>OY282525.1:3432675-4682675 GCA_958296335.1 Urtica urens
TTTACGTGTTGTTAACGATGTTTTTATGTTTCGATATTCATATGTTTTTTGACAAGTTAAAGTAGTACTTTTTTGACAAGTTTAATATAAATAAATAAAGAGAAATATTTATAAACAAATAAATAAATAAATGTTAGTACCAAAAATAAATGATAAACAACTACATTTATCGCTTAAGTCGTCCCAAAAATAATTCAACGGCCCATTTATGCCGGAATATCTTCATGTTCTCTGTTACAAGCGTGTCGAAAGGCGCTCCAACTAGAATATGCTCGATATATTTGATGGCGAACATTCCACAATCACCGCTGCAATACACAAATGACAAACGTGTCAACATATACCGTATTTCACTACACTTAAATCTTAACATTTACCTTAGACGACATTGAGGTACATCGTCGTTAACGAGCCAAGTGAACTCATGGAGCACCGGTCGGTCGGATGAGAGAGAATGATACATCTTCGGATGGTTGTCGAACATGCCGCTCAACATCATCACCCGTGGCAACGCGAGACTCCAGTCCTATACAAATTGTTAAGTTAAGAAATTTATACTATAGTAAAGTATCGTTATTTTAAGATATGATTTTTACCTGCATGAAGGTCTTAAAGTACGCTTCATGATGCTCCCCTTCCGCAAGGTTCTTCTGGCAGTCAAGAACCGTAATTGTCCACTCCAACAAGTCTACTTGGAATGTGAACCAATGCACATTCCTGAAGTTGACGACAAAGAGAATCTCCTTCGCCCCTCTTCACGGTTTGATCCTTTTGTCTCTGAATCCCGTCATCGGCACAAAGACAGACCTCTGATCCCAATCGACGAGCTCGGGATCCGTCCCCAATTCTTTCGCCTTGTCGAAGTTCAATCGTTCTTGCTTATACCTCCCGAACACATTTTGAACCCAGACGTTGTCCATAATGCAAACATCTTGGCGATAACCCTGGAGGTTACGTTGTCGGTTCATGAGCATATGAACGATCGCGTCGATATGCTGCAATAACAAAAGAAATAATGACATATTGAACGTTAAAGACATATAACGTTAATAAATAATATAAAGACATATAAAGACATACCTCGTCAGTCATCCACTCCCCTGAGTTCGTGATCGAGGCGAAGAACTTCGGTGATGCGGTGCACGTTGATAGTCGAACGTTATCCTTGTATCGACCAAGGTACTTTCCCGTCTTCACCCACATCATAACCTCAGCGTATTCCTTCTGAATCGGTGCCTTCAGCGGGTCGAATTTTGACGATCCTCGGGTGTACTTTGGCTTGCACGGATCGGTGAAGGAATCCCAATGCGTCGACCGCTGGGGGGGTGGGCTCCTGGGAGACGTGGGTCGGTCGCCCCTCTTGCGCTTTGCATTCGCCTTCTCCTTTGCGGGGCCTTTCTTTTTCTCGTCTTTCGCCGTCGCCTTCTTCTCTGGCGTCGCCTTCTTCTCTGGCGACGCCTTCTTCTCTGGCGTCGCCTTCGTCTCTGCCGTGGCCTTCTCCGCTATAGGAGTCTCGTCCTCTGGAACAGACAGAGCCTTCTCCTGAGCCTTCTCCTGTGCCGGAGACTTCTCATCTTCCGGCGCCTTCCCATCTTCCGGAGCCTTCTCATCTTCAGAAGTCCTCATAAATGTTTTGAATAGGTCGGCGTTATCCGGGATCTCCGGTGATGGACTCCGACTGCTGATAGGCGTAAAAGGCGAAGGAGGCCTACTGGAAGGTGGTGGAGGAGGAGGATGTTGAGCAGCCTCGGCATTCTGCTCTCGAGCAGCAGCAGCAGCAGCAGCCGCAGCCGCAGCCTCGGCCTTCTGCGTATAAGGACCACGGGCTTGCGTGGTAGGAATAGGTCCACCAGGCATCCCGGTAACCTCTCCGAAAATGTAGTTCAGACGCTCCCATTGACGGATCTGCAAAAAGTCTTAGTTAAGCATATTAAATAAATTAATAAACAAAATAAACGACCTTATTACCTGATCATGGCGTATTCGCTCAATTCGATCTTGAACGCGCTCAGATCGCCTGTTCAATGCGTTCACGCCACGCCCTACGGTGGCGATGCTTTGGAGGATGAACCCGATTCCTTGGCGAAGGTCTTGCCACATCGCACCCGTGATAACGATGGGTTCATCTGAACGAGGCGGAGATTGAGGAGGAGCCGGAGATTGAGGAGGAGGAGGCGGAGGACGACGATGACGAGCTTGAGATTCTTTCGTCGGACGACCTTCCCGAGGAGTATCGGAGATGTACTCGGCATCCTCGTCATCATCGTCATCGACGTCGTGACCCAGCACGTCTCTTTCTTCTGCGGCAGAACCGACGATGTTAATTTCTTCGTCGATGTCCTTCAGCTCTGCTGCGTCCTCTCCTTCGATGTCTATCGGATATAGACATTTTCGGGTCTGCTCCTCAAGGGTCTGAAAGAAACCCTTTTCCCCCGGCCGCGGTCGCAGCATTTGAAGGACTCTTAACACATTTAATCGTAAAAGAACTTTATTAATTAACGAAAAAACTTAGCGATTTTTTTTTCAGGATCTTCTCAACGTCCTTGCTAAGAACGACGATAGTTCCTGACCACGAATGCATTCTCGGAATTCGATTTCCTACTCTGTTTCCGAAGGCGTGCCCAACCTCCGGGATAGCCTCGTACGCCCAATACTGAAAGGCATGAAGATTGCCAGTCAGCGTGTACTTCGCCTCTTTTTGGAGGACGTCGGGCTTCTTCTTCAGCTTGTCCTCGAGGCTCTCTCGGTGGCGCTTCAAATCCACTGAGAGGGATAGAAACGTCTCCCCCCAGCTCATGTTCCCCCATGGCAGGCTGTAGAAGAAGGGGAGATCTTCGACCCACTGGAAGATCGGTTGCCACTTTGGAGGTATGGTTTTGTTTCCCGGTTGTCCAAACAAGTAACCGAGAACGAAGACGCACAAACCTAGTTTGTAGACGTCATCCGGAGATTTGCACACCGTCCAATTGCTGACGAGTATGCTGAATTTGATATTGGCAGACTCATTGAGATACTCGTCAATGAGCCTGCGAGAAGAGCGTGCGTCCTTCTCCTCTTTGCTCGGACCATCTTTGTAGTCTAGCCCCGAGATTAGGGCATACTCGAGGCGTCCAAACCTCACTCTCTTTCCTCCTAAGCCGAATTGGATCTCTCCGGCTTTGATTGACTCGACTTTCCTCTCCAACAGAGAGTGGACGAGGACGGGAGCGAAGTTCAAATCAGAGGTGATGAAGAATTGCTCGAACACCGTCCCTCGGAGTTGCTCGATCAATTTCATCTCCTCGAAGCGCTGCTTCACATCTTTTAGGACCCGGGATCCACCATACGTGATTCTCCCCGGGAAAGTGTCTTGAACAAGGAATTTCAAGTGATCCTGCACAAAAAAACAACAAAAAACATCAAAAAACAAATTTTTTCAAAAAAAATTCAAAACAATCGCATCTTATCGTCCACTATCGCATCTTATCGTCCTCTATCGTCCATATCGTACTCTATCGTAATTCATCGTCCCCTATCGTACGCTATCGCCCGGGTATCGTTTGAAGCCTATCGTACACCATCGTCCAAGGCATCGTACTGTATCGTAACCTATCGTAGCCTATCGTACTCTATCGTACCCTATCGTCCGGACGATGGCATTCATCGTGTTCGTCGTTTCCGGAAACCTAAAATCTCTAAACTAGCTCAAATCTTCTCAAATCAATCCGTTTTAACTTCCTCTATAGTCGAAAACACTATCTAAACTACATGCAATAGATTTAAGTAAGAAAAAACAAGAACTCTAACCTTTTTTTGAGATTTTCTCTTTTGTGAGGTCTCTTGAGTTATCGGGTCCTCCCCACCACCGGTTAAGAAGTTATCCGAGCTTGATGACATTGTATGATGTTGATAACGTCGGTGTGATTGTTTAGGGACGTTGAGTTGGATTGAATTTTTTTTTAAGAATGTGAAGAGGAAGAGCCGGCCGAGTGAAAGAAGAAGAGAAGAGGAAGTGAAGGAAAGAGAGGGAAAAAGAGAGGGAAAGGAAGAGAGAGAAGGGAATATGAACTTAAGGGGTATTTTTGTCCGATTTTGGGTCAAAAGTCCATTTTTAGATATTATTAACATGAAGGGTCTAATGTGGATATTTTTAATGTTTTTAGGTCTATAAAATGAAATTTCTCTTTCATTATTGAAATCGGTATTAATATCTACGTTTTAATTTTCAGATATATCGAATATCGATAAATATAATGACGAATATATCAATAAAATTTATATCGAAATTTATATCAACATATATAAGTCATCAAATTCAAATTAAAAAGTAAAAAATTAAATATTATAATTTTATGACAAAAAATAAACTTAAAATAATTTTTAAATGTTAAGTATTACAGTGTCCAACGATAAACTCCAAATCAATAGTAAATTGAGTATCGAAAAAATTAAAAACTTGCAAGAATCTAATTTTAGAGATATGCCGTGAAAATTGTAAAGCTTGATTTCAATCACACCTTCCCATATAAACCTGCCGTCAAACAAAAAGACATGTGAATAAGACTTGGTAATAGTCAAAATATTTATATTATATCTTTTTATTTCTATCCGAAAATGGATATTTGAGAAAGAAAATAATATAATTGCTCTTATAAGCGAAATATTTAGATCGTTATAAAAAAATTAAGACCTTTTTCTAAACACTTATCTGCTCTCTTACTTTATCAGTTTTTTAATATATTTTTTTGTTAAAACTTATTATATATTGTTCGTTTGTCATTACGAGTAAAATATGTTAAAACATGTTGATTTGATTAGATTTAAGTTGATTTTATGATTTAGGATTTAAAAATACGAGGAACACAATAACTTTTATTATACGTAGGATAGTATACATAGAATAAAGTACGATAAGATTAAAATAATCTGTACGTAATGGTATAAAAAGATATCGCAACATATTCTATTGTATACACCATAAAATATTAGTTTTTCATCTTTATCGCATTTCGCTTATATATAATTAAATTAACCCAATTCGACATATATTATAATTACAATAAGTTTTAACAATAAAATCATTTAAAATTTACCGAAAGAAGAAAGAGCTATAATTTTTTGATATTTTTTTAGTGTTTTGCCTATAAAAATATTTGAGCATTTTTTTATTATCACTACTAGAAATATTGGATTTTACAACCGACTTTCCACAACCCTTATTAAGGAGTGTGGAATCCGAGATCCCACAACTCTTATAAATAAGTGTTGTGTGAAGTGGTTGGTTGGAGACTATTTCACATCCCTTATAACTAAAGGGTGTGGAAAGTGGTTGATTCCAGGACAACCCTTGGGCTAAAGATTGTGGAATATAGTTGATTTTACAACCGTTACTTTAAGGGTTGTAAAATTTTACATATTTTAAAATATACCACAACTCTTAACGTATCTGATGTGGGAGCAGTGTCGCGACGATGACCACTCAGGGCTGTAGCGCCACGTCCCACATCAGATCCCAAAATCCAGTGTGGAAAAAGCGTAAAAGAAACGTTTGGTGCCGCGGCCCCATAACTCATACCCGCGGCGCCGATCCCACAACGGATCCAGGGTTGTGGGAAGATTTGGGGTCCTTCAAAATTTGACGACACCGCGGCTATTAGGGATAGTGTCGCGGCGCCGCCTTAAAAAATCAATTATTAGGCGACACCGCGGCTATCACTTACGGTGCCGCGGCGCTTGTTCAAAAACCTGATCCGGGAACTCGATGTATTAAGCGGCGCCGCAGAGATAACTTATAAGGCCGCGGCGCCGTCGTTCATTTCAGACTATAAATTGCAAAAATCAGGTCATTTTTCGTTTATTTTATTTCTCTCCTAAAGTGTTTTTTGGCCGTTCTATCATGGTTCCTTCGCCCATTGATCGTCGCCGAGCTCTTGTTGTCCTTTTCTCGTGCCTTCACGTTGCCCTCCTTCTCCCAAGCCTTAACGTCGCCATGCTCTTCCCTCACTTTCATTCCCTATTTTAAAGGTAAATCTGAACTTAATACTTGTTTTGAGGTGTATTTTCGTTTTGATTTCTAGTATTTGATGATTTGATATTGCTAAAACCTTGTTGATTTGAGTAAATTGTTGATTTCAACGATTTTAGGGTTTGTCTTTAGAATTTTCTTGATTTCCACGGTTTTAGAGTTCTTTCTTTAAGATTTATCAGAGATTAATGTGTTTATTTACTCGAAGATAATGGTAAGTGTTTATAAAATTTGTGATTTTCACATTGAATCCAAGATTATAAAATTTATGTTTATAGTGGTTTTTGTGTTTATGTTTGTGAATTGAATCCGAATTTGATGTTATTGTGAATTGAATCCGAATTTGTGTTTATATTGAAATTAAATATGTTATTATATCATTGTAGGTTGAAATGTCTCCGAAAGCTACTCGTGCTACGACTCCTTCTAAGGGCAAAAGCCTGAGCAGAACTTCAAAATATCAACCAAAGCATTCTCGTCAAACAATTGTTGAATCTTCATAAAGAAGAACTTTACAAAAGCAATATTTTCACGTCCCAAAATGCCGAGAATTGCTACGAGTTGCTCATTACGTTCACATAATTCAGGAGAGGAGAGGGGATTTCCTGTTCCCAAGGATGGATTCGATGTGAACCACCAAATCCACAACTTCATCGACGCATGTGGTTCAAGAGAATTTGGAAAACCTCCTGGGTGCGATGGAAACATCAACATTGTTGAAGAGTTTTACGCGAACATACCCGATGCTGTGAATAATGTAGTCACGGTTCGCGGTGAGAAGGTGAACGTGAGTGTTGAGGCCATCAACGCTTATCTTCAAACCTCCAACATTCCGTTTGATAGGGAAGGTTACATTCAATTTATAAGGCATGCATATAAGACGGAAATGGCGAGATTGTTGTGCCTCCCGAACCGAAGTTGGATCGTGGAGAGGAGAAGAGAAGTCATGCATCGTGATCAAGTCATAAGGTACATAATCATATGTCAATCGGTTTTTATAATTTGAAATGAATAGAAACATGATAGGATTATGTTCTAAATTAATTTTATTATGTTTTGAATTTTGTTATGATAGGTATGCTAAAATTTGAGTTTACTTTGTGTGTGCTCGTATACTCCTGACCACGCACTTATCTAGCCTCGGCAAGGCCCACATTAAAATCTTGTACTACATCGTAAGGGTCTCACAATAAACATTGGTCGACTCAAATTGGGCTGGATGAGGAGTATCAACTACGAAGCTAAGAAGAACGGTTTAGCTTATCTGTCGATCATCACTACACTTTGCATGAGAGCGGGAGTCAGACTTGCGAGGCAAGACACGATCAAGGGTCCAATGGGACCTATAAATATGTCTATCATTGATATGTACAAGATTCGGGAGGTGGCGGCAGTGGAAGAGGAGGAGCCGGCAGCACCACCGCTTAGAGTTTCGATACTTCAGCTAACCACACCTTCAGAATACGACTCTGCTACCGAAGAGTACATTGCTCACGTCACTCAATACCTCATCAACAGGTATCAAAACATCCAAAACTACCTCCACCTACAGTGAGAGTATAATGTTGAAATTGAATATGTTATTATATTATTGTAGGTTAAAATGTCTCCGAAAGCTACTCGTGCTACGGCTCCTTCTAAGGGCAAAAGCCTGACTAGAACTTCAAAATATTAACCAAAGAATTCTCTTCAAACAATTGTTGAATCTTCATCATCATCGGAAGGCGAAGAAGAACTTTACAAAAGCAATATTTTCACGTCCCAAAATGCCGAGAATCGCTACGAGTTGCTCATTAACCGTTCGCGTAATTCAGGAGAGGGGATTTACTGCTCCCAGGGATGGATTCGATGTGAACCACCAGATTCAAAACTTCATCGACGCATGTGGTTCAGGAGAATTTGGAAAACCTCCTGGGTTCGATGGAAACATCAACATCGTTGAAGAGTTTTACGCGAACGTACCCGATGCTGTGAATAATGTAGTCGCGGTTCGCGGTGAGAAGGTGAGCGTGAGTGTTGAGGCCATCAACGCTTATCTTCAAACCTCCAACATTCCGTTTGACAGGGAAGGCTACATTCAATTTATAAGGCATGCAGATAAGACGGAGATGGCGAGATTGTTGTGCCTCCCGAACCAAAGTTGGATCGTGGAGAGGAGAAGAGAAGTCTGTTGGAAATTACTTAACGATTTAAGTAAATTATTATTAAACATAACTAATTACGTGCGGAATTAATAATAAAATCGATCTATCATATTAAACTATTTAATATCTAACAACCTATTGGCATTAAAATCATAAGCATGTTAATTAACAATTTAATTCTAAACATGTTATTTCAATACAATCAAACACTCCAAACAATCATAACAATTATATCAATTAAGAGTATTTAAGATATTCGAAACTTACATCGTCGAGTTATAAATAACTCAGTCGAGGAATTGAAAACGAGTTCGATGCGAGAATCTTCAAGCTTCTCCAATTCCGGATTTGCAAGAGACTTCCTCGGCTCGTCAACACGGGTAGCGAAGGCGGCAAGCAGGCGCGTCCTTGGGGCTGGTCCGAGAAGCTGGCAGCAGATGGCGCGCGGTCCTCGGCAGGCTGGGAACGGGCGGCAGCGGCTGGACTCGTCCGACGCAGAAGGCAGCGGCCCTAGGAGACCGCGGAGCGGCTGAGAGGGGCAGGCACCTCTGGGCTCAGGCGGAGGAACAACGGCGACGCCGGCATCGACCTGGGCAGAGGTAGGCTCGGCTGGACAAAGGCGGCAGGCTGCTGGGACACGCAGAGGGGCGGTCGGGCGGAGTGAGGCGCATGTTCGCGCGGATGGGCGGAGGCAGATTGCAGGCGAAACTTCGCGACGACGCTGAGAACTCATGGAAGCTCGGATCGGGACGCCGTTTTTGCGTTGCGTCGGCAACGAACTGACTTAAATGGGTTCGGAGAGAGATCTGGGTTTGCAGACTCAGATTCGTCGGATTCATCGAATCTTTGGTTCGGAGGTCAGATTTCCAGAAAACGAAAATGGACCAAACAACCACAAGTTGATTCAACGATGACACAAGAAGAAAAACGAGAAGATGAGTGTGGGCTCAGATGAACGCACACGAGAAAACAAGAAACGAAATTTTTCGTCCTCTCGGGTGATAGGGTGGTCGGCCAAGAGGGAGGGGAAGAGAGAGAGAGAGCAAGCTTGACATAGGGTTTCCTCAAACCCTTTATTTATATACATTGTTAATGGGCTTTCATGTGGGCTTTTGTTGAATCGATATTCAACCCAAAACCATGTTAATGGCCGGCCCGTATGTCCTACTCGTTTCTCAATTTTATTTCCCAAATTGCCTTGATTTAATTTCCAAATTCGACTTAATTTAGAACTCTCATCTATTTAATAACTCGTTATTAAATTGTTTCATGGTTATCGAATAACATAAAACGAGAAACGTTTTATTTTCTAATATTGTTATTATGAATTCTCAAGAAAATTATTATTACAATAATAAAGTTCTTTAATTCACAAAATCAATAATCAATGAATAATACATTATTCATTAATTCGCTTGGAAAATAAATTTCTCTATACAAATCACAATTTGTATTTTATGAGTAAATCAATTTATTGCGTTCAATTAATATCTTCTAAATGTGCATCATTGAGACCTTATGGACCCACATGAACGAAGCTTGAGAATATAGCACAGACTCAATAATTCACAAATTATTTCCGGCTTATAATTCTTAATAATGGTCGACTCCACTAAAGGACCAATATTGAAAATCTCTAAGTTCATGCGCGCATATTTTTTCCGTTTGAAGTCACAGAACTTTTCTGTACTCGATCCACGGTGTACTTTACCAAAATACCCTTCGTGTGTATCAGTAAGTCCGGGGAATGTAAAATTACCGTTTTACCCCTAGGGTTATTATTTCACTAACTCGTTTGTTACTTGTGAATGAGAAAAAACATAAAGTGAGACGTCAATACATGTCACATGTTTTAATCAAGGAATCTCATATTCAATGATTATCTGGCCAGATTAATTCATTCACTATCTCGTAACAAACCATAGTGTGATACAATGACTTTCATTATGTGTACACGAATTCAATATCTGTGAATCACATAATCCAACACTACAACATTATGTCACCAACCGTCGGGTCAGATGCAGCCATTACACGGCCATCGCCCATTGACAAATTAAATGACATAAAGTGTAGTATCGACTATGCACTCACCTCGGGATTAAGGTAGTTATCGAAGTACCCCTCGTATGTGATCTTGGAGCTTCTGGATTAAACGGTTTTATATCGAGCTTCCATAGAATCACTAGGTCTTGTTCAATATCTTCTATAAGATATCAAGAATGAAATCATAGAGTCACAACTTTCTATATCACATGATAAGATATCATGATTCATTCAAACAATCGTTACTTAGACTCGAATGCTCAATCGGTGTTAAGATTGTGAACAAATGGTTTAAACTAATCACAAGGGGTTATCATGTCAAATCTGTATTTAACACCCTTTTCGTTGAAGACAGTTTCATAGCGTAGCATACATACATAAACACAAACTATAGGAAAAGAAAGCTTATTTATTAATATTAATGTTTCAGCAAAATATTACAAATAATAAATAAAATGTCTAATATTCTCCTTTGTGGGCACCAATCCCAACAAAGTCATGCATCGTGATCAAGTCATAAGGTACATAATCATATGTCAATCGGTTTTTATAATTTGAAATGAATAGAAACATGATAGGATTATGTTCTAAATTAATTTTATTATGTTTTGAATTTTGTTATGATAGGTATGCCAAAATTTGAGTTTACTTTGTGTGTGCTCGTATACTCCCGACCACGCACTTATCTAGCCTCGGCAAGGGCCGCATTAAAATCTTGT
This sequence comes from Urtica urens, assembly GCA_958296335.1. NCBI lineage: Eukaryota > Viridiplantae > Streptophyta > Magnoliopsida > Rosales > Urticaceae > Urtica > Urtica urens. Next base: position 3,443,589 of record OY282525.1, read on the forward strand.
ACTACATCGTAAGGGTCACACAATAAACATTGGTCGACTCAAATCAGGCTGGATGAGGAGTATCAACTACGAAGCTAAGAAGAACGGTTTACCTTATCTGGCGATCATCACTACGCTTTGCATGAGAGCGGGAGTCAGACTTGCGAGGCAAGACACGATCAAGGGTCCAATGGGACCTATAAATACGTCTATCATTGATATGTACAAGATTCGGGAGGTGGCGGCAGTGGAAGAGGAGGAGCCGGCAGCACCACCGCTTAGAGTGTCGATACTTCAGCTTACCACACCTTCAGGATACGACTCTGCTACCGAAGAGTACATTGCTCATGTCACTCATTACCTCATCAACGGGTATCAAAAATCAAAAACAAACTCCACCAACAGGGAGCGTATAATGTTGAAATTGAATATGTTATTATATCATTGTAGGTTAAAATGTCTCCGAAAGCTACTCGTGCTACGGCTCCTTTTAAGGGCAAAAGCCTGACTAGAACTTCAAAATATCAACCAAAGCATTCTCGTCAAACAATTGTTGAATCTTCATCATCATCGGAAGGCGAAGAAGAACTTTACAAAAGCAATATTTTCACGTCCCAAAATTCCGAGAATCGCTACGAGTTGCTCATTAACCGTTCGCGTAATTCAGGAGAGGGGATTTACTGCTCCCAGGGATGGATTCGATGTGAACCACCAGATTCAAAACTTCATCGACGCATGTGGTTCAGGAGAATTTGGAAAACCTCCTGGGTTCGATGGAAACATCAACATCGTTGAAGAGTTTTACGCGAACGTACCCGATGCTGTGAATAATGTAGTCGCGGTTCGCGGTGAGAAGGTGAACGAGAGTGTTGAGGCCATCAACGCTTATCTTTAAACCTCCAACATTCCGTTTGATAGGGAAGGCTACATCCAATTTATAAGGCATGCAGATAAGACGGAGATGGCGAGATTGTTGTGCCTCCCGAACCAAAGTTGGATCGTGGAGAGGAGAAGAGAAGTCATGCATCGTGATCAAGTCATAAGGTACATAATCACATGTCAATTGGTTTTTATAATTTGAAATGAATAGAAACATGATAGGTTTATGTTCTAAATTAATTTTATTATATTTTGAATTTTGTTATGATAGGTATGCCAAAATTTGAGTTTACTTTGTTTGTGCACTTATCTAGCCTCGGCAAGGGCTGCATTCAAATCTTGTACTGCATTGTAAGGGTCTCACAATAAACATTGGTTGACTCAAATCGGGTCGGATGAGGAGTATCAACTACAAAACTAAGAAGACCGATTTACCTTATCTGTCATCACTACGCTTTGCATGAGAGCGGGAATCAGACTTGTGAGGCAAGACACGTCAAGGGTCCAATGGGACCTATAAATACGTCTATCATTGATATGTACAAGATTCGGGAGGTGGCGGCAGTGGAAGAGGAGGAGCCGGCGGCACCACTGCTTAGAGTGTCGTACTTCAGCTAACAACACCTTCAGGATACGACTCTGCTACCGAAGAGTACATTGCTCACGACACTCATTACCTCATCAACGGGTATCTACATATCCAAAACTACCTGCACCAACAGGGAGCGTATAATGCCTCATCGTTCTAGGCGCTGAACGAACTCATAGATCGTTGGGACATCAACAACCATGGTTAGTGGCGGTTTCCTTCGTACCCTTAGTACCAGTATAATCCTTACCCAGCCCCAGAATGGTTATTTCAAATGTCATATCTTCCAGGAGCGCTGTCACGTCACGATAACGACGACGACAACACCAACAATAACAATTTCTAGTGCTTTAATTTTTTACCTTTTTAAGACTCATATTTAATTTTATCGTTATTTTATTTTATTTTATTTTAATTATTTTTTTAAGACTTATATCTAGTACTTTTAATCATGTTTATGATAGTTGTGATTTTAAAACAATGTTCGATATTAATATTTATATGTGTCTTTGAGATATTCTGTAGAATAGAGTACATAGAGACTATAAAACATATAGAATAGAGTAAACATGTAGAAAATAGTACATATAGAGACTATATGTCATCAGCGCCGCGGCGATGTAGTTGTGGTGCCGAAGTGCTGAACCAGGACCGCGGCCTCCAATTATGGTCATCCGGCGCCTATGACTTACAGAGTCTCTATAGACTCTATAAGTCATCGGCGCCGCGGCTGCTCTCTTCTGGTGCCAGGGCACAGAGACGGGGCCGCGGCGCCGATGACTTACATAGTGTATAGAGACTTTGTAAGTCATCGACGCCGTGACTACTCTCTTCCGGGGCTGCGGCACCGTGTTTTCACACCGGATATAGATCCGTTGTGGGATGTGCCGTCGGGGCGATGAAGGTTCGGGGTCACGGCACCGAGACTTATTGTACAAAATGTCTATAAAAAATTTCTTTTCTAAGTGAATTCAAATTAATATAAAGTTAAAAATACAACTTAATCAAACAAAAGTGGGAGCTATGTCAGTTCAAAGTAAATGAGAAACATCGTCATTATTGAAATCATCCATCTCTTTATCAATTGGTTGTAACCCGGATGTAAATGGCAGAATACTAGACAAGTCCTAAAGTCGACAACGGTAACTCCTTCATTATAAACTTTAACGCGATTATTGTCTGCCCATTTGCACTTGAACAATGTCATCCGCAATCCGCAATAATCAAGCTCTAATATGTCTTCAATGTTCCATAATAGTTCATGAAACCCTTTCTTGGATTCTTATCTTTGGCCGACAAAACATGTAATGTTTCGGTAAATAATGTTACGCTGCTATTTTGAACGGGATGCTTGTCGTCTCTCTCTCTCGTGTAAAATCTAAAACCATTAACAGATAAAGAAGTGTATCTTGTAACCATGTTGGAAGACTCGAATGATAGTTTACTCAATGTCGTTGAATGACCCACCTCTTCAAATAGTCGCTTTCTAAGCCAGTTCTGACATAAATGGTTGTGCTCTTTTTGTAATCATTTTTCATTTCTAGCTTTCTTTGGATCTTCAACTCTTATCTCATTCACATGAATATCCTCGAATGGCGTCACTTCAGAAACGTTGTGCAAGACATATAGCGAGGCTTGTTCCCATTCTTTCCGGTTAACGGTAGAATATGTACCTATAAATATGGAAACAACTAGATTAGCTAAAAAATAATTAAATGACTCAAATTTGATTTATATAGTTGACGGACCTGTAGATAATGCTTTTGACTCATAATCTATGTCCTATGGTAATCCAATTTCATCTGTTTGAGCTAAATACTCGGAGCAAACTCAACAGCCTCATCGGCTATATAATTTTCCACGATACTCGCTTATGGCCGATTGTAGCTCTTCACATAACTCATTAATACTTTCATGTAATGCTCGGATGGATACATCACCATAAAAACATAGGTCCACATCATTTCAGTTTACGTACCAAGTGAATAATTAAATGAACCATGATCTCAAAAAATGATGGTGGGAAGTTCATTTCGAACAAGCACATAGTTTTCACAACTTCCGACTGAATCGCTCTAAACGAGTTGGATCAATGACCTTTGAACATATCGAGTTGAGGAATACATATATTTTGGACATTGCGAACCTTACATCTTTTGAAAAACTGCCCCGCAAAGCAAGCGGCAAAATTTGTTGTAGCAACACATGTGAGTCTTCGTTCCAATAAGTTTCAAATCTTTTAAAGATACGAGTTTGAAGAATGACCATCGGGGACTTTGATAAACGCAAACCACGTACACAATTTTTTTTTCCTCCCGAGATAGAGTGTACTTTGTCGGTGGTGTTTTTGTTTTTATCCACTCTCCTTGTTGGGATGCAAAATGCTTCTTATATTCATTTTCTTGAGATCCATTCGAGATTTCATCACGTCTTTCGATTTATTTGGTTCATCAAGTAGCGTACGGATGAAAGATTTGTTGGCAGAGATGCCCACAAGAAGATTATTTATTTACATATTGATGTAATATAAATCTTTATAAGTGCTTATTAATTGCTGATTAAATTAATAAAAGTTGAAACATTCATTCATTCCTTTTTCGTTTATTTGAAAATTTATATGATATTAAATAGTCTTATAGTTCTTAATGAAACCTAAAAATGTACGAAGAGACAAATGTAGATTTGCGTGTACAAACTCTTCATAGTTTGGTTAAAATAAAATATTCGCAATCTAAAGCTCAATGGACTATTGATCCTAGTATGATTGTTGGAAGAATCTATTATGTCGGAAGGCCACACCAAAACCTCGTCGAAATTCAGCCTCATCGGAATGCCCTGGAAGCTGCTTCGCCGGATTGGGAAGAGCAAGGTCGCCAGAAAGGGAGCTCGCCGGACTAGGAGCCTTCAGGAGACCCACCAGATTGGCATCGCCGGAATGGAGGATTTCACCTGACAAGAGACCCGCCGGATAGGAGACCTTCGTCGGTTGGGAGCTTGCCTGACATGTGACCTTCGCCGGAATGGACTCGCCGGATTGGAGACTCTCGTCGGACTGGGAACAAGAGCCTGACAGGAGACCTTCGCCGGATGAGAAACTCGCCGAAGAGGTGATCCTCGCCGGACTGGGACCTGGACGCCTTTGCTGGACTCTGGGAGGGACGCCAGAATGGAGATCCTCGCCGGATTGGAATCTCTTCGCCGGATTGGACGCTGGGATGATTCCGGCTGGCAGGAAGCTTCAAAAATATTTTAAAAACAATTCTAAAAATAATTTTTGAATTAAATCAAACACCAAACACCACAAATCTTGAATCAATAATAATACACAGAGAATTGTGATGAGATCTAGAGGGTGGGCTCTCATAAACTATTGGGAATTGAAACAAAACAAGGAAAAACAATTTCTCTTTGTTGTGTGTTTAGGAATTTCGGCCGAGAGACCCAAGGGAAGAGAGATAGAGGTATTAAAATTACAAAATTACTTGTCCTCTCAAATTGAGCCTCACAATTTTAAATAAATTAAAATCCGGGACGGTAACCGGAATAAAAACATCCTAGGGCCATATTGAATAAGGATCCATTCATTCACAAGCGCACACACAAAACATTCATAATGCATTCATACAAAAAACGCCAACACCAACTAGTCAAACAAATTTCCAAACTAGTCATTATATCTAAATTTTAATGCCTTTTACAAGCTCTGATACCATTTGTTGGAATTTATTTAACAATTAAACAATATTAATTATAATACACATCCTATGTGGCGGAAAATTATAATTAGATCTAATATATTAAAACTAATTTTAATATATTTAACAACCTAAGGCATTAAAATTTATTAAGTAATTATAAACAATTTATATAATTTATATAACATTTATATAATTTATATTTCATTATTTAATTGAGAATGACTTACGTAAATAGTTGTAAACAACTATGACGTTGCTAGCTAACTCCGGAATGCCACGTCACGCTCAAATCCCGAGAAAAAGCTCGTCGGATTGCACGGGAGTGCCCTCGCCGGATTGGAAGCTGTCGCCGGACTGCACAGCTCCTGGAAGTCTCGCTGGACTAGGATTCCTCGCCTGACAGGGAGCTTGCCGGAATGGGTGCCCTCGCCGGACTGGGAGCCTCGCCGGACTGGGATCTGTCGCCGCACAGGGACCCGACTGACAGGGAACTCGCCGGATTGGGAGCCTCGCCGGACTGGGACTTCTCGCCGGACTGGAGATCACTGGGACCCCTCGCCTGATGACCTCGCCGGATTGCCCTCGCCGGAATGCCCTCGCCGGATTCGACTTCGCCGGATTGGATCTCCTCGCCTGACAGACAGACTCGCCGGATTGGATCTGCCTCGCCGGATTGCCTCTGTCTCGCCGGATTGGATCCGCCTGACTGGTAGCCCTCGCCGGATTGGATCTGGGTCGCCGGAATGGGCTCCTGGAGGCTGGGAGGTCACCGGAATGCACAGAAAACGACCTAGGGTGTTTTGTGATGGCTGAAACCTTTTTAAAACAATTTTAAAAATTCCAAAACAGTTTTCTAAATTATTCAAACACCACAAGTGATGAATCAACAATATTACACAAGGAAAATATTGAGATCAAGAGTGTGGGCTCTTAAGAACAATTAGGAAATCAAAGATGAAAAAGGGAAAACCAATTTTTCTCTTTTGTTTGGGGATTTTGGCCGAGAATTGCACAAGGGGAAAGGGGAGAGAGGTTGCCGAAAATCACTTAGGGTTAGGCTTGTGTGATTAGGGTTTCTTAGCCTTATTTATACATGTTATAAATGGGCTTAAGCTGGGTCAAACCCATGACCCTATTCACTTAAGGAATCCGGCCAAACACTCTCTCCTTACTCGTCCATGTCTTTGATTTTTGTTCCTAAATTTATTTGATTTAATTTCTAAAATTAATTTAGAACTCTCATTATTATTTAATGACACTTCATTAAATATATTTCGTAGTTATCGAATAAGTACGAAATGAGGAATAATTTGTTTTCTTCTTTTAACATATTTAATCACTCGAGAATGTCATCATCAATATGATGTTATCTTGCGATTCAATAAACAAAATAAATAACTAGTTATTTATCGAGTTTCAAGAAAACAACTTTCCTAATATAAATCACTATTTATATTTAATGAGTAAATCAACTTTTCAAGTTCTTTTAATCTCTTCCAAGTGTCTATCGTTGAGACCTCATGGACCCACATGAACGAAGCTTTAGAATAAAGCACGGACACAAAAGTTCACAAACTTTTTCCGTCTTTTAATTCTTAATATTGGTCGATTCCACTAAAGGACCAATATTGATAATCTCTCTGTTCATGTGCGTATCTTTTATGTTTGATATGAAGAAACAATTTCTCATACGATCCACGGAGTATATTACGATGTTACCCTTCATGTGTATCAGTAACTGAGAGGAATGTAAGATTACTGTTTTACCCCTCGAGTTATTATTTCACCAACTCCTTTGTTATTTGTTAATGAGAAAAACATAAAGTGAGATGTCTGTACATGTCACATGTTTTAATCAAAGAATGAACTCATTCAATGAATACCTGGCCAGGTTTATTCATTCACACTCTCATAACAAAGTATAGTGTGATACTAATGCATTTGCATTGTTGTTACATGAATTCCATATCTGTGAATCATGTAACCCAACATTGCATCCTTGTGACACCAACAGTCGGGTCAGATGCAACTAAAATTTAGTCATTGCCCATTGACGAATCAAATGTCACAAAGTGCAATGTCAATTACATATTCACTTCAGGATTAAGGTAAGTATCATAATACTCCTTTAGTTGTGAACTTGAAGTTTCGAGTGTGTAAACAGTTTTTGTCTCGAGCTTCTAAGTGTCACTGGTCTTGTTCAGTGTCTTCTATAAAATACTTAGTATGAATCATAGAGTCACAACTCTCTATATCACAAGATGAGATATCATGATTCATGCTAACAATCAATAATAAGATACGATTGCTCTATCGATCTTTAGATTGCGAACAAATGGTTTCAAACTTGTCACAAGGGGTTATCTAGTCAAGTCTGTACTTAACACCCTTTTCGTTGATGACAGTTTCAGAGCATAGCTTAAACATAACTAAACACAGTCTTATAAAGAATGAACATTTATTAATATCAATGTTTCAACAAAATATAAATACATAAAGTATCTCAATGTCTAATATCTCCTTTGTGGGCACCAATCCCAACAAACTCCCACTTGACTCAAAGGAGATGCGAATGATCCTTCAGTCCCAATCCTTCTAGGTGTCCCTCGAAGACTTTACTCGTTAAAGGCTTCGTGAAGGGATCAGCAAGGTTGTCTAACGTTGAGATCTTCATGACTTCAGCATCCCCTCTGTGAACGATGTCCCGAACGAGGTAATACTTGCGTTCTATGTGTTTAGAGCGCTTGTGACTTCTTGGCTCCTTACAATTAGCGACTGCCCCACTATTATCACAATAAAGTGTAATAGGCTCGCTTGCACTTGGAACAACTTCCAAGTATATAAGGAATTTCCTTAGCCACACAGCCTCCTTTGCAGCTTCACAAGCTGCCACATACTCGGCTACCATGGTCGAGTCAGCAACACAAGATTGCTTGATACTCCTCCAAACCACGGATCCACCATTCAGGGTGAACACAGACACTGATGTAGACTTCCTGGAATCCTTGTCCGCCTGAAAGTCGGAGTCGGTGTAACCCGTCATATTTAGGTCACCACCTGAATATGCAAGCATGTAGTTTCTCGTTCTCCGAAGATACTTGAGAACATGCTTGACAGCAACCCAGTGCTCGGGTCCAAGGTTCGACTGGAATCTGCTCACTACGCCTACTGCGTAGCATATGTCTGGCCTCGTGCAAAGCATAGCATACATGAGACTTCCTACGGCTGAAGCGTAAGGAATGTGTCTCATGTCCTCAACTTCTTGAGGTGTCTTGGGAGACTGCTCGTTTGAGAGATGCACTCCATGCCTGAAAGGTAGCTGTCCTTTCTTGGAGTCTTGCATACTGAAGCGATCCATGATCTTATCAATATAAGATGCTTGGGAGAGTGCTAGCTTACGGTTCTTTCGATCTCTAAATATCTGAATACCTAGAATGTAAGCTGCCTCTCCTAGATCCTTCATCTCAAATTGCTTTGATAGCCAGACTTTAACCTCTGACAACTTTCCTACATCATTCCCAATGAGTAGTATGTCGTCAACATAAAGGACTAAGAAAACCACTTTGCCACCGTTTATCATCTTATAAACACATGGCTCATCTACAGACTGATCAAAGCCGTAGCTCTTTACAGTCTCGTCGAATCTAATATTCCACGACCTAGATGCTTGCTTGAGTCCATAAATGGACTTGAGCAATTCAAAAACCTTGCCCTGTTGGCCTTTCTCCATGAACCCGTCTGGTTGAGCCATATATATGCGCTCATCAAGATTGCCATTCAGAAATGCAGTCTTGACATCCATTTGCTAGACTTCATAATCTAGGGCTGCGGCAATGGATAAGAGAGTTCGGATGGACTTTAGCATTGCGACTGGCGAGAAGGTATCCTCATAGTCGATACCTTCTTTCTGTGTGTACCCCTTCGCCACAAGTCGTGCTTTAAATGTCTCGACATTTCCATCCGGTCCTCTCTTCTTCTTATAGATCCATTTACAGCCTACAAGCTTGATGCCTTCAGGCAGATCTACAAGCTTCCAGACCTCGTTGACATACATCGAATGCATTTCAACGTTCATGGCTTCTTGCCATAGGTTTGCCTCGGAACTCTGCATTGCGTGGGAAAATGATACGGGATCATCTTCTTCATTGTTTGCAACTGCAGTAAAAGATTCTCCGATACCTATGTATCGAACAGGTTGTCTCACAACTCTGTCGCTACGACGAAGCGCAGGAGTCTCTGATTCCGAGCTTGGTTCTCCCACTGTTGGAATAGGACCCGTCCTATCTTGTGAAGTACCAGTTGCTTCACCCAACAGTTCCTTTAGCACAAGTCTGCTTCTCGGTACCGTATTCTTCATATAATCTGCTTCCAGAAACCTAGCGTTCGTGTTAACGAACGTTTTCTGGTCAGTAGCATTATAGAAGATGTACCCTTTTGTTTCTTTTGAATATCCCACAAACAGGCATACTTCTGAACGACTAGCCAACTTGCTAGTCTTTTGTCTCAGCACATGTGCTGGACAACCCCAGATGCGAGTATGGTGTAAAACAGATTTTCTACCACTCCATCTTTCATAGGGTGTGCCAGGTACCGTTTTAGATGGAACCTGGTTCAGTATGTAAGCTGCTGTTTCAAGGGCATATCCCCAGAACGAACTAGGAAGCGATGAGTAACTCATCATCGATCTCACCATATCTAGCAAAGTTCGATTCCTTCTCTCTGACACACCGTTTTGCTGCGGAGTGCCAGGTGCTGTAAGCTGAGAATGAATGCCTTCTTCTCTAAGAAAGTCTTCGAACTCTCCAGACAAGTACTCTCCCCCTCGATCTGATCGAATGATTTTGATCTGTTTCTCCGTTTGCTTTTCAACTAAAGCCTTATACTGTTTGAACATTACAAAAGTATCTGACTTATGTCGCATAAGGTAGATTTGACCAAATCTAGAGTAGTCATCAGTGAAGGTTACAAAATATTCGTAACCTCCTCTTACCTGGATGTTAATTGGACCACAAACATCACTATGTATCAGTTCCAATACTTGCGTGGCCCTAAGACCCTTTGTTGAGAAAGGTCTCTTGGTCATCTTGCCTTCAAGACAGGATTCACATGTGGGAAGGCTTCCCACGTGTAGAGATTTTAAAGGACCATTCTTTGTTAATCTCTTGATCCTATCTAGGCCTATATGTCCAAGACGCAGGTGCCATAGATATGTGTTGTCAGTTTCATCAGTATGAAACGTCTTACGCTTCCTAAGTGAATCACCGTTCACTTCGGTGTCCAAGATTGTTGGCTCAGCAGGATATAAGTAATATATTGAATCCACACGTTGAGCTTTAGTAATAAAACAATCATCAATAAAAATTTCAATACCATTATTGATCTTAAAATTGAAACCTTGTTCTTCTAAACGACCAAACGAAATCAAATTCTTGCAAAAATCCGGAACATAGTAAACATTATTCAATAATAAAGTTTCTTTTCCAAACTTGAGCTTCATGGTCCCGACAGATCTTGCTCCGACCTTCGTTCCATCACCCCAGTTGAATCCAAAATCTCCGTCACCTAAGCTCCTGGTTTTCCTAAAACCATTCAAATTACACACAACGTGGTCAGACGCCCCGCAATCAAGAATCCAGGGCGATGCCTTGTTTGTAGTATAACAAGCTTGAGTAACAAAGATCTTACCTTTCCCCTTGACAATCTTGAGGTAGGTAGGGCAGTTCCTCCACCAGTGGCCAGCCTCTCCGCAATGGTGACACTTGTGCTCAGACTTGTCCACCTTTGCGATGCCTTTGCCCTTAGCATCCACAGCCTTCTTGTAAGGCTTCTTGGAACCCGCTCGGTTGGCGTTTTTGGGCCTCTTCATCATCCTCTTAGAACCAGAGGTCGAGGCTCTGTGTTCTGCAACATTGAGCTCTCCCGACTTCTTCTTGTTCTTAGGGAGAAGTCCCTCGGCAGTCTGCAACTCCTTCATAAGCTCAGTCACAGTGTAATTGAGCTTGTTCATGGAGTAGTTCAGACGGAAGCTATCAAAAGATTCCGTAAGAGTCTCCAAGATCATGTCAATCTTGGTTTCTCCGTCAATCTCCGAACCAAGAATCTCCATATCGTTCAGGTGACCCATGATCAATAGCATTTGTTCCCGTACGGAAGATCGTTGCTTCATCCTACAGTTCATGAAACTGCGGATAGCTTGCTGCCTCGCCTCACGCCCATGACATCCAAACATCTCATGGAGATTGAAAAGGATTTCATATGCAGTGGCGATGTCTCTATGAGATTGTTGCAACACATTGCTCATCGATGCTAAAATGTAGCAACGAGCAATCTCATCAGATCTCATCCACGCATCGAAGGCGTCCTTGTCTTCCTTGCTCGAGTCAGCACTCGGTTCAGGAGGACATGGGTCGTGAGAACGTACTTGTGCTTTTCCACCGTCAGTACGATGTCGAGGTTACGTTTCCAGTCAACGTAATTCTCACCCTCGAGTTTATTCGAACTTAAAATCGTTTGTAGTGGGTTAAAAGACATTTTGCTGAAAAATATTGATAAAATAAATGACTTTAGTATGTGCTATATTTTCGAATTATATGCATGCATGAACAATCCTAATATGGTGAGGAAAGCGTTAAAATAATTCATGGTATTGTGAACAACAATAGTTGATTACTTTTCCTATGGGGAAACCGTAATTAACCTCCTTTCACAGTCGTGACACATCACTATTTAGTTCGAACCATCCAAGAAGTCACAACTTCTTGTTCTTACTAATTACCATAAATTTTGGTCACTTATTTTTAATGCAGAGCCTCTATGTGAGGATTACTTTAAAACATAAGTCTAAGTGTATAACCGACACGTGGGCCCTCACTCAAGTTGCTTTGAAGACGGTTCACCTATGTGGAGACCCCGTTTCAAAACTTCTCTTTTAGGCTTAGTTCTTTAACAATGAGATTAATTAAATACTTCCGAAGTACTCCCATTGAAGTAAGGGCCACTATGTGTGACTCTTAGTTCATCACATATTTAATTAATTTCACTCGCGTCGGGGACTTTGGGTTGCTTCAACGATAAACAACCCTCCCACTTAGATTTTGCAAATGAATCATATTCATTTATGACAGTTTATATCCTATATGACATGTGAGTGTTTTATGCAATGAGATCAATAAATTTAAATATCAAATATGAAAAATTATTTAACTTATCAATAGGCCCATTTCTATTATAGAACTTTTGTAAATAAATGAAATAAAAACATTTTAAATTTCATCTTCGAATGGCGCGTCATTGGATGTCTCGGGTTCGCCCCCACACGTTCTCCAACGTGCGGCCATACCCGAGGTGCTGCCTTCTTGCTCCTTCGTCGTCGAATTACGATAATAAATTACAAAATTACTTGTCCTCTCAAATTGAGGCTCACAATTTTAAATGAATTAAAATCCGGGACGATAACCGGAATAAAAACATCCTAGGGCCATATTGAATAAGGATCCATTCATTCACAAGCGCACACACAAAACATTCATAATGCATTCATACAAAAAACGCCAACACCAACTAGTCAAACAAATTTCCAAACTAGTCATTAAATCTAAATTTTAATGCCTTTTACTAGCTCTGATACCATTTGTTGGAATTTATTTAACAATTAAACAATATTAATTATAATACACATCCTATGTGGCGGAAAATTATAATTAGATCTAATATATTAAAACTAATTTTAATATATTTAACAACCTAAGGCATTAAAATTTATTAAGTAATTATAAACAATTTATAATACACAAGCTCAATCAAATAATAATAATTTATATAACATTTATATAATTTATATTTAATTATTTAATTGAGACTGACTTACGTAAATAGTTGTAAACAACTATGACGTTGCTAGCTAACTCCGGAATTCCACGTCACGCTCAAATCCCGAGAAAAAGCTCGTCGGATTGCACGGGAGTGCCCTCGCCGGATTGGAAGCTGTCGCCGGACTGCACAGCTCCTGGAAGTCTCGCCGGACTAGGATTCCTCGCCTGACAGGGAGCTCGCCGGAATGGGTGCCCTCGCCGGACTGGGAGCCTCGCCGGACTGGGATCTGTCGCCGCACAGGGACCCGACTGACAGGGAACTCGCCGGATTGGGAGCCTCGCCGGACTTGGACTTCTCGCCGGACTGGAGATCACTGGGACCCCTCGCCTGATGACCTCGCCGGATTGCCCTCGCCGGAATGCCCTCGCCGGATTCGACTTCGCCGGATTGGATCTCCTCGCCTGACAGACAGACTCGCCGGATTGGATCTGCCTCGCCGGATTGCCTCTGTCTCGCCGGATTGGATCCGCCTGACTGGTAGCCCTCGCCGGATTGGATCTGGGTCGCCGGAATGGGCTCCTGGAGGCTGGGAGGTCGCCGGAATGCACAGAAAACGACCTAGGGTGTTTTATGATGGCTGAAACCTTTTTAAAACAATTTTAAAAATTCCAAAACAGTTTTCTAAATTATTCAAACACCACAAGTGATGAATCAACAATATTACACAAGGAAAATATTGAGATCAAGAGTGTGGGCTCTTAAGAACAATTAGGAAATCAAAGATGAAAAAGGGAAAAACAATTTTTCTCTTTTGTTTGGGGATTTTGGCGGAGAATTGCACAAGGGGAAAGGGGAGAGAGGTTGCCGAAAATCACTTAGGGTTAGGCTTGTGTGATTAAGGTTTCTTAGCCTTATTTATACAGGTTATAAATGGGCTTAAGCTGGGTCAAACCCATGACCCTATTCACTTAAGGAATCCGGCCAAACACTCTCTCCTTACTCGTCCATGTCTTTGATTTTTGTTCCTAAATTTATTTGATTTAATTTCTAAAATTAATTTAGAACTCTCATTATTATTTAATGACACTTCATTAAATATATTTCGTAGTTATCGAATAAGTACGAAATGAGGAATAATTTGTTTTCTTCTTTTAACATATTTAATCACTCGAGAATGTCATCATCAATATGATGTTATCTTGCGATTCAATAAACAAAATAAATAACTAGTTATTTATCGAGTTTCAAGAAAACAACTTTCCTAATATAAATCACTATTTATATTTAATGAGTAAATCAACTTTTCAAGTTCTTTTAATCTCTTCCAAGTGTCTCTCATTGAGACCTCATGGACCCACATGAACGAAGCTTTAGAATAAAGCACGGACACAAAAGTTCACAAACTTTTTCCGTCTTTTAATTCTTAATATTGGTCGATTCCACTAAAGGACCAATATTGATAATCTCTCTGTTCATGTGCGTATCTTTTATGTTTGATATGAAGAAACAATTTCTCATACGATCCACGGAGTATATTACGATGTTACCCTTCATGTGTATCAGTAACTGAGAGGAATGTAAGATTACTGTTTTACCCCTCGAGTTATTATTTCACCAACTCCTTTGTTATTTGTGAATGAGAAAAACATAAAGTGAGATGTCTGTACATGTCACATGTTTTAATCAAAGAATGAACTCATTCAATGAATACCTGGCCAGGTTTATTCATTCACACTCTCATAACAAAGCATAGTGTGATACTAATGCATTTGCATTGTTGTTACATGAATTCCATATCTGTGAATCATGTAACCCAACATTGCATCCTTGTGACACCAACAGTCGGGTCAGATGCAACTAAAATTTAGTCATTGCCCATTGACGAATCAAATGTCACAAAGTGCAATGTCAATTACATATTCACTTCAGGATTAAGGTAAGTATCATAATACTCCTTTAGTTGTGAACTTGAAGTTTCGAGTGTGTAAACAGTTTTTGTCTCGAGCTTCTAAGTGTCACTGGTCTTGTTCAGTGTCTTCTATAAAATACTTAGTATGAATCATAGAGTCACAACTCTCTATATCACAAGATGAGATATCATGATTCATGCTAACAATCAATAATAAGATACGATTGCTCTATCGATCTTTAGATTGCGAACAAATGGTTTCAAACTTGTCACAAGGGGTTATCTTGTCAAGTCTGTACTTAACACCCTTTTCGTTGATGACAGTTTCAGAGCATAGCTTAAACATAACTAAACATAGTCTTATAAAGAATGAACATTTATTAATATCAATGTTTCAACAAAATATAAATACATAAAGTATCTCAATGTCTAATATCTCCTTTGTGGGCACCAATCCCAACAGTCCACGGATTACTTTACGATATTTTCCTTCATGTGTATCATTAACTAAGGGGAATGTAAAATTACCGTTTTACCCCTTGAGTTATTATTACACTAACTCCTTTGTTATTTGTGAATGAGAAAAAACATAGAGCGAGATGTCTATACATGTCACATGTTTTAATCAAAGAGTTTTCTTATTTGATGAATATCTGGCCAGGTGAATTCATTCACACTCTCATAACAAAGCATAGTATGATACTAATGCATTTGCATTTTATTAACATGAATTCCATATCTGGGAATCATATAACCCAACATCACAACATTATGAAGCCAACCGTCGAATTAGATGAAACTAATATTTAGTCATTGCCCATTGACAAATCAAATGTCATAAAGTGTAATATCAATTATACATTCACTTCAGGATTAAGGTAAGTAGCCAAATAACCCTAGTATGTGATCTTGAAGTTTCGAGTGTTCAAACGGTTTTATCTCGAGCTTCGAAGTATCACTGGTCTTGTTCAATATCTTCTATAAGATATCAAGGATGAATCATAGAGTCACAACTCTCTATATCACATGATAAGATATCATGATTCATTCAAAACAATCGTTAATTAGACACGATTGCTCTTTCGGTCTTAAGATTCCGAGCAAATGGTTTAAACTAGTCATAAGGGGTTATCATGTCAAATCTGTATTTAACACCCTCTTCGTTGATGACAGTTTCAGAGCTTAGCTAACATACATAAATACAAACTTTAATCAAGAATGAATATTTATTAATGTTTTCAGCAAAAAATATAAATACAAATGTATTTCATTGTCTAGTTCTCCTTTGTGGGCACCAATCCCAAAAACAAGGTTATACACGAGGGCAAGCAGTCTTGAGGTAAACAGCTTCGGTTTTGAATAGTCAATAGTCAATTATCTGAGGTTAAAATCTTGTTAGCTAAGCAGTTTGAGATGAATGATCTAGGGGAAGCTGCATACATTCTGGGGATTCAGATCTTTCGAGATCGAATAAACCGGACCCTGTCGCTCTCCCAAGCATCTTATATAGATAAGGTGATAGATCGCTTTGCTATGCAAGACTCTACGAAGGGCCAAATCTCCTGTAGACATGGAGTCTCACTATCTAAGGATCAGTCTCCCAAGACTGCACAAGAGATTGAGGACATGAGAAAGATTTCATATGCTTCAGCCGTTGGAAGTCTCATGTATGCTATGCTATGCACTAGACAGGATATATGTTTCACTGTTAGCGTAGTTAGCCGTTTCCAATGAAATCCTGGACCCGACCATTGAGTTGTTGTTAAGCATGTTCTGAAGTATCTTCGGAGAACTAGGAACTTGATGCTTACATACTCATGTACTGACCTGACTATGACGGGGTATACCAATTTCGCCTTTCAGATGGATAGGGATTCAAGGATATCCACATCAGGATATGTTTTCATCCTGAGTGGTGGATCTGTTGTTTGGAGGAGTATCAAGCAATCTTGCATTATTGACTCCACCATGATACGTGAAGCATCCAAACAGGCTGTATGGCTTAGAAAATTCCTTAACTACTTGGAAGTCGTTCCGAATGACAACGAGCCCATGATACTTTATTCTGATAATAGTGGGGCTCTTGCTAACTCAAAGGAACCTAGAAGCCATAAGCTCTCTAAGCATATTGAGAGGAAATACCATTCGATTAGAGAGACCGTGCAACACGGAGACGTGGAAGTGAAGAGGATCTCAACTGTGGACAACCTTGCAGATCCTTTCACCATGGCCCTATCCAACAAGGTCTTCGACCAACATCGAGACGTATTAGGCTTGAAGGACTACTCTCGTCTTCTTTGAGTCAAGTGGGAGTTTGTTGGGAGAGATGCCCACAACAAGATTATTTATTTACATATTGATGCAATATAAATATTTATAAGTCCTTATTAGAATTGCTGAATAAATTAATAAAAGTTGAAATGTTCATTCATTCCTTTTTCGTTTTTTGAAGATTTATGATATTAAATAGTCTCATAGTCCTTAATTAACCTAACAATGTATGAAGAGACAAATCTAGATTTGTGTGAACAAACTCTTCATGGTTTGGTTAAAATGTAATATTCGCAATATAAAGATCAACGGACTACTGCTCCTATTATGATTGTCGAAAGAATCTATGATGTCTGGTTACGAGACATAGAGAGTTGGGAACTCTATAGTTCTTCCAGTTTATCTTCCGAAGATACTGAATTGACCAGTGCACCTTTAGAGACATTTAACCTCTTATGTCTCAAGGTCACTATGTATGAATTGCATTATGCTTACCTAAATCCTGATATGAGACATCTCGTTTCATAGTTTTAATATTCTCATTTGAGAAAGTCAAATTCTAGATCCATTAAGTAATCTAGACTAGACTAATTAGTGAGATATTAAGTTATGAAGATGTCAAGAACCAGCTTCGTGAAGTTTTCATAGATTTGGAATTCATGTACAAGATTGCTGAAATGCAATATATATTACCTCATGCTTTATTACTTTGATTGTGAATAAAAGAATCGCGCTGTATCCAAAATTAAGTAGCGAATTTATTTGGATGAAACAATGTGACTTGTTAGCTTATCGTCAATATATTGTTTCTAACTTATTCACAAGTAACAAAGGAGTTAAGGAAATAACAACTAAAAACGTAAAATGGTAATTTTATAAATCTCATCTAGTTGATGATATTCATGAAGGGTAAACATAGATAACATTCAATAGATCCGCTCATTATATTTAAGTTGATTGTTAAACTAGAAGATAAGTCAAAATAAGTTCAAGTGTTGAACTAGATGTTTTCTCGGAAAATGTCTAAAGGGTATTATTGTCCATATGGACATAAAATGATGTGAATGTAGGTGTCCAGATGATGAAAATATAAATTAGTTTCTAAAGCCGAGAAATCAGTTGAGGCATTATGAAATTAATTTCATTATTTGTGCAATATTAAATCTAGAATAAGTATTTTAATAATTGTCTTAAAAAAATAAGGAAGCATCTAAGTGCCCCTTCCCTAGTGTAGAGTTCGGCCAGAACACACCCTTAGAGGAGATACTTTTTTGCCTTTAATGATAAGGATAATTACCCAAATGGAATAGAGGAAATGAATTTCCTTAAGAAAAGCTAAGTGAGGAGACAAATTCTCCTTCACTCAAGCATATGTTGGTCGGCCATGTACAAATGGGAAGAGGAGATAAAATCAAATATTGTGTCATGAATGCACAATTGAAAACGGTTATTACCATTTCTTGATTTTCCTTCTCCTATAAATAGAGTCTTACATGGAGATGTTTAAAATAAGCATTTTTGCTCTAGTCTCTCTCTTTTTGGCCGACCTCCTCTCTCTCTCTCTAGAAAATCATTTTTTATTTTGGCACCTAAATCCTCATTTGATTTAGGCTTAATTTGCTCTCTACCTCATCGACTTGTTCTTGAGCTATTGTGTTTAATTGTGTCCACACACAAATCCTTCTAAATCTCTAAAGACTCATGTAATAGAAACTTTAGGTTTCTCGAGTTCACGTTTAGGTTTGAAGGAATCAAGTCATACGAGAAAATCAACCTATCTAAAGACTCCTCCAAATTTAGGTACAAGAAATATTTGCACTCAACCAATTTAAATAATGTTTTTAAATTTATACATGTTCATGCACTTTGCCTAGGTTAATAAAATTGTTTTACTTCTAAAGAAATTTTTATATTCCGCATTAATGTGTTAATGATAAATTTTTCTTAACCCTAGACCTATTCCAACAAAAGATGCTCTTAATCAAGGAAAATCGATGTACATCAGGTCAATGACCGCTCCAAGACAAATCGATAACACATAATAGGGGACTTTGTTTAATGTTATATGTGCGATATAGTTATATGAGGTATAAATAGATTAGAAAACAAAAAGACGTATACAACTTTAGAAATATATTAACTATGTATAAACGTTTATTGAATGTGATTACATTTTGTGATTTTGAATGTATATAATATCGGATGAATTTTGAATGTTATGATGATCCCGAGTGAATTTTGGATGTATATATTGTTGGAATTTAGTTAACAATTAACCTAGTTAATTATGAAACATATCTATATATGGCGGAAATTCATAATTCAATTTAACATATTAAAAACATTTTTTAACATATTCATAACCATGTCATTAAATCTAAACTAGCATGTCAACAAAATTTATGAACATATCAATAAATTCATTTAAGCATGCAAACGAACAATTGGAATAAATATAATCATTCTACGATACTATATCATTCAGATCCAATTCCTTTAAGAGACACTTACATAGGGTTTGGATCTGCGAGAGCAAGTCTCGGTGTACGTCCAAGTGATCGGCCGATCCTCTACACCACGCGCGTCAAGGAGATACTCAAATCCGTCGTGCCTTCGTTCCTCCAAAAGTGGCCGGCCCTTGGGAGAGAAAAATTACTCAAACAACAACAAGTTGAGTCAATGATAATACTCAAGGGATTTCAGGAGACAAAGAGGGTGGGCTCTTTCGTGGGAACAAGGGAAGAAGGGGAAACTCAAAGAAAAGGAAGGGCTGCCGAGAAACAGTTTTCCTCTCTCTCTTTCTCTCTTAATTTCGGCAAAAACCTCTCAAGCACAAGGGGGAAGAGATTTGGCTGAGTGTTGGTCAAAATTAAGCTAGGGTTACCGAAGAGAAAGCCTCCTTTTATATCAGAGAGAATGGGCTTAAGTTAGGTCAAAATCCAGTTAAGACCCATTAGTCAAACTTAAGCCCAAAACTCCTTTTAATGAGTTTAAACAATTTTTCCAGCCCATAAAACACTTATTATGGCCGGCCATATTGTCCTAATTATCTCCCATATTTATTTGATTTATTTCTAAAATAATATTTAATTAATTTAGAACATCTCATTTATTTAATGACAAGTCATTAATTATTTTCATACTAATCAATGTAGTACGAAACGAGAAAATATTTATTTTCATCTTTTATTTATTTGAAATATCAAATTATATTATTATCAATATAATAACATAATATGATTCGTGAAATAAATGTAATAATAAATAACCAGTTATTTATTTAATTACTCAGAAAATAATTTCTTAGCGTAAATCACAATTTACGTTGAATGAGAAAATCAATCATTTCTTGTTCACCAAAATCTCGTCTGAGAATCTATCATTGAGACCTTATGGACCCACATGAACGAAGCTTTAGAATAAAGCTCGGACACAAAAGTTCGCAAACTTTTTCCGGCTTTTAATTCTTAATATTAGTCGATTCCACTAAAGGACCAATATTGAACATCTCTAAGTTCATATGCGTTTATATTTCCGTTTGATGTGACAAAACTATTCTTCACACCGTCCACGGTGTATTTTACGATATTACCCTTTGTGTGTATCATTAACTCAGAGGAATGTAAAATTACCGTTTTACCCCTGAGTTATTATTTCACCAAGTCCTCTGTTATTTGTGAACGAGAAAAACATAAAGTGAAATGTCTCAACATGTCACATGTTTATTTTCAAAGAATTCTTTATTCGATAAATACCAGGCCTGGTTTATTCGCTCACACTCTCATAACAGAGCATGGTGTGATACTAATGCCTTAGCATTGTTTCAACACAAATTCCATATTTGTGGATCACATATTTATACGAAACAGTATTATGACACCAACCGTCGGGTCAATGAAACTTCATTTAGCCATTGCCCATTGGCAAATCAAATGTCATAAAGTGTTACAAGAATACATGTACTCGCTTCAGGATTAAGGTAATTACTAAAATACCCCTCGTATGTGAGTTTGAGGTTTCGAGTGATTAAACGGTTTTATCTCGAACTTCAAAACTTCACTGGTCTTGTTCAATATCTTCATTAAGATATCAAGAATGAATTTCAGAGTCACAACTCTCCATATCACAAGATAAGATATCGTTTAATTCATTCTAACAATCATTACTAGAAATCGATTGCCCAATCGATCTTTAGATTGCGAACTATTATTTAAACTAGTCATAAGAAGGTATCTTGTCAAGTCTGTACTTAGCACTTCTTTCGTTGATGACAGTTTCAGAGCGTAGACATAAATGCGTAAACACAATCTTGAATAAGAATGGATATTCAATCTTTATTTAATTTCAAAGCAAAACAAATACAAAAGTATTTAATATCAAAAATCTCCTTTGTCGGCATAAATGCCAACAAACTTCCACTTGACTCAAAGGAGATGCGAATGATCTTTCAGTCCTAATCCTTCTAGGTTTCCCTCGAAGACCTTACTGGTTAAAAGCTTCGTGAAGGGATCAGCAAGGTTGTCCAACGTTGAGATCTTCATAACCGTGCGTCCCCTCTATGAACTATATCTCGTACCAGGTGGTATTTCCGCTCGATGTGTTTTGAGCGCTTGTGACTTCTTGGTTCCTTACAGTTAGCAACGGCTCCACTGTTATCACAGTAAAGTGTAATGGGCTCGTTGGCACTTGGAACTACTTCCAAGTACATCAGGAATTTCCTCAGCCACACAGCCTCCTTTGCAGCTTCGCAGGCTGCCACATACTCGGCTTCCATGGTCGAGTCAGCAACACAAGTTTTCTTTATACTCCTCCAGACTACAGATCCACCATTCAGGGTGAACACAGACGCTGATGTGGATTTCCTGGAATCCTTATCCGCTTGAAAATCGTAATCGGTATACCCCGTGAGTATGCAAGCATATAATTTCTCGTTCTCCGGAGATACTTGAGAATATGCTTGACCGCAACCCAGTGCTCGGGTCCAGGATTCGATTGGAATCTACTCACCACGCCCACTGCGTAAAAAATATCTGGCCTAGTGCAAAACATTGCATACATGAGACTTCCTACGGCTGAGGCGTAGGGAATATGTCTCATGTCCTCTATCTCTTGAGGAGTCTTGGGAGACTGCAAACTAGATAGATGCACTCCATGTCTGAAAGGTAGCTGTCCTTTCTTGGAGTTCCGCATACTGAAGCGATCCATGATCTTATCAATATAAGATGCTTGAGAAAGCGCTAACTTTCGGTTCTTCCGATCTCTAAAGATCTGAATCCCCAGAATGTAAGCCGCTTCTCCAAGATCGTTCATCTCAAATTGCTCTGACAGCCAGATCTTAACCTCTGATAACTTTCCCACATCATTCCTAATGAGTAGTATGTCATCTACATAAAGGAGTAAGAAGTCCACTTTGCCATCGTTTACCATCTTATAAACACATGGCTCATCTAAAGACTGATCAAAGCTGTAGCTTTTCACAGTCTCGTTGAATCTAATATTCCACGATCTAGATTCTTGCTTTAGTCCATAAATGGACTTTAGCAAGTCACAGACGTTGCCCTGTTGGCCTTTCTCCATGAACCCGTCTGGTTGAGCCATGTAAATGTGCTCGTCAAGATTTCCATTAAAAAATGCAGTCTTGACATCCATCTGCCAGATTTCATAATCTAGGGCGGCAGCAATGGATAAAAGAGTACGAATAGACTTTAGCATCGCCACGGGCGAGAAGGTATCTTCATAGTCGATACCTTCCTTTTGTGTGAACCCCTTCGCCACAAGTCGTGCTTTAAATGTCTAGACATTTCCATCCGGTCCTCTTTTCTTCTTGTAGATCCATTTACACCCAACAGGCTTGATGCCTTCAGGTAAATCTACAAGTTTTCAGACTTCGTTGACATACATCGAATGCATTTCAACGTTCATGGCTTCTTGCCATAGGTTTGCTTCAGAACTTTGCATCGCCAGGGAAAATGATACTAGATCATCTTCCTCCTTGTATGCGACTGCAGCAAAGGCCTCTCCGATGTACATCAATCGCTCAGGCTGTCGTACAATCCTGCTACTGCGACGAATCGTAGGAGGCTCAAGTTCCGAATGTGGTTCTTCTATTGTTGGTGTAGGACTTGTCCTATCTTGTGAAGTACCAACTACTTCCTTCAACCATTTCCTTTAGCACAAGTTTGCTTCTCGGTACGGTATTCTTCATATAATCCTCTTCAAGAAACCTAGCGTTCGTGCTAACGAACGTTTTCTTGTCAATAGGACTATAGAATGTGTACCCTTTTGTTTCTTTCGGATATCCTATGAAAAAGCATAATTCTGAACGAGTAGCCAACTTGCTAGTCTTTTGTCTCAGCACGTGTGCTGGACAACCCCAGATCTTGATGTGGTTTAGAACAGATTTCTTACCACACCATCTCTCGTAGGGAGTGCCGGGAACCGTTTTTGATGGAACCTGGTTCAGAATATGAGCTGTCGTTTCTAAGGCATATCCCCAGAACGAATTAGGAAGCGATTAGTAACTCATCATCGACCTCACCATATCTAACAAAGTTCGATTCCTTCTCTCTGACACACCATTTTGTTGTGGAGTGTCAGGTGTTGTAAGCTGAGAATGAATACCTTCTTCTTTAAGAAGATCCTCGAACTCATCAGACAAGTACTCTCCGCCTCGATCTAATCGAAGGGTTTTGATTTGTTTCTCTCTTTGCTTCTCAACCAAGGCCCAATATTGTTTGAACATTTCAAAAGTATCGGATTTGTGTCGAACTAAGAAAACATGACAAAAACGTGAGTAGTCATCAGTGAAGGTTACAAAGTATTCGTAACCTCCTCTTGCCTGAATACTGATTGGACCACATACATCACTATGTATGAGTTCCAATACTTGTGTTGCTCTTAGACCTTTCGAAGAGAAAGGTCTCTTGGTCATCTTGCCTTCAAGACAGGATTCACACGTGGGCATAGATCCCACGTTTAGAGATTTCAAAAGACCATCCTTTGTTAACCTCTTAATCCTATCTAGGCCAATATGTCCAAGACGTAAGTGCCATAGATATGTATCATCCGTTTCATCACTATGAAATGTTTTACGCTTCCTGAGTGAATCACTATTCACCTCAGTGTCCAAGATTGTCGGCTTATTAGGATATAGATAATAAATATAATCTACTCGATGAGCTTTAGAAATAAAACAACCATTAAGAAAAATTTAAATACCATTATTGACATTAAACTCATAATGTTGTTCTTCTAAACGACCAAAAGAAATGAAGTTCTTGCAAAAATCTGGAACATAATAAACGTTATTCAATAATAAAGCCTTATTCCCAAAATTCAGCTGCATGGTCCCGACAGATCTGGCTCTGACCTTCGTTCCATTCCCCCAGTTGAACGTGAACTCTTCTTCACCTGAGCTTCTGGTTTTCCTGAAACCATTCAGATTACACACAATTGTTGGGATTGGTGCCCACAAAGGAGATATTAGACATTAAGATACTTTATGTATTTATATTTTGTTGAAACATTGATATTAATAAATGTTCATTCTTTATAAGACTGTGTTTAGTTATGTTTAAGCTATGCTCTGAAACTGTCATCAACGAAAAGGGTGTTAAGTACAGACTTGACAAGATAACCCCTTATGACAAGTTTGAAACCATTTGTTCGCAATCTAAAGATCGATAGAGCAAACGAATCTTATTATTGATTGTTAGCATGAATCATGATATCTCATCTTGTGATATAGAGAGTTGTGACTCTATGATTCATACTGAGTACTTTATAGAAGATACTGAACAAGACCAGTGACACTTAGAAGCTCGAGACAAAACTGTTTACACACTCGAAACTTCAAGTTCACAACTAAAGGAGTATTATGATACTTACCTTAATCCTGAAGTGAATATGTAACTGACATTGCACTTTGTGACATTTGATTCGTCAATGGGCAATGACTAAATTTTAGTTGCATCTGACCCGACTGTTGGTGTCACAAGGATGCAATGTTGGGTTACATGATTGACAGATATGGAATTCATGTAACAACAATGCAAATGCATTAGTATCACACTATGCTTTGTTATGAGAGTGTGAATGAATAAACCTGGCCAGGTATTCATTGAATGAGTTCATTCTTTGATTAAAACATGTGACATGTACAGACATCTCACTCTATGTTTTTCTCATTCACAAATAATAAAGGAGTTAGTGAAACAATAACTCGAGGGGTAAAACAGTAATTTTACATTCCTCTCAGTTACTGATACACATGAAGGGTAACATCGTAATATACTCCGTGGATCGTATGAGAAATTGTTTCTTCATATCAAACATAAAAGATACGCACATGAACAGAGAGATTATCAATATTGGTCCTTTAGTGGAATTGATCAATATTAAGAATTAAAAGTCGGAAAAAGTTTGTGAACTTTTGTGTCCGTACTTTATTCTAAAGCTTCGTTCATGTGGGTCCATGAGGTCTCAATGATAGACACTTGGAAGAGATTAAAAGAACTTGAAAAGTTGATTTACTCATTAAATATAAATAGTGATTTATATTGGGAAAGTTGTTTTCTTGAAACTCGATAAATAAATAGTTATTTATTTTGTTTATTGAATCGCAAGATAACATCATATTGATGATGACATTCTCGAGTGATTAAATATGTTAAAAGAAGAAAACAAATTATTTCTCAATTCGTACTTATTCGATAACTACGAAATATATTTAATGAAGTGTCATTAAATAATAATGAGAGTTCTAAATTAATTTTAGAAATTAAATCAAATAAATTTAGGAACAAAAATCAAAGACATGGACGAGTAAGGAGAGAGTGTTTTGGCCGGATTCCTTAAGTGAATAGGGTCATGGGTTTGACCCAGCTTAAGCCCATTTATAACCTGTATAAATAAGCTAAGAAAACCCTAATCACCTAAGCCTAACCCTAAGTGATTTTCGGCAACTCTCTCTCCCTTCCCCCTTGTGCAATTCTCGGCCAAAACCCTAAACAAAAGAGAGAAAATTGTTTTCCCACACTCTTGATCTCAATATTTTCCTTGTGTAATATTGTTGATTCATCACTTGTGGTGTTTGAATAATTTAGAAAACTGTTTTGGAATTTTTAAAATTGTTTTAAAAAGGTTTCAGCCATCACAAAACACCCTAGGTCGTTTTTCTGTGCATTCCGGCGACCTCCCAGCCTCCAGGAGTCCATTCCGGCGACCCAAATCCAATCCGGCGAGGGCTACCAGTCAGGCGGATCCAATCCGGCGAGACAGAGGCAATCCGGCGAGGCAGATCCTATCCGGCGAGTCTGTCTGTCAGGCGAGGAGATCCAATCCGGTGAGGGCAATCTGGCGAGGGCATTCCGACGAGGGCAATCCGGCGAGGTCATCAGGCGAGGGGTCCCAGTGATCTCCAGTCCGGCGAGAAGTCCCAGTCCGGCGAGGCTCCCAATCCGGCGAGGTCCCTGTCAGGCAGGTCCCTGTGCGGCGACAGACTCCAGTCCGGCAAGGTTCCCAGTCCGGCGAGGTCACCCATTCCGGCAGGCTCCCTGTCAGGCGAGAAATCCCAGTCCGGCGAGGCTTCCAGGGGCTGTGCAATCCGGCGACAGCTTCCATTCCGGCGAGGACGCTGCTGAGCATTCCGACGAGCCTTTTCTCGGGATTTGGGCGTGACGTGGCATTCCGGAGTTAGCTAGCAACGTCATAGTTGTTTACAACTATTTACGTAAGTCTTTCTCAATTAAATAATTATATAAATGTTATATAATTTATTGTTATTTGATTGAGCTTGTGAATTATAAATTGTTTATAATTACTTAATAAATTTTAATGCCTTAGGTTGTTAAATATATTAAAGTTAGTTTTAATATATTAGATCTAATTATAATTTTCCGCCACATAGGATGTGTATTATAATTAATATTGTTTAATTGTTAAATAAATTCCAACAAATGGTATCAGAGCTAGTAAAAGGCATTAAAATATAGATTTAATGACTAGTTTGGAAATTTGTTTGACTAGTTGGTGTTGGCGTTTTTGTATGTATACATTATGAATGTTTTTGTGTGTGCGCTTGTGAATGAATGGATCCTTATTCAATATGGCCCTAGGATGTTTTTATTCCGGTTATCGTCCCGGATTTTAATTTATTTAAAATTGTGAGCCTCAATTTGAGAGGACATGTAAATTTGTAATTTATTATTGTAATTCGACGACGAAGAAGCGAGAAGGCAGCACCTCGGGATTGGCCGCACGTTGGAGAACGTGTGGGGGCTAACCCGAGACATCCGATGACGCATCATTTGAAGATGAAATTTAAAATGTTTTATTTCATTTATTTACAAGGGTTGTATAATAGAAATGGGCCTATTGATAAGTTAAATAATTTTTCATATTTGATATTTAAATTTATTGATCTCATTGCATAAAGCACTCACATGTCACATAGGATAGAACGCCAACATCATTGAAAATGAAATTGTTCATGTAGTTTATAATTAATAAAAGTTATGAAATAATTATAAACTGTTATAAATGAATATGATTCATTTGCAAAAACTAAGTGGGAGGGTTGTTTGTCGTTGAAGCAACCCAAGGTCCCCGACACGAATGAAATTAATTAAATATGTGATGAACTAAGAGTCACACATAGTGGCCCTCCCTTCAATGGGAGTACTTCGGAAGTATTTAATTAATCTCATTGTTAAAGAACTAAGCCTAAAAGAGAAGTTTTGAAACGGGGTCTCCACATAGGTGAACCGTCTTCAAAGCAACTTGAGTGAGGGCCCACGTGTCGGTTATACACTTAGACTTATGTTTTAAAGTAATCCTCACATAGAGGCTCTGCATTAAAAATAAGTGACCAAAATTTATGGTAATTAGTAAGAACTAGAAGTTGTGACTTCTTGGATGGTTCGAACTAAATAGTGATGTGTCACGACTGTGAAAGGAGGTTAATTACGGTTTCCCCATAGGAAAAGTAATTAACTATTATTGTTCACAATACCATGAATTATTTTAACGCTTTCCTCACCATATTAGGATTGTTCATGCATGCATATAATTCGAAAATATAGCACATACTAAAGTCATTTATTTTATCAATGTTTTCAGCAAAATGTCTTTTAACCCACTACAAACGATTTTAAGTTCGAATAAACTCGAGGGTGAGAATTACGTTGACTGGAAACGTAACCTCGACATCGTACTGACGGTGGAAAAGCACAAGTACGTTCTCAAGACCCCATGTCCTCCTGAACCGAGTGCTGACTCGAGCAAGGAAGACAAGGACGCCTTCGATGCGTGGATGAGATCTGATGAGATTGCTCGTTGCTACATTGTAGCATCGATGAGCAATGTGTTGCAACAATCTCATAGAGACATCGCCACTGCATATGAAATCCTCTTCAATCTCCATGAGATGTTTGGATGTCATGGGCGTCAGGCGAGGCAGCAAGCTATCCGCAGTTTCATGAACTGTAGGATGAAGCAAGGAGCTTCCGTACGGGAACACATGCTATTGATCATGGGTCACCTGAACGATATGGAAATTCTTGGTTCGGAGATTGACGGAGAAACCAAGATTGACATGATCTTGGAGACTCTTAAGGAATCTTTTGATAGCTTCCGTCTGAACTACTCCATGAACAAGCTCAATTACACTGTGACTGAGCTTATGAAGGAGTTGCAGACTGCCGAGGGACTTCTCCCTAAGAACAAGAAGAAGTTGGGAGAGCTCAATGTTGCTGAATACAGAGCATCGACCTCTGGTTCTAAGAGAATGATGAAGAGGCCCAAAAACGCCAACCGAGCGGGTTCCAAGAAGCCTTACAAGAAGGCTGTGGATGCTAAGGGCAAAGGCATCGCAAAGGTGGACAAGTCTGAGCACAAATGTCACCATTGCGGAGAGGCTGGCCACTGGCGTAGGAACTGCCCTACCTACCTCAAGAGTGTCAAGGGGAAAGGTAAGATCTTTGTTACTCAAGCTTGTTATACTACAAACAAGGCATCGCCCTGGATTCTTGATTGCGGGGCGTCTGACCACGTTGTGTGTAATTTGAATGGTTTTAGGAAAACCAGGAGCTTAGGTGACGGAGAGTTCGGATTCAACTGGGGTGATGGAACGAAGGTCGGAGCAAGATCTGTCAGGACCATGAAGCTCAAGTTTGGAAATGAAACTTTATTATTGAATAATGTTTACTATGTTCCGGATTTTTGCAAGAATTTGATTTCATTTGGTCGTTTAGAAGAACAAGGTTTCAATTTTAAGATCAATAATGGTATTGAAATTTTTATTGATGATTGTTTTATTACTAAAGCTCAACGTGTGGATTCAATATATTACTTATATCCTGCTGAGCCGACAATCTTGGACACCGAAGTGAATGGTGATTCACTTAGGAAGCGTAAGACGTTTCATACTGATGAAACTGACGACACATATCTATGGCACCTGCGTCTTGGACATATAGGCCTAGATAGGATCAAGAGACTAACAAAGGATGGTCCTTTGAAATCTCTACACGTGGGAAGCCTTCCCACATGTGAATCCTGTCTTGAAGGCAAGATGACCAAGAGACCTTTCTCAACAAAGGGTCTTAGGGCCACGCAAGTATTGGAACTGATACATAGTGATGTATGTGGTCCAATTAACATCCAGGCAAGAGGAGGTTACGAATATTTTGTAACCTTCACTGATGACTACTCTAGATTTGGTCAAATCTACCTTATGCGACATAAGTCAGATACTTTTGAAATGTTCAAACAGTATAAGGCTTTAGTTGAAAAGAAAACGGAGAAACAGATCAAAACCCTTCGATCAGATCGAGGGGGAGAGTACTTGTCTGGAGAGTTCGAAGACTTTCTTAGAGAAGAAGGCATTCATTCTCATCTTACAGCACCTGGCACTCCGCAGCAAAACGGTGTGTCAGAGAGAAGGAATCGAACTTTGCTAGATATGGTGAGATCGATGATGAGTTACTCATCGCTTCCTAATTCGTTCTGGGGATATTCCCTTGAAACAGCAGCTTACATTCTGAACCAGGTTCCATCTAAAACGGTACCTGGCACACCCTATGAAAGATGGAGTGGTAGAAAATCTGTTTTACACCATACTCGCATCTGGGGTTGTCCAGCACATGTGCTGAGACAAAAGACTAGCAAGTTGGCTAGTCGTTCAGAAGTATGCCTGTTCGTGGGATATTCAAAAGAAACAAAAGGGTACATCTTCTATAATGCTGCTGACCAGAAAACGTTCGTTAGCACGAACGCTAGGTTTCTGGAAGCAGATTATATGAAGAATACAATACCGAGAAGCAGACTTGTGCTAAAGGAACTGTTGGGTGAAGAAACTAGTACTTCACAAGATAGGACGGGTCCTATTCCAACAGTGGGAGAACCAAGCTCGGAATCAGAGACTCCTGCGCTTCGTCGTAGCAACAGAGTTGTGAGACAACCTGTTCGATACATAGGTATCGGAGAATCTTTTACTGCTGTTGCAAACAATGAAGAAGATGATCCCGTATCATTTTCCCATGCAATGCAGAGTTCCGAGGCAAACCTATGGCAAGAAGCCATGAACGTTGAAATGCATTCGATGTATGTCAACGAGGTCTGGAAACTTGTAGATCTGCCTGAAGGCATCAAGCCTGTAGGCTGTAAATGGATCTATAAGAAGAAGAGAGGACCGGATGGAAATGTCGAGACATTTAAAGCACGACTTGTGGCAAAGGGGTACACACAGAAAGAAGGTATCGACTATGAGGATACCTTCTCACCAGTCGCAATGCTAAAATCCATCCGAACTCTCTTATCCATTGCCGCAGCCCTAGATTATGAAATCTGGCAAATGGATGTCAAGACTGCATTTCTGAATGGCAATCTTGATGAGCGCATATATATGGCTCAACCAGACTTGACAAGATAACCCCTTATGACAAGTTTGAAACCATTTGTTCGCAATCTAAAGATCGATAGAGCAAACGTATCTTATTATTGATTGTTAGCATGAATCATGATATCTCATCTTGTGATATAGAGAGTTGTGACTCTATGATTCATATTGAGTACTTTATAGAAGATACTGAACAAGACCAGTGACACTTAGAAGCTCGAGACAAAAACTGTTTACACACTCGAAACTTCAAGTTCACAACTAAAGGAGTATTATGATACTTACCTTAATCCTGAAGTGAATATGTAATTGACATTGCACTTTGTGACATTTGATTCGTCAATGGGCAATGACTAAATTTTAGTTGCATCTGACCCGACTGTTGGTGTCACAAGGATGCAATGTTGGGTTACATGATTGACAGATATGGAATTCATGTAACAACAATGCAAATGCATTAGTATCACACTATGCTTTGTTATGAGAGTGTGAATGAATAAACCTGGCCAGGTATTCATTGAATGAGTTCATTCTTTGATTAAAACATGTGACATGTACAGACATCTCACTCTATGTTTTTCTCATTCACAAATAATAAAGGAGTTAG
This sequence comes from Urtica urens, assembly GCA_958296335.1. Taxonomy (NCBI): domain Eukaryota; kingdom Viridiplantae; phylum Streptophyta; class Magnoliopsida; order Rosales; family Urticaceae; genus Urtica; species Urtica urens. The sequence goes on from OY282525.1 coordinate 3,475,230, forward strand.
TGAAACAATAACTCGAGGGGTAAAACAGTAATTTTACATTCCTCTCAGTTACTGATACACATGAAGGGTAACATCGTAATATACTCCGTGGATCGTATGAGAAATTGTTTCTTCATATCAAACATAAAAGATACGCACATGAACAGAGAGATTATCAATATTGGTCCTTTAGTGGAATTGATCAATATTAAGAATTAAAAGTCGAAAAAAGTTTGTGAACTTTTGTGTCCGTACTTTATTCTAAAGCTTCGTTCATGTGGGTCCATGAGGTCTCAATGATAGACACTTGGAAGAGATTAAAAGAACTTGAAAAGTTGATTTACTCATTAAATATAAATAGTGATTTATATTGGGAAAGTTGTTTTCTTGAAACTCGATAAATAAATAGTTATTTATTTTGTTTATTGAATCACAAGATAACATCATATTGATGATGACATTCTCGAGTGATTAAATATGTTAAAAGAAGAAAACAAATTATTTCTCAATTCGTACTTATTCGATAACTACGAAATATATTTAATGAAGTGTCATTAAATAATAATGAGAGTTCTAAATTAATTTTAGAAATTAAATCAAATAAATTTAGGAACAAAAATCAAAGACATGGACAAGTAAGGAGAGAGTGTTTTGGCCGGATTCCTTAAGTGAATAGGGTCATGGGTTTGACCCAGCTTAAGCCCATTTATAACCTGTATAAATAAGCTAAGAAAACCCTAATCACCTAAGCCTAACCCTAAGTGATTTTCGGCAACTCTCTCTCCCTTCCCCCTTGTGCAATTCTCGGCCAAAACCCTAAACAAAAGAGAGAAAATTGTTTTCCCCCTTTTCATCTTTGATTCCTAATTGTTCTTGAGAGCCCACACTCTTGATCTCAATATTTTCCTTGTGTAATATTGTTGATTCATCACTTGTGGTGTTTGAATAATTTAGAAAACTGTTTTGGAATTTTTAAAATTGTTTTAAAAAGGTTTCAGCCATCACAAAACACCCTAGGTCGTTTTTCTGTGCATTCCGGCGACCTCCCAGCCTCCAGGAGTCCATTCCGGCGACCCAAATCCAATCCGGCGAGGGCTACCAGTCAGGCGGATCCAATCCGGCGAGACAGAGGCAATCCGGCGAGGCAGATCCTATCCGGCGAGTCTGTCTGTCAGGCGAGGAGATCCAATCCGGTGAGGGCAATCCGGCGAGGGCATTTTCGACGAGGGCAATCCGGCGAGGTCATCAGGCGAGGGGTCCCAGTGATCTCCAGTCCGGCGAGAAGTCCCAGTCCGGCGAGGCTCCCAATCCGGCGAGGTCCCTGTCAGGCAGGTCCCTGTGCGGCGACAGACTCCAGTCCGGCGAGGTTCCCAGTCCGGCGAGGTCACCCATTCCGGCAGGCTCCCTGTCAGGCGAGAAATCCCAGTCCGGCGAGGCTTCCAGGGGCTGTGCAATCCGGCGACAGCTTCCATTCCGGCGAGGACGCTGCTGAGCATTCCGACGAGCCTTTTCTCGGGATTTGGGCGTGACGTGGCATTCCGAAGTTAGCTAGCAACGTCATAGTTGTTTACAACTATTTACGTAAGTCTTTCTCAATTAAATAATTATATAAATGTTATATAATTTATTGTTATTTGATTGAGCTTGTGAATTATAAATTGTTTATAATTACTTAATAAATTTTAATGCCTTAGGTTGTTAAATATATTAAAATTAGTTTTAATATATTAGATCTAATTATAATTTTCCGCCACATAGGATGTGTATTATAATTAATATTGTTTAATTGTTAAATAAATTCCAACAACAATATGGTCAGAAGCCCCGCAGTCTAAAATCCAGGGTGATTCTTTATATGTCGTGTAACATGCTTGGGTGACGAAAGCCATACCTTTCCCCTTGACAGTCTTGAGGTAGGCAGGACAGTTCCTTCGCCAATGGCCGACTTCTCCGCAATGGTGGCACTTGTGTTTAGACTTGTCCACCTTTGCGATGCCTTTGCCCTTGACATCCGCAGCCTTCTTGTAAGGCGTCTTGGATCTCGTTCGGTTGGCGTTTTTGGGACCCTTCATCACTCTCTTCGATCCAGAAGTGGAAGCCCTATGTTTAGCAACATTGACTTCACCAGTCTTCTTCTTGGTCTTAGGGAGAAGTCCCTCGGCAGTCTGCAACTCCTTCATCAGCTCGGTTATAGAATAATCGAGCTTGTTCATGGAGTAGTTCAGACGGAAGCTATCGAAAGAATCCGTCAGAGTCTCCAAGATCATGTCGACCTTGGTGAGTCCATCGATCTCCGATCCGAGAATCTCCATATCATTCAGGTGACCCATGATCACTAGCATGTGGTCCCTGACTGACGTTCCCGGCTTCATCCGACAATTCATGAAATTTCGGATTGCCTGCTGTCTCGTCTGACGCCCATGACATCCAAACATGTCATGAAGATTGTAGAGCATGTCATATGCCGTGGCAATGTCCTTGTGAGATTCTTGCAACACATTGCTCATGGAACCCAAGATATAACACTTGTCAATCTCATCGGACCTTACCCACGTGTCATAGGCGTTCTTGTCCTCCTGGCTTGAGTCAGCACTCGGAGCTGGAGGACACGGGGTAGTGAGAACATACTTGTGCTTTTCCACCGTCAGTACGATGTCGAGGTTACATTTCCAATTAACGTAATTCTCACCCTCGAGTTTGTTATAACTCAGTATAGATGCAAGTGGATTCATGATATTGCTGAAATGAAATGAAATGAATAAATTTAGCATATGCTACAGTTTCGAATTATGATGCATGTACAATCCTAAATTAGTGAGGAAAGCGATAAATAATTCATGGTATTATGAACAAAAATGATCAATTACTTTTCCTAGGGGAAACCGCAATTGATCGCCTTTCATAGTCGTGACACATCACTATTTAGTTTGAACCATACAAGAAGTCACAACTTCTAGTTCTCGCTAATTACCTTGGACTTTGGTCACTTATGTTTAACGCATAGCCTCTATAGAGGGTTACTTTAAACAATAAGTCTAAGCGGGTAACCAACATGTGGGCCCTTATCCAAGTTACTTTGAAAACGGCTCTCCTAGGGGAGACCCCGCTTCATCGTTCCTCTTTAGAGCTTAGTTGTAACAATTTAATTAACTATGTGCTTCCGAAGTACTCCCATTAAAGGGAGGGCCACGAGGGTGACTCTTAGTTCATTCACAAAAGTTAATTAAATTCATGTTGGGGACCTCGGTTATTTCAACGACAAATAACCGTCCCACTTAGTTTTTGCAAAAATCATATTTTTGTGGACGATGTTCAATTTCATAACTAGTTATTTAAATTAAACTATAATGATGCATGAACAATTCATATGGTGTTGGCGTTCTATCCTATATGACATGTGGATGAATATGAGATAAGATTGAATAAAATAAAACATAATAGTTAACTTATCTAATGGCCCATTTCTAAAATTACAACCCTTTACAAAAGAAAAATAAATAAACTACTTTATTCCTAGTCTTGTGTCGAGTCGTCGAATTTCCGAGTTTTAAAACTTAGAGATTAATATCTCCCACTCAAATAACTAAATTTACTTTTATTATTTCAAAAATAGTATAAGAAAATTTAATTATTTAAGATTTTAAATTTATTCGGAAATGATTTCCGAATCTCGGTCGTCGGGCCTAACCCTAGCTAGCTCGCGCGCGTCCGTAGACACACGGCCACGCTAGGATTTTGGCCGACCCAAACAGCCCTCTTGTGTCCAATACACAGGTCCTTAGGCGTGTTCAGAATCTTCCGGGATAGCTCCCACGCGTTTCAAAAACGCGCGGTCATTCCCGGAGGCTGCCTTCCTTCTTCTTGTCTCCCGGATTACAAAATTATAAAATTTAAATTTACAACAAATTACAAATTTAAATAAAATAAAAAATAAAAACCGGGACGTAACCCGTAAACAATCCTAGGGCCAATTAGAGTAAGGATCCATTCACATAAACACACATACATTCACAAATGCAATTCATACAAAAGCGCCAACACTCAAAATCGATTTAATGACAATTATGGTTCTGATACCATTTGTTGGAATTTAGTTAATAATTAATCTAATTAATTATGAAACATATCTATATATGGCGGAAATTCATAATTCAATTTAACATATTAAAAACGTTTTTTAACATATTCATAACCATGTCATTAAATCTAAACTAGCATGTCAACAAAATTTATGAACATATCAATAAATTCATTTAAGCATGCAAACGAACAATTGGAATAAATATAATCATTCTACAATACTATATCATTCAGATCCAATTCCTTTAAGAGACACTTACATAGGGTTTGGATCTGCGAGAGCAAGTCTCGGTGTACGTCCAAGTGATCGGCCGATCCTCTACACCACGCGCGTCAAGGAGATCCTCAAATCTGTCGTGCCTTCGTTCCTCCAAAAGTGGCCGGCCCTTGGGAGAGAAAAATCACTCCAACAACCACAAGTTGAGTCAATGATAATACTCAAGGGATTTCAGGAGACAAAGAGGGTGGGCTCTTTCGTGGGAACAAGGGAAGAAGGGGAAACTCAAAGAAAAGGAAGGGCTGCCGGGAAACAATTTTCCTCTCTCTCTTTCTCTCTTAATTTCGGCCAAAACCTCTCAAGCACAAGGGGGAAGAGATTTGGCTGAGTGTTGGTCGAAATTAATCTAGGGTTACCGAAGAGAAAGCCTCCTTTTATATCAGAAAGAATGGGCTTAAGTTAGGTCAAAATCCAGTTAAGACCCATTAGTCAAACTTAAACCCAAAACTCCTTTTAATGAGTTTAAACAATTTTTCCAGCCCATAAAACACTTATTATGGCCGGCCATATTGTCCTAATTATCTCCCAAATTTATTTGATTTATTTCTAAGATAATATTTAATTAATTTAGAACATCTCATTTATTTAATGACAAGTCATTAATTATTTTCATACTAATCCATGTAGTACGAAACGAGAAAATATTTATTTTCATCTTTTATTTATTTGAAATATCAAATTATATTATTATCAATATAATAACATAATATGATTCGTGAAATAAATGTAATAATAGATAACCAGTTATTTATTTAATTAATCAGAAAATAATTTTCTTAGCGTAAATCACAATTTACGTTGAATGAAAAAATCAATCATTTATTGTTCACCAAAATCTCGTCCGAGTCTATCATTGAGACCTTATGGACCCACATGAACGAAGCTTTAGAATAAAGCTCGGACACAAAAGTTCGCAAACTTTTTCCGGCTTTTAATTCTTAATATTAGTCGATTCCACTAAAGGACCAATATTGAACATCTCTAAGTTCATATGCGTTTATATTTCCGTTTTATGTGACAAAACTATTCTTCACACGGTCCACAGTGTATTTTACGATATTACCCTTTGTGTGTATCATTAACTCAGAGGAATGTAAAATTACCGTTTTACCCCTGAGTTATTATTTCACCAAGTCCTCTGTTATTTGTGAACGAGAAAAACATAAAGTTAAATGTCTCAACATCTCACATGTTTTATTTCAAAGAATTCTTTATTTGATGAATAGTAGGCCTGGTTTATTCGCTCACACTCTCATAACAGAGCATGGTGTGGTACTAATGCCTTAGCACTGTTTCAACACAAATTCCATATCTGTGAATCACATGTTTCAACGAAACAGTATTATGACACCAACCGTTGGGTCAATGAAACTTCATTTAGCCATTGCCCATTGACAAATCAAATGTCATAAAGTGTTACGAGAATACATGTACTCACTTCAGGATTTAGGTAATTACTAAAATACCCCTCGTATGTGAGTTTGAGGTTTCGAGTGATTAAACGGTTTTATCTCGAACTTCAAAACTTCACTGGTCTTGGTCAATATGTTCATTAAGATATCAAGAATGAATTACAGAGTCACAACTCTCCATATCACAAGATAAGATATCGTTTAATTCATTCTTACAATCATTGCTAGAAATCGATTGCCCAATCGATCTTTTGATTGCGAACTATTATTTAAACTAGTCATAAGAAGGTATCTTGTCAAGTCTGTACTTAGCACTTCTTTCGTTGATGACAGTTTCAGAGCGTAGACATAAATGCGTAAACAATATCTTAAATAAGAATGGATATTCAATCTTTATTTAATTTTAAAGAAAAACAAATACAAAAGTATTTAATATCAAAAATCTCCTTTGTGGGCATAAATGCCAACACATATATGATTTTGAAATTTTTTTAGATTGCTTGTGCATGTAAAAAGTCATTCTGCAGGTATTATATATGAGGTGGATATCGGTTAGCGGGTATAAAACTGTCAAGATGTCCCAAAACATTAGGAGGATAAAAAATCCTTGGGTGTATCTATCATTTTTATCGTCGACCTAATTGATTCGTTTAGCTAAACCTATTTCTTTGTCTACCTTTCAATCGATAACTGACTAACCAGTTTCAATAGATAACCTAAAAGAATGTTCCAGTGATCTTCAACGTACATACTTAATGTGGATCTGATCCATGTAATCTTGGGATGAGTTGGGTCCCCTCCTGGAAGTCACTCTCGTAGTTCCTGAAAGGAACCAAGGTTTGACCAACATAATGTAAATCCCTTCCGCAACTTGAGAACTATTCCTTAGGTGAGAAAATCTAGTGAGTCTCTTGGAATTTTTAATGCCCAAAATTGGCAACAACAAGATATACACATAAATGCATTCTTCATAATAGAATTAATTTGATATCAATAATGACCGCCGCCATTTAATAAATACAATAATAGGGATTGGAGTAATTTTGGCTTTATACTACTTAGAATGGTTCTCACACTCTGCGTAGATTGGCTAAACGCAAAAAGTGTTCCACTTAAGGCGATCATGTTTTTTGCCTCCAAGGAAACCCACCCTGATCTCCTATCTAAAAAATTACCAATTCACCTTTTAGAGCTTCAACTCTCACATAGAGTTCTTGTATCGGCAATTCAAACATAAACGCTCATAATCTCTCATGAGATACTCCAATGTATCAATGGAAGATGCTATGAACTATACTGAGAGAGGAAGATAGGTCAATAATCTTAGCTTTTGCTTCTTGGTAACACAAATAAGCCAACGGTAGAACACTGATTTTCTTATCATAGATTCAGCTATTAGAAAAACGAAGTGCTGATCATTATTCTTATCATTACAGTTAGAGATAATCTTGTCGTCCGGAAACATCATATCTATAGGCCGAGTATACTGAAGCTTGAACATGTTATTGAATGTGTTTAGAGCTTCAGCTGAGCGGTTGTCAAAGCGTATAATTTGGGATTACTAGAGCCGTATGATGCGAGAGTTTCACGTACAGTTCCTTTGAGAAGGGTGTGATACCACCACCTATCATGCCTGACGAGCGATGCACGGAGCTTCATCCCTACTCACCTGGTCCATGCACATCGCTCTCTCCAGAAGGTTATGTGGGTTTATTTTATACATTTTTAGGGAAACCACACTCTGGATAACGGCGCCACAGCGACCTTCAACTGGAGCCACGACACCATGTCCCACAACGGATCCAAACATCCGTTGTGGGATATGTCACCGCAGCGCTGAAAAACATGATCGCGGTCTTATGGCTTTACTACGGCACCCCGGCCAGGTTTTTATGGCGCTGTTAGCCACATGTCCCACAACCGATCCAACCATCCGACGTGAGACATGAGGCCGCGCCGCTGAAACAACGTGGCCGTTGCGACAAATCTTTCAAAAAAAATTAAATTTACAACAAAAAAATTGATTAATTGTTAAATATTTCACAATCTATAGACATTCGGTGTGAGATGTACTTACATTTTACACCGGATATCTATGAGTTGTGGGATGCATTTTTGTAGTGGTGTATCAAAAGTTCAATTTTAAATAAAAGTACAAAAATGCGTCTAATATATATTTCTCTTTAAATAACAGTCGTTGCATGTTAAATAAATGACATTCAATTATACAATTCATATAAAATACTTTAAAATCATACTTTTTTTTCTTTTTCAGTTATATCTCAATATTTGTATGCAATTAACTTTTTTTAAATATTTTATTTTCATGTCAAAAGGCAACAATATACATTTATAATAAAATTCTAATAATTACACAAACCTCATTCTTGATATTTTACTGGAATATCATTAATATTTGATGAAATAAAAGACTGATAAAATATGAGTTATGACGTGCATAACCCCGCCTCAGCAAATTAGGAGAAATTTAGCTCAACTCTTTATAAAAAGTGGGCTCTAAGTTCATACATTTCTTTATTTCTTATTTATTTTTTGGCCCAAAATAATGGATGTACCATTAAACCAAACTCATTTTCATTTTCTTCTTATGATTTTTCTTCTTGGGTCTCTTTTTCTTCTCTAACTCCATTTTTTTTAAGATAGAAAAAAAGTAAATTTTCTCTCAAACGCGTTATCCTCAAACTCAACCGCCCAAACTAAACCTCTTGTCACATTTTGCTGGGTGCGCTTCGTCACTTTCATCGTCTTCGTCATCGTTAATCAGCACTTGATTGGGTCTCGACGAGGTCTCCGAGAATTACGTCGTCTCGCCAAGATGGGGTACGCCCATCAAGTCTCTCGGCAGTGAAGACGCTAGTGTGTCACTTCCTTATCTCTCTCTCTCTCTCTTGATAAACCTAATATTGGCATGCCTTTTTTTTATATAGCTATATTCTGTACTAAAGTCATGGGTTTGATTTTTGGGTCATTTTTTTGTCGCTTGGTTGAAAATTCATACTTTGTAGTTTAGTCTTCTATCTGAAATGTGAATTATAGGGTTATGGATGATTGTTATTGTTTGGCATGTTCGGAATTCGATTTGATTGAAGTTTAAATCTATTGTATTTGAATAATTATCTCTTACTCCATTCATTTGAACTTTGAATTATTGACAAAGTAGAAGAAAAATAAAGTCTTGTGGCTTTGTCGCTGTCTATTCCTCTTGTTTTAAGCATGTGTTTTATGAATTTTTTAATATGAAGTGGGTCTTGTGATGGGAGAAGAAGTGTGGAACATTATTTATGAACGTTTTCACTTGTTGTTTTTGTTTTACTGGTTCTACTGCTAGTTTTGAATGTTTCATAACTTGTATCTTGGTTACTTTTTAGGTACTTCAATGAGTTCAATGTTTCAGGGATCCATTATGGAAGTGGAAAAACAACAAGAACAAAATGAAGAGATTTTTGAGTTCACGGAAGGGGAAGAGCATGGGAATGATGATGGTACGAATGCATTAAAAAACCGTATACATCATCATTATCTTCTATGTAAATAGGATCTACCGCGTCCCATAAATTTGACATAAAGTTTACTTTCAACTCTAGCTTCATTTTATCCTCTTTGAGTTTCAGACGCAATTTTTCAATCAAGTATGCCAACTTGATCCTGGTGTTTATAACGATGATAAATGACTTATCATTATTTTTTAATTACCCATTGATACAAACGGTCTTCTTCTTTCCACTTTTCATTAAAATAAGACGTTATCGTAGTCTCTGTCATTATCTACAATAACATGATAAAAACTTAGAATATAAATCATATAAGTCTACTTCTCTACTATTCTACTCAACTTGTCTTGCTATAAATCATATAAGTCTACTTCTCTACTATTCTACTCAACTTGTCTTGCTTTTTTATATTGATCTACTACGTTCTACTGCTCAACTCTAACTCTCTACTGCATAATTCAACTCTACTGCAAATAATCAGTACCAATAGAGTTCGATGTTCATCTTCAACGTTCAAAAGTAAACTCAAACCAAAGTTTTATTCAGTAAAATACATAGGTTTTTGGTTCAAAACTAACAAATCTTTCAATCTAAAACAACAAAAAAAGTATGAAACATTGAAATATAAAAATTTCATTCATGAATTGCTTTGTTTATCTTAAAATACAAAACTTTTGGATTTGAGTTTTGTCGTTGTCAATATCGTCGAAAAGCAGTCTGATTGTTGTCGAAATATCAATGTCGTCGCCAAAATATCGCCGGAACAATAAATGGTTTATGGAAGTTCGTTTCATTTTGTTCGCGCATTTACAGGTTGAGAGGGTGTTTTATTTTTATTTTTAATAATAAAAATGAAATAAAACAAGGGTACTTTTTAGATGAAACATTATTTTCTTTCAAAGAGTTATATTCACCTAAAAATGTAATTTTTAAGGGTAAAAAACAAATAAAAGTTGTTTGTAAGACTACTAACCTAAATTACCCGTTTACATGATATACACGTCGACTAAAGATAGAGTAAATATGTTAATTTTGTCTATAAATTCCCTATACCGACTGGGCTAAATTATTAATTGTTCAGTACTTGCATAATGTTCATACGATGAAATTACTTGAAAATAGAAATTTAAATCACCCCACAATGCCCATGAAGCTAGTAGACGCGTACCTCATGTAAACTTGTTTTAAATTTTTCTGATCAAAAGATTGAAATTTTGTATACATAGAAAACAGTATAGAAAAATATTTAATATGGTAATTATTTACGAGCTATAATGGAGATATTATATACAATTATATATTATATATAAAATCTTTTAAATATATACCTATAAAAATGTTTATTAATTCTAAAATACCCAACGTTTTGTAAAATACCCAACGTTTATTTGAAAATTTCATTACATTACGCTTAAGAAAATATAAAAACTAGACTTGTTATTTTAAAATATATTTTGTACATATTGAGAACAAAACTACTAATTTGACTATACAGCACCTAATGACATATAGTCCGCGCTCTGTGCATATGTGATGTTTGTGTTATTATAACAAAATACTTTTATAATTTCACAGAAAGAACTATGAAGAAGTAAAAGTTAAACTAAAAATGTAAACAAAAAATAGAAGAGATCGTCGGGATCGGTTGGATAGTTTTTTTGAAACTTTTTATCGTCCTTACAAGTACGAGATGATTTGAGCAAAATCTATCAGCATACAACGACGTAAGACGAGGTTAGTATCACTCAGCTCAATTTCGACGAACTAACTCTCGTGTTGAAATTGTTTTTTGTAATCTGGTTGTAGTTAAATACAAGTGTTAGTTCGTCGAAATCAAGCTGAGTGGTACTAACTTCGTCTTACATTTAGCTTATTGGTACTAACCTTATCCTACGTAGTGTTTTTCGAATGAGAGTTCTTCTGCCTTCGTGTACGCTATGAAATGTTTATTAATGCAAGTTAATTGAGCTTTGAAATGTTTAAACATTTTATGTATTTATTACAGCATTTAGCTCTTAACTGACCGTAGTTATGTTATGATAATTCCTAGAATAACATAAATTTAATTGAGAAATTAAAACCTTTTAAAAGTAAGATTTCTAATAAAAACATAATATTTTTCACAAATAAGTCAAAGCCGGCCCGAAAGCCCTAAATCTCAAGAAGAGCCCAAATTTTCAAGACCCAAAATATAAACCCAAACTTATGCTCGAGCTCAAGCCCAGTCCGGCTCGGAACAACACGTCGGCGGCGCGCATGTGTGCGCATGATGGGTTAGGACTAACTCACCCACACTATCTTCCCTTACACTTGGATGTCACCTTAAGGAAGAAAACCTTATATAAACACCACACCAACGCATCTTCACAACCAATGTGAAACTTTTTTACTCACTTCATAAATACATTCATGAACATTGATACACATATTAATGCGTTCTTTAACCATACTTTAAACATCAATTTCTCATTCATTGTAGTGTTGTTTTTTACAAATAAAGTTAATCTTATACATGTTGCAACGAGAAATAATAACACACAAGAACTATTTAATTCTGATTAGTGGATCTCATTCAAATATTAGCCAAAATTCATTTTTACACTAGATACAAAATAGTCTTTTATATCTTTATTCCAGAAATCCCCCACATGAATGAAATTGTAGAAGACAATTAAAAGTACACGACACGACTCAAGATGGTGGTAGTTTTGCGGTTAAAATCAGTATATGATAGGTAGGTAAGACCTTTAAACCTTCCCTCGGAAAGGATTATCATATCCCCTGATGATAGTTTCCTGACAAAAGCTTAGTTCTCATGGTTATGTTCATTTTGGCCCTAAACATACGCTTGGTTCTACAAGAGATTCTAAGAATTAAACCGATTAATTCTCTTCCAAAGCGGACCCACTTCTCTCTCACATAGGTGATTCTTTTATCAAAAGTAATCCGACATTACTTATTTGGATACTTAATAATCCAATTTCACATAATCATTAAAAGCTCTAAGCTTAACCTCGTACGTGAATCATTGTATAATAGGAATAGGAGCATGGTTCTCCCCCCCAGTGACCTCACTTACCATTGGCAATAGATTATCCCTTTGAACCAATATCTCAGGATCTCCGGTCATCATGGTTGGCATACTCGTTGATTTTAATTCATTTGACATCATTGCAATGTCAAATTTCTCATGCCAATACTTTGGAGCTTGTTTAAGGTCATAAAGCGATTTGACCAATTTGCAAACTTTCCTTTCTTGTCCACTAGCAATACAACCTTCAGGTTAAGCCATGTAAATCTCTTCCTCGATATTTCCATTAAAGAACGCTATTTTTACATATCCATTTGATGAATTTAGAAATTCTGCAACTTGGCAATTGTAATTATCAATAGTACCATAGACGTTCATCTTCCTCGTGAAGATCACCTTTGAACAAAGTGTTTACTTCCAAGAAAAAGATCAACCAACTCCCAAGTATGATTTTGTAAGATAGAGTCTATCTCACTTCGCTTGACATCTTGTCATAAGTAACCTTCAACAGAGTTTACAGTCTCCTTGTATGTTTGAGTCTCAAGCATATATGTCAGCCTATAATTTGATTAAGTTGATTCGGACCCGTTTAATCTTCTTATTAAGTTGATTCTCAACCTCTAATTTGAAGATGGAAAATTTCTCAATTTCCTCAATTTTACTATTAAGCATATAAACGTAACAATTTTGTGTACAATCATCGATGAAAATCACAAAATATTTGTTACCATATCTAGTTGCATGAACTTTATATTGCATAAATTAGTATGGATTAAGTCAAGAGGTTCATTTTTTCTTTCAACACTAATGAAAGGATGCTCTCTTTAATTCTTCTTCAACACAAATTTCACATTTATGTTTTGAGTCAATTTTAAAGTTTAGTATACAATCCAACTTAATCAACTTTCGAAACGTGTTATAATTCACATGACAAAGTCTACCATGCCATTAATTAAATAATTCAATGATATAAGCGGAAGAATCATTCTTACTCATTTCATGGCATTAATGACAATTATATTCATCTTTAACATGTCATTCTTAATATAGTCTTGCACACATACATCACATTCGTAGACAATAAAATCTTTTGAGATTCTAAAACCATTTTAAACCCGTCGTACATAACACAGCCTCATAAATGAGGTTTTTCCATATGTTGGGCACATAAGGCATGTTGGTGAGCCTCAACTCCTTCCTAGATGACATCTTGAGAAAGACATTTCTTGTCCCCTTCACTTCAATGGTAGCAGAGTTGCCCATGAACAAGATCTCTCCATTTTTTCCATCATCTTGAAGGTGGAGAAAGAGTTCTTGTCAGAACATATGTTGCAGGTTGCTCCACAATCCAACCACCATTCTTTGGGGTTCGAGTCCACCATGTTCACCTCGGAGATCATGACGACAAGGAGCTCGCCATCACCTTCAGCGACATTGTCTTCCTTCTTATTCTTCCGCTTCCTACAATCGGCAGCCATGTGACCTTCTTTTTCATAGTTGAAGCATTTGCCAAAGAACATTGATTGGTGCTTCTTCTTTTTGAAAGTTTCGGTAGATCAAGTGAGTATCAGACACGTACAATCGCTGTGATACCACTTGTTGGTGAATCCAATATGGTATCAGACATTAACAACTCTCTGATACCACTTGTTGGTGAATCAAACGCGTATCAGACACGTACAATCGCTCTAATACTGCTTGTTGGTGAACGATTCACATAGGCAACCATATTAAGTGCGCAAGAATATTAATTACGTTCACAATAGCCAATTAATAATATGGTTACCAAACAAGATCTAGAATTACTTTATTAATTAAACAATGAAATCAATTCTTCAACCGATATAAGAGAAGAAGTTTATTAGAAAACTTACGGATTTGGATCTGCTACAGAAAGCCCCGATCCTACGCGTGCTTTGTTTCCTCCTTCTTGTGAATTGAGTACGTTTCATCCTTCGTCTAAATTGAGTACTCAAGGATGACACTATAGTCTTCCGAAATGTAATAACCAAGAAGAATAAGAAATATGAGTGGGCATAATCAATATCTCACTAGATCTCGAAACCAGATTGTTTCGGGATCTCAATCCTATTTTCAATTTCAGGGGAAAGGGAGAATGAGAAAATTAACCAAGAGGGAGAGAGAAAGTGGCCGAGATTTCTAGAGAGAGATTTGATTCTAATCGAATAAATTTTAAATTTTCCATCAACCCCTATTTATAGCATTTAGAAGTAAATAACCTCTTAAAAATTTTCTTTCCTTTTTGAGAATTATTCTCTCCTTTTGGGAGATATACCTTCCTTACAGAGATATAATCTCCTAGGTATTTAATATAGGCTATTAGATCTCAACAGTGAATCTACAATCTCTCTCATCCATCATATCAATATCTATGGAAGATATTTTCTCTTCTAAGAGAAAAATTCAAAGAGAAATAGAAGGGAGGAAGTTCGGCCAACTATATGGCACACCCTATGGGATTTTCGGCCAACCTTGTGCCAAGCCCAACCCAAAAATTTCCGAGACCTATTTGCTACAAATCCAATTAATTACTTATTAACTTGATCCAACAATAAATAAATAAAATTATGTTATAAATGTTTATTTAATTCTGCGAGTAAATATTTTCAGAATTTGAAATTTTGTTAGTCGCTCGGACAAGTGTCACAGACAACTGTTGTAACAGTATGCGTAACAGTTGTATAAGCAAATACGAGATGAAAATTAAACATTATATATAATAAAATGAACACGAGAAGTGCTAACCGAGTTCGGTGCAACTTTACCTACATCTGGGGGGCTCTCAGCCCAGTGGAAAAGAATTCACTAATCAATAGTCAATAGTCAATAGTACAAATGGCCTTATATGAAACTCAGCCCTAAGCATTATTGCTTCGCCAGCGAAAGATTCTTTCGAACGTTAACTTACATCAAAAGTGCTAGCAATCTATCGGCTATGGAATCAACCCTTAAATGAGTGAACATTAACCTTCTTTAAGGAATACTGAATTTCATATCTATAATCACTTCCCACTCGAATCATGTTCTAAGAAAACTCTCAAAACATAAGTTGTGATTAGCATGGATAGCCTTTTAGAGAATGAGTCAAAGAATTTAGAAACATGTCCAATGTATGTAATCACTTCGGGATTTAAGTCTAGTCTCATTGTGACCATCATAGTGGCCTCGGTTAGTGCAGCGCAATGATCCTTAAATGACATATGTACCCCAAGGAATGTTGAGGTCGTACTCTTTGTTGGGTTTGGTGCCCACAAAGGAGATTTAAAACATTATAAATACTTTGTATTTGATTTTGCTAAGATATTAAATAAAGTAGAATATTCATTTTTTATTTAAGTTTCTGTTTATGTATATTTGTTACACTCTGACATTGTCATCAACGAAAGGGGTACTAAACACAGACTTGACAAGATAGCCCCTTGTAACTAGTTTTAAAATTTGT
This sequence comes from Urtica urens, assembly GCA_958296335.1. Taxonomy (NCBI): domain Eukaryota; kingdom Viridiplantae; phylum Streptophyta; class Magnoliopsida; order Rosales; family Urticaceae; genus Urtica; species Urtica urens. Next base: position 3,490,984 of record OY282525.1, read on the forward strand.
TCGCAATCTTAAGATCGATGGAGCAATCGACTCTGAGTAATTATTGTTTGAATGATTGATGATATCTTATCTTGTGATATAGAGAGTTGTAACTCTGTGTTTCATTCTTGATATCTTATAGAAGATATTGAACAAGACCCGTGATACTCTGAAGCTCAAGATAAAACCGTTTAAACACTCAAAACTTAAAGATCACATACGAGGGATATTTTGGTACTTACCTAAATCATTAAGTGAACGCATAATCGATATGACACCTTATGAAATTTGATTTTTCAATGGGCAATGGCTAAGTTATAGCTGCATCTGACCCATCGGTTAGTGTCATAACACTGTCATGTTGGGTTATGTGATTCACATATACGGAATTCATGTTGAAACAATGCAATTGCATCAATATCACACTATGCTTTGTTATGAGAGTGTGAATGAATAAACCTGGCCAGGTATTCATCGAATAAGAATATTTTTTGATTAAAACATGTGACATGTAAATACATCTCACTATATGTTTTTCTCATTCACAAATAACAAAGGAGTTAGTGAAATAATAACTCAGGGGTAAAACGGTAATTTTACATTCCTCTGAGTTACTGATACACATGAAGAGTAATATCGTAAAATATTATGTGGATCGTGTGAATAATTGTTTTGTTACATCAAACGGAAAATATACGCATATGAACTTAGAGAGTTTCAATATTAGTCCTTTAGTGGAATCGACTAATATTAAGAATTAAAAGATGGAAAAGGTTTGTGAACTTTTGAGTCCGATCTTTATTCTAAAGCTTCAATCATGTGGGTCTATTAGGTCTCAATGATAGACCCTCCGACGAGATTTATTGAACAAGGGCAATTTGATTTTCTCATAAGTAAATTATGATACACACTAAGAAAATATTTTTCTTAGTAATCAAATAGATAATTGATATTTATTATTACATTTATTTAATGAATCATATTATGTTAATATATGGATATTAACATATTTAAATGATTCAAATAAATAAAAGATGAAAATAAATATTTTCTCATTTCGTACTATCTTGAATAGTATGAAAATAATGATTTGTCATCAAATAAATGAGATATTACAAAATAATTCAATATTATTTTGGAAATAAATCAAAATAAATATTTTCGAAATATATAGGATTATACTCGGCCATAATCAATGAATTAGGTCAGAGAATTAATTTTTGAAATTAATTAAAAGACTAATTGGCTTAAGTTTGACTATTGGGTTTGACCTAAGAAAAGCAAGCTCTCTCTCTCTATTTAAAGGGTTTTTTGAAAACCCTAACCCTACACATAAAATTTTCGGCCAACCTCTCTCTTCCCCTTCTCCTGAGTTCTTTGGTCGAATTTTTAGGGATCAAGAAAATATTTTCTTGATCTCCCGTAAGTTTCTGAGTGATCCCGAGTGTCCCTTGTTGTTCAATTGAAGAGTCCACCCTCTTCATTTCATCAAATCCCGAGGGAATTACCATTGTCTGTTCTATTGGTGTTTGAGTGACTTTGTACACGCCGGTATCCACTCGAAACGCGAATAAGTCGAGCGAAACGGAGCAAGGCTCATTTCAGCCTGCTGGTCGGATTGGGTCGCCTGACTGGAGTTTTTCGCCGGACGTAGAGTGTGCCTAGCTCACCACGGGAGTTTGACAAAGAATCTGGACAATCCATTTTACAGGGACCTAGCCCTAGTTCTCTTCCACGTTTTTTCAAAGTTTCGCGGTCAGATTCATCCAGAGGAAGCCACAGCACCGCAGGCACATTTTTGGCCGGCCGGCCAGAATCCATTATGGCGGGCCAAAGCTGTCCATTCCGGCCAGAGTCTATTTTTGAAGAAATTTTCGGCAAGGCCTTGAGGAGTTAGCTAGCAACGTCCGGGATTGTTTACAATCTCAATTGTAAGTTTCCTAAAACGAATTGGATCTGAAAATAATGAATGTGTTTATAAGTTGTTAGATGGTTTGGTTCAATTTGTTCACATGTTTAGAATAAATAGTTATTGACATGTTTATGATTTTTAATGCCTAGGTTGTTAGTCTATTAAAATGAGTTTTAATCTAGATCATATTATATAATTTCGCCAAATATAGATGTGTTAAGTAATATTATTGTTTAACTTGTTAAATAATTTCCAACACACTTACCACTAGTAAAGAATGCTCCCACATAATGATCAGCCTTCACTCATGTACTCTATATATATGACTTTAAATATGTTTTTCCAGGCATATATTAGTCATCGACCTTGTTTTAAAACACCGCCCGAACTCAGGTGCCCAGCACGTGACTCAAATTAATAAGGAGACTATGTAAGATAGTTATTATTACTTATAATTATTTAAAACTCAACCCACTAATCATATAATACTAATAAAGTAATCTTATTATCGAATTTGGTAATTATTTATTCATTATCTTCAAGTGGGAAATATTCCTAACAGAAAGATCCTCTCTCCATGTTAGATGACGTTAGCCCTCTTAGATTGTGTCTTGAATCTCTTGTCTGAGCCATAGTTTTCCTCCACAATACGGAGACGCAGAACCAAGGTTTCAAAACTCGTCTCTTTTCGCTTGTGTTTGAGATAGGTCATGAAGTCATTCTATTAGCAGCTAGTTTCTCTATGGATGAGGCAACTTGGAATGACTCATTAATGATCATACCTTCAGTATTAATCTCGTGGATGATCAGTTGAAACTCTTGCACTTGACTCACCATGGTGTTTGTATCTACTATTTGAAAATTGAGGAAGCGGCCCTCGATATACTTCTTTGAGCCCGCGTTATCAATTTGTATATCCGATCCAATGAATCCCAAAACTCTTTAGAGGAAAGTTTAGAGCTATACATGTTATACATCGTGTCGTTGTGACTATTCATAACGGGGTTCCAACGCAAATAGTCGATATTCTTCCATGCGCTAAATTTCATTAGCACATGTCTATCAATTTCGTCTTCGCGAGTAGTCGTTGGATCTTCGGTCAAGAACAGCGCAAGGCCGTATGTTTTCAAGTAGAAAAATATCTTTTGTTGCTATCATTTAAAGTTCTACCTCGTAAACTTCTCGACTCTCGGCCGGTGTGACAGCAGGCACGCGTGCGCGAAATCGTTCATAGAAATTGGAGCCATAGTTTGGATTAGACTCACAGACCAATTCCCGATCGTAGCCCTCATCGATCCTTGACGGGTCAAAGAAATTTGACCAACCATGGTGGTGGTCGAGGTGTTCACCGTAGGGGGATTCTCGATGGTACTCTCATCAGCATTCATGATTGGTGTGTCGTTCATATTTGTCATTTTTTACAAATAATTTAACAAAGGCAATATAACTTTAAGATATCAATCAATCTAGGAAGAAATAAACTTTCTCTTCCTCAAAAGTTGTCTATAAATAATTGAAGTTCATTTCGTTAAAATTGGTCGAGCTCGTAAAAAATATTTGAGTTAATAAAAAATTGGTCGAGCTCGTCAATAAAGGGTTGAGCTCGTCAAAATTTGGTGAGTCCATCAAAAATAGTTAAACTCGTCAAAAAAGGGTTAAGCTCGTCAAAATAGTTGACCTCGTCACAAATAGTGGACACTTTGTCAAAGTTCGGCCTCGTCAAAATTATTCAGTTCGTCAAAGTGATACACTTTGTCACTACTACAAAAGATACTTTTAGAAGCGACAGGGTGAATTAGAAGCGAGTAGTCGCTTCTAATTAGAAGCGACTTTTGACAATTAGAAGCGACTAGTCGCTTCTAACTTCAATACCCCGATTTTTACAAAATGATCAATATTTTGACAATTAGAAGCGACTAGTCGCTTCTAATAGTCAAAATTATTGGCTCGGGGCATTAGAAGCGACTAGTCGCTTCTAATGTCCCAATATTTTGGCTCCAAATTTTCTCCGCCAAAAATTTCGCTAAGTATAGAAATTGGGGCATTAGAAGCGACTAGTCGCTTCTAAAGTCGCTTCTAATGCCCCAAAATTTTGGCTCCAAATTCACTCCGCCAAAAATTTCACTGAGTATAGATAAAGGGCATTAGAAGCGACTAGTCGCTTCTAATGTCGCTTCTAATGCCCCAAAATTTTGGCTCCAGATTCCCTCCGCCAAAAATTTCACTAAGTATAGAAATTGGGGCATTAGAAGCGACTAGTCGCTTCTAAAGCCGCTTCTAATGCCCCAAAATATGGGTTCCAAATTCCCTCCGCCAAAAATTTCGTCAAGTGCAGAAGTTAGAGCATTAGAAGCGACTAGTCGCTTCTAATGTCGCTTCTAATGCCCCAACTTATTTAAACGGTGTCGTTTTGGTTATTAAGCGACATTAGAAGCGACTAGTCGCTTGTAATGTCGCTTCTAATGTTCCTAGGGCTTTAAATCGGCCAAGCCTCCCTTTCTCCCTTATTTCTTCACCTCTCTCCCTCTCACTCTTCCTCTCACTCTCCGGCCAGCCTCCGCCTTCCCCCCTCACCCGCCGCCGCCGCCGCCGCCCTTCTCCCTCCCGCCGCCGTCCCTCTCCCACCGTTTCCGCCCTTCTCCCTCTCGTCCCCTCCCCTTCTCTCTCCCAGCTTCGTCCCTCCCCTTCTCCCCTCTCCCTCCGACCAGCCACCCCCTCCTCCGCCGTCGCCGTCCCTCCCCTTCTCCCCACCCTACTCCTCCCCCACCGCTTCTTCCCTACCCGTACCCCCTCCCCCGCCTCCGTCCCTCCCCCTCCTCCCCTTCTCATCTTCGCCGCTGCCCTCCGTGCCCTCCTCCACCCTCCCTCTCGTTCTCCGCCCCTCCTCCGCCGTGCTCCTCCCCTGCGTCTCCACCGCCGAGCTCCGACTCCCCCTCCTCCGTCAAGGTATGTTTAGTTTATAATTAGTCTAATATTGTTATAGGTTAGTCTAATTTTGTTTTATAAATATTTGTTAGTTTTAATTTATTATTGTCGTCGCAGCCTCGTCACCGGTAGTTTGTCGCTGCACCCGCGCCTCGTTGTAACCTAACTCCTCGACTCGGATCGTTGTTTCTTAAGGTATATATATGTTAGTTTTAAAATTATTGTAGTTATATTTTGTTTTACGGTTTTAATTTTATGTTTTATTTGTATTTAGGCATTTGTGCATTTTTTGTTCGTCGCGTCGTCTCGTTGAGTGTAGACTTTGCTCGTCTCGTCCCGCCAAGGTTAGATATTTATGTTTACTTGAAATTTATGTTTAATAATGTAGGTATGCAATTGAAATTAGTAATTTAGGTATGCAATTGAAATTAGTAATTTTGTTATATATTTAATTTGCTCATGTAAGTATGTAATTGAATAATTAATATGTTAAATCAATGAATTTAATCGCACTTGCTGTAATCTCATGTAAGTATTAATAAAGACTAGACAAATTGATGAAAAAGAGATAGGACTATTCGTTTTTTTCGTCAACATCGTTAAGTTTATACTACTAGGTCCATAGTCCCCAATTCGGCTCTAATAAAGGCGAATAACAACTTTCGAATAATAATGTTATTCATTATTTAATCGCACTTGCTGTAATACAGATTGATAGCATTAATTTTGAAAAACGAGTATTCGCAGAATTAAATAAATGTTTATAGCATAATTGTTTATTTATTGTTGTATCAACAAAATAAATAATTAATTGGATATTCGGGCTTGGAAATTTCAAATTCGGCTTGGCCTAAGGGGTTGGCCGAAAATCCCCTAGGGATATGCCCTAGGGGTTGGCCGAACTTCCTCCTCCCTTTTCTCCTTAGATTTCTCTATTATGAGAGAAAATCTCAACCATAGATATTGATCTGATGGATGAGAGAGTGTTTAGAATCACTGTTGAGATCTAATGGCCCAGATTAAATCCAAAGGAGAGAATATCTCTAGAAGGAGGGAATATTTTTAGAAGGAGAGAATATCTCAACAGAAAGGAGAGAAAATCTCTCAGGGGTTCTACTAATGCTTTATATAGGGATAGAATGGAAGAGGAAAAATCACTCAATCCTCTCAAGGATAATCTGAAAACTCTCTCTCTCTCTCTCTCTCTCTCTCTCTCTCTCTCTCTCTCTCTCCATTGATCGAATTTTCTCTTCCCCTATTGCCCTGAGTTGCTAATTCCAATCCTAATAATAGGGGCAAGATCCCAAAACAATTTGGGTTCGAGATCAAAGTGAGATATCAATTGTGCCCACTCGTCTTTCTTATTCGTCTCGGAGATTCTGTTTCGAAAGACTAAGGTGTCATCCTCAAGTACTAAATCAGACGAAGGAGTTGTGAAAACTTGAGGACGGAACGAGCATTGGATTGGAGCATTTTGTAGCAAAGCCAAAATCAATGTAAGTGTTATGATCGCCTCTTTAAATTAATGGTTGCTGATTTTCTTTTATAATTAAATTAATAAATCTAGATCTTATTAGCAATCATAATTATTAACTGCTATTGTGAGAGTAATTAATTATTTTCCGCATTTAATATGGTTGCTAAAGTGCATCAATCACCACCAACTGGTATTAGAGCTAGACGATTTATTAATTTTAATGATTTGTTCTTGTAATTAATTAATTTATAAATTTGGTTTGAATTAATTTATATTTTGATATGAAATTTGTTACAATTCAATATGTGAATTGTTATTCGTGGTTGATCATAGATTTATTGATTCTCGCTTTATTAGATTTATTGCAAACCTGAAATTTAAAGGTATAGGCTTTATCTAAAATTTGTTATTTTCAATTATTATTATTATTGTCATTGTTGTAATCCGACAATCGGCGAGAGACGGATCTGCAACAATTATTATTATTGTTATTATTATTATTATTATTATTGTCATTGTCCTTGAGTTATTATTGGCAAGAGAAATATATATAACGAAGAGAGAGAGAGATAAAATTATTTAAAGAAGAGAAAGATATATTACAGAGAGAGAGAGGAGTAGTTAATGTTGAGTTTAAGTAATTAGTTAAGTTACTTAATTAATTGTAGAGATAAAATTGTTGATTCAATTTCAAACAGTGATACTAAATAAGAAGTAATATATATATAAGTGAAAGAACACTCGAACTTACTGTTATTATTGGCATATCCCTATTATGTTCAGTCATTTCCGATTTTATATGCGGATTCGGCAATAAATTTAGAAGGCATAACTAATCTTAGAAGCTTGCCGCCGATTCCAATAAACGTACTATTGGCAGTTACATACCTCTCTCAGATAACTATACAAAGTCCAGAATAAATTAATTTAAGTATGATTATTAGACAAGAATGTAGTTATGTTTAATTAATGTATATAAAAAATTTATCAAGCAACCAATTGTCAGAGAAAAGACCAATTTACAGGAAAATTCACGAGAAAATACTTCTTCAAGCTTTATTCTCGTCCTCTAACTTGGCTCATAAAGAATCAAAACTTGTCTGAGTACTCGTGTGGATGACACCAAGATCTTTAGAAACATAATATCTGAAGCGAACGTCAAAGAATGTGGACAACACCTTTTTGATATAAAATAGAATCTCGACCAAAGGCTCAGCCGAAAGAGAAATCATCAGTAGTTATAGTATACTCATTAATTTTTCTAATGAATTTTCATTTTCACCGGGATAACTATCTGATAGATGGAAGAAGTTGTCGAACTAGATAGTCTACTTTCTTTTGACGTTTTTATATCTCAATATTAGTGTTGTGTTCAGTGTGTCAACAATAGTTGGTAACATAGTAAGAAAGTTAACGTATAACTCTCATTACCTATTTTTAAATAGGAAAATTTTAGATATTAGCCTATAAAGGGTATAAAATTTAAAATAGCCCACATTTATAAATAATGGATAAATAATTGGCACAATATATTTAAAGAATTTGCCCAATCTACTATTTTTATTAACTCATTTTCTCATAATCCACTAAAAATAATTTTTACCAATAAACTAGTGCAAAAGACCAAATGCCCTTAAAAATATTTTTTTCCTAAATTTTAGTCCTCTTTCAATATAACCGGTCATAATCTTAAAAAAATTAACCAAAAAAGAAAAAGTATTGTAAAAACCGTCCATATTTTCTCCCCTCTCACACACTCTCTCTCTCTCTCTCTCTCTCTCTCTCTCTCTCTCTCTCCTCACTCAAGCTCTTAAAACTCTTCAAAAAAGACCTTCGCGGAGCAAAACCATAAGAGCGGCCATGGAAGCTGCCGTGAAGCAGAGCATATACAGAGCGTCGAGGAGCATACAAAGAATATACAATAGCCTGTACAACGCTCTGATGTCGATCTACGATGACTCCGTCTTCGTCAGCGAGATTTCCCAGCTCTGGTATGACTTTTTTTGGTGCAATTTATGTTTTGGTTTTCATGGTTCGTTGTTCTTGTTTTCATGGTTTTCACACTCCTTGTTTGCATGTTTCCTACGATGGATTGATTCTTCAATGTTTTGGTTTATTAATGGTGATTTCACGGTTTAGGGCTTGAATGTAGACTTTGTAATTTTTTTTTGTAGACTCGATTGTAGACTCTGTAATTGTTTTTGGGTTTTGGTGGAATTTTGCGATTTCGAATTTAGGGTTTGACGGGTCTCGCAATTTCGGATTTAGGGTTGATGGGTGTCGCGATTTTGGTTTGCCGGGTTTGTTTTGTGTTTATGTTCTTTGTCGGGTGTTTCTTTGTGCGTAAGTTTGAGTTCTCATTCTATTCTTCTTCTTCTCTTGTGTATTGTGGTAAAATATCTTCATTGAAGTACGAATGTGGTTTTCATCGTGTGTTTTTGTATTCCCGTATGTTCTGTTTTGGCGTGTGTTTCTGTTTGTAGACTCGATTCTTGACTCGTTTAGATTCGGTTTTAATCGGTAGCATTTCTCGTTGGTGTTGTTATAGGTCATCAAAATGGATGACGAATGAAGAAGTGGACGACTAACTGAACAGCCTAAACGAAAACGAAAGGTTGCGACACTACAAACTGAACAGCCTAAACAACCTCGCGTTATAGACGATATTGTAGACTTTTTTTGTAGATTTTATTTTAATTGTAGACCCTTCTGTACACGATGTTTTTGTTGGAATTTAGTTAAAATTAACCTAATTAATTATGAAATATATCAATATATGGAGGAAATTCATAATTCAATTTAACATGTTAAAACGTTTTTAAAACATTTTCAATAACCATGTCATTAAATCTAATTTAGTATGTCAATAAATTTCTAAACATATCAATAAATTCATTCAAACATGTAAATGAGTAAACAAAAATTTCCTACAATCCTACAATGATTATTATATTCAGATCCAACTCGTTTTAAGAGACTTACAGTGAGTTCGGATCTGCGAGAATTAGCCTCGGGGTGTGCGTCCAAGTGCACGGCCGAAACTCCTTCCCACGCGCGTCTAGGATGTCACGAAATCCGTCATCGCACCATTGCTCCAAAAAGTGACCGGCCTTGTGGATTAAATATCGCTCAAATAACCACAAGATGAATCAATGATAATTCACTAGGAGTTTTTAGAAGATCAAGAGGATGGACTCTTTGTGGGAACAAGGGAAGCCGGGAAAACTCAAAGCAAAAGGGAAAACAAATTTTCTCTCTCTCTTTATCTCTAAAATTTGGCCAAAACCTCTCAAGCACAAGGGGAAAGAGGTTCGGCTCAGTGCTGGTCGAAATTAGGCTAGGTTATCAAAGAGAGGGCCTCCTTTTATATCAGAGATAATGGGCTTAAGTTGGCTCAAAATCCAATTAAGACTCATTAGTCAAACTTAATCCCAAAACTCATTTTAATGAGTTTAAACAATTTTTACAGCCCATAAAACCCTTATTATGGCCGGCCATATTGTCTTCACTACTTCCCAAATTTATTTGATTTATTTCTAAAATAATATTTAATTAATTTAGAACATCTCATTTATTTAATGACAAATCATTAATTATTTTCATACTCTTCAATGTAGTACGAAACGAGAAAATATTTATTTGAATCATCAAATTATATTATTATCAATATAATAACATAATATGATTCACACGGTCCACGGTGTATTTTACGATATTATCCTTTGTGTGTATCCTTAACTATGAGGAATGTAAAATTACCGTTTTACCCCTGAGTTATTATTTCACCAAGTCCTCTGTTATTTGTGAACGAGAAAAATATAAAGTGAGATGTCTCAACATGTCAAATGTTTTATTTCAAAAAGTTATTTATTCGATGAATACCAAGCCTGGTTTATTCGCTCACACTCTCAGTAAAGAGCATGGTGTGATACTAATGTCTTAACATTGTTTCAACACAAATTCCATATCTTTGAATCACATATTTCAACAAAACAGTATTATGACACCAACCGTCGGGTCAATGAATCTCCATATCACAAGATAATATATCGTTTAATTCATTCTAACAATCATTACTAAGAGTCGATTGCCCTATCGATCTTTAGATTGCGAACTATTATTTAAACTAGTCATAAGAAGGTATCTTGTCAAGTCTGTACTTAGCACTTCTTTCGTTGATGACAGTTTCAGAGCGTAGACATTCATGCATAAACACAATCTTAAATAAGAATGGATATTCAATTTTTCTTTAAATTCAAAACAAAACAAATACGAAAGTATTTAATATCAAAAATCTCCTTTGTGGGCATAAATGACAACAAACTCCCACTTGACTCAAAGGAGATGCGAATGATCTTTCAGTCCTAATTCTTCTGGGTATCCCTCGAAGACCTTACTAGTTAAAGGCTTCGTGAAGGGATCATCAAGGTTGTCCAACGTTGAGATCTTCATAACAGTTGAATCCCCTGTGTGAACTATATCTCGTACAAGGTGATATTCTCGTACAGCGACTTCTTGGTTCCTTACAGTTAGCAACGGCCCCACTGTTATCACAATAAAGTGTAATGGGCTCGTTCGCACTTGGAACTACTTCCAAGTACATCGGGAATTTCCTCAGCCACGCACCCTCATTCGCAGCTTCGCAAGCTGCCACATACTTAGCTTCCATGGTCGAGTCAACAACGCAAGATTGCTTTATACTCCTCTAGACCACGGATCAACCATTCAGGGTGAACACAAACCCTGATATGGATTTCCTGGAATCTTTGTCCTCTTGAAAATTGGAATTAGTATATCCTGTTATATTTAGGTCATCACCTGAGTATGCAAGCATATAGTTTCTCAGTCTCCGGAGATACTCGAGAACATGCTTGACCGTAACCCAGTGCTCGGGTCCAGGATTTGATTGGAATCTACTCACCACGCCCACTGCGTAACAAATATATGGCCTAGTGCAAAGCATCGCGTACATGAGACTTCCCACTACTGAGGAATACGGAATGTGTCTCATGTCCTCTATCTCTTTAGGAGTCTTGGGACACTGCTCATTATATAGATGCACTCCATGTCTGAAAGGTAGTTGTCCTTTCTTGAAGTTCTGCATACTGAAGCGATCCATGATCTTATCAATATAAGTTTCTTGAGAGAGCGCTAACTTTCGGTTCTTCCGATCTTTAAAGATCTGAACTCCCATAATATAAGCCGCTTCTCCAAGATCTTTCATCTCAAATTGCTTTGACAGCTAGATATTTACCTCTGATAACTTTCCCACATAATTCCCAATGAGTAGTATGTCATCTACGTATAGGACTAAGAAGACCACTTTGCCATCGTTTATCATCTTATAAACACATGCTCATCGAATGAATGATCAAAGCCAGAGCCTTTCACAGTCTTGTCGAATCTAATATTCCACGATCTAGATGCTTGCTTTAGACCATAAATGGACTTCAGCAACTCACAAACCTTGCCATGTTGGTCTTTTTCCATGAACCCGTCTAGTTGAGCCATGTAAAATGCGCTCGTCAAGATTTCCATTCATAAATGCAGTCTTGACATCCATCTACCAGATTTCATAATCTAGGCCGGCAATAATGGATAAAAGAGTACGGATGGATTTTAGCATCGCAATGAGCGAGAAGGTATCTTCATAGTCGATACCTTCCTTTTGTGTGAACCCCTTCACCACAAGTCGTGCCTTAAATGTTTCAACTTTTCCATCCGGTCCTCTTTTCTTTTTGTAGATCCATTTACAACCAATAGGCTTGATTCCTTCGGGTAAATCTACAAGTTTCCAGACCTCGTTGACATACATCGAATGCATTTCAATGTTCATGACTTCTTGCCATAGGTTTGCTTTGGAACTCTGCATCGCCTGGGAAAATGATATTGGATCATCTTCCTCCTTGTATGCGACTGTAGCAAAGGCGTTCCCGATGTACATCAATCGCTCGGGTTGTCCTACAATCCTGTTACTGCTACGAATCGTAGGAGGCTCAGGTTCCGAGTGTGGTTCTTCTACTGTTGGTGTAGGACTCATCCTATCTTATGAAGTACCAGCTACTTCACCCAACATCTCCTTCAGCACAAGTTTGCTTCTAGGTAAAGTATTCTTCATGTAATCATCTTCAAGAAACCTTGTGTTCGTGCTAACGAACGTTTTCTTGTCAGTAGGACCATAGAATGTGTACCTTTTTATTTCTTTGGGATATCCTATGAAAAGGCATAATTCTGGACGACTAGCCAACTTGCTAGTCTTTTGTCTCAACACGTGTGCTGGACAACCCCAAATTTTGATGTGGATTAGAACAGATTTCTTATCACACCATCTCTCGTAGGGAGTGTCGGGAACCGTTTTTTACGGAACCTGGATCAGAATATGAGCTGCCGTTTCTAAGGCATATCCCCAGAACGAATCAGGAAGAGATGAGTAACTCATCATCGATCTCACAATATATTATACAGTTTGATTCCTTCTCTCTCACACCGTTTTGTTGTGGAGTGCCAGGTGCTGTAAGCTGAGAATGGATGCCTTCTTCTTTAAGAAGATCCTCGAACTCATCAGACAAGTACTCTCCGCCTCGATCCGATCGAAGGGTTTTGATTTTTTTCTCTCTTTGCTTCTCAACCAAAGCCCGATATTCTATGAACATTTCAAAAGTATCAGATTTGTATCGCATTAAGAAAACATTATCAAAACGTGAGTAGTCATCAGTGAAGGTTACAAAGTATTTGTAACCTCCTCTTGCCTGAATATTAATTGGACCACATACATCACTATGTATGAGTTCCAACACTTGTGTGGATCTTAGACCTTATGAAGAGAAAGGTCTCCTGGTCATCTTGCCTTCAAGATAGGATTCGCAGGTCGGCATAGATCCTATGTTTAGAGACTTCAAAGGACCATCCTTTGTTAACCTCTTAATCCTATCTAGGTTAATATGTCCAAGACGTAAGTGCCATAGATATGTGTCATCTGTTTCATCACTATGAAACGTCTTACACCTCATTTGGATATATGTAGAGGTCGGTTTTCACCGAGACTCTTTCAGTCACAAGGATTAAGTTATTATCGTTTTACGCGTGGGGGTTATCGTTTTATGCTAATTATCCTTGAGTTTATACGTATAGAGCTCGGTCTTTCTCGTTTATTAGCTTGGAAGTTCCTCGAAGAAATACAGACGATGATGAACATTAATGTATGAACTTTCTCTCTTTATCTTTTCTCTAGGGTTTCGACTTGGGGATCTTGGATCCTCCTCCTGGTTTTTTCCCTTTGATACTTATACCTCTCCCCTTTTCTCCGTTCCTCTCTTCTTTGAATTAGGGTTTCCCCTTTCGGCCATACTTCTTTCTGACCGGTTCCCTGATTTCTTCCTGATCTTTACCCACTAATTTCCGTGATTGCCGTTCTTTCGACTGACTCTCTGACACCAAGTCTTCTCGAACACGCTTCCATTTTCCCGCCATTTTCATAGCGACGATCCCTTCTTGGAGCGATATCCCTCCTAGCAGGTGGAGCGAGGAGGACCGAGAGAAGGTTCCTCGCAGGGGAACCTTCTTCGCAAGGGGAATTCCTTGCGAAGGACCATCCCCCTCGCTTGGGGGCCAATCCTTCCTCGCGGGTGCAGTTTTCCCTCCTCGCATAGCTGTTGTCGGACGTGGGACCCGTTCGCTTCCAGCCATTTCGTCGCTTGACAGTCAAAACGACGTGCGTTTTGGTTAAGAGGGATTTGATGAAATCCCACCTTAACAGTTAGTCCCCCATTTTATCAAGTGTGGACACTTGGTAAAATAATATAATGGGCGCCGATAATGGGCCCTCATTTGCTGGGCCGGGCCTTTCGTTCGCTGGCGCTTCTGCCCTTCTCGCTTCATTTTGGGCGCGTGGCATTGGTTCTCGTGAACCGCCCTGCGGGCAGGGTACTCGAGTGCCCGCCTACGCGTAGGACTGCTCCCCTCGCTTCTGTCCGTACAACAGTTCCCCAGGCCGTCTTATCGCTCAGCGTCCCTTCGTATTCCATCCGTTGATTCAACTGTGTCGCTTCGAATCTCCACCGTCAGATCCTTCTTTTCTCCCATCTGTCGATTCGCTTGTGTCGCTTCGAATCTCTACCGTCAGATCTCTCCTTCCCCCCCCCCCCTATAAATTGAGGGTCTTAGTGGGGAATGGGGTTTCAAACGTCGCATTCATGCTCTGCTCCGAAAAACAAATTGGCATCCCGCCTAATCTCTGCTATTCGAATTTTCGTTCCGCTGCTACTCTCCTGCCTTCTTGATGGCCTTGCCCCCGGACTCCTCAAATCTCGGCCGCGTCCTCCGGCGCGGCCCTGAACACTCCATCATGACCCGAGAGCGGCTCCGCGTCATCCAGGAGGAGTGTTGTGACGGAGATGTCTGTCAGGTCCGCCTTACGTACCCTAGTGAGCAACCGGAAGACCCTTTGGACGAGGGATGGGTTGCCGTATACGAGGGGTTTTTCCTCGAAGCGGGACTCCGTTTCCCGATCCCGTACCTTCTCCTTTCCTTCCTCCGCGCCTTTGGAATCCCCATCGGCCAGATGCATCTCAGCGCCATCCGTCTCGTCCTGTGTACCATGGGAATCGCTGCCGAAACGGGGGTGTTCCTGAATCTGGAGGATTTGATGCGCCAGTACATGCCATTTCGGATTTCCAGGGACATAGGGCATTTCACGCTCATCCCTTATGATCGGGACCTGATCGTCCTCAACGCTCCTGTCAAGGCGCCAGGGTGGCAGAGCCGCTATTTCTTTGTCAGGGTCGACCATAGCTCCTTCGGCTACCACCACGAGTCGCTGCCCATGCAATGGGTAGAGGTCAACCAGTCCCTCCCGGCCTATTCACCCAGCTCAGGCGATCCTAACGAGGCGGTTTTCCGGGGAGTCCGCCGAATTCTCCTTTCGAGTACACGTCGCGATTGGCGGCAATTTTTCCGAGAGCCCCAGCGGCTGTCGGGGCTCGGAATATACCGAGAGGCGTACATCAGCGGTCCCTCCATCCCCGAATGCTTTCCGGTTGGGTTTCGCGGCCCGGAGCTCGCAGTTGGAGGCCGTCCTCCCGACGCGACCCTAGCCCGGGCTAGCTCGGCATCGCGAGTCGAAGCGGAAGATTTTGAAGACGAGGGAGGCTCGCCCGAGCGACCTATCTTGCTGAGGCGTAACCGTCCCCCTCGCTCGCCGAGGGTTCTTCCAGGGGTCTCGCGTCGTGCCGAGATCGCAGCGGGGAAACGCCCGGTCGAGAGCGATGCTGGTGGCCGAGTCGCGAAGGGGGCTAGGAATGAGGGTGTATCCGGCACAGCGCCGCGTGCCGAGGGGGTCCGCATTGCTTCGCCGAGAAGGGAGCTTCCTCCTGGTGCTTTTTCAGGATCTCCTCGGCCATGCGCTCCCCCTCCTCCTGCGCTTCCTCTTCAGGTCCTCCTCTCATCCTCCGCTTCCTTTTCTTCTCACTCTTCGCCTCCCGTTTCTTCTCACTCCTCGCCTTCTCTTCCTTCTCACTTCTCTCCTCCCGTTTCTTCTCACTTCTCACTACCTCCCCCCGCTCTTCTGTCCTTTGCTTCCGCTCCTCTCTTCTCTTCACCTCCTCCTTCTCCCTGCCGTCATCCCTCGGCCGGGCCTCGTCCGCCTCCCATCATCACCCCCGGTGAGCCAGGCTGGGATTCGCCCATCGAGATGTGGTGGGAGTATTCCCTGCGCACGTATCGGGACCTATCCAAGGGGACTTCTGGCTCCTCCGCTACTCGTCACTCTGTCGCAGAGGTTGACGGGTACCCCGAGGCGGCGGCGTTTTTTCTCGACGGGGTTGCTCGGGTGAATGATGTCATCCTCCGTGAGGCCGACAGATCTTCGATGGTGGAGGAGTCGATGGGCGCCTCTCATCAGGCATCGGAGCTCCGGGAGCAACTCGAGCTTTCTCCCCAGCACGAGCGTCTATCTCGGGGGGAGATCGCGAGGCTCGAGTCGGCCTTGGCCGGGGAGAAGCAGGACCGCGTCTCCGCCCAGGTCGATTTGGTGGAGTTCAAGGCTCGATCCGGGCGGGAGATCGAGGAGCTCAAGCGGTGGCTTTCCGCTCGCAGGGCTTTTCTGGAGGAGGAACGGAGGCGCCATCAGGAAGCCTTGGAGCTTTCTCGCCATCGGGGTGAGCTCCTCGCACAATACGGCGAGGCCGCGGGCGTCTCTGCCGTCACGAAGGAGGGTCTGTCCGCTGGGGTTCGAGGCGCCTTGCGGACACTTGCCGATGAGCTGGAGGCGGCTCGTGCCGAGGCGGAGAGGGAGCGTCGAGACCGTCTGCGTCTCTTCGAGGAGGCCAAAGGCAAGCTCGAGAGGGCTTCCTTGCGCTTCAAAGCTCTCGGGGGCTCTGTTGAGGCCAACCGCATGGCAGCCTCCTACCAGGCTCGCCAAAGGGCGGTCGGCGCGCTTCCCCTCGGGGTGTCGACCGAACTTCTCCGTGCCCAAGTCCCAGAGTGGGAGCAGGACCGCCTCCGGGGGGAGGCCCTCGTTTCGGCTCTCGAGGAGAGGATCGCGATCGATCCCAATTCTCCTCCTCTATCTCCCGGCGGCCCTCCGTCGCCTGCGCCTCCTTGCTCGCCATCCGTCGCCATTGGGGGTCCTTCGGCTGCTCCCGGGTCGTCGGACGAGCCAGAGGACACCGAGGCCTGATCTCGCTTTTGGTGGCCTAGGCCTTTTGCAGCTTGTGACTTTGTTCTTTTTCTTCCAGCTGTAAGGGTTTACTTGATCGCTGTATTTGTAATTTATACCACCTACTTGTAACTTATTGAGATTGAATGAAAAGCAACTTATCCTTCTTTAAAGTGTTGTCTCTTATTTCTTCTGCATTTGGTCATGGTTAATTACCTGCAGACACAATCGTACCTGTTTGACACTTTCCGAGTTTGTTCGCTTCGTTGGCCCTTGCCACCGAGGCAGGCAACATTTACGTCGTGGGGATGGCCAGCCCCCCTTTCTTTTATCAAGTGTAAACGCTTGGTGAAAGAAAGTAAAACCGTGCCCAACATATGCTCGAAGTTGTCTGCCTCGACGGTCCTCGCGCTTGGTGCGAGCAGCCTCGACGCTAATGCGAGGACAGCCACATAGATGCGAGCAGCTTTGGTGGGCTGCATCGATGCTGACATGGGGACTGCCAGCCCCCCTCTGTTTTATCAAGTGGAAACTGTTGATAAAAGAAAAGAGAAAAGCCGCATCGAACCGCTAATTTATTACGTGTGGGTGCGTCTCCTCGGTTTTCGCAATTTTCTCTCTCCTTATTAAAGCTGGTGCAGGTACTTGAGTGCGAGTGACCTTTGAGAACCCGTCACTTCGAACGGCTCCTGGGCTCCTGTTCCTTTTATCGATCCACGTGTCCCCTTGCAAGAGTGGGGTCGGGACGCGTCAATTCATCTGGCCTCGCCCCTTATAAAGTTGGAAACCCTATTTTGGGATATAGTTTCGCTTTTGTTCAAAACAGATACCTCCGAAAACGCAGATACGTTCTTTCCCCTTTCTCTTTTTCCGTTCAACACGCGCTTCTTCCGAATATGTCTCGCACCCACGGCGTCGGTCCCATCTTCACTACCCGATCCCCTCCCTCGGCGATAACGAAGGAGACTCTGGAAAATTTCCGGGAGGAGTTTGTCCTGGAGCCGAAGGTCGCTCTTCGACTTCCTCGCCATGATGAGCTCGCCGACGCTCCGAAGGACGATTGCGTCGCCCTGTACGAAGTTTTCTTTCGGAAGACGGGGCTCTGTCTTCCCATTCCATCGCTCATCGTGGCTTTCTTTTGCGCCTTTATGGTACCTATCACCCAGGTGAGTCCGAACTCGATCCGTCTTCTTGTCTGTACCATAGTCGTGGCCTTAGAGGCGAATGTCGATCTCACTTTGGAGGACCTCATGCGGCTGTTCAAATTCTCCAAGAACCCCAAGAACATTGGTCGCTATTCCCTCTCCCACCGGGTTGCGGGCCACGTCATCGACGGCACTCCGTCGAACGAGTCTGGATGGGAGGATAAGTTCTTCTTTGTGTCAGTGGACGAGGACAGCTTCGGGTGTTTCCACAAGTATTTGCCCAGGGAGTGGCTTGTCTACCAGCCTCCTCTCAGATACGTTCCGAGCACTGGTGATGAAGCTGCTCAACGCTTTGAGATGACCCATCGGAAACTCCTCGTCGTGCCCAATCGTAATTGGGCTGCAGACTTCTCCGCCGCTAGGGTCAAGAGGTCCGGGATTTTCTCATGGCCCTATCCCTCCGGGATGAGCCTCCGGGATCTTATTCCAGCCTCTGGGTTCGGCGGCCTCTCGTCGTCTGGGGTTTCGTCGCGGGCTGCTCGTGGTGGAACTCAAGAGCCGCGAAAAAGGAAGGCATCCCAGGGAATTTCGACTGTCGTGGGGAGCGGTCTGTCATGGAGAGGGAGCGCCTCCCCGGGTGGGTCCCCGGTGAAGAGGCATCGCGACGACGGGCACTCAGCCGGTGCCTCTCTTGGGGCCAGGGGCTCCGGCGGGCGTGCTTCCGAGGGGCCCCGAGATGGCCGTTCTCTCAAGAGGGCAAGGGTGTCCTCCTCAGCTGGCGGAGTGCGGGGTTCATCGATCCCTCGAGAAGGTACGTTCCCGAGCCGAGCTTCGTCGTCGATCCCGAAGAGTCCTCCTCCGAAGCGGGCTGTGGCCGTCTCTTCCGCTGTCGTTCCTTCTTCCGAGGCAGGCGACCGTTCCCCGAGGCGGGTTAGGGCGCCTTCGTCGTCTAGTGGAACGCGGGATGTGTCGAATCTTCAGGATGGGGTTCCCTCGGGTCAGGCGCCGGTGCCGACCCCAAGAGGTCCTGTTGCGCGACAGGTTGTGGCCGCTCCGCCCGCTGCTGATCTTCCTAGCGAGGCGGGGGTTGTTGCGTCGGATGTCCGCGACCTTCCACCTCCCCCTCCTAAAGCCGAGTGTGGGCTCTCCGTAAAAGGGGGTGTTGGGGGTGGGCGTTCTTCCTCGCGTCCGCGAAGGAGGCCGGCTGTCGCGGTGAAGGTTGCCATTGATACCGCCACAGTTGTGACCGGGGCGGTTGGGACAGAAACGACAGTCGTCACAGCAGGTTCCCCACCGCCTCACGGTCGCCTGGAGGAGCCTGGAGGTGCAGAGGCGGCGCCTTCTAAAGAGGGAGATGTTCCCGCCAAAGTCTCGGGCCCCCTGGATTCTGCTGTGCTGGGGTCGGAGGGAGTTGCCCTTGGGGCCGATGCGCCGGCGATCGCGGATCCTCCAGCGTTGCCAGACGCCGCCCGCGCAAGGTCTCCGCCTGTCGTGGAGCAAGCCGTGCAGGGGGCTGAGGATAGAATTCTCGAGCCTGGGGATTCGGTCGTCGCGACTCTTCTCTCGTCGTCGGGGGGCTCCCCTGCGGATGAACTCTCCTCGCCTTCCGAAGGAGGGGCGTACTTGTCCCCTCTTCAATTTACTGGTGCTCCACCCCGCGTCCCTGCTGCGGATGCTCCCGACAGTGTGTGGGAAACATATTCCGCATTCATGTGCCAAGGACTGACGCGCTGCGCGCCTGGGACGCGCAGGCCTGGTTTGGCCCTCAGCCAGTACGAGCAGTACCTCCACGGTATGAGGCATCTGTTTCAGGGCGTCGCGTATCTGAACGATTTGATCCTTCTTGAGCATGATCAGCGGATGTTGGCCGCCGAGGAGTCTGCGAGCGAAAAGCGGAAGACTCAAGAGGTCAATGAGCAACTCGGCGCATCTATGGTCCACGCTCGGGAGAACCGCGAGCGAATCGAGCAAATTGAGGCCGAGCTGGCGGATGAGGTTGTCCGGAAGGAAGCCTTCAGAGCGCAGCTCGCTGAACTCAAAGTCAAGACGGATAGAGAGATCGAGTATCTGGGCGCGAGCTTGGCCACATGCGAGGAGACTTTGGCCGACGAGAAGAAGAGACATCTGGGCACGATGGGCGTGTTGAGAGAGTACGACGGGCATTTTGCCCAAGTCCGTTGTGGAGGGGCTTCGTAGCGACCTCGCGGCGGCTCGAGCCTTGTCGGAGGAAGAGCGGAGCGCCCGACTCCGCCTCTACGAAAAGGCATGTGCAAAGCTGGACAAGGCATCGGCCAGACTTCAGGCCTTAGACTCGGCGATCGACTCTCATCGCCTTGCCGCGTCGCATCAGGCCAACATCGCGATGATCAACGCTCTTCCTGTCGGGGCCTCGGCTGAACTGCTCCGATGCCAGCTTCCGGAATGGAAGCAGCTCGAGGAAGAGAAGCAGGCGGAGGCTGACGAGCTCGAGAGGGAGGCCGAGGTTGATCCCGAGTCTCCCCCTCTTTCGCCGTGCAATCCCGCTCCGGCAGAGGGCGCCCAGCCCGCGTCTCCAGAAGCGTAGCCTTCCCCTCCCTCTTTTTTTTTTTTGCAACTACTTTCTCTTATGGTCGAAGGGACACAAACTCTCGTCTGTAATAATAATTTATTTTCCTTTTGCGGATTTGTTCATACTTGTGCGATTGCGCATGAACCTGTTGGCTGCGTGCCGTTTTTTAATTCGAATATAGTAGATTAAATGTTACCTCTTTTTTATTTGGCAAGATTCATGGGCTTACATGGGTCTGTACCACCGAAAGGTCTGGCAGACGCGGTAGGATGCTCTCGTTACTCGCTTGTCCGCTGGGATGACCTTAGCCGTTCCTGCGTAATGCATTTTGTTCGTCCCGCTCGCTTGGGAGTGTTTCGGTGGTGCTCGCTAGGAGACCTTCACTGATAATGTATGTTTAGGTGATTTTTGGGCACTCTCGCCTCTTTAATGCTCGCTGTGGAGTCTTTTAGTTTGCTCGCTGGGAGGCTTTGTTTGCTCGCTGGGAGGCTTTAATAGGCGATGTATGCCTTTAGTAGCTTTTGGGCACTCTCGCCTCTTTTATTGTGGGCACTCTCGCCTCTTTTATGCTCACTGTGGAGTCTTTTAATTTGCTCGCTGGGAGGCTTTATTTGCTCACTGGGAGGCTTTATTTGCTCACTGGGAGGCTTTACTTGCTCGCTGGGAGGCTTTAATAGGCGATATATGCCTTTAGTAACTTTTGGGCACTCTCGCCTCTTTTATTGTGGGCACTCTCGCCTCTTTTATGCTCGCTGTGGAGTCTTTTAATTTGCTCGCTGGGATGCTTTATTTGCTCACTGAGAGGCTTTATTTGATCACTGGGAGGTTTTATTTGCTCGCTGGGAGGCTTTAATAGGCGATGTATGCCTTCAGTAACTTTTAGGCACTCTCGCCTCTTTTATTGTGGGCACTCTCGCCTCTTTTATGCTCGCTGTGGAGTCTTTTAATTTGCTCGCTGGGAGGCTTTATTTGCTCACTGGGAGGCTTTATTTGCTCGCTGGGAGGCTTTAATAGGCGATGTATACCTTTAGTAACTTTTGGGCACTCTCGCCTCTTTTATTGTGGGCACTCTCGCCTCTTTTATGCTCGTTGTGGAGTCTTTTAATTTTCTCGCTGGGAGGCTTTATTTGCTCACTGGGAGGCTTTATTTGCTCACTGGGAGGCTTTATTTGCTCACTGGGAGGCTTTATTTGCTCGCTGGGAGGCTTTAATAGGCAATGTATGCCTTCAGTAACTTTTGGGCACTCTCGCCTCTTTCATTGTGGGCACTCTCGCCTCTTTTATGCTCGCTGTGGAGTCTTTTAATTTGCTCGCTGGGAGGCTTTATTTGCTCACTGGGAGGCTTTATTTGCTCGCTGGGAGGCTTTATTTGCTCGCTGGGAGGCTTTAATAGGCGATGTATGCCTTTAGTAACTTTTGGGCACTCTCGCCTCTTTTATTGTAGGCAGTCTCGCCTCTTTTATGCTCGCTGTGGAGTCTTTTAATTTGCTCGACCGACATGCATATGTATGAGACGCGACGCAACCATAACAGTGTTCCCGAATAAAAAGGGGTCGGGTCCCCGTAAAGAAATTTGATTGAAAAGTTAGGATGCTTATTGGGGTTATGGTAGAGCTATGGGAAATAAAGACGTTTTCCTCTTCAGTAGAATTTCTTCAGGTGCTTCACGTTCCAGCTCCTCATCACCTTGGCGCCTTCAGTGTTTTCGAGCTCGTAGACCCCTGGTCGGACGACGCCAGTGACCCTGTACGGTCCTTCCCAACTTTGCCCCAGCTTCCCGGCGTTGGCCTCGACTGTGTTCTGGAAAACTCGACGAAGGACCATCTCTCCGATCCGAAAGCTCCTCGGGCGTACCTGTTTGTTGTAGTGGCGGGCGACGGCGTTCTGGTAGTTAGCGACGTGGATGCTTGCCTGCTCGCGGCGCTCGTCGACCTGGTCGAGCTGGTCGAGCAGCCCTTGTCCATTGGCCTCTTCGTCTCCTGGAGCCAGCAGTCGGCGAAGACTCGGAATTCCCATCTCCGCTGGTATGACCGCTTCTACGCCGTACGACAAAGAGAATGGAGTTTGGCCGGTAGCCGAGTGTGGAGTTGTCCGATAAGCCCAGAGGACACCAGGGAGCTCGTCAGCCCAGAGTCCCTTCTTGGCGTCGAGCCTCTTTTTGATGTTGTTGGTTATTGTCCGATTGACCGCTTCGGCGTTTCCGTTGCCCTGGGGATATCTTGGTGTTGACGTATGCAATTTCACCCCCCAGTGCGCACAGAAATTCCTGAACCTCTTCGAGATAAATTGCGAACCGTTGTCGGGGATGATCTCCCTTGGTAGTCCGAAACGCGTAAAGATGTTCTTCCATACGAACCCTTCCACGTCAGAGTCTTTGATGTTGGCGTACGCTTCCGCCTCCGCCCATTTGGTGAAGAAGTCCGTGACCACCAACATGAACCTCCTATGCCGCGTGCTTACGGGCATCGGGCTGACGATGTCCATAGACCACTTCATGAAAGGATACGGGACAGTCACTGTGGACTGCTCCTCGGCCGGGCAATTAATAGTCGGGGCGTGTCGTTGACACTTCTCGCATCTCTTAGCATGGTCACCGCAGTCTGCTACCATCGTGCTCCAAAAGAAGCCCTGGCGTTTGGCCTTCCTCAGCAGAGACCTTCCCCCGGCATGGTTCCCGCATTCCCCGCTGTGAATCTCCCTCATCACGTAGTCGGCCTCTTTCTTGCCGAGGCACCTGAGGTAGGGTCCGGTGAAGCTTCTCAGGTAAAGCTTTTGCCTGATCATAGTGTACCTCGCGCTCTTGGTCTTGATTTTTCTTGCTTCCTGGCGATCATCTGGCACGACCCCCTCCTGGATGTACCTCTTGATGGGCGTCCGCCAGTCTTCCTCATCGTCGTCCTCCACTACTCCTCGCTCGTCATCTTCTGGCTCTCCGTTCACGAGCTCGTGGATGCTGAGCCCTTCGGAGGGCTTGTCCTGCTCTCCGCTCACGCCTCGAGGTTCCTCTTCGCAGGGCCTTCTTCCCTACTTATACTTGGCCTCTCGACCGTCTCCACCGTAATGGATCGGAGTTCGCCTACCTCTGTTGTCGAACCCAAGCCTGCTAGCGCATCGGCGTGGGTGTTGTCTCCTCGCGTCACCTGTGTCAAGCTGAAGTATTCGAACTTTTCAGAGAGCGAATCCACGAGCGCCGCGTAGGCCCCCATCCTCTCGTCGTTTCTCTCGTACTCACCGCTGACTTGCTTGACTACTAGCTGGGAGTCCGAGAACACGCTGACGTTCTTCACGCCGATCGTGAGGGCTGAGTTCAAACCCAAGAGGAGGGCTTCATACTCGGCCTCGTTGTTCGTGGCCCGGTAGGCCAGGCGGCACGCCTTCTCGACGACCTCCCCCATGGGTGAAGTGAGTCTGACGCTGGCGCCTGCTCCTTGCGCGGTGGAAGATCCGTCCACGTGCAGCTTCCAAGTCCCATCCTCATTACTCAGGTCGAGAGGCTCCTTCGGTAGCTCGATCAGGAAGTCCGCGAGGACTTGAGATTTGAGGCTAGTTCGGAGTCTGTACTCAATGTCGTATGCTCCGAGTTTGATCGACCATTTCGTGATCCGCCCGGATTGGTTTGGACTGTGGATGATGGTGCGCAATGGCCTGACGGCCCTCATCGAGTGGATCCAGGGTCTTCCCATGATCAGATTGAAGTGCGAAGGCACGTCAAGGACCATGAACTCAACCATCCTTTGCACCCCTTTCGGACGGACCGGGAGATGGACCGTACCCAGGGAGATGGCTACGTCCCCGTTGGATCCCG
Source organism: Urtica urens (assembly GCA_958296335.1). NCBI lineage: Eukaryota > Viridiplantae > Streptophyta > Magnoliopsida > Rosales > Urticaceae > Urtica > Urtica urens. The sequence goes on from OY282525.1 coordinate 3,515,429, forward strand.
AGACCTTCCGTCGTCGCCCTCCGATCTCTAGGCCTTCAATCTTCATCTTCTCGAGGCAATCATAGAAGATGACGTCGACGGCGCTCCCGTTGTCGACGAGGACCCGGCAGACGTCGGCGTTGCCGATCTCGAGCACGAGAACCAGGGCATCGTCGTGCATCTCCGCACATTCCCCCGTTTCGATGAATTCGATTTTTGCCTGGGGCCCGATCGCCATTGGATCCCCGCGGTTGTGCTCCTTCCCCCGTCGTTGGAAAGCTTTGATGCTGTTCACGGAGTCGCCGCACAGTCGCGACCCTCCCATGATTACTTCGATCCTGGCCCTTGTCGCCGGCCTGTCTTCCGCGGCCCGGTCCGCTGCCTGCCTTCCCGCCGTCGGGTCCCTCCTTGTCTCTTCAGGAGCCCCTTCGGCGCCTCGCGCCTGGGCACCTTGCGGCCTTCGCCACGTTCGGTAATCGTTTCTCCACGGCTCGCGGTGGCTAGGGGCTAGATCCCGCAACTCTCCCCGTGCGTACCGCCTCTGGAGCTCGCGATTCAGCATGGCGCACTCCTCGATGGCGTGACCGCTCATGTTGTGAAAGTCGCAAAACTTGTTCGCGTCTTTGGGCCAAGGCTTCCTTTCGAAACTTCCTCGTCCTCCCGAGGATCCTCTTCCCCCTTCGATATGGCCGCCTCGACCGCCAGAAAACCCTCCTGGGGCCGAGACGAAGCCCCCTCGCTGGCCTCCCCTCTGCTCGCTCGAGAAGTCCCCTCGCGGCAGCTCTCTCTCAGCGGGCTCTCTCCTTTCTTCCACTTGATAGACCCCTTTCCTCGGAGCCTCGCGACCTCTTCACTCTCCTGGAGCTCCCCAGTTGTCTCGCCGTACTATCGCGGTTCGAGCTTCAGCCTCGTCTCGGTGCTCCCTCCTTTCCGGGTGCTTTCCTCTTCCTCCTCCCTCGTGGATCTTCTTCAGCGCCGCCTCTTCCTCTTCTATCTCCATAAAGATCAAAGCCCGGTGGAGAGCGTCCTCGATCATCGAGGGGCGCATCTTTGCCAGCTCAGGCCGAAAGGGGGAGGTGTAGAACAAACCGTTCTTCAGAGCCTGGATCGCGATTAGCCCATCCAGGTTCGATATCCGGACCATGACTGCTTTGAACCGCTCGATGTAGTGGCGGAGCGTCTCTCCCCTTTCTTGGGCGAGGTTCCACAACGTCGTGATCGTTGCGTCGCTCTGCACGTACATTGAGTAGTGGCGTAGGAACGCCGCGACGAGATCATCGGAGTCGTCGATGGACTCCGAAGGCAACTTGGCGAACCAGTCGCTGGCTGTCCCTTGCAGGCTCTCCACGAACAGGCGGCAGAGGATGGCTTCCACCTTCTCCGTCTCTCCGGTGATACGCTCCGTCACGATGCGGAACGACTTCACGTGAGTGTTCGGGTCCAAGGTCCCTTTGTATGGGGTGATTTTGACCTTCGGGAGCTCTCCCAGCTCCACTCCTCGGATCTTCGACGAGAAAGGAGTGGCTCTCGCCTCTCTGACCATTCGGTCAATCTCCGGCGCCGAACTCGTCGCCTGGTGCACCCTAGACGCAATCTGACCCATCCTGGACTCCATTCCTGAAGATAACTCTTTCACCATCTTCTTTACCTCTTCTATCATAAGGGGGTTCAGGGTGGGGCGAGCGTTCGCAGCTGCTGCTGGGTTCTCTTCCTCCGCTGTAGACGGTGTGAGCACGGTGGTCTGGAAGAGATTTCTGTGGACTGGGGCTCCGGGCGCCGTCCATCCTCCTACCCCTCCGTTAGTCATGAATTGGTCCAGGCAGGCCGCGAGCTCCCTGTTCAGCTCGGCTTGCTCTTCGGCCCTCCTGTTGGCTTCTTGCACCGTCGCAAGAGCTTCGGCCAGCTGCTGCCGTAGCACTCCTTCCTCCGCCATCTCCTCTTGTCTTCTTCCTGCGCTGCTGTCGTTGTTCGCCATGTCCTTCGTCTTTGTGAGCTTCCTGGCTGTGAGATAGAAAAAGACAGAGCCCCACGGTGGGCGCCAAACTGTAAAGGTCGGTTTTCACCGAGACTCTTTTAGTCACAAGGATTAAGTTATTATCGTTTTACGCGTGGGGGTTATCGTTTTATGCTAATTATCCTTGAGTTTATACGTATGGAGCTCGGTCTTTCTCGTTTATTAGCTTGGAAGTTCCTCGAAGAAATACAGACGATGATGAACATTAATGTATGAACTTTCTCTCTTTATCTTTTCTCTAGGGTTTCGACTTGGGGATCTTGGATCCTCCTCCTGGTTTTTTCCCTTTGATACTTATACCTCTCCCCTTTTCTCCGTTCCTCTCTTCTTTGAATTAGGGTTTCCCCTTTCGGCCATACTTCTTTCTGACCGGTTCCCTGATTTCTTCCTGATCTTTACCCACTAATTTCCGTGATTGCCGTTCTTTCGACTGACTCTCTGACACCAAGTCTTCTCGAACACGCTTCCATTTTCCCGCCATTTTCATAGCGACGATCCCTTCTTGGAGCGATATCCCTCCTAGCAGGTGGAGCGAGGAGGACCGAGAGAAGGTTCCTCGCAGGGGAACCTTCTTCGCAAGGGGAATTCCTTGCGAAGGACCATCCCCCTCGCTTGGGGGCCAATCCTTCCTCGCGGGTGCAGTTTTCCCTCCTCGCATAGCTGTTGTCGGACGTGGGACCCGTTCGCTTCCAGCCATTTCGTCGCTTGACAGTCAAAACGACGTGCGTTTTGGTTAAGAGGGATTTGACGAAATCCCACCTTAACAATATAGATAATAAATAGAATCTACGCGATGAGCTTTAGTAATAAAACAACCATTAAGAAAAATTTCAATACCATTATTGACTTTAAACTCAAAATGTTGTTCTTCTAAACGACCAAAAGAAATCAAGTTCATGCAAAAATCCGGAACATAATAAACATTATTCATAATAAAGTTTTATTCCCAAAATTCAGCTCCATTTTCCCGACAGATCAGGCTCTGACCTTCGTTCCATTCCCTTAGTTGAACGTGAACTCCTCATCACCTAAGCGTCTAGTTTGCCTGAAACCATTCAGATTACACACAATATGATCAGAAGCCCCACAGTCTAAAATCCAGGGTGATTCTTTATATTTCGTGTAAAATGCTCGGGTGACGAAAATCATACCTTTCTCCTTGATAGTCTTGAGGTACGCAGGGCAGTTCCTTCGCCAATGGCCGACTTCTCCGCAATGGTGGCACTTGTGTTTAGCTTTGTCTACCTTTGCGATGCCCTTGCTCTTGACATCAGCAGCCTTCTTGTAAGGCATCTTGGATCTCGTTCGGTTGGCGTTTTTGAGACACTTCATCACTCTCTTAGAACCACAAGTGGAAGCCTTTTGTTCAGCAACATTGACTTCACAAGTCTTCTTCTTGGTCTTAGGGAGAAGTCCCTCAGCAGTCTGCAACTCCTTCATGTATTCGGTTACAGAATAATCGAGCTTGTTCATGGAGTAGTTCAGACGGAAGCTATTGAAAGATTCTGTCACAGTCTCCAAGATCATGTCGACCTTGGTGATTCCATGGATCTCCTATCCGAGAATCTCCATGTCGTTCAGGTGACCGATGATCACTAGCATGTGGTCCCTGACTGACATTCTCGACTTCATCCGGCAATTCATGAAATTGCGGATTGCCTGCTGCCTCGCCTGACGCCCATGACATCCAAACATATCATGAAGATTATAGAGCATGTCATATGCCATGGAAATTTCCTTGTGAGATTGTTGCAACACATTGCTCATGACCCAAGATATAACATTTGGCAATCTCATCGGACCTAACCCACGTGTCATAGGCGTCCTTGTCCTCCTGGCTTATGTCAGCACTCGAAGCTGGAGGACACGGGGAAGTAAGGACATACTTGTGTTTTTCCACCGTCAATACGATGTCGAGGTTACGTTTCCAATCAACGTAATTCTCACCCTCGAGTATGTTGTAACTCAATATAGATGCAAGTGGATGTTGGCAGAGATGCCCACAAGAAGATTGTTTATTTACATATTGATGTACTATATAAATCTTTATAAAGTTCTTATTGTAATTTGCTGATTAAATTAATAAAAGTTGAAACGTTCATTCATTCATTTTTAGTTTGATTGAAGATTTATGATATTCAATAGTCTTATAGTCCTTAATCAAACCTAACAATGTATGAAGAGACAAATATAGATTTGCATGAACAACTCTTCATGGTTTAACTAAAACGATATATTCGCAATCTAAAGATCAACGGACTATTGATCCCAGTATGATTGTAGGAAGAATCTATGATGTCTGGTTACGAGGCATAGAGAGTTAGGAACTCTATAGTTCTTCCAATGTATCTTCCGAAGATACTGAATTGACCAGTGCACCTTTAGAGACAATAGAAGAACAAACCATTTATCATCTTCTATCTCGAGGTCACTATGTATGAATCGCATCATGCTTACCTAAATCCTGAACTGAGACATGTCATTTCATAGCATTAACAATCTCATTTGAGAAAGTCAAATTCTAGATCCATTACGTTATCTAGACAAGGCCTATTGGTGAGATATTAGTTATGAAGATGTAATGAACCAACTTTGTAAATTTCTCATAGATATGGAATTCATGTACAAGATTGCTGAGATGTAATATATATCACCTCATGCTTTATTACTTGGATTGTGAATAAATGAACTGCGCAGTATCCAAAATTAAGTAGCAACTTTATTTGACTAAAACAATGTAACTTGTTAGCTCCTCGTCAATACATTGTTTCTAACTTATTTACAAGTACTAAAGGAATTGAGGAAATATCAACTAGAAGGTAAAATGGTAAATTTATAAATCCCAACTAGTTGATGATATTCATGAAGGGTAAACATAGATAACATTCAATGGATCCGCTCAATATAATTAAGTTGAATTTGAGTAGAAAATAAATTCATTTGAACCGAGAGATTCTCAGTGTCAACTCTTTAGTGGAGTCAGATGACATTAAGCTAATACTCGGAAAAGGTTTGTGAACTTTTGAGTCCGAGTATAGAATCTCAAGCTTTGTTCATTTGGATCCATAAGGTCACTATTACAAGTCATTAGAGTAGGATTGTTAAACTAGAAGCTAAGTCAAAATAAGTTCAAATGTTGAACTAGACTTTTTCTCATAAAATGTCTAAAGGGTATTTTTGTCCACATGGACATAAAATGATGTGAATGTCAAAATAAGATTTTGACTATTTTCATATGATGAAAATATAAATTATTTTTCTAAAGCCAAAAAGTCATTTAAGGCATTATAAAATTAATTTCGTTATTTGTGCAATTATAATTCTACAATGAGTATTTGTTTCCTTGTGAGGAAACAAATTTTCCTCCTTGCTTGAGGTGTATGGCCAGCCATCCTAAGAGAGAAAGGGGAAGGGAAAATCAAATATCGTGTCTTGAATAATTGAAATTTATAGATTTTTCCTTCTCCTATAAATAGAGCCTCACATAGAGATATGAAAGGTTAAGTTTTTCCCTTGTTCTCTCAAATAAATTAAACTAATAATTTATATAACAATTATATACTTTGTATTTTATTAGTTAATTGAGAAAATACTTACGTAAGAGGTTATAAACAACCACGACGTTGCTAACTACCGTCGGAATGCCACATCACACCCAAAACGCGAGAAAATGCTCGCCGGATTGCCTGGAAACGTCTTCACCGGACTAGGAAGAGTCGCCGGAATGGACGCCTGCTGGGAGCCTCGCCGGACTGGAGTTCTTCGCCTGACAGGAGCTCGCCGGATTGGAGAGCCTCGCCGGACTGGGCACTCGCCGGATGGAAGACAGTTGCCGCACGGGAACACGCCTGACAGGGAGCTCGCCGGACTGGAGAGCCTTGCCGGACTGGGAAGCCTCGCCGGATGGGAGATCTCTGGGACGCCTCGCCTGATAGCCTCACCGGATTGCACTTGTCGGATTCACCTCGCCGGACTGGAGCGCCTCGCTGGAATCCCTTCGCCTGACAGGGAGCCTCGCCGGATTGGAGCTGTCCCGCCGGATTGGACCCGCCTGACTGATGCGCCTCGCCGGAATGGATCTGCCTCGCCGGATTGGAGCACTGGAGGCTGGAGGTCGCCGGAATGCACGTAAAAACGTCCTAGGGATGTTTTAGGAGGGCTGAAACCTTTTCAAAACAATTTAAAACCTCTAAAACAATTTACTAAATCATTCAAACACCACAAGTGATGAATCAACAATAATACACAAGGAAATTATTGAGATCATGAGTGTGGGCTCTTAAGAACAATTAGGGAACAAAGATGGAAGAATGAAAAACCTTTTTTTTTCTTTTCTTTTGTTTGGGGATTTCGGCCGAGAAACACACAAGGGGAAAGAGAGAGTGTGTGCCGAAAATTCTCTAGGGTTAGGGTTAGTGATTAGGGTTTCTTAGCCTTATTTATACAGATTATAAATGGGCTTAAGCTGGGTCAAACTCATGACCCTATTCACTTAGGGAATTCGGCCAAAACCTCTCCCCTTACTCGTCCTCATCTTTGAATTTTGTTCCTAAATATATTTGATTTAATTTCTAAAATTAATTTAGAACTCTCATTATTATTTAATGACACATCATTAAATATATTTCATAGTTATCGAATAAGTATGAAATGAGAAATAATTTATTTTCTTCTTTTAACATATTTAATCACTTGAGAATGTCATCATCAATATGATAACATCTTGTGATTCAATAAACAAAATAAATAACTAGTTATTTATCGAGTTTCAAGAAAATAACTTTCTCAGTATAAATCACAATTTATACTTAATGAGTAAATCAACTTTTTCAGTTCTTTTAATCTCTTCCAAGTGTCTATCATTGAGACCTCATGGACCCACATGAACGAAGCTTTAGAACTATGATCGGACACAAAAGTTCACAAACTTTTTCCGTCTTTTAATTCTTAATATTGGTCGATTCCACTAAAGGACCAATATTAACGATCTCTCTGTTCATGTGCGTATCTTTATGTTTGATATGATGAAACACTTTCTCACACGATCCACGGAGTACATTACGATATTACCCTTCATGTGTATCAGTAACTGAGGGGAATGTAAGATTACTGTTTTACCCCTCAAGTTATTATTTCACGAACTCCTTTGTTATTTGTGAATGAGAAAAACATAAAGTGAGATGTCATTACATGTCACATGTTTTAATCAAAGAATGAACTCATTCAATGAATACCTGGCCAGGTTTATTCATTCACATTCTCATAACAAAGCATAGTGTGATACTAATGCGTTTGCATTGTTGTTACATGAATTTCATATCTGTAAATCATGTAACCCAACATTACATCCTTGTGACACCAACAGTAGGGTCAGATGCAACTAAAAATTAGTCATTGCCCATTGACGAATCAAATGTCACAAAGTGCAATGTCAATTACATATTCACTTCAGGATTAAGGTAAGTATCATAATACTCCTTTAGTTGTGAACTTGAAGCCTCGAGTGTGTAAACAGTTTTGTCTCGAGCTTCTAAGTGTCACTGGTCTTGTTCAGTATCTTCTATAAGATACCAAGTATGAATCATAGAGTCACAACTCTCTATATCACAAGATGAGATATCATGATTCATGCTAACAATCAATAATAAGATTCGATTGCTCTATCGATCTTTAGATTGCGAACAAATGTTTCAAACTTGTCATAAGGGGTTATCTTGTCAAGTCTGTACTTAACACCCTTTTCGTTGATGACAGTTTCAGAGCATAGCTTAAACATAACTAAACACAATCTTAAAAAGAATGAACATTTATTAATATCAATGTTTCAGCAAAATATAAATACACAAAGTATCTCAATGTCTAATATCTCCTTTGTGGGCACGAATCCCAACACACAAATCCTTCTAAACCTCTTTAGACTCTTGTAATAGAAACCTTAGGTTTCTCAAGTTCTCGTTTTTGTTTGAAGAAATCAAGCTAGAAAAGAAGATCAACCTTTCCCAAGACGCTTCAAGTTTGAAGACACAAGAAAGGTTAGTATTCAAGTAGATTTAATATGTTTTTAATTTATAAGATGTATATGCACTTTCTCTAGGTTTGTAAAAATTGTTTTACTAGTAAAAGAAATTTTTATATTCCGCTATTAATATGATTAATGATAAATTTTTCTTAACTCTAGACCTATTCCAAAACTCCTCGCGTGCCCGATTCGAACTCATCCGCCGAGGACTTGAGGGAGTACTCTTCGTACTCGTGTCAGGACTTGACGCTGCGAGCGCCCGGCACGTTCGACACTGGTTTGTCTCTCGAGGACCTCGAGGGCTATTCCAAGGAGACGGCCTGCTTGTTCGAGGGCATAGCCCAGATGAAAGATCTGGTCCTCGCTGAGAGCCACAAAATCAACCTAATGGCCCAGGAGTCCGAGGAGTTTTTGACTCAACTCAGCGAAGCCCAGAGGCAGCTCGAGCTCTCCATCGCTGGCGAGCGAGCCTATCAGATGCCGAACGAGAGGCTTGAGTCGAACCTGCCTGAGGAGACTCGTCCGCGTGTTTCCGCCAAAGTCGACCATGTGGAGTTCAAGGCCCGGGCGGGGCGGAAATTCAAGGAGCGCGAGCGGCTGCTGGTCGCCAAGGAGGGCTCCTAGCCGAGGAGAAAAGACGCCGCCGCGAGGCTGCGGAGTCCCTTCGGAGGAAAAATGAGCTCCTCGTCCAGATTGGCGAGGCTTTGGGCGTCCCCGTCGCTGAGGAGGGGTGCCTGCCTTCCAAGGTCCGGGCTACCCTGTGGAAGCTTGCCGACAAGCAGGAGATGGCGCAGACCGAGGCGAGTGAGGAGCGTCACGCTCGGCTGCGCCTTTTTGAGGCGGCCAAAAGCAAGCTCGAGCGGGCGTCGACCAAATTCCAGACCCTCGACAATTCCGTCGATGCCAACCGCATGGCGGCTGCCGACGAAGCTATCATAGATGCGATCACCACCCTTCATGCTGGTGCGTCGGTCGAATTTCTCCGGGCTAAGCTTCCAAAGTGGGAGCAGGGTTGCGACAAGGAGCAGGCAAAAGCTTCGGAGCTTGAGGACAAGGCTGCCGCGGATCCTAACTCTCCCCCTCTGTCTCCAGGAAATCCCTCGACGATCGAAGGCCATCGTCTGTCGGCTCTCGTCACGGGGAATCTTTCTGTCACGTCCGGCTCGCTGGGTGAGCACAGGTGTAACCGAGACTTCATCTCTCCTCGAGAACCAGCGGCATAGGCATTTTTTTCGCTTCATTTTTAATTTGTTGCGTAATTTTATTTACAATGTACTATGTGTTTTTAATTTGTCGAGATTCGATAAAAAAAAATACTTTCCTAGTTCTTGTTGATGTGGGACTTCGTCCCATTCAGCAAACGACACCGTTTATGCATTTCGGTGCTGAAACGATCTCAAAAGAGATAAAAAAAACAACAGCATGTTGAAAAACGACAGTACGTAGAAAAACGATAGTATCTTGAAAATGACGACGTCCCTAAAAATGACATACTGACCACTCGAAGTACCAAATGGGCCTTAGGCCTAAGGCCCACCACGGTTTTAACTCATAAAACCTCTTCCTTTCAACCGATGTCCAGACCTTGTTCAAACGGGCTGATTTCTTTTCGAAATCCACTCTTCCCGAGCTATTCTTACGGAATGAATTGGCAAAAAATACGTGGTCAGCAATACATGTGGTGGAACGAGCAGGAAGCGCGGGGAAAGAGTCAGTCAAGATAGACGTTGCTAGAAATAAGGAGAAAAACGTTGTAATCAACCTATAAATACAGCGCGCTTAGAATAGGACAAAAAGAAGAATTCACTTTGTAATCATTTGAGATTATACTTGTATTCACCTTGCAATCAATGAAAGCTCTTTATTTACTTTGTATTATTATTATTCTTAAACATTCTTGCTCGCCCAAGGTGGATCCGTATAAGGAATTTGAGCCCGTTCATATTTTATCTCGTAATCGGAGTTGCAATACTTCGTGACAGTTGATCGTGCATATTCGCATCAACAGTTTGGCGCCGTCTGTGGGAAACATCTCAAATCATCCTTGCAAAAACGAATCCATTCATCAAGCCAAAAATGGCAGGATCTGGATCCAAGAAGACCTCAAACCCCATCTCATATGCTCAACCCGAAGTCAGTCCGGCACCACCGCCGCAAGACCCCGTTGTGAAGAAGATGATGGAGCCTATTCTGGCCTCACTCGAAAAGGGAGACAAAACAAACATGGAATTCCACAAAAAATTGGAAGACCTAAGTTCTAACCAATCCCGGATCGAAGGAACTCTAACCGAGGTGATGGGTTCAGTCCGTTCCCAAATATCTTATGCACCTCGTTACAGCACAGTCCCCGGCAGGATCCTGGATTTCGATCAATCCTTGGACACCCCTGGATCTAACGGGTGAGAAACACCCCGTCTCTAAACACAAACACCACAGCCCCCGCAACGGGTGCTAGGTTACTCAGCTCGGGGCAAACTTCTCAACAAACTAACCCCGGAAACAGCCGATACGTCGGACCGAGGTCCACGATGGGAGGAGACGGGTCTACTGAAACGGACACCGATTTCTTCACCCCGGCCAGGCAAAACGCGATGTTCAACGTGACCGACGAGATGCCACCACCGCCACCTCCCAGGCCGGGGTACGTCCATATTGCGGACACATAAGAAGATCCAGCACGTGAAAACAGGGGAATCGATCTAGCATCTCCCCGTCCAATTCTGACGCAAGTAATTATACGTTACGACCCCAACAAACCTCTCGCGGAATTCCTAAGGGAATTGAAAGACAGCGTCAGAGAAATCCAAACCGAAGTGAAAGCGTTTAACTCGAAGGTCCACAAGGCCACCTCGGCAGCTCCCGAGATCGATCGCCTCGTCAGGGAATCGATGTGCACTCCCTTCATGCCTCAAATCACCAACGTGATAATTAGAGACATCGGGCGCGTGAACATCCCCTGTTATGACGAGAAAAGCGACCCTAGAGCACATCTCCGCGCCTTTCACATCGCAATGGCCAGAGCTAATCTCGGGCCCGCCCAACGAGATGCCGGACAATGTCAAATCTTCGCCAAACATCTCACATGAAACTTACTAGACTGGTTCTCAAAAATGGAACCATACTCCATCAGCTCGTTTGATCAGCTGACTGCAGCTTTCCTGAAACACTTTTCAACGTTCATGGAGACAGAAACAACGGTGGCTCAACTGTACGCACTGCAACAGACCAAGGTCAAGCCACTATGCAAGTTCATCTCCAGGTTCAAAGACGCATTGCCCCAACTAAACGGGGTGAGTGACGAAACGGCAATTGCTGCTCTCACCTCGGGACTTTGGTATAAATCAAAGTTCAGGCAAGATATATGTGTCAACCGATACACCTCGATCGAAGACGTAATGCACCGGGGCATCAATTTGATTAGGGTGGAAGAAGAACGAGATGCCCTAGCAGCAACGTTCGAACCAACACCCATGGCATCAAGGCCAACCTTCCAACCAAAGGCTTTCCGCGAGCAAAGTCAGCAAAAGAACAACAACCCTCGAGGTGGCCACAACGCGGGTAACCATAAACGAGGTGGTAACCCCTCGGGATTCGTAATGAACTCCGAAGCACACGAGGTAAATGCCTCGTACGGAAATTCGCAGCAAAGTGATCCATGGCCAAAGGATCCTAAGGCATACTGTAAATTCCACAAGGTCTATGGTCACGTGGCTGTCGCTTGCCAAAATTTCCAAGCAGCATTGGCCGAGCAATTTGAACGAGGTGAATTTAAAGACCTCGACATCGAAGCCTTCAATCCCAAACTCCAAACGGATGAGGCACTAAAAGGCGAGCCCGATAATTCTAAGAAATGGAAGCTCCAGAAGAAGAGTGACCAATCCCCCCAGGGTGAAGGTCCGAGCTCTCCGAATGAGAAAAAAGGGAAGCAGATCAATGAAGTGGAAGGCTCTGAGCAGCCACAAAAAACACAAATCATCAACGTCATTATGGGAGGATCGCAATACTGTAAACCAACAGTCAATTCGATCAAAGCCCACCAAAGAAAAGTCTAGACGAGCTCAACTCGACCGCCCGTCCTGGGCCCCGAAGCCTTGATCACTTTCAAAGATAGTGATGCAAGACAATTTGCCGGGCCACACGATGACGCACTCGTGATGTCACTTAGTGTCAACAACTGGGTCACAAAAAGGATCCTCGTCGACAATGGCAGTGCGGCGAACGTTATTTTCTTGTCAACCCTGCGCCAGATGAAGGTCAAAGCCGAAGCATACAGTTCCCCACCGAAGAGGGGATCAAAGAGATCAAACGCGATCAAGCCATGTCAAGAAGATGCTACATGTCAAGCTTCTTGCTAGCAAAACAGAGCACGGAGGAAAGCGCGTAGCAATCAAAGAAACTTGAGGTAAAGGGTGCCCGAGTCACCTCGGAACACGATTCACCAACACTGGAGATGGTCAAGAAATGCCCATCGATTGAGAAAATCCCGATCACACCGTCGGAATAGGCTCCGAACTGAAGGGCGAGCTTCGCCAACAGCTCGTCAAATTCTTGAAAAAGAATAAAGAATGCTTCGCATGGACACATGAGGACATGCCGGGAATAGACCTCGAAGTCATATCCCACCAACTGAATGTCGATCCCAGTTTCCATCATGTAAAACAAAAACGAAGAAAGTTGGCCCCAGAAAGGTCGCAAGCCGTCAACGACGAGGTGCAGCGACTCCTCCAAGCGGGATCAATCCGCGAGGTGAAATACCCAGACTGGCTTGCCAACACGGTGGTGTTAAAGAAGAAAACGGGAAAGTGGAGAGTCTGTATCGATTTCACAGACTTAAACAATGTCTGCCCCAATGACAGTTTCCCACTTCCCCACATCGATAGATTAGTCGAAGCAACATGCGAGCACGAGCTTCTATCCTTTATGGATGCATTCTCGGGGTACAATCAAATACTAATGCACCCCGACGACCAAGAGAAAACGGTGTTCATAACCGAATGAGGTATCTATTGCTACAAGGTAATGCCTTTCGGACTGAAAAACGCCGGAGCCACCTACCAGAGACTCGTAAACAAAATGTTCTCGGAATACCTTGGGAAGACCATGGAAGTCTACATAGACGACATGCTAGTAAAGTCAAAACACTCAAGGGATCACATCTCCCACCTCGGGAAATGTTTCGAATTACCCAGAAAATACCAAATGAACCTTAACCCGTCCAAATGCTCTTCCAAGGTCTCTTCCGGCAAGTTCTTAGGTTACTTGGTGACTCAACGAGGTATCGAGGCAAACTCCGAGAAAATTAGAGCCCTCATAAACATGCCCTCACCTCGTAACATTAGGGAAGTCCAAAGACTCACCGGAAGAATAGCCGTCCTGAACCGTTTCGTATCAAGGTCCAGAGAGAAATGTCTCCCATTCTACAAAATGCTGAAAGGGAACAAGAAGTTTGAATGGACCCCGGATTGCGAGCAGGCTTTTCAAGAACTAAAGAAATACCTGTCCACGACCCCCATATTGGTAAATCCCATCGCAGGAGAACCCTTGCTCATCTACCTCGCGGCAACCAGTTCCGCGGTGAGCACCGTGCTGGTAAGGGAGGACCGAGGTGATCATAAGCCCATCTTCTACACTAGCAAGCCCCTTGAGGACGCAGAAACAAGGAGGATCAGGAGCCAGAATCCACCTCGTATCGCCAAGCGGCGAGGTAATAGAACAGTCATTCACACTGAAATTCAAAGCTTCAAACAACAAAGCGGAATACGAAGCAATGATAGCAGGACTAAAACTAGCCCAAGCTGTCGGAGCTTCACGAGTAAAAGCACACTCAGATTCTAAACTAGTGACAAGCCAAATAACGGGGGAATACAAAGCCAAAGACCCAAGGATGAACACCTACCTAAAAGTGGTCAAAACACTTATAAGCTCTTTCACCGAGGTCGAAATCGCACAAATCCCACGTACTGAAAACACCCAAGCAGACGCCCTAGCCGGTTTGGCAAGCACCTCGGATCCTGAAGTAAAAAGGATCATCCCGGTGGAAACAATAGACTCGCCAAGCATCAACCTCGGCATAAACAATATCGAATTGTAGGACGACAATTGAAGGACCCCATTGATAAAATATATCAGGGACGGGGAATGACCTCGAGATCGCCAAGAAGCGAGAAAAGTCAAAGCAAAAAGCTTGAGATTCTGCATGATCGAAGATTCCCTCTATAAAAGGAGTTTTAGGGGACCATACCTAAAATGCCTTGGGAAAGACGAATCATTAAACGCACTCTACGAGGTACACGAAGGAACATGCAGAAACCACGCCGGAGGACGATCCTTGGCAAACAAGATAAAACGGCAAGGCCTATTCTGGCCCACAATGCTAGAAGACAGCGAGTCTCACGTGAAGAAGTGCGATGCATGTCAGAAACATGCTCCCACAATCAAACAACCGGCCTAAAGCTCTCGTCTGTAACCGTTCCCTACCCCTTCATGAAATGGTCAATGGATATAGTAGGACCTATGTCGGCCGCTAAGGGCATGGTAAGGTTCCTGCTTATCGCCACCGACTACTTCACAAAGTGGGTAGAGGCAAAGGCATATGTCCTCATCAAGGACACCGACGTGGAGAAGTTCGTATGGAAGGATATTGTGTGCAGATTCGTACTCCCAAAGGAAATCATAGCAGACAATGGCCCACAATTCATCTCGAACAGATTCAACAACTTCTGTGTCGAGCTAGGAATATCCATGAACACATCGTCGCCAAGGTATCCTCAAGGAAACGGACACTCCGAAGTGGCCAACAAAACGATTATAGACGGGATCAAAAAGAGACTAGATTCCAAGAAAGGTAGATGGCCAAAAGAACTCCTCGGAGTACTTTGGGCATACCGAACCACGCCCAGAAGGGCAACGGGCGAAACACCCTTCGCATTGGTCCACGAAACCAAAGCCATGGTGCCAGCCGAAGCAGAGTCACTCAGCCTACGACGAGAATATTGCCCCGTCAAAAACGACGAGAACAACGATATGCTCCTCGACGAGCTCGATTATATCGAGGAAAGGAGGGAACGAGCACTTCGCAAAATCGTCAGTTATCAAAGGGTGATAGCAAGGTACTACAACATGAAAGTCCGACCTCGATCATTCGAGGTAGGAGATCTGGTACTGTGCAAAGTATTCCAAAATACAGCAGAACCAAATTCCGGCAAACTCAGGATCAGCTGGGAAGGATCATACATAATGTCCGAAATAGTTAAACCCGACGTTTACGGATTAATGAACTCAGAAGGACTCAAAGTCCTACGAAGTTGGAACACCCAACATCTCAAAAGGTATTACCCCTAAAAAGGGTACCTCCTCAAACTACGTAGTGGCTTGATCCCAGCCAACTTGGGTACGTAGGTAGCCCGACGAGGGCACAGCCCAAACTCTCTTTTGTTTTCCTAAAATGCAAACATCCACTTAGCAAAAGAAAAAGAGGGGGATAAGGTGTATAGACTCACACCAAATCCCCAATCTGCTTACAAGCTAGCCAACATCGAGACAGCAAAGTTTCGAGCGAGGTAAAAATATATGCAAAGCAAGTCGTACAAACCAAACTACGTTATTTAGCACACCCCGGTTGAACGAGGTGAAAGTCTAAAGAAACAAAACAGAGTAGCATAGCCTAGGTCGGACTCCCGGCCAAAAAAAGGCAGTGTCAGAAATACAAATAAACTGGGGCACCAACACCCCTAAACAAATAGCTTTAAGCATAAGCCCAGGCGGGACTCCCGGCCAAAAAAAGGCAGTGTTCGAAATTTAGAAAATAGGGGCACCAACGCCCCAAAACAAGCAAAACAGGAAGAGGCATCACGCCCCCTCCTCACCTCCTTCATTGTCACGAACTCCATCTTCTCCTTTGTCTTATCGACCTTCTTCGTCGTTTCCATCTCCCTTGCTCACGTCTCCCTCTACCTCCGCCTCCGGGGCCTCGACATCCTTAAGGACCTCGTCCTCAGCTCGAGCAGCCTTGGGGGCAGCAAACGGGGTGAGACCATCGGCGGGGGCGGCGACAACTGCGGAAGGAACAGAGGACGAGTGGGAGGCACCAAACGCATAACCACCTGGGAAAGGAAACCCAGCACACTAAGTCCTACGGCGATACCACCGACAACAACGAGCTTGCAAAAGCATCCGAAATAGTTCGAAGACTCACCTCGGGACGTCGGAGGTCGCCTGCTTCTTGAGCTAGGCCCCCAGCTTGGCAATCTTCTCATCGCGGTGGTCAATTTTCTTCTGGAGCCTCTCCGACGCCTTCTTTGCGGCGAGACGAGAGGCAGTGATCACCTCGTTCCTAGCCTCTTGAAGCTCGGAAGAGGTGGTCACCAGGTCAGCTCGGACCTTCGAGAGATTCTCCCGCAGAATCGCCACTTGGGAAGCCTCGGCTCACAGGCCCGAGGCCTCCTCGTACAGGACCCCAGAACGTTGGCGCTCCTCGTGCAATTGGCTTCGGAGAGTGGACTCGGACTGGCGGAGGTGCTCCAACGTCAAGTTGGCACCGTACAAATCGTCCTCAGCTTTCTTCAGCCGGGTCCCTAGTCCGAGCAGCTCCTTCCCTTTCTCGGCCAAACTGGTCTCCAACTCCTTCACACGGTCTCCTTCCCTTTCTCGTACGCCAGAACCATTTCGTTCAAGTGCGTCAGGAACTGCGACGAGGTAAAATCAGCATGTACTTCACCCCGTCGGCATCCTACTAGAAGGATCCAGAAAACTTACCTGGACAGAGGAATGCGCCGTCCACTCGTAGTCTTTCCCACGAGACAGCTCCATCACGTCAAGGGGACGTCCGAGGTGGACCGAGCTAGCCACGTACCTCGCCAAGGCCCGCGCCGAATCAGCCAGCGATTTCTCGGCAGAGAACCTCATCAAGATGCATTGCACCCCTTCCTCATCGGAGACCAACCGGCTCCCACTCGCATCAGACGTCCCCGCGCCCTTCTTCTTCTCCTAGGGTCGCCTGCGAACCACGGAATGCCCCTGCGGATTCGACCTAGTACTAGGTGCCGGCCGTTCGGAAGTCAGCTTACCCTTCTTCGCCGGAGCAGCAAGAGCGTCGTGGCGATCTGACGAGCAGCCATGTTTCTCCGACCGAGGAGCGATGACCGGCGCCACCTTGCGCACCTCCACCTCCGTACTAACGCCCGCCTCGACACGTGGCTAGGTAGCATGCACAGGAGGATTGAGCCTCTTGAGCCTTGGCCACCAGTGTGTCGAGCGAAGCACCCTCCGAAGTTTCATCGCTGGGGATGGAGATCGCCTTGACGGTAGGAGTCGAGGTTTGGTCTATCGTCTTTTGCTCATCGCTGGTCCCGTTCGAGGACCTCATAGACTCCTCCAAGACTGCGCGACAAAGAAACAAAAGCCCTCAAACAAATACGAGGGTGAATCTCCTCATCAGCCGAGCTGAAAGCATCTCGAAAGACGAGAGCGAAACTAACCAGGTGCTCTCGGGGGAGCCGGCGAGACCGGGGGACCATGTACGCCTGGAAACCTCCAGTAGCCGGAGTGACGGATCCGCTCGACCAGAAAATCCTCCCAATCAAGACCGTTTTTCGAGAGCAGCTTCTTCTTGAGCGCGCGGGATCGGAGTCCAATTCTGGATAACTGTTCCTACCTGAAATACGAGGTGAACAAAGATTCAGAAAAACCCCCTAACGCCTCGCTCAAAGAGGAAGCCCTACAATACATAAAAAAGGAACTCTATAGCCCACCACCGGCCGAGTTCCACCATGGTGACCTCGTCACCCCGGGTCTCCTGTCTCTGAACTAGAAGAACCTCTCCGTCCAACCACCTCGCACATCGAGGGTGTTGCGAAGGATCTTCCCACTCCGGCCATTGAGGTAATGCCTCCCGGAGGCCTTCCCGGATCCATTGGCATGGTACAGGCAGGACAGGTCGTCGGAAATAAGAACCAGTCCATTCTCATGGCAACCACTCCCAAGGCAACTAAGTTGCGATAGGCGTTGGGAACGAGTTGACCCAGGGCGAGCTGGAGGTGGTTCGGATACTCGAAGACCACTTCGGATACCGGCAGCTCCAGTCCGGCCTCCAAGAAAGCCTCGTAGGCCGACGTGTACCCTTCCTTCAACGAGAACAGATGTTCTCCTTCCTCGGGCGCCAAAAGCTTGATAAAATCGAGGATATCTTATAACCCCCGGAGCTCACGCAGATAGTCGGGCGTGAGCACGGAAGATGGAGACGCGTCCAGCAACCGTCGATCCGAAGTGCTCGATGTCATAACCGAAGATATTCGAAAAAGAATGGAACGATAGAGAGAAAATGGAGACGAGAGTACGATTGTGACAAGTGAAGAAAAAAAAGGGGGGGTTTAAAAAGCACACCTTATTCACCCACGATTTTTCTCTCTAAAACACACGATCTCCAACGAAACAACGATGGTTGCTTTGGCATGAATTAGTGGGATTTTTATAGCCCCATCACGTCCGAAAAAGCTCGGCAATTCAGGGATGTGGTTATCATCACGCACGTCACATCGGCCAGTTTTTTGGGGCAGAGCGAACTGTTTTCCTCCTTGGTCACACGCGAACCCAATAGCAGAGTGACACGTAGACAAGTCATGCAAACAGACCTCCCATTTCGACCGCCAACATACTCAAAATTGAGGAAAGCAAATTCCGTTTGCCCGCCCAAATGTACCCGATCTAAAATAGATCCATTATTTATTTTCTAGAATGATAAAAATTATTATTTTAAGGAAATAAACGACCAGTCAGAAATCAGAAAAAAGGCATTGACCATCAACATGCTAAGTCCACGAAGTGAAACTCACTTAGTGCACTGGGGGGCTCACTGTTGATGCGGGACTTCGTCCCATTCAGCAAACGACACCGTTTATGCATTTCGATGCTGAAACGATCTCAAAAGAGATAAAAAAAACAACAGCATGTTGAAAAACGACAGTACGTAGAAAAACGACAGTATCTTGAAAAATGACGACGTGCCCTAAAAACGACATACTGACCACTCGAAGTACCAAATGGGCCTTAGGCCAAAAGCCCCACCACAGTTTCAACTCATAAAACCTCTTCCTTTCAACCGATGTCCAGACCTTGTTCAAACGGGCTGATTTCTTTCCGAAATCCACTCTTCCCGAGCTATTCTGACGGAATGAATTGGCAAACAATACGTGATCAGCAATACACGTGGTGGAACGAGCAGGAAGCGCGGGGAAAGAGTCAGTCAAGATAGACGTTGCTAGAAACAAGGAGAAAAACGTTGTAATCAACCTATAAGTACAGCGCGCTTAGAATAGGACAAAAAGAAGAATTCACTTTGTAATCATTCGAGATTATACTTATATTCACCATGCAATCAATCAAAGCTCTTTATTTACTTCGTATTATTATTATTCTTAAACATTCTTGCTCGCCCGAGGTGTATTCTTATAAGGCATTTGAGCCCGTTCATCTTTTATCTCGTAATCGGAGTTGCTATACTTCGTGACAGTTGGTCATGCATATTCGCATCAACATTCTCATTGCATCCTTTTATCTTTTCTTTGCTCGCATCTGAATGCGGTTGATCCCACAACTATGTGTCTGATATATGTATATGTATCTTATTTACTATTTTCATACCCGCTCGATTCTACTAAAGATCATTCGTCCCACCAGTTTCTTGGGTTCCAAATAATTCTTCGTCGCAGTTTTGCAGCTTGTAAATTCTGCTCTTCATCTTCTCGTGATTTTTCATTTCCCAAGCGATTTCTTCTGTCAATTCTTGTAAGACTTTGTTGGTCTTTCTCAACTCTAAGAAATCCATTCTCAACTCATTCAGATCGTCTTCCTTCGTCGAGAAACACTTCCTCTTCAAGTGACAAAGCGATTTGGGATGAGTGCGATCGAGGATCCGCGACCGGACTCTTTATTCGGGTTTATCCTCTTCGGGACACATCTCCCTCGGGCTAGACTCTCCTCGGGGTGAGCTTACCTCCACGTCGTCGTTCGGGAAATAAAGAGCCACACGGGTGGTATTGAGGGGCTAGCCCCCTCGTTTTACCAAGTTTAGTCAAATGGTAAAATGAAGAGTAGGCTACCTCGACGAGCTATTTTTTGGGCCTAGCGACGAGCTTCCGCGAGTGTCATTTGTGTTTTCTTCCTTGGGCGCGTGCCCTCGAACCCCGCAAATCTCTCTCCTCATTAAATGCGGGTGTCGGATACTCGAGTATCTTACTTTTTCTCGAACCCCTACCGCTTCCAACGACTCTTCGATTTTGTCCCTTGATGAGTCCACGTGTCTCTTTCCAAGCCATTGGATCGGGACGCACCATTTCCCTTCCCTTTTCACTTTTCTATATAAAGTCGAGGCTCCGCTATGGACAGAACCTTTTTATTTTTCTCATTTGAACTTATGTTGCTTTTCTTTCTGCAATCTCTTCTCTCGCTCTTCATCTTCTGATCCACTTTTGGATTTTCCTCACCTTCTCCTTTCCATAACCAATGGCTCCGCCTATTTCTGGTCGCATATTCAAGACTCGATCCCCCCCCGTCCATTATGTCGGAGGAGCGCCTGCAAAAACTAAGGGGGAGGTTCGTCATGGACCAACAATGCACCCTTCGCCTCCCTTTCGACGGCGAGCTCGCTGACAGCCCCCGGGACGACTGCGTTGCACTCTATGAGGCCTTTTTCCGGAGAGTGGACCTCCACCTTCTGGTCCCCCCCCCCCTCCTTATCGTGGCCTTCATGTGTCTCTTCGGGGTCCCCATCTCTCAGGTGAGCCCGAACTCGATCCGCCTCCTTCTTTGCACAATTGTCATCGCGTTGGAGCTGAAGATGGCTATCACCTTGGAGGACTTGATGCGGCTCTTCAAATTTTCCAAGAACGCCAAGAACGTGGGCCGCCTTTCCCTCTCTCATTGCGTCAAAGCTCACGTCATCTTGAACACCCCCTCGAACGAGTCCGGGTGGGAGGACAGGTACTTCTTTGCAGCGGTCGATTAGCATAGCTTCGGCCGTTTTCACGAGTCCTTGCCGAGGGAGTGGATCGTCGACCAAGAGCTTCCTAAATAAAGGCCTAGCGTTGGTGACAAGGCTGCTTGTCTTTTCGAGTTGATTCACCAGAATCTTCTCTCCCACACTCGTCGCGACTAGTCGGCTTACTTCAACGACAATCGGATCTCGGATCTCGGATTCCGGGGTCTTCGCGGACTTATTCCTCTGGGATGAGCCTCCGAGAGCTTCTTCCGGCCTCCGGGTTTCGCGGTCTTCTGACGTTGGAGGGTTTGTCGGCGGCCTCTCGAGGAGTGCTCCTCGACCAAAAGAAGGGAAAGAAGCCTCGGGGTGTCCCGGGCGATGGCAAGGATGTCCTTCCCCAGAAGGAGGGCACTTCCCTGGATGAGCCCCTCGCAAAGCAGCCTCATAGCGAGGGGATGTCTACAGTCTCTGTTCCTCGGAAGCCGACGGGTTCTAACAGGCGGCTTGTCCAGCGCTCAGGGGACATCTCTTCGACTAAAAGGCCGAGGGGCCTCCGCTCGCTACATCCTCCGAGGGGGATGCTTCCCTGGACCGAGCGGCGGCGTCGTCGCAGACGACTCGCCCCTCGGAGGAGGTTCGTGCGGCCTCTTCGGCTCCTTCTCTTCTTGCCAGCGTCGTGCCAGCTCGAGAAGAGATCCGCAGCCTCATGACCCCACCCGCCGCGAGTGTGGCCGGGCAGACCGCAGAGGTGTCTGCCGGAGGTGCAAGCTCCTCTCGGCGTTCGAGGAAGAGGCCAGAATTCACCGTGGACTTCAGTGGTGATGTTCTGGTGGCGTCCCCTTCTACCGAGGAAGCGACGGCGGATGTAGTGGTCCCGGACCTTCCAGGAAAAAAAGGGGGACGTTGAGGCCGAAGAGCCGATCCTTGCGGCCCCTTTTGGCGATGAGGATGTCGTCCCCTCTGCGGAGCTTGGGCTCGTCCCTTTTGTTAAGCGCCCCTCTTCTCCTCGTCCCTTGCCTCGACGCCAATCCGACTTTGAGGCGTCGCGACCTTCTCCTCGCGTTTCCAGGGGTCCTCCTCGCGCATCCGCCCCGAGCGCGTCTACTGAGGATTGGAAGGAGTACTCCTCGTACTCGTGCCGAGACCTAACGCTGCGAGCGCCTTGCACGCTCGACGTTGTCGAGCCCCTTGGGGACTTCGAGGGTTATTCCAAGGTGACGGCCTGTGTATTCGAGGGCGTGGCCCGGACGAACGACCTGTAAATTATTACTTTTTATATTCTTTTATTAATATATATTATTTTAAATATTTGAAGGTTTAAAATGATTTATTTAAAAAAATTGTTGTGTGAACAGTATCAGGCCAAATATGGCGTAGCACTTTTCATAACATCAAATTTGCTGATAATTCTGCAGTGGGGTTGGAGCAAAATTGGCGTGTAAAATCGTTGGATCGGAGATGGCCATATTAACCACAACTCGTGGAATATTTGTTAAAAAATGTTAATGGTTATTGTTGTCGGCCATAGTAACACTCTTTAAGGAAAAATCTCAACAATTGAGCGCTAGTAAAGATAATTTAAAGAAATTAAAAGAAAGAAATGAAAAACAATGGAAAAATAATCTCATTTAAAAATAATTGAGTTCTAGTTAAACATTACTTTGAAGAAATTAAAAGAAAGAGATGGAGACACAATAAAAATAAGAAATTCGGGGAATATTCATGAAAAATAATATTTTCGCGAACGTAATTTTAATGGAGGTAGTGTTGGCCATAGAAATACTCTTAATTATAGGCAAATAGAATGATAAAGATTAAAAAAAAAGAAAAAAAAAAGGGGAAAATCTCATTTAAAAATAACTGATCAAGTAAACATTACTTGAAGATATTAAAAGAAAGAAATGGAAACATGAAAAAGTAAAACTATATCATTTAAAATTAATTGAGTTCTCATAAATATTACTTAAAGAAATTAATAGAAAAAATCAAAACATGATAAAAATAAAATAAGATATTCGTGAAAAATGTTATTTAAAAAACGTAATTTTAATGACGTTATTGTTGTTGGCCATGGAAACACTCTTAATTTTAGGAAAATATAATTATGAATATAAAAACAAATGAAAGGAAAAATATCATCTAAAAATACTTGAGCTCTAGTAAACATTACTTAAAAAAATTTATAGAAGGGAAGAAAACATGATAAACAAATATTTCATTAGATATAACTAAGTTGTAGTAAACATTACTTAAATAAATTAGAAAGAAATGAAAACAAGATAAATTTAAAAAAATCTTATAATATTCGTGAAAACTGTTAGTTTTTTAAACGTAATGTTAATAAGTTATAATGATAAAGATTAAAAAAATTAAAGGAAAAATCTCATTTAAAAATAGTTGAGCTCTAGTAAACATGACTTAAAGAAATTAGATAAAATGAAAACATGTTTTAAAAAAACTAATGTAAGAATAATTGAGTTCTAGTAAACCATACTTAAAGAAATTAAAAGAAAGAAATGAAAATATGATATAAAAAAATAGTGGAATACTCGTGAAAAATGTTAATTTTGACAACATAATTTTTATAGATTTATTGTTCTTGGCCATGGAAACACTCTTAATTCTAGGCAAATAGAATGATAAAGATAAATAATAATTAAAGAAAAAAATCTCATTTAAAAATACTAAGCTCTAGTAAACATTACTGTAAGAAATTAAAAGAAAGAAATGAAAAATAAAAAACGTCTCATTTAAAAATAATTGAGTTCTAGTAAACATTACTTAAAGAAATTAAAATAAATAAATGAAAACATGATAAAAACAAAAAAAAAATCTCATTTAAAAATAATTGAGTTCTAGTAACATTACTTAAATTAATTAAAGAAAGAAATGGTTAGATGATAAAAATAAAATCCTGGAATATGCGAAAAATAATATTTTCGAAAAGTTAACGACTCAACATTACTTAAATAAATTAAAAGAAAGAAATGAAAAGATGATAAAAATAAAATCTTGGAATATGTGAAAAATATTATTATCGAAAACATAACGACTCTGCTGGGGATCGAACCCAGAGTCTCTGGTTTCGTAGACCAGCGCCTTATCCATTGGGCCACAGAGTCATGTGCGGCTGTCTAAGATCTTGATTATAATAGATTAGATTCCATCAAAAGAGAAAAACAAAAATGAAACACATCTTGCTTTTAAGCCATTTTTGGTAGGATGGATTTAAGAAGGTTGAAATAACATGAGAGGTTTTAAGTGAATAAATTTATCATTTCTTATGTTTGGTACATAAGAGAGGATGGAAAATAATGCTCTCAAGAAGTATTAAAATGCATTAGACCCACCAAAAACCTATCCTTCCAAAAGTTGATGAATTGAGAAGGAGAGAACAATTTTTTTTTAATATTAGCAATTATAACCTTATAAATGATGGCAAAATCGTAATATTAAATTAAAATAAATAATTTTTATATGTTTCCAAAATATAACATATGCAAAAATAAAATTTATTAACATAAATAAACTATTTTTTTTACTATTAACAAAAATTTGTATAAATAATTTTATTTTCTTTATAAATATTATTTATTTTAATTTATAATAATATAGTAATTTAATATTATATAATATTCTTGTTATATTTTTTCAATAGTAAATTTTTTAATATATATAAATTTTTGTGTAGATAAGTGTATATAAATTTTGATTTAATCAAATAAGGGTATTAAAGAGATTTTAATATAGAAATGTAATGATCCTCAATTTTTTATATTTATACTAAACATATAAAGGGATGGATTATAATCCCTCCTCTTATTATACCAATCAACATTAGAGAAAATTAAAATCCACCCACTTTCTTTCTTTTCTTTTCCATCCTCTTAAATCCATCCACTCATATTTCCTTCATTCCTATCAAACAAGACTTAAGGAGTACCTTTTACCGTTTCATTGCTAATATAATTATCAGATGCTAAGTCCACCGGCAAATCACCAAATCACTAAATATGGTGTTATAATTGCCTTCAACCACACTGCATTTTCAACATCAAATTTGGTGATATAAACAATATCACGCCATATTTTGCGTGATACATTTCTTCCGGCGTATTTTTTTTATTTTCTAATCTTTATATATTTGTAAAACATTATAACTTTATATATTTATAAAACACCAAATTTTTCTTTCTCTTTTACTAAAAATTTACGCATACTTGGGGTGGATATAATATCCAAATTCATATTTTATTCTCTTTTTTCATTTGAGCTAACTCAAGTTTCATTTTCCGAAATTCATTTTTTTCTCTCTGAACTTCAAGTCTATCAAAATTAGAATCTTTAATAGTTCGTAAAAGAATCTCATTTTTGTCCATCATTTTTAAAGTTCTTCGGATATTTTTTTGTTTTTGCTTTGCTTTTTTATACCTGTCGGTCTTCCAGATAAATTGTAGGGTCTATTAGCTAAATACCATAAATAGGTTTACCAATTTCAATATACCCAACGTTGCGTTACTTTTGCGTAAACACCCAATGAATTTTGTTTGCAAAAAAATTTGGACTATTTTTGCTCTTTTTGATTCCCGCCTACGGTTGCCGCTCAAATTTAAGTAAACAAAATTAAATTAATTAAATAAATTATTAAAATAAAGCGTTATCAAATTGAAAAAAAAAAAACTCATGAAAACATTTATGTTGACGGTTTGAAATGTATTTTTGACCCAATAATCTTGTAAACAACTTAAATTGGATATTTACACAAAATTAACGAAACGTTGGGTATAATGAAATTCGTAAATGTAAACATGGGTAAAGAGCTAACTTTTTTTATAAATGGTAAGTGCATTTTTCATCGTTCATGTTAAAGATCAAATGAATTCATACAGGGGGTTAAAAGTATTTATTTCGTTTGATTTTATTGGAATAAATAATTTTTATCACATAATTACAAAATGTAAATATAATAATTACTTATTAAAATATTTATTAGAAAAAAGATGATATAAATTTAATAATATAATAATAATAAATAATATTTTTGACGTGAAATTTGGTGTTGTTGTTTGGAGATGAAAAAATTTTAACATCAAACTTACCGTATAAATATCTGGAGATTGAAACTTATTGTACTCTTTTTAATTCATCCAGTGCTCATAAAATTAATATGACAATTGTCACATGAAAAATATAAAGTTTTGAGAGTACAGTCTCGATGACTAAAAGTGTTTAACAAACTTCTTCTTTTTTTTTTGAAGAAAATGTTTAAACAAATTTATTTTTAATTATAGACGAATAAATCTAAATAAAATGAAAATAAATTAATGTGTTGAACAGTAGCTAAAATTTCTCTTTTATTAGCGTGTGGAAATGAACTGCTTTTGCTAATTTTCCTATTATTTATGGCCTTGGAAAATCGAGCATGTGAGTAAATCAATCACAATCTCTTTCTTTAATTTTTTTTCTGATATATTCTCACGTGTTTAATTTATATTGATAATTTCTTCAGCCTATACATTTGCAATATAACAATCATTCTGATTTATAAACGGATCGTTTTATATTTTTATGCTCTCAAAATTATTAATTTGAGTCTAGATCAATGTAAAAGACTTCCTGTTCTTGGACAGTCCAAGTACGTACTCGTATTCTTCAAATGATTTGAATAACACGAGATCTTTGTTGTAAATAGTGAATGGCTCATATAATTACTCCTACTATTTATTCTCCTACTCTATGTATCTACAATATTAAATGTATTTACTATTAGTCATTGATTCAAAATTATAGTTTTGACTATAAATATCATTCATGGATGAAGTAAAAATCATCTCATTTTTCACCGTCTCTTACAATTACTCTCTTCATTCTCTCTTTATAATTTTTCTCACTTCATAAGCTAATACAAAAGAAGTTTTAGTTTAATCACTTAGCAAATTTTTATAACACGTTATCAGAACGATCACTCTCACGACAACAATTCTCGAAGCACGGTCACTCTCATCGACAACAATTCTCGAAGTAATATAACGGTAATAAATAACAAATGGCTATATTTTACCTTATAAATACATATATGTTCAACTCACATTAACCATACAAAAAAAATCAAAATTTTCTTCTACCTCAAACTACTTTCTCTCTCGACTTACATTTTCGGCAATGCCTCACTTTATATTAATCTCTATTGCCATATTTATTGTAATGTTTACTATCTTTATTTTGCTCATGAAATTCCACCTGTTGAATTTTATTTCACTTTAATAGCGCTTGGATTTATGTATTACTTTTTATTCGTCGCTATTTTAATTGATCTTTATATTTTTAATTATTAATGTAAGATTTTATATATGTTTAATAGAAGATATTATAATGAAAAACTTTGTCAAGCTTGATTTCGTCCCTTTGGACATAACCGGCCAAAACTACATTCCATGGGGGATAGATGTCAAGATGCATCTAGAAGGAATGAGCCTAAATCAAACACTCTGAAGAAAATACCTCGTCAAATATGGACAACGAAAAATCTTTAATTTTCCTTCGTCGACACCTTGACGAGGGACTTAAAAGTGAGTACCTCACCACCAGTGGCCCGAGCTTGCTCTGGAAGGAGCTGAGAGAAAAATGTTATCACCAGAGAGATGGAATTTCCAAGATCAATGGAACTCTTTGAGGTTTCAGGATTTTGTAAAAGTTAGTGAGTACAACTCTGCAATATTAAGAATCGTATCTCATTTACGATTTTGTGGAGAGACAAAGACCGATCATGATATGTTGGAAAAGATGTTCACGACTTTTCACCCATCGCAAGTAACCTTGCAACATCAGTATTGTGTGCGAGGATTTACCAGATATTGCGATCTAATCTCTTGTCTACTTGTTGCAAAAACGAATAATGAATTGTTGCTAAAAAATCACAACTCTCGTCCAACAGGTTCAAAAGCGTTCCCCGAGGCAAACGCTATAACTTCCGAAGAACCTGACCAACAAAACTATTTTTCGGCTCGAGGGCGGGGTCAAGGTCATGGTCGAGGTTGAGCTTGTGGTCGCGGACGTGGTCGAGGTGGTTATAATTACAGCCATCCTTATCAAGCCTCAAAAGACTATCATAAGAAACAACGAGATGACGATCTTCCCAGCAAAAGGGGAAGATACACTAGCCCATACAAGGGGAACGTGAACATTTGCCACATGTGTGACTCTAAAGGACACTGGGCTAAGGTTTGCCGAGTTACTGAGCACTTGTGCAAATTGTATCAGGCATCCTTGAAGGGGAAAGAAAAAGAAATAGAGGTTAACTTCATTAACTAAGAACCCCTAGGTGACTCCACTCATCTCAATGTTTTTTACTTCATTGATGATTTTAGCAACACTATTGTTGCTGAGTCTGGTGATTTTGGCAAGCACTACGATGATGAAAATTAGTAGTGCATGATTTTTGAACTTGTTTTTCGGGAATGAAGCAATTTGGTCCGATATCTTGAGCCTGTTTAAGGTATCATGTTATATGTATCATTTATCTATAATATATGTCATATGTTTAATTAGGTCTGTATGTAAAGTTTGAACCTTATCTATGTTAATAATATCTCATATTTTTGTGTTTTTTTTATTTGAAGTTTTTGAATGAATAGAAATAATAGTGAGGCAAGTCAAGGACCTAATGCTGGAGAAATCTGCATATCCAGATAGTAGAACTACACACATTATTCTAAAGGATAATAAGTTTTTCTCGGAGAGAAAACCAACAAAAACGTATGTAAATACCATATCAGGTCCTGTAGATCTGATTGAAGCCATTGGCATGACAAATTTCACATTGCCAAATGGCACAAAATTCACAATAAATAATGCCTTGTTTTCTCCAAGATCCAAAGAAATTTGTTGAGTTTCAATGATATATATTCTCATATATTCTCAAGGTGACATGAAATATATGTATCTCACAATATCCAAGCGTGGAAAGAAAGAAATCTTAGAAAAACTGCCAATGCTCCCTAGTGGATTGCACTACACATATATAAACGCAATAGAATCAAATTCAATAGTTGTTGATTCTTCAATTTTAACAACATGTCATGATCCTTTGGGTCATCCTGGCTCAACTATGATGCGAAGAATTGTTGAAAATACACATGAAAATTCATTGAAGGACCAAAAGATCCCTCAAAGTACTATTTTTCCGTGTAAGGCTTGTTCTCTCGGAAAGCTTCGTATAAGGCCTTCACCTGGAAAAGTTGAACATAATCCCCTATGTTTCTTGAGCGTATTCAAGGGGATATATGTGTACATATTCACCCATCATCTGGACCATTTAGATACTCTATGGTACTCATATATGCATATAGTAAATGGTCGCATGTTTGTCTGTTATCAACTCGCAATTTGGCATTTGTAAAATTACTTGCTTAGATAATCAAATTACAAGCTCAGTTTTCAGACATTCCAATTAAGAAAATAAGGCTTGATAATGCTGGTAAATTTACATCTCAAATATTTGATGATTATTGCATGTTCGTTGGAATAGATGTTGGGCATCCTGTTGCCCATGTGCACACACAAAATGGTTTAGCTGAGTTACTAATCAAGCATATCCAGTTTATTGCTAGACCATTGATAATGAGAACAAAGCTCCCTGTTTCAGTATGGGGCCATGCAATACTACATGCTGCCGCATTAACTCGCATCTGACCAAGTTCATATCATAAGTACTCCCCTCTACAACTTGCATTAGGCCATGTGCCAAATATATCACATATGAGAATTTTGGGATGTGCTGTGTATGTGCCTATAGCACCACCACAAAGAACAAAGATGGGTCCTCAAAGGAGGCTTGGAATATATGTAGGATATGAAAGTCCATCTATTGTTAGGTATCGAGAACCTCAAACTGGTAATGTATTTACAGCATGTTTTGTTGATTCCCACTTCGATGAAGGTAGTTTTCTTGCTTTAGGGGGAGAAAGAATACAAATGGAAAATAAAATTACTTGGTATGTGCCAACACTATTTCATCTTGATCCTTACACAAAAGAGTGTGAAGGAAAAGTGAAAAAGATTGTACATTTGCAAGATATTGCAAACCAGCTTCCTGATGCATTTACAAACATAAAGAGAGTGACAAAATCATACATTCCAGCAGCAAATGCTCCTGCACAAATTGATGTCCCAAATGGAAAAATTGAAAATACATTCACTCATGAAGGCACAACACGCGTAAAGCGTGGAAGACCATTCGGTTCCAAAGATAAAAATCCTCAGAAAAGAAAAGGGGTCGAGAAACATAATGACCATAATCTTGAGGAACATGTCCCAAAAATAACAAACGAGGAAAATCAAGAAATTTCGATTAATTGTGCCAATACCAGTATAAGATGGACTAGAAATGATAAAATCGCTGATGCATTCTGTTATAGTCTGGCATGTGATTTCATGTACGAAAATTATGGAGATCATGAACCAAGATCTGTATCTGAATGTAAAAATAGATAAGATTAGAAAATGTATACATGCAATCCAAGAAGAGCTCGACTCGCTTAATAAGAGAAAAGTCTTTGGGCCTATAGTACTAACACATGTAGATGTGAGACCTGTTGGATACAAATGGGTATTTGTACGAAAGAGAAATGAGAAAAACGAAATCGTGAGATATAAGGCTCGGCTTGTTGCCTAAGATTTTTCTCAAAGGCCCGGAATTGATTTTGAAGAAACATATTCCCCTGTGATGGATGGAATTACGTTCAGATACTTGATCAGTCTAGTGGTGCATGAAAGACTAAATATGCATCTTATGGATGTTGTTACAGCTTATTTTTACAGATCACTTGATACTCAAATATATATGAAGATACATGAAGGGCTTAAAATACCTGAAGAATCTAATTCAAAATCCAGAGAAAGATATCCCATAAAGTTGCTAAGACCATTATATGGGTTAAAGCAATCCAGACGGATGTGGTTCAATCGTTTAAGCAAATATATAGTACAAAAGGGTTATATTAATAACTCACTTTGTCCTTGCGTATTTATCAAGATTAGAACATCCGGAAGCGTGATCATCGATGTTTATGTTAATGATTTGAACATCATTGGGACCGATAAAGAGATTAAAGAAGTAATCTCTTATTTAAAGAAAGAATTTGAAATGAAAGACCTTGGGAAGACAAAATATTTCTTTGGTTTGCAGATTGAGCACGTGAAGAATGGAATATTTATGCATCAATCAAATTACATAAAAAAGGTGATAAAAAGTTTTCATATGGATAAGTCCAATCCTTTAAGTACCCCAATGGTTGTCAGATCCCTAGATGTATCAAAGGACTCATTTCGTCCATGTGAAGAATCCGAAGAGATTCTTGGTCCTGAAGTACCATACTTCAGTGAGATTGGAGCTCTTATGTACCTTGCTAATTGCACTCGACCTGATATTGCTTTTGCAGTTAACTTAATAGCAAGATTCAGCTCAGCTAAACTAAGAGACATTGGAACAGAGTCAAACATGTGCTTCGTTATCTGCAAGGAACAAGTGATTTAGGATTATTTTATCCTAACAATACGAAACCAATTTTACTCGGTTATGCAGATGCAGGTTGTTGGGATTGGTGCCCACAAAGGAGATATTAGACATTGAAATACATTTGTATTTAATTTTACTGAGACATTAATATAAATAAATATTCATTCTTTATTATGTTTGTGTTTATGTATGAATGCTACTCTCTGAAACTGTCATCAACGAAAGGGGTGCTAAGTAAGACTTGACAAGATAGCCCATTGTGACTAGTTTAAACATTTGATCGCAATCTTAAGATCGATAGAGCAATCGATTCTAAGTTATGATTGTTTGAATGAATCATGATATTGTTGGGATTGGTGCCTACAAAGGAGAATATTAGACATTTTATTTATTATTTGTAATATTTTGCTGAAACATTAATATTAATAAATAAGCATTCTTTTCCTATAGTTTGTGTTTATGTATGTATGCTACGCTCTGAAACTGTCATCAACGAAAAAGGGTGTTAAATACAGATTTGACATGATAACCCCTTGTGACTAGTTTAAACCATTTGTTCGTAATCTTAAGACCGATTGAGCATTCGAGTCTAAGTAACGATTGTTTGAATGAATCATGATATCTTATCATGTGATATAGAAAGTTGTGACTCTATGATTCATTCTTGATATCTTCCAGAAGATATTGAACAAGACCTAGTGATTCTATGGAAGCTCGATATAAAACCGTTTAATCCAGAAGCTCCAAGATCACGTACGAGGGGTACTTCGATAACTACCTTAATCCTGAGGTGAGTGCATAGTCGATGCTACACTTTATGTCATTTCATTTGTCAATGGGCGATGACCATGTAATGGCTGCATCTGACCCGACGGTTGGTGACATAATGTTGTAGTGTTGGATTATGTGATTCACAAATATGAAATTCGTGTACACATAATGAAAGTCATTGTATCACACTATGGTTTGTTACGAGATAGTGAATGAATTAATCTGGCCAGATAATCATTGAATATGAGATTTCTTGATTAAAACATGTGACATGTATTGACGTCTCACTTTATGTTTTTTCTCATTCACAAGTAACAAACGAGTTAGTGAAATAATAACTCTAGGGGTAAAACGGTAATTTTACATTCCCCGGACTTACTGATACACACGAAGGGTATTTTGGTAAAGTACACCGTGGATCGAGTACAGAAAAGTTCTGTGACTTCAAACGGAAAAATATGCGCGCATGAACTTAGAGATTTTCAATATTGGTCCTTTAGTGGAGTCGACCATTATTAAGAATTATAAGCCAGAAATAATTTGTGAATTATTGAGTCTGTGCTTTATTCTCAAGCTTCGTTCATGTGGGTCTATAAGGTCTCAATGATGCACATTTAGAAGAGATTAATTGAACGCAATAAATTGATTTACTCATAAAATACAAATTGTGATTTGTATAGAGAAATTTATTTTCAAAGCGAATTAATGAATAATGTGTTATTCATTAATTATTGATTTTGTGAATTAAAGAACTTTATTATTGTAATAATAATTTTCTTGAGAATTCATAATAACAATATTAGAAAATAAAACGTTTCTCGTTTTATGTTATTCGATAACCATGAAACAATTTAATAACAAGTTATTAAATAGATGAGAGTTCTAAATTAAGTCGAATTTGGAAATTAAATCAAGGCAATTTGGGAAATAAAATTGAGAAACGAGTAGGACATAGGGGCCGGCCATTAACATGGTTTTAGGCTGAATATTGATTCAACAAAAGCCCACATGAAAGCCCATTAACAATGTCTATAAATAAAGGGTTTGAGGAAACCCTAGGTCAAGCTTGCTCTCTCTCTTCCCCTCCCTCTTGGCCGACCACCCTATCACCCGAGAGGATGAAAAATTTCGTTTCTTGTTTTCTCGTGTGCGTTCATCTGAGCCCACACTCATCTTCTCGTTTTTCTTCTTGTGTCATCGTTGAATCAACTTGTGGTTGTTTGGTCCATTTTCGTTTTATGGAAATCTAACCTCCGAACCAAAGATTCGATGAATCCGACAAATCTGAGTCTGCAAACCCAGATCTGTCTCCAAACCCATTTAAGTCCGTTTGTTGCCGACGCAACGCAAAAAACGGCGTCCCGATCCGAGCTTCCATGAGCTCTCAGCGTCGTCGCGAAGTTTCGCCTGCGATCTGTCTCCGTCCATCCGCGCGAACCTGCGCCTGACTCCGCCCGACCGCCCCTCTGCGTGTCCCAGCAGCCTGCCGCCTTTGTCCAGCCGAGCCTGCCTCTGCCCAGGACGCTGCCGACATCCCCGTTGTTCCTCCGCCTGAGCCCAGAGGTGCCTGCCCCTCTCAGTCGCTCCGGGGTTTCCTAGGGCCACTGCCTTCTGCGTCGGACGAGTCCAGCCGCTGCCGCCCGTTCCCAGCCTACCGAGGACCGCGCGCCATCTGCTGCCAGCTTCCCGGACCAGCCCCAAGGACGCGCCTGCTTGCCGCCTTCGCTGCCCGTGTTGAGGAGCCGAGGAAGTCTCTTGCAAACCCGGAATTGGAGAAGCTTGAAGATTTTCGCATCGAACTCGTTTTCAATTCCTCGACTGAGTTATTTATAATTCGACGATGTAAGTTTCGATAATCTTAAATACTCTTAATTAATATAATTGTTATGATTGTTTGGAGTGTTTGATTTTATTGAAATAACATGTTTAGAATTAAATTGTTAATTAACATGCTTATGATTTTAATGCCAATAGGTTGTTAGATATTAAATAGTTTAATATGATAGATCGTTTTTATTATTAATTCCGCACGTAATTAGTTATGTTTAATAATAATTTAATTAAATCGTTAAGTAATTTCCAACAGATATCTTATCTTGTGATATAGAGAGTTGTGACTCTGTGTTTCATTCTTGATATCTTGTAGAAGATATTGAACAAGACCTGTGATACTATGAAGCTCGAGATAAAACCGTTTAATCACTTAAAACTTCAAGATCACATACGAAGGGTACTTTGATACTTACCTGAATCCTAAAGTGAATACATAAATGACATTACACCTTGACATTTGATTTATCGATGGGCAATGACTAAGTTATAGTTTCGGGTGTCATAATGTTATCATGTTGGGTTATGTGATTCACATATATGGAATTCATGTTGAAACAATGCAAGTGCAATAGTATCACACTATGCTATGAGAGTGTGAATGAATAAACCTGGGCAGGTATTCATTGAATAAGAACATTCTTTGATTAAAACATGTGACATGTAAAGACATCTCACTCTATATTTTTCTCATTCACAAATAACAAAGGAGTTAATGATACACATGAACGATAATTTTACATTCCTTTGAGTTAATGATACACATGAAGGGTAATATTGTAAAGTACTCCGTGGATCGTATGAAGAATTGTTTTATCACATCAAACGAAAAATATACGCACATGAACTTAGAGAGTCTCTGTATTAGTCCTTTAGTGGAATCAACTAATATTAATAATTAAAAAACGAAAAAGGTTTGTGAACTTTTGAGTCCGATCTTTATTCTAAAGTTCTGTTCATGTGGGTCCATAAGGTCTCAGTGATAGACACTCGAATGAGAAAGAATGATTGATTTACTCATTTAATATAAATTGTGATTTATACCGAGAAATTTATTTTCTTAGTAACTAAATAAATAATTAGTTATTTATCATTACATTTATTTCATGAATCATGATTTATAATTATATTGATAATAATACATTTTGATGACTCAAATAAATAAAAGAATAAAATAAATGTTTTCTCATTTTGTACTTATTTGTGAAGTATGAAATTACTTAATGAAATGTTATTAATAAATGAGAGTTCTAAATTAGTTGAATTTAGAAATAAAACAAAAGAATTTAGGAATAAAAAATATTGTTTTGGCCGAGTATAGAAACTTGTTGGCCAAAAAAATTAGGTTTAAAATTAAGTAAAGGGTTTGACCCTGTTTAAGCCCATTTGACTTTATTATTTAAAGGAATGGGAAACCCTAATTGAAAAAACCTAATAAAAAATACTCGGCCAACTTTTCCTCCCCCCTTGTGTGTTTTTCGCCGAGTGATTAGAGAGAACAAGGATGAGAAAAATTGTTTTCTTGTTCTTTGAATTGTTCTTGAGAGAATCCTCAATTCCCGATTGTTCAATTAAGAGCTCACTCTCTTAATCTCCCATATATTCGAGTGTATTATTGTTGATTCAATTCATGGTGTTTGTGTGAATTGTTTTCTACGAGTACTTTTATTTTATAATCAATTCAAAGCCTCGATATCCATTTCAATCGACTTAGGCGCGTCCAGCCTCCATTCCGGCGAGACAGCCCCTGTCTGGTGATCTCTAGGCGCATAGGTCTCCAGTCCAGCGAAGATCCCAGGCGCGGCGTCCCAGTCCGGCGAGATTCCCAGCGAGTCTCCCAGTCCGGCAAGATCCCATGCACGCATCCCAGTCCGGAGAAGGTCTCCCAGTCCGGCGAAATCCCTTGCGCGCATCCCAGTCCAGTGAAGGTCTCCCAGTCCACCGAGATCCCTTGCACGCATCCCAGTCCGGCGAAGGTTTCCCAGTCCGACGACTTTCTGCTCCCTGTCCCCCCAGTGTGTGCCTAAGGCAATCCGGCGAGCTTTCTTCATTGATCTGACTCGGTGTGGCGTTCCGGAGATAGCGAGCAACATCGGGATTGTTTACAATCTCAATTGTAAGTAATTCTCAACGATTTGGATGCCTATAAATATATAAATTGTTTATATAGGTTGATAGTGTGTTCAATTGTTGTTTAACATGTTTTAATAAATTAGTTTATTAACATGTCAATAAATTTAATGCCTACGTTATTTAAATATATTAAATCTATATATTAGATTTAATTTTATATTTTCCCCACATAGGATGTGTTATGTAATTAAGTTGTTTAAATTGTTAAATAAATTCCATCACAGGTTACTTATCAGACCCACACAAATGGAGATCCCAAACTGGATATGTGTTTACATGCGGAGGATCTGCGATTTTTTGGCGTTCTCAAAAGCAAACGATCGTCGCCACATCATCAAATCATGCGGAGATCATAGTGCTACATGAAGCACTTCGTGAATGTGTATGGCTCAGATCGATGACGCAACACATTAGAGTCACCAGTGGTTTTCCAACAATCGAGAACCCATTCACTTTATGAAGATAAAGCTGCATGTGTTGCTCAAATGAAAGAAGTGCTTATCAAGAGCGACATAACCAAACACATTCCTCCAAAGTTCTTTTCATTCACTCAAGAACTAGAGAAGAATAATGTTATCAACATACAGTACATTCGCTCTTGTGATAACTCATCCGACCTCCTCACAAAGGCGCTCTCCACTTCAACTTTCAGAAAAACATGTTCATAACGTTGGAATGCGTAAATTGCAAGGTCTATAAAAGAACACATTCATGTCTTCATCAGGGGGAGTTTTATGTGACTGGACCCTTTTCCCTTACGAAGGTTTTTATCTCATTGGGTTTTTCCTAGTAGAGTTTATAACGAGGCAATATTAAACACGTAAATATTATAATGAGCAACTCAAGGGGGAGTATTTGTTGGAATTTAGTTAACAATTAACCTAATTAATTATGAAACATATCTATATATGGCGGAAATTCATAATTCAATTTAACATGTTAAAAACGTTTTTTAACATATTCATAACCATGTCATTAAATCTAAACTAGCATGTCAACAAAATTTATGAACATATCAATAAATTCATTTAAGCATGCAAACGAACAATCTAAATAAATATAATCATTCTACAATACTATATCATTCAGATCCAATTCGTTTAAGAGACACTTACATAGGGTTTGGATCTGCGAGAGCACGTCTCGGTGTACGTCCAAGTGATCGGCCGATCCTCTACACCACGCGCGTCAAGGAGATCGTCAAATCCGTCGTGCCTTCGTTCCTCCAAAAGTGGCCGGCCCTGGGGAGAGAAAAA
This sequence comes from Urtica urens, assembly GCA_958296335.1. Taxonomy (NCBI): domain Eukaryota; kingdom Viridiplantae; phylum Streptophyta; class Magnoliopsida; order Rosales; family Urticaceae; genus Urtica; species Urtica urens. Next base: position 3,552,920 of record OY282525.1, read on the forward strand.
TCACTCAAACAACCACAAGTTGAGTCAGTGATAATACTCAAGGGATTTTAGGAGACAAAGAGGGTGAGCTCTTTCGTGGGAACAAGAAAAGAAGGGGAAACTCAAAGAAAAGGAAGGGCTGCCGGGAAACAGTTTTCCTCTCTCTTTCTCTCTTAATTTCGACCAAAACCTCTCAAGCACAAGGGGGAAGAGGTTTGGCTGAGTGTTGGTCGAAATTAGGCTAGGGTTACCAAAGAGAAAGCCTCCTTTTATATCAGAGAGAATAGGCTTAAGTTAGGTCAAAATCCAGTTCAGATCCATTAGTCAAACTTAAGCCCAAAACTCCTTTTAATGAGTTTAAACAATTTTTCCAGCCCATAAAACACTTATTATGGCCGGCCATATTGTCCTAATTATCTCCCAAATTTATTGGATTTATTTCTAAAATAATATTTAATTAATTTAGAACATCTCATTTATTTAATGACAAGTCATTAATTATTTTCATACTAATCAATGTAGTACGAAACGAGAAAATATTTATTTTCATCTTTTATTTATTTAAATCATCAAATTATATTATTATCAATATAATAACATAATATGATTCGTGAAATAAATGTAATAATAAATAACCAGTTATTTATTTAATTACTCAGAAAATAATTTTCTTAGCGTAAATCACAATTTACGTTGAATGAGAAAATCAATCATTTCTTGTTCACCAAAATCTCGTCCGAGAATCTATCATTGAGACCTTATGGACCCACATGAACGAAGCTTTAGAATAAAGCTCGGACACAAAAGTTCGCAAATTTTTTCCGGCTTTTAATTCTTAATATTAGTCGATTCCACTAAAGGACCAATATTGAACATCTCTAAGTTCATATGCGTTTATATTTCCGTTTGATGTGACAAAACTATTCTTCACACGGTCCACGGTGTATTTTACGATATTACCCTTTGTGTGTATCATTAACTCAGAGGAATGTAAAATTACCGTTTTACCCCTGAGTTATTATTTCACCAAGTCCTCTGTTATTTGTGAACGAGAAAAACATAAAGTGAAATGTCTCAACATGTCACATGTTTATTTTCAAAGAATTCTTTATTCGATGAATACCAGGCCTGGTTTATTCGCTCACACTCTCATAACAGAGCATGGTGTGATACTAATGCCTTAGCATTGTTTCAACACAAATTCCATATTTGTGGATCACATATTTATACGAAACAGTATTATGACACCAACCGTCGGGTCAATGAAACTTCATTTAGCCATTGCCCATTGGCAAATCAAATGTCATAAAGTGTTACAAGAATACATGTACTCGCTTCAGGATTTAGGTAATTACTAAAATACCCCTCGTATGTGAGTTTGAGGTTTCGAGTGATTAAACGGTTTTATCTCGAACTTCAAAACTTCACTGGTCTTGTTCAATATCTTCATTAAGATATCAAGAATGAATTACAGAGTCACAACTCTCCATATCACAAGATAAGATATCGTTTAATTCATTCTAACAATCATTACTAGAAATCGATTGCCCAATCGATCTTTAGATTGCGAACTATTATTTAAACTAGTCATAAGAAGGTATCTTGTCAAGTCTGTACTTAGCACTTCTTTCGTTGATGACAGTTTCAGAGCGTAGACATAAATGCGTAAACACAATCTTAAATAAGAATGGATATTCAATCTTTATTTAATTTCAAAGCAAAACAAATACAAAAGTATTTAATATCAAAAATCTCCTTTGTGGGCATAAATGCCAACAATGTTGTATATAGTGAATTGCTCATATAATTACTCCTACTATTTCTTCCCCCTACTCTATTTACCTACAACATTTAATGTATTTATTATTGGTCATTGACTCAATGCCATAGTTTTGGCTATAAATACCATTAATGGATGAAGAAAAAATCATCTCATTTTTCACTATCTCTTACAATTACTTTCTTCATTCTCTCTCTACAATTTTTCCCACTTCATAAGCTAATACAAAAGGAGTTTTAGTTTAATCACTTAGCAAATTTTTATAACAATATTCATATTGATTGGGTGTTTATGCGGAGGATATTGATGATAAAGAGTATTCATTGTCTAGCTAGTGTAGGGTATAATTCATCCCCTTTGAGGCTAACAAAACATATCGCCCCAAACTCTTTGCACATGGATTAACCAAGTTCAGACTATAGAAGATGATAAGCTCAACAATGACGAAGTGTCAAAGTAGAAGACCTTTCGGGAAGATCGAATTTAAGACATACTCAAACCATCATTCTTTTAACGGTAAAGTGCAACGTGACAAGCAACCTCGACAACCTCTACGACACATGTCCTGAGCAACCATGCATCTAGCTCGGTGTATAAATGATCGGCCCCGAGAGATCATACATGATTCATCGTTATCTATTCTTCTCCATTGTATTCAACAATTACATTCAATAGCATTGTATTTCCCGATTCAAATATTGAGTTAGGACTTTGTCGCATTACTTTATTTCTTCATTATTTAAATAGTTTTATATGAAATATATTTTAATCTACATACAAATTAAATTATATTGTTTGGGGAATATTGAAGCTAAAAATCGACATCAACAATGGACTGACGATTTAGGCAAATATTTGTATTATTATTCTTCACGGAAAGCAGTGCTATATCAATTATATGTTTGTTAAAATCAAAGTTATAATAAATGAGAAATTGATGTTCAAAGTAAAATGAAGCATCTTAATTAGGGAAGTTCAAGAGTCCATTGTTCCACATTGATCGAAAATGCAAATTATTAACTTTATATAAATAATTGGTGCAAAAGATGTTGTAGCTTCAGGAAAGACTCAATGGTACAGTCAATCACAATCTCAATCACAATCTCGCGCACTGTCGCTGTGCCGAATCAAGTTGGCTTTGGGCTTGAACTTGGTAGAATGAGTGTGTTTTTTTCATTCTTATCGTTTTTGTTTTATATTTAGCTTCTAAAAATATTATTTCACAAATGAATTCTATACTACACTGCAAATTAAAATACAACTGTAGTCATGCATTTGCAACGGTTGCATGCAAACCGATATCATTTGCTACGGTTGAATGTCAAAGATGTCTTGAACGTTGTGGCTAGTATGCATCAACCAAATTAAGAGCAATCATGATGTTAAAAGGCTCTAATGAGATGGTTTGTGTTTGGTCCGTAACCACTATGACACTCGGGCTGAGACATTTGACCTCTCATCCTCAAAAATCTAAAAGCACTTAGACATGTTCCCTTTTCATTCTTCCCTCTCGAAATTATATTTTATTTGTAGTTCGTGGTTGATTCAGTTATACGTCGATTTGTTGGAAAAGTAACTGTGATAGACAAATTTTTCTCATATCGTCGTTGTATCCTGAAAGATAAATTCTTCATTATTCTCGATTACATGGACGAATGATATTATTTTAAAAAAGTCGTCGAATGATCATCGGTATTCATTTATTTTTCCGTCTCTAATAATATTGTGGTTGTTATTAATTAATTTATCTCGTTTATTATTATTATTATTATTATTATTATTATTATTTTATTTATTCCTTTTGCATGTATGTTATAATTTATATAATTATTTCTAACACATATATATTATTTTTTGAGGAAATTATTTCTAACGCATATGTGTGTCGTTTATCATACATGTCTCCATAAAATAAATATATAAAAACAAATTTAATGGCCTAAACAAAAGTCGCCGCTCTGGCGGCCATGACTAGTTAACCATCGTGCATTGATTAATAACATGGGTTAGGAAAGAACAATCCTCTAAAACCGACATTGATTTAGACTCATTGTCAAGTTTTTCTTTAGGAAACCTGAAATCGTTTCGTAATCTTTTGAAAATAAAAATTAAAAAAATCAGATGCACGTGCAAAATTGAATGACTTTTCTTGTCGTTTATGCAAAATGTAAAATAATATGATCCTCGAAAGTTAGGTAGGAAAAAAAACCCAACCAAAACCATAATTTAAAATAAATGCACATCTAGAAATGCGCGCTCGTACAGTGTATACGTCCGTGTGTATTTGACTGAATGTCATGTCAGACTTTTGTATTGTTTTTCAAAGGTAATAAACATGCATTTGAACATGTTAACAAGTGAAATAATATCATAAAACAGTGAATAAGTATAGTCTCTCTCTCTCTCTCTCTCTCTCTCTCTCTCTCTCTCTCTCTCTCTCTCTCTCTCTCTCTCTCTCTCTCTCTCTCATTTTTCAACGATGTCGATGTAAATAGAGACTATCTATGCCTATAATGTATATCAATTATTCGAATGAACAATAATGCTTGTACCACCAATAATTAAAGACATATTTTCTGTTTTTGTTTGAAAAAATATTAGTATAAAACCCACGGAGAACACATGAAACTAATAAATTATGAGCCGGTCGATCTTTTCTGATTTTTACTGTTACGTAGAATAATTAGGCTTTGATACGAGAACAATTTTGGTTGTTATTTAATAGACCAACCATGACATCTCTCTCTCTCTCTCTCTCTCTCTCTCTCTCTCTCTCTCTCGCATAAAGTCGTAGTATCAAACATATTAGTTGGTTGCAACTTCAACCTTATCATGCGTTTATATCTTTGTTTTCTTGGCTATTGCAGGCCAATAGACTTCAACAGTAATATAAATGCAATTTTGTTACACTAGAGCATATCAAATCGCTTATATCTTGTATATATAAGACAGATACAAAATTATCTTATATTGATTAGAAAAATACCCACGTGCGCACATATCAGTAGAAAGGGTCCGAGATATCAAAACTCGAGAATACGTAAATGTGCCGATCTCATAAGATAAGTATTAAGATTTAGAGAAGTTGATGAGTACAAGGCTTGTCATTGAATAATTAAAAATTAACAAATCAACAGAAAATGTTTACCACAAAAGAAAATGTTTATAAGCCACTTGCACCCTCAACTCATTAATTTACGAGAAAAAAAATTATAAGAGCGTGAGATTTATCAACAAAAAAGCTATTAAAATTCACTACTACAAATTTAGGATTGCATGACATTTCTTTCGTATGTACAACCACATGTAGTGCAATGTTGTACGACAGTTTTAACAATGTGTTTGCATGGAAATTTAAATCAGTTAAAGCAATGAAAAAAATACATCTTGCTCCGGCTGACATTTCTCCTGCCGCAGTGATTATATATTTTTTTCTTGCCGCAGTGGTTATATTGAAAGACAGTTTAACGTCTAAGGCTCTTGAAAACCATAATATATATAAATATATAATAATATATATATATATATATATATATATAACAAAAAAATTGACTAATTGACCCTATTTTACAAACGTTTTTTGGTTATGTCCAACATTTGGTAAAACATTTGTAAATGTCCAAAATGCTGACGTGGAATATTTAATAACATTATTAATATACCTTTTTATCATTTATGTTTCTTTCTGGTTTTATTTTTATTTTAAATTTTGAATTAGTTTCGTTTTTTAATTTTCGTTTCAAATTTTTGAATTAATTTTCTTTTTTGTTTAAACAATTTATAGCAATTGAATATTTCCTTTTAGATCCTAAAATTATGGGCTGTTTAATTGACCAATTATTTTCATATTAATTAATAAAAATCCTCCATTAATGGATGGATTATCTTATTCAGTGATTTTTGAGAATTTTAATTTTTTTGACCGGTTTTATTATTTGATATTATCTCTTTGTCGTTGATATTCATTTTACACTGAAATGATTTTGTTTCCAACGTAAAATGAACTGCGTTTTACAACGTAAATTGATTTTTACACTGATAATGTTCGTTAATTGATATCCAATTTACCTGAAATGAAATCGTATTAACGTAAATTGAGTTACGTTTTACAACGTAAAATGTATTTTACTTGAGTACGTAAATTCAAATGAGTTTCACACCGTAAATTGATGGAGGATTTCTCCCATATTCATTAATTAATTCAAAATCTCTTACAAAAACCAGTGAAGAAATATTAAAAAAAACCAGCGAAGAAGAAAAAATTTAGGACAAATTCGTTGAACTCGACCGAAGAAGACGAAGAAGAACAAAAACATCTTGAGGACAATAGTCGACACACGATCGATACGACATCGACAAATAGAAGAATCTCAATGTCTTCAGTCGCCACGCTCACTGTCTGCCTCACCGTGCGCCGCCGCTCACCGGCTTCGGTGCCTACATCGTCGGCGCAGCTGCTACCAGAGCCAACCCGGCATCCATCGCTGATTAAATCGCCAAATCTCGTCGGGATCTTCGAGGCGTGGAAGCGATTGGCGTGATTCCGCTGACATCGGCGAGGATATTGTCGTAGTAGGCGTCAACGTCGTTGTCGAGGACAGAAACCACCGGAGCAGAAACAAATAAAAGGAAAAAATCGCAAAAAAAAATGAAGAAGAAGAACAACGACCTCAAACCAGTAGAAGAAAATCAACATTAAATCGTGAAGAAGAAGAAAAAAAAACGAAGAAGAAGAAACATGTTAATACTTGTAAATCGTTGTGTTTGTTTTGAATCTTCAAAGATTTTGTGGCCGGTCGGGGTTGAAGATAGGTTAGGAGAGAAAATTGTTCAAATCGTGTTTTATGATATTCTCTCTCCTATTTTTTCGATTTTAATTAACGTTAACATTATTTTATGGGCGTTTTTTATGCATTAATTAACCAATTAATGATTTTAAATTTCTTTTTTTCTATTTTGGCAGGATTTCAAATTTTGGGGTATTTTTGGCATGAATTTTTTGTTAATTAAAAGTGTGGACATTTACAAAAATTTTACCAAATTTTGGACAAAACCAAATTACTAAATCCCCTATAGGGCTATTATATATATTAACCCTATATATAATAGTAATCCTGCACTAAAATCTATTTTAAAAAGCTAAAAAATCAATTTGGAATACAACAATTCACTGTTTAACTCAAAATATATACAAAATTTTAGTCCAACTCATTAAAAATAGGGTAATTGAGATATACCTATCTAAACGTTTACTGATTTTAAAATACCAAACATTTTGTAAATTGCTGTTAAATACCGTCTAATGTGTTTACGAAATTTTCGAAATCATTTTAGTCCAAAATGGGTAACTAAACTTCGAAAGAATTATGGGGTAATATGGACAGCAAATTCGTGTACACGAATTGAGCTGGTTATTTACCAATTGTCTAAAAAACATTGGGTATATATAAAACACTATAGGGTTTAGTGGGTAAAATAACTATTTTTAAAAATATTATTTAGCATATCGTAAAACTTTAAGTTAGCATATGTAATTTGAAAAAGATCAATGTTAACTCCAATCTAAAAACTCAAGAAGAATTGATGTTTCAAAGACACAACAAATGTTGCAATTGCGAATTAACCAATCTTTAGCATATTTTAGATAAAATACCCATTTGGGTCTACGTGACAGTTTTTATGGCAAGTGCATTTACAAGTATACTCATTTTTATTATTTTTTTTAACTTAAAATCCGTTGGTTGCAAAATAGCATATACTAGCGTAAATTAACTGTGATTTATGAGATTTGCATGTTAAGTTTTCATAATTTAAATACTCAACTGACCAATTAATGTTTTTTTGTGGATTTTTTTTTATTTTAAATATATCTAATTCATGTTTCGGTTATTCATAGTAATTAATGTTAAACTACTCCTAATTTTGTTGGAAATTAATTTGGATTCATATTTGTCCAGATGAAATGTTAGTTAATTTTGGTTAATTTTGTATCCTGTAGACAAAGTGAATTGAAGGCATATATCTTGATTTCATGGATTTATTATGACGGTTTGTATTAAACTTAATTGATATTTCATTATTTATATATAATTGTTAACGTCAATAACTGAAATTCAAATGACTCAAATATATTCTTGAAATTTGAAATTTAAATGAGATTTTGGTAATTCAATTATGGTAACCAATTTTGAAAATATGAAGTTTTCGTGTTAATTTTTGTCAATTTGCTTCCCTGATGCCGAAGGTTTTTTTAGTTACAATTTTCCTGATTTGTATCATTCATTTTGGAAGTTTTAATGGATATAATCTTTGTCTCATTCCGTTTTTATTCGAATTATTGATGTGAATAATTCGAAATTGATTTTATGATTATATTATGTCGAATTTGTTTACTATACAATCCCTTTTTAAAACAATTTTTTTTTCATCTTTAACAAATGATGTCAAATATTCGATATCTATTACTAATTATTGAAATTCAACCCAACCAAATATATTCTTGAAATTTGAAATTAATTTTTTTATTTTCTATTTCAATTTTGGTTTCTGATTTCAAGATTTTATTTGATTTTTGTTTGAATTTTGGTTAATTTGCTTATCTGATGATAATGTGTTTTTATAGTTATGAATTTCATATTTTGTAGCCTTTATTGTGGCAGGTTTAATTGATGTAATCTTAATTCTATTTCGTTTTTAATTATTAATGTGAATAATTCGAAATTGACTTTAGGCTTATATTGTGTTCAAGTGAAATTAGTCAACACCTTAGAAAAAACGTTTTCTTCATCTTTCCTCAAATGATGTCCAAATATTCGGTATGTATATGGTTTACTATTAGTTTTTGTATTTTATCAATTAAACATTTAAATTTAGGCGGGATTAATTTTTTCTTCACAATTCAATCTTCTTCTCTTCCATATCTTGTCTGGTTCGTCCATATCATGGCTCTCTGTTTAACATCTATTAATTAACGTTAATTTCTTATACGAAGCGATCATAAATTTACAGTGATTCATTTTTGGTGAGTCGTTTGGTTCTGCAATCATTGATTTTGCTTAATTTTTTAACGTGTACAGTCCTACTGACTGCATTTTTGTTTATGATTCTTCTTAAAGACAAAAATCATGTCTTTGTTCAGTCCTCATCAATGTAATAGTTGTAGTTGTTGAACTTATCTTTCATCTATTTTGTCAATAAGCCAATTTTGTTTACCATAACCTATTATCATTTATATTCAAGTTAAAAGAACAAGAAGCATACATGCTCTTGTCTAGATTACCGTACAATATAAACACCTAAATAAAGGAATGAATATAGTTTGTATGTCAATCAAGATGTTGACTAGTTTCCCTTCTCCGTGAAATTGGGTAAATTTTGCTAGATGTGTGTTATATAATGGGTATTCGAAACAATTTCCAATTTTTTGTAACTAGATCTATTCAGTCATAATATTCTATTGTATGCAAGGATTTAAATTGTTATTGGAAACTGAATGCGGCTGTTTGTAGCGCATCCAACAGTTGGGGAAGTAAATCGATTGTCAACAATCATACATGTTATGGCCAAGTATTTTCAGCCAAGCATTGTCAATATACTTCCTCTGATAAGTAAGTTCACAAAATCTGATTTTATGGGTTCAAGTTCAAACTCATTCAAACAGAAGACTGCCATGGAAATAATGCGTAATTAAGCAGAAAAATCCAGGTAAACCATCCGTTTATTGTTAATTTTATTTAATTTTTGTACTAGAGTTTAATAACCATAAGTTGTTTTTAGCGCTAGGGGTATCAATTCATCGTCGAAAATATTGTCCTTTAAATATTTTTGTAGATGGTACCTTTTTGAAAGGCAAGTATCATGAAACTTTACTTATTGCTACTGCTCAAGATTATGACAGTGGATTATTTCCTCTTGCACTAGCCATTGTTGATTATGAGAATGATAAATCATGAATTTTTTTTTTAATACATGTTAAGTATGCATATGATGTTAGAGAAGACATGGTTATTGTATCGGATCAAAATAGTTATTTGCTATATGCATGCAACACCTCTGCGCAAATGTTAAAGCCAAATTTGGGAAGTCCTACATTCAACCTTGTTTCATAATTGTGCAAAATCATACACTGTTAACTCTTTTGACTATTGGTTTCGAATGATGGTTAATGGATATCTTGTGGTTAAGAAGTACTTTTTTGAGCCTGATTCGACACTATGGGCACAATGCAAATTTTCTGGTAGGCGATTAAACATTATGACAGCCAACATTTCAGAATCTGTAAATTTGGTTTTGAATGAGGCTCGTGGTTCTCCAGTTGCTTCCCTTATATTAAGCCTTGGGAGTTTCCTCTAAAAATATTTTAATGACAAATGGTCTACTATTCCGTCTGTGATTTTCAGTCTCACATAAATATATTTCAAACACTTCTCCTAGCTTAAAAATAAATCCAGGAATTTGAATGTTGGTATTTTTTTTATTTTAAATTCATTTATTTTCAGTTAACGGTAATTTTTATTAATCTTTATATGGTTATCTAGTTACACAACTAAGTTGGTAGGCATACACCTTAATTTTTTTTCCTTTATTTATATTTTTGTTCGATTCACAGTATTATTAATTTTGATTAACTTTTTTTAAGGTTATCTATATACATTGCTAATGTGTATCATGCACACATTAATTTTTGTTAATTTTTTTTGTGCACATCAGATTTATCCAATTAATGTTGAGCAATTTGAAGTCATTGATGACATGCTTCATAATATTGTCGACGTGAGTTGTTTGAACTATTCTTGTGGGTTTAGAAAATGGTTTTATTTCCACATGTTCATGCTTTTGTTGCGCTGTGGAGGTTAAACTTGAAATCAATTGATTTTGTCGCAAATTATTACACATAGAAAAAAATTCAACTGCATATTCTATGGACGTTTACCCTATAGAATACCCAATTACCCAATAAAATTGCAACTGCATATTCTATAGACGTTTATCCAATTTCAATTGTGTCTTGTCACTAGAAGATAGAATCAGTAATACCCCTGTACAAAAGGTTAAAATCAGGAGACATAAAATGAAGAGATACAATGCGCTAGTGAACTTGTGCATCTGTATCATCATCGGTGTGATCAATATGAAAAAATTGAGCATTACAAAAGAACTTGTAAGAAATAACAGTTGTAGTTGAAGTTTGTTTTTGGTTTTCACATATTTTGTTTTATTTTGATTTATTTCGTGTGTATTTTTTATGATATAGTTCATTGTGTTATATCTTTTTTTGCAAGGATTATTTGGTGTTAATCAAAACTTCGTGATAAATTTATGTTAATTTTAGGGAATTTTTATTTATGTTTTCGATTTAGATGTACTGCCCTTATATAAATTATTTACAATACTATAATTTGGAATCATCAATTCTCCGAGATTAAGCAAAATCAACTATAGATTAAGCTTGCTACATTGCTGATTGCATTGCAACAAAAGTATTTCAAAATCAGCCTAAAAAATCATGGAAATTAACAGCTCATATAAACGTATAATTCTTCTTGGTTCTTTATGGTTCACCAAATAATGATGTAGTAGTATCATTGTATAAAAAGTAATTTATTTTTATTTTATTTTGGTTTATTTCGTGTGTGTTCTTTTATTAAATAGTACTCATTGTGCTATATTTCTTTTATTTTGGTATGGATTGGTATGGATTGTTTGGAGTTGATAAAAATTTAACGGAAAGTAACAACCTATTATAATCCAAAATAAATTAAAATTTTATACATTGTTGATATCATTCAACATAAATTAAGATTTGCTCTCCCGTATTCAAATTTACATATTCATATTATAATCCAAAATAAATGTAAGCTTTAAATCAACCAAAATAACATATTTTCGTCACACAGATCTAAACAAAATCAAAATATTTATTTCTATAACTTAAACCAAAAAAAGAAGCAACGACTATTATCTTTTTATTTAACTAAAATTAATTACATTACTTTTAGCTACTAATCAACAAGTTCCAAGTCAAACTTGGTTTGGTACTTTGCTCATCTTTACTCTTTTGTTTCTTCTCTTGCGTGTAAGGATTTTAGTCGTATCAGCTGGTTTTCGGATTTTTTTTTGCTGCATTGTGTCACAAGCGGCATAATTGACATCTTTGTAATGATTTCTTACTTTGATATTTCTGAACACATAATGACCTACTTCATTATCATTGGTCAACGTGAAAAAGTGTCTCATTCAATTCGTAAAAAAGTATAGCAGCATTTAAGAAAGTATCAATAGCTATTAATAAATCGTAAGATAATTGCTTAAATTTTCGTGTAAATTTGTAAAGAACGTATACTTAACGATGTGATTCCTTTTTGTCTTTCAATCCAGCAACCAGTGGTGATATCTGCGCCGCAGATTCTTCAACGCCACCCACAATCTGTTAATTTGTAGAAATAGATTTTAACTTATTCAAGATTAACAACAATTATTGTATCATGAACGTAACATGACTTATCCGCATACGAAAATACCATAAATTAATGTATATGTTATTACCTCTTTCTCTAGTTCAGAACTCTTTTGGTTATCGTTTCCTTCTTCCATTGATATCTTCCTCTGGACCTGTATTTTTTATTAAATCAATAACACATAATATGAATTTCAGTTCATTTACAAACTTCTATTAATATGTGTTACTAGTTCTCAATAATCATTTAAGTACATTGAATTTATTAGGGTTAGAATTTTCTTCAAATTTTTGTAGATACCAAAACATAACATCTTAAAAATTGATAAATTAAATAAAAATTTATTTAACTAACTAGCCAACATACACATTTAGAAATAACCAACTTTTTGTAAAATTGTTTTACATGGCCCAAACGCTTATGTGGCAGCATAATTAAAAAATTCATTACCGGTTTGCGTTTTCACATTTAAATGTTTTTATTTTACTGGTAGTATATTGTAAAAAAACATCAATTTATAAATTTGATATTTAATTTTTGGTTTCGGGCAAGAACGATTTTGGATTAAAATGGTCAGTAAGACGTGTAAAACAAATGAGTCAGACATTTACAAAATATTTATCTGGATATTGCCAAAATTAAACCTTAAATAAAAATGCTAAACCTTTCATATTATATAATCATCTTTAAAGAAAAGAAACACCCTGTTTTTGTGGACGTTCGCACAACGACTCTCACCTGAGTAAAATTCATCGTAAAAGATCAATAAAGTTAAATAAAACCCAAGATTCAAGATAAAATACAGAACCCAAGATTCACCTGAGTATCTTCGTTTCATGTTTGTAGATCAAAAGTTACATTATATCAGGGTTTCAAGTCTGATATGCGCGCCTCATCAGAGTTAAACTTTACCGCGGCAGTAATAAATAAAATATAATCTGAATAAATAACTACTGTGATCAACCACCGTGGTTAGTAATATAAAGACTGCGGCAAGACACTTTTACAAGGATGTAACGATGGAATTTTATATTCTCTTCATTGTGTGCGCATGCATCACTCAAATACTTTAAACATTTAGTATATGGTTGCATGATAGTAAATTTTACTTTCCTACAAGTTATGTCCATATGTGACATGGTATATACTCACGACGTCCTGGTCACAAAATTGTGTATGACATATACTTAACTATTGTGCAGATCGTTCAAAAAAAAAAAAAAAAAAACTATTGTGCGATCAAAATATGGTGCGACGAACTTATAAATAATTTGTACATCCATCAACCTTTGCGAAAATTGCATGACAGTTTTTCTTGAATTGTCGTGGAAATTTTGTAGCACAAGCCCATATTTGTAATAGTTGATATAGAGGATATTTTCCCGCCCAAAAGAAAAATGTAAAAGTCAAAAACACAACTCAAAATTTCACTAAGTATTTCGAACCCCCCCTTGGTGACACATCCGAACCCCCCTTGGTGACACATCCGAACCCCCCTTTGGTGACACATGTCGAACCCCCCATTGGCGACACGTTTTGAACCCCCCTTCGACTACTCACTCCAAAATCAATACCAAAATTTTACTAAGTGCTTCGAACTCTCTTCAATAGCGACGCACCAACCATACGACAATCGGCCCTACGACGTCGTCTCGTTAAATGACGAACCTACCCCCGTTCTTCACCAACTTGCTATAAATACCCAAACTCATACACGAAAAGGGGACTTGATGGAAAAAAAGGAGAAATTATCTCTATAAACGACGTCCCGAAATCCCATACGAACAAAAAGAAAATGTCCAAGGTCACCAGAAAAAGAGGAATAGTTTTTCTTCCCTTCTCCATAGATTGGAAGAAAAATATTCACTCATCTTCATACCCCAAGAGCCCTAGGCCAAATTCATCCTCTCTATACGAGTTCTCAAGGGCGCGAGAGAGTCATTCTCGCGTTCTCCACTCTACAAGAGAAAAATACCATCGTTCATCCACGAACTAAAAGATACGTGATCAAACTCACATTCATCACGTGTCAGCAAATGTTAATCTACAAAAACGACTTAACATTTTGGCGCTAGAAGGAGGGGGTTCCGAGAACAACCACACTCGGCTCTCCACCAGTAAAGTCCTCACTTCCCAGCTCAGGAGAAAGCCCGACGACCACGTTAAAAACTTTATTGCGACAAGGTTCCACCATGCCAAATCGAACTACGGTCTCTGATAACGTCACCCTGCAACAAGCGGAGAGCGTGGCGCTCCATACTCGAGCACAAGTGCAGGAAAGACACGGACAAATGCAGACGGCCATACCAATGGGTGCAGACCCGTCAACGAACGTTGCTCCAATGACCAACCCAAGCAGCGTCGACCGAATATTCGACGAACGGGATGACCGGATGGAACGCCTTGAAAACAGCTTGTTCTTACTAACTGGAGAGTTTGCCAGGGATCGAGAAGAACGGTCCATGAGACGCCACGCCAAGTCGACGGGACAAGTCGGCGAACAGGGAAGACCCCCTATTAGGAGATACCACGATGAAAATGAACAGGGAAATATGTCCGACCCCGGCGTGCCAGGCGAAGGACCTCAGCAGCTGGAAAGAAATACCCAAGACCAAAGACGGGAACAAGTACCCCAACACTCAGAAGTCCATCGAGGAGGAGTCTTGGAAAACCCACACCCGCGACCCCGTGCGGCTCGCTCCACATCTGAAGTGAGAGCCGAATCTCGAAAATCCGCTTTTGAACGTCTAGGACAGGAAGAGGAGGTCGCCGATAGCGAGGGCGCTAGGAGATTCTTACCGCCTCGACGTGCCAAGTCCGCCGGGCGGCTAGAGCCACACACAGACTTGAGACACAACCTAAACGCTCGTTGGGAGATCCCCCGACATCAAGCCACTCCAAACGCCCCAGGACCACATGACGTCGCTCCCCTTGCAGCGGCCACACCTTCACCCCCCGCTGCCCAAGCCACACAGGCCTCGAATGAAAGAGGACGCACCACGAGGTTCGCGCCCACTGTCGCACCCGTCGGAAACGATGAACTGACCAATATTGTCAATGTGTTGAAAGAAGAAGTTCGAGAGTTACGTGCAGCACAATCTAGGACTCCTCTCGTAAGAAGCATGATCGAAGGGGTAGCTTCACCGTTCGTGGCACACGTACTCGCGGACGACGTCGGAGGGAATTTTCGCCCACCTGCAATGCCGATGTACGACGGGACCTCAGACCCCCTATACCACATCCATCAATACCAGACTAATATGAGGATGGCGGGACAATCTCCATCGACAATATGTCAAGCTTTTTGCCTAACTCTTACCGGCACTGCGTTCGAATGGTTCCAAAGGCTAGGGCGAGGTACTGTCCAATCTTTTGAGGATCTCCAAGAGAGATTCCTCACGTGATTCTCCGCCTCCAGAGTGCGGAGAAAGGAAAAATCTTACTTGTTGACCATCAGGCAGGGCAACAATGAAACGCTTCAGCGTTATCTCAATCGATTTATTGAAGAATCGAACAAGGTAGACGAATATGAAGATAGCGATGCAATCTACGCCTTCATCGATGGCCTGCGAACTTGCGACTTATTAACGGCATTGATAAAGCAGCGGCCCACCACCATGACGGAACTAATATCTCAAGCAGCCCAACACATATCGGTTGAGGAATATTACGAGAGCAGGAAAATCCGCGACAGGGGAAGTCGGCGTAGGGACGAGGAAGAAATTGACGACGAACAACAAAGAAAGAAAAATCGAGGTATCGGCGCAATGACCTCCAACGCACGACCACCGTCAAGACAGAGACCCATGTTAGTCGAGAAATTCCAAAGAGATTCTGACTTCACACCACTTAGAACCACGCCAGACCGAATCCTAGCCTTGCACAGAGACATGTTCACTGAGCCTCGACCCCTCGCAAAAGACCCGTCCATGCGCAATAAAAACAAGTACTGCGCATTTCACAAAGATCACGGCCATCTTACTGCAGAATGTTTCCAACTCCGAAGGCAGATCGAAGATCACATCCAAAATGGTGAACTTAAAAACTTTGTAATGGCGATGATAGCAGACCCAAATTCCGCGACCGGGGAGCTGACCCCCCAAGACGAAAGACGACAAGATCGCGGGAAGAAAGTCATGATAAGTGGCAAAGCCAATGACGACCCGCGAGGAAACACTGTCAACGCCCCGCTCAACATCGTCACCACCATCTTCGGGGGACCGGAAGCGGGAGATACCGCACACGAGAGGAAAAACTACGCGCGAGCGGCAACAGGGGAAGGACCATCCCACCACATCAACCTCACTCAGGGCAAATGTCCGATAACGCCTTACGAAACAATCCACTTCACGGAAGAGGAAGCGCGCCAAGTAATGCACCCGCACAATGACGCCATCGTCGTCCGGGCACAGGTAGCCAATAACATGGTGAGGAGGGTTCTCATCGACAATGGGAGTTCGGCTGACATCATGTTCAAAGCAGCCGTCGACCGAATGGAGCTCGGCGGAGTCCACCTGACACCCGTCAAAACACCGCTATTTGGATTCGCTGGAGAACGCGTATACACGGAAGGCTCCATCAGTTTCCCGGTCACTTCGGACAGGAAGAAGGAATCCAGACCACGCGTTTAGTAGACTTCTTAATCGTCGATCGACCGTCTGCCCATAACATAATCATAGGACGACCAACGCTGAACAGGCTCCGCGCGATCACCTCGACATACCATCTTCTCATCAAATTCCCAACACTGACGGGAGTAGGGAAAATGCGGGGTAGTCAGGCCGACTCGAGAATGTGCCACGTCCAAGGGTCTCAGGGAATGGGAGACAAAGTCAGGGTGGGGATCATCCATCAGAACGAAAGCGACGCCCCGAACGACACGACAGATACCCAAACGTTCGGGGACTTGGATCCGAGAGAAGATGAGAGGACAAAAGAGGTAGAGGCATCTAGCGACCTCACACCCGTGATACTCGATGACGACCGACCAGAGCGTGTTGTCATGATCGGAGCGGGCCTCCCAACCCCTCTAAAGGAACGGCTCGAGACTTTCCTACAAGAATACCGAGACGTTTTTGCATGGACGCACACGGACATGCCAGGAATTGACCCGAAAGTCATCACCCACCGACTCAGCGTGAAACCTGAAGAAAAGGGGAAAATCCAGAAAAGAAGATCATTCAACCCCGAAAGATATCTCGCGATCAACGAAGAAGTTGATAAACTAATCGCCGCTAAATTTGTGCGCGAAGCCAAGTTCCCCACCTGGGTATCCAACGTTGTCATGGTAAAAAAGTCCAGTGGAAAATGGCGAATCTGCATCGACTATACAGACTTAAACAAGGCGTGCCCGAAAGATTGTTTTCCTTTGCCGAGGATTGACCAACTAGTCGACTCGACTGCCGGTCACGAGCTTATGAGCTTCATGGACGCGTATTCAGGATACAATCAAATAAGGATGTACAAACCGGATGAGCTAAAAACCACGTTTACCACCGATCGATGACTCTTTTGTTACCAGGTGATGCCGTTCGGATTGAAAAACGCCGGTGCCACATATCAACGCTTGGTAAACCAAATGTTTGCCGAACAGATCGGGAGGACAATGGAAGTATACGTCGACGACATGCTCGTTAAGAGTTTGAAAGCGCCAAACCACGTCAAAGACTTGGAGGAGACCTTTGCTCTCCTTCGAAAATATCAAATGAAGTTGAACCCGAACAAATGTGCGTTCGGGGTGGAGTCGGGAAAATTTCTAGGCTTCATTGTCAACCAGCGGGGAATCGAAGCGAACCCCGAAAAGATACAAGCCCTTCTCAATATGAAGTCCCCGACCAAAACCAAGGAAGTTCAAAGTCTCACCGGACGTGTGGCAGCGCTAAGTCGGTTCGTCTCAAAGGCCACCGACCGATGCCAGCCTTTCTTTCAGGTAATCAAGAGAGGAGCCGGCTTTAAATGGACCGACGAATGCGAAGCTGCATTTCAAGGTTTAAAAACTTACTTTGCCGCACCGCCGCTCTTGGCGAAACCGAGAGATGGCGAGAACCTTTTCCTTTATCTCTCCGTGTCGACTCGAGCAGTGAGCGCCGTCCTCGTCAGAGAAGAAGAACAGGCGCAATGGCCCGTATATTATGTTAGCAAAGCCCTCCTTGGACCCGAGACCAGATACTCAGAGATCGAGAAATTGTCCCTCGCCTTAACCATGTCCGCACGAAAACTGCGGCCGTATTTTCAGGCACACCAAGTGATCGTAAGAACCGAGTATCCGATCAGGAAGGCTTTGCAGAAGGGCACGTCAACGAGGATGACCATCTGGTCGCAGGAGCTAGGTGAATACGGGGTCGAATATCAAGGAAGGACCGCTATCAAAGGGCAGGCGGTCGCCGACTTCATCGCTGAATTCACCTACGACGTAGAGCTATGCCAGGGCGACGACGAGGAACGAGAAAGTAAGACCACCGAAAATGAAAAAGAAAAGAGAAAAAGGAAAGCTGTCCCAAACGGACCAATCTGGAGCTTGCACGTCGATGGGGCATCCAACGTTCGCGGGTCGGGAGCTGGAATCGTCTTCGTCAACCCGGACGGAGAAAAACTCAAATATGCCATCCACTTTCAGTTCAAAGCCTCAAACAACGAGGCAGAATACGAAGCACTTCTCGCGGGACTCAGTATGGCCAGAAAGCTCGGCGCTCAAAACCTCAAGATCCACTGCGACTCGCTCCTCATTGTCAATCAAGTCAAGGGAGAGTACCAAGCGAGAGAGGGAAACATGGCGGCATACTTAGAGGAGGCCAAGCTGCGATTGAATGCCATGACATGGTATGATATAACACAGGTTCCAAGAGGCTCGAACGCCGAAGCTGACGCTCTAGCCCAAATGGCTTCGCACGGCGACGGCGAAGAATTGGGGAAAGTACCCGTCGAAACCTTGGAATTCCCGTCCATCCACAAAGAGGGAACGAACCTGATTGAAGAAGAGGCCCCTTCAAACTGAATGAAACCCATCACCGACTACCTTTGCGGCGACATTCTCCCGGATGATCAAGCCGAGGCGAAAAAGATAAAATACCATGCACGCAAGTATGTCTGGCGAGGATCCACACTGTATAAGAGAGGATACTCGCAGCCGCTCCTCCGGTGTTTAGACGCAGCAGAAGCCGACTATGTCCTCAGAGAGATCCACGAAGGAATTTGCGGGAATCACTCTGCAGGTCAGTCCCTAACACTGAAAACGCTGAAGCAAGGGTACTTCTGGCCTACTATGAAGAGGGATGCGTTCGACCTCGCGCGAAAATGTGACAAATGTCAAAGGTTCTCTCACGTGCCAAGGCAGGCCCCAACCAGGTTGTGCTCGATCCTTGTAGCCCGACCGTTCGCGAAATGGGGAGTGGACCTGATCGGAAAGCTTCCAATGGCTTCAGGACAACGAGTTTGGGCGATAGTCGCGATCGACTACTTCACAAAATGGGTCGAGGCGGAGCCTCTGGCGACCATAACTGAAGCAAACATCACGAACTTCATGTGGAAGTCAATTATATGTCGCCACGGCATCCCCGATTCAATCATCACCGACAACGGCAGCCAATTTGATAATGCTAGAGTCCGAAGAATATGCAAAGAGCTCAAGATCAACAAAACTTTCTCTTCACCACGACACCCACAGGCGAACGGACAGGTTGAAGCGGTGAACAAGACAATCAAAAACACTCTAAAGAAGAAGTTGGAAGAGAAAAAGGGCGCGTGGGCCGACGAACTCCCCCTCGTCTTGTGGGCATACCGCACCACAACGCGAACCGCTACGGGAGAGACGCCTTTCTCTCTCACATATGGGGTCGAGGCCGTTGTCCCCGTGGAAATCGGGGCGCCAACGTTTCGTATGGAGACCTTCAACGAGAATGATAACAATGAAGCTCTCCGGATGGAATTGGACATGATCGAAGAAAAGAGGACCGAAGCATTCACTCGAATGGCCGCCCAAAAGCGGATCATCGAGAAGCATTACAACTCGAAGATCAAGGTCCGACGTTTCGTCGAAGGAAGCCTCGTCCTTAGAAAAGTGTTTCAAAACACACAAGTTCGAGGAGCGGGAGCACTCGGACCAAACTGGGAGGGACCATACCGGATCCGGAAAGTGATCCACGACGGAACCTACTACCTTGACGAAGTGGACGGTACACAGATAAGACACCCATGGAATGCGGAGCATCTCCGCCAATACTATCAATAGGTCATAAGGACGAACCACCCCTTCGCAACCATGGCACTTAAGAATGTACTTTTATTTTTCCAAAAGTGGCTCCCAAACCACTTGTAATTTGAATTTCCAAAGCGGCCATGAGCCCAAGCAATGAATGAAGTTTAGAAATGTGTTCAGTCCGACATCATGGGTATTGCCCGAGCATATGGTAAAACACAAGTAAAATGAACAAAAAACGCGACTAGTCAAATTTCACGACGTCGAAGGGGCTCGCGAGCCCAGACGAACCTCAGAGCATCCACATAGTCAAAAAAGATAAATGGATGCCTAAGAGCAAACTCCGAAATGACAGCGTGCGACCGGGATGAGGGGACTCGGGCAACCGACTCCCCGACCAACCTCAAAGTGTCCGTAGGATCAGGGAAGGAAAATTTCGCGATACCAAACTCTCAACGTACACCCAAGGAGTCCTACGCGACCAGAGATGAGGGGAATCGCACCATCGACTCCCCGAACGACATCAAAGTGTTCATGAAATCGATAGAAACTGATTCCATGCAACCAAAGATGGGAAGACTCATTCAACCGACCTTAAAAAAAAAAAAACGCTAAGAATAGTGTGCACGTTATATCCAAATAATATCAAAACACTTGCAGGATACAAAGTCGAAGAATGCACAACGTCAGAATTGAAGGTCCGTGTCAAGGAGCCCCGCAAAAGAAAAAAAAACGATATCACGAATAAAGAAATTCGAAATTAATACGCAGCAAAAAAAGGGCAAAGAAGAAGATAACATTATAACTCCATCGTCTAAGCACCACAAAAGAAAATGCGAACAACCCTTCAGGTGCACAACTAACCACACCACCCCAAAATGAAAGTCACAAGCCCATACTTCTTCAAAAAAAAAAAAAAAAAAAAAAAAAAAAAAAAAAAGGAGCCTGAATTGAGGAATGGATGACCGTCGCGGAGCCAACTTGATCAACTCCACTCCACATCCTCAAGGTCACCGTCTTGCCCACCCCCGTCACTGCGTCCATCTCCTAGGTCGACACATGCCTCACCCTCGAACGGACCCCCTGAACCATCATGAGCAACCTCTGAAAGGAGAACGCCAGGCTCGGGAGTCTCGGAGGGAAGTACAAGAGGAACATCAGCGTTACAAACTTTTTCGCGTCCAGCCCGAGGTCCTCGAAACTCGTCAGGAGCCCCTTCGATATCAAGGAACGCAAAGGTAAGCGAGAGATCTGCGTTCTCCTCTATGGAACCATGATAACACGTCTTAACCCCTTTCCAAAACATCTCCGCGGATGCCACCTTCCACGTTGCATTGGTCGCCTCAAGTGACTCCTTGGCCCGACGTTCGAGAAGGGCGACTTTCGTGGTCTCGGCCGACAAACCGTCGCGGAGTGTCACAAGCGCCCTCTCACTGTCCTCCAATCGGGTGCGCAACAAGTCAGCCTCTGTTCGAGAGGTCGTCATCTTGCCCTCAAGGTCGGATATTTTATGACGAGCACGAGAGACCTCGACGGACATCTCGTCAAACTTTAGCATCGCCGCCTTGAGCTCCGAGGTGCGCTCTTCCAACTCCGAATTGTGTTTGTGAAGCTCTTTATCCAACTTCTCCACTTCAGCGCGAACAGCCGCCATCCCCTCTCGGTCCCGAGATAGAACCTGAATATTGTGTGTGCACGCAACAAACATCTGCAACCACGTGGCGGTCAGTGAGATGTAGTTGTCAAAACATAGTGGAGGGAGAACGAAGACTCACCAAACGGGACAGATCCGCCAGTTGCTCGATAGAATCCAAATCACCCTTCTCGATCACCGATTTGAGTTCTCGGAATGTGGTTGCCTGAAGACTAGCAGTACAACGCTCGGCAAGACCATCCGCCGCTTCCCTAAGAGCCGTTTGAGCGGATTCGCGCGGTCTCTTCGCTGCAGGGAGATCAACACCAACCACAGGGCTTCGCGGATTTTTTTCGCCACCCTGAGAAGCAGAAGGAGAGCCGCGAGCCAAAGAGACAGGAACGTTAGATCGACCGCAATTGCCTTGTCTACCTTGAAATATGGCCGGCACATCCATCGAAGGCACGAACACAACTTCATTGCAACGAGGGCGGATGGGTGACGTGCCATGATCGCGAACATTCAAGTCCGCGGGGGGCGTCGGGTGTGACGTAAATCTCCGTCTCTCGCGACGAACCTTAGGAGACATACCTGTAAAGATGCAAAAAGAGAAAATTATAATAGCATGATAAATTCACGACAGAGTTAGATTGGACCAACAAGGTGTTGCTGAAGGGATCATCGTGTGTCATGTGTGCCGTCAAAA
Organism: Urtica urens; assembly: GCA_958296335.1. Lineage (NCBI taxonomy): Eukaryota > Viridiplantae > Streptophyta > Magnoliopsida > Rosales > Urticaceae > Urtica > Urtica urens. Next base: position 3,575,669 of record OY282525.1, read on the forward strand.
GAGTCTAACAAACCTATAGCGCCCATCGAGAAAGACGGCGATGAGAGTTCCGTCCTCGACGAATCCGAGAGGGACATACGTGCTGGCGGAGGCCGGGTCGAGGGAGCGGAAGATGCATATGAATCTCTAGAGGATGACGGAGAAACCGAAGGCGAGATAAGTCCCCCAATAATATATGGATCAGCCGAAACAGGTTCCCCGACGAAATCCGAAGCAGAAGCCATCGGGGATCGGCGAAGAAATGGGGGGATGGTCCCGGAAGGCGACGTATCGGCGGATAACCCCGCAACGGTCAGCGCAGGGGTTGACGACTCGCCCTCCGACGAACCATTAGAGGACGCATCGGGCGATAACCAACCCGTACCGATCCACTGTGCGGGCCCCAAATACGTGCAAACATCGTGACTACGCCTAGATAATCTCTTGAAATATTTAACAAAGTCACCATTATTGAAAGATCTTTTACCCCGAGAGAGACGGGTCATCGTCCCAAAACGCCTAGGGGCGGCCCCCATCAGTCGATCAGGTACCCAAACCCAATCGGACCTCCAATCCTTGCTTATATTCAATGGGAAGTCTTTCAGAAAAAAAGCGCCATGACAAGCTCGAGGAAGATATAAACCGGGTGCGCCCCTATTAGGATAAAACGTAAACAAGGCGCGAAACTCAGCAAGAGTTGCCGCACGGCGATACTTCTCGAACCACGCAACATGACACACCGCGAGGTATCGATAGCAGGATGGGCTTAGCTGCATGGCGTGCAAGTTAAGGGTGACCAGGAGGCGCTGCAAGACAGGTTGGAGAGGAAGTCCCATACCGTGTCGAAGACTGTCGATGTGCACGGCGACGAGCCCCTCCCGAGGACAGCTCGGAACATCCCCCTTTCGGGATATGCGAAACTCCACGGAAGCAAGGTTCTCTATTTCAAATTGAATCTTCTTCACCTTCACATAACTAGCCGAGCTCGGTACGTCTAGACCGCGAAAACTCGCTAAATTCGATGACGGGCTGTGTGGGGTAACAACGCTGCGGGTCGACAAAATTTTGTTGGTCACTGATTCCTTCGACCTATGCTCCCCCTTGGCGCGCGAGGCTCTCCCCACGCCCCGCTCGGAAAAAGGGCAATGATCAGGATCTTCTCGAAGGACCGACGCGGAAGCCGGAACACGCAAGGCATCCGCACGCCGCTTACGTTTCTTCGGGGCCGATTCATGTGGTTCTCGAGATATTCCAACAGGGCTCGACTTGCGAATATCCATGTTTTCGTCCACATTCTCATCCACACAGGGTTCAAAGTTTGAATACTCACCTCTTCTCCTCAAACCAGCATCCCCTGGATCACCGCCTCCTTTACGATGACGGTCCTCGCCGCCGGGTGCGGGGATATCAGGAGGATGTGTGCGACGTGCTCTTGGTAGGCGACCTTCCGAAGTCTTGCTTGACGGAAGATTTCCGTATCCTCGGGATTGCTCAGATGTTGTAGCCCTCGAATTGTCTGACACGTTGAACATCGAAGCCAAGGTGCTATCAACCTCCAGTCTGGTGAATGAAGGTAGCAAGCTCGATGGAGAAAACAAGTCTGTCCCGCGTGAAACACGTTGCCCAAGCCCGAAAACCGCCGACGAAGACCTGCGAAGAGCTGCGGCCCCAACAAAACTCTCCGACGACGAAGACGAACCCGCACGGGTCTTCGATTCTACCCCTCCAACAAGGACCTGCGACGAGGAATTTGTCTTCACGAAGAGATGAGGGTTTTTGTGGGTGCAAGGCTCATCGTCAATGGATACCTGTGGAGCGGGGACCGACGCCGCGCGAGTCTGATGCCTCGTGATGACCTGATTAGGAGGAATGGCCGACACGCAGATGATCGACGACCGCAGCGGCAAAGGAAGTTCCTGGGTTCGAAGACGGTGACCTCTACGAAGATGGCACAACCCGACGTCGGCGAAGATTTGCGGTGGGGGAGCTGATGCCGCGCGCGTCTGACACCGCACGAAGACCTGTGGAGGAAGAACAGCCGGCCCGCGGGGGCTCGGAAACCTCGACGATGAGGGAGTCCCTTGAGAGTGAAGACGAAGTTTTCCCCCTAACACGTCTTGGCGAACCAGCGTGGGAGAAGGACACGTTTCTCGCGGCAGTGAAGACGAAGATCCCACATGTTGGGAGATCAAATCCAACGAAATATTGCCCAAAGAAACAGAGGTCAGGAAAGGAGATGTCGGATTTGGAGTCGCCGGCGCCGAAGGAAACTCCAACGAAGCACACTCAAAACGTGACAGCAGGTTTAAAGAAGCTAGGTTTGCAAAAGAGGAATTTGGGCTGTTTGGGCCCTCTGCACAAAAAATAGATGACAGGCTTGGAGGACATATATCACTGTGAAAATAATTTGCCCCAGCTTCGGTGGTCATAAACAGCTCGTTATCGTCTCCGAAATCCAATAAATCACCACGTGGAAGTGGAAAAAGCGTATCGGGACCCTCATAAAGTTCATTGAAGTCGGCCCCACCACCGACCGATGAGTGGGTGGAAAAAGAATCCATTCATAAAAAGGAGAGAGAATGGAAGACAACCAAAAAAAAAAAAAACAACGAAACGTGCATACCTCGGCGAACCCAGAAGAAGAAGTATGCTCCACAAACCAAGCCTCAAAAATATCCACCGGTCAGAAATTAGTTTTTTGAACAACTAGGTTTTTAAAAAAACTGGGGGGTTAATGATATAGAGGATATTTTCCCGCCCAAAAGAAAAATGTAAAAGTCAAAAACACAACTCAAAATTTCACTAAGTATTTCGAACCCCCCCTTGGTGACACATCCGAACCCCCCTTGGTGACACATCCGAACCCCCCCTTGGTGACACATTCGAACCCCCCTTTGGTGACACATGTCGAACCCCCATTGGCGACACGTTTTGAACCCCCCCTTCGACTACTCACTCCAAAATCAATACCAAAATTTTACTAAGTGCTTCGAACTCTCTTCAATAGCGACGCACCAACCATACGACAATCGGCCCTACGACGTCGTCTCGTTAAATGACGAACCTACCCCCGTTCTTCACCAACTTGCTATAAATACCCAAACTCATACACGAAAAGGGGACTTGATGGAAAAAAAAGGAGAAATTATCTCTATAAACGACGTCCCGAAATCCCATACGAACAAAAAGAAAAGGTCCAAGGTCACCAGAAAAAGAGGAATAGTTTTTCTTCCCTTCTCCATAGATTGGAAGAAAAATATTCACTCATCTTCATACCCCAAGAGCCCTAGGCCAAATTCATCCTCTCTATACGAGTTCTCAAGGGCGCGAGAGAGTCATTCTCGCGTTCTCCACTCTACAAGAGAAAAATACCATCGTTCATCCACGAACTAAAAGATACGTGATCAAACTCACATTCATCACGTGTCAGCAAATGTTAATCTACAAAAACGACTTAACAATAGTAATTATATTATGTAAGTATTGTTTGTTGAAATTTAGTTAACAATTAACCTAATTAATTATGAAACATATCAATATATGGCAGAAATTCATAATTCAATTTAACATGTTAAAACGTTTTAAGATATATTCAATAACCATATCATTAAATCTAATCTAGCATGTCAATAAATTTCTAATCATATTAATAATTTCATTCAAACATGCAAACATGCAAACAAGTGATCTAAAATTTCTAACAATCCTACAATGAATACTATATTCAGATCCAATTCGTGTATAGGAAACTTACAGTGGGTTCGGATCTGCTAGAGTCAGCCCCGATGATGCGTCAACAAGCACGGTCGAAACTCCTTCCCACGCGCGTCTAGGATGTCCTGAAATCCGTACTTGCTCCGATACTCTAAGAAGTGGCCGGCCATGTGGATCAAATGTCACTCAAACAACCACAAGATGAATTAATGATAATTCTCTAGGAATATTTAGGAAGATCAAGATGGTGGACTCTTTGTGGGAACAAGGGAAGAAGGGGAAACTCAAAGAAAAGGAAGGGCTGTCAGGGAACAACCTCTCTCTCTCTTTCTCTCTAAAATTCGGCCAAAACCTCTCAAGCACAAGGGGGGAGAGGTTTGGCTGAGTGTTGGTCGAAATTAGGCTAGGATTAACAAAGAGAGAGCCTCCTTTAATATCAGAGAGAATGGGCTTAAATTAGGTCAAAATCCAATTAAGACTCATTAGTCAAACTTAAGCCAAAACTCTTTTTTATGAGTTTAAACAATTTTTCCAGCCCATAAAACCCTTATTATGGCCGGCCATATTGTCTTAATTATCTCCCAAATTTATTTGATTTATTTCTAAAATAATATTTAATTAATTTAGAATATCTCATTTATTTAATGACAAGTCATTAATTATTTTCATACTAATCAATGTAGTACGAAACGAGAAAATATTTATTTTCATCTTTTATTTATTTGAATCATCAAATTATATTATTATCAATATAATAACATAATATGATTCGTTAAATAAATGTAATAATAAATAACCAGTTATTTATTTAATTACTTAGAAAATAATTTTCTTAGCGTAAATCAAAATTTAACATTACGCAGAAAACCATCCAAACGTCGGTGATATTGCACCGAAATGAGCTACCATTCTTCTATTATTTACTTACATTCACTTTGATTAAAATTGTTAATGTTGCAAGTATTATCACTAGTCTTAAACTAGAGAAAGACTTGTCAACAAAAGAGGATGAAGAAGCACTGTAAACTTCTCACGCTCTTAATGCAATTTATAATGGTGTTAACAAAAAATAATCTTCAGGATCATAAATACATGTGTCAGTGCCAAAAAATCAGGAGAAATTTTTGAAGTTACCCATGAAGGAACAGTCAAATTTCGAAACTCGATGTTTCAGATTCTCACTACTCAATTTGAAGCACTTACAATGACTCGAGACGAGACAATTGCAGAATTTCATGTTCGAATTTGATACATTGCTAAAAAATCTTAATCGCTTGGTGTTCCTATCTCAGATCAAAGCTTTTCAAGAAAGTTATCAAAAGATCACTTCCCTTAATGTTACAAATGAAGGTCATTATAATTGATGAAGTTCGGGATTTTTCAAATATGGAAGTTAGAAAAACTCATTGAATCTCTCATGACATATGAACTTTCAATTCATAGATTATAAAAAGGCACACGAGTCTGGACGCAAAGAGTTCTTTTACTGAACATACTGATTATATATCTTTTAACTTTGATCTATATGAAGCCATTGCATTGGTATCGAAAAGTTAGAACAAGGTTATGAAAATATTCAACAGACTGCCTGCAAGGAATTTTGAACAGAATGTCAAAGAAAATCATCATCAATAGCAATTCCATAGAGAACATTTCTCTTAAAAGGCTGGACATGAACGGTGACAGACCTAATTCCAACATATGAAAAAGACACAATGCCATAAGTGTAAAGACTATGATCATATCCAGAAGAAATGCCCAAATTTCTTAAGTAAACAAAAGAAATGATATAATGTCACTCTCTCTGAATTGAACATGAGAGCGAGTCTGACCAAATAAGAAATTTTGTGGCTTTACGGCATATATATTAAAATTTTCTATAGATGAACTAATATCATTGTTGAGGCTATTCTTGTATGTGAAAATGATATGTTTGAAGAAGATCTTTCTAAGATTGTTCATGTTCAATTACAAAATATGTACGCTCACAATCTGATGCACGAACCTAGGGTTTTAGATAATCAGGACGACATGATTTTTTTCTCCCACAAATGGTAAAACTAGACTTTTGGAGATCATCGTAGGATTGAAACTTGAAGTGGCTCGACTAAACCGTGAACTAGAAAAGATGAACAAAATCAGTTAGGATGTTAAATTCAAGTTCTAATGATGTAGACACAATTCCTTCTCTCAAAAAACAACTAATGGGGCATCTACCTCTCAGATCAAGCTCATACCCCAGAGGGGTGTTAATGCTTGTAGAAGGTTATCTAATGCATATAACCATGACCAAGGCCGTTTATATGAAAAATCCAAGTCTCCTATCAACAATTCCCATTGTGTATGTCAATACTGTAGATGCTGAGGACATAACCTTCCTTATTGTTATCAACTGTATGAGAGAGATCTTCATCAACATCAGCCCTCCTACAAAGCTCTTTCACGTTCATGGTTAAACTCTTAGATAATCGAAAGAAGGAAGCATGATGCCAGTGCCAACATTGCCTCCATTTTACTACGTGCATCTACTTATGAATACTAGTATTTTGACATAGTTGTTCAAGACACATGATATGGGGTAAGATAACTTATTTGATATCAAACTATATTACAACTGTATTGTGAATTTTGGTGATAGTGTTAAAGCCTAATTAATTGGGAAGTGTCAGTTGAATTATCTAGGTCCACACTACTTGAAAAAGAGACTCTTCGTGTCAAATCACTCACTGCTAATCTCATCAGTATTAATCAACTACGTGACTTAGATCTCACAGTCAATTTCACTTGTGATGAGTGGAAAGTGGTCATGAAAAAGAATGTTGAGATAATGAAGGGAATAGGTCACATGATAACTTTTATATGTGATCTTCTCGCAAGAATTATAAATCATAATCGCTAAATCACAGAAGGTTGAGAAAGATCATCACTAAAAATTTCATTGTTGGTATTTTAGACATCAAAGTAGTGGAGCGAAAAATATGCGATGAGTGCTAGATAGGTAAATAGGTGAAACGTCACACCATATGTTGCAACATAGTACCGCTTCCCAAGCTGTTGAACTATTGTCTACAGACTTGATGTGACCCATGCAAACTGAAAGTTTGAGAGGGATGCGTTATGTCTATGTGTGTTTAGACGATTTTCCAAATATACATGGGTTCATTTCATTAGAGAAAACTCTGAATTTTTTTTATGTTTCAAGAACTATGACATCAGGTCCAGAAATATAAAGGGTAAGCCATATACAAACTTATTATAATTCATAGTGATCATGGTCGTGAATTCGAAAACTCAAAATTTTCTTAATTTTGTTCAAGCAAACATATTTCTCATGAATTCTCAGCCCTAAGCAACAATTGAAGGAAATAATGAATGATTCGTTATAAAAACCCCCAACAAAATGGGATAATGTAGAGAAGGAATCAAGCTATTCAAGAGATGGCCAGAATTATGCTACTAGCTAAAAATATCCCTACACGATTATGGGCCGAAGAACTTAATATTGCTTGTCACATTATTTGCCCATGAACTGTTGAAATAGATCTAGGATTAAGAATAATTTAACTCTTATCGTAAGCGGTGGAATATTTTTTCTAAAACATGTAAAATAATTTTACTACCAAGATAAAGTGCATGAACATGTAATCTCTAAAATAAAATTACAAAAAATATTTACTCGATACCAACTTTTTTTGAAGCGCTCGTCTCCAATTGCAGCTTGTCTCCTTCATTTCACTGTTGTACTATTCATTGTCTTTATTTAAGAAAAACATTTTTACAAAACTCTTAAACATGATTTAAGTTTAAAAAAATTAAATCTAACTATAACAACCTAAGTAAAACACACCCCATAAATATTGAAAAAATGTTTATATAAATAATTTATGACTTTCTTTATATTTTTTCAGACCGTTTCCTAAAATATTGCGACGTGATTTTCAAACACTTCTATTGATGTTAATTTCTTTTACCTTTTTTTCAACAAAAATTTAGCTCTATACCCATGTTTCTGTTTACCAATTTCAATATACCCAACGTTACGTTAATTTTGTGTAAATACATACTGTAAATTATTTACGAAAATATTATGACTATTTTATGTAAATAATTTATTAATTTATTCAAATAAAAGGGCCAAAATAGTACAAAATTTTTCGCAAACAACTTACACTGGGTATTTACACAAAATTAACGTAACGTTGGAGGTATTGAAATTAGTAAACATAAATATGTGTATATACCTAAAAGGCCCTTTTCAATATGGTTTAGAAACCAAAAGAAGCTCTACATGACTTTCGTGTTATCTTCTATTTTTTAGCTTGTAAAGAAAGGGTTGAGTTTATGGTTTATTGCAGTGAAAGTATTATGAGGTTCTATATTAAAACCAATTGGTAATGAGAGGAGTAACTCATAACTTTTATAAGCTCTTGTTAGTTCTCATTCACTTTCAATGTGAGATTCCTAACACGCCCCTCAAGCTGGCGGCTTTTTGCGTTCGCTCATCTTGGGCCGAATCCCAACGATTGTATCGGGTACCCGTTTGGGTTTAATGAGCTCTGATACCAAGTGAAAGTATCATGAGGTTCAATTTTAAAACCAATTGGTAATAAGAGGAGTAACTCATGACCTTTATAAGCTCTTGTTAGTTCTCATTCACTTTCAATGTGGGATTCCTAATATGCCCCCTCAAGATGGCGGCTCTTTGCGTTCGCTCATCTTGGGTCGAATCCCAACGATTGTATCGGGTACCTGTTTGGGCTTAATGAGCTCTGATACCAAGTGAAAGTATCACGAGGTTCAATTTTAAAACCAATTGGTAATAAGAGGAGCAACTCATGACCTTTATAAGCTCTTGTTAGTTCTCATTCACTTTCAATGTGGGATTCCTAACACGCCCCCTCAAGCTGGCGGCTCTTTGCGTTCGCTCATCTTGGGCCGAATCCCAACGATTGTATCGAGTACCCGTTTGGGCTTGATGAGCTCTGATACCAAGTGAAAGTATCATGAGGTTCAATTTTAAAACCAATTGGTAATAAGAGGAGCAACTCATGATCTTTATAAGCTCTTGTTAGTTCTCATTCGCTTTCAATGTGGGATTCCTAACACGCCCCCTCAAGCTGGCGGCTCTTTGCGTTCGCTCAACTTGTGCCGAATCCCAACGATTGTATCGGGTACCCGTTTGGACTTGATGAGCTCTGATACTAAGTGGAAGTATCATGAGATTCAATTTTAAAACCAATTGGTAATAAGATGAGTAACTCATAACCTTTATAAACTTTTATTAGTTCTCATCCACTTTATTCCTAAAAATTACAAATAATGTAGTTTGTCATTAATCAATCAAATATTAGAACATAGAAACAAAGTCCGATGTATGATTCACCGCATGTGTCATTTTCCTTCAAAATTTTACGTTGGTTTGGTTAGTTTCAATGAACTTTACATGATGCAGCAAAGGAGTTTAATTAATATTGGTCAAGATCATGTTTATGTTCATAGTTTCAGACTTAACCATTAATAACGCTACTATATATCGTATCCATATTAGGTAGTCGAGTAAATTTCATTTTCCATAAGTTATAGTCCGTTAATTAACATGATGCAGTAAAGGAGTTTAATTAACATTGGTCAATGCAGTTGTCTTATGGCTTCAAGACAAGTTTATAACGTGAATCTCTTACATTGATCCAACGATCATTGTATGGCTTCGAGCAAAACAAACCAAATTGATCATGACATGTTTAATGCGGTGAAATATTATACAATAAATAAACTAGTTCATTATGGTCGGTTAGTCATTGGAGTCTCTTCAAAACAACCAGACAAGTTACAAGTCTCATGACTAATGGTACTATCGTTATATCATATTTTCAATAAATAATACTTAACATCTGCAATTTGAGCCAAGAACAAATTAAAAAATCCAAAATTAATACTGCTAATCCAAAAATATAATATATAATCGAGGTACTGTATTTGCTTCATTAAAATTAAGAAATGAGAATTTGACCTTTTGGTTTTCTATCGACCAGCCTAACTTCTTAATTTAATCTTGATCTCATCTCATCTAAAGTTATAAATAAACTAAACAAATCAAATCAAATCCGCAAAAAGCTCTCTTTCTTTCTCATAGCTTCGCATCAAACAATGTTTCGCCACGTGTCCATTGTTCCGTGTGGCAGTGTCGGAACAGAGGAAGCAGGGCCCACAATTGTGGCTTTGGCGCTTGGTCAAAGTCAAACTCAAATGAAATTAAGTTTGGTACAACCCTTTTATTGTGGCCATTCGCATAGCACCACGTGGTACTATCTGTTTGGTTCTTCGTCGGCTTTGTTATCTAGTGTTTTTCTTTAGTTTTCGATTCAGTGTTTTCGGATCTTACGTGGGCGATATCGCAGCTGATCTGGGATCATTCCTAAACCGTTGGATCATTAAGGTTGCCAAACTGATTGAAATTCTAACTAAATAGGTAGTGATGCCACTTGTAAACCGGAATAATTAAAGAAAATTCCTGAAAAGGAAATATTACTTTTGACATTATTGAGCTTAATTAAGAAATGAAAAACGTTAATTGTTTGCCAACTAATTTCCGGGAAAAAGAAAATACGAAGATAATTACCAAAATATTAGTATTATTTTGCAAAAATGACCAATTCCTCCCAAGCAGTCTTTTTCTCAGGAATGAGGATAGCCAATTATGGCTATGTCCTCTATTATTTGCGTTCACACAATAATAATATATCTTTATTGACCATTAAAGTCATAACCAATTACCAATTTGGTATTTTGCGTTTACAAATATCTTCAATTTACTTCATATTCAAAAGACTAGATGCCAAGTATTCACTAACCATATAATGATGGGAAAAAGCTAAGGCTTTCAAATTCCAAGCCTATGACTAGGTTTCCATTTTGATTTTATTTAATTCTGCTGTAACTATTTGTTGCATCCATGGTCAAAAAGCTTATTCTTATTCTAATTATATTAGGTAAATATTCTTCAACAATCATAAGTCTTGGCTAAAAGAGTTTATAAAGATCAAAGCTTAAAGGATGTTAGTAAAATCTCCATTAGACAATTATCAGTTCATGTTTAAATCAATCGGGACCCATAAATAACTGCGTCCTAAGTAAGATGAATAAAAACAAAAATCAAAACAGAATTTTAAAGCAAAAAAAGGTCCACAAGTCGTCAATAGAAACAACAAACAACGCAAGTATATGAAAAGACAAGATCACGCATAGGATTGTTACAAGTTTTGTCAACTAGTCTAACAAACTCCGGAGCTAAAAATGTTTTGTGAACCAATTTGTGGCCTATGATGAGCACAAGCACATGAATTTCAATTTTTTGGTGTGGGGCTTAAGTGGTATTAATTTAATTAATTCAATTCCGGAATGAGAAAACAGCTCACCTCACTCTCCATGGGTATTGAGTGGATGACATGTTGGGTATGGGTCAATTCGGCCAGATTGAAGACAATTTTTTGCTGATACTTGAATGTGGTATTTTTTTTGTGTATTAAAAAGTTTATCCACGTTTAAACTTATTTTATTTTCTATTAGTTATTTATATAATTAGTATTCAATTGTTTCTGAAAATTTACCAGAAATCTAAGCAAAAAAATAAAAGTAAGCTACATGCATGCAAATATTTTCATAATGTTTGGTCCGACCTTCCTGACTGATAAAATTACATTTCTCACATTTATATTTTTATCTACATGCGGGAACTCGTTGCCTCGACTCTACTACGCCAAAATTACCTAACCGAACCATCGCCCCCACGTGAAACTAGACTAATTACTACTTCTCTGTTTTTGAAAGCCCCATCAAAGTTAATTTTGATTGTACGTGCTTCTGGCACCAACCATGAGGACGCAGACTCGGCAACAAGAGGCTTCAACTCCTGCCCAGCCTGACTCTCGCTCTGATTAATCTCGTGGGCTCTCTGTTGAACTGTTCTTGCCAATTTTTCTAGGTTAGCCTCATATCCTCATAAAATTATGTCATTTCTTACGTACTAGACTGAATCGATTATCGCTATAGCCATCTTACGAATTTTGTTGCTTGAAGTTCCCGCATTAGCTTCTTCATTCACAATCAAAATAGCACTAAGGGCATCATAACCATTTCGCCAATCACTTGATTTTTAGACTTTACCCCAAGCTTCGGTAAACCAAATTTTGACCAGAAAATTACATTCGAAGAATAACTGAAGCATTGATTCAGCGTTTTAATAGAAAAATCCACACATATTTTCTCCATTAAGGCGACATAATTTAATTATGGTTGTTGTAGTATAACACTGATTGCTAACATCCATAGAATGATTTGTATCCGAAATTAAATTTGAAACTCCAAACCTTCTTCCACATTATCTCAATTGGATCGAAGGAAGTCCCTGCTCTTGACATATTTTAGGCTAACTTTATACTGAATTTCCCGGAGGTATTAGTCAACCAAATTCCATTGTCATATTTCTCTCATGGCAAGGAATAATTTTAAGGATCCTAGCTAAGTTATCTACACCACAACCTAAAACAATCTTGTTCGGATCCCACAATTCCGAACTTGCCTGGAAAAGCTGATCCGTGGTCGCTATTTAACCTAGACAGAAGTCCACGGTCTTGTCACAAAGTATTTTCTAAGCCAACTGTCTTTGAAAATCAGTGTGTCCCTGCCATTACCTATGATCATACTTGAGTGATCTGGAATTAATTGGTGTTGACTATTAATATTTGTCAACCTTCATAGCCATTTCTCGAATTTCTATCATGAATGAAATGAACTTTCCCAGCAATACTTGGAACTCGGAATTCTGAACCCCTAGCTGCTCTTTCCTGATTGCCATAAATCATGCTAATTTTGCCAGATAGGCCTTGTTAAATTTATCAAAATTCCTTAGGCCAAGCCCTCCTCCTTTGTGAGGTTTGCATATTTATTTCCATTTAATCAAATTCAAGTGCATGTTCCCTGTAATACAAGTTGTCCACCAGATATTCTCTAGAGATTTTTTCAACTCCATTCAGAAAAGCTTTCGGTGATCTGAAAGTGGCCATAACATACGATGGTATGCGCTGAATTACTGATTTGATTATTAGGACTGCTTTTCCTGTTCTAAATACCATCAAAGCTTTTTAATCTCTTCCTTTGAAAAAAAGGGTTTCCCAAATATGTTATATCCTCTTCATATTCTAGCATTCGCAAATTCTTTAGAATCTTTTCTTCAACATCAACTTCACAATTCTTTGAGAAAAAAACCCTCGATTTTTTTTTATAAGCTGGCCTAACCAGTTTTCATAAGTGTGCATTGGTTTCATCAGTTCTCCAACTTCTTCCCAGTTTGCATTGTAAAACAATATTGTATAGTCTGCAAACATAAGGTTAGTTATAGGAGTACCATTTTTTTCCAATTTTAATCTCATTAAATAAACCAAACCTTTCTCTCTTTGCAAGAATTCTGCTAAGCACTTCTGACATAATAATGAACATATATGGTGATAAATGATCTCCTTGTCTTAATCCCCAATATTGCTTAAACTTTTCTAGTGGACTACCATTAAGCAATATGATCCCTGAGACTGTAGAGATACACTGCTCAATCAATTAAAGCACTTGATCTGAAGCACCAAAACATTTTAGGACATGAAGCACAAATGACAATTCAACTCATCGTATGCTTTGCTCATATCGATTTTAATTCCCGCAATACAATTTTTACCTTTTTTTTGCTCTTCATTGTCGAAATCACCTTCGTACCAAGAATAGTTTTCTCAACAATCCTTCGGCCTGGAAATAAAGTCGATTGGGTAGGGGATAACGTTTTTGGTAATAATTTTGAAACATAATTCCAACAAGCTTATTGGCCCAAACTTCTCAACGCAGTATGCTTCGAATGTTTCAGAAATTAGCACAATATGCGCAAAATTAACATCCTTAGGCAAATAGCAAGATCTGAAGAAATCTTGCACAAAAATCACCACATCACCACATCCCAAATCTTTTTTATATATTAAAATTCCCTTGAAAGCCATCCGGTCCTCGTGCCTTTTTAGGGTGCATATCCCAGACGATTTTTTCACTTCCCCTGCCAGAGGAACCCTACATAATTCCGAGTTATCTAACTGAGTTAAGATTGGATTGAACAGACCTTCTAAGTCATGAGATAAATTCATATTTCTTGACTTAAATAGTTCCTCGTAATTAGACTATAGAAGTGTCCAATTGAGAAATTTCATTTTATGGGTTTAGTTGTATAAGAAATATCATAAATAAACTCACTATGACATTTTTTATCTAAAATTAGATTTTTGTACCATTTTTGGACAGATATACCCTCAACTTCAAACAAACCCTCTTTCTTCTCTTCTCTTTTGACTTTCCACCGACATTATTATCTAAAAAACCTCTCGGCCATTTCCGATGATTTTCAAGGGTTTTTGACAGTCGTGCTCTTCCTCCGACGGTCTCCGATAGCTTATTTGTCGCCATTCTCTTCCGATAGCTTATTTGTCGGTCATTTCCTGGATCTACAATGAGCAAACAAGAGAAAAATGTATGTTTTTAGCTCGATTTCTATTTAGATTTTGGTTTAAAACTTGGTTTAGAGTATGGATTCTAGATTCTTTTGATGTGTATATGGATTTTAGAGTTTTTAGGGTTGGAACATATGAGGTCCAAAATTTAAGAAATTTCGGATGAAACTGATTTATTTTTTATGGTTTCTTATGCATTTACGATAGTTTTAAGATTTTAATTGTTTGATCTTTCCGATGATTTTTGATAACTTTTGATAGATTTCTGATGGTTTTGATATTTTCTATAGTTTTCTTTTATGATTTATGATATATTTCCGATGGTTTTGATATTTTGGATAGTTTTTGATGATTTCCGATAAATTTTTGATGATTTTGATATTTTATGATTTACGATACATTTCCGATGGTTTTATTTTCGATGGCTTTTGATGGTTTAAGATGCATTTTTGATGGTTTTATTTTCGATGACTTTTGATGACTTAAGACACATTTTCGATGGTTTAATACATTTGGAGAGTACTTTTATCTAAAAATGAGTCAAAAGTATAATTGATAAAAGTGACATAGTAAATCCACATTTTATATTTGTGACATAATTAAGCGTACAAAATAGAATTTCTCGTTCAATTTGCTACTCAACCATGGCAACTTCTTGCCTACAGTATTATATATTACATTAGTCTTGGTTATCCTTTCAGTTAAAAATTTCATTCAGGATAAATTATTATTAATTTATAATTACACATGCACTAGAAACAAAAAAATAATTTTGGATGCGATATTTGTCCCATTTATAAACTTATATGCTGCATTTAGTTATCTCATTTAATAATGCGCGTATATTGATCATGTGATATTTGGATGCAACAAATTAGTCGCACCCGTAATTTTTTTGAAAAATTAAATTTTGCTGGATATGGAACAAATTGCAAGTTCATTAACATTAATAATAGGAAAATTTTTGAACTTTAAAAGTAAATTTCTTATATCACATAATAAAAAATATTATAAATTATAATTGCTTTATTAGATGACATTTAATTATGCTTTTGTTCGCTAAGATAAACTAAATTATTTATGTCCGATTTGTTTTGCGACGTCTCTATCATGGAGTATAAGGTCCAATTTACCCTCGTCTGCAATTACTAATCAAATATACGTTGTCCGACATTAAATACTTAATTTTCCCACTGGTTAACTATTTTTTATAATTATAAATCACCTTGTATGAGTTAGAAAGTCCACTACAATTTTTTATATTACTGTTTTTTTACTTATGTTTTGATAAATCTAATTTGTTTTTGGTTTTATCCATCAGTTCAGTTCATTAGAGCGGTGAATTTATATTTATATTTATTTTATTTGGGTTACCAAATGAATGACCACAGTTCATAGGTAGAGTGAATGTATTTGGTCTATTACCTTAATTGCATGAGTCGCATTACATGCATAGAGAGGTGAGTTGTTCCTGGTCGAGTTGAAAATATAAAAATAAATATTGCACACTATATTTCTTCTTTTTCCATATTTTCATGAATTCGGTTTTATGAACTTTTATTCTAATTATTACACCAAAAGTTAAAAAGGATGATGAGCTGAAACCTTGAAACTATCCACCGGAAGTTGCCTTATGAGCCACGTTTCTTTCTATCTCTTTCTCTTTTAAACTTCTCTAACACAAAAAATAAAAGATTAAAGAAATAAAGATACACCACTATTTAAAGAAGTCAGTCCAAGAGAACACACTTTTCTTTTCTTAAACACATCTCCTAGTCTCTCTCAATTTTTCAGAGCCTCCTATATTTCAATATTTAAGAATTGGATTGTGAAGGAAAAGAGTAAGAAAAAAAGAGGGTTTTTGGGTTTTGTAGGAATGGAAAGTGGTTCAGCGATTTGCAAGGAAGACGATCAAATGGAATTACCGCCAGGGTTTCGATTTCACCCCACAGACGAAGAGCTTATCTCTCACTACCTCTCTCCAAAGGTCCTCAACAATCGATTCGTCGCCATAGCGATCGGAGAAGTTGATCTGAACAAGTGCGAGCCTTGGGATTTGCCATGTAAGGTCGTACTCTGTTTTGCTTCTCATCCTCTGTTTTCTGATATGTTTCATGTGCGTTAGGGAGGGCAAAAATGGGAGAGAAAGAATGGTATTTCTTCTGCCAGAGGGACAGAAAATACCCGACGGGGCTCCGAACGAACCGAGCCACGGAGGCCGGGTATTGGAAAGCCACCGGAAAAGACAAGGAAATCTTCAAAGCCAAGGCTCTGGTGGGTATGAAGAAAACCCTAGTGTTCTACAAAGGAAGAGCTCCCAAAGGCGAAAAGTCCAACTGGGTTATGCACGAATACAGACTCGAAGGGAAATATTCCCCCTACAATCTCTCCAAAGCCACCAAGGTATTCTATAAATAGCTCACTTTTTTTTGTCGGTTTATATGTGGGATTCCTAACACGAGTCTCGACTCTGAATATGTCAGAACGAGTGGGTGATTTGTAGAATCTTCCAGAAGAGCAGCGGTGGAAAGAAAACTCACATCTCGGGGTTGATGACCTCCGACCTCAAAATTAGATCGTCCATGTTTCTTCCGCCATTGACGGACTCTCCTCGGCCGTACGACTCCAAACCCACGTCGGCTCACGTGACCTGCTTCTCCAATCTAATGGAGGATCAAACCTTTGTCAACAATGGCGAAAGTGTCTGCTTTCCCTTATCGAGGATGACCTCGCTCTACTCGAACCAAGTTCCGCAGTTCGGGGATTCGGTTTTGAGTATGATGGTTGACGCTTCTCCGGCGAAGATCGTGGCTCAGAGGTCCTTCGCCGATCAAAACGACCCCTCCTCCTCCGTTGGACCCGTGGATTTGGACTGCCTCTGGAATTATTGAGGCCACACTATTTTTATTATTTTTTACTTCTGTCATGTGTATAGATTGTGTTACAGGTATTGAAGAAAAAAAAAACGTATTGTAAAATAGGAATGAAAAAAAAATACACTTGTAGTCTTTATTTGGATTGTATAAAAAAAAACCATTCATAACTTGGGGATTGAATATCCTAATTGCATTTATTACCATTGCGCATTGCATAAAATCTTATCATTTCCTTCTTGTTATTTTTTTGGTTACTTTCCCATCTTTGTAGAGTGCGTATTATCGGAGTGAAAGCCTACTTAGTTAGCTTTACCATAAATGCATGTAAATTCAAGTATAGAAGGAAAAGTTTTGATTCATTTGTCTTTTCTATTTACTGATTTTCCTTATGATGATGGTTATTGGATTACCCTAATATTGTGCTTAAAACAATGATGTGCATTCAATACTATACCAGTAGTGTTTTCCTGGAGTGTTGAATTTTTGTACATTGGATATGTGTGTGTGTGTAAATGAGCCCTCGCCAACGTTGAATAAATATTTCAGCATACTAATAAGCTTAATTTGTTATGAAGACTCAATAATAATTCAGGCAGCATAATATAATTTTTATCTGGTCGATTGTTTGTATTAAACTAATGTGACGTCATACTGACCGCAAATATCTGTTCTTGGCGTCGAAGGTTAGGTCACCAACCCGGAGCGATGAATAATAAGTGACAAAAGTACAGAGAGCTATTGTATTTTATTCCCAACAGATTGTTTTCACACACAAATCAAAATAAAGCTTTTCGATTCACCACAAGCTCTCTTAGCAAAGACCAACTCACACACATATTTCATCGCAATTTAGAAAGACGTAACACCCCATCTCTTCAATGGTAGTACTATAAAGTTATCCTCGTTAGGGTTTTATTTTTTTGACTCACAACTCATCCTTATCTTCTTTCTGATCTTTTTAAAATTATATTATAATATTATAAAAAAACGTACGACGAGCACGAGACTTTCAAATACATATATGTCACACGAATATCAAATTCTGAATTTGCGAGAAGGTCGCTTTTATATATTCAATATATATAAATTACATTTTTATATTTTATATTCTGGTGTAGAGAAAGTAATTTAACAATATGTTAACGAGAGAAAGCATTTACTGTGTTCCCATCCTATGTCAAGCTTAGTACACACACACACATATATATATATATATAATACATTATATATATAAGTAGCTCGGTTCCTTATAGTTCTTTGAATTAATTTTCCTGATTTATTGCCTGAAATGATCAACGTGACATTGAATATGAATTAGAAGATAAAAAATAATAGATATCTAAATTAACAGCTGTCTTAACCTAATTGAGCCCTCATCCTTTGTCCAAGCCTAAAATCCAGCAATTTAATGACGATTGCATGTCAAACAATTCAAGAGAGAATAATAAATTATATTGCACACATTCACATTATTCCTCTCTCTCTCTCTCTCTCTCTCTCTCTCTCTCTCTCTCTCTCTCTCTCTCTCTCTCTCTCTCTCTCTCTCTCTCTCTCTCTCTCTCTCTCTCTCTCTCTCTCTCGAATTGTTATCATATAATACAGTACATTGTACAATTACCTATTATTCATTATCGTTTCTTTTAAACTTCTGTTCAAATTATGATTAAAATCTCAGTTTTTGCAACCCTTGCACGAAAGAATCTTACTGTAACTTGAATGATCTATATTCATGGTTTATATCTTTCTGTTTTCCCATTCTCATATATTCATGATATACTCGATTAATTCTATGTCGTTTAGCCCAAAAGGTATTGAGAAAACCAAACATAAAATTTGGAAATTATATCTCAGGAAGTTAGTGCCCTTTGAACAAAACAAAATATTCTGAACTACTTTAACATGATTTCGTATTGTTCAAACGTGTGAATGTAATATCAAAGCAACAAAATTTAGGTTTAATTAGGAATGTTTTAAACCATTGTAGATAGTTTTTCTTGTCATTATTTTATCTAGTCACTGGACGTTAATTTAGCAGACTCGGACGCTCCTCCTGTCTCGTGATGTTAATAACATATATTCACATATGAAATAACTTTTACATTGCATGGGGTAACTACGATAGTCTAGTCGTACTACATGACTTCCAGTTAGGAGGTCGTGCGTTCGAACCCTCCGCAGTGAAATTGCCTTAAAAAAGTTTTACATTTCTTTTAAGAAGGCTTATGTTTTTTGTAAAGGCAAGAAGAAAGGATTGAATTCATGACCTCCTCCAACTTATAGGTAGTGTGAAATTACAACTTAAACTATGCTACTTACCACTTAAGAAGACTTATGTAAACAACTGAAATCATACAAGTGAGTAACTCAACCCAAAGCATGGACATATAGTTCTTGTTTGTACTTTCTCAAGTTCAACTTTACAATAAAATATGAATTTCATTATTTTTGGGCAAATGCCTTTTGTTGAGATTTATGACCACAAAGCAGACATGAAAGACTTTTTAGCAAATAAAGTAGTTTATGGCTAAAGTACTCGATGTAATAATACAATTATGTTCTTTTGCTGAGAATTAAATCAAGATTAAATATTTATTCTTATTTAAGTTTTTGTTTATCTATGTATGTTTACGCCCTGAAACTATCTTCAACGAAAGCCTGTTTAAGTACAGATTTAATAAGATATCTCTTCTTGATTAGTTTATAATGAACAGTTCGCAGTCTAATGATCGATAGGGAAATCGTATCCGATTAATGATTGTTTGAATAAATTATTGATATTGTATCTTGTGATATTGAGAGTTACGACTCTGAAGTTTATTCTTGATGTCTTAATGAAGACATTGAACTAGACATGTGACACTTTGAAGTTCGAAGTAAAATTGTTCTATTGCTCGAAACTTCAAAATCACATACGAGAGGTATTTTCGTAATTACCTTAATCCTGAAGTGAGTACATATTTTCTTGTGACACTTTATGACATTTAATTAGTCAATGAAAAATGTCTAAATGATGTTTTATAGACCCGACAATTGATGCCAAAATAATGCCACGTTCAATTATGTGATTCACATATATGGAATTTGTGTCGTAAGAATGCTACACCGTTAGTATCACACAATGTTTTGTTCTTTGAAGTGCGAGCAAATAAACCACACCTGATATTTAGTAAATAATATATTCTTTGAATAAAACATGTGACATGTTGTGATAGCTCATTTTATGTTTTTCTCGTTCACAAACAACAAATGAGTTGGTGAAATAATAAATGGGGTTAAACGATAATTTTATATTCCTCTTGGTTTATGATTAACACAAAGAGTTATATCGTAAAATACACCGTGAACCGTGTGAAGAACTGTCGTATCACATCAAAAGGAAATAAAAACGCATATGAACTTAGAGACCTTATTACTGGTGCTTTAGAGAATCCCTAATGCTAGCAACTAAAGTTTCTTTTTTGTGTATGTGTTACAAAATATTTTTATTTTTAATAATTATCTACTTGTCATGTAATGATTATGGCATTAGAGTAATTTTTGACACTCATATTTTTTATTTTGGCTTAGACAAAATTATTATAATATTATATCCAACAATATTTTAAATTTTGTGGGACCAAATTTAATCATTATTAGTTTCTATCACTATTAAATTAATCTAATAATTTCTTATTATAATATTTAAAGCAATAATTAGAGATTGCATTAAAGATGCTCTTAGTGGAATCACCAATATTAAGAATTAAAAGCTTGAAAAAAATTGTGAAGTTTTGTATTAGAATTTTATACTAATGTTTCGTTCATGTGGGTCCATGAGGTCTTAATGTTAGACCTTCAAACGAGATTTGATGAACAAAATAAATGTTAAAAATATGTAAATGTGATTTGTTGAAATCAGAGTGAATTAAAATATATTTTTAAGTACTAAGTTGATTTGATAATTTTCTCATTAAGTGTATGTGATTTATACTATGTTAAATATTTCTTTCATGATTAAATAAATAAATAGTTATTTAATTTTAATTACTTTTATTTAATATAGCAAGTTGTATAATTATGTCGATAATAATACAATATGGGATTTTTATAAATTGAAGGTGGAGATAATTAATTCGTTTATTTCTATTGGTTAATTTAATAAGGTGTGGATCGGTGACATGTCATTCTTGTCCGTTAGATCGTGAGAATCAATTAGATTTTTCAATGTAATTCATGATAAAACATATAAGAAAAATATAATGTGGAATATTGATTCTAGGGTAATTTTGATGTATAGCCGGGTAAACTATGTGTAATTTGATTATTCCCAAGGTTTCGTTAATAGCTTGAAAATACCCTGGTAAAATCGTTTACAGAAGTCCGGAGACAAAAATACCCCAAAAAATGTTTTCAATATGTAAACGAATTAAGAGTATTTTGGACTGTTTATGATATATAAACGAATCTGTCTAGGTATTTTCAATCTGTTAACGAAAACTTGAGTATATCCAAAATGGAAACGTTTTATAAGGCTATAGAGCCAATTTTTTGTTGATTATATGATCTTAGGTATCAATCAAGCAACTAATGGCATATATTTGACATGCAATGGTCAGCCACTTTGAGGGAGAAAGAGTTGAAAAATGCATCAAATTATGGTAAGAAAATATTGGGTATATATTTAAAATTGATTAGAGATTACACACACTCGTTCCCTTATAAACAGGACACCTTTTTCTCCCCCCACCCTAAGTTTTGGTAGAGAGAGAGAGAGAGAGAGAGAGAGAGAGAGAGAGAGAGAGAGAGAGAGAGAGAGAGAGAGATTGTTCTTCCTGTTGGAATTTGATTAACAATTAACCTAATTCAATTACGAAACACATCAATATGTGGCGGAATTTCATAATTCAATTTAACATATTAAAACCAATTTAAAACATGTTCGATAACCATATCATTAAATCTAACCTAACATGTCAATAAATTTATAATCTTGTCAATAAATCTATCTAAACATGCACACGAACAATCCAAACACATATAATCATTCTAAAATATCATATTGTCCAGATCCAATTCGTTCGAGGGATACTTACATAATTCGGATCTGCGAGAGCAAGTCTCGGTGTCTCTCGGAAAAACTGGCCGGCCGATCCTCTACGCCACGCCCGTCAAGCAAATCCTCAAAGTCGTCGATCCTTCGTTGCTCCAAAATATGGCCGGCCCTGTGGGAGGAAAAATCACTCAAACAACCACAAGTTGAGTCAATGATAATACTCGAGGGATTTTGTGAGACAAAGAGGGTGGGCTCTTTCGTAGGAACAAGGGAAGAAGGAATAAAAGGGGATTCTCTCTACGGTTCGCTCTCTCAATTCTTTAGGGATTTTGGCCAAGTATTTTTCTCCTTGGGAGAGAGGAAATAGTCGGCCAAGATGGGAGGGGAGAGAGAGAGAGAGTGGCCGAATGAGCTAGGTCAAAAAAGGAGAGAGAAGAGCTCCTTTTATTTCAGGGAGAATGAGCTTAATTAGGTCAAAAACAATTAATGACCCATTAATCAAATTTAAGCCCGATAAATTATTTAAGCAATTTTCCAACCCATTAATTCACATTAAGTGGCCGGCCAACTTATGCTATTTATCTCCCAAATATTTTTCGATTTCTTTCTAAAATAATATTTAATTAATTTAGAATATCTCATTTATTTAATGACAAATCATTAATTATTTTCATACTAAACAATGTAGTACGAAACGAGAAAATTTTTATTTTCATCTTTTATTTATTTGAATCATAAAATTATATTATTATCAATATAATAATTTAATATGATTCGTTAAATAAATGTAATAATAAATAACCAATTATTTATTTAATTACTTAGAAAATAATTTTCTTAGTGTCAATCACAATTTACGTCTAATGAGAAAATCGATCTTTTCTTGTTCACTAATATCTCATCCAAGAGTCTATCATTGAGACCTTATGGACCCACATGAACGAAGCTTTAGAATAAAGATCGGACGCAAAAGTTCACAAACTTTTTCCGACTTTCAATTCTTAATATTAGTCGATTCCACTAAAGGACCAATATTGAACATCTCTAAGTTCATATGCGTTTATATTTCCGTTTGATGTGATAAAACTATTCTTCACATGGTCCACAGTGTATTTTACGATATTACCCTTTGTGTTTATCATCAACTCAGAGGAATGTAAAATTACCGTTTTACCCCTGAGTTATTATTTCACCAAGTCCTCTGTTATCTGTGAACGAGAAAAAACATAGAGTGAAATGTCTCAACATGTCACATGTTTTATTTCAAAGAATTCTTTATTCGATGAATACCAGGCCTGGTTTATTCGCTCACACTCTCATAACAGAGCATGGTGTGATACTAATGCCTTAGCATTGTTTCAACACAAATTCCATATCTGTGAATCACATGTTTCAACGAAATAGTATTATGACACCAACCGTCGGGTCAATGAAACTTCATTTAGCCATTGCCCATTGACAAATCAAATGTCATAAAGTGTTACAAGAATACATGTACTCACTTCAGGATTTAGGTAATTACTAAAATACCCCTCGTATGTGAGTTTGAGGTTTCGAGTGATTAAACGGTTTTATCTCGAACTTCAAAACTTCACAGGTCTTGTTCAATATCTTCATTAAGATATCAAGAATAAATTACAGAGTCACAACTCTCCATATCACAAGATAAGATATCGTTTAATTCATTCTAACAATCATTACTAGGATTCGATTGCCCAATCGATCTTTAGATTGCGAACTATTATTTAAACTAGTCATAAGAAGGTATCTTGTCAAGTCTGTACTTAACACTTCTTTCGTTGATGACAGTTTCAGAGCGTAGACATAAATGCGTAAACACAATCTTAAATAAGAATGGATATTCAATCTTTATTTAATTTCAAAGTAAAATAAATACAAAAGTATTTAATATCAAAAATCTCCTTTGTGGGCACAAATGCCAACACTTCCTTGTGTCATATTTAGAGAGATAAATTGTACTTCCCTTTTGTCATATTTTCATAAAGAAAAACAAGCAGTGGTAAAAGTTCCAAATTTGTTTCTCTCTTGTTCATAAAGAGTCTACCATCTTAATCTAACTAAAACCCAAAATTCATAACGTTAAATCCATCGTGGTTGTTTGATTGAAGACGGAAGGACGACTCGTGAAGATCGAAGATGGAAGGATGACTCTTGAAGATTGATGATGAAAATCGTAAGTAAATCCGGAACTCTAAACATGTTAATCCTATAAATAGTTATATGATTTTTCGATTTCTTCAATTCTTCATTTACGAAATAATATATTTTAGATGCATGATTTTCATTTTTAATGTTATGATTAATTTTAAATTCAACGTGTTTTCATATTAAAAAAAAATTTGAAACTCCGCGCCGTAACATATTATGTTCATTATTTATATTAAATTATTAATATCGTTCCAACATATATATATATATATATATATATATATATATATATATATATATACATAGAGCATGTTTTCGTATAAGAAATTAAGAAAATATCAAACATAGACGAAACAATTATTCACAGTTAATGTTATTATTATTAAAGTGTTCAAAATATATTTAATTCATGTTTATATCTCACATTGTATGGTATATGCAGTTTGTCTTAATTTTACCGAACTTAGTTCAATTAAATTACTTCGACTTAATAGGCTATAAACAAATTAACTAATAGATTAATTCATAAATTTATTTGGATTGGAGTTATTTTTTAATAATATAAAAATTTGGCTAAAGTTTAAGAAAAACCTAGAATTTTGATATTATAATAAACTATTCAGTTTATGATCATTAGATAACTAGGTATAATTTTTTACTTAAAGAATCTGAAGTGGTCGCTCTCACTTAAAAAAAAGGGGAATTAGTCATATTTATATTCCATTTCGACTCCTATGCTAAATAATAGTCTAGTTTCCTAATTTTTTTAAAAACCTATATACAAAATGCATGCATCATATTACAAAACTTAGGCTTAAGTCGTGCTCAATGAACGGAAGAAAATACCTTCCATCTTTCGTGAGGTATGTCTACCGTTGGCAGCGGAAATGCGCCTTCCGTTTGCTGAGATTTTGCGTTTCGAAACTTAATGGAAGAGTCTGCAAAGTTTCACAGAAATTGTCCCTTTCCTTGAGTTCTATGGAAGAAGTAAAAAGAAATTCGGAAAAAATAGTAAATTCAAAATGAATATTTTGAATGAAAATCGTTACTTGTTAATATTCATTAAAAATTCATAAAATTAAAACACTAGAAATTATACATTTCATTGATGTTCATGATTGTAAAGTTCAAGTCATAGTTGTTCACAAGATTAACGTTGACGAACGTTCCATGCAAATGGTGTTTGTATTGACACTAGTCTTTGTAAAGGGTGAGAGCTTCCACTATGTAAGCTTTCAAAATTTATCGTTGATCGTTGATGCTTCGCCCCAAGCTACTGAACGGAGATTTGGATGAGACTATCGATACCGAGACGAAGTTGATATCTC
This sequence comes from Urtica urens, assembly GCA_958296335.1. Classification (NCBI taxonomy): domain Eukaryota; kingdom Viridiplantae; phylum Streptophyta; class Magnoliopsida; order Rosales; family Urticaceae; genus Urtica; species Urtica urens. Next base: position 3,601,305 of record OY282525.1, read on the forward strand.
AAGTCATTTTTTATAGGATGAGAAACATGTTTTCATGTTGTCTTCACCATGCTAAGAAATTGAGATCCTTTTCGCTCATGGATGCAAATTGGCGAGTGTTGTACAAAGTGATCTCGTCAAGCTCCGATATCTCCATACCGGACTCCAGGTATGGAGATAATATTGGCGTTGGAGTTCGACCTCATGAAAACCGATCAATGTCTCAGAAGATCACCCTACTAGTTGATGGTGGTCATAGTGGACTCATCTCCACAACTTATGATAGTTGTCTTTTATAATACCTGAAGAAAGTAATATTCTTCTAGGGCCCTTGTATGATCTTGTGCAACGTAATCTTGTCTGATATATCTCTTCAACTTTTTTAAAAACGAAAAAAATTCATTTTAGAATCTAATATGCATGGAAAACCATATAAGTAAGGTATTTAGAAGCCCCCAATATTTTTTGATTTTAGCCCTCATTGATTAAATATAAGGTTGGAAAAATTAGTATGATTGTTGGAAGAATCTATGATGTCTGGTTACGAGGCATAGAGAGTTAGGAACTCTATAGTTATTCCAGTGTATCTTCCGAAGATACTGAATTGGCCAGTGCACCATTAAAGACAATGTAAGAACAAACCATTTAACCTTTTCTGTCTCAACGTCACTATGTATGAATTGCATCGTGCTTATCTAAATTCTGAAATGAGACATGTCATTTCATAGCTTTAATATTCTCATTTGAGGAAGTCAAATTCTAGATCCATTAAGTGATATAGACTAGACAAATTGGTGAGAAATTAAGTTATGAAGATGTCATGAACCGGCTTTGTGAAGTTCTCATATATATGGAATTCATGTACAAGATATCTGAAATGCAATATATATCACCTCATGCTTTATTACTTGGATTGTGAATAAATGAACCGTGCGGTATCCAAAATTAAGTAGCGACTTTATTTGGATGACACAATCACTAGGACAAAAAAGGCTTTTAGAAGCGACAAAAGTCGCTTCTAAAGGTCAAAAAGTCGCTTCTAAATGACCTTTAGAAGCGACGAAATTAGAAGCGACTAGTCGCTTCTAATGCCCAAACAACCAAAAAAAATATATTTTTGATTTTTGGTATATTAATTAAAATTGTTACTTAATTAATTAAAATTATTATTAAATATTATTATTAATTGACAAATCTAACAAAAAAATGATTTTAATAGAGCTAAAATATATTAACAAACTTATAAAAAAATATTATCAAAACTTATTAAAACATATTAACAAAATGTATAATCAAAACTAAGAAATTAAAAAACTAAAAAATTAACTAACATATAAACCAACCTCTAACAAAAAAACTAAACCAAACCGAATAAACTACGAAAAGTTACAAATTTACCGGTTTATGTTGCAATCGACGGAGAGATGCGGTGATTGATACGAGACTCCGACGACCTAAAAATTAACAGTTTGAAAAATAATTTCAAAACAAAATAATCAAATTACAAAAATAAACAAACAAAACTAACTATTGAAACGACAATTAAACTAACTAAAACATATTAACAAACAAATTAACGTCGTCAAAATTATCAAACTAAATTCATAATTACGTCAAATGAACAACAATTAAGTTAATAAATTAACAAATTAATTAAGTCAAAACTTCACATATTATCTAATGGACTATAACATTTGAGATTGCTAATTACCAATTACTTATACAAATTAACTAAGTTAGTAACTAATTTTACTAATTCAATTTACATACTTAAATAAATAAATTAATTAATTCACAACTATAACATATAAAAATTAAATTAAATTAAAAACTAAACCTTTAAAACTTACCGATTGCAATGACGGGGAGAGGGCCGGAGGAGAGCTCGCCGGTAGATGACGGGGTGGAGATCGGAGTGCAGCGAGTCCTTGCCGGAGGAGGGCTGAAAATAAAAAAATTAAATACCAAGATCGGGACATACACACCGTTTCAACGACGAAGAAACTTACCCGATGCAGTGAAGAGGAGCTCGGCGGAAGGCAGTGGCGGAGCTCGGCGGGAAGGCAAGGGCGAGGAGGGAGGAGAGACGGGCGGAGAGAGGAGGGACGGGCGGAGAGGGGAGGGAGGGAGGAGGGACGGGCGGAGAGAGGGAGGGCGGAGGGGAGGAAGGGCAACCGGATGGACGGGAGAAAGGGAGGGAGGGAGGAGGGGAGGGACGACGGAGCAGGCGACCGGATGGTTGGGTGAGGCAGAAATTCGGAGGGGAGGGAGAGAGGAAGAGATTTTCGAAAGGGAGGAGAAATGGGGGAGGGAGGGGGAGGCTCGGGTGCTTTAAAACCCTAAAAACATTAGAAGCGACAAGTCGCTTCTAATGTCCTCCAAAACCAAAACGACGACGTTTTGGTAAGTGGGGGCATTAGAAGCGACTAGTCGCTTCTAATGTCGCTTCTAATGTCTCTGTAGGTGAAATTTTGGCGGAAGGATTTTGGAGCCAAATAATTTGGGCATTAGAAGCGACATTAGAAGCGGCTAGTCACTTCTAATACCCAATTTTCCATACTTAGTGAAATTTTGGCGGTAGAGTTTTGGAGCAAAATAATTTGGGCATTAGGAGCGACATTAGAAGCGACTAGTCGCTTCTAATGCCCAATTTTCCATACTTAGTGAAATTTTGGCGGAAGGGTTTTGGAGCCAAATAATTTGGGCATTAGAAGCGACATTAGAAGCGACTAGTCGCTTCTAATGCCCAAACATACTAAAATATTTGGCACGGAGAGTGCGAGCCAATAATTTTGGTGTTTAGAAGCGACTTGTCGCTTCTAATATGTCGACTCGGACAATTAGAAGCGACTAGTCGCTTCTAAATGAAAAAAATTTCATTTTTCGGGTCGGGGTGTTTACGTTAGAAGCGACTAGTCGCTTCTAATGCCAAAATGTCGCTTCTAATTAGAAGCGACTAATCGCTTCTAATTCCCCCCGTCGTTTCTAAAGGTATATTTTGTAGTAGTGAATGTGATTTGTTAGCTCCTCGTCAATACATTGTTTCTAACTTATTCACAAGTAACTAAGGAGTTGAGGATATAACAACTAGAAGGGTAAGAAGGGTAAACATAGATAACATTCAATGGATCCGCTCAATATAATTAAGTTGAATTTGATTAGAAATTGAATTCATTTGAACCGAGAGATTCTCAATGTCAACTAGAAGCTCAAGCTTTGTTCATTTGGATCCATAAGGTCACTATTACAGGTCATTAGAGTAGGATTGTTAAACTAGAAACTAAGTCAAGATAAGTTCAAGTATTGAACAAGACGTTTTCTCGGAAAATATCTAAAGGGTATTTTTGTCCACATCGACATAAAATGATGTGAATGTAAAAATAAGATTTTGAATATTTTCATATGATGGAAATATAAATTAGTTTCTAAATCCGAGAAGTTGTTTGAGGCATTATGAAATTAATTTCATTATTTGTGCAATATTAATTCTACAATGGGTATTTTAAAAATTTACGTAAAAAAAATATGGAAGCATCTAGATGCCCTACCCTAGTGTAGAGTTTTCCCAAGATACATCAATGAGTAGAGAATTATTTGCTTTTAATTATAAAGACAATTACCCAAAAGGAAAAGAGGAAATGAATTTCCTTGAGAAGGAAATAAATATGCTAAGTGAGGACACAAATTTTCCTTCACTCAAGCATATGTTGACCGGCCATGTACTAAGGGGAAGAGGAGAGAAAATCAAATATTGTGTCATGAATGCACAGTTGTAAAGGGTGATTACCCTTTTCTTATTTTCCTTCTCCCATAAATAGAGCCTCACATAGAGATGTAAAAATAAGCATTCTTGCTCTTGTCTCTCTCTTCATTGATTTGTTATTGGGCTATTGTGTTTAATTGTGCCCACATACAAATCCTTCTAAACCTCTAAAGACTCATGTAATAGAAACCTTAGGTTTCTCGAGTTCACGTTTAAGTTTGAAAGAATCGAGCCATACGAGAAGATCAACCTTTCTCAAAACTCCTCCAAATCAAGATATAAGAAAGGTTTGCACTTAAGCATTTTAAATAATGTTTTTAAATTTATACATGTTCATACACTTTGCTTAGATTAGTAAAATTGTTTTACTTGTAAATAAATTTTATATTCCACCATTAATATGATTAATGATAATTTTTCTTAACCATAGACCTATTCCAACAATGTTGAAAACACGTCATAATCGCGCTAAATGGAGTTAGTCGGATTTATTTTTTAGATTTGTTAGTTTCATGGAAATATGTCGACAAAATGGAGGCGGCCTGTTGGTGGTGTTGCGGCCCCGCCATTTCTTCTTGTGTTGTTTAAGTCACAATATTAAACCCAAAATTTTGGGCGATTTGAGCACAACTTCCATGGAAGAAAACCTTGAAATCATGAGGAAGAGAAGACTGAAATTTCCGACGACGATTCGGTTCAATATATAGTGAAGTTTTCGCTGAAATCTTTCGTAAAAGAATAACTTTTCTGTCACGCTGTTGTGATTTCACTAACATGTCAAGGTCTATTCGCCGAGAAGGATTCGATGTTCAAGAAATGATGAATTAGCATGTTCGTCAACAAGGTTGTCATTAGAGGTTTTGAAGGTGACGATCATGAGTTTGTGTTCACCATAGACCTATTCCAACAATGTTGAAATCTCGTCATATATAGTCGTGCTAAATGGAGTAAGTCGGATTATTTTACGTTTATTACTTTCATGGAAATCTGTCGACAAAATGGCGGCGGCCTGTTGGTGGTATTGCAGCCCCATCATTTCTTCTTGTGTTATTTAAGTCACAATACTAAACCCGAAATTTTGGGCAATTTGAGCACAACTTCCATCGAAGAAAACCTTGAAATCACGAGGAAGAGAAGACTGAAATTTCCGGCGACGATTCGGTTCAATATATAGGTGAAGTTTTGCTGAAATTTTCGTAAAAGAATAACTTTTCTTTCACGCCGTTGTGATTTCACTAACTTTTATAGAAATTGTTCTATCTTTTACGTTCCATTCTTCTATAAAATTTAAAATAATATCTAATATAACATCCCTAGTATGACTACAATCTATTATTTAAAAGCTATTTTCCATAGGTACCAAGCTTCATCAATGTTATTAACTATTACACTCATTAATTCATCTTAATGTTACTCGGATCAAATATCAGAAGTAAGTGCTATGTCAAACTGACCCGTCATGAAACATGTTTTTCAGTTTTCCTTTTCTTCGTGAAAATATTTCATAACGTTACTTCTTAAAGTTTTTTTAGAAATTAATTGAATTTTAATAATTAGGTAATGAACGAAACTACAAAAACCTTTAGATTGCATGTTATAAAAATTGATATGTTGAAACAATAAATCTAATTCGTTATTTTCTAAAAACAGCGGAGTCATGGCGTACCTGACTTGAAGATGATTATCGACACATTATTGTAGTGGTGACTATTGACAGAGATGCCCACAAAAATATTATTCATTTACATATCAATGTAATATAAATCTCTCATGAGTCGTTATAGTAATTTGCTGATTAAATTAATAAAGTTGAAAAGTTCATTCATTCTTTTTTCGTTTGTTTGAAGATTTATGATATTTAATAGTCTTACCATCCTTAATCAAACTTAACAACGTATGAAGAGACGAATATAGATTTGCGTGAATAAACTTTTCATGGTTTGCTTAAAATGAAATATTCACATTCTAAATATCTACGGACTGATCCTAGTATGTTTGTTGGAAAAATTTATGATGTCTGGTTACGAGACATAGAGAGTTGGGAACTCTATAGTTCGTCCAGTGTATCTCTCGAAGATATTGAACTGACTAGTGCACCTTTAGAGACAATGTAAGAAAAAACTATTTAACCTCTTCTGTCTCAAGGTCACTATGTATGAATTGCATTGTGCTTGCCTAAATCCTGAAATAAGACGTGTCATTTCATAGCTTATATATTCTCATTTGAGAAATTCAAATTCTTGGCTCACTCTGTGATCTAGACTACACTAATTGGTGAGATATTAAGTTATGAAATGTCATGAACGTACTTTGTGAAGTTCTCATAGATATGGAATTAACAAGATTACCAAAATGCAATGTATATCACCTCATGCTTTATTACTTGGATTGTGAACGCAATATCCAAAATTAAGTAACGATTTTATTTGGATGACACAATGTGACTTGTTAGCTCCTCGTCAATACATTGTTTCTAACTTATTCACAAGTAATAAAGAAGTTGAGGAAATAACAACTAGAAGGGTAAGATGGTAATATTATAAATCTCATCTAGTTGATGATATTCACGAAGGGTAATCATAGATAACATTCAATGGATCCACTCAACATGATTAAGTTGAATTTGAGTATTAAATAAATTCGTTTGAAGCAGAGATGTTCAGTGTCAACTCGTCAGTTGACATTAAACAAATACTCGGAAAACATTTGTGAACTTTTCAGTCCAAGTATAGTAGCTCAAGCATTGTTCATTTGGATCCATAAGGTCACTAGTACATGTCATTAGAGTAGGATTGTTAAACTAGAAGTTAAGTCCAAATAAGTTCAAGTGTTGAACAAGACGTTTTCCTGGAAAATGTCTAAAGGGTAATTTTGTCCACATGGACATAAAATTATGTGAACGTCAAAAAAAGAATTTTAATATTTTCATATGATGGAAATATAAATTATTTTCTAAAGTCAAAAAATCCATTGAGGAATTATTTATTTAATTTCATTAGTTGTTCATTATTAATTGTACAATGGGTATTTTAAAAATTGTCTTAAAAGAAATAAGGAAGTTTCTAGAAGCTCCATCCCTATGCATAGAATTCGGCCAAGCATCATAGAGGAAAGAGAGAAATATCTGTTATTATTTTGTGCATTATTATTGTATATTGGTAATTGCTCAAAAGAAAAGAGGAAATGAATTTCTTTGAGAAGAAAACAAATGTGCTAAAGTGAGGAAACAAACTTCCCTCACTTATGCATCACGGTGGCCGGCTATGATGATAAAGAAAGAGGATAGGAAATCAAATATTGTGTCATGAATGCACAATAGGAAATTGTTATTACCCTTTCTTGTATTTCCTTCTCCTATAAATAGAGGTTTACATTGAGATGTGAAAAATAAGTTTTTGCGCTTTTTTTCTCTATAGTGGCTAACCATTCTCTTCCCCCCCTCTCTCTCTCTCTCTCTCTCTCTCTCTCTCTCTCTCTCTCTCTCTCTCTCTCTCTCTCTCAAATATCTCTTTTATTTTGGCAAGTAACTCCTCATTAGACTTAGGTTTAAATTAGTACTTTAGCTCATAAACTTGTTCTTGAGTTATTGTGTTTAATTGTGCCCACACACAAATCTTTCAAATCCTCTATAGACTCTTGTAATAGAAATCTTAGGTTTCTCGAGTTAACGACTAGGTGTGAAGGAAACGAGCAAGACCGGGCTTATCAAAGATCAAGCTACAAAAAATATTAGCCCCAAGTAAAATATAATTATATAATGTTTTAAATAATATGATGTTTATGCACTTTGCTTAGGTTAGTAAAATTGTTTTACTTGTAAAGAAATTTTATATTCCGCCATTTACTTGTTAATGATTATTTATTTCTTAACCATAGACTTATTCCAACAGTGGCACAAATATGAAGTCACTTGTTCCTTACTATCACATTTGACTTGTTTCTCGTACATAATGCACAAACCATTCTGCATTTCAACGTCATCGATTTATATGAAGTAGATGTGGGACCTTGATCTCATTTACTTCTTTTGTTGAGTCGGTTGAGGATTTTTTTAGCTTTCGGAGGCGTCGACTTGATCTTGTGGTGGTGGCGGTGGTCGTAGAGTATTTGAACGGCGCTGAGGAGATGGAGTAGGAGACCTAGGTGTTTGTGATTCGAAATGATGATATTGTTGTTAATAAAATGGATATGGATTTGGATATCCATATGGTAGTTGCGATTAATATATTTGTTGATCCGAAACGTAAAGGTTGGTTGGAACAAATTGAGCCAACTCATTTTTCTTAGTGGTTGATAATTCAGTATTGAAGCGGGAGTGAATATAGGTGCTTTGGTATTTTTCGTAGTTTGGAAATTGTGAAAAGTTTAACCACTTTTGTGGATATTAGTTAACGGAGATAAAATTAGTTGATAAACTTGTGAGAGTTCGAAAATGATCCCCATAACTTCGAAAAGATAAGTCTCGAGACATCTTCAAAACACCTGAGAAAACCCTTCCGCGGTATCTGTGCCGCACGTGCAGGTTGACGCTTAAGTAAGGTTCTTTTAGTAATTGAGTATTTCAGTCGAATTTTTTAAACATAGATTTAACCAGTATTTAAAATACTTCGTAATTTTTGTTTCATGGGATTTGAAGGAATCTATATCATGTATCACCGAATAACTACTCTCAGTTAATATCACTGCCTAACTATTTAAATATTAAAGATATAGCTTAAGGCATTCTCTTAACATTGTTTTAGTTTAATCTAAATATTTAATTTTTAAAAAATTAGCCTAAAATGAAATATAGAATTTGAAGTACCATCTTCCTAACACTACCCTTTAATTTTAGAAAAATGGCTCTAAATAACGTACAAACATTGTTATTGTATTTTAGACATTCTTTTTTGATTTCTAAATAAAGAGCCAGAACGTAGTGACGTGCCATATTTAGAAGGTGCGCTATTGCAATTATGGTCTTTCGTAATAACTGTTAATTAACTGCTGCCTTAATAACTATTATTTTAAATGAGAGTAAATATGTCATAATATTCGATTTATTTTAGTTAATTGCTATAAATAAATTCTTTTAAAACATTGGCTATTTAACAATTTTTATGTTTCAAAAAACTATATTACTACTTATCCCTTATCTATATCCTATTCATTTTAGTCTAGAAATGCTAGAAGTAATTTTTTTTAATACATATTTAAACTTTTAATAAGTCGTGTAACAAACAGCTGTTAAGATTTTATTTAAGTGCAATCAGCATAAACTATAGATAATTCCATACTACGTCTAAATTGAAAATCACTTGTTTAATTCTCACCGCAAGAAAATGAAATCTTTTTTCAATTAAATAAATTCCAATTTAAAATAGTTCATTCACACACGTGTGTGTACATATGTACACACACGTGTGTGTACATATGTACACACACGTGTGTGAATGAACTATTTTAAATTGGAATTTATTTATTTGGAAAAAAATTTCATTTTCTTGCCCAAAAATATCACCAGTTGTACTTCATTTTCTCAAAATATACTAAAATTAATTTTTTTTCCTAAAATATCAATACAAAATACTAAAATATTCTTATTTTTTTACATTTTATTCCATATCCATATTAACCAGTTACTATTTGAAAAAAAAATTAAACTAAAAGAGCTAAAAACTGTCTCACCCCTAATTTTTAAATTTTTTTTTGGCTAATAATATATTGTATGACATTTACGCTAATTTATTTTTTTTTAAATATATTTCATCTTTTGACATAAAATTAACTTGTACTTTGGTAAATAAAATGTTTTGATGGATTGTTGGTAAAATTAACAGTTGGCAAATAAATTGTTTTGATGGATTTTTGGGAAAATTAACAATTAAAAATGATAATTGCCAATTAGTCTTATATTTATATATATATATATATATATGTAATATATATAATAGGGACAATCAAACCAATTGCGCAATAACCCATTTAAAAAATAATAACAAGTAAATGGCTAGTTATAATTAGTTCGTGTATATAATATTATTACTTAAATCAGTCACTTTTTTATTCCCGTTTCAGTTTATCGCGTGATAGATTATTTTAAACTCTCTTCCACTCTCGTATAAATTTATATCACACTCATTTATAGTTTAGAAATACAAGAAGTAATCAATTTTTTTAATACGTTTTTAGACCTTCAATAAATTGTATAAGTAACAAACATCTTCTAAAATTCTAATTAAAGTATTATTTCAATTTAAAATGGTACATTTCATATATTTGCATATAAAATGGTATCAATAGCTTAATTATCTTTTAAGGAATAACTGGTACTAAAATGGCCAGTTGTAATAAATTTCTCTACATAATATTTTCACTTTCGAGATGCTCTGATATAAATATTACTGAATTTGTGTACTTTTGTTATAATAAAAATAACCAAAACATAAATATTGGAATAAGCTCGTATAAATATTGTAATACACACATCAATCATGAAATATAAAATTTAATGACAGGTATATAATAAAATTTATATTATTTTAAAATTTCCAAAACGTTCAAAATAATAATTTTTAACCAAATAATTTTTTCTCCTGATTTAGAATAGAGTAAAATTAATGTTTTGTTATTTTTGTATAATTTATTTCTTTCAAATAATGGAGTTGGTTCAGTAGTATAATGTAATACTTCACAACAAATTAATAATTTTATTTTAAAAAAATCACCAGAAAAAACAAACAAATAGTTATGTACATGCATAAAAGTTCTATGCGCTAATTCATGTATCCCAAATTGGACAACTGATTGAAGTCATAAAGTGGAAAGTTAAAATCATAGATATACTTTGAAAAAGTCGCATTCGGATACGTTTAAGTTTAAGAAATTCTTCGAAGCGTACTTTAGAATCATGGGATGATGGGAGAGCTGTTATAGCATTCTCATATATTACGTATGACCAGTTACATGCTTTTCTATTTTTTGTTCCTAACAATATATTATAGCACGTGCTACATGCCACCATCGGAAGTTATATGCTTTTTTCTTTTATCACTTTCGCACGGAGTGTTAGCTTCCATAAGCCCAAACCATTTTCTCGTCACATTAGCTAAAGAATAAATTATGTAAAAAATTGAACAACCTAATCCTAAATAAATAGAGGTTAGAATACGAACGGATGATATAATAACTCAATTTTGAAAATCACTGTACTTTCTTTTACTTATTTTTATTCGTATATTAAATAATAAATGAGTTATAAACCTATGTAAACATAAGATTTTAATTTAGCCAACGTTTTATTAACTTGTATTAGATAACAAACGTATTTCTGTGTTATATTTATTTTAAATTTTTTTTTACCGCTTTGTCATTTTCGTTTTTGGTATCTTTAATTTTCAAATTTTTAATTTTAATTTCCATTTGTAATTCAAAATTTGAAATTGTGATTTTGTATTCGAGGTCTTCGGGTGTTTCCACTCTCTGAAACCGCCTCGTTGCGTTGGTGCAACTCTCTGAATGGAACCCTCATTCTAGACCTTTTTCCCGGGGGGGGGGGGGGGGGGGGTTTCGATGCTCCCCCGGGTGCCAAATGTGACTGGCAGGTGAATGGAACCCTCACTCTAGACCTTTTTCCCGGATAAACTATAGATAGTAGCTTTGCTCGGTCAAGTCTATCGCAAATTTGTATATGATGTTCACTACACTACCATTGTCAATAAAGATTCGTCGGACCATGCTGTTGGCGAACGTCGTCGACGATATTGGAAGACATATGATAAAAATAAATTAACACTACAAACTAGTGGCAAAATATACAAAAAAAAATTATTTTAGTAAAACATTTTTACGAAACCTAGACAAAGTGCATGAACATATTATTTACGACAACAAACCTTTCTTAAATCTTGAATCTTTGTGAAACTTTTGGAATGGTTGAACCTTTGTCTCGCTCTAATGCTCGTCTGATTAGCATCTAGGTCAAACCTGAGCAATCACAAAAATTTCTACTGTTAGGAATATTACCCACTTGAAGATGACGTATGAATAATTACTGAATTTGATATTTAGATTATCATATAAGCATTATATGATTAGTGGGTTGAGTTCTAAGTAATCAATTATCAATAACAACGATCTTCCATAGCCTCCGTATTAAACTGAGTCAAGTGTTGGGCACCTGAGTTCGAGCGGTGTGTTAAAACAATGTCGATGACTGATATACGTCTGGAAAGATATATCGAAAGTCATATATGTGTAACACATTAGTGAAGACTGATCATTATGTGAGAGCATTGTACACTTGTGGTAAGTGTACAAACTGGACAGGCATTCGGGTAGATGTGTTGTTTAAGGACCATTACGACGCACTAACCGAGGCAACTATTGTTGGGATTGGTGCCCACAAAGGAGAATATTAGACATTTTATTTATTATTTGTAATATTTTGCTGAAACATTAATATTAATAAATAAGCATTATTTTCCTATAGTTTGTGTTTATGTATGTATGCTACGCTCTGAAACTGTCATCAACGAAAACGGTGTTAAATACAGATTTGACATGATAACCCCTTGTGACTAGTTTAAACCATTTGTTCGCAATCTTAAGACCGAATGAGCATTCGAGTCTAAGTAACGATTGTTTGAATGAATCATTATATCTTATCATGTGATATAGAAAGTTGTGACTCTATGATTTCATTCTTGATATCTTATAGAAGATATTGAACAAGACCTAGTGATTCTATGGAAGCTCGATATAAAACCGTTTAATCTAGAAGCTCCAAGATCACATACGAGGGGTACTTCGATAACTACCTTAATCCTGAGGTGAGTGCATAGTCGATGCTACACTTTATGTCATTTGATTTGTCAATGGGCGATGGCCGTGTAATGGCTGCATCTGACCCGACGGTTGGTGACATAATGTTGTAGTGTTGGATTATGTGATTCACAGATATGGAATTCGTGTACACATAATGAAAGTCATTGTATCACACTATGCTTTGTTACGAGATAGTGAATGAATTAATCTGGCCAAATAATCATTGAATATGAGATTTCTTGATTAAAAAATGTGACACGTATTGACGTCTCACTTTATGTTTTTTCTCATTCACAAGTAACAAACAAGTTAGTGAAATAATAACTCTAGGGGTAAAACAGTAATTTTACATTCCCCGGGCTTACTGATACACACGAAGGGTATTTTGGTAAAGTACACCGTTGATCGAGTACAAAAAAGTTCTGTGACTTCAAACGGAAAAATATGCGCGCATGAACTTAGAGATTTTCAATATTGGTCCTTTAGTGGAGTCGACCATTATTAAGAATTATAAGCCGGAAATAATTTGTGAATTATTGAGTCCGTGCTTTATTCTCAAGCTTCGTTCATGTGGGTCCATAAGGTCTCAATGATGCACATTTAGAAGAGATTAATTGAACGCAATAAATTGATTTACTCATAAAACACAATTTGTGATTTGTATAGAGAAATTTATTTTCCAAGCGAATTAATGAATAATGTGTTATTCATTAATTATTGATTTTGTGAATTAAAGAATTTTATTATTGTGATAATAATTTTCTTGAGAATTCATAATAACAATATTAGAAAATAAAACGTTTCTCGTTTTATGTTTATTCGATAACCATGAAACAATTTAATAACAAGTTATTAAATAGATGAGAGTTATAAATTAAGTCGAATTTGAAAATTAAATCAAGGCAATTTGAGAAATAAAATTGAGAGACGAGTAGGACATAGGGGCCGGCCATAAACATGGTTTTGGGCTTAATATTGATTCAACAAAAGCCCACATGAGAGTCCATTACAATGTCTATAAATAAAGGGTTTGACGAAACCCTAGGTCAAGTTTTGCTCTCTCTCTCTCTCTTCCCTCTTGGCCGACCATCCCATCACCCGGGAAGAAGAAATTTCGTTTCTTGTTTTCTCGGGTGCGTTCATCTCGAGCCCATGCTCATTTTCTCATATTCTTCTTATGTCATCGTTGAATTAAATTGTGGTTGTTTGGTCTATTTTCATTGAGATTTATTTTTTTGGAAATCTCACCTCCGAACCAAATATTCGATGATTCCGACGAATCTGAGTCTGTAAACTCAGATCTCTTTCCGAACCCATTTAAGTCAGTTCGTTGCCGACGCAACGCAAAAAACGGCATCCCGATCCGAGCTTCCAAGAGCTCTCAGCATCGTCGCGAAGTTTCGCCTGCGATCTGCCTCCGCCCATCCGCGCGAACCTGCGCCTGACTTCGCCCGACCGCGCCTCTGCGTGTCCCAGCAGCCAGCCGCCTTTGTCCTGCCGAGCCCGCCTCTGCCCAGGACGCTGCCGACATCCCGCTGTTCCTCCGCCTGAGCCCAGAGGTGCCTGCCCCTCTCAGCCGCTCCGGGGTCTCCTAGGGCCGATGCCTTCTGCGTCGGACGAGTCCAGCCGCTGCCGCCCGTTCCCAGCCGGCCGAGGACCGCACGCCATCTGCTGCCAGCTTCCCGGACCAGCCCCAAGGACGCGCCTGATTGTCGCATTCGCTGCCCGTGTTGACGAGCCGAGGAAGTCTCTTGCAAACCCGGAATTGGAGAAGTTTGAAGATTCTCGCATCGAGCTCGTTTTCAATTCCTCGACCGAGTTATTTATAACTCGACGATGTAAGTTTCGATAACCTTAAATACTCTTAATTAATATAATTGTTATGATTGTTTGGAGTGTTTGATTTTATTGAAATAACATGTTTAGAATTAAATTGTTAATTAACATGCTTATGATTTTAATGCCAATAGGTTGTTAGATATTAAATAGTTTAATATGCTCGATTGTTTTTATTATTAATTCCGCACGTAATTAGTTATGTTTAATAATAATCTACTTAAATCGTTAATTAATTTCCAACAAATGGTATCAGAGCTATAATTGGCATAAAAATCTAAGTTGTAACTAGTTTTAAAATTTGTTTTAGCTAGTTGATTGTTGGCGTTTTTTGGATATGATTGTTTATTGTATTATGAATGTTATAAATTATGATTGGTTGTTTATGGATCGAAACTTATTGATATGGCCTTAGGATTTTGTTTCCGGTTACGTCCGGGTTTATTTATTTTTCTTTTAAATTGTGAGCCTCAATTTTCGAGGACGTTTAAGTTGTAAAATATAAAATTGTTGTAATCCGGCGACATAAAGACGAGGGACGAAGGAGACTCGGTGTTGGCCGCACGTTATTGAATGTGTGAGTGCTAAACCGAGAGACTCAATTTGGCCGCACGTTATTGAACGTGTGAGTGCTAATTGAGTGAGAGGAAATCGGAGTTGGCCGCACGATGGAAACGTGTGGGTGCTAATCCGATCGACTGAATGACGCGTCATCAAGCACCTCGACCAGAAATAATATAAAATTAAATAGGATTTAATAGTCTATGTAATTATTTTATGGGTTGTATTTAGAAATAGGCCATTCAATGAGTTAAATTATTTATGCTTTATTTAATTTAATCTCATTGCATAGCACGTCACACGTCATATAGGATAGAACGCCAACATCAAAATTAACATGAATTTGTCATATAGTTTATAATCAAATAATGAGTTATAAATTGTAAACTGTTTTTAATAGAATATGATTCTTTCAAAAAACTAAGTGGGAGGGTTGTTTATCGTTGAAACAACCCACGGTCCCCGATGTGAATTTAATTGACTTAATGTGTGATGAACTAAGAGTCACCCTCGTGGCCCTCCCTTTAATGGGAGTACTTCGGAAGCATTAAATTAATCAAATTGTTACGAACCAAGCCTTAAAGAGAAACGATGATGCGGGGTCTCCCCTAGGTGAACCGTTATCAAAGTGACTTGATTAAAGGCCCACACGTCGGTTGCACACTTAGACTTATGTTTTAAAGTAATCCTCCCTCGAGGCCCTGCATTAAAAATAAGTGACCAAAATTTATGGTAACTAGTAAAAACTAGAAGTTGTGACTTCTTGGATGGTTCGAACTAAATAGTGATGTGTCACGACTATGAAAAGCGATTAATTACGGCTTCCCCTAGGAAACGTAATTAATCATTATTGTTCATAATATCATGAATTGCTTACATGCTTTCCTCACCATATTAGGACTGTTGCATGCATCATGTAGTTCGCATCTGTAGCACATACTAAATTTATTTATTTTATTATTTGTTTCAGCAAATGTCTTTTAAATACCCCACATAGAATTATGTTAAGTACAAACAAACTCGAGGGTGGGAATTACGTAGAGTGGAAACGTAACCTCGACATTGTATTGACGATGTAAAAGCACAAGTACGTTCTCACTGTCCCCTGTCCTCATATTCCGAGTTATGACTCGAGTCAGGAAGACAAGACGCATATAACTCTTGGATGAGATCCGATGAGATTACAAGGTGCTATATTCTAGCATCTATGAGCAATGTGTTGCAGCAGTCTCATAGACACATTGATACAACGTACAAAGTGTTGTACAACGTACTTGAGATGTTTGGAGGTTATAGGCGTCAGGCTAGGCAGCAAGCTTTCCGCAGTTTCTTGAACTGTAGAACAAAGCCAGAAACTCTTGTTCAGACCACATGCTTGCGATCATGGGTCATATGAATGAGATGGAGATTCTTGGATCAGAGATCAATAGAGATACCAAAATAGATATGATCTTGAAAACTCTCTCTAACTCTTTTAATGGCTTCCGTCTGAACTATTCCATGAACAAGCTCGACTATACAGTCTAGGAGCACATGAAACAGTTGCAAACTGCTGAAGGTCTTCTCCCTAAGAACAAGAAGAAGTCAAGTGAGCTCAACGTTACTAAACATAGAGGCCTCGACATCTGGTTCTAAGAGGTTTAAGAGGAAGTCCAAAAACGCCAACCGAACAAGAATATTTGTCGCCTAAGCTTATAGACGACAAACAAAGTGTCGCCCGGGATCTTAGATCGCGGGGCATCTGACCATGTTGTTTGTAATTTGAATGTTTTTGAGAAAACCAGGAGCTTGAGTGACGCAGAGTTCGGATTCACTTGGGGAGATGGAACGAAGATCAGAGCAAGATTTGTCGATACCATGAAGTTTAGTTTTGGAAACAATACTTTATTATTGAATAATATTAATTATGTTCCAGACATTAGCAAGAATATTATTTCTTTTGGTCATTCAGAAGAACATAAATTTACCTTTAAGATCAATAATGGTATTGAGATTTTTGGTGATGGTTCTTTTATTACAAAAGCTCAACGTGTGGATTCGATTTATTATCTTTATCCCGTTGAACCGACAATCTTGGAAACCGAAGTGAATACTGATTCACTCGAGAAACATAAACAGTCACATATCTATGGAACTTGCGTCTTGGACATATTGGCCTAGATCGGATAAAGAGATTGACTGAGGATGGTCCTTGAAGTCTCTACAGGTGGGAACTCTTCCCACTTGTGAATCCTGTCTCGAGGGCAAGATGACCAAGAGGCATTTCTCTTCGAAAGGTCTTAGAGCCACGTATGTTTTTTGGAACTTGTACATACTGATGCATGTGTTTCATTTAACCTCTAGGCACGGGGAGGCTATGAGTATTTTGTAACCTTCGCCGATGACTACTCACGTTTTGGTTATGTCTACCTTATGCGACATAAGTCTGAAACCTTTGAAATGTTCAAGGTGTTTAAGGTTTTAGTCGAGAAGCAGACAAAGAAACAGATCAAAACTCTTCGATCAGATCGAATGGAAGAGTATTTGTCTGGAGAGTTCGAAGACTTTCTAAGGGAAGAAGGTATTCATTCTTAGCTTACAGGACCTGGCACCCCGCTGCTAAACGGTGTGTTAGAGAGAAGGAATCAAACTCTACTAGATATGGTGAGATCGATGATGAGTTCCTCATCACTTCCCGATTCGTTCTATAGATACGTCTTAGAAGCGGCAGCTTACATTCTGAACCAGGTTCCGTTTAAAACGGTTCCTGGAACACCTTACAAAAGATATGGAGTGACAGAAAATCTGTTTACACATCGTCCGTATCAGGAGTTGTCTAGCACATGTGCTAAGACAAAAGACTAGCAAGTTGACTGGTCGTTCAGAAGTATGCCTCTTCATAAGACATTCCAAAGAATCGAAAGGTTGCATCTTCTATAGCTCTACTGATCAGAAAACATTTGTTAGTACGAATGCTAGGTTTCTGGAAGCAGACTATATGAAAGATGTTGTACCGAGAAGCAGACTTGTGCTTAAGGATCTATTGGATGAAGTAGCTTGTACTTCAGAGAATAGAACGAGTTCTATTCCAATAGTGAAAGATACACACCCGGAACGAGAGACTCCTGCGATTCGTCGCAATATCAGGACTGTACGACAGCCTGACCGATACATGGGTGCCGGAGAGACTTTCACTGCAGTTGCATATCAGGAGGATGATGATCCGATATCTTTTTCCCAATTGAAACAGAGTTCCGACGCAAACCTCTGGCAAGAAGCCATGAACGTTGAAATGCATTCGATGTATTACAACAATGTCTGGAAGCTTGTAGACTTACCAGAAGGCATTAAGCGTATAAGTCAATGACATATTACTCATTGGGAATGATGTTGGTAAGTTATCAGAGGTTAAGATCTGGCTATCAAAGAAATTTGAGATGAAGGAGTTGGGAGACACGGCTTACATTCTGGGTATTCAGAATATTCTGTGACCGGAAAAACCGGAAGGCAGCGTTTTCCCAAGCATCTTATATTGATAAGATCAGGGATCACTTCAGTATGCAAGACTCCAAGAAAGGGCAGTTACCCTTTAGACATGGAGTGCATCTCTCAAGTAAGCAGTCTCCTAAGACACCTCAAGAGGTTGAGGACATGAGACATGTTCCGTACGTCTCAGCCGTCCGAAGTCTCATGTATGCTATGCTTTGTACTAGACCAGAAATTCGGTGCGTAGTAGGCGTGGTGAGTAGGTTTCAGTCGAACCCTGGACCCTAGCATTGGGTTACTGTGAAGCATGTTTTGAAGTACCATCGTATGACGAGGAAGTACATGCCATAATTCTCAGGTCGTGACCTGAATATGATGGGATATACCAACTCCGATTTTCAAACGGACAAGGATTTCAGGAACTTCACATTAGGGTCTGTGTTTACCCTGAATGGTGGATCTGTGGTCTGGAGGAGTATCAAGAAATCTTGCATTGCTGACTCGACCATGGAAGCCAAATATGTGGCAGCTTGTGAAGCTGAAAAAGAGGCTGTGTGGCTGAGGAAAATCCTTATGTACTTAGATTTTGTTCCAAATGCAAGCGAGCCCATTACACTTTATTGTGATAACAGTGGGGCTGTAACCAATTGTAAGGCGCCAAGAAGTCACAAGCGCTCAAAACACATTGAGCGCAAATATCACCTCGTGCGAGATATTGTGAACTAAAGGAATATTGTATCTCCTTTGAGTCAAGTGGGAGTTTGTTGGGATTGGTGCCCACAAAGGAGAATATTAGACATTTTATTTATTATTTGTAATATTTTGCTGAAACATTAATATTAATAAATAAGCATTATTTTCCTATAGTTTGTGTTTATGTATGTATGCTACGCTCTGAAACTGTCATCAACGAAAACGGTGTTAAATACAGATTTGACATGATAACCCCTTGTGACTAGTTTAAACCATTTGTTCGCAATCTTAAGACCGAATGAGCATTCGAGTCTAAGTAACGATTGTTTGAATGAATCATTATATCTTATCATGTGATATAGAAAGTTGTGACTCTATGATTTCATTCTTGATATCTTATAGAAGATATTGAACAAGACCTAGTGATTCTATGGAAGCTCGATATAAAACCGTTTAATCTAGAAGCTCCAAGATCACATACGAGGGGTACTTCGATAACTACCTTAATCCTGAGGTGAGTGCATAGTCGATGCTACACTTTATGTCATTTGATTTGTCAATGGGCGATGGCCGTGTAATGGCTGCATCTGACCCGACGGTTGGTGACATAATGTTGTAGTGTTGGATTATGTGATTCACAGATATGGAATTCGTGTACACATAATGAAAGTCATTGTATCACACTATGCTTTGTTACGAGATAGTGAATGAATTAATCTGGCCAAATAATCATTGAATATGAGATTTCTTGATTAAAAAATGTGACACGTATTGACGTCTCACTTTATGTTTTTTCTCATTCACAAGTAACAAACAAGTTAGTGAAATAATAACTCTAGGGGTAAAACAGTAATTTTACATTCCCCGGGCTTACTGATACACACGAAGGGTATTTTGGTAAAGTACACCGTTGATCGAGTACAAAAAAGTTCTGTGACTTCAAACGGAAAAATATGCGCGCATGAACTTAGAGATTTTCAATATTGGTCCTTTAGTGGAGTCGACCATTATTAAGAATTATAAGCCGGAAATAATTTGTGAATTATTGAGTCCGTGCTTTATTCTCAAGCTTCGTTCATGTGGGTCCATAAGGTCTCAATGATGCACATTTAGAAGAGATTAATTGAACGCAATAAATTGATTTACTCATAAAACACAATTTGTGATTTGTATAGAGAAATTTATTTTCCAAGCGAATTAATGAATAATGTGTTATTCATTAATTATTGATTTTGTGAATTAAAGAATTTATTATTGTGATAATAATTTTCTTGAGAATTCATAATAACAATATTAGAAAATAAAACGTTTCTCGTTTTATGTTATTCGATAACCATAAAACAATTTAATAACAAGTTATTAAATAGATGAGAGTTATAAATTAAGTCGAATTTGAAAATTAAATCAAGGCAATTTGGGAAATAAAATTGAGAGACGAGTAGGACATAGGGGCCGGCCATAAACATAGTTTTGGGCTTAATATTGATTCAACAAAGGCCCACATGAGAGCCCATTAACAATGTCTATAAATAAAGGGTTTGAGGAAACCCTAGGTCAAGTTTTGCTCTCTCTCTCTCTCTCTCTTCCCTCTTGGCCGACCATCCCATCACCCGGGAAGAAGAAATTTCGTTTTTTGTTTTCTCGGGTGCGTTCATCTCGAGCCCACACTCATCTTTTCATATTCTTCTTATGTCATCGTTGAATTAACTTGTGGTTGTTTGGTCTATTTTATTTTTCTGAAAATCTCACCTCCGAACCAAACATTCGATGATTCCGATGAATCTGAGTCTGTAAACTCAGATCTCTTTCCGAACCCATTTAAGTCAGTTCGTTTCCGACGCAACGCAAAAAACGGCATCCCGATCCGAGCTTCCAAGAGCTCTCAGCATCGTCGGAAAGTTTCGCCTGCGATCTGCCTCCGCTCATCCGCGCGAACCTGCGCCTGACTCCGCCCGACCGCGCCTCTGCGTGTCCCAGCAGCCTGCCGCCTTTGTCCTGCCGAGCCCACCTCTGCCCAGGACGCTGCCGACATCCCGCTGTTCCTCCACCTGAGCCCAGAGGTAACTGCCCCTCTCAGCCGCTCCGGGGTCTCCTAGGGCCGCTGCCTTCTGCGTCGGACGAGTCCAGCCGCTGCCACCCGTTCCTAGCCTGCCGAGGACCGCGTGCCATCTGCTGCCAGCTTCCCGGACCAGCCCCAAGGACGCGCCTGATTGTCGCCTTCGCTGCCCGTGTTGATGAGCCGAGGAAGTCTCTTGCAAACCCGGAATTGGAGAAGTTTGAAAATTCTCGCATCGAACTCGTTTTCAATTCCTCGACCGAGTTATTTATAACTCGACGATGTAAGTTTCGATAACCTTAAATACTCTTAATTAATATAGTTGTTATGATTGTTTGGAGTGTTTGATTTTATTGAAATAACATATTTAGAATTAAATTGTTAATTAACATGCTTATGATTTTAATGCCAATAGGTTGTTAGATATTAAATAGTTTAATATGCTAGATCGTTTTTATTATTAATTCCGCACGTAATTAGTTATGTTAAATAATAATCTACTAAAATCGTTAAGTAATTTCCAACAACTATGATGGTCAAAGTGAGACTTGATCTAAATTTGAAGTGATCATGGACACTGGATCTTGCTTCTGAGCTCTTTAACTCATTCGCTAAAAGGCTATCCATGCTAATCACAACTTATGTCTTGGGAGTCTTCCCCTGAAAGTTTTCTTAGAGCATGATTCGAGTGGGAAGTGATTTACGGATACAGAATCAAGCCTCCCTGAAAGGAGATCAATGCTCACTAACATAAGGGTTGATTCCAGAACCGATAGATTGCTAGCACTTTCGAAGTAAGTTAACATTCGAAAGAATCTTTCGTTAGGGAAGCAACAATGCTTAGGGCTGATATGTATCATGAGAAGTATAACGGAATAAATTGACTTCTCTTAGCACGGGTAGAACTTAGAGGATCTTGATCACAAACTGACTATATCAGTGGACACTCATCACAATGACTAAATATAATTCTAGTATTAAAGAAGGGTTTAGTCTTTGATTACATGGGGGAGTATTGATAAAGACTAGACAAATCGATGAGAAAAAGAGATAGGACTTTATTGTCTTTTTCATCGGGTTCGCTAAGCTTCTACTACTAGTTCCATAGTCTCTGGTTCGGCTCTGATAAAGGCGGATAAGAATTTTCGAATAATAATGTTGTTCGTTATTTAACCTCACTTGCTGTAATAGTGATTGACAACATCAATTTTGGAAAAATGGGTATTCGCAGAATTAAATAAATGTTAATAACATAATTGTTTATTTATTGTTAGATCAAGTAAATAAATAATTAATTAGATTTTTCGACTTAAGAAGTTTTAACTGCGCTTGGCCTAAGGAGTTGGCCGAAAATCCCCTAAGGACATGCCTTAGGGGTTGGCCGAACTTCCTCCCCCATTCTCTCCTTGGATTTCTCTCTTAAGAAAGAAATTCTCAACCATTAATATTGGTTTGATGGATGAGAGAGAGTTTGGATCCACTGTTGAGATCTAAAGGCCCAGATTAAATCCAAATCAGGGAATATCTCTAGAATGAGAGAATATCACAACAGAAAGGAGAGAAAATCTCTTAGGGGTTATCTCGCTATCAATTCTATAAATAGGGATAGAAGGGAAAAGGAAAATACACTCCATTCTTCATTGAATCACTCGACCATTTCTCTCTCCATCTTGGCCGAATTTCTCTACCCCCTATTTCCCGGAATTGCTATTTCCAATCCTAAATCATAGGAGCGAGATCCTAAAATAATCTTGTTTCGAGATCTAATTGAGATATCGATTGTGCCCAATAATCTTTCTTATTCATCTCGGAGATTACATTTCGGAAGACTACAGTGTCATCGTTGAGTATTATATTCAGAGGAAGGAGGAAATGGAGTCGATTCATAATAAGGACGAAATAGAGCGCGCGTTTGATCGGGGCATTCTGGAGTTGATCGCAAACTTATTCTATAAACTTATTATATAATATCAATTGCTGAATTGCTTTCATAATTGTATTAAATTAATAAATCTAGATCTTGTTTGCAATCATCATTTTAATTGGCTATTGTGGGTGCAATAAATCTTTTTTGCATTTAATATGATTGGTAAGGTGAATAAATCACCAATGAGCAGTTTCTGAGCAATTGTTTGTGTTTGATACGCATGTGATTAACCAAACAAGTGGTATCGTGGAGATTGTTCGTGTCTGATACGCGCTTGATTCACCAACAAATGGTATCAGAGCTAGATGATTTATTAATTTAATTGATTCGTTCTTGTGATTAAATTTGATTTGAATGGATGTACATTGTGATATGAAATTCATCCAATTCAATATATGATTATGTGAATTGTTATTCGTGGTTGATCGTAGATTTATTGATTCTCGCTTTGTTAGAATTTTTGTAAATCCAAAATTCAAAGGGTATAGGCTTTATGTAAATTTTTCTATTTTTAATTATTATTGTCATTGTTGTAATCTGACGATCGGCGAGAGACAGATCTACGACGAGGAGACTGAACGGGACCGAAGCGCTGCCCTCCGATCCTCAGAGCACGATTGTCCATTAAAACCGTAGAGCGCTAGGGCCGGCTGCATCCATGGTTTCCCTAGGCAACCGGTTGGTCCTTGGCGGAGGCCCAACCAAATCGGGTCAGGCTCGAGGATGATCTGGGCAAAGACCCGGATGCCAAATGAGCCTCAAGGACCATCCGAATAATAAACTATAAAAAATTAAATTTTAAAATTTTATTTAATTTATTTAAATGGGCTTGACTCATTTAAATATTATTTTAAAATATAGAAAAATAAATTATTTTGATTTCGACTTTTTTTCATAAAAACATATGATGAGCTTTTATTCAAATTGAATTTTTCAAAGATGTTACGAAATGAAATTTTTTGAAACATATTTATTTTTCCAGTTGAAGAATATGATTGTGTTTAACTATCATCCATGAACTAATATGTTTAGGTTCATCTCATTTTATTTTATAAAGAGTCAATTATGATACGATCAACATGAATCAAACCATGCTTGCATTGGTTGTTTATTTAATTGATTTGTTATGATAGTATGCAATAACTTAGATATTGTATCATTTGTTCATGGATGTCATGGGTATTCATTCATTTAAAATGATCTAATGGGATTAGGATATTTAATTAATGAATGAGCTGAAAGAATCGGAAAGTTTTGTTATCAAGCCGATACGAGGCTAAACTCGGGGGTATTTAAGAAAACATAGTGCCTTACCTTCTCACCTGGAAGCGTTAATGTGAATGAACATATGTTTTTAAGGGTAGCTTAGTAACACTTGAGTTTTTAATATGATTTAGTTAACTTGTAGTGCTCACCTAGATTAATGTAAATGCTAGGAAAATATAAAATACTAAAAGTATGCTGAGTCTTTAAGGCCCCCAACATTGACATTGTTGGAATAAGTGTAGGGTTAAAAAAAATTATCATTAACACATTAGTGGCGGAATATAAAATTTCTTTACTAGTAAAACAATTTTTACTAACCTAGACAAAGTGCATGAACATTTATATATTTAAAAATATTATTTAAATACTTGGATACTAACATTTCTCTTGTTGCTTGATCTTGGAGTCCTTCTTGGATGAAGATCCTTCTACTTGTCACATATATTATTTAAATTTGTTTCCTCACTTACCACATTTGTTTCCTGCTCAAAGAAATCCATTTCCTCTTTTCTTTTGGGCAATTACCAATATGCAATAATGCATCAAATAAAAGAAGATATTTCTCTCCCTCCCTTGATGTAAAGTGGCCGGCCACGGGTGTCTACTAAACTTGGACTAACGGACCGGACGGGCCGGTCCGGTCCGATAGTCCACTAAGGTCCGGTAATTATTACCGGACCCTTAACAGACCGCACATTCCGGTCCGGTCCGGGAGTATATAAAAAAATAAAAAAAGAATTTAAACATTTTTGAAAGGTTTTTTGGAGGGTAAATGAAATTTTTTTTTTTTGTTAAAGTTGTTAAATTTAAAGACTCAAAATTTACTCTTATAACTTATAACTAATTAGTTAAAAACAAGAAGACAAATTATAAAATGTATACAAACTGATATGTTTAAACAGGCCTCCTTAAAAACCTCATCGACACTGTCTACACACATAATTACTTCCTAATTTGTTCATAACAAATTACGGAAAAACCCTCGCATTATTGCCCATATAATAACATGTCACAAAATTTAATTCACTAATCATGAAACCAATTTTCAGACGCGTGACTTTAAAAGAATTTGTGAGTAAATTAAAAATCTTATTTTGACATTCAAAATTTTATTTTTACAATTTACTTCAATTATCCTTAAGGACGAAAATACCCTTTAGACCATTTTTGGAAAATACGTCTAGTTCAACAATTGAACTTATTTTGACTTAGCTTCTAGTTTAACAAAATCTACTCTAATAACTTGTGATAGTGACCTCATGGACCCAAATGGAAAAAAGCTTTAACTAGGACTCTTGGACTCAAAGTTCAAAAACTTTTCCAAGTCTAGTTTAATGTCAACTGACTCCACTAAAGAGTTGACACTGAAAATCTTTAGGTTCAAATGAATATATTTTCTACTAAACAATCTACTTATTTGTGATGCGTGGATCCACTAAATATTATCTAATGATTGTCCTTCATGAATATCGTCAACTAGATAGGATTTACAAATTTACGATTTTACCTTCTAATTGTTATTTCCTCAACTCCTTTGTTACTTGTGAATAGGTTAGAAACATTGTATTGACGAGGAGCTAACAAGTCACATTGTTTCATCCAAATAAAGTCGCTACTTATTTTGGATACCGCGCGGTTCATTTATTCACAATCCAAATAATAAAGCATGAGGTGATATACATTGCATTTCAGCAATCTTGTAGATGAATTCTATATCTATGAGAACTTCATAAAGTATACTCATGTCAACTTCGCAACCCAGTACATCACCAATAGAGCGCATCTAGTTCACAAAATTGGATCTAAAGTGTAGCTTTCTCAAATGAATATATTGAAGTCATGGAATGACATGTCTCATTTGAGGATTAAGGTAAGCACGATACAATTCATACATAGTGATATTGAGACATAAGAGGTTAAATGGTTGGTTCTTACATTGTCTCTAAAGGTGCACTGGTCAATTCAGTATCTTCAGAAGATACACTAGAAGAACTATAGAGTTCCTAACTCTCTATGCCTCGTAATCAGGCATCATAGATTTTCCAACAATCATACTAGGATCAATAGTCCGTTGATATTTAAATTGTGAATATTTTGTTTTAACCAAACCATGAAGAGTTTGTTCATGCAAATCTAAATATATCTCATCATACATTGTTATGTTTGATTAAGGACTATAAGACTATTGAATATCATAAATCTTCAAACAAATGAAAACAGAATGAATGAATATTTCAACTTTTATTAATTTAATCAGCAAATTAAAATAAGGACTCATGAGAGATTTATATTACATCGATATGTAAATAAATAATCTTGCTGTGGGCATCTCTGCCTACAGACTCAACACCGTGAGGATGAAAGATCAATGCGTGACCAACACCTTTTTAAGGGATGGATGTTCTATTACTCAGGACAGGCTTTTCTGATTCCAATACCAAGGTTGTGTTTCTGATGATAGGTGAAAGGGTTGATCTCTGCGTGTACTAGCTAAGTTAGTGCGTAGGGCTAGACTTTTCTCACTGGAATGTTGGATCGACTCATGTAGAAACCAATCAATGGTTGCTCATATGGCCAAAGAATTCCTATAAACTGGTAGTTAGTGAGCATGTTTATGAAGAGTACATGAACTGCGATTGTTCAGTAATAAGAGTCGGAACTCATGTTCACTAGGTTCATTCCGTTACGCGACCATAATGGAACAGACTGTGGCTATTGGTGATTACTGTGGATAATAAAAACATGGTCTTTTCAAAGATTAGTATTTTTTGTCGTGCTTATGCATTATATTTTTATTTCCTAAATATATTGATAGTTTGTTTCTTTTCAAATTGCTTATAGAGTTCTTTCTATGTTTCCAGTAATTATGTCGAACCCTACTATGGCTGTGTTGTCGAAAGACAGTCTGACAAGAGATAACTTCCCTAAATGGAAGTCGAATCTCAACGTTGTGCTAGTGAGTGAAAGCATTCACTTTATCCTCACTGAAGAAAGAACTCCCTTCCCCACTTCGAGTTTGTCCCGAAACATGAAGGAGGACTAGGATAAGTGGACCACTGCCAATAACAAGGCGGTGGGATACATGCTCGCAAGCATATCTTATGCATTCCGAACAAAGATGGAAGGGATGGAGATTTCTGTGGAGATCCTTGCGTCGTTGCAACAAATGTTTGGGATGCAAATCGAGCAAGCCCGCATTGAGCTCACCCGTAAGTGGACTAGCACTAGGATGACTGCGAGAGCTTCAGTGAGGGATCATGTGATGAAAACGACTAACTACTTCACCGAAGCAGAACTACACGGGGCACAAATGGAGGAGGTCACCCAGGTGGGAATAATCCTGAATTATCTTTGGAGTGACGTCATACATTTTACGTCCAATGATATAATGAATAAGTTGACGTATGGACTACCTCAGCTATTGAATGAATTACAGACTTTTGAGGCTATCACTTTTGGAGTGACGTCATACATTTTACGTCCAACGATATATGCTCATGAATGAATAAAGGGTTAGTTTTTTATGCTGACAAGAGTTCTTCTAGTGCTGAGCTATCTAAGGCACATATGAATACTTCTAAGGGGAGAGGTCCCGCTAAGAAGGAAATGAAGAATTTCAAGAGAAGTGGAAAAGGAAAAGAGAAGAAGCTAGAAATCTTTGGCAAATGTCACTACTGCGAAACTGAAGGCCATTGGAAGATGCATTATCCTTTGTATTTGGCCGAGCTTGAGAAAAACAAGAAGAATGCTGGTATGGTACTTCAAATTCACGATTAAAGATATCCTAAAATTGTTTTGGGGATAATTATTCATGAGCATATTTCTTTTCTTGTTGCAGAGTAGATCTGGTGGAACACACGAGTGTTGATGCCCTTACTGAACAATGTCGGATTCAAACCTGAATTGTAGAGAAGCTCATGAACCGCCTAAAGATCTAAATTTTTGCTAGTTTTATTACTTTCATTTTTTATGTAATTTTTAACATGGGAAGTGTCATTTAAATCCTAGATTTTATGGAGTGTAGCTTTTATAATTATTCCAGAAAGGATAAATCTTTATTTTCTTATGTTTTATTACATTATTTATGAACACATGCTTGTGTCATTAAATATTTCCTTCGATAAATTGAATGCCTTGAATATCTTTATGATACTTGATTATGCTTAAATTCTTTTTCCCTTGAGTTGAAGATATAGGATATGCAGGACATGTATGTCTGTTTATATACTATATAGAAGCGCTATATATGTTCTAAGTTGTTATCTCTATAAGAATTATGATTAGCTTCTATTGCTTTAATAAATTCTTATGTAATATATGTTTTATTGTTTAAGAACTAATTAGAGCTTAATAAAGCATCTAAATTACTATTACATTTGTTCGACAATAGTTTGTGCGAATAAGAAGTAATAGAGGAAACCCAACCAAAAGTTAGAGTTGATGAATCCGTTGGAGCTTCCTTAATCAGAACCTAGTCACTAAAACTTTATATTGATTAAGTAGGAGCATTCTTAATTGGAACCTAGTCACTCTAGTTCAATAAATTGAGTAGGAGCATCCTTGAATGGAACCTAGCTACTCTAGCTCACTAATTGAGTGAGAGCATCCTTAATCGGAACCTAGCTACTCTAGTCCATTGATTTAGTGAGAGCGTCCTTAAGTGGAACCTAGTCACTAAATAAATATTATTGAGTGGAAGCATCCTTAATAGGATTATAGCCACAATTGTTCAATAAAATAGTGAGAGTTTTCATTAAAGAAATCTAACCACTTGTTGTTCTATGAATAGCAACATCCTTCACAGGATTGAATCCATCATTGAGGATGACATTTTTTAAACCGGAATGAATATGTTATTATTCAATATTAAGTGGAAGAGTAATTAATGATTATCTTGCCACGTGAATCAATGAATTGAAAGGAAGGATAATTTTGAATTGCTTTGCCAATGAAATAAAGAACCTAGTGGAAGCATCCTAACAAGGATCCTTGTCACTCTCATTAGCAATGATTTTTCCTTAAATGGAAATGCATGATCTTGAGATTACACTCTCGATCAAACTGACTTGTCTAAATTTTTTTATCCCATATTTGAAAGATCTGCCTATTAAGTTATCAACTTAAAGGAATAGAGAGATATATAAATAGATAAATGAAATGGTTTGAGCTTTAATAGGCTGTAAGGGATTGAGCCCTTTTGAAGGGTATTGTCAATAATGATACTCTTTTTTATGATACCACAAACCATTTCATTTGGAGTCTTCATAAATGAAGAAGAACAGTCATTTGAGGATAGAGTTCCAATAACTTAAGACATGGATCAAAGTAGTTAAACTACCAAACCTTTTGAAATATGAAAGGCAGATTTAAGTAATTAACAAACTGATCATGATTGTTACATGGATGTTTGTTATAATCAATATTTTTGAGAATGATCGATATGTGTAGCTCTTAAACACGTGTCATGAAAAGAGTCATTACTATTGTAGTACTAGACCTCATTATGACACAAGTAAAATGACTGAGCTAACTGTTTATGAAACATTTAGAAACGACAAGCTCATTCCATTATGTCTAAAACATACTTATTTGGAATAAGGTATGAGCTCAATGTTGAGGCTGCTGACTAATATGCCCACAAGAAGATTATTTATTTACATATTGATGTAATATATAAATCTTACATAAGTCCTTATTGTAATTGCTGATTAAATTAATAAAAGTTGAAACATTCATTCATTCCTTTGTTTGAAGATTTATGATATTAACTTGTCTTATAGTCCTTAATCAAAACTAACAATGTACGAAGAGACAAATTTAGATTTGCGTGAACAAACTCTTCATAGTTTGGATAAAATGAAATATTTGCAATCTAAATATCAACGGACTATTGATCCTAGTATGATTGTTGGAAGAATATATGATGTCTGATTACAAGGCATAGAGAGTTAACAACTCTATAGTTCTTCCAGTGTATCTTTTGAAGATACTGAATTGACCGATGCAACTTTAGAGACAATGTAAGAAAAAATCATTTAACCTCTTCTGTCTCAAGGTCACTATGTATGAATTGCATCGTGCTTATCTAAGTTATGAAATGGATCCGCTCAATATAACTAAGTTGAATTTGAGTAGAAAATAAATTCATTTGATCTGGGAGATTCTCAGTGGAGTCAGTTGACATTAAGCTAATAGTCGAAAAAGGTTTGTGAACTTTTGAGTCCAAGTATAGAAGCTCAAGCTTTGTTCATTTGGATCCATAACTATTACAGGTCACTAGAGTAGAATTGTTAAACTAGAAGCGAAGTCAAGATAAGTTCAAGTGTTGAGCTAAACATTTTCTCGGAAAATGTCTATAGGTTATATTTGGCGACATGGACATAAAATGATGTGAATGTCAAAATAAGATTTTGAATATTTTCATATGATGGAAATATAAATTAGTTTCCAAAGCCGAGAAGTCGTTTGAGACATTATGAAATTAATTTCATTATTTGTGCAATATTAATTCTACAATGGGTATTTTATAAATTGTCTTAAAAGAAATAAGGAAACATCTAGATGCCCTTCCCTAGTGTAGAGTTCGCCCAAGATACATCAATGAGGAGATAAATTATCTGCTTTTAATTATAAAGATAATTACCCAAAAGGAAAAGAAGAAATGAATTTCATTGAGAAGGAAATAAATATACTAAGTGAGGAAACAAATTTCCCTCACTAAAGCATATAGATGGACGGCCATGTACAATGAGAAGGAGAAGAGAAAATCAAATATTGTGTCATGAATGCATAATTATCCTTTATTGATTTTCCTTCTCCTATAAATAGAGGCTCACATAGAGATGTGAAAATAAGCATTCTTGCTCTTGTTTCTCTATTGTGGCCGAACCTCTCTCTCTCTCTCTCTCTCTAGAAAATTCAGTTTTTAGTTTGGCACCTAAGTTCTCATTAGATTTAGGCTAAATTAGCTATTTAGCTCATAGACTTGTTCTTGAGTTATTGTGTTTAATTTGTGCCCATACACAAATCCTTCTAAACCTCAAAAGACTTATGTAATAAAAACATTAGGTTTCTCGAGTTTAGGTGTGAAGGTAACGTGGAAGATAAGATTAACCTTTCTCAAGACTCCTCTAAATTAAAGGTACAAGAAAGGTTAGTATTCATGCACTTTAAATAATGTTTTTAATTGATAAACGTTCAGGCACTTTTCCTAGGTTAATAAAATTGTTTTACTTGTAAATAAATTTTATATTCCGCCATTAATATGAATAATGATATTTTTTTCTTAACCCTAGACCTATTCCAACAAAGGCTGTAAACATTGTCTTTATAAACACTAGTAAGTTAGACCCTAGACAATGTCGAATTTCCGAGAATAATAACATGTGTTATAAACATTGTTATTTTTGGATATAGTTGGATACTTAATTATTTAAATATAAAAGATCCTTGAAGTCCTGTTTATAATGGAAAAGATTCAATAAATTTCTTATTAAAACACATTTAATAAATCAATTTATAGTGAGTGGTGATGAGGCCAAACATGCATGGTGCAACCTGTTTTTGCATCGAAAGAATGTACACCAAAATAGGGAGACTTGTTATACACAATTTGATGTATAATATGAAAGTATGTGAATTGTTAATATGTTCTAAGTAAATTAATTTTTTATGAACAGATTGACTTGACCTTAAAATAGGTAAGTTAGAGATCACTTGCAAGAATGTATGAACTAGAATCATACAAAATGGGACATATGTCTGATCGACATAAATGAAAGAGTAAAGAGTAAACTGAGAATCCATATGATGGGAATCTCAATCCTGGGTCAAAAATTGAACCGTCTACTAAGATAGCAAAGAATTAAATTGGCTTGAGTGATCTTCTCTAGTCAAAGTGGGGAATTATAATAAATAAATCCAACTTGAAGATGACGTATGAATAATTACTTAATTAGATAATAAGATTATTATATAAGAATTTTATGATTAGTGGGTTAAGTTCTAAGTAATCAATTAGAATCAATAACAACTATCTTTTATAGCCTCCGTATTAAAC
Organism: Urtica urens; assembly: GCA_958296335.1. Classification (NCBI taxonomy): domain Eukaryota; kingdom Viridiplantae; phylum Streptophyta; class Magnoliopsida; order Rosales; family Urticaceae; genus Urtica; species Urtica urens. The sequence goes on from OY282525.1 coordinate 3,633,715, forward strand.
TAAATCACGTGATGGGCACCTGAGTTCAGACAGTGTGCTAAACCAAGGTCGATGACTGATATACGCCTGAAAATATATATCCAAAGTCATATATGTTGAACACATGAGTGAAGGCTGATCACTATGTGGGAGCATTCTACACTTGCGGTAAGTGTACAACCTGGACATGCCTTGGGGTAGACGTGTCGTTTAAGGACCGCTACGACACACTATCCGAGGCAACTATTATGGTTAAAGTGATACTTGATCTAAATCCTGAAGTGATCATGGACACTAGATCATGCTTCTGAGCTCTTTAGTTCATTCGCTAAAAGATTATCCACATTAATCACAATTTATGTCTTGGGAGTCTTCCCCCGGAAGTCTTCTTAGAGCATGATCCGAGTGCGAAGTGATTTACAGATACGGAATCCAGTCTCCCCTGAAGGAGGTATATGTTCACTCACCTAAGGGTTCATTGCTAGCACTTTCAAAGTTACCGTTCGAAAGAATCTTTCGCTGGGGAAGCAACAATGCTTAGGGCTGATATGTATCGTGAGAAGTTTAACGGACTATATGAGTTGACACTCATCACGATGAGTAAATATAATTCTAGTATTAAAGAAGGGTTCAGTCTTTGATTACACGGTGGAGTATTGATAAAGACTAGACGAATCGATGAGAAAAGAGATTAGACGTTATCGTCTTTTTCACCGAGTTTGTTAAAGTTCTACTACTAGTTCCATAGTCCCCGAGGTTCTGATAAAGGTGGATAATAACTTTCGAATTATAATGTTGTTCATTATTTAATCTCACTTGTTGTGATAGTGATTGACAACATCAATTTTGAAAAACGGGTATTCGCAAAATTAAATAAATTTTTATAGCATAATTTTTTATTTATTGTTGGATTAAGTAAATAAATTATTAATTCGATTTTTGCGCTTGGGAATTTTGAACTGGGCTTGGCCTAAGGAGTTGGCCGAAAATCCCTTAAGGACATGCTCTTGTGTTGACCGAACTTCGTCCCCCCTTCTCTCTTTTGATTTCTCTCTTAGGAGAGAAATTCTCAACAATAGATATTGATTAGATGGATGAGAGAGAGTTTAGATTCAGTGTTGAAATCTAAAGGCCCAGATTAAATGGAAAGGAGGGAATATCTCTAGAATTAGAGAATATCTCAACAGGAAGGAGATAAAATCTCTTAGGGGTTATCTCCCCACCAATAGTATAAATAGGTATAGAAGGGAAGTGGAAAATAAACTCAATTCTTCATAGAATCACTCGGCCATTTCTCTCTCCATCTTGGCCGAAGTTCTCTTCCTCCTATTCCCCGAAATTTTTAATTTCAATCCTTAATAATAGGAGCGAGATCCAAAATCAATCTAGTTTCAAGATCTAAGTGAGATATCGATTGTGCCTACTCATCTTTCTTATTTGTCTTGGAGATTACGTTTCAGAAGACTACAGTGTCATCGTTGAGAACTATATTCAGAGGAAGGACAAAACAGAAGCGATTCAAAAGAAGGACGAAATAGAGCGCGTGTTGGATCGGGGTGTTCTGTAGCTGATCCCAAATCCGTAAGTTTTATATTAACTTATTCTATAATATCGGTTGCTGAATTGCTTAAATAATTGTATTAAATTAATAAATCTAGATCTTATTTGCAATCATCATTTTAATCAGCTATTGTGAGCGCAGTTAATCATTTCTGCAGTTATTATGATTGCTAAGGTGAATGAATCACCAATGAGCAGTTTTAGAGCGATTGTTCGTGTCTGATACGCGTGTGATTAACCAAACAAGTGGTATCGTAGCAATTGTCTGTGTTTGATACGCTCTAGATTCACCAACAAGTGGTATCAGAGCTTGATGATTTATTAATTTAATTGATTCGTTCTTGTGATTAACGGTTTGAATAGATTTATATTGTGATATGAAATTCATGCAATTCAATATACAATTATGTGAATTGTTACTCGTGTTTGATCGAATATATATTGATTCTCACTTTATTAGAATTTTTGTAAACCTATAATTCAAAGGGTATAGGGTTTATATAAAATTTATTATTTTTAATTATTATTATCATTGTTGTAATCCGACGATTGGTGCGAGACGGATCTGCAAAGAGGAGAATGAACGGGACCGAAGCGCTTCCCTCCGAGCCACAGAGCACGACATGCCATGAAACCCTAGAGGGCTAGGGCCGGTAGCATCCATGGTTGCCCTACGCAACCACGGTCCGCTTGCCCACCTGAGGACGGCGCTAATCGCGGGAGGAGCCTGCCTTCGGGCGAAGGGCCTCCTTCCCCTTCGATTTCCACCTCTCGGGCCGAGGCCGGCCGGCCATTTCCGGTATGGCTCACGCTCAGCCAACCGGCAGGGGCCGGACGAGCAGGCGGCTGGGTGGCCGCCCATTCGAACTCACTTGATCGGCAGGCGCCGATCGAGTCCCTAGTCGGCAAGGGGCCTCCCTGGCTGGTCCCTCTCGGTTGGCGGGCGCCGGCCAAACATTTGCTCGGCATATCAGTTTCGCCCTCGGCCGGGCGGACCTCACCCTCGGCCGGCAGGCAAAGGCCGACCTCATCCTCGGCCGACCGACCAAAGCCAGCCTCCTTCATCTGCCAAGGTCTCCTTTGATAGCCTCCTCGCTCACTTACCACGGCTATAAATAACCGAGTACCCCCACAAGAAAGGTAAGTGATTTCTCACAGAGAAAAGGCTACCTTAAAGCGATCTCTACATCCCATATTTGAGAATTCATCCCCGACGGGGTAAAATCTCTCTAAAAATCCGAGATCTGAGCGTTGAGACGAGATTGACCCGATGGCCTCCGTTTCACCCAATCTTGTCGATCGTTCTTTGTCATTCTACAAACTTCACTTCAACCATACTAATGTTGAGCGTCGGAGAGGTAAACAGATGACCTCCCTCTGTTTTTCCTTTTTAGTTCACGTCTGTTTACTCTTTTCAAATAGCAGAGACAGCTAAGAGACAATCCGGGATACCGGATTTGACAGCTAAGAGACGATCCGGGATACCGGACTTGACACGCTAAGGCCGAAGCAAGGGTCACCTGCTATGAGCGAGGATCTGACCGCTTAGATCTCTGAAGGTTGTCCAAATTTCAGAGACAACATTTTGGCTCTAGAAGGAGGGGATCTTCTTTCTTCCTTGAATTTCTCTAAACCCACATCTTTTCTCTCCATCTACTCTCATATCCATTCACAAAAATGAGTGACGTTCTGCCAACCTCTGCGGCTGCCCGAGCGAGCAACCTAAACATTCGAGCAACTAGCTCACGGTATGAGTTCCGATAGCTTCCCCACCGAGGGGTTGGGCGTCGGCCTGTGCTGGGACGCTCCAGTCCCTCCACCCCCCGTGACAACAAGAGAGGCTTGAGGGGGGAGACCAACCGCCGCCTAGCAGAATTACTGGCTCAGCCAGGGGTGAGCAAGAGCTTTCTAGTGAACCTCCTCGGATTCGAGGAGGATGGTAGTCAGACCGGAAACGACGAGGATTACGTCGAAGACGACGTAATTCCGGAAACGGATACGAACTGGACCTTGACTCATTCGCCCACGGTTCACGCGGGCGACACCCCGGCTGACCCTTTAGCAAACCAAGCCCATGCGTACTCACGATGTGAAGGGTCAAGTAACCCTCATGGGGTTAGTCACGGTTCTCGTGGCATGCGATCAAGGCGTTTGCGCCGCGCATCCTCCCGACGGGAGGACAATGGCGAGGAAAGCCGCATAATTCCTCGCAAGAGTCTCCCGCCGTCGGGTAGACTCCCGCGCGCCATTGAGGAGGACCTCAGGACCCGTCTCAATTCGCGACGGGATCCTCTCGGGGAGGATCTAAGGATAAGGTTGGATGCCCTGTGGGCGACCGGTGGAGGCACCACCCTAGGAAATCCTCCCCTTAATGTCATGAATCAGGGATCCAACAAGCGACAGGTACCTTCCCCAGTGGGACCAGTCGCAGGGACCGGCCAACAGACTCGAGGTGATCACTATGATTCAGGACGTCCAGAATCAGATCATCGAGCTCCGGGAGGCAGGCTTAGCGGGCTCCAAGCCTTATAACGGCCAGGAGGGGTCATACTCACCTTTCACGGCCGCTGTGCTCGCACAGCCACCGGGGAGGGGGTTCAAACTCCCTTCCGTCCCTCCATATAATGGCCGCTCCGACCCCAATTTCCACATCCAACATTATGAGACTTGGATGATGATGCAAGGACAATCAAACGCAACCCTCAATCAAGCATTTAGCTTGACACTGACTGGGTCAGGCTTCGAGTGGTTCCGAAGTCTGAAACCCGAGAGTATCGGGTTATTCTGAGCTCTCCGAGAGGCTTTTCTCGCCCGGTTTGCCACGCTAGTGGCGCAAAAGAAGTCCAAGTCATACCTCTGAATAGTGAAACAAAAGCTTGGAGAAAGCCTCCGCCAGTATTTGGCTCGGTTTACCGAGGAATCCCGTAGGTTGAAGACTTCGACGATAGGAATGCCATAGTCGCCATCACCGAAGGCGCCGAACCCAGCGACTTCTTGAAGTCGATTGCGGGAAAGGCCCCGAAGGATATGGTTGTGCTTATGGCGTGCGCCAGGACGCACATGGGAGTTGAGGACTACCTCAACCGTAGAATGAACGGCAGGCGTAGTAGCCGCCCCTGTTTCGAAGAACGCCCCAAGAATCGGGGCAAGCAAGGGAAAAACAACCACGGCGATCCCTCGTCTAGGCCTGGAAGGCCCTTAACTGACCAGTTCGGGGGAGAACCTCTCACCCTGCTCAACGCATCTCCGGCCCGAATCTTGGCTCTCCATCGAGACAAGCTCGGATCCCCGACACCGTTGAGGAAAGGTTATGCGATACGGGACAAGAGCAAATATTGCGAATACCATCAGGACAACGGACACGTGACCTCCGATTGTTTTCAGCTTAGGCGGCAGATAGAGGCCCTAATTCAGGATAGCAAGCTTAAAGAATTTGTCATGCGGGCAGCCGGGTTAACCGTCCCGGAAGATTTCCCACAAAACAAGGGGCCGACGAAGGATAAGGCCGCCGTCGTCGCCACTATTAGCGATGAGCCCAAAAACTCCAGACACTACGGGATGAATATCGTGAGAACGATCACCGGAGGGCTCGATTGTGGCGAATCGAGCAACCAAAGGAAAAGTTACCTGAGGGCGGCAACCAATGAGAGAGTATGAAATGATATTAACCTCACTCATGTCCCCCCCCCCTTTCGAAGAGATCCGCTTAACCGAAGAGGAAGCTAAGCAGATCCTCCATCCGCAGAATGACGCTCTCATCGTGTCAGCAACCATTGCCAACAACAAGGTCCGACGGATCTTTATTGATAATGGCAGCGGTGGACATCATTTTCAAATCGGTGCTTGAGCAAATGAAGCTCGATAGAGTGAAGCTCGCCCGATGCATACCCCATCTATGGCTCCTCTGGAGAGAAAGTGTGGACGGAAGATCTATAGACCAACCTGTCACTCTCAGAAGTCGGGAAAGTGCAGAAGTTACCAAGATCGTGATTTTCCTAATTGTCGACGAGCCTATGGCCTACAATGTGATAATCGGTTGACCGACTCTTATCAGGCGTAAGGCCATTACTTCGGTTTACCATCTCATGGTAAAATTCCCCACTGAGAGGGGAATTGCGTGTATGATGGGAGAACAGGCCATGGCACGATCGTGCCACGTGCGTGGCGTCAAGAAAAAGGTCGTCGATCCCGAGGGGAAAAAAGAGGTTTGCACAACATACTAACTCAGTGAGGAGCTTCCGTGCAAACCCGAAGAGGGGGGAACTTTCGGAGAGTTAGACCAGCGCGACGAAATCGAGCGTCGTCGCATGAAAACTCCCGACGACCTTATCACGATAGTCTTGGACCCCGCCAAACCTGACTAGATGGTCAAGATTGCCGCCCAAATATCCGCTGAGAGACAGGAGTCGAGGGCTTTCTTCCTCAGGGAGCATAAAGAAGTCTTTGCGTGGACACACGCATACATGCCGGACATAGACCTGAAGGTTATGGTGCATTGCCTGAATGGTGAACTTAACATACCCAAACGGGTATAGCCCATGAGGGCATTCAGCGGGGAAAGATATCTCGCCATAGGAGAGGAAGTTGACAAACTCCTCGCCGCCGACTTTATAAGGGAGGCAGAGCACCCCAAGTGGGTGTCCAATGTGGTGATGGTAAAGAAACCCAACGGGAAATGGCGCATTTGCATAGATTATAAAGATCTTAACAAAGCATGCGCGAATGATAGCTTCATCCTTCCTCGGATCGAGGAACTTGTGGATGCGTCTGCGGGTCACGAGTTACTCAGCTTTATGGATGGCTACAATCAGATCCGGACGCATGAAGATGACTTGATAAAGACGACTTTCATGATGAACAAAGGGCTCTACTGCTACAAGGTGATGCTGTTCGGGCTCAAAAACGCCGGCATCACTTACCAGCGATTGGTCAATCGCATGTTCGCCGACCAAATCGGCAAGACCACAGAGGTCTACATATGGATGATATGTTGGTAAAGAGTCGACTGGCCCATGACCATGTCCGGGATCTGGGGAATATGTTCAAGATCCTCCACCAATACGGGATGCAACTAAACCCCAATAAATGTGCGTTCGGGGTAGAATCGGGAAAGTTCCTCCGCTACATGGTCAGTAAAAGGGGAATTGAGGCCAATCCCGAGAAGATCACGGCCATCCTTGAGATGAAATCTCCTCGAAAACCAAAAGAGGTACAAAGCCTGGCAGGATTGATAGCGGCCCTGGCAAGGTTCGTTTCCAAGGTGACCGATAGGTGTCAGCCTTTCTTCTAGGCATTAATGAAGAAGGATGGATTTGAGTGGTCGCTGGAATGTGAGAAGGCGTTCCGCAAAATGAAATCATATTTCATGTCGCCCCCGTTCCTGCCAAAACCTGTCGATCATGAGCCTCTTGTGATCTACCTCGCAGTTTCCGATAGGGCCACGAGAGCCGTCCTCATCCGCGAGGAGGGACAATGTCAGTGGCTAGTCTATTACGTGAGCGAGGCTCTCTTGGATGCCAAAAATCGGTAACCAGAGATCGAGAAACTGTTGTTGGCACTAGTCATAAGTGCAACGAAGTTGCGACCATATTTCCAAGCACATTAGATAGTCGTATGGATCGGACACCGAATTGAAAAGGTATTTCAGCGAGGCTCCTCGACGAGGATGGCCATATGGTTGCAAGAACTCAGCATATACGCGGTCCAATACCAGCCACGCGTCGCCATCAAAGGCCAAGCGCTGGCAGATTTCGTGGCAGAATTTTCCCCTGAAGCCGAAGTCGGACCCGTGGAGTCTCCGCCAGAACCGCCACGAAAGCGGGACTCCAAACCTATAAGTTCAATATGGACCCTACACGTCGACGACGCATCCAATGCCCGGGGGGCTGGCGCTGGGGTAATGCTGACCAACCCCGGCGAGGAAAAATTGAAGTATGCCCTGCGCTTCGAGTTCAAAGTCTCCAAGAACGAGGTAGAATACGAAGCCATGATAGTCGGTTTAGAGCTAGCTCACCGACAGGGGGTCGAAAACCTACGCATCTTTTGCGACTCGCAACTGATTGTGACCCAGGTAAAAGGCGAGTACACCACCAAAGAGTCAAATATGGTGGCATACTTAGCCAAAACTCTCAAAAACCTTGAAGCGATAGCTTGGTTCGAGATTATACAAGTGCCTCGAGAGGAAAACATTGAGGCCGAAGCCCTAGCACGCCTTGCCTCGGCCATTGATGAGGAAGAAAATGGAAGTATTCCGATCGAAGTACTAACCTAACCCTACGTCTCCAGAGATGACATAGGATTGGTTAGCGACTCTCCGACCCCATCTTCCTGGATGACTCCACAGTGCCGAAAAATTGCGAGGACGCCAAAAAAATTGAAAACCCAGGCGTCAAAATACACCATGCGCGAAGACGTGATGTATAAAAGAGGCTACTCGATGCCACTCCTACGTTGCCTTTACGAAAGTGATGCAAGACGGGCTATGAGTGAAGTACATGAGGGCCTATGCGGAAATAATGCCGCAGGACAAACGATGGCGTTAAAACGCTTAAGGTTGGGCTATTTCTGGCCTAACTTGAAGAAAGATTTGCACGATTAGTCCCGGCGATGCGATAAGTGTCAGAGGTTTGCTCGTATGCCTCGACAACTTCTGGTCCCACTGTGTCCCATTATCGTTCCTCTGCCATTCGCCAAATGGGGGACAGATTTTATCGGCGAACTCCCCATGGCTCCCAGGCAGTTTCGATTCGCCATAGTAGCAATCGATTACTTCACTAATGGATGGAGGCTGAACCGTTACCCAAAATCACAGAAGCGAACACGTCAAGTTTCATATGGAAGAGCATTATATGCCGCCATGAAATTCCAGAATCAACGGTGACGGATAACAGCCGGCAATTCGACAATGCGCGACTGCACGAAATGTGCGAACAAATGGGAATTAGTAAGACTTACTCTTACCCGAAGCACCCCCAGGCCAATGGCCAAGTGGAGGCAGTCAATCGCACAATCAAAGACAACTTAAAAAAGAAGCTAGAGTTCCGCTAGGGCGCCTGGGCAGATGAGTTTCCTTTCGTGTTGTGGGCCTACCGCACCACGGCACGAAATGCAATGGGAGAAAACCCATTCTCCCTCACCTTAGGGGTCAAAGTCGTGGTCCCGATAGAGACCACGCTCCCCACGTTTCGTATCGAGGCCTTCCATGAAGAAGGAAACGAAGAGGCAATGCGGGCAGAGCTCGACCTCATCAACAAGAAAAGGGCCGACGCACTCACCCGCCTTGCCGCCCAAAAAAGAAAGGTCGAACAATACTACAACTCGAAGGTCAAGCTCAAGAGCTTTGCCAGCGGCAGCCTGGATTTGAGAAGATTATTCCCAAACATGAAGGTGCAAGGGGTCGGGTATTGGGCCCATTCTGGGAAGGACCATATCGAGTTCGAATGACCATTCACAACGGCACTTACGAACTCGAAAACATGGATGGTCTCATATTCACCCACCCATGGAACACCGAGCACCTGAGGAAATATTACTAATAGAGGCAGCGGTAATGCGCCCAAATGTAAACACAATACTACGACTGTCGTAATTCAATATATATTACTATTCATGATACTCTTCTTTATGATACTACGAACCATTTCATTTGGAGTCTTCATAAATGAACAAGAACAGTCCTTTGAGGATAGAGTTCCAATAACTTAAGACATGGATGAAAGTAGTCAAACTACCAAACCTTTGGAAATATGAAAGGTAGATCCTAAGTAATTAACAAACTGATCATGATTGTTACATGGATGTTTTGTTATAATCAATATTTTTGAGAATGATTGATATGTGTAGCTCCTAAACACGTGTCATGAATAGAGTTATTAATATTGTAGTACTAGACCTCATTATGACACAAGTAAAATGACTAAACTAACTGTTTCTGAAACATTTAGAAACGACAAGCTTCTTCCATTATGTCTCAAACATACTTATTTGAAATAAGGTATGAGCTCAATGTTGAGACTGTAGAAATTTTCTTTAAAAGGACTAATAAATTAGACCCTAGACAATATCGATTTTCCGAAAATAATAATATGTGTTATATTTCTAGATATAGTGAGATACTTAATAATTAAAATATAGAAAATCCTTGAAGTCCTATGTTTATTGAATATAAACACGACAAACACGGGTCAATAAAGTTCTTATTAAAACACATTTAATAAATCACACTATAGTGAGTGGTGATCATATCAAACATGCATGGTGCAACCTGTTTTGGCACCAAAAGAATGTACACCAAGATAGGGAGACTTGCTATACACAGTGTGGTGTATAATTTGAAAGTATGCGAATTGTTAATATGTTCTAAGTTAATTAATTTACTATGACCAGATTGACTTGAACTGAAAATAGGTAAGTCAAATATCACTTGCAAGAATGCATGAACTAGAATCATACAAAATGGGACATATGTCTGATTGAGATAAATGAAAGAGTAAAGAGTAAACTGAGAATCCATATGATGGGAATCTCAATCCTGGGTCAAAACATGAACCGTCTACTAAGATAGCAAAGAATTAAATTGGCTCGAGTGATCTTCTCTAGTCAAAGTGGGAGATTTTAATAAATAATTCCAACTTGAAGATGACGTATGAATAATTACTGAATTCGATAATTAACTTATTATATAAGAATTTTATGATTAATGGGTTAAGTTCTAAGTAATCAATTAGAATCAATAACAACTATCTTCCATAGCATCCGTATTAAACTGAGTCACGTGCTGGGCACCTGAGCTTTGGTGGTGTGCTAAAACAAGGTTGATGATTGATATATGCCTGGAAAGCTATATCGAAAGTCATATATGTGGAACACATGAGTGAAGACAGATCAGAATGTGGGAGTATTCTACACTTGTTGTAAGTGTACGACCTGGACAGGTCTTGGGTTAGATGTGTCGTTTAAGCACCGTTAAAACGCACTAAATGAAGCCATTATGATGGTCACAGTAAGACTTTATCTAAATCTTAAAGTATTCATGGACACTAAAATTATGTCTTTGAGCTCTTTAACTCATTCGCTAAAAGAATATTCATGCTAATCACAACTTATGTCTTGGGAGTCTTCCCTTGGAAGTCTTCTCAGAGCGTGATTCGAGTGGGAAGTGATTTACAGATATGGAATCTTGCCTCACAGAAAGGAGGTCAATGTTCACTTACCAAAGGGTTTATTCTAGCACCGATAGATTGCTAGCACTTTTGAAGTAAGTTAACGTTCAAAAGAATCTTTCACTGTTGGAGCAACAATGCTTAGGGATGATATTTATCAAGAGAAGTGACTATATCTGTGGACCTGGAGGATCTTGGCACTGGTAGAACCTGGAGGATCTATATCACTGGACACTCGTCACAATGAGACTCAATATAATTCTAGTATTAAAGAAGGGTTCAGTCTTTGATTACACGGTGGAGTATTGATAAAGACTAGAAAAATCGATGAGAAAAGAGAGAAGACTTTATTTTCTTTGTCATCGGGTTCGTTAAACTTCTACTATTTGGTCCATAGTCCCCGATTTGGCTCCGATAAAGGAGTATAACAACTATCAAGTAATAATGTTGTTCATTATTTAATCTCACTTACTGTAATAGTGATTGACAACATCAATTTTGGAAAACGGGTATTCGTTGAATTAAATAAATGTTTAGAGCATAATTGTTTATTTATTTTCGGATTAAGTAAATAATTAATTAATTGAATTTTTGGGCTTGTGAATTTTGAGTTGGGCTTGGCCTAACGAATTGGCCAAAAATCCCCTAAGGACATGCCCTGAGGGTTTGCCAAACTTCCTCCTCCTTTACTCCTTGGATTTCTCTCTTAGGAGAGAAATTCACAACCATAGATATTGATTTGATGGATGAGAGACAGTTTAGATTCACTGTTGAGATCTAAAGGTCCAGATTAAATCCAAAGGAGGGAATATCTCTAGAAGGCCTAGATTAAGTGAGATACCGATTATGCAAACTAATCTTTCTTATTCGTCTCGGAGATTACGTTTCGGAAGACTACGGTGTCATCGTTGAGTACTATATTTAGAGGAAGGTCGAAACAGAGTCGATTAAGAAGAAGGATGAAACGAAGCGCGCGTTGGATCGGGGCGGTCTATAGATGATCCCAAATCCGTAAGTGGTCTATAAACTTATTCTATAATGTCAGTTGCTGAATTGCTTTCATCATTGTATTAAATTTATAAATCTATATCTTGTTTGTAATCATCATTTTAATTGGCTATTGTGAGCGCAATTAATCCTTTCCGCATTTAATAGATTGCTAAGGTGAATGAATCACCAACGAGCAGTTTCAGAGCGATTGTTCGTGTCTGATACGCATGTGATTAACCAAACAAGTGGTATTGTAGCGAGTGTTCATATTCGATACGCGCTTGATTCTCCAACATCTACCACTAGTGTCTTTAGATGGTATGTAGGATTTAGTATTTGTGCACTATTAAACACAATCGCTGAAGAACAAGTCTCAGAACCAAAGAGATAATACAAAATCTATGTGTATCGGGGTCCTAGTTGCAAAAAAAGAGCAATAGAGAGAAGATAGGGAGTGGGTGCACTTATTTGAGAGAGAGAGAGATAGACTCAATATTGTTTATTATCACATGTGAATGTCATGATCTATTTGTACGAGAAGAAATAACAAGAACGAGTAATAACCCTTCCCTATTGTGTGAGCATCACATATTCATGAGCACAATGTTGATTTCTCATTCCTATAATTAAATACCATGAATTCAAATTTCTTTCTATTCTCCTACTCTCTTTCCTTGTCGTGGACGACCTTCATTTATGAAGAAAATTTGTTTCCTCCTTTTCTTTTTGGAAAGGATATTAATACTTCAAGGAAAAAAATAATTTATTTATATCTTAGAGCAAGCTTTTAAGTGTTTGTTTATTTATTTAAAACATTTCCAGAAATAGTCATTGTAGCATTTCCCAAAAAATTCAAGCACAAACGAAATTAATTTATCAATGTCTTAAACGACTTATTGGTTTAAAAATTAACTTACATTACCATCATATGATAATGGTCAAAATCTTAGTTTTAAAATTTTTACCATCTTATGTCGATATGGACAAAATTACCCTTTAGACATTTTACGGAAAAACGTATAGTTCAAAATTTGAACTTGTTTAGACTTACCTTCTAGTTTAACAAATCCTTCTTCAATGACTTGTGTTAGCGAACTTATGGACCCAAATGAACAAAGTTTAAGGTACTATACTTGGACACCAAAAATCACAAACCCTTTTAAAGTTCTAGCTTAATGTCAATTGACTCCACTTAAGAGTTGACACTGAAAATCTATCGGTTCAAATGAACTTATTTTATACTCAAAATTCTACTTAATTGTGATGAACGAAACCATTGAATATTATCTATGTTTATCTTCAAGAATATCATAAATTAGATTGGATTTATAAAATTACCATTTTACCATTCTAGTTTTATTTCCTCAACTCATTTGTTACTTGTGAATAAGTTAGAAATAACGTATTGACGAAAAGCTAACAAGTCACAATGTTTCATCCAAAAGTCATAAATTAATTTTGGACAATGCGCAGTTCATTTATTCACAATCCAATTAATAGAGCATGAGATTATATACATTACGTTTCAGCAATCTCTAGTACAAAATTGGCCTTTAGATGCGACATTTTGTCGCATCTAAAGGCCAAAAGTCGCATCTAAAAGTCAGTTTAGATGTGACATCTGATCTGCCTATGTCGCATCCGAATAGTCGTAGTTAAAACTATTGGATGTGACTAGTCGCATCCAATACTCCCACTCATCAGACACGTAAATTTTTATACAACTACTCGCATCCAAATTCCGCCCAAAAAAAACTAAAAAAAATGGAGGTAAACGACATCAGATGCGACTTTGTCGCATCCAATAGTCTGCGCGCCAAAATTATTCGATGCGACTAGTCGTTTCCAAACCTTTACTCGCTAAAAATAAATCAGTGTAAAAAACATTATGCTACCTTTGGATGCGACAATGTCGCATCGAATACTCCTCCCGCCAATTCATTGGAACATCCAATATGTATGCAATTAAAAAAACATTATTACTAAAAAAAATTAAAATTAAATAAAAAAAAAATTAAATCAGAAATTAATGAAATAAAAAATCAACATAAATAAAATTAAAAGTTTTTTAACATAATTTTAAGTGTTTTAACTTACAAAAAAAAAAAAAAACGTAAGCAGTTAACTTAGTATCCGAAAACTTAACATAACAAACGTAAAAAAAAATCACTTCTTCTTTCTAGACCTAAACCACTTCTCCATTGTCGACGATCCTCTTCTGCCTTTGGTTCTTCCTCCTCTTGTCCCTTTTCTGCTCGAACGGTCTCTCTGAAACTCCGCAGAACCCGGAGTCTGGTCGTCACATCTTGCGGTTGGCGGAGGCGTGAATTTTTGCTCTTGTGTGGGAGACAATTGGCTTGGAGTCAGATTTTGGATCATCGTGTCAAGTTGGTGTCACATCTTCTCCATGTGACGTCTCATCTCCAATATGGCCTCCGACTTTTTTTTTTATGTGATAGCAATATGTAGAGAATTTACGGGGATCGAATGACCTATCATATATTTCACATGAACATCAGATGGTTATAGAAGTTTTAATTTGATACTTATGTCAAATTTTATTATTTCACCTATCCCCGTCTCCCAATCGCATCGCTGTCCGAGAACTTCGCGCATCGGGAGTCCCTCTATGTCGTTCTTGCCACTCGAATAAATTCTCTTACGCAGGACCTATATTTCAAGGTCAACCATTCATTTTTTGTAATCCAATCCCTACTTTGATTCGACATTTCGCTGAATAAAAAGAGTATTATTAGATTTGTGAATTTTTATTGAATGTTGGAAAGATTTAGAAGATATAGAATATAGAACTTAATTGTTTTCGTTTATGTGAATTTGAGAGAAAAGACGATTATTTTAAAAATTATTAATAAAATTTCGACAGAATTTTCCCTCTAATATGAATAAACCAAACCTATAATTTAACGATTGTACAACCAAATCACCAAATAAATTACTATAATTATCATCCACAATATCTCAATCAATCTATTACACATATTTTAACAATAATAATTAACTAATACATATATAACAGTCTCAATTAACTAAACATATTCATTTCATTTCAGTTAACTATACATATACAACAGTTTCAAATAACTAAACATATTCAACTTTTATAATTAACTAACGATATTTAACAGTTGCAATTACACACATAAATGTTTCAATTAACTGAACACATTCAGATATTATAATTAACTAAACATATTCAACTATTAAAATTTACTCAATATATTAAAGAATTTCATTTCATTAAACGTATTTAAAAGTTTCTATTATTAAATAGCATATTTAAATATCAATTAACTACACACATTTTAGATAAATTAAATAAATAAAATAAAATTTAATTACTTAACGTAGAGACGAAACTGAAATGCGTTGAACGAAATTTGAATCGGAGACGGTGAGGCTGCTGAGGAGGCCAAATAAAAAAATTAACAAATATATATGAAAAATTAACAAAAATTAACAAATATATATGAAAAACTTTAAATTTAAAATTTTAAAAATACTACCTAACGTGCAGTGAGGCGCTGCGAAGGAGGCGAAACTGAGGTTGCGAAGGAGTCGACGTCAAGGCTGCGGAGGAGGTGACGGTGCATAGGACTATAACCTGCAAAAAAAATAAAACAAATTTTTAAAATTTAATTCTCCACAAATTATTAATCTATTACCACAAAAAAATTAAAAAAACGTACCGAGGGACAGAGCTGCTGTGTGACGGTCGAAAAACGTCGGAGGGTGGCGGACGTGGGTGGAGGTAGCGAGGAGGGAAGGCGGCGGAGGTCGGGAGGGGCGGCAGAGGAGGGAGGGGCGGCGGAGGAGGGAGGAGCGACGGAAGTAGGGAGGAGGGAGGGGCGACGGAGGCAGGGAGGAGGGAGGGGCGACGGAGGCAGGGAGGAGGGAGGGGCGGCGAAGGAGGGAGGGGCGCGTGGAGGCAGGGAGGAAAGAGGGGCGCGCAGCGGAGGGAGAGAGGGGCGCTGGAGGAGGGAGAGGGGCGCGCAGAGAAGGGAGAGGGGCGCGCGGAAGCAGGGAGGAGGGGCGCGCGGCGGAGGGAGGGAGGGCAGGGATTTAGAGAGGAAGAGATGGATAGGGAAAGAGGGAGGGGAAAAGAGAAATGGGAAGAATATGGGGAAGCGGGGGATTTTAATCGTAACCTAGATTTAGATGCGACAATGTCGCATCCAACGAGGAGCATTAGATGCGACAGGTCGCATCTGATGTCAGCATTGGATGCGAAACTGTCGCATCTGATGTTTTTAGAAAATTAAAAATAAAATAAAATACCACGTCAATTAAAACTCGAGGAAGGTGGGAAAATTGACCTGCCCAAAAAGATTTTGAAAATCAAAAATAAAATATCTACGTCATTTAACCAACGCGGGAAGGGAGAAAGTTCACCCGCACAAATAGTTTGGGACTATTCGCTGCGACAACGTCGCATCTGATGTTCATGTGAACCTTCAGATTCGACAGTGTCGCATCTGTTTCTCTTCCCCGGGCCAAAAGAAATATTCGTCATATTCTCGTGTTTAGATGCAACTTGTCTCATCTAAATGTACTATCGGATACGACTAGTCGCATTTAAAATTCATCCGTATCAGATGTCAAAATTTCTACTAGTGAATCTTGTACATGGATTTCATATCTGTAAAAACTTCACAAACCTTGTTAATGAAATCTTCATAACTTAATACCTCACCAATAAGTCTAATATATATCACGTGGTGGATCTTGAATTTGATTCTCAAGTAAGAATATATAAGTTATGAAATGACATGTCTCTTTTCAAGATTAAGGTAAGCATGATGCAATTCATACATTATACCCTTGAGACAATAGAGGTTAAATTGTTTTATATTACATCGTCTCATGAGGTGCACTAGTCAATTCAATATCTTCGGAAGATATATAGAAAGAACTATGGAGTCTTAACTCTCTATGCAGCATAACCTGACATCATAAATTCTTCCAATAATCATACTAATATCAAGAGTCTGTTGATCCTTAATTGTGAAAATTCTATTTTATGCTAAGCATGAAAAATTTGTTCATGTAAATCTATATTTAACTTTTCACACGTTGTTATGATTGATAAAGGCTAAACACTATTGTAGATCATAAAACTTCAAACATACAAAAATTGAATGTATGAAAGTTTCAACTTTTATTAATTAATTAAAAAACTACAAAAAGGACTCAATTAAGAAATTTAAAACATCAATATTTAAATAAGTAACAATAACTAAACTTTTCGTCGGCATCAGTGCCAACAGACATAACAATGGCGTGGTTGTGCAAGTGGAAAATCTGTTCGGCCTCAAACTTTGTGAAGTGTATGGCTTTAAAAAGAGTGGCTGGAGGCGCAGTGTATGTTATGTTGATGCAATACCTTACCCTCTCATTGAAAATAACGGTCATAAACCTTTTCCACTAGTCACTCGTATCGCCACATTTTGGTCCCTTATGATCATTTTAATGATGTTCATGTTGATCTTTTCGGTTCGTCAATAGTCTTAATCACAACGATGCCTTAGCAGTCTTCCAAGATTTTCACCCCAGTCGTATTCAAGATAAACATCTTAAGTTTTTCATCTTATATCAGGGCCTCAATATGCATTTTCCATTGGAAGAAATTAGAGGTCATGTGTGTTACCAGAGATGCCCACAAGAAGATTGCTTATTTACATATTGATGTAATATATAAATCTTTATAAAGTCCTTATTGTAATTTGCTGATTAAATTGATAAAAGTTGAAACGTTCATTCATTCCATTTTGTTTGATTGAAGATTTATGATATTCAATAGTCTTAAGGTCCTTAATCAAACCTAACAATGTATGAAGAGACAAATGTAGATTTGCGTGAACAAACTCTTAATGGTTTGACTAAAACGATATATTCGCAATCTAAAGATCAATGGACTATTGATCCTAGTATGATTGTTGGAAGAATCTATGATGTCAGGTTACGAGGCATAGAGAGTTAGGAACTCTATAGTTCTTCTAGTGTGTCTTTCGAAGAAAATGAATTGACCAGTGCACCTTTAGAGACAATAGAAGAACAAACCATTTAACATCTTCTCTCTCAAGGTCATTATGTATGAATTGGATCATGCTTACCTAAATCCTGAAATGAGACATGTCATTTCATAGCATTAATATTCTCATTTAAGAAAGTCAAATTCTAGATCAATTATGTGATCTAGACAAGGTCTATTGGTGAGATATTAAGTTATGAAGATGTCATGAACCAGCTTTGTGAAGTTCTCATAGATATGGAATTCATGTATAAGATTGCTGAGATGCAATATATATCACCTCATGCTTTATTACTTGGATTGTAAATAAATGAACTGCGCAGTGTCCAAATTTAAGTATCGACTATATTTAGATGAAACAATGTGACTTGTTAACTCCTTGTCAATACATTGTTTCTAACTTATTCACAAGTACTAAAGTAGTTGAGGAAATAACAACTAGAAGGGTAAAATGGTAATTTTATAAATCCCGTCTAGTTGATGATATTCATGAAGGGTAAACATAGATAACATTCAATGTATATACTCAATATAATTGAGTTGAATTTGAGTAGAAAATAAATTCATTTGAACGAAGAGATTCTCAGTGTCAACTCTTTAGTGGAGTCAGTTGACATTAAGCTAATACTCGGAAAATGTTTGTGAACTTTTGTGTTCGAGTATAGAAGCTCAAGTTTTGTTCATTTGGATCCATAAGGTCACTATTATAGGTCATTAGAGTATGATTGTTAAACTAGAAGCTAAGTTAAAATAAGTTCAAATGTTGAACTAGACTTTTTCTCGTAAAATGTCTAAAGGGTATTTTTTTTTCCACATGTACATAAAATGATGTGAATGTCAAAATAAGATTTTGAATATTTTCATATGATGAAAATATAAATTATTTTCTAAAGCCGAAAATTCGTTTGAGGCATTAAGAAATTAATTCCATTATTTGTGCAATAATAATTCTACAATAGGTATTTTAAGAATTGTCTTAAAAGAAATAAGGAAGCATCTAGATGCCCCTTCCCTAGCTAGAATTCGGCCAACATGCATAAAAGATGAGAGTTTTATTTCCCTTTAATTATAAAGATAATTACCCAAAAGGAAAAAAAGGAAATGAATTTCCTTAAGAAGGAAATAAATAAGCTAAGTGAGGAAACAAATTTCCTCATTGCTCTAAGTGTATGGCCGGCCAACTAAGGAGAGAAAGGGGAAGGGAAAATCAAATATTGTGTCATGAATACATTATTCTTTCATGAATGAATAATTGACCTTTATAGATTTTTCTTCTCCTATAAATAGAGCCTCACATAAAGATGTGAAATTATGGTTCATTCTTGCTCTCTCTCTCATTGTGGACGTCCAAAACTCTCCCTCTCTCTCTAGAAATACTTCTTCTATTTTGGCACCTATGTCCTCATTAGACTTAGTTTAAATTAGCTCTTTAGCTCATAGACTTGTTCTTGAGTTATTGTGTTTAATTGTGCCCACACACAAATCCTTCTAAACCTCTATAGACTCTTGTAATATAAACCGTAGGTTTCTCAAGTTCAAGATTAGAAGTAAGAGAATCAAGTTAGAAGAGAATATCAACCTTTCCCAAGACGCTTCAAGTTTGAAGACATAAGAAAGGTTAGTATTCAAGTAGATTAAATAATGTTTTTAATTTATAACATGTATATGCACTTTATCTAGGTTAGTAAAAATTGTTTTACTAGTAAAAGAATTTTTTATATTCCGCCATTAATATGATTAATGATAAATTTTTCTTAACCCTAGACTTATTCTAACAAATGGTATAAGAGCTATGGTCATTATAAGAAAATTGTTTTCTAAATTTGCTTGAATAATGGTCTTTCAATGACTAGATCTTACAAAATTTTGATTTTTTAGTACGACCTCTAAAATTAAATTTGTAATTATTTTCCACTTGTTAAATATTCTATATAAATACATTAAAAACCGTTTTTAATTATTTTATGTAGCATACTCAAAATCAAATTTTGACAAGTTTGAAAATTTGTGTACATAGTTTAAACTACTTTATTGCACTTCTAGTTTAAATTTGTTATTGAATGTTTTATATTATGTTGTTTATTTTATATTGTGTTTAATTATTAACATGTTAATATAACAGACAATCGAAATCAAAACATATAATTAAAAAATTTCAATAAACCTCTTTCTCTTTACACCTAAATCCGACGTACTTTTTAATTGTTTTTCAAATTCTGGACAAATTGTTATGGCTCAGTAAAACGGGCATAACTCTTTGCTCGGACCTTGAAATTTAATGGTTCAAGTACCATATTAAAGGTACGGACGTTATCCATCCAATGCAAATGGTTTCAGCTCAATCGGATACAGGATGTGTCATTAAAGACATTTTAAGTCCGAGGTGTACGGCAGTCCGCGAGTCAGAGATGTACACATACAAGGAATGCGTCCATGTGGTTTCAAAATGAATTGATGCTTCTAAGCTTGAAATATTCGAACCTGACCCTATTAGTAACAGATTGAAAGTATGACAACGTGTCGCATCTGACTGCCATTGCATTTTCATCCATGTCATGTAGTTTTAGATTTGGAAGTTTGGGCCGGATCTTGTTGGAATCGATCTAGAATTTAACAATTAATTATCATATCATATATGGCGGAATATAAAAATTATTTTTTAAAATTGTAAAACTATTTTACTACCTAGAAAAACTGCATGAACATGTTGTCATTAAAACATATAATAAATATGACAAAGACTTAGTACATTTTTCTCTTGTTATTTGATCTTGGAAACCCTTCTCGGATGAAGATACTTCGCCTCGCCTCGCTAATTCTTGTCTTTGGATCCTCGAGCAACCACGAAAGTTTCAATCACTAGAGTCTTCGAGCGTTTGAAGCATTTAGTGAGTGGTAACTATTAAACAATACGAACCAAGAACGAGTATTTGATCATAAGCTAATACTCTAGATCAAGTGAGGATCTAGATGCTAAAATAAAAGAGTATTTTAGAGAGAGAGGGAGAGACGTGGTCGGCTAGAGAGAGAGAGAGAGAGAGAGAGATAGAGAGCAAGACCAACAATGTGAGGCTCTATTTATAGGAGAATGGAATACAAGAAAGGGTAATTACCCTTTCTTATTATATATTCATGACACAACATTTGATTTCCTCCTCTCTTTCTCGTCTACATGACCGACCATACAATGTCAATAAGTGATGAAAATTTGTTGCCTCACTTAGCACATTTGTTTCCTTCTCAAAAAAATTCATTTTTTCTTTTCCTTTTTGGCAATAATCTTCATAACTCAAGGCGAAAGAATTTCTCTCATCTTCATGATGTTGGCCTAACTCTATACATGGGAGGAGCTTCTAGATGCTTCCTTATTTCTTTTAAGACAATTCTTAAAATACCAATTGTATAATTAATATTGCACCAATAATGAAATAAATTTCATAATGCCTCGAACGACTTCTCGGCTTTAGAAAATAATTTATATTTCCATCATATGAAAACATTGCAAATCTTATTTGAAATTCATATCACTATATGTCCATGTGTGCAAGATTACCCTTTATACTATTTTCGGAAAATATGTCTAGTTCAACAATTGAACTTATTTAACTTAGCTTCTAGTTTAACAAACTCTACTCTAATGACTTGTGAGAGTGACCTCATAGACCCAAATGAACAAAAATTTAACTAGGACTCTTGGACTCAAAGTTCACAAACTTTTCTATGTCTAATTTAATGTGAACTAACTCCACTAAAGACTTGACACATAAAATTTCTCGATTCAGATGAATATATTTTCTACTAAAAAATCTACTTATTTGTGATGAGCGGATCACTGAATATTATCGAACTAGATGGGATTTATAAAACTCCATTTACCTTTTAGTTGTTTTTTCCTCAACTCCCTCAATACTTGGAATAAGTTAGAAACAATGTATTGGACACCGGCCGGTACATTTGTTAACAATCCAAGTAATAAAGCATGATGAGATATACATTGCATTTCAGCAATCTTGTACATGAATTACATATCTATGAGAACTTCACAAAGTAAACTCATGTCAACTTCATAACCCAATACGTCACCAATCGCGCGCATCTAGTTCACAAACTTGGATCTATAGTCTAAATTTCTCAAATGAATATATTGGAGTTATGAAATGACATGTCTCATTTCTGGATTAAGGTAAGCATGGTGCAATTCTTACATAGTGACCTTGAGACAAAAGAGGTTAAACGGTTTGTTCTTACATTGTCTCTAAAGGTGCACTAGTCAATTCTGTATCTTCGGAAGATAGACTAGAAGAACTATATAGTTCCTAATTCTCTATGCCTCGGAACCAGACATCATAGATTCTTCCAACAATCATATTAGGATTAATACTCCGTTGATCTTTAGATTGTGAATATTTCTTAATAAACAAACCATTAAGAGTTTGTTCACACAAATCTACATTTGTCTCTTCATACATTGTAGGGTTTGATTAAGGACTATAAGACTATTGAATATCATAAATCATCATTCAAACGAAAAAGGAATGAATGAACGTTTTACCTTTTATTAATTTAATTAGCAAATTACAGTAAGGACTTGTGAGAGATTTATATTACATCGATATGCAAACAAATAATCTTCTTGAAATCATAAATCTTTAAACAAATGAAAAAGGGGTGAATGAATATTTCAACTTTTATTAATTTAATCAACAGATTACAATAAGGACACATGAGAGATTGATATTACATGGAAATGTAAATAAATATTCTTCTTGTGGTCGGCTAGAGTAGAGTTTGTTAAACTAGAAGCTAAGTTATAATAAGTTCAATTGTTGAACTAGACGTATTTTCCGAAAATGGTCTAAATGGTAATTTTGTCCTTAAGGGTAATTGATGTAAAAATGTAAAAATAAAATTTTGAATTTTCTCACAAATTTATTTAAATTCACACGGCTGAAAATTGGTTTTCAAGTTTAGTGAATTAAATTTTGTGACATGTTATTGTATGGCAATAATGTGAATGATTTTTCTTATTTTGTTGTGAATAAATTAGGAGGTAAATATATGTGTATAGACACCCATATGGCTGGCCATGTTACATAAAGAGAGACAGAGAAATATCTCTTTTTATTTGGTGCATTATTGTATACCGGTAATTGTCCAAAAGAAAAGAGGAAATGAATTTCATTGAGAAGGAAACAAATGTGCTAAGTGAGGAAACAAATTTCCTCACTTATGACATAAGTTGGCCGCTCATGTAGAAGAGAAAAGGAGGAGGAAATCAAATATTGTGCCATGAATACACAATAGGAAAGGGTAATTACCCTTTCTTCTATTTCCTTTTCCAATAAATAGAGTCTCACATTGAGATGTCAAAATAGGTTTTGTTGATCTTGCTGTCTCTCTTCAAGCCGACCATATTCCTCTCTCTCTCTCTCTCTCTCTCTCTCTCTCTCTCTCTCTCTCTCTCTCTCTCTCTCTCTCTCTAAAATACTCTTTGATTTTGGCACATAAATCCTCACTTGATCTAGAGAATTAGCTTATGATCCAAAATTTATTCTTCGTTCATATTGTTTAATAGTGCCCACGCACTAAACTCTTCAAACGCTCGAAGACTCTAGTGGAAGAAACGTTTGTGGTTGCTCAAGAATTCAAAGACGAGAGGCAGCGAGACAATGAGAAAGATCTTCATCAGAGAAGGGACTCCGAGATCAAGCAACAAGAAAAAGGTTCTAAGTCTTTTTTATATTTATTATATGTTTTAATAAACAACATGTTCATGAACTTTTTCTAGGTAGTAAAATAGTTTTACACGTGTTAAAAATAATTTTTTATATTCCGCCATATATGATATGATAATTAATTGTTAAATCCTATGATAACTTGTTCGCTGCCGCTGACCGGATGTAAGACTAACTCGCTGCAATCCCTATGACAACTTTTTCTCTGATATAGTCTCGGTCTTATGACCCGGTTATTTCCTCCTCGTATAGGAGAAGGTTCACAAGAAGTCCCTTGTTGACCCCGGAACGTGCAAGGGATTTGGCTACACTTCAGTTCGTTTTGCCCTATAACAACACCTATTGTTAGGAGTGGCGATGGCGTCTTTGATGTGACTATCATCAACGAAATGGGTGCTAAATATTCATTCTTTATTATGTTTGTGTTTGTGTTTGTGTTTATGTATGAATTTTACGCTATGAACTGTCATCAACAAAAAGGGTGTTAAGTACAGACTTGACAAGATAGCCCCTTGTACTAGTTTAAACATTTGTTCGCAATCTTAAGATCGATAGAGCAATCGAATCTGAGTATGATTATTTGAATGAATCATGATATCTTATCTTATGACATAGAGAGTTGTGACTCTATGTTTCATTCTTGATATCTTACTTAAGATATTGGACAAGACCTGTGATACTTTGAAACTCGAGATAAAACCGTTTTATCACTCGAAGCTTCAAGCTCAGATATCAGGGGTATTTTGGTAATTTACTAAATCCTGAAGTGAATCCATGATCAATGTGACACCTTATGACATTTTATTTGTCAATAGGCAATGGCTAAAGTTATAGTTGCATCTGACCCGACGGTTGGTGTCATAATGTTGTCATATTGGGTTATGTGATCCACATATATGGAATTCGTGTTAAAATAATGCTAATGCATTAGTATCACATTTTGATTTGTTATGAGAGTGTGAATGAATTAACCTGGCTAGGTATCATCGAATAATAATATTCTTTGATTAAAATATGTGACATGTAAAGACATCTCACTCTATGTTTTTCTCATTAAAAAATAACAAAGGAGTTAGTGAAATAATAACTCAGGGATAAAATGATAATTTTATATTCCTCTAAGTTACTGATACACGTGAAGGGTAATATTGTAAATTACTCTGTGGATCGTGTGAAGAATTTTTTTGTCACATCAATCGAAAAATATACGCATATGAACGTAGAGAATGTCAATATTAGTCCTTTAGTGGAATCGATTAAAAGACAGAAAAAATTTGTGAACTTTTGAGTCCGATCTATATTCTAAAACTTCGTTCATATGGGTCCATTAGGTCTCAATGATAGACCCACGGACGAGATTTATTGAACTAGGACGATTTGATTTTCTAATTTAAGTAAATTGTGATGTACATTAAGAAAATGTTTATCTAAGTAATTGAATATTGGTTATTTATTATTACATTTATTTAATGAATTATATTATGTTATTATATGGATAATAACATATTTAAATGATTGAAATAAATAAAAGATGAAAATAAATATTTTCTCGTTGCGTACTACTACGAATAGTACGAAAATAATTGATAATTTGTCATTAAATAAATAAGATGTTCTAAAGTAATTAAATATTATTTTAGGAATAAATTTAAATAATTTTTTCGAGTATTTCGGGATGTCACTCGACAAAATAAAGATTTAGGTCGAAAATTAATTTATAAAATTAATTTAAAAGAACAACGGCCTTAAGTTTGACTAATGGGATTGACCTAAGAAAAGTCCACTTTCTCTCTCTATTTAAAGGATTTTCAAAACCCTAATTAACCTAACCCTAATAGATAATCTCAGCCAAACCCTTCCCCTCCCTTGTGAGAGTGTTGGCCGAGAGTTTCTAAGAGAGAAAGAGATCAAGAAACGTTTTCTTGATCTCCCGAGTGTTACCGATTGATCCCGAGTACTTTTTGTTGTTCAATCAAAGAGCCCACCCTCCCTAAAACCCGAGGGAATTATCATTGAATCCTCTATTGGTGTTTGAGTGATGTTTTGGTTGCAGGAGTTCACTCGAAACGTGAAGAAATCGAGCAAAACGAAGCGAGACTCATTTCAGCATGCTGGTCGGATTGGTCCGCTGGATTAGTGGCCGGATTTGAGGATCTCGCAGGACTTAAAACATGCCTAGCTCACCACTTGAGTTTGATGAGTAATCTGGCCGAGCCACTTCACAGGAACCTAGCCCTAGGTCCCTTCTACGTTCTTCCACAGGTCCCGGAGCTTCGTTTGACGTAAGGAAGCAACAGCACCGCAGGCGCATTTCTGGCCGACCGGCCAGAGTCCAAGCCGGCGGGTGAAATCTGTCCATTCCATCCGGTGTAAGATTTTGATGAAATTTTCGACGAGGCTTTTCGGAGTTAGGTAGCAACATGCGGGATTGTTTACAATCTCAATTGTAAGTTTTCTAAAACGAATTTGATATGAAAATGATGTTTATAAATGTGTTTATAAAGTGTTAGGTCGTTTTATTCAATTTGTTAACATGTTTAGAATAAATGGTTTATTGACATGTTAGTGATTTTTAATGCCTATGTTACTAACTTATTAAAATGAGTTTTAATTCATATCGTATTATATAAATCCGCCACAAATAAATGTGGTGATATAGTATTATTGTTTAAAATGTTAAATAATTTCCAACACGATGTTGTGGAGATGTTGTGGGACAGTTTCCTTGGTAGGACCCCTCTTCTAAAGCGATCAAATCCTTGGTTGGACCGAATAACTCTCGCGTTAGATTGAACGTGTTAGACTCAATCTCTTGAGTAATCTCTCAACTATAATGGGGCTTTAAGTTATTCTAAACAGATGAAGATACATGAACCGAGAAAGGAAAACATAGGTCCTTTATTTACCTTTTTGACGCTCAAAATCATTAGAATGTAGGAGCATATTTGAGGTAAATGAGGAGGGATCTACAACGTCCAAATAAATTATGCTTGGATCTTTAGAAGGGATAATAAATTTGGGTATGGTGTAGTTTCTATAGGGATATTTTTTATATTTTTAGGGGTGTGGCCTTGACCGACCACAGGAAGGTGGTATGCCGGCGTAGGTGGCATGGGGTCCGGCCTAGGAGGCATAGGACGCCGTCTTAGGAGGCTTGGGGGATAGGCCGGTCAGCCAGAAGGTAGGCCGGCCGACTTTGGTGGTATAGCCCTGTACGGGTAGGTAAATCGGTAGGCCAATGGGCAGGTCAAGGGTAAACAGTAAGGCGGCCAAAAGGTGTGGGCAAGTATGGAGGCAACACCTGCTTGTGGACGGGTCCTTGACTTGCCGATATTTCGTATTTCTAAAGCATGTTGGAACATGCAGGTAACACTATTCACATAAGAATTTTATGTAACACAACTATAAGGGTTCTAGGATCCACAGCATCTTAGTCATATCTTCAAATCGAAAAAGAATTATATGAGCTAAAGTAAGACTAATTGTGTTCTTGATCCATCATGGCTATGTTCCAAGAGGAGTAGATAAAAAATGTTTGTCAAGTATCTCAAGTGTGACTTTATATTCCTATGATGTACGCGGGCGATATAGTATTTGGATCGAGCTCCAACAAGACGGTAGAAAAATATGTGCAACAAGTGCAACATGAGTTTAAAATGAGGCTGAAGGAGTTCCGTATATTTCCTTGGGTTACAGGTCGAATAAAAGTAAAATAGAATCTTCATCTCCCATAGTAAGTATGCAAGAAATCCAGTCAAGAGGTTTGATCTAGATAAATCATCACATAAATAAACGCATGTCGCAACAACTAGAAATGTCACTAGAGATGATGAATGTGTTCTTGCTATATTTGATGACAAATACAACTGACCTATCATACTCGGTAGGTGTGTGTGCTATATACACAACCAATCCAAAGCAAAGCCATCTCACTGATGTCAAAATAATAATCATGTATGTGTGTGGGACAAGTGACATGTGGTACACAAAAGACATACATTCATGTCTTTCAGGATACTTCGATGTTGACTTGACTGGAAGCCTCGAAGATAGGAAATTCACATCTTGATGATGTTACTTCTTTGGAAATAATTTAGTTCATTGATTCAGCAAGCAGTATAGCAACATCTCATTATCAATTGTCGAGGCATAATATATTGCAGAAGCAGCTGTGCACAAATGTTATAGATGAAGAAAAGCAGTTGTGCACAAATGTTATAGATGAAGAAAATGTTGTGTGAGCATGTGTTGCACTATAAACTGATGCCACTCGTATGTAACAATATGAGTGCGATAATTATCGTAAAGAATCATGTGCAACGCTGAAGAATCAAGTACATCGACATTAAAAACCACTTCATAAAAGAACTGGTTGAGAAGCACGTTCCGATTGAAACATAAATGGTTGGTATCTTTACAAAGCCACTTGGTTTAGCTAAATTTGAGAACTAAGATCCATCGTGATTGTTTGTGTACATGAGAATTAAAATTTCATGGAGTCGAAAATGCCTAGTCATCACATAAAAACATACTAATATAACGTAGACATGTGGGGAGGGGGGGGGGGGGGGTATTTACCAAATAAAACAAGAACACAATCGCTACTCAGACACAAGTAAACAAGAAGCCGAGAGTTACGAAGGCAAAAGAAGAAAACTAGAAAAGTTGCGATTCCAACATCTTATGCCACACACATTGCAGATTTAGCTCAAGTCCAAGAAACCACTCTTGGATCTCTAGAGATGATCGCAACTGTTTCTTATCGAGAAAAATGATAAGTCTCTCTTACCCCAAAACTTTGACCTGGAAATAGGCAAAGAAGTTGTTCTAGCTCTACTTCCAAGGCCAACATAAGAAAATTGTGAACATGCTGTGATTTTGATCATGAGCTCAGAAGAGTAGATATATGAGTATGCATGTCAGTGGGAGAAGAGTAAAGAAACTACTCTCTCGACGCTCTTGAAGTGAAAAGTGAAAAAAAAATCCCTTAAAGAGAGGAAGACAAATAAGGCCAAGCATAAACAACCTACTACCCCAAAAATTGCGTAACTGGCCGAGGAAGACAGACCTGCAAAAGAAGAAGGTGAAGCAGGTTCTGGAGCACAACCGTTTGAACCATTAGTGATGGGTTCTGAAGAAGCTCTCATTTCACTAGACTAAGAGGTTGTTGAAGAAGTTGCACAACAATAGTACCTAAAGTTGTTGAGAAACCTGAAGAAGCAACTCTGCTTCCCTCATCAACAGAGTTGAGGCAGAACCTTCAACAAGCACATGGAAGAAGTAGACTTAGGTGCAAATAAAAACCACCTACCAAGAGCACCACAAAGAAGAATAGCCTCAAAGAGGTGAAATGGAGCGAGAAGGTATTGGCTCAAACCATGAATGCATCTTACAGGAGACTTTCATGAAGCCTTCATGATCGAAGCGTCGGGCATAGTCAAAGCAGGAGTCTGGTACATGGCAGAAATCTTTTCCAAATTTTAGCATCTCGTACCGAAGTGACCAATGATCCTAGAGATAGTCATCAATCTAGAGAAGTATAGTGTGCCGAAGTGTTGTCATTGACGCCCACAAGAAGAGTAGTAGTTGTTACTTATGTACATTTGATCAATTAAATAAACATAGTTACAAATTTATATTAATTATACATATTTCAATGTTAATGGAACTAAAAACAATCAAATTAAGTAAATAAATTTTAAAAAAATAAAATTCAATTACGTAGTGTAGGATCGGGGTTCAAACGAGTTGAATAAGATTCAGATCGGAGACGACAATTTCGAGCGAGCTTGCTACAGAAAAAACAATTAGCAGATTTCAGATATAAACAAAAATATAAAATACTTAGCAAAAAATCAACAGATATAAACCATATATAAAAAAAAAATTGAAAGGGTAAAAAAGATACTCGAGAGGCTTGAGAGAAGAGGAGCGAGAGAGGGCGGCGGTGAGGCTGCGTAGGCAACGGTCGGGCGGAGCAAGGGGAGGGCGGTAGTGAAAAAAAGGATACCCAAAAACAAAGAAACAATTTTTTTAAACGTACATGTCGGAAGGAAGGCTTCGAAAATCATCACACATATGGAAATCATCAACATAGCAGAACAAATCAATAAAAAAAAAGAA
This sequence comes from Urtica urens, assembly GCA_958296335.1. Lineage (NCBI taxonomy): Eukaryota > Viridiplantae > Streptophyta > Magnoliopsida > Rosales > Urticaceae > Urtica > Urtica urens. The sequence goes on from OY282525.1 coordinate 3,663,312, forward strand.
TCTAATGCTTGATACGAGACTATCAGATCCGACTTGTCGCTTCCGAAAGTGCTTTTAATTAAAAAAATTCTTCAATTTATGCTATTAAATTCGACTAATCGCATCAAAATGTGCATATAGATACAAATTTTTAATGCAACTAACCTCATCTAAAAGTCATACGCATCAGAATGGGTTATTTGTAATATTGTTTGGTTTTGAACGATAATTCGAGTCCAAAACTCCAAAAAAATTGCCGGTTGCATTATTCAAGCGAATCATGGTGCTAACAGTCGTGGGCTACTTGTCGGTGCGATGTCTTTAACATGGTACAAAATGTCGAGCTAACTATTAACCATGCCATTGTCACATTTTCCTTAAGATTGATTTTTTTGGAATCGCTCTTCGCAGTGAAATGATATTTCTTTTTCCATTATCATACCAAAGGATAGATTGTTGAATCCTTAATAACAATAGTTTAGTTGGCAAAATAAATGTTAGTAATTCATTACAGATGTGCAAAAATTTATTGTAGTAAGAAGTGACAGTTACACACCGGTATTATGGTCATTTATCCATGCGCATTTAACTGAATTCAAACTAGACGAAGTATTTAGTGGACCTTTAGCTGCAACTCAACAATACACGAGGCGATTTAATCTGTCCAAATTTGATAAAAAAACATGCGTCGAAATAGTAAGACGAAAAAGTATAAAGCATAGGGTTTTAATTTTCCGTCTAAAGTATTCTTGTTATGGTTGTTAATGTTTTATTTATATTTCCCCATATTATTATTACTACCTATTTATTCTATTAATGTCGTCTATTTTCTTTCCTGAAAATATATAATTTCTGTATTGTTTCTAACAGCTCTTTTATGCTATAATTAATTGTGATTGCAACTTTTCTTAACAAAGGTATCACTTCATTGATATAGTTGCAGTGAAATCGGCCGGAACAGATTGTTCAAACATGAAGAGCAATCATATAACCAAATGACATTTGTCTGAAAATTAAAGCATTCTTTAGCTAGTATATGTGCTATATCTCCAAACGCCGCATATTCGGAAATTTTATGCAGGTGTCGCGTCGCACACGCATAACGAAAATCTCACTTCATATGTCAAAATGCTTTATAGAAAAATTTATTAAGATATCGTGTCATGTATTAATTATTTTGGATATTTATAAATTTAGCATCTATATATATATTAAGCGTATGGTAAGATTCAGTTGGTGAACTTGGTATCATGTACCTAGCATCTAATTACTATGATTTGCATACATGAAAATAATTACAGAATTTACATTAGTGGTGTGTTAAAAATTGATACCTCTGTGTGCAATAAGTAAGCTAATATAAAAAGCTGATTGATTGGACTATTTCCAGGCCCGGATCGCCCCGAGCTTGAAGCCTTAAAATCTAAGCGCAGCCCAAACCTTTTGTGAAACTCAGTTTGGCTCCATGCTTAATCGAAAAAGGCGGGTCAGCCCAAAACTTCCAAGAACGATGGTAGGGCCGATTAGCTCAGGGCCAGCACGTATTCACAGCACTATATGTCTTTGCGCATACAGCGTAGCTAATTGAGAGAGGGCCTCGTGATATTAATATAATAATGTAAATCTGTTTTAGGAGTTTGAAAACGGTAATAAGAATAATATAATAAATATGTCTGTATATATCAAACTAACATTAATAGACTAAAAATATTGTCATCTACTAACTATAATCTAAGACCTTGATTTATCTGCTTTCCTTAAAATAATATAGAGCATATTACGAATTAAAGAAAAAACATTATTGCTGAAACATATGTTTATTTAATTTTATAAATATGATTAATCTTTTTAAGCTATTTTATATACATCATTAGGTCAAAACACACATGACCTTTAATAAAATCCATAATATTGTTTAATAAGTTTGCAGCTCGATCTGATTGCAAATGGTGTATGGGTAACCATAGATAAATAGATTTTGTAAAATAAATGTTGAAGTTTAGCTCATTATCTAAGTTCATATGTATTGAAGTTCAACTCGTTATTTTTTGGCTCGCATCTTAGTACGTTTATGTTGAAGTACAGCTTGTCATTTGTTCTCGATACTTATTTTATTCCTCGGGACTTTCTTACTTTCTCGGTCTTTACGAGATTTTTGAGTTCGAGTGCATCTTGAAAATTACACTTTCTCATTGAAATATATGTTGTCTCTTTACAATGTTGTTTATAGTTCCAATGTAAAATATATTTCTTAATCCTTTACATCTATCCTAATGAATAATTTACATCTAATGCAATTATCACATTATTGACGGCTAACTTTTAATAGCGACTAATCGCTTCTAATATTGCTTCTAATGGTTATCCGTCATATTTTCCCACACGTTTTTTTTTTTTTTTTTTGACCCTTAGAAGCGACTCTATGAGTGACTAGTCCCTTCCATTTTCATTGCTTCAAAATATTAGAAGCGATAGACCTTTCGAAGCGACTTTTGTCGTTTCTAAAAGCCTTTTTTGTCCTAGTTTATATTTAAGATCCAAAAGCTAAACTATTATAAAATGGCATTTATAAATAAAGCCATAGATAATTATTTCAAATGGTTGTTAAAGTCCGAACTATAGACAAAAACTTATGATAATATCCATAAAAACATCTACTCTTTAGGAAGAGTACTAATCAATGCATCTTGGGGAGGATGTTCGGGAACTTTCGGGTCAGCCACTGGAAATTGAACGTCAAGAGGGGTGGGGACCGAAAACTTTGAGTCCGCACTTATGATAAAAATTAAAAAGAGTTTTCAAAATGATATCCACAAAAACATCTACTCTTCATGAAGAGTGCTAGCTAGTGCATCTTGCGGAGCATCTTCGAGAACTTTGGCGTTAGGCACTGAGAATTGAACGTCGAGACGTGTGGGGTCCAAATACTTTGAGTTGGCATTATCATGACTGGTTTCATGAGAAGTCCGTTGGCATCAAGGTCAGTAACATCCATATTCAGATTTTTCACCTTCAGGCGTTCGAGGTCGCAACCTATTTGGCATAGTAATATTTGGACAATTCGGTCAAATACTCCTTTTATTCTTTGATGTCTTCGACAAATATTTAAATGTTGAGCTGCACGTTACTTTTAGTTGTCCTCATTTTGGAACCGAGTTCTTCTTTAAAGTCTTTCGCCTCTTTCATTTTCTTCGTCCCTGCCTTCTCGACTTTCTTTGCTTCATAATGAAATACTCTGTTTGTGGCCTCTAGTTTTTTTATCTGGTTAAAAAGTTTTTCCTAAAGCCATAGGTGATTAACCATTTTGGGCCCTCGATAAGAAAGACCTGCCATTGCATGCTCATTATTCAAACAAATCATTTTTAAAATCAGAAGAATACTTAACATTTTTAAGTAACATTTCCTCAAGAAGAAACTGTTACAAAGCTAGGTTGTCGAGAAGCCGCACAACTCAGGCAGCCGTAAAAACATCTGAAACGTTCTTAGATTCCAGCATCGATTGCAAATCCATCATGAACACTTGAGAAAAGTGATCAAAGGTATTGATTGGAGCTCGGTAGACCAACGGAGAGGCTTCGAAAATTTTCTCTGTAGTAGGCTTCCGATATACCTTTGAAGGCTTCTCTTCCTTCCTGATCAGAGCTGGTCTCTTCGTCGAGGTCTTTGTAACTCTAAAGCCTTTCGATAGGCATAGATTCTCCGAAAGACTCAGTGCTTTTTCCCATATCTGAAATAAAATATACTGATCAGCGTAAAAATATCAATTTATCTTCTTAACCATTGTGTACTAAAAATTTAATTCCAAAATAGACTTATGAGCGATGAAGCTGAGGTTGGTCGGGCAATACATACAATATATTTCAAGTAGTTTTCAAAGTAAGGAGCCTTGTATGATCTTTTTACGTTAAAGAGATTCAACTTTTTCATACTCACCGATTATTGATCGGCTTTGGAATGACTCTGTATAAAAATGAAGTCTAGTTAGCATTATTCGACAATGAATTTAAGAATTTTATAAAAGACGTACCAAAAGTCGAATAGTTCCTCAAAATTCGGAATAAACTTTTAGATAGATCAGATCGCGTAATGTTAATAACCAATCATTCCAATCATTACAACTAGTCTGCAAGTTTGGATTCAAAGAAAATGTGCGGGTCGTAGATGTAAGGTTGTTCCAAGCACTATATATGAGATTTAGTTTAAATTTATAATAAAATGGCACCCCTACCACTAGGGGATAACATTCCTATTATTTCTCCATAACATAATCATAAAAATAAATGCTCGATAGACATTCAGATTTAGTTGAGTCAAGGCTAAATTAGAATCGGAAAGAATCCTAGAGATAAATGGGTGAAAGGGAAGGCCACCGAGGACTCTTGGCATGGTTAGGTTCATTGCAATAAGACCCAAAAAAGAGGCTGATGATCCCATTCCAACTAATTCGGTACGATAAACTCAAAAGAAGAAGCTATATCGAGACTTTTTTGAAGACCTTCCAGATACACTTTGGTAACTATAGAATTCTAATGTTTGGAAGAAAAATCTGTAAGTTTTCATTCTGTAGGACTTCTCGTTGACCACGTCAATTGACTAAGAGTCTTTCGAGTCGCTAGCTTGGTCTTCCTCGAAATTATGTTCAATTTGAATTTCGTGACGCACTCAGGGAATGAAATTTCGTAACTTTGGCTACGTAACTCAAAGACGAGCTAAAAGTACTACTCGACTCTTCTCTGACTGTCTATTGAAGAATATTTTTTTTATCCTAATGTACACTATGTGCACAAAAGAAGTTAAAAAAAAAAACTAAGACTATAGAAATAAAGTAACTAGAAGAAAAAAAATACTTACCAAGTTTGCGTCAATGTTGAATACTTATTGAAAGTATAGAAGAGCAAAAAATGATTTTAGAAATCAAAGATAGAAGTATTTATAGGCCTGAAGAGATGTGAACCTTCATAAAAATGCTTCAATACATTCACTCTCTTGTAACATTCCGACTTCTTTGATGAGTCAAGAAGAATTGAAAGATCATAATACTAATAGTCACGAAGATTGACTCACGTCTAATCACATAATTTTTTCAAAAAATTAGCATATGAAATTTGGTAACAGCAAATACATTAAAGCTGAATGCTTGCATAATAATAGTTTCTCACTAGAAGATATGTATGCTAAAAACTGGAAGGTAATGTTTATTCAAAATTGAACAATGCGCGACCAAATAAAATTATACCGAATGACTGACATGTCAAATGATTATTAAAATCACTGAAGTGAACGGTTATCGCAAGGTGAAAAATGTGGATTTGATCATTTTAGAAATTTGGAAAGTCCCACACCATAAATAGAGGACAAAGTAGAGGAAAAGGACACGCACAAAACACTATTTTACTACTCAACTTTGCATAAAATCTCTATCGTAATTACTTCTAGAATCAATATAAATCTTGTATAAGAAAAATCCATTTTTTTTTTGTATTTCACCGAGTACTAACTTAAAATAATTAATATACATTTGCCGATATATTGTTATGTCTAATTTTAGACATCGTAATATAATCAGTTAGAATTTGCAAATTGAGAAATATATGAAAAATAAGGAATTTCAAAGTTTATTATAATTGCACACTTTTAGTTTCATTGCCATATTGTCTTGATACAGCGATCTAAAGGCATGCACAATCGTCTAAGATATCGAAAAGTAGTTTTCAACATATTTTCAACATATGCCGAGAGAAAGAGATAAGGATCAGAGAATTTGGATGCCAACCATGAATGGTGATTTCAGTGTGAAGTCAGCTTACTGGGAATTTAGCAGACTCCCCTTCGATCCAAATAATAATTGCTGGAGGGAGATTTGGAAGCAAAATTTCAACATCCGTTATGCTTTATCACTGTGGAGGCTGGGTAATAACGGTTTTCAAGTGGCTGAATCAATGGCTAAATTTTTTCCGGGAAGCAGTACTCTTTGCAATATTTTTCACTCTTTCCCAGAATCGGCCTCGCATCTCTTTTTTTAGTGTGACCTCGCGGCCAGAATCTGGTTTGTGGGAGGATGGGGAAAATCATGGCGTTCGACGGCGACGGCCTCGGGGAGATCCAGGTTGGAGCAAATTCTCGAGTGCAACAACCATTTTAACTCGGGTAATCCGTTTCTCAAAGATGTATTTTTAAAAAAATCCATTGCAATTATTGATGCTATCTGGTATGTTAGCAATGCAAAAATTTTTAAGGGCGAGCAAATCAAGCTCGACTCTGTCTTGAGGTTTGTTGAAAACAGGTTCAGTGATATTTGTGAGAGCGAAAAAGCTCGCTGTCCTAGAGGAGAAAGGGAAGAAGCTCTTCCAGCCGTGGGTTGGGAACCGCCTGATGCTGGAATGATCAAAATCAACGCGGACGCAGCTTTTAAAGATGGGCATGCCGCGGTGGGCCTGATTGCCCGGAACTCGAGGGGGAAAATGTTGTGGGGTTGGAGGAGCCGCTGCGAAGCTTCGTCGGCTATGGAGGCAGAATTGAAAGGGCTTTTGCTTGCAGCCAGGCTGGGGCGTTTCTACGGTTATTCAAAAATTATGATCGAAGGTGATTGTAAAGTTCTCTTGGTCCCGCTGAAGTCTAATGGTGTTTGCCCTAACTGGAGATTGCTTAGTGACTTTGAATATTCCCTGTCTCCTGTAAAACTAGCTTCGATTTTTGCTCTTTCTCCTGGGTTAAGAGGTCTCGTAATGGTATTGCTAATTATTTGGCCAAAGAGGCTCTTGTTTCATCTGATTCCGGTATTATCACCGAAGGAGAACTCCCGCTCTCTGTGCGGGAGAGAACTTTAGTTGACGAATGTGATGTTGCTGGGGCGATCTGTCCTTATGCCTCTCTCTCCGGTGGTGGGCTGTAGGTTTTGATCGTCATCTTTTATTAAAAAAACATATTTTGTGATTTTTATAAAGTCCTACGAGTCTTGTGCTCATAGGATCTAACGTGATTATACATCTCTCTCTCTCTCTCTCTCTCTCTCTCTCTCTCTCTCTCTCTCTCTCTCTCTCATATTTGATAATTACTGTATGAAACATACAAAAGTTTACCGTATATAGTCTAAGGACTATGTATTAGCTTGGGTTATTAGCTATAGTCAAAAGCTATTAAACCTTCTTCTATATGCACTTCCTACGTGATCTCGTACCGACGAAGAAAAGCATTACGTACTTGTTTGTATATGGCAAATTAAATACGTTTCAATGCTAGGTTTGACAATGTTGTCATGATTCACGTATAATGGATTAATGGGTTATGTCGGCCCCTCCCCACTTAATTCAATATTTACTTCATAGTATGTCCACTTTATTAGTTGACTATAATTTTCATTTTTGCTATACCACTTTCTTAACTTTGATCTGTTATTTAATGAGCTATATATTGTACCTATATACTGATATATATATACCCCCAAAAAAATCGTATAGGCAGCCTTATATTATATGTTCTAGACATTATACTTAGGTTATAAGTAGAGATCATCTCTAGGAGTGATAAATATTAACTTGACTTTTTGTCTTACAATCTGATGAAACTTTCGCAATACTATAATTTATGGGAAAAAAAACAGCCATTAGATTTTTCCCTCTCGATGAAAGAGATAAATGAGAAAGGAAGTCAATATTAATGTAACAAGTAAGAGCATTTATAGAATTGCTAATAAATAAAAATAATTCTTAATTAGTAACTTAAGTGTTATCTTGCATTTTTCATATTAGTTTAATTAACTTATTCGACATTATAGAGTTAATTTGCTAAATTAAATATATGAGACTCACTTTATAAAAACATCGATTTTAATTAGTTAACGACATTATAATAACAAGTGAAAATCGAAAAAAAATATGATTTTTTGGCAACTTAAAGAAATAGCACATTAGCTTAAAATGCTCGCCACACCAATTATTTTCCTCGTAACACCATTATATAATAATATGACATGCCATATTGCACTTATCACACATACATTACATAGATTGGCTTTTTCAACAGAAAGATTTGTGGGTTGTTTCACTTTCATTTCGAGAACAAATTTTCACCCACGTGGAATAGCATAACGTCGAGGGCCAAATGCATCGATATTTAATAAGGTCATTTAAGAGCTTGTTGGACCATATACACAGCTAGAGCTGGCGATTATCAAATGGTATTTAAGATTGGTGTCCCCATTTTGTCCTTTACCTATACCCAATCTTAATCTTGGATCTAAAACAAACTCGTCACTCTTCACACTCACTCGCAATGTATGCTCCAATTTTATACATTCTCATGCTCTTGTCTTATTATTTAAATAACTATACGGTAAACCAAATCATACAGGAAATAAATTTCACAAGGCAAGAGCCCACCTCAATAAATCTGTCTATTGAGTCTTCAATCCCGATTATACCCTTTGGAAAATATAATTCACTGCATTAGCCTTGATCGTTTAAGTTTCAATCTCTATCATGAAATGTCCAACTCCATTGGTAATGGGTAGACTGGATTTGATTTTGGAGAATGACCTAGCCGCGCAACTATTATTGTTATAACACTAATATTAACAGAATACAAACAGTAAATATACGGAAATAAAGTTTAAACCGGAAAATATCATTTTTACACTAGGTATAAAATATTATTTTATATAATTATTCCAACAATTGGTTCAATTAGTTTTGTGTCCGGCTGTATGAAACTTTAATGACTTTTTTACATGTCCATAAAATCATTGATATAACTAAGAGAAATTGCCCAAAATACCACTATTTATAATTGGTTTTCCCAAAATCCATTAAAATTAATTTTTTCCCAAAATACCACTACAAAAGTCTAAAATACCCCTAAAACAATTTTTTTACATTTAACTCCATATTCATATTAACCGGTTATCGTCTAATTTTTTTTAGAAAAAAATTAACTTAAAAAGGTAAAAACTACTCCACCCCTAAAAAATTTAATTTTTTTTTTTTTTTAATTTTTTCTAAATTTTTTGACCGGTACTATAATGTAGGACATTTGTGTTAGTTTTAACTTTTTAAAAGGTATTTTGTATTTTCACATAAAATTTACTAGTATTTTGGGAAGAAAACATGTTTGGGTGGATTTTGGGAAAATGAATAATAAAGGATAGTACTTTGGACAATTTCTCTATAACTAATACAGTATGCTATTATAATGTTTTATGCAATCATAAATATACTATTACTTACATTAATTACATTGTAAAATAAGCCTAAATATCTAATAATATTTTATTTGTAGTGTTTGTTTATAGTATGATCTCAATTTGAGATATTGAGAGAGAGAGAGAATCAACGAGAGAATATAAAAAGTTTCTCACTGGTAATTGTTAGTTGATACATTATAATTATTATTATTATTATTATATAAAAAGGAAATCTCAAAAACACTAGACACATTTTACTATTTATTTTATTGTTCATTGTAAAGTTATCTATTTAATCACATAATTATTTAAAACTACAAATTATGTCATTGGAATAAGCACACTTTAATTTTCTTCTGTTAATTTTTGTTTTTTTATGTTATTTATTTATTTCAGAAAACAATACCCCTATTAGGGGATTAAAAGAATGTGAGAATATCATGCTCTGAATAGTGAAAAGACTTATGATAATTATTTTTTATTTTTTAATGAATATACAAGTATTAATTTCAATAAATATGTTCAAAGTTTTATAAATAAGAATGTACACATTTTAAATAGTAGATGTTATCATGTATATGGTTAATTTTAACAATATCTATGACTTAAAAATAAAAATCAAATGTCAAATAATTTTAGAATTTGTGTTTAAATTTTATAAAAATTTTGAATGAACAACACAAAAATTTTAAAGGTATGTAATAATTATTTCTGATTTTAGCAGCTTTAATTTTAGTTTTTGAGTTTATTTATATGATATGTCACTAATGTAATTCAACAAAAACATAACTTATTTTATTAATTAAAAATATGAATTTTTTTTTGAAATTTTTGTTATGCGTTATCCTTTTCATCAAACAAATATTATCAATTATTTTAACAATTTCAAATAAAATATATTAAGCCTTCTGCAGCGATGGGCGAGTAGTTTTCCTTGTGATATATATATATATATATATATATATATATATATATATATATATATCACAGCCTTCTTGGGCCTAATTGCTTTCTAACATTCTCTAACTTCTAGTACCATGTGGAGTTTCTAACATATTTATTTTTATATCTAAAACCTCGCGTCTCCAAACAAGTGCGAAGAGAGAAAATATCTCAATGAAAATACCTCGGGATAGCTGAACAAAGATCAGGAACTTCCTCGAATCACTAACAATTTGCTCCCGAACAAGAGTCGGAGCCTCCTTTAAACTACAAATGCCAAAGTCCGGAGACTCTAAACCCCACTTAGGTACTAAATGAGTCAATCTGTTCTAAATATTTCTAACCCAGTTAAAAGAACAAGAAGAAAAATAATTTCGAAACTTACAAATTTGATGAAAATATTCTCTCAACCTCTACAAAACTCTTCATCATTGTGATGTTGTCTCCTTCAAAAACTACTATTCGAACATTATAAAATCGACTAAATTTCACCGCCAACAGCACCACCCTCATCTCAACTTCCGCCACACTCTTGGCCTGAATGCGAATCTGGAACATCCATTTGACATTTCTTTCGCTATCCCTCGCAACCACCCCGACTACACCCGCACCAGCTTTCAACGCCGCATCTGAGTTGACTTTCAGAGTACCTATCTCCAATTTTGTCCATCGCGCAAAATCCTCATTTACCAGGTTCCTACTCACAAATACCACTAAATCTTTGCTATTTCTTATATCGCCTAGCTTGGCATTGGTTCTAGGAATCAGAGTCTCACGGGAGATCTTAACGTTACAAAAAAATCAGGTTGTTTCTAGGCTTCCATATAACTTCCACCACTACAGTACCCAACCGAATAGATTTTTCCTTGGCAACTTCTTGGTTTTTTCATTACATAATAGGAGATCACTAAGAGCATCTAAACCTGATCGCCACGACTGAGTATTCCATCTTTCTTGGCCACATCAAATCACACTATACTCGCTAAATGGCATTCGAAGAAAACATGAATAACAAATTCTGGGACCAAACCACTGCTAGCCTTCATAATAATCAATTGGATCGAATGCAACTCTCGTTATCTTCCCATAGGCTGATTTGACTCTAAATTGCCATCATTCTCATCTTTCCAGACCATTGTATTCGAATTTACATGAGACGTAATTAATTTCATAATTTCCTTTGCCCTATCCAACCCACTCCAAAGCTTGACTCTTACCGGGTCCCATTGTCTTGTCCCTGGCTTGAATAAACTTGCCACCACCTCGTTTTTGTATTCCCTATATTGATTTGAACAGATTATTAAACCTCCTTCCAACCACACATAATCAAAGATTTGTGTCGTGTTAACATCCTCAATAAGAAACAACGTGTTCAGTTTATTGAGGTTCCTCATGTTGTAGATACATTTCTAGATTCTAGAGGTTTGAGGCGATATATTATGATGTAGAAAAGGCATATTCCCACAATACCTTTTCTTGAGTATCTACACCCAAAACTAATTGAGACAGTTGATTATTTTCCATGTCAGCGTCAATTATAAAGGCCTTATTAAACCACCTGAGCCTTTTTGGTTTGCATAACATGTCCCACTTCCTCAGCGCCATGAATCTGTTACCTCTAACCTCCTCCTTCCACCAAAACTCATTCATCGCTCTTTCTATTCCGTAGCATTAGATAACAGTTATTCCCTTTCAATTGGAATTTCTAACATATTGCGTTTTCAATATATTTTGTAGCATTCGATAACAATTGATCACAGTTTGGTTTTGCTACGAAGTACTTCTGTATCCAACATAACACCCCTCTTGCTATCTTGTTACGCTTCCTAGGTATATCCAATTGAAAGGTTTAGACATGTAATTCATGTGAAATGCCCTTTTACATCATGTATATTAATCAAGAGTATAATATATATATATATATGTATTTATATATATCATGAAATTATTGGACGCCTTGACTGAAATATCTTGTACAATATGTAGTATTTACATTACCGATTACAGATCCACTCCCATATTCTTGGGCGAGTTACACAGTGGGCTCACTAAGTAGTGCAAGCTTTTAAGCAAATCTAATAGACATTAGCCAGGGTAAAAGTAAATCTTAATGCAGGTCACCACATATATGTTTTGCAGTTTTTTTGCGTTTAGGTTAGAAAATAGACCGTTCTTTATATTAGTTAGGTGAAGCAATCAGAATGCATGAATACACAACATGTTAGTAGAATTTTTCAAGTTGATGACGTGATTTGGCTTTAAAAAATATATGCATAAGGTGATATTACATATAGACAAGGAAACATGAGAATTGTTTTCATATGGTTACTTGTATTATATATTTATACATCTTTATTTCAAATTCACTCCATGGTACTGTGAGATTACATGAATGTTGGCACGGACAGAGCATGATTTATGCAATTATCAGCTCAATCATGAACAAAATATAATAAGTTGCGTTTCCCCTCTAGAGAAATAAGGTAATGTATTACAAATAAATGGCAGTTGCATCACTTTGATCAATAAACTTTAGAATCTGGTTGTAATATCTTTAAACTTCAATTTCTGTTAGTTTTGATATCTAACATGAAAAAAGTAGAAGAAATGCTCAAAATGAACAGGCACTAAAATTTAAATACCATATTATCAGATTTCACACTGTCATATACAGCGGGCCACTATCACTTATTCTATAAAATATATATTTTAGATCTAAACAAACCTTAATTCACTTGTTTCGCGTATGCAGCGATATATTAAAGGCAACAACCTAAAATACTACAATAAATACCAAAACACTTAATTACAAAAAGGAGTTGGATATTTTGATCTTGTATTCATAATAATTGAACTGGTCGGCTTTATATATGATATGTAGATATAAAGATTTGCCACTTGATCAAGCTCATATAAAACCTTCAGTTGCTTGAATTCGTGTACTTGTAGTTATTCATTCCCACACGATATAGTCTATTAATAGGCCACATTAATTTTGGTTGGTAGTCGAAGCTACCTACAAATATTTTATGTGTCTTTTTGAACCACTTTGCTCACTAAATTTGATGTAATGAAATCAATAATTTAGAAGAAAACAGAACTAGGACCAAAGATTATTCATGTATTGTCGTTCGAAAATGATTACAGAAAATGTCTAGTGATATAGTTGTTTCAAGTTCTAAGTTACGGTGACCGTGTACAAATCTAATTTGTAAAAAATAAGTAGGCGAGGTTGAAGCGCTGATTTCACTCACTCTTGAGCTTCCTAAAATAAATTTTAATAAAAATTACATTTGTGGGGTGAAGGTATCTAATTACTCTTTCACTTACAGCCTTAGTAACTCCTATTGAAACCATAAATTAGGTGTAGTACTTTAGCACGAATGTGGAACGTACGGGTAAGACATGCAAGTCTTTTCATGGCATAATTGTGCTACATGTATGAGACGAGTAAGGCGTGAACATTATTCCATGGCATAATACATGGACATTTGACCATGTGACGCGTCCCACATCCATCACGCCCGCAACCTTAGTGCCTTGAGGTCTATAGAAGCTATAAATTAGGTTAGAAGGAGATATGTTCCTTCCGGCTAAGGACGTTGCCCACAAAGCAGCGTCGTATTACCATGTGTTCCTTGAGACTTATATAGCTCTCACCAGTAATTAGTGACGTGGATATTTTTGGGCGTTGCATTCTGTGTGTGTTAACAAGCATGTATTAGGGTCGAGTCTTGATGAGGCACTGACATTTTTCCCACACTTCCTTGTAGAATTCATCTAACCTCTCTATATCCATTGCTCTTAATGTCAAAAGTCGAGACCCTCCTCTTCCCAAGCAAGGTTGGACTTGTGGAAATTTCCATTTGGAAATCAGGGCCGCAGCCCCTAGACATTCTTGGTGTCGCAGGGATCAATTTGTTGTCGGCTCATATATCACTAGTTATGCATAACAAGTAAACTACATTCCGGGTTACTCAAATCATTCTCTTTATCTGTTGCGGGAGGTTATAGCTCCAGCAACGGGACCATCCCGTTGTAGATGCATATAACTCACACAACAAGACATTGACCCGCTGTAGTATCCTACTATATCAGGGGTTCCTAGAACGAGTCAAATCGGTATGGGGCCTCCCACAACGGGTCTAACCTCCCTCGTCAATCTTGACTAAAAGTCATTGATGACTCTAAAATTGGGCGGGTAGTCACTTGAAAATTGTTTTTGTTCTTAACAACAATAATATAATTAAATCAAATAATCATATTTTTTTTTTATATTTGTTATACAAAATAATCATGTTTCACATGAATACTAGCAATTATTAGAGGCACGTCACCATATAGATCGGGATCAACCTAATAAGTGAAATTGACAACATGCGATAAAAGATCGCTGATTTTCTTTTTAAATTTACTTTATTTTTATATCATAAACAGCAGAGACGGGTATACTATCCAGATACACAAAATATACGTTGGCGTGATTGCCACTCTGTAGATCATCCATAACTAGATTGGAAGAAATAATTCAGGGGCACTTTTGTCATGGTAGAAATAGTTATTACATACAAACGCATACTCATACTCAGACTCTCTCTGAGCATATATTTATTTCATTATCCCATTTGTGTCGCTGACCTTTCTTCTTCTATATACCCATCTCTTCATTTACAAGGCAATGTGACAAAGCCCACACAAACACCCACACAATCAAATACACATACTTTCTTCAAAAAAAAAAATCAAATACACATACTCTCTCTCTCTCTCTCTCTCTCTCTCTCTCTCTCTCTCTCTCTCTCTCTCTGTCTCTCTCCCTCTCTCTCCCAGTATAACTTGATCATCATCATTATTACTTCTCTTGTACTTTATATAAAGAAGAAAAGCTAGTTTCTTTGATTGTATTAACACTACTTAGTAAGCTTTATAGTCTCAGATGGGTCGATCGCCGTGCTGTGACAAAGTGGGTTTAAAAAAAGGACCATGGACTCCTGAAGAAGACCAGAAGCTGTTGGCTTACATTGAAGAACATGGCCATGGAAGCTGGAGAGCTTTGCCAGGAAAAGCGGGTATACGTATATATATTTATACTGCACATACATATATGATGGTTTTGTTGGAGATTAATTATACACGGTGATGTGTATTTTAAATAGGGCTTCAGAGATGTGGAAAGAGCTGTAGATTAAGATGGACTAACTATCTGAGACCTGATATCAAGAGAGGAAAGTTCAGTTTGCAAGAAGAGCAAACCATTATTCAACTTCATGCTCTACTAGGAAACAGGTAAATTCTTGTAATTATTTTCTTCTTTCACCTTCATCTTATTCTTTTATTTTGAATATATATTTTTTTTAAGTAACGAGTGTACCTAATTAAATGATTACCCTTGTACATTTAACAGAATATCACAACCTTACTGCGTAAATAAATAAAATTGCTCAACCAAATACAATGATATTGACTTCAAGAAAACACCGTTGTCAAATTAGAGTATTTATTGTAGCTACCAAGGGCTTATTCAAACTCTATCTTGATATGCATGAAGTGTGAAATAATGGTTGAAAACTGCGTCCACTATATTTATCCCTAAAAAGTTTAAAATTCCTTCTATTTTTTTTAAAATGAGCGGTTGTCATTAATTAATTGTAATAGTATGATCAATTTTTTTTTGTGGATACTATTCTCGTTTACAAAGTAGCTTGGCTAGCTAGTTACTCAGCGCAAAAAAAAAAAAAAAAACCTAGATGCTTTAATATGTTAAACTCTTTCTCTGCGTGATGTGCTTTAAATGTGAACAACATTGCATATCTCTGAATCAACCAGAATCAGAAACTCTGTGACCAGAAAACTATATTTATAAAATAAAAATTAAACTCACTCATTGCAAATAATTTCATTCATCTGAGCTCTGACCACGTACAGGTTCTATCTTCTCTCATTTTCCCCGCAAATTTACTACTTTCTGATCCCGCGCTGACAAAAGAAAAGAAGAGCATTAATGTTCTAAATAAGTAATTGTGTATTCATTTTCAGATGGTCAGCGATTGCAACTCATTTGGCAAAGAGAACAGACAACGAGATAAAGAACTATTGGAACACACACCTTAAGAAGAGACTCGCCAAAATGGGAATAGACCCAGTGACTCACAAGCCCAAAAACGACATCCTCTCAAACGACAGCTCTCAGACCAAAAACGCCGCCAATCTCAGCCACATGGCTCAGTGGGAGAGCGCTCGGCTCGAGGCCGAAGCTCGCCTCGTCAGAGAATCAAAGCTCCGGAACAACAATCCACTTCTCTTAGGGCTCTCCCCGAAGAATAGCAACAGCACAACTTGTAGTGGCAGCAGCATTTTGGGACACGTGGCGTGGTCCAAGTCAACTACGCCGGTGATCGATTCTCCAAGGACGGTGATTGAGTTCGTCGGATCCTCGTCGGCCTCGAACTCCGACGCCGGGGCTGTGAAGGAAGAGAAGGAGCAACATGATTGGAGCGACCAAAACTCTAACTTGTCATTCAGTGCCACGTGGACGAGCGGGGATAATAATAATGGTGGTGTGAGTCTAGGGTTTGATGTGAACGTGGCTCAAGAGGAGGACCACCTAGGGTTTACTAGTCTTCTGCTGAACAGTTCAGATGATCGGAGCTTGTCGGATGTCGATGGAAACGCCGGAGGAGGATCGGAAAATAATGGCCGGAGTGAGAGTCCTCACGATGAGTATCAAGATAACGAAAATTATTGGAACAGTATTCTCAATCTGGTCAATTCTCCACCTTCTGATGATTCTCCGATGTTCTAGCTGGGGTGAAATGAAAAAGAGCACTGAGAGAGGACATATTTTTTTGTTTTTGTTTGGTTAATTGTTAAATTTAGCGAGATTAATTGAATACGTATGTACCCTCATAGAAACGTCGTTCCCAAAACAGTTCTTTGGTTGCTATCCACGTTTTTCCTTTTTGTTTCTCGTTTCTTCTTTGAGAGCGAGAGAGAGACAGAAGGTCAAGTTTGTAGAAGCTTTGTAATCACATAGCAACTATTTACAGTTTCGTCTCATTTCTTTGAAATCAAAATATATATTGTTATTGAACAAATTTTGATCCGATAAGGAGGCCCGTCTCAACAGTAAGGGAGCTAAAGTCGCGTAAAAATTATCCTCAAACTTCATGATTATATTCATTTTTAAGTTAATGTACTTGTGCACTTTTAAATGCAAATAGTTACATCCAAATGTCTAAATGTTATGAATATATATTCCACATAAAAACTCTAAAATCAAAATCAGTTTTTCTAGAAGTAAACTATGTCGAACGGAGCTAACATCATTTGGTTCTCATGATTTAACTAAAGTATTTTATTTGTGTGTGGGAGAGAGATGGATAGTGACTGAATGAATGAACTTTACCCAGAATAATAGGTATTGGTATTATTTGAAATTCGCAAGCGTATATATGCATCTCCAATAAGATATTACTTATCAGCGTCTTTATTGCTGTTGGTTTCGTGTCACTTTCTTCCTTAATTGTGACCCCATTTTCTGCCTTTGTCCTTAATTCTATTCATCATCCCAGCCTTTTTTTCCTTTTTTTTTTTTTTATTATTGCAATAGGTGATATTTCTTTTCTTTAAAAAATTGGCTCCATAGCCTTATACAACGTTTCCATTTTCAAAAAAGTGGCGTTTGATGTGGTTTTTTTTCCTTCTCGTCGATACCCTTCGGTGAAAGAGCGTTGTATTTTTGTCCTTACACTTCATCCATCTCATTCGATTCCTCTGGTTCCAAAACTTCTCAAGGAGCATGTCGAGCTGTCTTTGTTCTCGCTCCAAACATCCCCGTTGTTTCCCGGTGTCGTTACCCACGTCCCGAACAATGTTTCTGCCTCTTAATCCTCGTGCTAAGAGCGCGTTTCTTCCCGCTTCCCCATTTCTTAAGTCCTTACACGGTGCGTTTCAAAGCTTTTTGGAGGCCTGTGAGGTTTTCAACTTCGCCCCCCGTATCCCACGCCTCTTTGACTATGTCCCCACACTCATCTTTGTCTTACCAAACCTCATCAAAAAAGAATCTCCTCCTTCTTCTCGAGAATTCTCTGCTCCTTCCTCTCGTAGTCAAGAGGAGTGGCCGATGGTCCGAATTCCAATATTCAAGGTGGAATACCTTCGCCTTGGGAAACATCCCTTCTCACTCGAGGTTCGCGAGGCAGCAATCGATTCTCTCCTCCGCACTATCCATCGCCCCACTTATGCGCCATGTGAACTACGGTCCCTCAAATCCGAGATCCAAGAGGTCATAGTCTTCCGCCATGGCTAAACTCACTACTCTCCATAACCTCGCTAACTTCCCCGGTCACTAGCCATGGTCCTCTCCACTGGTTCAGCACCCGTCACACTAACTCCCAAGAATGCTTCATGTTCGCAGCGACTAGGTCGCCATAAAGACCCAAGAACTTCCACGCCGGGCCTGTCTCGTCCGCCATTAGTCCCTCGATATGGAATCGAGAAAACGGCCCCAACTCAAACTACACCGCATCTCACCAAAAAAGTAACAACCCTCCGCTTCTCCCCACGCAATGCACAACAATACAACCGTCAAAGCCTAATGAAACACGAACCCTCTCAGCCGCGCTACTTTTGAGGTTAGTTTTCGACAGGCATATGAAGTCGGGCTTATGCTCAAGAGAATACGACTGTAGGGTACTCTTCGTCCGGGGGTTGCCTAACCCCTGGATGTTCCATATTAGACCTAACATTGCGCCCGGCCACCCACATCTCTGCGGGGCACCGCATTTTGTCGAAGCAATCTGTTGCCAAATCTGTGTTCTAAAAAATGTCACCATAAATTGAGTTGCGGGAGGCAGAGGCATTTCTCTCAAGGGGCCGCCTCAGAAAGTCCATTTGAGCAGTTGGGTCATTGAGGGGATTCTCTGGTGCCTCCTCTGTTTGGATCTAAGCAACACCCAAATCATCAGCCCCTCTTGGTTTCCCATCTGTGCGTTGCACCTTGAATTCATGGTGATTCTTCCCTGTGGTGCATGCGAGTTTCTTCCACGACCTCGACCCAGTTCCCCCTTCCCCTCCGTCGGATCCCTTCCTCCCCATAAAGAACCCGTCATCGCCTTTGGTCGTCACCGCCGCCGCCCCTACCGGCTCCTTGGATCGTCAGGTAATGATTGATTGGGGGATCTCCGCCGCACAGAAAGCTTTCCCAACCCCTTCATCTCTAGTTTTCAGGTTTGTCGACGTTGTCTGTACGTGCGTCGGCTGTTCTGGTCCATCGTTCTTTGGCGATTCACGCTCCAAAACTCCATCATTGCACTCTTGGATCTCCGAGGGCTGGGGAATGGTCCTTGGGCTGGACCAACTCAAGCCCATATTGGAATTTGGGCCCTGTCCCGGGACCGATGCGCGTGTGCTGTTACTCGAGCCAGTATCGGGTTGGGCTCTATTGGGAATACTGAATATGATGTTGTGCGTCGGGCCCACCCTCTCTTTTCCATCAGAAGCCTTTGTCGTTTCTTTCAATGGTGATTCAATGACACGTGGCGGAATGCGTATGCTCTGGGAGGGAGGAGCATTTCCTAAAGCATTGGGAGTCTACAATTCTTTCTGACCATCCAATCCTCTTGTCTTGGTCTCCTCACCCGCCTCCTGGAAACTCTCGACCTCCATCATTTTCCTTTTTCCCGATGAGACTTGACTAAAAAGTAACGGAGGCATGCAAAGGTTTCCTCGGGCCAGACAGAGATTGACCCTCGAGTGCAAAGGCAGAAGTGCCTCATCCAATTGTCCTTCGTCATGCTTTGAGGTTTCCGGTCACCGTGTCGTCGGAGTTTTCTGTTCATTCATCCGGGTGCTCCATAAATTTGGGATTGTGGTTTCCTGCAATTTCTTTCGCTGTTTTCCCTTGTGGGCTTTAACAATCCTGAAGATCACCATTGCAAATCTGTTGGGAGATTCGTTGGCAAGGAAAGTCCTGTTGCTCCATCCTCCTTCTGGTTCCTCTGTAGGAGCTCGGACAGCAATGCAGTTCTCCCAGTGGTGGTCGAGGAGATCGCACGCAAAGCAAAAGATAGGGAGTCTCTCATACTTGACATTGCACCGCACCTTCTCCGTCTGTTTTCCAAGCAGAACTGAGATTCTCCTTCTCAGTGGCTTCGAGATATCCATCCTCACTTTGACTATGATAAAGTTATCTCTAACTCTACCATTTTTGTCCAAATCAACTTTCAACACTTCACATATTTGGTTACCCAGCAATGACCCAATTTTTTATGTGAGAGCTACCTGTGAAAGGCCATGGATCTGGAGCCAAAACCCTGCGGTCGAGAAAATGTCGTGGGTTTTAGTCTCTGTCGCCATTGGGTCAGATAGGCATAAGAGAGCTTTATCAAAAAGCCACAGCTCAAACTCAAGGACACGCTGCTTCTCTTTGGCCGAGCCGAAGACAAACTTCAGCATTGAATCTTGAACGTCATAGATCTCCAGTCCTTTTTTGATGTTCCACTTATTTCCTATAACGACTTTGAGCACCCTTCTGTTGAAACTCTTATCCGTCAAGAGTTTCCCGAGTAGTATAAAGTTAGAGTCATTTCTTCCATCTTCCAGTATTTTGTCGCCAACTTCTACCACAACATATTTTACCTTGTTACATTCAGGTTGCTCCACTGCGAGCAGAGATCATCCATACCTTACACGAAAGTTGGACCCACAACGATGAGAAAGGTTTACAGCCAGACGACAGAGAGCGACTTACACCGCAATAGGTGATATTAATCCTAAGGCAACTTTTTCAAAATATATGCTCCTTACTCGTATGACGACATATATTATAAATTTGTGGAGCAATAGAAGTGTAATGATTGAACATATTATATAATTGCGTAAACGCATTTTCTATGTATACCATTGATACAATATTCTAATTATATATATATATATATCTATCTAATGTCTAACACTTTCGCTTCTCAATTTTCAAGTTAATGGTTAAATTTAAGAATTCTAACTAATGGTTCGGTGGTATTACATATGACGAAGAAAACAAAAGTTTATTATGTACATAATTGTTTGAAAGTTTGAAAAGCAAGACGAACTCACACACTCATTGCTATTTTTGAGAGAGAGAGAGAGAGAGAGAGAGGTTTTGCAATTTTTGAGCCTGAGTCGGTGATTCGAAGGCGGAGTTAGTCTTATTTCACAGAGAAAGTACACAACCATGTATCCACACTCGACGTTATTGCTGCTGATATGGATTCTCCCGGCCAAGGACCGCTCCTCGAGCAACCAACGCGATTATTTGTGTTTTACTATGGATTTTGAAAAATTAGGGTTGCTTTTGTTTGCAAAGAAGATAAATTCAAACACTACTACGCAAATTACCTTTTGAAACGACATAAATTAGAAGAGACTTTCGATCTTTATATGTGACTCATAGTTTTTGCGTCAACATCACCAAATATGTTCTTAAAATAATTTGACCATTTAAAGCGACACGCCGCATCTAATACGACGACATGATGTATTTTGGTCTTTTTATAGATATTTTGGAAAATAAATCAATTTTTAAGAATTTTGGAAAAAACCAACTACAAATAGTGGTATTTTGGGCAATTCATCTGCATTTTATTGTTAATATTATTGATGTTGATTACAGTATACGAATGAAAACAAAATTTGAAACATAAGCTTAACTCTCAAATGCTTGATTTCGAAATAGAAGTTCTCCTAAATCGCATGCAATAATGATGGAGAAACTTCCCAAAATACCACTATTTATAGTTGGATTTCTCAAAATTTACTAAAATTGATTTTTTTCCAAAATACTAGTACAAAAGATCAAAATACTGCTTAAACAATTATTTTTATATTTTACTTTATATCCATATTAACCGGTTATTATCTATCAATTTTTTTAAAAAAGTTAAACTAAAAAAGTTAAAAATTGTGTCACTTAATTTTTTTTTTAATTTTTTGGCTACTAATTCAGTGTAGGACATTTGTGTTAGTTTTATGTTTTCAAAAGGTATTTTGTCTTTTCATGTGAAATTTATTTTTATTTTGAAAAAAAAACATTTTTGATAAATATTGGAAAAATCAACCATAAAAATCGATAATTCAGACCATTCCTTTATATATAATAGGGGATGCAATTCCTCTATATTTATTCCTCCGAGTAAATAGATAATAAATCAATCCCACTTGATTTTCTTTGTTCTTTCGTTTGGATTGTGGTAGTTAGAGACCGATTTCAAGTTTTAATTTTCCATACTTCAAAAATAAAAAATTAATTTTCCGAATTCTTTAGTTTACCCCCTAGCAAATATTTTCAAATTGTCTTTAAATAACAAGTTATGATTTTCCGAATTATTTAGTTTACCCCTTAATAAATATATTCATTGTCTTATTTTGAATATCCTTATCATTGGATCGACGTCAAAAATAAATAGTACTTGAGGGAGACATAGTCCATGAACCACTAGCCATTCTCTCTCCTCTTAGATTCCATTTAAATTGAATATATATATAGAGGCCTATATAACAATGAGTGTAATTGCATAAAACGTCCCATCCACCATTACTTTTCTTGTTTTTGTTAAAAATAATTTCAATTTACCACTAAAAGAGTTTTTTCGACGGCGAAGCTTTCGTTTGCTCGCGGTGGGTGCGGATTGAACCCACGACTTCCAACTTGGAAGCATGTGGTATTGCCATTAAACCATTATAGTTATCACACCACTAAAATAGTCAAATGAACAATTTTATTTATAACTCCGGATTTATTAAACAAAATACTTGGTGTCTTTCTCTCCCTCCCAACTAAAATTCATTTTTCTCCTAAAACTCATTCTTATTTCTCTAATTCTCTCTTACCAAATTTATTTTCTTTTGAATCTTTCTCGCATCTCTCTCCCTGCAAGCTTTCTCCGTCGCATTTCTTTCGTTGTCGCGTGTCTCACATAGTCACCATCGTCTGGTTCTCTCTCGCTCTATCCCGATCTCTTTCTTGGACTCTCATTTTGTCTCCACTTCTCGTCAATTATTTTTCGCGTCTAGTCCAAAGTTCTCAAGCTCTTGTCAACTCTCTCTCTCTCTCTCTCTCTCTCTCCCTCTCTCTCTCTCTCTCTCTCTCTCTCTCTCTCTCTCTCTCTCTCATCGAATCTAAAGGTCTCTAGCTTTCGCGGACTCTCTATCTCTCTCTTATCGGCACGTCATTCGATCGATATCTCCTCACTCATGTCTGCCTTCTCTCAGCACATCTTTTCCTCTATCTTTGTCCATTTTAATTTATGTGAATGAGTTTTGTAAAGTTTAAATGTCGAGATGTTTGAGTGTATTAGGTCTCTCTCATGCCCTCACCAAAAGTGGAAACCGTCTCGCGCGCTTGGCTATTGTGTCATAAATGGGCTTAAACGACACGTGTACAATCAAAGTATGTCCAGATTGTACGCTTATCAAAAGTGCAGAACGCTCTCACGCATTGATCAACATTCTCTTTTGCGTTCCACACATATAACTTCATATATGAATTTTCAAGCGAATATAAGTCACTGACCAAGTTTTAGTTACACCCCAAACTTGGATGCCTTAAATGCGATTCTGTTTGATACGGAGATTATGGAAGATAGATGCTATCAATTTTAATTATTTAGACGTCGATCCATATTTAATCACATGATGCTAATAAAATTAATTTCTTATCATTTAGTAATCCTTCGTTTTATTATTTTCAAGTGGACAATATTCCCAGCACAGTGTGCCTTCTGCTTTGAAATATGAGCGAGTTAATCTTTCTCATAGCTCGAACATCTCAATTACAACGTTCTCCCAGATAAACAACTTGCAAGGTATTTTGTCCAAATTATTTTTCTTGTACATGTTGTAGATGAAATTTGGACAACGTTAAAAGACTCAAGTGATCAGATCCCCGCCCCGAGCAAGTGATCTTTGTTTCGGCCTAATCGTGTCGGATCTGGTGTCTCGGATCGTCCCTTAGTTGTTGGAGGATTTTCGATTTCTTTTGGTACCTGATATAGATGAATGGACGTGAACTAAAAAGGGAAAACAGAGGGGGGGTCCTTTGTTTACCTCTCTGACGCTCAGCATTAGTATAATGCGGGTGGAGTTTAGGATGACGAGGCGAGATCGACGAGATTGAGTGAAGGGGGATTCTTGGATTGACCGCGTTTCAGGGCACGAGTCACAGATCTCGGGAGAGAATTCTCGTGTATAGAGAGAGATATGGGATTAGAGAGAGAGTGCTCTTGCCGAATTATCTGTTATCCGAATCTCTGTGGAGAGGTCTGTATTTATAGGCTCCGGGAGAGCTCTTGGACGTGTGCCTTAGGTGGGAAACTGGCCTAGGAGTGAATGCTGACTGGCCAGGTTGCTTGCCGGTCGGGTGTGACCAAGGAGCCCGAGGAGGCTGACCGACAACTCTGGGGGAGTCTTGTACGGCCGGACGGCCGTATTTGAGGAAGGGCCTAGGCCGACCAGCCCTTGTTTGGGCCAAAGGAGGCCGTTAGCCAGCCTATGCATGTCTCAGGGCCGGCCAGCCCTTGTCTGGACCAACAGAGGTCGGTCGGCCCACTTGGGTGCCTTCATACTAGTCGGTCTTCTTTTGGCGGCTCTGAGGGATATCTTGTCGGATAGAAAATATTCTCTCTCATAATACCAACCAAGTCCAACCCAAGATCTAGTGTGCTTGAATAACTAATAAATATTCATCATCGCTACGTCCGAAAAAACTATAGGTAGAGTTATTATTTGCTGACAAAGTTCATGCATCATTGACACCCAACTGTCGACAGTGTTGACATCCGTAAATCAGTAATGTTGATGTCAGGTATCAACAACGTTGACATCAGGCGCTAATAATATTGACATTGGATGTCATGTCAACATTGTTAAACGTCTAATAACAACAATGTTGATGTCAAAATTGTTGACATCTAGTGATAAATATGTCGTTAAGAGAACATAAATAATAGTGAAACTCAAGACTTAACATTAAAAAAAGTGAACAACATTAAACTCAAATATTTGGGCGGAGGAAATTTGGAGCCAAAATTTTGGGGCATTAGAAGCGACATTAGAAGCAACTAGTCGCTTCTAATGCCCCAATATCTGTACTTAGCGAAATTTTTGGCGGAGGAAATTTGGAGCCAAAATTTTGGGGCATTAGAAGCGACTAGTCGCTTCTAATGCCCCAATATCTATACTTAGCGAAATTTTTGGCGGAGGAAATTTGGAGCCAAAATTTTGGGGCATTAGAAGCGACTAGTCGCTTCTAATTGTCAAAATATTGATAATTTTGTAAAAATCGGGGTATTGAAGTTAGAAGCGACTAGTCGCTTCTAATTGTCAAATGTCGCTTCTAATTCACCCTGTCGCTTCTAAAAGTATTTTTTGTAGTAGTGTGTTTTAGTTATATACACGTTTACTAATTTTAAAATATTTAACGTTTTGTAAATATTCTCTAAATACTCACTTAAAGTTGTTTACGAATTTCTCCGGACTATTTTATCCAAAATCTCTTTCCTGCCGAATTAGAAAACACTTAAAAAAAATTAATAACAGTAAACGAAAATTGATCACACATCATTAATGACACTAAATAACATTTCAAATCCACCGAAATAAATTAAGTAATTTAGGAGAGAGAATTCATTATTTCATAAACACGAAATGCATGCAAACATTTTCTCCCAAAAATAATTCAATCAACACGACGAAAACAATGAAGAACACAGAGTATTGAACATTCAAAAATACGATCAATCGGAAAAATAAACAGATACATTTATGTGTTAACAGTAAACATCATGTTAACGCCTTTATACTCGTAAACAATATAAACAATTATTCAATAAACAACAAATAACAAACAGTAAACGTAAATAAAACTTGGAAACAGATTGAAACTTACCCAGAAAATAAATAACAAAAAAACTGTTGTGAATCCAGTAGAAACATGAATTTTGAGACGAAAAAAATGTAAAAAGTTGTTCTGAATTGGTCAACCGGTTATAAAATAATAATAATAATAAATGTGTTAATTAATTGCGTAAGAAATGAAAAAAATGAGGTGTAGTTAGTTACCACGATTAAAGGATCTGATTACATAATTTGTTTCCTTTTTACTACATAAAAAATTCCGGTTAACAAGTGTACATTAATTTGTGCGAATTGAATGCTGAAATAGTATACTCGTAAATGATATTAACATTTATTCAGTTAATAGGATGTAAAATTTTAAATTTCAAATCCAAATAAAAATGAACTAGGAAATAAATTCCGTTGTAAACCTTGTTTTAGCTCGAATTTGCTCTAGTCGCGCTCAACCTTGTTTTAGCTCGACCTCCATCTCAACCGCCCTCGATCATAGTCATTTTAAAAACAAAAATTAGCCATTTACCCATCTTTAGGTTTACTAATATTAATATACACAATGTTTCGTTAATTTTGTATAAATACCCGTGTTTTGTTGTTTACAATTCAATTGGACGATGAAGCCTGAGAGAGTGGAGTTGAATGCGAGAGAAAATGACAGGTCAGCATGAATTTTGGGATTTTAAACCTGATTAGCCGACAATAGTAGAGTAGAGAAAGTTTAAGAAATAGAAAAATCACAAAAAATTATAAACTAAGATAAATAAAGAAGACGTCTGAAAGTGTTAAAAAAAATAATTTTAAGAGTAAACCGTCATTTTAATTATTCTTTTTTAGTAACAAAGTGAAAAAAAAAAATTAAAAGAAAAATGGATTATAAAAGAAACGCGGCATTTTGAACAATTCTCAAATCTCATCTTCTTGGCTTCAAAGATATTCAAGGCAAGAAGTCTCACATATATAAATGTCAACGGAATAACAGCTAATTAATAATTAAACTTGATCGAAGGGGGGGCTTGGGAGATGAAGTTCGGGAAAGAATTCACGGCGCAGTTGTGTCAGGAATGGCAACAAGCATACATGGACTACAATCTCCTGAAATCCATCTTGAAAGACATCCTCGCTTCCAGACAACCTCAACACCAAAGCACAGCGTCATCAGCCACGTCATCACCGTCGATGCAGCAAAAGGCCAACTCTCTAAGAAGAAAAGTGTCGCTGTACCGAGCTTTCAGCGGCCTCACCACGCGCTACCGCTCTTCGCCGAGGAAGCGTGACGAGGAAGCCATCCTAGTCAGCGCGGTCCGGCGGAGATCCGGCGGCGGAGAGTCGCCGGAGGAGGAGCATTACCAAACGATGTTCATGATGCCCTCCGACGAAGGCGGAGAGCAGGAGTTGGAGTTTTTCCGGAGGCTGGACGAGGAGTTGAACAAGGTGATTTCGTTTTACAGGAAGAAAGTCGGAGAGGTGGTCGACGAAGCCGACGAGCTCACTCGCCAGATGAATGCCCTAATTGCCCTCCGAATCAAGATCCAGAACCCCCATAGTGCCTCCAAACCAGGTTTGACTTTCTCATTTTCTTTTCGTCAGAGTCTAAATAGCTTGAGGAGACAGGTGTTAAGTATTATATACAGTTTTGAAAACGGAAGTTTCATAATCTTAACTTCCATCTCAAAATCAAACCATTGATATGCCTGCATAAATTTATGCTTATTATTTTTTGGGTGTGAATGTAGGATATCCCAGATGAACGGGAGAATTCCGGGATTTTGACAAATAGACCTTGTAAGCAAGCTTGGTCAAACTAACAACTTTGTGTTTGGAATAATTTTTGGTAGGAGGAAAGCGCATGGACGCGATTCAGGAGGTTGAGCTGACAAGCAAAGAAGAGGAACGTGTGAGAGGACAGCTGGGGGTTGGGTCAAGGCCGGCCTCGCTGGAGATACTCGAACATGTGAAGATCAACGTGGCACCGGACACGGCAATCTCCAAGCTCAAGGGAATCTTGACCTGCTCTTCCTCCTTCACCAAGGATCAGCTCAAGAAGTCCGAGGAGCTCATGGTTCAGGCCTTCGTCGAGTTCTATCACAAGCTCAGGCTGCTCAAAAGCTACTGGTATATATCTATACCTATCTGAGCTCATGGTTCAGGCCTTCGTCGAGTGATCATTTGTGTCTGTCTTTTGAACAGCTTTATGAACCAGCTGGCGTTCTCTAAGATCATGAAGAAGTATGACAAGGTCACTCAGCGGAACGCTTCCAGGGCTTACCTCAACATGATCGACAAGTCCTATCTCAACACTTGCGACGAGGTCAGCCAATATCTCCTTTGATTCCTCATCACGAAAAAGAAAGCCTTGGCATGTCATCAGATTTTCTTTTTAATAGGTGACACGGATAATGGAAAGAGTCGAAGCGGCGTTCGTGAAGCACTTCTCCAATGGAAACCACAGAAACGGAATGAGCATTTTGAGGCCGAAGCAGCGCAAGGAAAGGCACACTGTTACTTTTTACTTGGGTAATAAGCTTAAGTGACTTTTTCAAAAGAAATAAATAAACTTGTACACAGACTGATTTTCAAGACAATTCTTGTTGCAGGGCTTCTAGTTGGGTGTTCGGTGGCTCTTATAGTCACAATCCTTGTCCTCATTCAATCAAGAAACATCATCCAAAGCCAAGGCCGAACTAAGTACATGGATAACATCTTTCCCCTTTACAGGCAAGTCTTTTAAATCTATTTCCACGGATGAATGATTGTGTTTGAGATATTTATAAACATATCGATTCTTTTTAGCTTGTTTGGGTACATTGTCCTACACATGATAATGTTCTCGGCGAATATATACTATTGGAGACGGTACCGCATCAACTATCCGTTCATATTCGGGCTTAAAGAAGGAACGGATTTGGGTTACAGAGAGGTGTTTCTTCTGAGCGCAGGCTTATCCGTGCTCTCTTTGGCAGCCGTCATCTCAAGCCTGGATATGGATTTGAATCCCGAAACAAGATCCTACGATACATTTCGAGAAGTAGTCCCGCTGATCCTTTGTGCGGTGAGTCCTTACCGACATGATTCGCCAATTCTAGTTCTCGTAGAATTACAACTGAAAAGAGCTTGGATTTCTCTCTATTTTTGCAGGTCCTCCTTCTAATAACGTTATGTCCTTTCAACATACTCTACCGTTCGAGCCGCTATTTTGTCATTCTGACCATGTATCATTGTTTGTTAGCTCCGTTCTACAAGGTAATCAACGATACTTCAATTTGTTTAGTGAATCACCCAACTCATTAACATTTCTTCTTTTTAGGTTTCACTTCCTGACTTTTTCATGGGGGATCAGCTGACGAGCCAGGTACAAGTTGGGGTTCGTTTTTCATACACGCAAACTGTATCATTAACTTTTCGACTGAACGGGGCATTTGAAAACCAGGTTCAAGCCTTGAGAAGTATGCTATTCTATGTATTTTACTACATCTGGGGAGACTTCAGAAGAAGAGAGCCCGGTACGTTTGAAGATGACAACAACGTGTACAAAGCTATGTACATTGTCGTCGCAATATTTCCATACTGGTGGCGGTTTCTTCAGGTAAAAACAAAAGCTGAACCCTTTCGCAGAACCCTTTGAACAATTGTTTTTCTTGGATATGGCAGTGTGCTAGGCGCTTGGTGGAGGAGAAAGGATCGATGCACGCGCTGAACGGGCTGAAGTACTTGCTGATCGTAGTGGCGGTGGTCGTGAGGACGGTTTTTGAGCAAAAGAACAATGCCTTTTTGAAACCGGGAAACCCGGCTCGCGTGCAAAGGAGCGTGATCGTCCTTCTTCAGATATTGGCCGCTGTGACATCCAGCGTTGCAACGATCTATGCCACTTATTGGGACATCGTCGTTGATTGGGGTCTTCTCCGCAGGAAATCCAGGAACCGTTGGCTTAGAGACAAGCTCATCATTCCAAACAAGGCCGTTTACTTTGTGGCAATCGTAAGAAAAAGGAAACAGAAGTTTTTTTATTTTATTTTAGCATATGATCTTTGATCGAATGTGGATGCGATTTTCTTCTGTAGGTATTGAACTGTTTCTTGAGGCTGGCTTGGATGCAGACGGTTTTGGGGATTCGGGAAGCTCCTTTTATCCATAGAAAGGCATTGATCGCGATCGTTGCCATCCTTGAAATCATTCGTCGCGGCCTTTGGAATTTCTTCAGGTGACTTGTGGTTTTCAAAACTTTCTTGTTTGTCAAGTAAAGAATGGAAGGTTCTTGAATCTTAAAACATATATTTATTGCTTGTCAGGATTGAGAATGAGCATTTGAACAATGTCGGAAAGTACCGAGCATTCAAATCGGTTCCTTTACCTTTCAACTACTACGACGACAACCAGAAAAATTCTTGACAAGGAAAGTGTTACAAATGCTTTCTATCTCAATGTGTGAGCCTAATAGAATTATAGGATTTTTATTTATTGTTTTAAGTGAATTTTAATTGTCACATTTTTAATTATTTATTGAAGAGCTATTCTATCTAATCCAAACTACACGTTCTAATTGTAAATTACCCAATCTTTTGCATACGTTAGATTAATATTCATTCATTTTTACGTGGCAATTTTTTATGGCAATTGCATTTACAGTTATGCTTTTTTTATTATTTGTTTGATTAAATTTTTGAAAGTTACTAAATATCAGATATTAACGCAAATTAACCTTGGTTTAAGAGATTCTCTTGATTTTTTTAGTTTTTAGAATATAAATAGTTTACTAATATATTTAATTAATGTTTGAAATACTCAACTGGATAATTAACGATTTTGGTTGATTTCACTTTTATTTTTAATATATTTCATTAATATTTCGGTTATTTGTAGTAGTTAACGTTTAATCTGGATTGAAATTAATTTTAACTTAAACTCGCAGATGAAATATTAGTTAATTTTTGTTTATAAAATCGTCCATATGAAATACTAGTTAATTTTGTTTATAAAATCGTCCATATGAAATACTAGTTTATTTGTGTTAATTTTGTTTATAAACTCGTCCAAATGAATACTAGTTAATTTTTGTTAGAGAGAGTACAGTCCAGAGATATATATATAGAAGGAGAGAAAAATAAAATTGACTCATTTATTGGAAAATATAATGTTCAATCTACTTTACTTAAAAATTCGATTATTAATCATGTAATTTTTAGAAATTAATGCATCAAAAATTTATAACCAAAATGGTATATACGTCTATTAATATCTTTTTTTTGAGTATCAACCAAAATTGTTATATGGTTGGGTATTTTGCAAACTGAATACTATAAAAGATTATTTAGCTCAATTGCCCTTATTTATTTGCATTATCACGCCCACTAAATTAAGTGAGTCTATCTTTACTTAGATATAAATATTTTTTATCAATTAGGATTATCATTTAAGATAATTTAGTTTAAGGTTAATCCCTAAATTAGACTTACACACAGGCTGAATCACGAGATCAAGATCTCTCTGATACCGATGTCGCTTTGTAATAGAAAACTCCAACGGTGTACAAATTATATCATTTTCAGTTTTTAAACAAATGTATATACACTCCTTTAGATTACATACCGGGGTTAGTGGGAATATACAAGAAAATTATATATATATATATATATATATATATATATATATATATAAACAAAATACTAAAGATCGGAATAAGTAATCTATCTTCAAACGTTTTTCTAACAAAAAATCGGCCAATTGGCCCTGTTGTATAAACATAATTTGGTTTTGTCCAACATTTTGTAAAACTAACGTAAATGGTCTCAATGCATATATGACATATTAATTAACATTATGTCTTTCCATTAATACCCCTATTTATGACGCCAAATATAATTTGAATTTTGAATTTAATCGTTTCCTGAAATAAAATATCTGTGTGTATTTGAAATGGTTTGTAGATTTTCAAAAACTCCCTAGATTCATCAATTATGGCCGGTTGACTTTAGTTAGTAGAGATCTTATATTTATGGGAATTAATTACGTGGATCTTTATTGATGTTTAATTACGTGAGTTTCATTCGAATATTGTTTAGTATTTGTTATTTATTTCCTTATTAGGTTCCCTGCATTCCCTTTAAAGTTCGCAATATTTCGCTGCATATCCTGTTAATTTCGCCATTTTTTTCACCTTTCATTTCTACTCGTAAATTGATAATAAATTTATTACCGCGATCATTTCTATTCATAATACTTTTTTTTATATCTGGAAATGATTAATTATTTCCGGTAAATCTCTCATCAAAATTTTAAATATTCAATCCTACTGTTTTCAAAATCGTTTTCACAGTGAATCTAGATTTTGTTTTTTGTTTTCGCAAGTAGTTCATCTAATATATTTATAGTCGTAAATTTTTTTATAGCGAAAATCGTTTTACAACAAAAATGAAATAAAAAAATGACAAAACTTGAAAAATGGAGAATGAGAGATTAATTTCATAAATAACAATGCAAATTGTTTTACAACGTATGAACGTGAACTTCATGGGATATCCGACATGGACCGCTATGACGCCTCTCCGGTGACACTCCGCGAGGTCGACGCACTCGAATCCGGTGAAGAATCTTGCAAAGATCCGCAGCGCCGGGAAGCGCCACAAGAGATCTGCATCGACAGTGGTGGCGTTGTTATCGAGCAAGACTGTGGGGGATCTGAAATCGGGATCGGCGGGGGAGAGGAGATGGAAAGAGCATAACCTCTAAACATGTTCGCGATGATGAACCTTGTAAATTCAAGGTAAAGCTTCATGTTCAACAATGGAGAATTTTTTATTTTGGGTTTTTGATTTCGGAAATGGAGAGAGAATGCCGATTTTTTGTATGGA
This sequence comes from Urtica urens, assembly GCA_958296335.1. Classification (NCBI taxonomy): domain Eukaryota; kingdom Viridiplantae; phylum Streptophyta; class Magnoliopsida; order Rosales; family Urticaceae; genus Urtica; species Urtica urens. Next base: position 3,696,144 of record OY282525.1, read on the forward strand.
AGATTTTGAATTCTCTCTTCATGAACTGAAAGGTTTTATATTCTTTGTGTAAATTGAATATGGTTTTCGAAGATATTTTTTTTTTGTGCTAATTATTTTTTATTTTTCATAAATAATAAATGAAATGGGTGTGAACTAAATTTTGGGTGTTTTCTGTATGAAATGTTTGTAAAATAAACTGATGGATATTTGCAATTGTTTTACAAAATGTTAAACAAAATCAAATTACCAAACTATATGATTATTATTTACATTAACCCTTTTCCTAATCTGTGACCTACTTATCAGATTTTTGTTATTTATTAACTCTTTTGTTTTTACTTATTCATTCTTTTAATTTGCACTTCTAGCGTCTTTTTTGCTTGTCTATTTTAATTTTGTCTCTTGATAATTTATTTTATGTTAATGTGTATTGGTGCATAAATCTATTGGACCTGAGAGCCAAGATCAGAGAGATCGAGAGAGAAAAGAAATCAAAAGAGAAAAGAGAATTCGAGTAAAAAATTGTATATTGATCAAATGAAGCAAAAAGCATTTTAAGTACAAGTATCCGTTGTCATCAGTGAAATGACATGTAGCGACAATGAAATTACTTGTAGGAAACGACATGTTAACTAAAAACGTAATACTCCAGAAATATAACTTTGATTGCCTAAGGACTCTAATAACATTCGAGATTTGCCTTAAAAAAACATTCCAGATGAAAGATTATATATTTATTATATTCACCAAAGTTAGAAGATAAATAGTGCAATAAAGCATATTTGAGTTAGATTTTTTTTATTTATTCACTTTTTTATTTGTCACATATTAATCCACTTAATTTGCTTGTCTTCATAAATTTCTGTCTTTTGATAATTATATTTTATGTTAATGGGTAGTTTACGCATAAATCCGAGATAAAAGATTATATATTTTTGACAGTCACCATAGTAAGAATATAAATAGCTGAATAAGCCTTTCAATTAGATTTTGTTATTTGTTAACCTTTTTTATATGTTTACATATGAATCCTCTTAATTTGCTTGTCTTTATAATTTTTTGTCTAATGATAATTTTCTTCTATGTTTACGCCAAATTCGTGCATAAATCCGTGATAAAAGATTATATATTATATACAAATATCTATGAGATTCGCCATAGTTAGAAGATAAATTCCTGAAAAATACATCTTGTTATAATATATATGCTTACACTGTTGAAATATCATGTTTCTTATAAATATTTAAAAACCCATTTGTTTTTAACAAAAATAGCTTGGTGATCGACAAAAGGTTAAACAGAATATGGCTGTCAACGAACCGTTAAACAAAATAGACATTTATCGGCTAGCTGCCGTTTAAACATAATATATTACTTCACAAAGCGTTAAAAGTACGTTCAAAAATATGTTTCACATACCAATTTCTGCAGCTTCGTGCATCATGTTCTTAAAGTGATGAGACTTCGCTTTATGTTCCGGAACACTCTCGTGTATGAAAAATCGGCTCACGATTTTTCCTAATTGCTTCTTCAGAGACATAGTTGCCGGTGTAGAGACTGTTGGTTGACGTGCCGAATCAGATCTATAAAGAGAAGGCGAGATTGGTGGCCTCGATCTCATGTCTTGTTGGGATCCAGAACCTCCTCCAGGCCCGGATCTCCAAGTTGCAGCGTCGGCCTCTTGGCGACTTCTCTTCATTGCCTCGTACAAGTCTTCATCTTCTCGATAATCAGGATGTGGTTCGAGATTTGCACATAACTCTTTACGGATAGTTTCTTCCATCATGCTCTTATTCTTTTTCTTTATTTCTGTTTCATGTAGTAGTTGCCGCATTTCTTCTCTTACTTCCGGAGGACACTTATCACATCGTTTTACATTCTTCTTCGGATCGTTTCCGCTAATATGCAACTTCATACGAGTGATAGCTCCACCTCTTGTCGTTAACCCACAATACTTACAGGTAAAATGACTGGTTGTCCCAGGAACGACAACACGATGTTTTCGGACGTCTTCATCTGCCATCTGTAATCGTTAACAAACAAAACAATCAAATTCGTAACTCCAAAAATTATGAAAAAAGAAAATCTTATTAAAATTCAATTCCAAACAAATCCTATTTCACACATGTTTTTGAGAAAAATTCATAATCAACCATTTCAAGAAAAACAATCTAAAACAACAATTCCCGATATATAATTTAAATTCTATAATCCGTGACATAAAAAAATCTGAAAAAAATCCAATCTTCTTAAAATAAAATTATAAACAAATTTTATTTCCCACGTATGTTTCAGAAAAATTCATAATCAACGACTTCTTACCAAACAAACTAAAACAACAATTTCCGACAAACAATTCAAATTTTCTAATCCGTGACTCAAACAATTATGAAAAAATTCCACTATAATTAAATTTCAATTCCAAACATATTCTATTGCAGACATATGTTTGAGAAAAAATCATAATCAACCGTTTCAACAAAAATCAACTTAACGAATTATCGAACTATAATTACAACTACCGAAATCACTTCATATTTCACTTTCCCAATGTCAATAAAATCTGAAAAAATTATAGACTAATTAAAATTTCGTTTCAAACAGATTTTATTTCATACACTATTTCGAGTTAAAATCGTAATCAAGAACTTCAAGAACAATCTTATACTTCTTAAGTAAAGATATATTGATTCATTACTACAACCATCATATTCACTTCATGTTTCACAATCCGAATCAAATTCCAAAATATTATATCATCTACATAATCACATTCCAAACACATTCTATTTCTACAAGTATTTATAAAAAAAATCAATTTCGACCGAAAAATCATCTTCAACTCTCACAATCATATACCTACCGGCTAATACCTCGAAATCCGTCGGCCACCACCGAATTGTTGTTGTTTTCTGAAGCACTTGATCGGCAACAGCTCGAAACTCGGTTTCCCCCTCGGATTTCGCCGGCAAATTGTCGAACTTCAACCGGCTAGGATCGGCCAAAATGGTTTGTGGAAATGGGAAAATCATAGGTTTTCGTCGGCTGAAGATGGTGTTTTATACAAAAAAAAACGACATCTTTGGATTGACGACGAACGACAAACCGGCGAAAAACGACGAAATTCGTCAGCTAATAACGACGAAATTCGTCAGCTAATAACGACGAAACGCTTAAAAGGGTCGTTTTTGGCCGACAATCAACGACATCCGAAATTTCGGTCGGTTTTCGTCGATTTTCCCCGGCATTTAAAACGTTGGTCCTTGATAAAATATCACACGTTATTTTTATCGCTTTATACTATATCGTTATTTTATGTAGAAATACTTGCGATATTTCTTGATTATACAAGACCACATATCTGTGAACCCCGTATGGAACAAGATGAGAAGTTTTACCGTATCAACAATATTTTTGCGACAACTTCTTCTCCGAGATACATTGTCAGACGCATCAGAAATGTTATAGATTACATGTGATATGTCATTAATATACCGGTTGTAAGTTTCAAATTTTAGATTCTGATCATTTTGAATTTGTTTTTTGTTTATTAAATTTATTTTGCTCGAGTTTTGTTCAACTTTTGTTACATATTTAAGATTATACATTGTCATTTTCCCGACCACTCCAGACATTTGAGGTTAGGATGTTGTTATCTTGTTATTCTCTTTAATTTCTAGCATTTGAAAACTATTTTATGTTTTGCAGTGTACACTTTAATGTATTATTTGTCGTGATATTTGATTTGGATTTTCATATTTAGATTTGATGGCTGATATTTATTTTTTGAATTATTTTTAAAAAATTGTTATATGTTTTTTTTTGTCGATATATTCGTTATTAATCTATATTACCGATAGTTGATATTGATATTGTTATAAAATATTTATCAATATATCCAGGAATCAAGTTGTATTGATATTTAAAATATCGTGTAAACATAAAAATAACAATAGACATATTTTATGATTTCAGTATCAAAATTCTCTTAAACTTAATAGAAGACAGATTTAATAATATATTTTTAATTCGTTAACTAAAGGAAATGTTCACTAGCAAACCATTCGAAATTTCGACTGGTTCACGATCGAAGTGTATTGGTCAAATTTAGTAAAGAATTTCTATGTTTTTGTTATCCACCGTCATCAATCTTCTACGATATTATATACAGCTTTTCTATATACATCATCATCTAGGTTTAATATTTGAGCCCCAACTTTCAATTGTAACTACAAATTTAAGCTCCGTCAATCATGCAACGACCAAAAGGAATGCTTCCTCAAAAAAAAAAAATTAAGCTCCGTCAAGCGTTTATAAGACTAGCGATTTTTTTTGCACGGATCCACATAAATGCGCTACATTTCCTCTCACACGCGCTTATTAGAGATTTGGGACCAAAATCCTCTGCCTCCACTGCGACCGATAAGGTTGTGGTGTGGAGTTAGAACTGATTCCTATTGCCACAGGTTTGTCTCGATGAAATACTATACAACATGGGTTTAAAGCACAATTATGTGTTTTTTAGTTGATTTCTTGTACATCTATTAAATGACTCGTTATTACATTATTGTAGGCAGAAGAATCGTTCCGAGGTTTTAGGAAGTGACCAGTGACAATCTGGGAAACTAATTGACCAAAAATTAACGTGAGACTCTATTTCTCGGCCATAGAAGGCGAAACTTAAATATGCACTACTTTTTTTTTATAGGAAAAGGGGCTGTGCGCCCCTAAATTTCATTCAAAAGATTAGCCGAATCGGCCAAAATCGTATCCTCAACAAAAAGAGGAAAAGCGTAATCAAAATATATAATCTCATCCATACCGAAAGCAAATTTAGCAAGAAAGTAAGTCGCTACATTGGCCGAGCGAGGATGAAACACAATACCAAAATCAAAAAAATTAGTGGACCTCCGTAATAACAAGGCCTTCATCATTTTCCGGGGTCGACTTTGACCGAACAAACTTGACCACCACCTCGCAATCGTATTGCACAAGAATTCTCGGGTAGCCAAGAGAAGAGCCAACCATCAATGCGTTAAGAATGACCATTCCTTCAGCCACCGTAGGAGCTAAAGGGCGGTTGAGCGGAGTAGCGAAGGCTTTTGGACACCACCCTCTCGCGGTTCCGAAAGATGCCTCCAAAACCGCACCTCTTACCATCGGTCGAGAGGGCCGCATCTACTTCAAGAGCTACCATATCGGGAGGAGGGGGAATCCAACGGACATGGCATAGGGAACTCACTTGGACTTTTGGCGTCTTGTGATTCGCAATCTGGAATTCTTAGAGAAAACCTATTGACTAATTGACTAGATCGGCCAAATTTCCCACGTGGTTGTTGTGGAGTATGTTGTTTCGACGATTCCACAAACTCCATGAAATCACCATGAAGAGTTCGAAATCCTGAGAACACAATAGATCACACATATGGGTGAGGAAATAAATAGTATTTTTGTGCATGTACTCTTTAATCATCATCCACCATCCGAGTAATTTCCACGCTTGCTTAGACTCCCGACATGCCCAAAGAGCATGGGCACTCGTCTCCGGCCCCTAACGGCAACAAGGGCAAATAGGGTTAATCTTCATTCCTCGTTTTGCAAGAGAAGCAGAAGCGGGAAGCCATCCTCGGGAGAGCCTCCACGTGAACGACAAGATCTTTGGCGGAATATGAAACTTACAGACCTTCTCCCATCAATTAGCCGACTCCGAAGTAGAGGAAGTCTTGGCCGCCTTCCTGGAGTCACTAAGAATGCGGTATCCACTTTTAACCGTATATTCCCCATCCTTTGCAAAGTGCCAAATAAGGTCATCCGAGGTTGTAGAAGACGTCTCCGGAATCTTAAGAATCTCATGCAAGTCGTCCTCGCAAAAGTGGTTCCGAAGGCGGGCCATATCCCATATACCCCCCGGGAGGATAAAGTCCGCGACTTTGGAAGAGTCTTCTAGCCTCCAAGGTTCCCGAGCTTTGAAGTTTTTGCTTCCAGGGATCCACCCGTCATACTTGGAAGAAATAGAGGCTCCGCAGCCCACTCTTGACATAGTCCTTTGGAAAATCACTTCTTGGCCCCACTTAAAACTCCTCCAAATAGAGGAAGCCTTGTAGGACCAATTAGATTTCAGAATGCACGAGTCGGGGAAATAGCAAACCTTGAGGATACGGGCGGAGAGGGAGCTTGGCAAGTTCAAAACCCGAACACACTCTTCGCTATGAGGGCTTGGTTGAAGTCTTCTAAATTCTTAAAGCCCATTCCTCCGAGCTCTTTCCGGGCACAAAGTTTCTCCCATTTTCCCCAATGAATCTTCTTCTTGTCGGCTCCACTACCCCACCAAAAGTTAGCCACCACCGCATGAAGATCGGCCACAACACTCTTCGGAAGCGTGAAAACGCTCATAACATAGCTAGGGATAGCTTGGAGGACCGCCTTGATAAGGACTTCTTTCCCGACCCGAGAGAAGCAAGAGCCTTTCCAACTTCGAACTTTCCCCGTAACCCGATCCTTAATGAACTTGAAGAGTGTACCATCATTTAAGCCTACTTTCATTGGGAGCCCAAGGTATTTGTCATGATTTGCGGTCACCAAAACACCGAGATCTCGGCCAAGACGAGCCGCTGCCTCCCTCGAGACGTTCTTCCCGAAAGAAACCTTCGACTTGTCAAAGTTTAAAAGTTGCCCGGAATCCCGAGCTCCAAAGCTTTTTTGACCATCCGCACTTCTTTCCGTTTCTCTTTAAAGAAGATCAAACTATCATCCGCGAGGAAGAGGTGGGAAACCAAGATCCCCAGGTTCCCAAACTTCACCCCTGACAAGCTCCCATCTTCCTCCGCCTTGCGAAACAAACTCGAGAGCCCTTCCAAAAAAATAGGAGAAGGAAGGGGATAGGGGGTCCCCTTGTCGCAACCCCCGAGTCGGCTTGATCTCGCCACAAATAGAGTCGTTAAGGTTAAACGAGAAACTTACCGAGCGGACACAATGCATAATGAGTTTGACCCATCTATCCTCGTAGCCAAGTCTTCTCATAACCTCTTCAACATAGTCCTACTCGACCCGATCATAAGCTTTTGACATATCAAGCTTGAGGGCTCCACCATAACCGTTACCGAATCTTCCTTTTCTCATCACATGAAGTCCCTCATAGCTGATGATGACGTTATCGAAGATATCCCGACCTCCCACAAAAGCACTTTGCATCTCCGAGATGACTTTTCCAACGGAGCATTGGAGACGGTTCGTGATACATTTGGCAATCACTTTGTAACGCACGGTGCAAGGAATAATCGGCCGGAAGTCTTTCACGTATCTAGGAGTCTTGTTCTTCGGGATAAATGTGATGACCGTAGCGTTTAAATGGCGGAGGTCCCCCTTATTATTGTGAACATCGAGACAAGTATTCGTTACACTACGCCCCACAATATTCCAAAACATTTGGAAAAAAGGCCCGGGAGGCCGTCATGGCCCGACGCCTTTAGGGGACCAATACTAAAGACGACCGTTCTGACCTCCTTCTCTGTGAAACAGGTTGTCAACATAGAATTGGTATCTTCCGTAACCATTGGCCTCAAGTTTCTAGTCACATCGTAAACATCACTCGAACGTGGGTTAGAAGAAGAGAAGATATCGGCGAAGTAATTAGAAATTGTACCTTCGATCATCTCCGGGGAGGATTTCCAAATTCCATGCATGTCATAGAGGCCAAGTATCCGACTCTTCTTGGATCGTTGTTTAGCTTGAAGATGGAAAAATTTAGAGTTGGCATCCCCGCTCTTGAGCCATAGGAATCTACTACGTTGTCGCCAAAGCTTGGACTCTTTTTCCAAAAGAGAGTTAAGCGTTTTCTCTTCCTGGAAAGCCTTATTGGTATCGAAAGAGGAGAAAGAAGAGTTTAGAGCCTCCAATGCCCGACATTGCTTCTCAATATTCTTCTTCATTCCGTGGAATTTGTCTCTCCCCCATTCGGCTAGAGACACATAGTGTAAGCTTTAGCCGAGGCTTCGTAGTTGTCACCCCATGTCTCCATAACAATCTCCTCGCATCTTTTTTCATCGCACCAAGCTTCCTCAAAATAAAACCGCTTCTTAGGAGGGCGTCATCGAGGCAGCCTTGTCTCCCTTTCATCGGCAAGGAGAAGGAGCGGACGATGATCGAAAGCCCAATGATCGAGATGGAGGACTCTCGCCGCCTTAAAGTGATCCATCCATTCTAGATTGGAAACACAATGGTCGAGGCATAATCGCGTACATCCCGACTCCGTCTTCCTCTTCCACGTAAAAGGGTCATCTTCGAATCCGATATCCTCCAAATCGCACTCATCGAGGACTTTACGGAAAGCCTCCATAGACCCTACGTTTTTGGCGCATCCGTCTAATTTCTCCGAATCACAAATAATTTCATTGAAGTCGCCCCCGCAGATCCATGGTCCCCGAAAATTACCATGCACTCTCCGAATGAGGTCCCAAGAGAACTTTCTTTGACTTTCTTCCTGATTACCTTAAATACCCACAAATCTCCAATAAAAACTGTCATCCTCCACGGCCCTCCGCCTTAATATGGAATCTTGTATAAGAAACAATTCGGTTATCCTTCTCGCTTCTCCAAAACAAAGCGAGCCCTCCACTCAAGCCCACATGATCCACAATAAACCCATTCCCAAATCCGGAATCCACTCTCAATTTCTCCACTCTTTGCTTCATAATTTTTGTCTCGGAGAGGAAAACAAAATCCGGGTTTGAAGTTTTAATGTGAAAGCGAAGGGCATTCTTCATCCAAGGGCCTTAGACGTTCCAAATAAGGCCAATCATTGTGCCCGGTCGACCATCTACAATGAGGGCGCCGATAATGAGAGGTCATTGGATTTTGACAAATCCCTGTCCAGGGAAAAATTGGAGTCAAGGTTTGAGATAATTTGCACTTTAGAAATGTTCCGGGCAGTCTTTGTCACTTCACTAGCGTTGGACAAGGAGCTTCCCTTGAACTTTCTTTTGGCCAAAGGAGGATATGGTTTATCTTTATAATCAATAACTTTATAAACTTCCCCAAGCCTCCTTTTGTTATAGCTGTATTTCTTCGTGAGGCCCTCTCCACCGTGGAAACCACCAAAGTGGTCTTTTAAAAGAAGAGAAAAGTCAACAACATCCATGCAAGACACTGTTGGGATTGGTGCTCACAAAGGAGGATATTAGACATTTTATTTATTATTTGTAATATTTTGCTGAAACATTGATATTAATAAATAAACATTCTTTTCCTATAGTTTGTATTTATGTATGTATGCTACGCTATGAAACTGTCATCAACGAAAAGGGTGTTAAATACATATTTGATATGATAACCCCTTGTGACTAGTTTAAACCATTTGTTCACAATCTTAAGATCGATAGAGCAATCGAGTCTAATTAACGATTGTTTGAATGAATTATGATATCTTATTGTTAAGGTAGGATTTTATCAAATCCCTCTTAACATAATCACATGTCGTTTCGGCTCTCGAAACAAAAAAAATGAGGAAGAAGCAAGCGGGGCCCGCGGCTGGCGACAGTGACGCGAGGGGAAAGATTCACCCCCGCGAGGAGGGTTTATCCCCGAGCAAGGAGGGTGGAATAATTGCGAGGGAAGCTCTTCGCGAGGAGGCTTTTCTGCGAGGCAATACCCCTCGATGGGGTATTCCCCCTCTTCTCCTCGAATGTCGTCGCTGTGAAAAGGGCGGGAAAGCGGAAGCGTGCTCGAGAAGACTTGGCGTTAGAGAGTCAGTCGAAAGAGCGCAATCACGGGATTTAGTAGGTAAAGATCAGGAAGGAATCACGGAGCCGGTCAGAGGAAGGCCGGGCAAAAAAGGGAAACCCTAATGGAGGGAAAAACCCTAGAGAACACACACACCAAGGAGCTTCCGGGTCGGAGAAATGGTCCTCCGACGAGTCTTCCAGAACACGGGCGAGGCCAACGCTGCGAAGCTCGGGCAGAGTTGGGAAGGGCCATACGTGGTCACAAGCATCGTCAGGCCAGGGGTTTACGAACTCGAGAATACTGAAGGTGCCAAGGTGATCAGGAGCTTGAACGTGAAGCGCCTGAAGAAATTCTACTAAGGGGGAGACCACCCTCCGCCTCCCCGACCTTATCGTAAATTCTGGTAAGCACTTTAACGTATCTGTCAATTTTCTTTTAAGGGACCCCGACCTTTTATTCGGGAACACTGTTATGGCTTCGGCAACTTATCTATATACGATCGAAAGATTTGGAACATACGACCAGAGCATAAAAGAGGTGAGAGTGCCCAAAATAAAAGAGGCGAGAGTGCCCAAAATAAAGAGGCGAGAGTGCCCAAAAGTTACTTAAGGCATACATCGCCAATAAAAGCCTCCCATCGAGCAATCAAAGCCTCCCAGTGAGCACATACAGATGAGTCCCGTCTTTAAAAGACAGGGAGCAATCTTCAAATAAAGCCTCCCAGCGAGCAAATAAAGCCTCCCACCGAGCAACTAAAAGACTCCAAAGCGAGCATAAAAGAGGCGAGAGTGCCCAAAATAAAAGAGGCGAGAGTGCCCAAAATAAAAGAGGCGAGAGTGCCCAAAAGTTACTTAAGGCATACATCGCCAATAAAAGCCTCCCAGCGAGCAATCAAAGCCTCCCAATGAGCACATACAGATGAGGCCCATCTTTAAAAGACAGGGAGCCATTTTCAAATAAAGCCTCCCAGCGAGCAAATAAAGCCTCCCAGCGAGCAATTAAAAGACTCCAAAGCGAGCATAAGAGAGGCGAGAGTGCCCAAAATAAAGAGGCGAGAGTGCCCAAAAGTTACTTAAGGCATACATCGCCAATAAAAGCCTCCCAACGAGCAATCAAAGCCTCCCAGTGAGCACATACAGATGAGGCCCGTCTTTAAAAGACAGCGAGCAAATAAAGCCTCCCAGCGAGCAAATAAAGCCTCCCAGCGAGCAAATAAAGCCTCCCAACGAGCAATTAAAAGACTTCAAAGCGAGCATAAAAGAGGCGAGAGTGCCCAAAATAAAAGAGGCGAGAGTGCCCAAAATAAAGAGGCGAGAGTGCCCAAAAGTTACTTAAGGCATACATCGCCAATAAAAGCCTCCCAACGAGCAATCAAAGCCTCCCAATGAGCACATACAGATGAGGCCCGTCTTTAAAAGACAGGGAGCCATCTTCAAATAAAGCCTCCCAGCGAGCAAATAAAGCCTCCCAGCAAGCAATTAAAAGACTCCAAAGCGAGCATAAAAGAGGCGAGAGTGCCCAAAATAAAGAGGCGAGAGTGCCCAAAGATTACTTAAGGCATACATCGCCAATAAAAGCCTCCCAGGGAGCAATAAAAGCCTCCCAGCGAGCAAATAAAGCCTCCCAGCGAGCACAACAAAAGACTCCTAGCGAGCACATAAGCCTCCTAGCGAGCACAAAAGACTCCTAGTGAGCACAGAAGCCTCCTAGCAAGCATAAAAGACTCCTAGCGAGAACAAAAGCCTCCTAGCTAGCATAAAAGACTCCTATGCGAGCACAACAGACTCCCACGCGAGCACAAAAGGCTCCGTACGAGCACAAAAGGTTCCCGAGCGAGCAGGTTAAATGCTTTCCAACAGGAACAGCTAAAGCCCCTCCAGCTAAGACCCCCTTTTTCTTTGGTAAAATGAGGGGGGAAGGGGAGGGAAGGGGACATCCCATCATATCTACACAACCCCATGTAAGTATCTACATTTACTGAAAGTTTCATTCTATTGGCATCGTTTAAAATATATATATGTCAAACACATCTTCCAGACAACAGGTTAATAAGCAGTCATAAAATATCAATAAATAAGAATGGCAAAATGAGTCACTCGAAACAGATCCCACACAAGCAAAAGAAATTATTAATACAGACAAGAAGTTTATATCGTGCGATCCATAAAAGAAAATGGGTTACACAAGAGAAAAGTCTACACCTCTGGAGACGCGAGCTGAGCGCCCTCAGCCGGAGCGGGGTTGCACGGCGAGAGAGGAGGGGACTCGGGGTAAAAGGGTCGTCGAGGCGGACAACCTCGAGGAGTGGCAAATAGGTATGGCGAAATAGTGCCATGCTCGAATGCGAAGAAAGGTAAGAGACAAAAACTTAAAAAAAAGGGTTGTTTTATTAAATCTCAATGAGTTACAAGTAGGGGGTACAAAATTACAAGCACAACAACGAAACAAAACCCTACAAGAACCGACAAAAGCCCTACAGCAAAAAGACGAAGAGCAAAGTTTACAAGCTGCAAAGAGCCTAAGTCACCAAGAAGAGATCAGGCCTCGGTAGCCTATCGCTCGCTCAGCGATCCGGAAGCAGCCGAGGGACTCCTAACGACGAGGGGCGGCGAGCGAGGCGCCGCGGTCGACGGGAGACCACCAGGAGACAGAGGAGGAGAAATTGGGGTCGGCCGCGGCCTTATCCTCGAGCGCCGAGGCGAGGGCTTCCTCCCGAATGCGGCCCTGCTCCTACTCTGGAATTTTGGCCCGGAGAAGCGCGACCGGCGCCCGGGGGGGAAGCGCGTTGACCGCATTTATATGGGCCTGATAGGAGGCCGCCATGCAGTTGGCCTCGACAGAGTCCCCAAGAGCCCGAAAGCAAGCAGAGGCTCGCTCGAGCTTATCTCTGGCTTTCTCAAAGAGGCACAGCCGGGCTCGGCGCTCCTTCTCCGCTTCGGCCCGAGCCGCCTCCAGCTCATCAGCGAGTGTCCGCAAGACACCGCAAACCCGAGAAGGTGGAGGGCGAAGAAAAGCCGAAGCAAGGGGAGAAGGAGGAGGTGAAGGATGAAGAGAAGCCGAAGCAAAGGGCAGAAGAGCGGGAAGAGAGGGTGAGAAGTGATAAGGAAGAGAATGTGAGGAGTGAGAAGAAACGGAGGGTGAAAAGTGAGAAGGAAGAGAAGGCGAGGAGTGAGAAGAAACGGAAGGTGAGAAGTGAGAAGGAAGAGAAAGCGAAGAGTGAGAAGAAACGGAGGATGAAGGAAGAGGAGAGGTAGGGCACGGGCGGCCCGGCCGTCGCTGCAGGGGCTCCAGTTGAGGAGATCCTAGAAAAGCGTCCAGAGGAGCACATTGCTGTGAAGCAATGCGGACCCCCACCGCACGCGGCGTCGCACCGGATATGCCCTCACCCCTGGCCCTCTTTGCGTGACGGTCGTTAGCACCACTTCCGACGGGTCGTTTTACCGCAGCAATCTCGGCACGAGATGAGGTCCCTGTGGGGCCCCTCGGCACGCGTGGGGCGCGATTATGCCTCAGTAGGAGGGGGCGCTCGGGCGAGCTCTCCTCGTCTTCGAGATCCTGCCCTTCGACTCGTGGTACCGAGCTCGCTCCTTCCACGATCGCGTCGGGGAAAGGGCCACCAATCGCGGGCCCCAGTCCACGAAACCCGACCGGGAAGCAGTCGGAGATAGGCGGGCCACTGATGAACTCCTCCCGGTATATCCCAAGCTCCACCAGCCGCCGAGGGTCTCGGAAAAATCTTCCCCAGTCACGACGCGTGCTCGCAAGGAAAGCCCGACGAATTCCCTTGAAAATGGTCTCGTGAGGATCACCCGAGCTAGGCGAGTAGGCTGGAGGTGATTGGTCGATCTCTACCCATCGCGTGGGAAATGACTCGTGATGGTAGCCGAAGGAGCTATTGTCGACTTTGACAAAGAAATAATAGCTCTGCCATCCCGATGCGTCGGAGGGAGTGTTGAGGACGATCGGGTCCCGATCAAAGGGAATGAGCGTGAAACGCCCCAGGCGCCTAGCAACCCGGAATGGCCTGTACAGGCGCATCAGATCCTCTAGGGCCAAGAAAACCTCCCCTCTCGGCAGCGACGCCCATTGTGCACAAGACGAGGCGAATGGCGCTGAGATGCATCTGGCCAATGGGAATGTCGAACGCGATAAGAAACGAGAGGAGAAGGTACGGAATGGGGAAGCGGAGCCCCACGTCGAGGAATAAACCCTCATAAACGGCGACCCACCTTTCCTCCAGAGGGTCTTCAGGCCGCTCGTCGGGGTACGGAAGACAAACCTGGCAGACGTCCCCGTCACAATACCTCTCATGGATGACGCAGAGCCGCTCGAAGGTCATGGCGGAGCGATCAGGGCCACCTATGAGGACACGGCCGAGATTTGGCGAAGTTGGGTTCAAGGCCATAGGGAAAGCAAGAGGATAACGATGGAATAAAATTTGAATGACAAGGATTAGGAGGGATACCAAGTTGAGGGAGTACAGTAGAACGAAAGGACGCAGGGTTTGAAATCCCACTCCCACTAAGACCCACAATTTATAGGAAGGAGACGGGCAGATCCAACGGTTGGAATCCGAAGCGACGCAGACGAATCAACGGTTGGAATGCGAAGGGACGCTGAGGGAAAAGACGTCCTGGGGAACTGCTGTACGGCTGGGAGTTGTGAGAGGAACATGCCTATACGGAGACAGGCACTCGAGTACTCTGCCCGCAAGGAGTTCACGGAAACCAAGACCACGCGCCCAAAAAGGGGCAACGGGAGAAGAAACGACTGCGAGCAGTCAATCAACAAAAGGCTCGACCCAGTGAAAGGGGCCCATCAAGAGAATTTTTTGTATTATTTTACCAAGTGCCCACACTTGATAAAATGGGGGACTAACTGTTAAGGTAGGATTTCGTCAAATTCCTCTTAACATAATCACATGTCGTATCGGCTCTCGAAACGACAAAATGAGGAAGAAGCAAGCGGGCCCGCGGCTGGCGACAGGGACGCGAGGGGAAAGATTCACCCCCGCGAGGAGGGTTTAGCCCCGAGCGAGGAGGGTGGAATAATTGCGAGGGAAGCTCTTCGCGAGAAGGCTTTTCTGCAAGGCGATACCCCTTGATGGAGTATTCCCCTCCTTCTCCTCGAAGGGGTCCTGCCTTAGAGGAAATTCATTGCTGTGAAAAGGGCGGGAAAGCGGAAGCGTGCTCGAGAAGACTTGGCGTCAAAGAGTTAGTCGAAAGAGCGGCAATCACGGGATTTAGTAGGTAAAGATCAGGAAGGAATCACGGAGCCGGTCAGAGGAAGGCCGAGCCAAAAAGGGAAACCCTAATGGAGGGACAAACCCTAGAGAACACACACACCAAGGAGAGAGACTATAAATATTAATGTAAAGACCACATAGATGGGGATCGAATCGAAACCCTAAAAAAAGAGATATTAGCCGTCACTATTCACCAATGTCTGTATTCTTTGATAAGCTTCCAAGCTAATAAACGAAAGAGACCGAGCTCCCATATACATAAAACTCAAGGATATTAACGCATTAATTCGGCCTTCTCGCATATGAATTATCGTTGTTAATCCTTGTGACTGGAAGAGCTTCGGTGAAAACCGACCTCTACACTTATCATGTGATATAGAGAGTTTTGACTCTATGATTTAATTCTTGATATCTTATAGAAGATATTGAACAAGACCTAGTGATTCTATGGAAGCTCGATATGAAACCGTTTAATCTAGAAGCTCAAAGATCACATACGAGAGGGGTACTTCGATAACTACCTTAATCCTGAGGTGAGTGCATAGTCGATCCTACACTTTATGTCATTTGATTTGTCAATGGGCAATGGCCAAGTAATGGCTGCATCTGACCCAACGGTTGGTGACATAATGTTGTAGTGTTGGAGTATGTGATTCACAGATATGGAATTGGTGTACACATAATAAAAGTGATTGTATCATAATATGCTTTGTTACGAGATAGTGAATGAATTAATCTGGCCAGATAATCATTGAATATGAGATTCCTTGATTAAAACATGTGACACGTATTGACGTCTCACTTTATGTTTTTCTCATTCACAGGTAACAAATGAGTTAAGTGAAATAATAACTCTAGGTGTAAAACGGTAATCTTACATTCCCCGGACTTACTGATACACACGAAGGGTATTTTGGTAAAGTACACCATGGATCGAGTACATAAAAGTTCTGTGACTTCAAACGGAAAAATATGCGCGCATGAACTTAGAGATTTTCAATATTGGTCCTTTAGTGGAGTCGACCATTATTGAGAATTATAAGCCGGAAATAATTTGTGAATTATTGAGTCCGTGCTTTATTCTCAAGCTTCATTCATGTGGGTCCATAAGGTCTCAATGATGCACATTTAGAAGAGTTTAATTGAACGCAATAAATTGATTTACTCATAAAATACAAATTGTGATTTGTATAGAGAAATTTATTTTCCAAGCGAATTAATGAATAATGTGTTATTCATTAATTATTGATTTTGTGAATTAAAGAACTTTATTATTGTGATAATAATTTTCTTGAGAATTCATAATAATAAGAAAGTAAAACATTTCTCTCGTTTTATGTTATTCGATAACCATGAAACAATTTAATAACAAGTTATTAAATAGATGAGAGTTTTAAATTAAGTAGAATTTGGAAATTAAATCAAGGCAATTTGGGAAACAAAATTGAGAAACGAGTAGGACATAGGGGTCGGCCATTAACATGGTTTTGGGCTGAATATCGATTCAACAAAAGCCCATATGAGACCCCCTTAATAATGCCTATAAATAAAGAGTTTGTGGAAACCCTAGGTTAAGCCTTCCTCATTGTTTTTGAGCTGAAAAATCAGCTCTCTCTCTCCCCTTCTTGGCCGACCATTCTATCACTCGGGAGGACAAAATTTTGTTTCTTGTTTTCTCGTGTGCGTTCATCTTGAGCCCATACTCATCTTCTCATATTCTTCTTGTGTCATCATTGAATTAACTTGTGGTTGTTTGGTCTATTTTCATTGAGATTTATTTTTCTGGAAATCTTACCTCCGAACCAAAGATTCGATGAATCCGACGAATCTGAGTCTGGAAGCCCAGATCTCTTTTCGAACTCATTTAAGTCAGTTTATTGCCGACGCAACACAAAAAATGGCATCCCGATCCGAGCTTCCTAGAGCTCTCGGCGTCGTCGCGAAGTTTCGCCTACAATCTGCATGCGCCTGACTCCGCCCGACCGTGCCTCAGCGAGTCCCAGCAACCTGCCGCCTTGTCCTGTCGGGTCTGCCTCTACCCAGGACGCTGCCAACGTCCCTGCTGTTTCTCCGCCTGAGCTTAGAGGCGCCTGCCACTCTCAGCCGCTGCCACCTGCGTCGGACGAGTCCCGCCGCTGTCGCCCGTTCCCAGCCTGCCGAGGACCGCGCGCATGCGCTGCCAGCTTCCCGGACCAGCCCCAAGGCCGCGCCTCCTTTCCGCCTTTGCTGCCCGTGTTGTCGAGCTGAGGAAGGTTCTTGCTACACGGAATTGGAGAAGTTTGAAGATTATTTCTTCGAACTCGAGCACAATTCCTCGACCGAGTTATTTATAACTCGACGATGTAAGTTTCGATAACTTTAATACTCTTAATTAGTATAATTGTTATATGATTGTTTGGAGTGTTTGATTTTATCGAAATAACATGTTCAGAATTCATCGTTAATTAACATGTTCATAGATTATAATGAAATTGTTGATTAACATGCTTATGATTTTAATGCCAATAGGTTGTTAGATATTAAATAGTTTAATATGCTAGATCGTTTATATTATTAATTCCGCACGTAATTAGTTATGTTTAATAATAATCTATTTAAATCATTTAGTAATTTTCAACAGACACGTGAGACTCAGTAATGCCTTTAGTGCTTTCCTGTGTTCCAGCGGAACAAACATAATTCATTTCAAGCTTTTTGCCCAAAATCGGCCCAATGGGGAAATCCACACTATTATTTTGGATGGGCTTATAGCTGATAGGATTTGACCCAAACACCACCTCTGGAATCCTACTCACGTCTCCTCCCTTCTCACTTATCCCTTCAAAAGATCCTTCTTCCTCGTTTGAAAAAGGGCATAGACACCTCAAGTACGAATCATCAGAGACCGGCAGACCTTTTATCATCTCAAAACCCTCGTAAAGCTTATTCTTTCCCTTCTCATCCTTCTTCGCAGAGTGGACAGGTCTTAGATTAGGTAAAAGAGGTTCCAACTTCAGCCGGTGATTGGAAAGAGATTGTCCTTCCTTTCCCAGAACGGTAAGGTCATCGGCTGACACCTGCTGTAGCACTAATCCCTTTTTCTTTTTCGTGCGCGCAGCAAGTTGGTGGAATTAATTTAACAATTTAAACAATTTGATTATTACACATCCTATCTGGCGGAAAAATATAATTGATCTAATATATTAAAAATAATTTTAATATATATAGACAACCTAAGGCATTAAAATTTAGCTACATGTTCAATAAACAAATTATTAAATCAAACATCAACTAATAAATTACTAAGAACATATATAAACAATTTTTATGTAATTAGCAATTTAAAATTGTCGAGAATACTTACAATTAAGGATAATAAATTATCCCGACGTTGCTCGCTATCGTCGGAAGGCCAAAGCCAATCCACGTCTGAAATAAGCCTCGTCGGAATGCCCTGGGAGTTGCTTCGCCGTACTGGGAAGAACAGGGTCGCTGGAAAGGGAGCTCGCTGGACTGGGAGCTTTCAGGAGACTCACCGGACTGGGCTTGCCGGAATGGCGGGCTTTGCCTGACAGGTGACTCGCTGGACAGGAGACCTTCGTCGGATTGGGAGCTCGCCTGACAAGTGACCTTCATCAAAATGGACTCGCCGGACTGGAGACCCTCGCCGGACTGGAGACCCTCGCCGGACTGGGAACAAGCGCCTTAACGGGGACCTTCGCCGGATGAGAAACTCGCCGGACTGGGACCTGGACGCCTTCGCTGGACTCTGGGAAGGACGCCGGAATGGAGATCTTCGCCTGATTGGATTCTCTTCGCCGGATTGGATGCTGGGAAGGATTCTGGCAGGCAGGAAGCTTCAATTTTTTATAAAACAATTCTAAAAACAATTTTTGAATTAAATCAACACCAAACACCACAAGTCTTGAATCAACAATAATACATATGGAATTATGATGAGATGTAGAGGGTGGGCTCTCAAGAACTCTTGGGAATTAAAACAAAACCAGGAAAAATAATTTTTCTTTGTGTTGTGTTTTGGAATTTCGGCCGAGAGACCCAAGGGAAGAGAGAGAGAAGGTTTGGCCGAGTGACCTAGGGTTATGGTTAGTAATTAGGGTTTTCTTAAGTCCTTTTATAAACAGTTTAAGATGGGTTTAGTTTGAGTCAAACCCAAGGCCCTATCACTTGCAATTCTCGGCCAACTCTCCCTCTCATACTCGTCCATATATTTCCAATTTATTCCCAAATTATTGTGATTTATTTCTACACTCAATTCATTTAGAATCTCATTTTATTTAATGACATTTCATTAAAACAATTTCATACTTTCTAAATAAGTACGAAACGAGAAATTATTCATTTTCTTCTTTTATTTATTTTGAATCACACAAGAGTATTATTATTAACATAACGATACTCTATGAGTCAATAAATAAATGTAACAATAAATAACAAATAATTTATTAAGTTAGTTAGAAAAATAACTTTCCCGATATAAGTCACAATTTATATTCGATGAGCAAATCAAGAATACTAGTTCATATAATCTCTTCCAAGTGTCTATCTGTGAGACCTTATGTACCCATATGAACGAAGCTATAGAATAAAGATCGGACTCAAAAGTTCACAAACTTTTTTCGTCTTTTAATTCTTAATATTGGTCGATTCCACTAAAGGACCAATACTGACACTCTCTATGTTCATACGCGTATATTTTTCGTTTGATGTGACAAAACAATTCTTCACACGGTCCACAAAGTACTTTACGATATTACCCTTCATGTTTATCCTTAACTAAGGGGAATGTTAGATTACCGTTTTACCCCTTCAGTTATTATTTCACTAACTCATTTGTTATTTGTGAATGAGAAAATCATAGAGTGAGATATCTATACATGTCACATGTTTTAATAAAAGAATGTTCTTATTCGATGAACCTGGCCAGGTTAATTCATTCACACTCTCACAACAAAGCATAGTGTGATACTAATGCATTTGCATTTTATCAAGATGAATTCCATATTTGTGAATCATATGACCCAACATCACAACATTATGACATCAACCGTCGGGTCAGATGAAACTAAGATTTAGTCATTGCCCATTGACAAATCAAATGTCATAAAGTGTAATGTCAATTATACATTCACTTCAGGATTAAGGTAAGTATCCAAATACCCCTTGTATATGATCTTGAAGCTTCAAGTGTTTAAACGGTTTTATCTCGAGCTTCTAAGTATCACTGGTCTTGTTCAATATCTTCTATAAGATATCAGTAATGAATCATAGAGTCAGAACTCTCTATATCACATGATAAGATATCATGATTCATTCAAACAATTGTTAATTAGAAACGATTGATCTTTCGGTTTTAAGATTGCGAACAAATGGTTTAAACTAGTTATAAGGGGTTATCATGTCAAATATGCATTTAACACCCTCTTCGTTGATGACAGTTTCAGAGCGTAGCATTCATACATAAACACAAACTTAAATAAGAATGAATATTTATTAATATTAATGTTTCAGCAAAGTATAAATACAAATGCATTTCATTGTCTAATTTCTCCTTTGTGGGCACCAATCCCAACACAGGTGAGCCAAGACGCACTTAATTCTCCACGCGTGGGGCCTCCACTCGCCGGGGCGTCTCCGCCGGCAAAAGGGGCTGCTTCGTTATCTTCTCAGATTGTCTAGCTTGGTTATTCTCTTCGGTGACTCTAATGGTGCTGGGAGGGCGGCGAGAGACGCTTACTCCTTACAACTTCTGCCGCCACCATGGATATAGTTTGGGTTCGCTGAATGAACCATGACCTAAAATTCCGCATTTCAAACAGAAATTCCCAATATTTTCATTTAGCTTGAATCTACAGAGCAGGCTTATCTTTGCGGTCGATGAAGAAACCACCTCTCAGAGCTTTCGGGATCTAAACTTCAGCCTTAAACCTCACAAAGGACCCGGACTTGTCATTCGGTTTAATTTTGCATTCTTCCAGGTCACCAAACAGGTTTGCTATCTTTGCCAAGCTTTGTTGGTGAATGAACACCGGAGGTAGACCTTAGAGTCTGATCCAGAAAGGACAGGAAGATAAATCTATCTCCTCGAAAGGTAAGTTCTTCGGCCATGGTTTAATCAACATCTGAGAACCTTTGATAGTCCATGGTACTTTGGCAAGGATATTATTACGGTCACTTTTGTCTTTAAAATTTACCTTGAACACTCCTGCACCAATCACCAAAACCGACCACTGATTAGTCGTTCTCCAAATTTTATTCAGGATTGTTATGAGTAAACTCTTACCCATATGGGTTTTTGCTAAATTTTTTGCAGCTAAGAAGTGGCTAGTAATAGCAGGTTTGTTAAGACTCTCACCATTAACTTCCAGCGTGAGGTCCTCGGAGGTGAAGGACATATTGCGGGACACCATATCTATTGACTCCATAACAGAGAGTGTTTGCTACCACACTTAGCAGCAAAACCAGAAGGCCCGTCGAGATGCCTCACACAAAACAGAAGAGGAGCAGAGGCGTTTCAGAATGTCTCCAAGACCTAAAAGGCAACTCCAAAAACCACCCTCACAACAAGACCATAGGATCCCATGCAAGTCTTGCACGGGAACCCGCCGGCCTGTTAAATAAAATCAGATATCTAGTTGCAGATGTACGCTAAAGATTTGGTTCTGAAGCGGACTAGTTTAGACGAGAAAACAGGAAAGTGTCTCTCTAGGGACTAAATATGCACTACTTGTTGAAGGACCTCAAAATTATTGTGTAAGCTTCCTTGTGCACTAAATAGGCACAAGGAAACTAAATAGGAACAAAGAAGCTTACACAATAATTTCTTTGACCTTTTATTCTAATCATCCACTTTCGTAGTTACGTGTCTCGTATTCCGATCAACCTCTCTACATTGGAATCACATCGTTAGATTGTTATAAATATTACCATCTCGTCTCTCGGTTCGACTTGAAGTTTGAGGTCCTTCAACATCTAAATATGCACTACTTGTTGAAGGACCTCAAACTTCAAGTCGATCTGAGAGACGAGATGGTAATATTTTATAACAATCTAACGATGTGATTCCAATGTAGAGAGGTTGATCAGAATACGAGACATGTAACTACAAAATTGGATTATTAGAATAAAAGGTCAAATTAATTATTGTGTAAGCTTCCTTGTGTTTTTTTGGTTTTTCAATCTTTAATATGTATATCTCGTGTCTATAATTTCTTATCTATTTATGTTTTTATGTAGCATTAGGCTTTACTCAATAGTTGAAAATGTTTTTAAAGCTAGGCATTAATATAAATGACTTTCTTTCGGTCAATGTACATATGAACTTCGGCTCAGTGCAGATTAGAACTCCTATTATGAGTCATGGATGGTTAAGGATAAAATTTGCGTTTCAAAAGGTTTGAGTTAGCTTTATAACTGAGCGACGTTTAAGAACTCCCACAATGGGCCACCCTCGATATGACCGTGCATCTCGCCGCAGCGAGGACAAGGCATTGCTGCAGTGAACTAACTAATTATTTTTTACCACAATCTCATATTGGGACTGGACATTGTGGGAGAAGATGGCTTCCACAATGGTACCTTCTCGTTGTAGGAAGATATGTCTCCCACAACGGTACAGTAAGTAGTTGTAGGAGCCCACAATGAGTAAAAAACATTGTGGAAGCCTTTCACATCGGATTTTATCCATTGTGAGAACCAATTGTAGTAGGACGTGCACAATGATGCAGTTTGGGACAAGATGTGCGTAATTAACTTTTGCAATTTTGGATATTCATGCTCAATAGTGTTCCACCATTAGACACAAACGAAAACCAATCAATTTTCAACATAGATACTTTTTTTATAGATAAAATGAATGTTGGAATTAAAGTATTAAAGAGTTTTTAATACTAAGTGAGAGGCTGATTTTGGCTTGAGATTTGAGTGGGTTCCACTCATCCGAATTATATAATTCTTTCGTATTCTTATTCCTCGTTGCGACGGGTATAAGATTGAATATTGGTTTGCCAAAATCTATGATGAAATGAATGAGAAATTGATGCTCAAAGGTTGCTCATTATCATCACAAGTATTGGGAAAAGATAAGGAATGTGAAGAGTCCCACATTGGTTTGGGAAAGTGTGTGGTGTATTGTATATATACAATTATCCTTGCTTTAGATGATAAGCAAGTAAGGAGAGGGGAGTGTGTGTGGGTTAGCTTCTAGCTTCACGCGCGCACACACACACACACGCGCGCCGCCGCCGAGCCGGGCCGGGCCGGGCCCGGGCTCGGGCTTCGGGCTTCGGGTCTTTGGGTCTTTGGGAATGTCTCGGTCGAGGTCCTTATCTTTTTATTGTTTTTCTGACTTGTGGTAGAATTTAATTCCGGAAATAACATTTCTGGAAATTATTTTGTCAACGTTTTGTAACCGAAGAGAGCTACGGTTTTGAGCATTGAAGGGGCGGTTTTGATTTCTGTAACCGAGGAGTTATGAGGCCGTTCAAAGTCTGAAACCGCAGCCTTCATGTCAAGGTTAATGGCTGAGTGTGTAACCGAAGCATTAATGCTTGGCTGTGTAACAGCTTTTGGCTCTGCCTATAAAAGGAGGCCTTTAGCTCTCATTTCGACACACCGATAACAAAAACTCTCCTGTCTTCCATCTCTCTCTCCGAAATTGTTCTTCTTGTAGTTTGGTGGTAGGTTCTGATTTTTGGTTCCAGTTCGTCGAACTCAAGCCGAGTGGTGCTACGTTTGAGTTGTTGTCGTTGTATCCTGGGAGGCTTTCGCTCATCAAATCCAGCACACTTGGAGGGCGATAAAAGCTTCAAGGAAACCGTCCAACGGGCCTCGATTTTCCTTTACGCTCATCTTGTTCTCTGTTTCATACCGGTTAAGGTTTATCCGGTTTTTTGTAATTTTTGTTATTTTAATTCCTTCTTGCAATCTGTCCCTTTTATTATTTCAATATTCTGTGTAATATTGCTAACATTCTTGAAGCTTTTACATTTGTAGACAGTTTGCGAGGGAAGTTTTATTATTGTCTTTATTTTCAATTGTTTTGAAAATATTGATTTCGTTTAATTTCTTTTGTAGAAATGGCTGTTGTTGACGACACGACTTTGATGAACGATGGAGGGAATACCTCCAACACCGTGAACGATGGAACCAACCCTGTGGCTACGGCCGAGAACAATGGATCCGCGGGTCTTGTTCAATCCATGGCGGCGATGGCCGTGAATCCGAGCGGTCCTGTGGCACGCATGCCAACCGCGGTTCCGGCCGAGAAACCTGAGAAGTTCAATGGTTTGAACTTTAAAAGGTGGCAACAAAAGATGTTGTTCTACTTGACAACACTCGGTCTTGCGCGCTTCTTGACCGAAGATCCACCAATGACTCCGAGAGAGGACGAAACCGATCCACAAGTGCTCTTGCCATATAGCTTTTGGAATGAGCACGACTACATGTGTAGGAATTATGTTATGAATTGTCTTCATGACTCGCTATATAGTGTTTATAGCGCCAAACGCACTTCTAAAGAGCTTTGGAATTCTTTGGATCGGAAATACAAAGCCGAGGATGCGGGCTCCAAGAAGTATATCGTGGGCCGTTTCCTCGACTTTCAAATGGTGGATTCAAAGACCGTGGTGAGTCAAGTTCAAGAGTTGCAACTTATAATCCACGAGATTCATGCCGAGGGAATGACTATTAGTGAGTCTTTCCAAGTTGCCGCTGCCATCGAGAAGCTACCCGCGGGGTGGAAAGAGTTCAAGAACTATCTCAAGCACAAGCGAAAGGAGATGAGTTTTGAGGACTTGGTGGTTCGTCTCCGAATTGAAGAGGACAACCGTGGGTCCGACAAGAGGTACAAGTCTCCTTCCGAGAGAGCCAACGTCGTCGAGCATGGTGAGAGCTCGAGGGGAAAGAAGCCCAACTTCAAGCTTGGGCCGAAGGGAGCATCGTTCAAGAAGAAGAAGCATCCACCGAGGTTTGCGGGGAAGTGCTTCAATTGTGACAAAGAAGGTCACCGTGCTGCCGATTGTAGGAAGCCAAAGAAGAAGAAAGAGGCCAATATGGTGGAGGGCGAGGGCGATGATGAGCCACTTGTTGCCGTGGTCTCCGAGGTGAATATGGTGGACTCAAACCCCAAAGAGTGGTTCCTCGATTCTGGAGCAACCCGCCACATATGCTCTGACAAGAACTCTTTCTCAACCTTCACCCCGTTGGAGAATGGAGAGAAGTTGTTCATGGGCAATTCTGCCACCTCCGAAGTCAAGGGAACTGGCGACGTCTTTTTGAAGATGACATCTGGAAAGGAGTTGAAGCTGACCAACGTCCTTTATGTTCCCGACATAAGGAAGAATCTCATCTCTGGGGCTGTGCTGTGTAACCATGGGTTTAGGGTGGTTTTAGAGTCCCAAAAGATTGTACTCACCAAGAATGGAATGTATGTGGGTAGGGGTTATGTTAAGGAGGGTATGTTTAAGATGAATGTAATCGCCGTTAAGGCCCCCAATGTTATCAATAAAGAGAATTCTTCTGCTTATATTGTTGAGTCTTCTAATTTATGGCATGGTAGACTTGGTCATGTGAATTATGACACTTTGAGAAAATTAATTAATTTGGATTGTATTCCAAAGTTTAATATTGACTCAAAACATAAATGTGAAATTTGTGTTGAAGCAAAATTAACAAGAACATCCTTTCAAAGTGTTGAAAGAAGTAACGAACCTCTTGACTTAATCCATACTGATTTATGTGATTTAAAGTTCATGCCAACAAGAGGTGGTAACAAATATTTTGTGACTTTTATTGACGATAGTACAAAATTTTGTTACGTATACCTGCTTAAGAGCAAAGATGAGGCAATTGAGAAATTTGCCACATACAAATTAGAAGTTGAGAATCAACTAAATAAAAAGATTAAAAAGGTGCGAAGTGACCGAGGAGGTGAATATGTTGAGCCATTTGGTTCCTTTTGCGCAAAACATGGAATAATTCACGAAGTCACTCCACCTTATTCTCCTCAATCGAACGGCGTTGCCGAACGAAAGAATCACACTCTTAAAGAGATGATGAATGCAATGTTGTTGAGTTCTGGGTTACCTCAAGACATGTGGGGGGAAGCCATCTTGGCTGCGAACTATCTTTTGAACAAGATACCCCGAAAGAAAGAGGATAAGTCCCCGTCTGAGTTGTTTGTAGGAAAAAGACCTTCATATAAATACTTACGAATGTGGGGGTGCTTGGCCAAGGTAATGGCACCTGCACCAAAGAGGATGAAGATAGGTCCGAAGACTGTCGATTGTGTGTTCATTGGATATGCACACCATAGTAATGCGTATCGTTTTCTCGTGCATGATTCGAAAAACCCCGATATACGCAAAGATTCAATCATGGAATCAAAAACTGCTTCGTTCTTCGAGCATATATTTCCTTATAAGTCTAAGGAAAGAGAACCAAGTTCATCTAATGAATTCATTGAGGATATTGAGGAAATAACTCAAGAACAAGATGAAGAGTCTAAAGACGAGATAGAGTCCGAAGGACTACGACGAAGCAAACGAGCGAGGGTAGAAAATTCATTTGGTTCTGATTTCCTAACCTATATGTTGGAGGCGCCACCTCTAACATACAAAGAGGCTGTAAACTCCGTTGAGGGTCACTTATGGAAAGAAGCCATAAAGAGTGAAATAGACTCTATCTTGCAAAACCACACTTGGGAGTTGGTTACTCTTCCTCCTGGAAGTAAAACACTTGGGTCAAAGTGGATCTTTACGAGGAAGATGAAAGTTGATGGAACCATTGATAAATACAAGGCAAGGCTTGTTATCAAAGGATATAGGCAACAACATGGCCTTGACTATTTTGACACTTATTCTCCTGTGACGAGAATAACATCGATAAGGTTGATAATTTCAATTGCCGCGCTGCGTAATCTTGAAATTCATCAAATGGATGTGAAAACTGCTTTTCTTAATGGAGATCTAGAAGAAGAGATCTATATGGATCAACCCGAGGGTTGCGTTGCACAAGGACAAGAAAGGAAAGTGTGCAAATTAGTCAAATCGCTCTATGGACTTAAGCAAGCCCCAAAGCAATGGCATGAGAAATTTGACAACGTGATGATGTCAAATGGGTTTAAAATCAACGAGTGTGATAAATGTGTGTACATTAAATCTAATGAACATGGTTATGTCATACTGTGTTTGTATGTAGATGATATGCTCATTGTGGGTAGTAACAATCGTATGATCCAATCTACGAAAGATATATTAAACTCAAGGTTTGATATGAAAGATCTGGGACGTGCTGATGTTATCTTAGGGATTAAGATTACGCGAACACCCGATGGAATAGTCCTGGATCAATCACACTATGTTGATAAAATTCTAGACAAGTTTGGGAAAGACGATACTGGAGTATCTAGAACTCCTATAGATATTAGTCAACACTTGTCTAAGAATAAGGGTGAAAGCATCTCTCAAATTGAATATGCTAGAGTGATAGGTAGTCTCATGTACTTAATGAGTTGTACTAGACCTGATTTAGCCTACACTGTGAGTAGACTAGCGAGATATACGAGTAATCCGAGTACTGAACACTGGAAAGCAATCGTGAGAGTACTAAGGTATCTACGATTCACTCGTGACTATGGTCTACACTACACGAGATATCCCGAAGTGATCGAAGGCTTCACTGATGCAAGCTGGATATCCGATATTCAAGATTCGAAGGCAACGAGTGGATATGTATTTACTCTAGGAGGTGCCGCGGTGTCTTGGAAATCCTCCAAACAAACTGTGATAACGAGATCCACGATGGAATCTGAGTTTGTTGCACTAGATAAATGTGGCGAAGAAGCTGAGTGGCTTAGGAACTTCGTGGAGGATATTCCTGAATGGACAACTCCTGTGCCTGCAATATGTGTATATTGTGATAACCAATCTGCAATTGGTAGAGCACATAGTGTGATGTATAATGGTAAGTCTAGACATATCCGTCGACGACATAATACCATTAGACAACTTCTCTCTTCTGGAGTCATTAGTATTGACTATGTTAGGTCCAAAGAAAACATTGCGGATCCGTTGACCAAAGGGTTAAATAGGGACCTAGTTGAGAAGACATCGAAAGGAATGGGACTAAAGCCCGTAGCTAATAAAGCCAAGGCAAAGGAAACCCAACCATGATGACTGGAGATCCCAAGATCTTGGTTCAAAGGGACAACCTAATTGCCTAAGGCAAGTGAGGTCACTATGGGGGAAACCCCGACCCTATTCCTATATTGGTGACATGTGTACGAGGGTAAGCTGAAGCTTTTAATGATTCTATGAAATCGGAATTTGAGATTCCAAATGAGTAATGTGGATTACTCTTAATGAATCACCTATGTAAGAGAGAAGTGGGGCCGCTTCAAAGGAGAATCACTGGGCTTGATTCTTTAGAAATTCTTGCAGAACCAGGCGGATGTTCATGGCCAAAAAAATGAACATAATCATGAGAACTGAACCAGTGTCAGGAAAATATCAGTGGGGGATGTGTTTATCGTTTATACAAAACGGCTAACAGTTCAAGGACATCGTGTCTATTGTGTAGTCAGTAAAGATGGCATATCTTTCCGAGGGAAGGTTCAAAGGCTCTGCCTACCTATTCTATACTGGTATTGGCCGTAGAATCTATCACCACTTTGTGTCATGTCGTGTCTTTATAATTGTCGTCGTGCAATTTCATTCATGTGGGGGATTGTTGGAATTAAAGTATTAAAGAGTTTTTAATACTAAGTGAGAGGCTGATTTTGGCTTGAGATTTGAGTGGGTTCCACTCATCCGAATTATATAATTCTTTCGTATTCTTATTCCTCGTTGCGACGGGTATAAGATTGAATATTGGTTTGCCAAAATCTATGATGAAATGAATGAGAAATTGATGCTCAAAGGTTGCTCATTATCATCACAAGTATTGGGAAAAGATAAGGAATGTGAAGAGTCCCACATTGGTTTGGGAAAGTGTGTGGTGTATTGTATATATACAATTATCCTTGCTTTAGATGATAAGCAAGTAAGGAGAGGGGAGTGTGTGTGGGTTAGCTTCTAGCTTCACGCGCGCACACACACACACACGCGCGCCGCCGCCGAGCCGGGCCGGGCCGGGCCCGGGCTCGGGCTTCGGGCTTCGGGTCTTTGGGTCTTTGGGAATGTCTCGGTCGAGGTCCTTATCTTTTTATTGTTTTTCTGACTTGTGGTAGAATTTAATTCCGGAAATAACATTTCTGGAAATTATTTTGTCAACGTTTTGTAACCGAAGAGAGCTACGGTTTTGAGCATTGAAGGGGCGGTTTTGATTTCTGTAACCGAGGAGTTATGAGGCCGTTCAAAGTCTGAAACCGCAGCCTTCATGTCAAGGTTAATGGCTGAGTGTGTAACCGAAGCATTAATGCTTGGCTGTGTAACAGCTTTTGGCTCTGCCTATAAAAGGAGGCCTTTAGCTCTCATTTCGACACACCGATAACAAAAACTCTCCTGTCTTCCATCTCTCTCTCCGAAATTGTTCTTCTTGTAGTTTGGTGGTAGGTTCTGATTTTTGGTTCCAGTTCGTCGAACTCAAGCCGAGTGGTGCTACGTTTGAGTTGTTGTCGTTGTATCCTGGGAGGATTTCGCTCATCAAATCCAGCACACTTGGAGGGCGATAAAAGCTTCAAGGAAACCGTCCAACGGGCCTCGATTTTCCTTTACGCTCATCTTGTTCTCTGTTTCATACCGGTTAAGGTTTATCCGATTTTTTGTAATTTTTGTTATTTTAATTCCTTCTTGCAATCTGTCCCTTTTATTATTTCAATATTCTGTGTAATATTGCTAACAATGAAGTACTTTATGACGTGTTTTAATGACGGGTGCAACTCACTCTAAATACACATTTAGCATCGAAATAAATAATGAAAAATTGGACTAAATATCACTTGCAAACAATGTTATTGCAATTTAGCCATACGTTTTGCATCTTTAAAGATATAGCCAAAGAAAATGACGTGGATTTTATTTATTTATTTTACTTCCAATAGTGCCCTGTTCAAAACATTATTTTTTTCGTAATTAATAAAACACTATTTTTATAACAAAAACATTTTTTCATATTTATTTATTCTGTTTTTCAATAACCGCTTATTTCTATAAATAACTGCTGGTAGTAACTGCGTATTTCTATAAATAACCGCCTATTTCTATAAATAACCGTCAGTAGTGGTGTTGATTTTTTTTTGGGTAGTGGGTATTAATATCGGTTCATCTTTTTTTTCGAATTTAAAATTTCTAATTACGCTTTTTTATTCAGGGGTAATATTGTCATTATAAGCGATTTATTTTCGTTTATGACTATAAACCAATTTTTTCAGAAATTTAGCTATTTAGCAATTCTTAAGTTTGAAATGGCTATAATGTGATAAAATTTCAAACTATGTGATATGCATGTAGTCAAATATTATATCTTAAATAAACCAATGTTTATTTATTTGTCAATATCCACATTATATTATTCGTGTGAATACGTAGTATACCATAGACTAGAGTCATCATCTGCATATATTCGATGTAGATGTAAATTACGAAGTTATATTGAATCCTCAAATTTAGCCATTTAGAACTCATCCTATCATGATTTAATATAACCTCTATCATATAGAAAATCAACATGTATTTTAATTTACAAAAAAATAGCTCTTTACCCATTTCTATGTTTAGTTTTTCCAAAATAACCAACGTTTTGTAAATATTTTGTAAATACTTACCCAGTTTTGTTTACACGAATATTGGGTCCAAACTACTATCTTGCAACTTTTGTAAACAATTACAAATTCGGGTCAAAATAGTCCAAATAATTCTGTAAACAATTTGAGGTGGGTATTTACATATAATTTACAAATCGTTGGGTATTTTGAAATTAGTAAACGTTTTTCTTGATATATAGCTAAAAGACCCTTAATTTAAACCCCTGAGGAATAAATTAAAATTATATAGAACAACTCTACTAAACCCTTTACCCGAGTAAATTTATGAAAATGTTTTTCATGTTCGCGGTTTAAAATTCACGTCCATGCTTAAACTTTATTCAGAATCTGATACCATTTTTTGGATTCGTTCTAGAGTTTTAGAATAGTTTAACGCTTTTTGAAGTAGTGGAATATAAAAAATCTACGTAATCAATATTAAATTAAACTATGGAAATTATTTATACTCGGTACCAACTTTGAATCTTCAAGCGTTCGTCTCGTCTCGGAGCAACTCGTTCCTAGAAAATAGGAGTGAGTTCCGAAACACCTGGTTTCAAGATCTAGTGAGATATCGGAGATTATGTTTAAGAAGACTACGGTGTTATCCTCGAGTACTTAGGTCAGAAGAAGCACAAAGACGGAGTATGCTTTGGATCAGAGTTTTCTGTAGTTGAGTCAAAATCCTTGTGAGTGTTCTAACGACTTCTTATGAATTGGTTGCTGAATTAATTTCGATATATATATATATATATATATATATATATATATATATTAAGTCAGGAAATCTAGATCTTGTTTAGTAAATCTGATCTTGTTTGGCTAATGTGAGCATATTTAATATTCTTCCGCACTTAATATAGTTGTTAAGGTGTATCAATCACCAACAAAGTATCTCGCAATCTCATCGGATCTAAGATAGGCTGCCAAGGCGTCCTTGTCCTATTGAGTCGAATCAATATTTATCGTAGGAGCACATGGAGTGGTGAGTACCCATTAATGCTTGTTAACAACGGTAAATACAATGTTGAGGGTATGTTTCCAGTCAACATAATTACCGCCTTCGAGTTTATTAAAGGAAATGATGGTTGAGAGAGGGGTGAGAGACACTCTGCTTTTTTGCCGAATAAAGTTGAAACAAGTTTATAATTTTTTCTTTTTGTTTAGGATTTATGTTTGTTTAAGTTTTTAGGATGAACAAGATAGAAAAAGTCCAAAGGTGTTATGATAATACTGACACTTAACTCCACTGATGTGAGGGCGTAAAGTGTTTCCTTTTATAAGTTATGCTCGATTTAATGGGGTACTTTATATTGGCAGAGATACCCACAAGAAGATTATTTATTTGCATATAGATGTAATATAAATCTATCATAAGTCCTTATTGTAATTTTCCGATTAAATTAATAAAAGTTGCAACGTTCATTCATTCCTTTTTTGTTTGATTGAAGATTTATGATATTCAATAATCTTATAGTCCTTAATCAAACTTAACAACGTATGAAGAGACAAATGTAGATTT
Organism: Urtica urens; assembly: GCA_958296335.1. Lineage (NCBI taxonomy): Eukaryota > Viridiplantae > Streptophyta > Magnoliopsida > Rosales > Urticaceae > Urtica > Urtica urens. The sequence continues at coordinate 3,728,355 of OY282525.1, forward strand.
GTGTGAACAAACTCTTCATGGTTTGCTTAAAACGTGATATTCATAATATAAAGATCAACAGATTATTGGTCCTAGTATGATTGTTGGAATAATCTATGATTTCTGGTTACGAGGTATAGAGAGTTAGGAACTCTATAGTTCTTTCGTTGTATCATCCGAAGATACTGAATTGACTAGTGCATCTTTAGAGACAATGTAAGAACAAACAATTTAACCTCTTCTGTCTCAAGGTCACTATGTATGAATTGCATCGTACTTACATTAATCTTGAAATGAAACATGTTATTTTTTAACTTCAATATATTCATTTGAGAAAGTTACACTCTAGATCCAAGTTTGTGAACTAGATGCGCTCTATTGGTGATGTATTGGGTTATGAAGTTGACATGAGTATACTTTGTGAAGTTCTCATAGATATGGAACTCATGTACAAGATTACTGAAATGCCATGTATATCACCTCATGCTTTATTACTTGGATTGTGAATAAATGTATCCGCTGGTGTCAAATAGAGTAAATGATTCTTTTGGATGAAACATTGTGACTTGTTAGCTCCTCGTCAATACATCGTTTCTAACTTATTCACAAGTATTAAAGGAGTTGAGGAAATAAGAACTAGAATGGTAAAATGGTAATCTTTCAAATCTCATCTAGTTGATGATATTCATGAAGGGTAATCATTCTATAATATTCAGTGGATCCGCTCATCACAAATAAGCAAAAAAAATTAGTAAAAATTTAATTCACTTGAACCGAGTGATTTTCAGTGTCAACTCTTTAATGGAGTCAATTGACATTAAACTAGACTTGGAAAAGTTTGTGAACTTTGAGTCTAAGAGTCCTAGTCAAAGCTTTGTTCATTTGGGTCCATGAGGTCACTATCACAAGTCATTAGAGTAGAGTTTGTTAAACTAGAAGTTAAGTCAAAATAAGTTCAATTGTTGAACTATACGTATTTTCCGAACATGGTCTAAAGGGTATTTTCGTCCTTAAGGATGATTGATGTAAAAAATGTTAAAAAAATATTTTGAAGTTTTTCACAAATTGATTTAAAGTCACACGGCTGAAAACGGGTTTTCAAGCTTAGTGAATTAAATTTTGTGACATGTTATTGTATGGGAAATAATATGAAGGCTTTTTCTTATTTTGTTGTGAATAAATTAGGAAGTAAATATGTGTGTGTAGATACCCATATGGCCAGCCATGTTACATCAAGGGAGATAGAGAAATATCTTGTTGTCGTCAGATTTACGATGACAACTTAACATATATCATTCCCAGAATCTCTCGGGATGGTGAGACGTCCAACGCTACGAGGAGGGCAAACCAGAAAGTCAAGGGCCTCCCTTCGTGGAAGAATTAGCTCACGCACATCCCTGGCCAACCCTGGCTCTCCCTGCTGCCCCTGACTAACATCGGCCGACCCTAGCTCTCCCTGGCCGCCCCTGGCCCATCCTGTCCGACCCTGGACTGTCCTGGCCGACCTTGGCTCAAACTGGCCGACCCTGGCCTGTCCTGGCCAACACTGGCTCGTTTTGGCCGCCCCTGGCCTGTCCTGGCCAACCCTAGTTCGTCTTGGCTGCCCCTGGCCCGTCCTGGCTGACCCTGGCTTGTCCTGGCTTCCCATGGCCCGTCCTGGCCGCCCCTGGCCTGTCCTGGCCGACCCTAGTCTGTCTTGGCTGTCCTTGGCTCATCCTGGCCGCCCCTGGCCTGTACTGGCTCGTCCAGGCCTCTCCTTGGTCGACCCAAGGTTCCCCAAGGGCTATAAGTAGTCCCCTTTGGCCTCTCAACAAGGTACACAAGTTTTCCTAAGAGAAAACTACTCGCTCTCTCTCTCTCTAAACACAAGAATTCTATCCAGACGGGAAGAATTTTCCCTAAAAGATCCGAGACACGAGCCCCGAAACGCCGGCGATCTAAGGATACCCGTTTCGGGGATCTGACCGCTTAGGTCTCTAAATGTTGTCCAAATTTCAGCGACAACATTTTGGCTCTAGAAGGAGGGGCTCATATCTTGAAACTCATCCAATCCACATCTCTCTATTTCTTCTCCTTTCTCGTCCACTCGTTTAAATAATGAGTGACATTCCGGCAGCTTCCGCACCTGCCCGATTGAGTAGACCAATCGCTCGAGCGGCGAGCTCGCGATACGAGTTTTGGAAACTCCCCCATAGAGGAACCGGGAAATAGCCAACGGTAAGGAGTTCCGAAGATAGTCCTTCCCCCCTTTGTGATAACGAAGGTGGCCCACAGGAAGAGACGAACAGGCGCTTCGCAGAATTGATAGAGGAGCCAGGGGTAAGAAAGAGTTTACTCGTGAGCCTTCTCGGATATGAAGAGGAGGACAGCTCGACATGGGACGAGAATTACATCAAAAATGACGACGTCCCGGAGACTGACACGAGTCAAACCTTCACGTGCTCTCCCATTGTGCGCGGGAGCGACGCTCCGCGCGTTCCCCCGACAAGTCACTGCCGAACCGATTCGCGACGCGAAGGTTCGAGCAACCCTCGAGCAAGGGTGACCGGTGATAAATCCCACGTCGAGAGATCCCAAAGTGTGCGTTGTACCTCTACACGTGGGAGCAGCGATAGGACAGATAGTCGCTGGGTTCACCGCGAGGGTTACCCTTCCACGGATGGAACCTCGCATGACGCAGAGGAGGATCTGAGGCAAAGGCTGGCTGCTAGACGAGCGGCCGCCGGACCCACTGCCCTCAGGAATCCTCCTTTCGACACCATAGACCCTTGGTCGAATGAGCGACGAGTCCCTGCATCAGTAGGGCCGATCGCTAATGGGCTCGAAGTGATCACCATGATTTGGGTACTCCAGAATCAGATCATCGAGCTCTGCGAAGCGGCCTCAGGAGGCTCTAGGCCCTATAATAGCCCGGAAGGTTCGTATTCGCCCTTCGCGCCGATGGTGCTGGCGCAGCCACCCATTGGAGGATTCAAACTTTCTACCATACCTTCGTACGACGGGCGCTCGGACTCTAATTTCCACATCCAACATTATGAGACCTGGATAGTGATGCAGGGGCAGCCGGATGTGATACTCTGTCAAGCGTTCAATCTCACCTTGACAGGGTCAGGCTTTGAATGGTTTCATGGCCTGAAGTCGGGAAGCATCGTATCATTCCAGGCTCTCCGGGAGGCTTTCTTTGCTCGCTTTGTTACGTTAGTAACGCAAAAGAAGTCCAAGTCCCACCTTTGGACAGTCAGGCAAAAGAATGGCGAGAGCTTGCGACAATACCTGGCTACAGAAGAATCTCACAAAGTCGACAACTTTGATGGTAGAGACGCCATCGCCTCCATCACCAAAGGCTCTAAACCTAATGGCTTTCTGAAATATACTGTGGGAAACGTCCCCAGGGACATGGCCGAGCTTACCGCAAAGGCAAGGGCCCATATGAAGATAGAAAAATATCTCAATGGGAGAAAAAGGGGGAGGGATAACTATGTCTCCAATGGCAACCCTTCGTCAAAGTAAAAAAGACCACTAATAGACGAATTCCAAAAGGAGGTTTTGACTCTGTTAAATACTTCCCCGACCAAAATTCTGGTTCTTCACCAAGATAAGCTCGGGTCCCCCAGCTCCATTAAAAAAGGGTTCCGCGACTCGGGACCATATCAAGTTCTGTGCATACCACTGGGATCATGGACATGCAACCTCTGACTATTTCAAGCTAAAGAAGCAAATCGAGGCGCTGATGCAAGATGGAAGACTCAAGGAATCCATCACACGCTTTTCGGAATCAAGTAACTTGGGGGGGAGCTCTGGCGCAACTTCACTCGCCAGCTCGATGGCATAAGGGAGCACAAGTTCACCCTACGGCATGCTATGTCCCTTTCCCATGTATCTCAAACGAGGTTACAAGCCCAAAAATGGGTCAAATTCTATGTTTCGCAATAAAAAAAATGTCTTTTGTTATTCGCCCTATGTCGTATTCTCCATATTTGTGTTTCATGGTCATTCCACGAATCCATCAAACTTGGGGGGCAAGGACGGGTCAATAACAAACTCGATAATTAACGACGGAAATTCTTCACTCATAAACGACAGCCCCTAACGACAACTCGATGAAAATACGTCGCTCCTAAACGACGTCAGAGTCAGCCCTTAAAGGCAACTCGACGGAAATACGTCGCTCCTAAACGACGTCCGAGTCAACCCGAGTCAGCCCCTAACGGCAACTCGATGGAAATACGTCGCTCCTAAACGACGTCCGAGTCAGCCCCTAACAGCAACTCGATGAAAATACGTCGGTCCTAAACAACGTCCGAGTCAGCCCCTAACGACAACTCGACCGAAATTCGTCGCTCCTAAAGGACGTCCGAGTCAGCCTCTAACGGCTACTCGACGAAAATACGCCGCTCCTAAACGATGTCCGAGTCAGCCCCTAACGACAACTCGATTGAAATACGTCGCTCCTAAACGACGTCCAAGTCAGCCCCTAACGGTAACTCGAAAAAAATATGTCGCTCCTAAACGACGTCCAAGTCAGCCCCTAACGGCAACTCGACGGAAATTCGTCGCTCCTAAACGACGTTCGAGTCAGCCCCTAACGGCTACTCGACGAAAATACGTCGGTCCTAAACGACGTCTGAGTCAGCCCCTAACGGCAACTCGATGGAAATACGTCGCTCCTAAACGAAGTCCTAGTCCGCCCCTAACGGCAACTCGATGAAAATACGTCGCTCCTTAACGACGTTCGAGTCAGCTACTAACGGCTACTCGACAAAAATATGTCGCTCCAAAATGACGTCCGAGTCAGCCCCTAACGGTTACTCGACAAAAATACATTGTTCATAAACGACGTCCGAGTCAGCCCCTAGCGGCAACTCGATGGAAATACGTCGCTCCTAAACGACGTCCGAGTCAGCCCCTAACGGCTACTCGATGAAAATACGTCGCTCCTTAACGATATCCGAGTCAGCCCCTAATGGCTCGATGAAAATACGTTGCTCCTAAACAACGTCCGAGTCAGCCCCTAACGGCAACTCGATGAAAATACGTCGCTCCTAAAAGACGTCCGAGTCAGCCCCTAAGGAAAACTCGATGGAAATTCGTCGCTCCTAAACGACGTCCTAGTCAGAATCTCTCGGGATGGTGAGACGCCCAACGCTGTGAGGAGGGAGACCCAGAAAGCCAAGGGCCTCCCTTCGTGGAAGAATCAGCCCACGCGCATCTCTGGCCAAACCTGGCTCTCCCTGGCTGCCCCTAACTCACCTCGGCCGACACTAGCTCTCCCTGGCCGCCCTTGGCCTGTCCTGGCCGACCCTGGCCTGTCCTGGCCGACCCTGGCCTATCCTGGCCGACCCTTGCCTGTCCTGGCCGACCCTGGCCTGTCCTGGCCGACCCTGGCTGACCCTGGCCGGTCCTAGCCGCCCCTGGCCCGTCCTGGCCGACCCTAAACCGTCCTGACCGACCCCGGCCCGTCCTGGCCACCCCTGGCCGGTCCTAGCCGTCCCTGGCCGACCCTGGCTCGTCCTGGCCACCCGTGGCCTGTCCTGGCCGATCCTGTCCCTCTTGGCCGACCCTGGCCTGTCCTGGCCCGTCCTGGCCGCCCCTAGCCTGTCCTGGCCAACCCCGGCTCGTATAGGCCTCTCCTTGGTCGACCCAAGGTTCCCCAAGGGCTATAAATAGTCCCCTTTGGCCTCTCAACAAGGTACACAAGTTTTCCCAAGAGAAAACTGCTCTCTCTCTCTAAACACAATAATTCTATCCCGACGGGAAGAATTCTCCCTAAAAGATCCGAGACACGAGCCCCATAACGCCGGCAATCCAAGGATCCTTGTTTCACTCGGTCTCGTCGATCCGTCCTCGTCATTCTATAACTCCACCCACATTATACTAATGTTGAGCGTCGGAGAGGTAAACAGAGAACCCCCATCTGTTTTCCCTTCTTAGTTCATGCCTGTTTAGTCTTTTCAAATAACAGAAGGACTTGAAGACCACGAGACAGCGAAGAGACGATCAAGGACACCGGATCCGATACGCTAAGGCCGAAGCGAGGGTCACTCGCCCCGAGCGGGGATCTGACCGCTTAGGTCTCTGAACGTTGTCCAAATTTTAGCGACAACATATCTCTTTTTATTTGGTGCATTATTATATATTGGTAATTGCCAAAAAAGAAAGGGGAAATGAATTTCTTTGAGAAGGAAACAAATCTGCTAAGTGAGAAAACAAATTTCCTCACTTATAGTATAGTATGGCCTGCCATGTACAAGAGAAAGGGAGGGGAAATCAAATATTGTGTCATGAATACACAATAGGAAAGGATAATTATTCTTTCTCGTATTTCCTTCTCTTATAATTAGAGCCTCACATTGAGATGTGAAAATAAGCTTTCTTGTATTTTTCTTTCTATTTCCTTCTCCCTCTCTCTCTAAAATACTCTTTCATTTTGGCACCTAGATCCTTACTTGATCTAGAGTATTCGCTTATGATCCAAGACTTGTTCTTGTTTCATATTGTTTAATAGTGCCCACTCACTAAACTCTTCAATAGCTCGAAGACTCCAGTGATAGAAACTTACGGGGTTTTCTCAAGAATTCAAAGACCATAAGCAACAAGGCGAGACATAAGATCTTCATCCAAGAAAGGTCTCCAAGATCAAGCAACAAGAAAAAGATACAAAGTATTTTTCATATTTACGTTATGTTTTAATTAAGAACATGTTCATGACCTTTGTTTAGGTAGTAAAATAGTTTTACACGTGCTAAAAATAATTTTTTATATTCTGCCATATATGATATGATAATTAATTGTTAAATCCTAGATCGATTACAACACTCTCTCCGATCAAGAAACGTTAGATAGAATTTGGCCTAGAATTTAAGTGCGTAGATATTGAATTTAAGTGCATCGAAATTGAGTGTAACAAAATAATATATTGAGTTGTTAAGTCTTTACAATGTCGTTTATTACCATGTTAATAACATACCATGTAATAGGATAACAACAACCATAACAAAACAAATAACTAAATAAATCTAGCAAGATAATTTATGAAATTATTCTAAATTCTCAAACTATTCAAACATGTTTTTTATCATGCAAAAAATTAAAACCATTTAGAACTCATCCTATCATGATTTATTATCATCCCTATCATGTAGAAAATCAACATGTATTTTAATTTAAAAACCCGAGCAATAAATTAAAATAATCTAGAACAACTCTAATAAAATCTTTACCCGACTAAATTTTTGAAATCGTTTTTCATGTTCGCAGTTAAAATTCACATCCATGCTTAAACTTTGATCATAGCGCACATCTAGCATAGCCTAGTGGTAATGCACACCCTCTCCAAGTTGGAGGGCGCGGGTTCAATCCCCAGCGCAAGCGAAGCTTGCCTTAAAAAAACTTTGATCATAGCTCTCATAACATTTGTTGGAATTGTTCTAGAATTTTAGAATAATTTTACGCTTCTTGAAGCGGTAGAATATAAAAAAAATTTACAAACTAGATAAAGTTCATGAAAATGTAATCAATATTAAATTAAACTATGACAATTTTTATACTCGGTGCCTTTAGGCAGAGATGCCCACAAGAAAAAATTTTATTTACATATTGATGTAATATATAAATCTTTCATAAAGTCCTTATTGTAATTTGCTGATTAAAGCAATAAAAGTTGAAACGTTCTTTCATTCCCCTTTTAGTTGGATTGAAGATCTATGATATTCAATAGTCTTATAGTCTTTAATCAAACCTAACAATATATGACGAGACAAATGTAGATTTGCGTGAACAAAATCTTCATGGTTTGGTTAAAAACAATATATTCACAATCTAAAGATCAACGGACTATTGATCCCAGTACGGTTGTTGGAAGAATCTATGATGCCTTGTTACGAGGCATAGAGATTTAGGAACTCTATAGTTCTTCCAATGTATTTTTCGAAGATACAGAATTGACAAGTGCACCTTTAGAGTCAATGAAAGAACAAACCATTTAACCTCTTATGTCTCAAGGTCACTATGTATGAATTGTTTCATGCTTACCTAAATCCCGAAATGAGACATGCCATTTCATAGCTTTAATATTCTCATTTGAGAAAGTCAAATTCTAAATCCATTAAGTGCTCTAAACTAGACCAATTGGTGGGATATTAAGTTATGAAGATGTCATGAACCAACTTTGTGAAGTTCATAGATATGGAATTCATGTAGAAGATTGCTGAAATACAATATATATCACCTCATGTTTTATTACTTGGATTGTGAATAAATGAACTACGCATTATCAAAAATTAAGTAGCGACTTTATTTGGATGAAACAATGTGACTTGTTAGCTCCTCGTCAATACATTGTTTCTAACTTATGCACAAGTAACAAAAGAGTTGAGGAAATATCAACTAGAAGGGTAAAATGGTAATTTTATAAATCCCATATAGTTGATGATATTCACGAAGGGTAAACATAGATAATATTTAGGGGATCCACTCAATATAATTAAGTTTAATTTGAGTAGAAAATAAATTCATTTGAACCGACAGATTCTTAGTGTACACTCTTTGGGGTGTCAGTTGACATTAAGCTAATACTCGGAAAAGTTTTGTGAACTTTTGAGTCCGAGTATAGAAGCTCAAGCTTTGTTTCATTTGGATCCATAAGGTCACTATTACATGTCATAAGAGTAGGAGTGTTAAATTAGAAGCTAAGTCAAAATAAGTTCAAGTGTTGAACTAGACGTTTTCTCGGAAAATGTCTAAAGGGTATTTTTGTCCACATGGACATAAAATGATGTGAATGTCAAAATAAGATTTTGAATATTTTCATATGATTAAAATATAAATTATTTTCTACAGTCGAAAAGTCGTTTAAGGCATTAAGAAATTAATTTCATTATTTGTGTACTAATAAGTCTACAATGGGTATTTTAAGAATTGTCTTAAAAGAAATAAGGAGGCATCTAGAAGCTCCCCCCTAGGTAGAATTTCGGCCAAGCATCATAGAGAGAAGGAAATTATTTCTAGAAATTTTTTTGCCTTTAATTATAAAGATAATTACCCAAAAGGAAAAGAAGAAATGAATTTCTTTGAGAAGTAAACAAATGTGCTAAGTGAGGAAACAAATTTCCATCACTAATGCCATAGAATGGCCGGCCATGTAAAATGAGAAAGGAGAGAGAAAATCAAATATTATGTCATGAATGCATAATAGGAAATGGTAATTACCTTTGAGAAGTTGGAAGTTTTTTGCTTTTGTTTCTCTCATTGTAGCTGTCCAACCTCTCTCTCTCTCTCTCTCTCTCTAGAAATTCCTTTTTTATTTTAGCACCTAGATCCACACTTGATCTAGAGAATTAGCTTATGATCCAAGAATTTTTCTTGGTTCATATTGTTTAATTGTGCCCACAGACAAATCCTTCAAACACTCTATAGACTCTTGTAATAGAAACCTTAGGTTTCTCGAGTTCTACGTTAGACGTGAAGGAATCGAGCCAAAGAAGAAGATCCACTTATCTCATGACGCTTAAATTTAAAGGTTCAAGAAAGGTTAATAATCAAGTACTCTAAATAATGTTTTTAATTTATAACATATTCATGCACTTTGCCTAGGTTAGTAGAATTGTTTACTTGTAAAGAAATTTTATATTCCGCCATTAATATGATTAATGATTCTTAACCCTAGACCTATTCCAACAGTACGAACATTTGAATCTTCAAGCGTTTGTCTCCCCTTGCAGCAAGTCTCCTCCACGTCTCCTTGAATCCGAGCTACCACGATAGTTTCTACTGTTAAAGTCTATAAAGTGTTTCATTGAATTAGTGTGTGGGCACTATTAAACTATTTGACTCGAGAACAATTTTTCGAGCCTCATGGCTAATACAAACCCTAGGTCTAATGAGAAACTTCTTATAAAAAAACAGAGAGAAGTAGTAGAGAGGGAGAGAGAGAGTTGGCAAGGCTAGAAAGAGATAATTCAGCAAGTCCAAAAAGAATGTTGGCTATTTCAATTTTGTGTTTTACATTCACAATGTAGTGTGGTATTTATCGAGAATGAAATTTCTTGAATTAGATCAATGCTAAAAGAAGTAATTATCTCTTTTGTATTATTATAGAATATCTCTTTTCATATGAAACCATGTTGGCTATTCGAATTTTTGTTATTTCACATGTCAATGTGGATGTGTATTTATTGGGGAATGGGTTGACCTGAATCAACTCAGTAAAGAATATGTTATATTCATTTACATAATATTCATTACCCATTTTTATTAAATACAATATCTTTTTTCATATCTCACTAGGGTCGGCCATTTGCTTTTCCAAAACGATAAATTTGTTCCATCTTTTTCTTTATTTTGTGTAAATCTTCATAGATCTTTGTCCAAAATGAATTATCACTTCCTCTATGGTCTAAATTGGCTGGCCATATGCATCTAAAAGCTCTTTTTAGATGCTTCTTATAATTGTCTATGACAGTTATAAGAATAGATTCAACAAATAAAAATCGGTTATTGACGCTCAAATCCAATTTTCAGGCATGTGAATCATTTCACAACCATCATATGAAGATGTCCAAAATCTTATTTTGACATTCACATAATCTTTTTTTCAATAGAAAAACATACCCTTTAGAAAGTATTCAAAATTAACAAATTCTACTCTCATGACTTTTGGTAGTGATCTCATGGACCTAAATTAACAAAGCTTGAGCTAGAACACTTGGACATAGAAGTTCATAATTTTTTTTTTCAAGTTTTACCTTAATTTCAACTGATTAAAGAGTTTACACTGAAAATATATCGGTTCAAATGAATATATTTTCTACTCATAATTCAACTTAATTGTGATGAGTGGATCAACTGAATATTATTTATATTTATCCTTCATAAATATTATCAACTAGATAAGATTTACAAAATCTTCATTCTACCTTTCTAGTTGTTATTCACTCAGCTCATTTGACACTTTTGAATGTTAGAAAAAAACGTATTGACGAGGAGCTAACAAGTCCAATTGTTACAACCAGAGAAGTCACAACTTACTTTGGACACTATCCAGTTTATTTATTCACAATCCAAGATACCATTGGGACAAAAGATTGTAGGAATGTTAAATAATATTTTGGACATTATCATATGATTGTCATAAAATATTTCATACGGCCACAAATTTGATGTGGATCTTGAGAATTGAATTTCATTTTGCGGAATTATATGTGATAATTATACATGGGAATTTTTCTATTTTCTTGGACATAAAAGAAACATCTAGAATCTTGTTCTAGAGCAGAATGGTCAGCCATATAATAATCCCATTAAGTAAGAGGAAGCAAATCATGATGATTTGGGCAAGTAAAAGGCCGACCATGTGTAAGCAATGAAAGAGAGATTTGGTACTATATGAATTTGATAGGAAAGCACATAGAGAAAAAGTATAACTCAATCAGGCAAATAGTTTGAAGGGGAGACGTGGCTGTAACGAAGATCTCGACGCCGGATAACATCTTGGATCTGATAACTACCGGACTGCCTGAATGTGTGTTCTTGAATGACTAGAAGGGACGTGACTTACATATTTACCACATCATTTCTAGGTTAAAGCGAGAGATTTTTTGGAATTCTTTACCACGAGAAGATTTATGGGTAAATTTTCATTGAGAATATTAAAAAAAGGCATTGGTAACATTTTCTGACTTTTTGATAGAAATCGTTAATAATAATAAAGATTTAACAAATATTTGTCATCCCTTAGTCTATGTTTCACCTGAAACACATGATGAGTATCTGAGTTTGGACGGTGAACTAGAAGATGGTCAATCTTTGATTCATGCCTGAGAAGTTGAATATGAAATAATATATGTGAAATATGAGTGAACGATGAGCTTCTCCACTTTTTGTAAGTGCACGAACTTGACAGGCTATGGTTGTAGATGTAAGTCTTAAGCACTCTTATCATACACTAACTAGGGTCGCAATGATGGTCACAATGATATTTAATCTAAATTCCGAAGTGATCATAGACTTTTAGATTATATCTTTAAATTGTTTGACTCGTCACGTTAATGACTTGTACAAAAGCTTATTCAACTAATATTATTGGAATTTGGAATGTTATTGTAGGAGGAAGTTCGTCACATATATAGAATCCATCCTCCTTGAAAAGAAGTAATATTCTCTCACCTAAGAGTTGATACCATAACAGATACGTTGCAAGCACTTCCAAAGTTTACTTACGTCCGGAAGATTCTTTCGCTAGGGAAGCAAATATACTTAGAGTTTATATGTAAAAAGAAATGTATAAAAAATAATTGTCCTTTTTCAATACGGGAAAAATCAGGAGGATCTTGATCATAAACTAACTATATCAGTGGCCACTCGTCATAATGAGTAACTATAATTCTAGTGTACACGAGGAATCAAAATTTTATTACATGATGGAGTACTGACCATTGTAAAACAAGTTGCTCGAAAAAGAAAGTATTGTTTTGCCTTTTCGTTCAAATTTGTGCAGCTCCTACTAGTAGGTATATAGTTCTTGATTTTTCTCTGATAAAAGCGAGTAGGAACTCTCTAACATTAATGTTTATAATTTGTATTATCTCATAAGCTGTAGTGGTGATTGACAACATTAATTCCGAAATACGAGCATTTGCATAATAAAATAAATATTTATAGTAGAATTATTTATTTATTGTTGGATCATTTAAGTAATAATATTTTTTTAGTAATTTATTTATTGACTGCATCCAGTAATAAATTATCAAAATGGATTTGAAGTAATTAAGCTTAAAAGCACCAATGTTGAAATGAGTTTTGGACCAATGAGGCAGCTTGCCCTATGCATATGATATGGCTGACCACTAATGCTAGGGATAGCAAAAGTGTTATCTTTGTTCCGTTTCTAAATAAATAAGAGTTTATAAGAAATTTCATTTTCCTAAATATTCTTCTTATTTTTTAGAGAAATATGAGGAGATTTTGAACGATAAAAATCGTCGTATATTATCTCAAACAACTAAAATATATCATCCTAGATATTGATTAGAAGATGAGAAAAAGTAAGATTCGTAAGATGAATTCAAATGACTATGATTAAATTCAAAACAAAATGAAAACAATATATTCTAAATATCCCTATAATATCTCATATTTTACTACTATAAATTTAGTGCGAATTGAAGTACATTTTAACCTAATTTGGAAAAGAGAATTTTCAGCCATGTCTCTCCTTCTTCCCCTTTGAAGTTGTTTTAAAATGGGTTCATAGAACTAAGAGAGAAAAGTTATCTAAACACTAGGATCTTTGAGATAAAAGTGTTTACCACGCATTTTTCCTACTTGCTTCATAAAGTACGTTTGCGAAGGCCGTGGTGTCATTATATCTGTATAGTGTTTAACTATCTTGATTTAATGAATTGTTTTATTGGGCTATAACGTGACACCGAATTGCATTACCATTCTTGTGTCTCTATAACGTGACACCGAATTGCATTATCATTCTTGTGTCTATGTATAAGCACTTTAATAATTCTGTTATCTTATCGCATCCATGCAAGTGCCATGCACATCAACTATACTAGTTGATATGAGCCACTAACTATTGCCAAGATAATTCAATCAATCCATGTAAAAAAGAGCAATATTAAATACATTTATCTTGCGAATCTTGCATATAAAAATCAGTCAATATACATAAATCTGTATTTTATTTGAGGTTAAGTATTGTATAAATATATGTACAAATTTTTTATTTCACTTATAAGGTTATAAGTCGAGAATTATAATCGGAAAAAACAACTCCAAATGAATTCGGTTATATTTGCTTCTCGTTTGGTTTGATTTATCTTTTAAACGAAGTCGTTTGAGTTTTAAAACTCTAACATTAATTTTAGTAGTTCAAATTGATATCAGATGAAAAATATGACACCCTAGTTTTAGTCATTATATATGCTTAAAAGGATTATTGAGGAAACAAACATGATAATAGAGCAGGTACGAAACGATATGTTCCCTACAAATAAATTGGTAGTGGATCCTACTTAAATCTAGGTGTTTAATATTCTAAACATGAATTATGTTCAAACAAGAATTTTGGGTTTGATGACTAGAATGTTTCATACTGAAGAATCTCACTTTCTGATTAAAATTAAAACGTCCGATCCTAATATATAATCGTTTTTAAACATTATATATTGGTCTCTTTTTTTTATTTGAAGGCAAGTTTTGTTTGCGGTGAGAATTGAACTCACGCTATCCAACTTGGTGGGAGTGTGCTACTACTAGACTATTCTGGACATTATATATTGGTCTTAAAGTATATATTGGTCTTAAAGTTTCAAGAATTGGCTTAAAAGTTGTTCATGATGAACATGATATGGCTAGTCTTATACAATAAAAAGTAACAATTACAGTTTTCAGTTCTTTCTAAAATTATCAGGTTTATTATTTTTAGTTTTAACAACTTCAATAATTAATCTTGTCTACTTAAAGTGGTTCTAGTTCCAGATATATTGTATCAAATTTCTCAATAAATATTTAATTTTGTTGTTTATCTGAACGGTTTTTTCTTTTCACCAAAGTGCACGTCAGAACTCAGAATGAATACTTGTTATTCTTCATTAAGCAAATCCTAAAGTAGATATCCTATCCATACACCCGCAAAAGCGCCTCAATTTGGCGCCTAGTGGCTCTTCTCAGTTCCCATTGACCCACTCAGGCTTTAACTCTCAACAATATTTTTGTCTCCACTCTTACACGCATTGGTCCTTGACTTATCTCTCTCTCCTTTCACATTCAATCAGTTTCACATTTAATCAGTTAATAATCGGTTGAAGCATTAATTATGAGTAGTCACTGATGACTACAGTCAGAACAATGTTAGTTAAATCCATGCTCAATATTAGTACAGTGTATTTACTATGGGTTGCCACAAATAATTTTTTTACGTGTAAGCAAACATACACGAGTATTTACCGATGCAAAAGTTGACGTCCATTTCAAGCATAAACTCTTAACGGATGTGATCGCGCTCTCATGCCAGCTTGGGCTTAATCATTCAATCCGCGTTAACTACACAATCTACACTCACCCACGTACTCTACTCTCTCTCTCTCTCTCATACCTACCTATCTATATATCTATATATAGTTGTATTAAAGAAGAAGAAGAAGCCCACACTTTTATCGGTAGCTAGTCATAGACATTGATGATCTTCAAAACCAAGTCGGTATGAAGTTCGGAAAAGAATTTGCAGCTCAAATGGTCCCGGAATGGCACGAAGCTTACATGGACTACAACAAGCTGAAGAAGATCCTGAAAGAGATACTTATCTCCAAGCAAAAGTCCGAGTCCATAAACACCGTTGACCAGAGCCATAGCTCTCTGAAGAGAAAAACTCATCTCTACCGAGCTTTCAGCGGCCTCACGACTTGGAATCGCTCGAACTCCACGAGGAACAGAGATGAAGAGGCAGCGGTGCTTTTCTCCTCCGTCGACGGCGAAGCGGAATCTCACGTGCCGGCGTTCTTCGCCGGAATCGAAGGCGAGCTCAGAAAAGTCGCGAGATTCTACTCGAGCAAGGTCGAGGACGTCGTGGCCGAGGCCGACGAGCTTAGCAGGCAAATGGATGTTTTGATCGCGCTCAGGATCAAGGTCGAGAATCCAGAGGCGAGTTTGCGAGATCTTAACAAGCCCGATACGAAACAAGGTACGTAATTTCAATTTTTCGCACTGGCGATCGTGTTACATAAAAAAACAAAAAATTAGTTATATACTCATCTAAATGTTATCAATTTCAATATACCCAACATTTGGATTAGTTTGTGGAAATACTCACCGTAAACAATATCAAATTGAGTAGACATTTACTTTCCCTAATAATTTCGGAAATTGTTTTTAGTTATTAAAATCGAATTTGAAATTTTTAAATTTTAAACTATCGGTTAACTTGTATTTACGATTTTAAAATTTACAGATTTAAAGTGTAATCGGGAAATCAAAATAAGGTCAAGTTACTCCAAATATTTTCGGTAATAATTTACTGTGGATAGTTACACAAAAATCAAATGTTGGGTATATTGAAATTGGTAAAATATAGCTAAAAAGACCTAAAAAAATTGACAATTTATATTTTACCATTTTGAAGTAGACGTTAAGCCCATGGATTCAATTCGAGAGACTGAGATGACTAGAAAAGGAGTGGTTAGAGATGAAGAGGAGGAGGAAGATGATGATGATGATCAAGAACAAGGGATAAATCAAGTGACAGAAGTGAGCGATCAAACTGGAAGGAACAGAGGAAATGAAATGGAAGGAGCAACGATCACAAGTAGGATTGAGATACTTGATAATGTGAAGATAAATAAGGAGCACGAGACTCCAATTTCGACCTTGAAACGCAAACTGGTTCAAGCCTATTCTTCGTCGGAGTTCAACAAGGACCAGCTCAGGCAGTCGGAGGATTTGATGTCACAGGCTTTCGTTGAGTTCTATCAGAAGCTCAGGCTATTGAAAAGTTACCGGTAAATATAAGCAATCGTATTACGAAAAACTAATGATCGAGTCTCGACTCTTGAATAATTTCTTTTGTGATGACACTGTGGCAGGTTTATGAACAGACTGGCTTTCTCTAAGATCACGAAGAAATACAATAAGGTCTCTAATTAAACACTTATTCTTTTAATATCAATTTCAAATATGATGGACTAAGGTAGTTGTGCTAGTAATGCAGATCACTAAGAGGAGTGCTTCAAAGGCTATCTTGGACATGCTTGATAGAACAGATCTCGGAAGCTGCGAAAAAGTTAGTGTCATTTCGTATCAATCAACAAAAATATATTGTTCATAAAATTCTTTATAACGCTAGGTACGATGTCACACGCAACAATGTGACAACGTAAGTGACACTTGCAGAACATGAGTGACATAAAATTATTAATTTTAAAAAATTTATAAATAAATAACAAAAGATAATAACTCAATTCGGCGCAACGTCACTTACGTTTTGGAGGCTTACAATCCAATAAAAAATTATCATACGAAGATAGTTAATACTACAACAATAACCTTATAAGAATAGATTCACCAATTCCAAACTTACTAACACTAACGAAATGAGCTCTCCTTAAATCTGAGACTTCGCTCCGTTCCACTCGTCAAACACTCGGGATATTTGGTAATCTTTAGATTTCAACTGTGACCAAATCAAACACGTGTACACATACATGATCAAATAAAAAAGTCCACCGCAATTAATAAAAATTTAGTTTTTCAGTCCGCAGATCATGCACGTCAAAGAATCCTAAAATTTTAATCAAAAGCGCCGAGATTGCTAAAAGAATCACTCGGTTTTCAACGGGACAGTTGTTCTATGATTTATGTATCCTTAAACACAAAATATCCTCATGAAAAAATCTTCGGCTACACAATTTGAAAAAAAAAGAAACTTATCAAAATAATTCATCTCATTATATGCAATATGCCATATAAGATGCATCAAAAAAAATTATGATATCTTTCTTACAAAGCTTGCAGTATAAAATACAATCGTGTGGTCGACATTGTTTGATCAGGTAACTAGGCTGATGGAGAGGGTTGAAAATGCCTTCATAAAGCACTTCTGGAATGGTGACCGGGAAAAAGGAATGAACATCTTGAGGCCAAAAAAACGAAGAGAAAAACACACCATTACGTTTTTCTTGGGTAAGAAATTCATTAATTTCATAAAATGACAAATAAAATAAATACATATTGACATTGGTCTACTTAATAATCTGTGAAGAAATTTGCAGGCTGTCTCTTTGGTTGTTCACTGGCTCTCGTAGTGACTATCGCCGTGCTTGTTCATGTGAGAGGCATCATTGCCAGTGAAGGTCGTGGTACATATATGGAAAACATATTTCCTCTTTACAGGTAAACTTCTGGATTCTCGCCATTGTGTGTATTCAATTCTAATCAGTGAATGCCGTCTTTTTTTTCATTCTATATTTATATATATATCCAGCTTGTTCGGGTTCATGGTTCTTCACATCTTTCTGTTCGCGGGGAACATATACTTCTGGAGGCGGTATCGGATCAACTATCCATTCATATTCGGGCTCAAAGAAGGAACGAATTTGGAGTACAGAGAGGTGTTTCTTCTCAGCGCAGGCCTATCAGTTCTCTCTTTGGCTGCCGTAGCCTCGAATCTGAATATGGACATGGACCGAGAAACTAATAACTTCAAGACATTACCCGAACTTGTTCCTCTCATACTACTCTCTGTGAGTTTTTGCTCTACGCATGTCCACTCAACCAAACACGTATTAAAGACAAATGAATTCTTTCTATACATTTACAGATTATTCTTATCGTACTGTTCTGTCCTCTCAACATAGTATATCGCTCCACCCGCTTTTTTCTGCTAACCACTGCGTTGCATTGCCTTTTAGCCCCGCTCTACAAGGTAAAGACAAACTTTTTGGTCCCACAGAAAAGTGTTCTTATCAAACTCACCGATGTCAAATCGTATAGGTTACTCTTCCGGACTTTTTCTTGGCAGATCAACTGACGAGTCAGGTTTGACTCAGAGTGCTTGTCTTAACATTTCGAACCATTATATAAAATCATTCCCTAAAGAAAAACAAAAATACAGGTTCAAGCCATCAGAAGTTTGGAGTTCTACGTTTGTTACTACATCCGAGGAAACTTTAGAAAAAGAGACAGCAGAAAGTGCCTAGATAGCACCGTGTTCGAAGCTTTCTACATCATCGTCGGGGCTTTTCCGTTTTGGATTCGGTTCTTTCAGGTATCCCAGAATCGCCCCTTTCTTTCATTTTTCTTTACGGTTGTGATCAAAACCAACATTGCAGTGCGTGCGGCGTTTGGTGGAGGAGAGAGATAGAATGCACACGTATAATGGTCTCAAATACTTCTCGATCCTTGTGGCGGTGTGTACGAGGACTCTTTACGAGCAAAAGAAGGGGAACTTACTTTTGGTTATCGCTGCAACCACGTCAGCAGGGGCTACAATCTTCGCGACTTACTGGGATATCGTCTTGGATTGGGGTCTTCTTCAGAGGAAGTCGAGGAACCCTTGGTTGAGAGACAAGCTAGTTCTTCGCAGCAAGACGGTCTACTTTGTGGCAATTGTAAATGATCAAATTTAAATATTATATGGAGTTTATGGTGTTTTTGTTATACTTCTAATTCATCTAATTGGTGCTAATCTTTCGGGGCAGGTTTTGAACTGTTTGCTGAGGTTCGCTTGGATGCAGACGGTGTTGGGGTTCAGAGAAGCTCCGTTTATTCACAGAAAGGCGTTAGCTGCAATTTTTGCTTGCCTCGAAATCATACGTCGAGGCATTTGGAATTTCTTTAGGTAATGATCATTATGACCTTTTATCTGCTGTTTACTTGGAATGGAAGCAACATCATGAATAAACTGAAATGGTGATGTTTTCTTTTAACTTGTTAGGTTGGAAAATGAGCACTTGAACAACGTTGGCAAGTACCGAGCATTCAAATCAGTGCCGCTGCCCTTTAACTACGAAAATGGTGACAAGGATTCATGAAACACATTTAAGAATGAGCCCCGAAATGACTACCACTCGCTTGAGTGGTGAGAATTCCATGGTAATGGCGTAGCTTGTTAAATCCATGGAGGAAGAGATCAGCTCCAACTATATGTGTAACCCAATTGCCAAGGAGTTGTATCTCAAACTTGGCGGCATTAATCTTTTTGATACCTACACGTTCGATTCAATTATTGAGAAACATCACAAGAAAAATGTAATGAGAATCCATGCGCTTCACCAAGGAGTATGTCTTCATGGACTGCTAACATACAACTCGTCCTCATTTCCTAATGATATACTTGCTCTTAATTGATTCGGGAGTATGTGAACATATGACTATAAATTTTCTCCCACCAACAAAAAATATTGAGTCGGTGTCAAATAAGTCGGAGAACTCGCAAAAGATAAAATAAAAAACGCTCATTCGTAAGTTCATAACAGATCTTATCAATTAAATTTTGAATAGAATATAAGACAATATGATAAAGACTAGTCAAACAACTGATACATGTGTAAGTATGTAATAAAAATGCACACCTCAACCGTTATAGATCCCGCAAGAGAGATAAAAAAAACCACTACATAATTATTGGGATCGGTTGCTAATAAGGTGGTATTCATCACCACAAGATCTTCCGCTCTACGTAAACCACTACTTTCACGAACGCGAAGCGATTCCGAAAGCCTTTATAAATAGAAGAGATTGTGACGACCTACTTTTCGGACCGTCATTCTAAACTTAATACGTTAACTATAAAAATGGAGATATTTTTATTTCAATATCCTTCATTTGCATATAAAGTTTAAACCTAAAAAAACAACTTTAAAAATAGTCTTCGACATCTTAAGTCACACAAAAATTAATTAAAAGAAAATATCAAAGTATATAGCTAAAAGTGATAAACAAAACATGAAATTGAACTCCAATCAAAACTTAATAAGTTTTGAAAATATAAGTCTTAACTATTAAGTATCGTAAACCAAAAACTTAAAATGCGTATTGAAAGTCTTTTAGTACAAAGTGAGCAGGAACAACAACTCCACCCCTTAGCCATCGAGCGTTGCTGATCCACCCTACTCACATGTTCATTTCTTGTTTACCTACAACATGGACGGATATACATAGTGAGCTAACGCTCAGCGTGAATAATTATAACTCACAAAACAAAGTGATGCACATGCATGAACCGATTATTAATATTTTGAATTAAAATCGTTACATAAAAGATCTTAACATAATGTTTACATACTTTTTAATTCAGGGTCCCCTAGAGTAGTCGTACCAATTTCAGTGTAAACTTTGAAAATGAACTACGGGGCCGCAACCTCCCATAGTTTGCACCATCATAAACATATAACATATGAGAAAAACTCTCTTTTTGAGCCTGTAAGTCGACTCGAGAGAATTCCCTTATTACCTCTGTATCTCGAGGCGGTACGACTCTCTTACTTATTTTATCACTTGATTATTTACGTTTCATACAAACGTGAAATATAACATAAACATGAATCATACTATAACTAAGCGTAATAACATGTCATGCATATTCTAATAACTCATACATATACTTATCGTAACAAACCATACAATAATCATCACACATAACTTATCAACACATACTCGAGCATTTATAAAATACCACACAGTCAAACATAACACACATAATAAGATACTCATCATATTAAAAATTTAACTAATTTGTGTTGCTGTGAGATTATTCTCACCTTGACTCGGAAACGTAGGACTTCATTTCCTCGAACGATCGGAAAAAGTATTTAACTCAAGACCTAATCGTAGAAAATAATTAATATCTAAGAAAATAGATTATGGACAGATTAAGGTTCTGTAACAACCTGAGAGACGTAATTTGACAACAAACGACGAATATACCATTTATTCTAGATTTTGATAAAAAAAAAATATTTATTTCTGAGAAAAATTCTAGAAAAACTCCAGAAATTAGGAAAACCTAATTCAAGAGTTATTTTCTTTTGTAACATGATTAAAATCGGAATGCATAATAAGAAAAACTCAAATAAGAGTTTATAGTGTATAAACGATTTTTTGGTAAATCTGGACACTTGTTCATAATAAAACCATAATAAATATCGGCTGCTTAAAAACTCATAATATTTTTATCCTATAACAATAAGACATGAAATTACTTTGTGTTAAAATTTCGTTTGGAAATTAGTAGTGTAGCTATTTTAAATAAATCGATAAGCATGCTATTGAAAATAAGTTTAAACTAACATTAAACCGATCGTAATATATTTTTAATCTACAAACTGTTTGTCCAAAAATCATGAAATTTTAAAGTCGAATTTGAAACAATTTAAATATACGTTAATAAAAATATTAAGTCAAAATAATTCTTTTAACTATTTAAAATAGTACTGTTTTCCTAATTATATCTTCAGCCGAACGTATGTAATACACTTTTAATAAAAACTGGAAACCATGCGATTTACATTTCAAAATATAAACAAACACCTTTGCTTGTATTTTTTTATTGTATTGAAATAGACTACATAAGTAATAAAACTAAATTATATATCAATATAAATCGAACAAAAGAATTAATTAAATAAACTATGAGCAGTTTGTTCTAACCTTATTCATCTATGGAGCGGATCAAGGTTTCAAGACATAGCAGTTTGTTCTTTCTCATAGTCAGATGTCTCTCTAAACTACAGAAGTGGATCAAGGTTTCAAAACTAAAAAGGAAAAGTATCGGTGTTTGGGGATACCAAAAAAAAAATATTCATTACAAAATAATATATCTCATTTAATATCCACTAATGGCCACCTTTATTTCTTATACGGTCAAATAAAGATATACAATACGTTTCCACTTATATTGAACTAGCCTATTTGAATTGCATTGACTATAATGACAATCAATGCTAATACATATACCTATATTGAACCCACTAAATCACATACCCATTTATATATGTATATATAAAAGGCTGTAACCGTAAACATTATTTGCTAAAATATTTAATATATATACATATACATATTATATAAGGATCACATATGTATAAACATATTAAATCTCTTTCTATATATAATTATATTGGAATGAATTTATAGTATTCGTTCATGATATTCACACATGTACCAAATATATTTTCTTCATGTACTCCTTTCTCTCTATATATATACATATATAATGCACAAACTGTACTACGGATATCAAGAAAAGAAGATCATAACAGATTACATATTATCTAGATTCTAAGAATCTTTCTATTACGACCAATAATTTAAACTGGTCTTTCTCATATAATAAGGCTTCATATATTTTTATCCATATTCGATTGTAATGTAAATGCTACCACAGGAAAACAAATTATTAAAATAATATAATATATATATTGATATATATATATATCACAATTTCAATATTCTAGCAACGTAAACTACATAAAAAAATAATTATATATTCTATTTTACTAAAATCTAAAATATATTTCATGGTAAAATTTCAAGATTTCACATTCTCCCTTACTTATTGAAATTTTCGTCCCGAAAATTAATTTAAAAGTGGAGAAAGATCTTACGAATCTTATTTGTCAACACTAAATTTCTAAAAATAGGTCACGATATTGCACACCCCCTCCAACGTCTGGATAGTCCTTTCGGATTGACCATCGGTCTAGGGTGAAAAGCGGTGCTAAATTTCAGTTGTGACCCCAACGACCTTGCACGCACCTCCAAAAAGTTAGACGTGAAATGACCATCACGATCTAAGATAATGGAAAAAGGAACTCAATGCAATCTGACCACATTATTAACGTATAACTCGGCCGACTTCTCGACTTAGTACGTGATCTTCATTGGGATGAACCTAGCAGACTTGGTCAGACGATCAACTACTATCCATATAATGTCATAACCCACCGTTTTAGGTAGCCCAACCACAAAATCCATGGTGATTTGTTCCCACTTCCATTCAGGAATCTCAATGGGTTGCAGTTCTCCCACTAGTTGTTTGTGTTCGGCCTTTATTTTCTGTCATGTGAGACATTTACTAGCAAACTTTGCAAATCACCTTTCATTCTGTTCCACCAAAAATATTCTTGGAGGCCTTGATACATCTTTGTGGAACCTGGGTGGACTGAATATGGTGTCTCATGTGCTTCGGCTAGAATTTGTCATCGTAACTCATCATCCTTGGGCACGCAAATTCTTCCATCAAAAAAATAGCACATCATCCTCTCGAGAGGGAAAATTTGACTCTTGACCTTCTAGTGCATTGTCTTTCAACCTTGAGATCTCGTGGTCACTCCTTTGTGCTTCTTGAATTCTTTCAAATAGGTCCGACCGTAAGATCATATTTGCTAATCCTCGCGTGACAATTTCCACTTGCAAACTATTGACTTCGTTAATGAGTTGAGGGGAAAATTCTTGCATCATCAATAGTCTAACATTATCTTTACGACTTAGTGCATTAGCTACCACGTTTGCCTTGCTTGGATGCTAATGGATACCACAATCACAAACCTTAACTAATTCTAACCATCTTTGTTGCTTCATATTCAACTCTTCTTGTGTGAATATGTACTTTAGGCCCTTATGATCTATAAATAATTCACACCGAACTCCATACAAATAATGTCTCCAAATCTTGAGCGCAAACACCACTGCGGCTAACTCCAAATCATGAGTATGATTCCTCTCGTGATTTTTAAATTGTCATGACGCATAGGCCACTACTTTTCCATTTTTCTTCAAAACAGCACCACGACCTATCTTTGACCCATCACTATAGATAGACAAGGGTTCTCCAGGTTCAGGAACTATAAGGATTGACGCGGTGGTAAGTCTTCTTTTTCAACTCCCGAAAACTTTTTTTACACTTCTCGTTCCACTCGTATTTCTTATCTTTCTTTGTGAGGGCAATAAGTGGAGCAGCTAATGTAGAAAATCTTTCCATAAATCTTCTATAGTTGCCTATTAAATCGAGAAAACTTCTAATCTCAAACACACTTCGAGGTAGCTTCCAATCATTTACATATTCTATCTTTAAAAGATCGGCGAAAATCCCATCTTTAGAAACGACGTATCCGAGAAAATGCATTTTACCCAACCAAAATTCCCATTTTCGAGAACTTAGCATATAGTTGATGTTGTCATTGTGTCTGAAGTGCAACTCGTAAATGACTCTCATGATCCTCAACATTCTTAGAGTAAATCAAAATATCATCGATGAAAACAATGACAAGTTTATCTAAGACGTCTCTGTTGAAAATTACTTAACAATTTAAATAGATTATTATTAAACATAACTAATTACGTGCGGAATTAATAATATAAACGATCTAGCATATTAAACTATTTAATATCTAATAACTTATTGGCATTAAAATCATAAGCATGTTAATCAACAATTTAATTATAATCTATGAACATGTTAATTCACGATTAATTCTAAACATGTTATTTCCATAAAATCAAACAATCATATAACAATTATATTAATTAAGAGCATTAAGGTTATCAAAACTTACATCATCGAGTTATAAATAACTCGGTCGAGGAATCGTGCTCGAGTTCGAAGCGAGAATCTTCAAGCTTCTCCAATTCCGAGTAGCAAGAGATTTCCTCGGCTCGATAGCACGGGCAGCGAAGGCGACAAGGAGGCGCGGCCTTGGGGCTGGTCCGGGAAGCTGGCAGCGCATGCGCGCGGTCCTCGGCAGGCTGGGAACGGGCGGCAGCGGCGGGACTCGTCCGACGCAGGAGGCAACGGCCCAAGGAGACCCCGGAGCGGCTGAGAGGGGCAGGCGCCTCTAAGCTCAGGCGGCGAAAATGCAGGGACGTCGGCAGCATCCTGGGCAGAGGTAGACCCGGCAGGACAAGGCGGCAGGCTACTGGGACTCGCTGAGGCGCGGTCGGGCGGAGTCAGGCGCAGGCATGTTGCAGGCGAAACTTCGCGACGACGCCGAGAGCTCTAGGAAGCTCGGATCGGGATGCCGTTTTTTGCGTTGCGTCGGAAATGAACTGACTTAAATAGGTTTGAAAAGAGATCTGAGTTTCCAGACTCAGATTCTTCGGATTCATCGAATCTTTGGTTTGGAGGTAAGATTTCTAGAAAAATAAATTTTAACGAAAATGGACCAAACAACCACAAGTTGATTCAACGATGACACAAGAAGAATATGAGAAGATGAGTGTGGGCTCGAGATGAACGCACACGAGAAAACAAAACGAAATTTTGTCTTCCCAAGTGTTGGAATGGTCGGGCAAGAGGGAGAGAGAGAGAGAGAGAGAGAGAGAGAGAGAGAGAGAGAGAGAGAGAGAGCAAAGGCTTGACCTAGGGTTTCCACAAACCCTTTATTTATAGACATTGTTAATGGGCTCTCATGTGGGCTTTTGTTGAATCAATATTCAGCCCAAAACCATGTTAATGGCCGACCCCTATGTCCTACTCGTCTCTCAATTTTGTTTCCCAAATTGCCTTTATTTAATTTCCAAATTCGATTTAATTTAGAACTCTTATCTATTTAATAACTTTGTTATTAAATTGTTTCATGGTTATCGAATAACATAAAACGAGAAACGTTTTATTTTCTAATATTGTTATTGTGAATTCTCAAAAAAATTATTATCACAATAATAAAGTTTTTTAATTCACAAAATCAATAATTAATGAATAACACATTATTCATTAATTCGCTTGGAAAATAAATTTCTCTATACAAATCACAATTTGTATTTTATGAGTAAATCAATTTATTGCATTCAATTAATCTCTTCTAAATGTGCATCATTAAGACCTTATGGACCCACATGAACGAAACTTGAGAATAAAGCACAGACTCAATAATTCACAAATTATTTCCGGCTTATAATTCTTAATAATGGTCGACTCCACTAAAGGACCAATTTTGAAAATCTCTAAGTTCATGCGCGCATATTTTTCCGTTTGAAGTCACAGAACTTTTATGTACTCGATCCACGGTGTACTTTTACCAAAATACCCTTCGTGTGTATCAGTAAGTCCGGAGAATGTAAAATTACCATTTTACCCCTAAAGTTATTATTTCACTAACTCGTTTGTTACTTGTGAATGAGAAAAAACATAAAGTTAGACGTCAATACGTGTCACATGTTTTAATTAAGGAATCTCATATTCAATGATTATCTGGCCAGATTAATTCATTCACTATCTCGTAACAAAGAATAGTGTGATACAATGACTTTCATTATGTGTACACGAATTCCATATATGTGAATCACATAATCCAACAGTACAACATTATATCACCAACCGTCGGGTCAGATGCAGCCATTACACAGCCATCGCCCATTGAAAAATCAAATGACATCAAGTGTAGCATCGACTATGCACTCACCTCAGGATTAAGGTAGTTATCGAAGTACCCCTCGTATGTGATCTTGGAGCTTCTAGATTAAACGTTTTATATCGAGCTTCCATAAAATCACTAGGTCTTGTTCAATATCTTCTAAAAGATGTCAAGAATGAAATCATAGAGTCACAATTTTCTATATCACATGATAAGATATCATGATTCATTCAAACAATCGTTACTTAGACTCGAATGCTCAATTGGTCTTAAGATTGCGAACTAATGGTTTAAACTAGTTACAAGGGGTTATCATGTCAAATCTGTATTTAACACCCTTTTCGTTGATGACAGTTTCAGAGCGTAGTATACATACATAAACACAAACTATAGGAAAAGAATACTTATTTATTAATATTAATGTTTCAGCAAAATATTACAAATAATAAATAAAATGTCTAATATTCTCCTTTGTGGGCACCAATCCCAACAAACTCCCACTTGACTCAAAGGAGATACAATATTCCTTTAGTTCACAATATATCGCACGAGGTGATATTTGCGCTCAATGTGTTTTGAGCGCTTGTGACTTCTTGGCTCCTTACAATTGGCTACAGCCCCACTGTTATCACAATAAAGTGTATTGGGCTCTCTTGCACTTGGAACAAATTTCAAGTACATAAGGAATTTCCTCAGCCACACATCTCTTTTTCAGCTTCACAAGCTGCCACATATTTGGCTTCCATGGTCGAGTCAGCAATGCAAGATTGCTTGATACTCCTCCAAACCACAGATCCACCATTCAGGGTAAACACAGACCCTGTGTGGACTTCCTGGAATCCTTGTCCGTTTGAAAATCGGAGTCGGTATATCCCGTTATATTCAGTTCACTACCTGAGTATTATAGCATGTAGTTCCTTGTCATACGATAGTACTTCAAAACATGCTTCATAGCAACCCAGTGCTCGGGTCCAGGGTTCGACTGAAACCTACTCACCACGCCTACTGCGCAGCAAATATGTGGTCTAGTACAAAGCATAGCATACATGAGACTTCCGACGGCTGAGGCGTACGGAAAGTGTCTCATGTCCTCAACCTCTTGAGGTGTCTTAGGAGATTGCTTACTTGAGAGATGCACTCCATGTCTAAAGGGTAGCTGCCCTTTCTTGGAGTATTGCACACTGAAGCGATCCATGATCTTATCAATATAAGACGCTTCGGAAAGTGCTGAATTCCGGTTCTTCCGGTCACGGAATATTCTGAATACTCAGAATGTAAGCCGCTTCTCCCGGATCCTTCATCTCAAATTGTTTTGACAGCCAGATCTTAACCCATGATAACTCACCAACATCATTCTCAATGAGTAGTATGTCATTGACATATAGGATTAGAAAACACATTTTGCCATCGTTTATCATCATATAGACGCATGGCTCATCTACTGACTGATCAAAGCCGTAGCCTTTCACAGTCTCGTCAAATCTAATATTCCATGACCTAGATGCTTGCTTCAGTCCATAGATGGACTTTGGCAACTCGCAAACCTTGCCATGTTGGCCTTTCTCCACGAACCCGTCTGGTTGAGCCATATAAATGTGCTCATCAAGATTTCCATTTAGATTTCATAATCCAGGGCGGGATCAATGGACAAGAGAGTACGGATGGATTTCAGCATCGCGCCTGGAGAGAAGGTATCCTCATAATCTATACCTTCCTTTTGTGTGAACCCTTTCGCCACCAGTCTAGCCTTAAATGTCTCAACATTTCCATCCAGACCTCTCTTCTTCTTGTAGATTCACTTACATCCTCCAGGCTTGATGTCTTTGGGTAAGTCTACAAGCTTCCAGACATCGTTGTAGTACATCGAATGCATTTCAACGTTCATGGCTTATTGCCAGAGGTTTGCTTCGGAACTCTGCTTCAATTGGGAAAACGATATCGGATCGTCATCCTCCTGATATGCAACTGCAGTGAAAGTCTCTCCGACACTCATGTATCGGTCAGGCTGTCGTACAGTCATGATACTGCGACGAATCGCAGGAGTCTCTCGTTCCGGGTGTGTATCTTCCACTATTGGCATAGAACTCTTTCTATTCTCTGAAGTACAAGCTACTTCATCCAATAGATCCTTAAGCACAAGTCTGCTTCTCGGTACAGCATCTTTCATATAGTCTGGTTTCAGAAACCTAGCATTTTTACTAACAAATGTTTTCTGATCAGTAGAGCTATAGAAGATGCAACCTTTTGATTCTTTGGAATGTCCTATGAAGAGGCATACTTTTGAATGACTATTCAATTTTCTAGTCTTTTGTCTTAGCACATGTGCTAGACAACCCCACATACAGACGTGGTGTAAAACAGATTTTCTACCACTCCATATCTCGTAAGGTGTTCCAGGAACCGTTTTAGACGGAACCTGGTTCATAATGTAAGCTGCCCGCTTCTAAGGCGTATCCATAGAACGAATCGGGAAGTGATGAGTACCTCATCATCGATCTCACCATATCTAGTAGAGTTCGATTCCTTCTCTCTGACACACCATTTAGCTGCGGGGTGCCAGGTGATGAAAGCTGAGAATGAATACCTTCTTCCCTAAGAAAGTCTCGAACTCTCTAGACAAATACTCTCCCCTTCGATCTGATCGAAGAGTTTTGATCTGTTTCTCTGTCTGCTTCTCGAATAAAACCTTAAACACGTTGAACATTTCAAAGGTTTCAGTCGCATAAGGTAGACATAACCAAAACGCGAGTATTCATCGGGGAAGGTTATGAAATACTCATAGCTTCCCCGTGCCTAGATGTTAAATGGAACACATGCATCAGTATGTACGAGTTTCAAAAAACATACGTGGCTCTAAGACCTTTCGAAGAGAAAGGCCTCTTGGTCATCTCTCCCTCGAGACAGAATTCACAAGTGGGAAGAGTTCCTACCTCTAGAGACTTCAAAGGATCATCCTTAGTCAATCTCTTAATCCTATCTAGGCCAATATGTCCAAGACACAAGTGCCATGGATATGTGTCGTCAGTCTCATCAACATGTGACCGTTTGTGCTTCCCGAGTGAATCAGAATTTTTTGTCGCTCAAGCTCTTGATTTTCTCAAAGCCATTCAAGTTACACACAACATGGTCAGATGCCCCGCAATCTAAGATCCAGGGTGACACTTTGTTTGTCGTGTAACAAGCTTGGGTAACAAATATTCCTGTTCAGTTGGCGTTTTTGGGCTTCCTTTAAAACCTCTTAGAACCAGATGTCGAGGCCTCTATGTTCAGTAACGTTGAGCTCACTTGACTTTTTCTTGTTCTTAGGGAGAAGACCATCGGCAGTCTGCAACTATTTTATGTGCTCCTAGACTGTATAGTCGAGCTTGTTCATGGAATAGTTCAGACGGAAGCCATTTAAAACAGTCAGAGAGAGTTTCCAAGATCATATCTATTTTGGTGTCTCTATTGATCTCTGACCCAAGAATCTCCATCTCATTCATATGACCTACAATCGCAAGCTTGTGGTCTGAACAGGAGTTTCTGGCTTCGTTCTACAGTGCAAGAAACTGAGGAAAGCTTGCTGCCTAGCCTGACGCTTATGACCTGCAAACATCTCAAGTACGTTGTACAACACATTGTACGTTGAATCGATGTGTCTATGAGACTGCTGCAACACATTGCTCACAGATGCTAGAACATAGCACCTTGCGATCTCATCGGATCTCATCCAAGATTTATATGCGTCCTTGTCTTCCTGACTCGAGTCATAACTCGGAATAGGAGGATAGGGGACAGTGAGAACGTACTTGTGCTTTTCCATCGTCAATACGATGTCGAGGTTACGTTTCCTGTCTACGTAATTCTCACCCTCGAGTTTGTTTGTACTTAAAATAATTCTATGTGGGGTATTTAAAAGACATTTGCTGAATCAAATAAGAAAATAAATCAATTTAGTATGTGCTACAAATGCGAACTACATGATGCATGCAACAGTCCTAATATGGTGAAGAAAGCACGTAAGCAGTTCATGATATTATGAACAATAATGATTAATTACTTTTTCTAAGGAAACCGTAATTAATCGCCTTTCATAGTCGTGACACATCACTATTTAGTTCGAACCATCCAAGAAATCACAACTTCTAGTTCTTACTAATTACCATAAACTTTGGTCACTTATTTTTAATGCAGGGCCTCGAGGGAAGGTTACTTTAAAACATAAGTCTAAGTGTGCAACCGACGTGTGGGCCTTTAATCAAGTCACTTTGATAACCACCTAGGGGAGACCTCGCATCATCGTTTCTCTTTAAGGCTTGGTTCGTAACAATTTGATTAACTTAATGCTTCGAAGTACTCTCATTAAAGGGAGGGCCACGAGGGTGACTCTTAGTTCATCACACATTAAGTCAATTAAATTCACATCAGGGACCGTGGGTTGTTTCAACGATAAACAACCCTCCCACTTAGTTTTTGAAAAAAATCATATTCTATTAAAAACAGTTTACAATTTATACTCATTATTTACTTATAAACTATATGAAAAATTCATGTTAATTTTGATGTTGGCGTTCTATCCTATATGACGCGTGATGTGCTATGCAATTAAATTAAATAAAGCATAAATAATTTAACTCATTGAATGGCCTATTTCTAAATACAACCCATAAAATTAATTACATAGAGTATTAAATCCTATTTAGTTTTCTATGCTTTCCGGTCGATGTGCTTAATGACGCGTCATTCGATCGATCGGATTAGCACCCACACATTTTCATCGTGCGGCCAACACCGATTTCCTCCCACTCAATTAGCACTCACACGTTCAATAACGTGTGGCCAAATTGAGTCTCTCGGTTTAGCTCTCACACGTTCAATGATGTGCGGCCAATACCGAGTCTCCTTCGTCCCTCATCTTTACGTCACCGGATTACAACAATTTTATATTTTACAACTTAAATGTCCTCGAAAATTGAGGCTCACAATTTTAAAAGAAAAATAAAATAAACCCGGACGTAACCGGAAACAAAATCCAAAGGCCATATCAATAAGGATCCATCCATAAACAACCAATCACAATTTATAACATTCATAATGCAATAAACAATCATATCCAAAAATGCCAACAATCAACTAGCTAAAACAAATTTTAAAACTAGTTACAACTTAGATTTTAATGCCAATTATAGCTCTGATACCATTTGTTGGAAATTACTTAACGATTTAAATAGATTATTATTAAACATAACTAATTACGTGCGGAATTAAAAATATAAATGATCTAGCATATTAAACTATTTAATATCTAACAACCTATTGGCATTAAAATCATAAGCATGTTAATCAACAATTTAATTATAATCTATGAACATGTTAATTCACGATTAATTCTAAAAATGTTATTTTCATAAAATCAAACACTCCAAACAATCATATAACAATTATATTAAATAAGAGCATTAAGGTTATCGAAACTTACATCGTCGAGTTATAAATAACTCGGTCGAGGAATCGTGCTCGAGTTCGAAGCGAGAATCTTCAACCTTCTCCAATTCCGGGTAGCAAGAGACTTCCTCGGCTCGACAACACGGGCAGCGAAGGCGACAAGGAGGCGCGGCCTTGGGGCTGGTCCGAGAAGCTGGCAGCGCATGCGCGCGGTCCTCGGCAGGCTGGGAACGGGTGGCAGCGGCAGGACTCGTCCGACGCAGGAGGCAGCGGCCCAAGGAGACCCCGGAGCGGCTGAGAGGGGCAGGCGCCTCTAAACTCAGTCGGAGAAACAGCAGGGACGTCGGCAGCATCCTGGGCAGAGGCAGACCCGGCAGGACAAGGCAGCAGGCTGCTGGGACTCGCTGAGGCGCGGTCGGGCGGAGTCAGGCGCAAGCATATTGCAGGCGAAACTTCGCGACGACGCCGAGAGCTCTAGGAAGCTCGGATTGGGATGCTGTTTTTTGCGTTGCGTCGGAAATGAACTGACTTAAATAGGTTCGAAAAGAGATCTGAGTTTCCAGAATCAGATTCTTCGGATTCATCAAATCTTTGGTTCGAAGGTAAGATTTCCAAAAAATTAAATTTTAACGAAAATGGACCAAACAACCACAAGTTGATTCAACGATGACACAAGAAGAATATGAGAAGATGAGTGTGGACTCGAGATGAACGCACACGAGAAAACAAAAACGAAATTTTGTCTTCCCGAGTGTTGGAATGGTCTGCCAAGAGGGAGGGAGAGAGAGAGAGAGAGAGAGAGAGAGAGAGAGAGAGAGAGAGAGAGAGAGAGAGAGCAAAGTCTTGACCTATGGTTTCCTCAAACCTTTTATTTATAGACATTGTTAATGGGCTCTCATGTGGGCTTTTGTTGAATCAATATCCAGCCTAAAACCATGTTAATGGCCGACCCCTATGTCCTATCTCCCCACGGGAGTTTGACGACGAATACCGCCAAGCCTTTTACAGGCACCTATCCCTAGGTGCTTCCACGTTCCTGCAAAGTTTCGCGGTCAGATTCCACTCGAGGAACCCACAGTTATATGGCCGGCCAGAATCCATTCCGACGGGTTAGAACTTCCAATCCGGTGGGTCAGATTTCAGAATTTTGACGAGGCCTTCTGGAATTAGCTAGCAACGCACGAGGTTGTTTACAACCTCACATGTAAGTGTTCTAAATGAATTGGATATGTTTAATGATTTATGAATGTGTTTATAAGTTGTTAGATGGTTTGATTCAATTTGTTGACATGTTAGAATAAATGGTTTATTGACATGTTTGTGATTTTTAATGCCTAGGTTGTTAGTTTATTAAAATAAGTTTTAATACATATCATATTATATAATTCCGCCACATATAGATGTGTTATGTAATATTATTGTTTAAATTGTTAAATAATTGCCAACAATCCATACTTGATCTAGAGAATTAGCTTATCATCCAAGAATTATTCTTGGTTCATATTGTTTAATTGTGCCCACACACAAATCCTTCTAAACCTCTATAGACTATTGTAATAGAAATCTTAGATTTCTCAAGTTCAAGACTAGACAGTAAGGAATCGAGCCAGGAAAGAAGATCCATCTTTCTCCAGACGCTTCAAGTTTGAAGATACAAGAAAGGTTAGTATTCAAGTTATTTAAATAATGTTTTTAATTATAACATGTATATGCACTTTGTTTCGGTTAGTAAAAATTGTTTTACTAGTAAAAGAAATTTTTATATTCCGCCATTAATGTGTTAATGATAAAATTTTCTTAATCCTAAACCTATTCCAACAAATGGTATAAGAGCTATGGTTAAAGTATAAGCATGTACATGTTATTTAAAATCATTATTGAAAAATTGTTTTCAAAATTTGCTTGAATAATGGTTTTTCAAAGACTATATCTTACAAAATTTTAATTTTTGGGTACGACGTCTAAAATTAAATTTTTGTTGATTTTCCACTTGTTAAATATGCTATATAAATACATTAAAAACAGTCTTTAATTATTTTATGTTTAGCATACACAAAATCAAATTTTTGACAAGTTTGAAAATTTGTGTATATAGTTTAAATTAGTTTATTGCACTTCTAGTTTAAATTTGTTATTGAATGCTTTATAGTATGTTGTTTTTTTTATATTGTGTTTAATTATTAACCTGTTAATATAACACACAATCGAAATCAAAACAAAAAATTAAAATGTTTCAATAAAGATCTTCTCTTTACACCTAGATCCGACGTATTTTTTAATTGTTTTTCAAATTCTGGACAAATTGTTATAGCTCAGTGAAACGGGCATAACTCTTTTCTCGGACTTTTAAAATTAGTGGTTCTTCAACCAAATTAAAGGTACGGAGTTAGCTATCTAATGCAATTGGTTTCAGCTCAATCGGATATCGGGTGTGTCATTTACAACCTTTTAAGTCCGATGTGTACGCCAGTCCGCAAGTCCAAATTTGTTAATCCGGATTTTGCGACTCCAAGCTTCCTCCCCTCTTCTCTTTGGTATCTTGGTTTTCCGACGTTCTCGCGCTCAACCACCTTGAAGTTGCCTTGAAGAAATATGTCATGAAGATGAAGATATTAGTTTTAGGAGATTTTTAATCTCAAAAACTTTCAAGTGCAAAAGTGAAGATTTATCAATCTCACACACTTTCCTTAGGAAAATAAATTTAATAGACAAAAAGATCCGAGTATGTTCCTTGTGTCTTAGTGCATTAACACTGCTCTCCCCTCACAAATATCGATTTTAGGGTTCTTTTTTCTAGTGATCCACTTTTTCTCTCTTTGCTAATGGAAACATGTTTCCTGTATGTACAAGAGTAGACGTGCCATTTTTCCAAAAATTAAATGAGAGGGTTGCCCTTGTTTGCAATCCAGGATCCCTTTATTTTTCCTAAACACTAAGTGTGAGGGTTGTACTTATTGTTTGCAACTCGCGATCCCCAACAATAATATGAAGTGCATATGTCGCCGGGCTAAGAGTCACCCTCGTGACCCTCTCTTAAATGAGAGTACTCATAGACGCATTGCTCCTAACATTGCTTTTATAGCTACGCTCAAAAGTGAAACAATGAGACAAGGCCTCCCCTCGGCGGATTGTTTTCAAAGTAGATCTTGTTGAACTAAGTTGTTGGTTACACACTTAGACTCAAACTCTAGTAATCCTCCCTCGAGGCCCTGCGAAATTTTTTGAGTGATCAAACTTTTTTATAAGGTGGCTAGTCAAAGCATTGATGTATTGACATCATGATTATGCATTAATGATGTGTCATTAACTTAAGAAATGCGACTCTTTGCGGCCTTCCCTCGAAAGAGTAAAGTGTCATTTTGTTCATAACACCTTTAAATTTTTCTTGTCTAAACTCAAACTTAAAATCCTAAACAAAAGACTAATCATAAATTGTTTCAACAATCAGCAACATGTCTCTAAACACTATCTCAATCATCCTTTCCTCAAATTAACTGGAACCGAAAAACTACGTAGATTAGAAACGTAACCTAGAAATCATCCTTACGAAGGACAAGCACAAATGGGTACTCACCACCCCATGTCCTTTTGAAACGAATGATGATTCGGCTCAAGAAGACAAGGACGCCCTAGCAGCCTGAATCCAATAAGATGAGATTGTGAGATGTTATGTTTTAGCATCGATGAACAATATGTTGGAACAACATCATCTTAATATTGATTCGGCCTAAACCATGCTCTTCAATATCTAGGAGATGTTTGAAGGGCAAAGGTGCCATTCTAGATAACAAGCGGTTCAACAGTTTGTGAACTGTCGTATGAAAGCAAGGACTCTTATTAGAGAAAACATGATACTGATCATAAGTTATCTCAATGACATGGAAATCCTTGGATCTGAGATTCATGGAGATACAAAATAGATATGATCTTTCGATACTTTCAAGCTGAATTACTCTGTCACTAAGCTAGGGTACACTGTTACCGAGCTGATGAAGGAGGTTCACACTGCTGAGGGACTCTAGCATAGAAACTGTCCTGCCTACCTCAAGACTAAAGGGAAAAGTATTGTACTGATTACCGAAGCTTGTTTAGTAGCTGATAATGTATCGCCATGAATTATTGACTCCGCTGCTACTAACCATATTTTTTGTTCCTTGAATGGGTTCAGGAAAAGCCAAACCTTAGAGGATGGCGACTTCTGTTTCAAGTGGGGTGATGAGAGCTTGGTGTCTGCTAAGGCTGTGGGATCCGTGACAGTGTCGTTCGAAGATAGAACTTTAAATTGAATAATGTGTATTATGTTCCTTCCTTTGGACAAAACTTAATATCTAAAGCTCAAATTGTTGAGCAGAATTATTATTTAAAGTTTATTGATAATGGAATTCGTGTTACTTCTTCCAATTCATTTGTCACTAATGCATGTTTAAAGAATGGTTTATACTATCTTTATCCTATATAATCTTTGCTATTAGACACTGAAATTGATAATGATCTAATTAGGGACCCAAAGAGGATCAAACCTTATGACTCCTAAGATCTAATAATATCAACACATCTCTGGCACTTAAGACTTGGTCATATTATTCTATATAGGATTAGGAGACTTGTGAGGGGAGGTCCACTCAAAGGCTCTGCAATAGGCTCACTTCCGACTTGTGAATCCTGTATAGAAGGAAAAATGACCAAATGACCTTTCTCTGATAAAGGTCAAAGAGCCACTAAATTGCTGGAACTAATACAGTATGATCTATGTGGTCTACTCAGAATCCAGGCACGGGGAGGATACGAATACTTCGTTACCTTTACCGATGATTACTCAAGATATGGATTTATCTATTTGCTCAAACACAAATCCGAAACCTTTAACGTATTTAAGGTTTTTCGGGCTTTAGCCGAAAAGAAAACTGGCAAACATATCAAAACCCTTTGATCTGATCGAGGCGGTGAGTACTTGTCTAAAGAGTTCGATGACATTCTTAAAGAAGAAGGTATCGCTTCTCAGCTTATAGCACCTAGCACACCTCAACAAAACAGAGTGTCAG
The DNA here is from genome assembly GCA_958296335.1 of Urtica urens. Lineage (NCBI taxonomy): Eukaryota > Viridiplantae > Streptophyta > Magnoliopsida > Rosales > Urticaceae > Urtica > Urtica urens. Next base: position 3,765,652 of record OY282525.1, read on the forward strand.
AAAGAAGAAATCAAACTCTGATGGAGATGGTTAGATCAATGATGAGTTACTCATCACTCCCTGATTCCTTTTGGGGATATGCCCTCGAAACTGTACCATATATTCTAAACCAAGTTCCGTCTAAGATGTTCCCTGGTACTCCTTATGAACGATGGACTAGGAGTAAAGTTAGTTTGAGCCATATCAAATTTGGGGTTGCCCTGCACATGTGCTAAGGCAAAAGACTAGCAAGTTGGCTAGTAGGTCAGAATTATGTGTGTTCGTTGCATATCCAAAGGAAACCAAAGGTTTCACATTTTATAGTCCTGAGGATGAAAAAATGTTTTTAAGCACTAATGCTCGTTTCCTTGAAGAAGACTATATGAAGAATACGAAACCAAGAAGCAAAATTGTGCTTGAACAAAAGTTGGGTGAGGATGCGTCTACCTTATCTGTAAGAACTGTTCTTACCCCAACTGAAATGCAACCTAACAATTCAGAACCTCGTCAAGTAGTACTTCGACGTAGTGGAAGGGTTTTTGAAAAGCCAGACAGGTACATGTCTTATGGCGATACTCTCGTAGCTGTCGCTGACATGGATGACCCTGTTTCCTACAGCCAAGCAATCGCTAGTTCTGAATCAAACCTTTGGCTTGATGCCATGAAAGTTGAGATGCATTCGATGTATGTCAACAAAGTCTAGAAACTTGTAGACCTACCTGAAGGGGTTAAACCTGTATGGTGTAAGTGGATCTATAAGAAAAAAAGGGGTCCAGATGGGAACGTTGAGACGTTCAAAGCGCGACTAGTGGCTAAGGGTTATATCCAAAAGGAAGGTATCGATTATGAAGAAACATTCTCGCCAGTCGCAATGCTTAAATCCATCCTTATACTTCTATCCATATACTGCCGCCCTCGATTACGAGATCTAGCAAATGGATGTCAAGATGGTCTTTCTTAATGGAAATCTTGACGAGCACATTTGCATGGCTCAACCAGACGGTTTCATGGAAGGTTATCAAGAGAACAAGGTTTGTGAAATTCTTAAATCCATATATAGATTAAAGCAAGCATCTAGATCATGAATATTAGATTCGATGAAACTATAAAAGGCTTTGGTTTTGAACAGTCAATAGATGAACCTTGTGTCTATAAGTTGATACACGAGGGCAAGGTTGTGTTTCTGGTACTGTATGTCGATGATATAATTCTCATTGGTAATGATGTAGGTAAATTATCTGAGGTTAAAGTCTAGTTAGCTAAGCAGTTTGATATGAAGGATCTAGGGGAAGCTGCGCACATTCTGGGGTATCAGATCTTTCGAGATCGAAAGAACCGGACCCCGTTGCTCTCCCAAGCATCTTATATAGATAAGGTGTTGGATCGCTTCGCTATGCAAAACTCCAAGAATGGCCTAAACCCATTTAGACATGGAGTCTCACTCTCTAACGACCAGTCTCCCAATACTGAAAAAGAAATTGAGGACATGAGAAAGATTCCATATGCTACAATCGTAGGAAGTCTCATGTATGCTATGATGTGCACAAGACCGGATATATGTTTTGCCGTTGGCGTAGTTAGCCATTTCCAATCAAATCTTGGACCCGAGCACTGGGTTGATGTTAAGCATGTTTTTAAGTATCTTCGGAGAACTAGGAACTTGATGCTTATATATTAAGGTACTGACCTGACTAAGATGGGGTATACCGATTCCGACTTTCAGGCGGATAAGGATTCCAGGAAGTTCACTACAGGATCTGTGTTCATCCTGAATGGTGGATCTTTAGTTTGGAGGAGTATCAAGCAATCTTGCATTGTTGACTCCACCATGGAAGCATAATATGTGGTTGTTTGTGAAGCATCCAAAGAGGTTGTATGGCTTAGAAAATTCCTTTAAGTATCTGGAAGTCGTTCCAAATGACAACGAGCTCATGACACTTTGAGTGGGGCTGTTGCTAACTCAAAGGAACCTAGAAGCCATAAACGCTCTAAGCATATTGAGAAGAAATACCATTTGATTAGAGAGATTGTGCAGCACAAACACGTGGAGGTGAAGAAAATCTCAACGATTGAGAACCTGGCAGATCCTTTCACCAAGGCCCTATCCAACAAGGTCTTCGACCAATATCGATAAGGATTATGCATGACGGACTAATCTCATCTTCTTTTAGTCAAGTGGGAGTTTATTGGCAAAGATGCCCACAATAAGATTTTTTATTTACATATTGATGTAATATATAAATCTTTATAAAGCCCTTATTGTAATTTGCTGATTAAATTAACAAAAGTTGAAATGTTCATTCATTTCCTTTTAGTTTGATTGAAGATTTATGATATTCAATAGTCTTATGGTACTTAATCAAACCTAACAATGTATGAAAAGACAAATGTAAATTTGCGTGAACACACTCTTCATGGTTTGGTTAAAAAATATATTTACAATCTAAAGATCAAAGGACTATTGATCCCAGTATGATTGTTGGAAGAATCTATGATGTCTGGTTACGAGGCATAAAGAGTTAGGAACTCTATAGTTTTTCCAGTGTATCTTTCCAAGATACAGAATTGATCAGTGCACATTTAGAGACAATAGAAGAACAAACCATTTAACATCTTCTATCTCAAGGTCACTATGTATGAATCACATCATGCTTACCTAAGTACTGAAATGAGACTTATCATTTCATACCATTAATACTCTCATTTGAGAAAGTCAAATTCTATATCCTTTATGTGATCTAAACTAGGCCAATTGGTGAGATATTAAGTTATGGAGATGTCATGAACCAACTTTGTGAAGTTCTCATAGATATGGAATTCATGTACAAGATTGTTGAGATGCAATATATAGCACCTCATGCTTTATTATTTGGATTGTGAATAAATGAACTGCGCAGTATCCAAAATTAAGTAGCAACTTTATTTGGATGAAACAATGTGCATTGTTAGCTCCTCGTCAATACATTGTTGCTAACTTATTCACAAGTAACAAAGGAGTTGAGGAAATAACAATTAGAAGGGTAAAATAATAATTTTATAAGTCCCAACTAGTTGATGATATTCATGAAGGGTAAACATAGATAACATTCAATGGATCCGCTCAATTTAATTAAGTTGAATTTGAGTAGAAAATAAATTCATTTGAACCAAGAGATTCTCAGTGTCAACTCTTTAGTTGAGTCAGTTGACATTAAGCTAATACTCGGAAAAGGTTTGTGAACTTTTGAGTCCGAGTATAGAAGCTCAAACTTTGTTCATTTGGATCCATAAGGTCACTATTACAGGTCATTATAGTAGGATTGTTAAACTATAAGCTAAATTAAATAAGTTCAATTACGGAACTAGATTTTTTCTCGGAAAATGTCAAAAAGGTATTTTTGTCCACATGGACAAAATGATGTGAATGTCAAAATAAGATTTTGCATATTTTCATATGATGAAAATATAACTTATTTCCTAAAGCCGAAAAGTCGTTTAAGGCATTATGAAATTAATTTCGTTATTTGTGCAATTATAATTCTACAATGGGCACTACTACAAAAACTGGATCCCACAACGCTTATTAACCATTGTAGAAATCTTTCACAATGGTTATTAACCGTTGTGGAATCCAACATTGTAGAAGCTCCCACAATGCTTAGCTAACCGTTGTGAGAGCTTTGATGTCCCACAACGGTTAGCTAAGCGTTGTGGGAGCTTTGACGCCCCACAACGGTTAGCTAAGCGTTGTGGGAGCTTTTACGTTCCACAACGCATAATATCCGTTGTGGGAAACTTTTAACTTCCAAAATATCTCGCCGCAGCCATGTACAATCTCCGCTGCGGCGAGATTTCCCACAACGCTTAAAATATCCGTTGTGGGAAATCTCGCCGCAGCGGAGATTGTACATGGCTACGGCGAGAATATTTTCAATCTCGCTGCAAACTGCTTCAATCTCGCTTCGGCGAGAGTTTCCACAATGGATATTTTAAGCGTTGTGGGACAGAAAATAAGATTTTCAAAAATTTCGCCACAGCGAGGGATGAATCTTGCTGCGGCGACAATGTCAACAAATTTACCAAAATATGCAAAATCCGAATTCACAAAAACTAATGACTGCACAATTGCGAATATAACCGATAAACCAAATTGTAGTATCCAAAATATAATATTTACATCCCAAAATCAAAATCTATCCCAAATAATCTAATCATCAGATTCTATACACGTTTGAATATAAGTTACCCATTCCTCTCTCACTCTCTCTAAATCTTCCGGAGTATATGATTTCCTACTTAGTAATTTTGCTTGATACAAGTTGATTGCCCGTTACAATTGGTGTCTTGGTGCTCGAGCTTAAAATCCCCACACACCCTACATGAAAAACATAAGAAAAACGTTAAGAGATGAATGTGCATTAATTTCTTGATGTGAAAAAGAAATTATTACCTTTTTATCAATCGAGTTAAATCTTGCGATAATTTCTTGTTCAACAGATTGAAATAAGAGGCATTATCTCTCCAAAGGTCAATAACAACGAGCATCCAATGCGCATTTATATTATACAGCATCAACACTAATTTATCGATCTTACATTTCCGTACAATGTTTCCAATGTCCTTGACTCGTTTAGACAAAAATCATCTTCGTTGTTTGTTGGCCTGTGAGAACTTACACTCGTATCGAGAAATAGATAATCGTGATTTTTCTTTACTTTTTCTAACCTTGAACGTAGATAACTATAACAAACATAATATTAATTTCATCAAGACACGAAAAATTAGATATTTATGAAAAAAGAACTTGTAAAATAAAGACTTACTCCATGTATATCAATATGCATCCCGCGCCAATTTCGTCGTACCGCAAAAAATCGGAAATATCATCAAAGCATATCGAAATCGGGATAGCGGCGAGACTTGAAAGAACCATGATTACATGCCCTCGAGGTAACATGATTTTGATGGCATGTTGAGCGAGCAATCGAAATTTTGCATTAATAAGCTTGTATTGAATTTTTTTACCGTCATCGGGACTCGGTTGATTCTCATTAGTCATTTTTTATTATTGTTTGACAACCTGACCGCGAATCCACTTTGCCGCATCAAATTCCACCAACCTCTTTGGCCACTCAAACAACCCACCCATGGCATCTTCAACGGCGATGGCTTCTTCGGTAGGAATTCGCAATTTCGCTTTTTTAACCAACACTCCTAAAACACTGACTCGTATATTTTCTTCCTCCGTTGGTGTAAAGTGAATTATAGCTCCAATCTTGAACGCCCGTCCGTCCGCAACATGAATGACACTGGTATTCGAAACATCATTAATAAATAGACGACATTCGACGTTTTCTTCCGAACTTGGAGTTACCAGCATGGTCGGATTCAATGAGTTACTAGCACGAACACTATTTTCCTTATTAACCACTTGGAGATTTCCTTCGTCTTGAAGAATATCCATGCCCACATCATCGTGTTCTACAAAAGTAAATAAACATTCATAATGCGATACATAAACATCTAATTAATATATACTAATAAGAATATAAAAAACTTACCTAAATTCGCGGTTGGTATAATTGGGACTTCATCGTTGACCATCTCTTTGTCGAGATTGGGTATCTTTTCACTTGGTATCTCGTCGACATTCATATTTTCTTTCACATGCTCATGACTACGCTCCTTCACATTATCACAACTAGACATATACTCATTCAAATTTATGTCTTCATTTCTTCCTAATTTTGCCATGACTAATGACGTAAGCATATTTAATTGTTGTTTCATCTTTTTCTCATTTTCGCTCAAACTTGGAGGGACATAATACTTGAATCGCGTAGAGTGCTTCGATTGACCGCATTGGCGAGACGTTCCTTGTTGCGATAACGTGCTTCGATTGACCGAATTTCAATACACAAGTCGGTCTCTTTAAAACGCTAGGTTCGTTGATTTTGTCTTTGACTAGATCATGATACAACTCATGACGAAACAACCTTGCCGCTTCTCCAACTCTCATAAGACAATCGTGTTTCCGTTCTATCTTAATGTCAAATCCTTCTTGTATTTCGTTTCAAATACACTCTTTTATTTTATTGTTCTCTTTTAACCTCCAATCGCGCATCGACATAGAAACGTGCTCTCTAGCTAACACACCAAAATAACTCAACAATTCGTCTCCCACTTTACCTATTGGTTGACCTTTTTCATCAAATGATACCGGTATCTTAGTTTTGACCTTATTAACTCAACTCATAAGAGTATTTCTTTGTTTTTTGGATTCCTCAAAATCTACCGATAAGAGTCTTCTACATTTCTTAAGGCTATTATTGCTAGTACTTGTTGTAGTAGACGACATCGAACCTAGTAAAACACAAATTAAAACGCACAAATCCAATTAACAGTAACATTAACATTCTAATTAAAAAACAAAAGAAAACATACCTAAGGAAGTCCGGAGAGAGCGTGGAGGGAGGAGAGGGCGAGATGGAGAGGGCGAGAGGGCAGGGGGGGAGAGAGGGATAGGGAGAGGGCAAGAGGGAGAGGGCAAGAGGGAGAGGGCAAGAGGGAGAAGGCGGAGAGAGAGGGCAAGGGGAGAGGGCGGAGGGAGAGGGCGGAGGGCGAGAGGGAGAGGACGAAGGGAGAGGGAGAGGGAAAGGGCGGAGGGAGAGGGCGAGGGGTGACGACGGAGGGTGAGAGGGAGAGAGTGGAGGGTGAGAGGGAGAGGGCGGGAGGGTGAGAGGGAGAGGGCAGGAGGGCGATGGGCGAGAGGGCGAGCGGTGAGAGGGAAAGGGCGAGGGGTGTGAGGGTGGAGAGGGAGGAGAGGGCGAGGAGGGGTGTGAGGGCGGAGAGGGAGGAGAGGAGAGGGCGTGAGAGAGGGAGAAGAGGAGAGGGCGGGAGAGAGGGAGAAGAGGAGAGGGCAGGAGAGAGAGAATGAGGAGAAAGATAGAAAAAAATATGTTTTAGGTCGAAATTTTTGGGCGGGAACTGAAAATCTCGAAAAATAATTCATTTTAAACGCTCGCACAATGCTTAAATACATCCGTTGTGGGATCTCGCTGCGACGGAGTACAATTTTCGCTGCATCGAGTTCCCACAACGGATGTATATAAGCGTTGTGGAAGCAACTTCGCTGCAGCCGAGTTTCAACACTCCTGCGGTGAAACTTTTTCCAGGATTTCTTATGCTATCGGGAACTTTTCCGCCGCAGCGGTGTAAAAAACATCCTGCGGCGAGGACCTCTCGCTGCAGCCATAATTTAACATGGCTGCAGCGAGAATTTCATCCAAAATTAATTGGCTCAGGGGTGAATTTCCGCCGCGGCGGTGTTGAAATGTGGCTGCGGCGAGATGACCTTGCTGGAGCACGTCTTCTACACCGCTGCAGCGGAAATTTTTAATTTTTTTTACTTCCTGGATCTTTTTCGCCGCAGCGATGTAGAAAAATACGCCGCAGCGAATACATCCCGCTGCAGCGAATTTTTGACGTTGCTGCGGCGAAATATGATTCCACAACGTTTATATGAAACGTTGTAAAAGATGTCGCCGCAGCGGTTTGATTTCCGAGTTGCGGCAAGAATTTTGAAACTATATAAACTCTTTAATTTTACTATTTTTTACAATTGTTCTATTTCGAAAATCATTACAAAACCCTATTCGCCCGGATCTGTGTCATTCCCTCAACTAGATCTCGTGTATACGTTCAAAAAGTATAAGTATTTCTTAGTGTTGATCTCAATTTTATGTTGGTTTATATTATATGCTAATTAGGGCTATATATTTTTCGTGAAGATCTCAATATTATACGAAGATGAGGAATTGGATGTAGAGAATAGATAAAGTGAGATATATGAAAAAGGTGTGGATGAATTTTATGATTTTGCTAGAGAAAATACGAAGGATGAGACAATTCGTTGTCCTTGTGTGCGATGTGGAAATCATAGACATTTTCCAATTAAGGTTGTTCGAAACCATTTGTTTGCATATGGAATAATGATGTCGTATCAAATATGGTTTTACCATGGTGAGGTTTTTCGATCTACAGCGACACACAAAAACGATGTTGACGAAGATGATGTTGATGATATGTGTAGAATGATGAATGATTTGGAGGATGATTTTGTTGAGCGGCCAGAATTATTTGAGTCTTTGATGAATGATGCAGAAACACCGTTGTACGAAGGGTGTACAAAATTTGCGAAATTATCATTTTCAGTAACTTTATTTCATTTGAAGGCATCAAGTGGTTGGAAAAACACAAGCTCTACATTATTGATACAAACGCATAAAGATGCATTTCCGAAGGACAATAAAGTGCCTTTGAGTATGTATGAGGCAAAAAAAAACTTTGGACACATTAGGCATGAAGTACGCGAAATTTCATGCCTGTCCGAATGCTTGTATTTTATATAGGAATGAGAATGAAGAGCTTGATCAATGTCCAACATGCGGCGAGTCAAGGTGGAAGAAGGATAAAATTCCTCGTGATGGGGTTAAAGGAGTCCTGATTAAGGTGTTGGAATAGGTCTAGGGTGAAGAAAAATTTATCATTAATCATATTAATGGCGGAATATAAAAATTTCTTTTACTAGTAAAACAAGTTTTAGTAACCTAGATAAAGTGCATATACATGTTATATATTAAAAACATTATTTAATCAACTTGAATAGTAAACTTTATTGTCTCTTCAAACTTGAAGCGTCTTGGAAAAGGTTGATCTTCTCTTCTAGCTTGATTCCTTCAAACATAAACGAGAACTTGAGAAACCTAAGGTTTCTATTACAAGAGTCTATAGAGGTTTAGAAGGATTTGTGTGTGGGCACAATTAAACAATATGAACCAAGAACAATTCTTGAATCATAAGTTAATTCTCTAGATCAAGTATGGATCTAGGTGCAAAATAAAAGGAGTATTTTCTAGAGAGAGAGAGGGTCGGCCAAGAGCAAGAGAGAACAAGGCAAAAGCTTAAACTTCACATCTCTATGTGAGGCTCTATTTATAGGAGAAGGAAAAATCTATAAAGATCAATTATTCATTCAAGAAAGAATAATGTATTCATGACACAATATTTGATTTTCCCTTCCCCTTTTCCGCTTATTTTGGCCGGCCATACACAAGGCATTAGTGAAGAAATTTGTTTCCTCACTTAGCACATTTGTTTCCTTCTAAAGGAAATTCATTTCCCATTTTCTTTTGGGTAATTATCCTTATAAGAAAAGGGAAATAAAACTCTCCTCTTGATGCTAGTACTTGGCCGAACTTCTACCTAGGGGAGGAGCATCTAGATGCTTCCTTATTTCTTTTAAGACAATTGTTAAAATACCCAGTGTAGAATTATAATTGCACAAGTAACGAATTTAATTTCATAATGCGTAAAACGACATTTTGGCTTTAGAAAATAATTTATATTTTCGTCATATGAAAATATTCAAAATCCTATTTTGACATTCACATTATTTTATGTCCATGTGGACAAAAATACCCTTTAGACATTTTTCGAGAAAAAGTCTAGTTCAACATTTGAACTTATTTTGACTTAGCTACTAGTTTAACAGTCCTACTCTAATGACCTGTAATAGTGACCTTATGGATCCAAATGAACAAAGCTTGAGCTTCTATACTCGGACTCAAAAGTTCACAAACCTTTTCCGAATATTAGCTTAATGTCAACTGACTCCACTAAAAAGTTGACACTGAGAATCTCTTGGTTCAAATGAATTTATTTTCTACTCAAAATTCAACTTAATTATATCGAGTGGATCTATTGAATGTTATCTATGTTTACCCTTCATGAATATCATCAACTAGTTGGGATTTATAAATTACCATTTTACCCTTCTAGTTGTTATTTCCTCAACTCCTTTAGTACTTGTGAATAAGTTAGAAACAATGTATTGACGAGGAGCTAACAAGTCACATTGTTTCATCCAAATAAAGTCGCTACTTAAATTTGGACACTGCGCAGTTCATTTATTCACAATCCAAGTAATAAAGCATGAGGTGATATATATTGCCTCTCAGCAGTCTTGTACATGAATTCCATATCTATGAGAACTTCACAAAGTTGGTTCATGAAATTTTCATAACTTAATATCTCACCAATAGGCCTTGTCTAGATCACGAAATGGATCTAGAATTTGACTTTCTCAAATGAGATTATTAATGCTATGATATGACATGTCTCATTTCAGTATTTAGGTAAGCATGATGTGATTCATACATAGTGACCTTGAGATAGAAGATGATAAATTGTTTGTTCTTCAATTGTCTCTAAAGGTGCACTGGTCAATTCAGTATCTTCAAAAGATACACTGGAAGAACTATAGAGTTCCTAACTTTGTATGCCTCGTAACCAGACATCATAGAATCTTCCAACAATCATACTGGGATCAATAGTCTGTTGATCTTTAGATTGCGAATATATCGTTTTAGTCAAACCATGAAGAGTTTGTTCACGCAAATCTACATTTGTCTCTTCATACATTGTTAGGTTTGATTAAGGACTAAAAGACTATTGAATATCATAAATCTTCAATCAAACTAAAAAGGAATGAATGAACGTTTCAACTTTTATTAATTTAATCAGAAATAAGGACTTTATAAAGATTTATATATTACATCAAATAAATAATATTCTTGTGGGCATCTCTGCCAACATAAGGTACGCAACTTTTTACAATATAATTATTAAATTTCATCTTTATAATTTTTGTATTGATTAAATTTATTGCAGTCATTATGGTACATTCCTCCAATGTCGCGGTTTAGACGATGTTTACTAATTTCATACACACGAAAAACATGGTTCGGCACTCCAAAAAGCGTATTGATGATGGTATGTTGAGACATCCTGCTGACGCTTCACAATGGAAATCCTTTGATTTAGAGTATAAGGATTTCATTCTTGATCCTCGAAATTTGCGTCTTGGTTTAGCTTCTGATGGCATGAATCTATTCAGCATGATGAGTAGTGAATACAGTGTGTGGCCGGTTATCCTTGTGAACTACAATCCCCCTCCAAAGTTGTGCATGAAGAGAAAGTTTTTTATGTTAACGCTATTGATATCGGGACCGAGCCAAGCAGGTAATGATATTGATGAGTATTTAGCACCATTGGGTGATGACTTGAATATGCTATGGGAGTAAGGATTTGAAATCAAAGACGCTTACAGTGGAGATTCGGTCAATTTAAGAGCAATGTTGATGTGGACTATTAACGATTTTCCGGCTTATGGAAACTTATCAGGATACTCAGTGAAATGCTTGATTGGTTGTGCGATTTGCATAAAAGAGACATCTTCCATTCAGTTGAAGCATGGAAAAAAACACAGTTTTTCTTGGTCATCGACGATTTTTACCAACAAATCACCCGTGTAGATGATTGCAACCGGCATTTGATGGAAAAACAAAAGAACGACTTCCTCCTAAGATTTTGTCTGGTGAAGATGTCTACGAAATGGTTAAGAACTTCAATGAAGTGCTCGGGAAACGAAAGCGGAATGCTTGCACTAAAGAGTCGTTCAAAGATAATCCTTGGAAGAAAAAATCAATTTTCTACAACCTCCCGTATTGGAAGACGCACTATGTTCGACATTGTTTGGATGTTATGCACATTGAAAAAAATGTATGCGAATCGATCATCGGTACGCTTCTCGATTATCCAAATAAATCGAAAGATGGAATAAAAGCTAGAATGGATCTCAAGGAAATGAATATTAGAAGCATTTTGCATCCTCAAGAGGGAGAAAAAAACAAAATTACCACCGGTGAAATACACTCTAGATCGGAATGAGAAGAAGAAGTTGTGCAAATGGTTCGCATCTATCAAGGTACTCGACGCTATTTGTATCTTTAAAAGATTCAAGACTCATTGGGATGTAAACTCACGATTGTCATGTGTTACTCCAACAAATGTTGCCTCTCGCTTTGCGTGGTATATTGTCAAACGATGTGAGATTTGCAATATCCAAGGTATATGTATTCGTCAACTCGATATGCTCAACTGTTATCCATCCCGTTCGTTTGGATACATGCAATCAGAGTTAGTGAAAACTTTGTATATGCTAGAAAAGTTCTTCCCACCTTCGTTTTTTGACATCATGCTTCACTTAACCGTTCATTTGATACGTGAAGTAAAATTATGTGGGCCCGTGTTTTTGAGGTGGATGTATCCAATCGAGCGTTACATGAAAGTATTGAAGAGTTATGTTAAGAACTACAATAGACCGGAAATGAGCATAGTGAAAAATTACATAGCAGAAGAGTCTGTTGAGTTTTGTTCTGAATATTTAGCTAAAGCAAACGAAATTGGCGTGCCCAAAAATTTGAGTTTTGAATCAAAATCTTTATCTACATGTATCTTTTATTGGTTACACTTTATGTTTAGTTTAATCCATAAAATAAGTTTATGTAACAAAAAATTTTATGTATAGGTATTTATTCTAGCGTCGATCGGAAAGAATGGGAACGAGCCTCTCTTCACGTGTTACACAACATTTCTGACATCATGTCATTTGTGGATATTCATATTAATGAATTGAGGGTGAATGATCCAAAGAAAGCAAGAAATGAAAAATGGTTACAAGGTGAGCACAACCGTTCGTTTCAAAACTTGCTAGGAAAACGAATATTTGAGGAGTCGGGACATTCTTTTACATTGAGTAAACTATCTGTCGGGCCTTCTTCAATGGTTACCAGGTACATTGCATGCTCTGTTAATGGATTTACATTTTATACAAGAGATAGAGATAACAAGCATCACGTTCAAAACTCTGGTGTTACATTCTATGCCGAGGCATAGCATGTTTCTTTGGCAAAGGATAAGAATCCAAAGCAAGGTTTTATGAATTACTACGGATACATTGAAGACATATGGGAACTTGATTATTGTGGGTTACGAGTCCCATTATTCAAGTGCAAATGGGCAGACAATAATCACGTTAAAGTTGACAAGGACGGAGTTACCATTGTCGACTTTAGACGAACCAGTTATGAGAATGATTCATTTATGTTGGCCTCGCAAGCAAATCAAGTGTTCTATTTTTTGGGATTCTCTCAATCCGGAGTTATCATTAGTGGTTCATATGAAAGTAAGAAATATTGATGAAGAGGACGATGAAGACATGACTAGTATTCCTTTTATTACATCCGGATTACCACCTGTCGACGAAGAGATTGATAATTTTGATGATGATAATGTTTCTCATTTACTTCATAGGGATATTGATGCTACTTTTGTTTGAATAATGTATCATTATAATTTATAATTCAAAATTTTTATTTGATTTTTGGGGATTTTCGCTGTGGCGATCGCCGCAGCCATGAGTAAACTCAGCTGCAGCGTAGACAAAAGTTTTTGCTCTGAGGACCTTTTACGCCGCAGCGATGAAGAAACCTGGCTGCAGCGGAACAGTCTCGCTACAGCCGAGTTTCTACACCGCTGCAGCGGAAATTTTGTAAAAATTATTTTTGCTCTTAGGAACATTTTCGCCGCAGCGATGAAGAAACCCGGCTGTAGCGAAACAATCTCGCTGCAGCCGAGTTTCTATACCGCTGCAACAGAAATTTTGTAAAAGAACATTTTTTCTCTAGGGAACATTTCCGCCACAGGGATGAAGAAATCCGGCTGCAACGGAACAGTCTCGCAGCAGCCGAGCTTCTACACCGCTGCAGCGGAAATTTTGTAAAAAAAAGTTTTGCTCTCGGAAACATTTCCGCCGCAACGATGAAGAAATCCGGCTGCAGCGGAACAGTCTCGCTACAGCGAGTTTCTACACCGCTACAGCGGAAATTTAGTAAAAAACATTTTTGCTTTCGGGAACATTTCAGCCGCAGCGATGGAAAAATCCGGCTGTAGCGGAACAGTCTCGCTGCAGCCGAGTTTCAACACCGCTGCAACGACACAGTTTTTTTATTTATTCTTTTTTTGGCTCTCGGGAACTTTTCTGCCGCAGCGATGAAGAAATCCGGCTGCACCGGAGACCTTACGCCGCAGCCGAGTTTCTACACCGCTGCAGCGGGATTCCAAAAAATATCAGATAAGTCTAAAAATTGATCCGAATATATCACCTAAAAGTAAATTAAACACATCAATATAGAAATATCACCTTAAATAAGTCTTAACATAAAACATAATATAAGTTTCAACATAAAACATAAATATAAGTTTCAACATAAAACATAAAACATAATATAAGTTTCAACATAAAATATAAATATAAGTTTTAACATAAAACATAAAACATAAATAGAAAGTTTTAACATAAAACATAAAAACACAATCGTTCAGCTAGTCTTAACATAAAACATAAAACCATTAATCTTCATTCGTCGTCGTTGTTGTTTTCTGGTTGTGGTAGAGGCGCCGGATATGGTGGTGGCATATATTCTGGCCACTCTGGTGGTGGGTGCGGCCATGATGAATACTGTGGATAAGGAGGAAATTGTATCTAGATCTCTTGGTTGATGTCCCAACAAGCATAAAGAGTGTTCAGTTGGTCGATATGATTATGACCGTACTCCGGCTGTTGGATCGCAAACTGTTAGAGGCGTTGAGAAACGCCGATGTTGAAGTGCATGTCGTGTGCAAGGTAGTCAATGGTACGAGGATTGATTACCTGAGGTGCTGGTAGTTGCAACATGGGAGAGTTTGGTGGTGGTGCCGCTTCCTCTTCCTACTCCTCCTCTTCTTGTTGTTCCTCTCAAATTATGTAACGATCGGTGGTTGAATCCTTGATAGGACCCATACAAACAAGGCTTGATTGTGTCACTCTTCGAACGACCTACCCCTGCATTGAGGCAAAGAGCGGTGATGATGGACGGATATGGTAGCCCGTGTCATTCGTTAGCGTAGTCAATGTTTTTCATCCAATTGTAGATGAATCGACCTGCGCTAATAGTGTAGCCTTTGAGGATGCAGTACAAGAGTTGGAGATGATCCTCTCTCAAAGTCGTGAAATGCTTGATCGGATAGAGGCGAGCACAAATAAAGTAAATCCAAGCTTTTGCTAACCTGGTGATGTTTGTCACTAAAATGTAAATAATATATGACTAAATTATTAAAAACATGTTAACATATGACTAAATTTTATAATAAGATGTAAATAATATATTAAAACACATTTTACATATTCATTAACATATGCTAACCTAGTAAGTTGTGAACGCTTGAGTACACGTTTTCATTTGTCAGTAATCCAAGTCTCTCCCGGAATGCACAATGTTTCCGTCATTTTTTCGTAGTTGCATTTTTGCAAACAACGACGATACTCCTCCATCTAAAATTCATGTCGGGTGTCTCGAGAAAATTGATGATGGCTTCGATGCTGAAGTTGACTTGTCTACCCCTGACCATCACAATATCTTCTTTGGCATCCTTTAGGTTGGCGTAGAACTCGTACACCATAGTCAAGTTTGTTTCGTTCTCAGGTTTGCGACAAAAGTTTTCCCATTCAAGACCTTGAATGGTGTTGTAGATGAGCGCTCCGATGTTGGTGTTTCGACTAACTTGAAATCCTCGCTCAAGGATTACACTACGCCACATGAGAATGTCGTAGCGAAGCTCGGCATCCTTAATTGAAAATATTTGGTCGTTCTAGTCCACATCAGGTGCCGCTTGACGAGGATGCTTGGCTTTTCCTTTTTTCTTAGAAGCGCTAGCCTCCTTGGAAGGGCCAACACCCGAAACTTTTTCGTGTTAACCATTTTCACCTATACAAACAAAATTAATCAATTTATACATCACAATCGCATAAAAAGATTCAATATAATAATAATATTACATTTCATAATATACATTCAATATTAACATGTAATTCCGATTTCAAAATTTCGAAAAAAACCGAGAGAATGCAAAATTTTGAATCTCGTCGCAACAACAAATACAACCCACCGCAGCGAAAGTCAAAATTACGCTGCAGATGTCCATAAATCACGCTGCAGCCATGAAACAATTTTTTTTTCTATGCAAATCTCGCCCGAGCCTCAAAACCCAAACACCTCAAGCATTAAATCTAGGTTATAAACTGTCAACCTACCAAATTTCAAACCTAGATTCGAGTTATAACATGAAATAAATTCAAAATCCAAAAATTTGAACCAAAATGGAACTTATCTAGGTACTTATGCGCGAAGAGCTTGTGGCGGGGAGGAGATGGCGGCGAGAAGAGAGGAGGAGGGCAGAACTTGGGCGGCGAAGACGGGAGGAGGGCGAACTCGGGCGAAGAGGAGCAATGAGGAGGGCGAACTCGGGTGGCGGAGAAGAGGCGATATATCGCGGCGGCGGGAAGAGGCGAGAACACGCGGCGGCGGGGAGGAGGCGAGATTAAGCGGCGGCGGGGAGAGGCAGAAAATCTCCTGAGAGGGTCGGAATTGGGATAAGTGGAAGAAATGAAGGAAAGAAAAGAAAATGAAGATTTTATATCTGATTTTAGGGTAAATCGCGATTTCTCGCCGTAGTGAGGATTAGGCACCGCTGCGGCGAGACTAGTTCTGGGCGGAAAAAAAAATCTTGTTGCAGCGAGAACTTTCCCACAACGCTTACAGTAAGCGTTGTGGGAACATCTCGCTGCAGCGGTGCCTAAATCACGCTGTAGCGAGATTTTTTTTACCTCACTCCCACAACGCTTAGGGTAAGCGTTGTGGGAACTTCTCGCTGCAGCTAGATTTGTACGTAGATGTGCGAAGATCCCACAACGCTTACCCCTAAGCGTTGTGGAAGAGTTTTTATCCGCCAATTTTCCATAATGGTTTGCTTAAGCGTTGTGGGAACATCTTGCTGCGGCGTGATTTGTAATTCGTTGCGGCATGATTCCCACAACGGATACAAATAAGCGTTGTGAGAGAACTGTTATCCGCCAATTTTTCACAATGGTTAGCTTAAGCGTTGTGGAAATCAAAGATCCCACAACGCTTGTGGATAAACGTTGTGGGAAATCGGTCTTCCCACAATGGTTAATGACAAACGTTGTGGGATCTCTGGTTCGCACAACGCTTATTCTTAAGCATTGTGGGAACTCCATTTCCCACAACGCTTATTATAAGCGTTGTGGGATCCAACATTTTTAGTAGTGGGGTATATTACGAATATTCTTAAATGAAATAAGGAAGCATCTAGAAGCTCCCCCCTACGTAGAATTTCGGCCAACATGCATCAAGAGAAGAATTTTATTGCCCTTTAATTATAAGGATAATTACCCAAAAGAAAAAGAGGAAAAAAAAATCCTTGAGAATGATATAAATAAGTTAAGAAGGAAACAAATTTCCTCCTTACTTGATAGAAGTGGCCAGCCACATTAGAAGACAAAAGAGAGAGGAAAATTAAATATTGTGTCATGAATGCATAATAGGAAATGATAATTACCATTTCTTGATTTTCATTCTCCTATAAATAGAGTCTCACATAGAGATGTGAAAATAAGCTCATTCTTGCTCTTTGGCCGTCCATCACTCTCTCTCTCTAGAAATTCCTTTTTATTTTGCACCTAGATCCATACTTGATCTAAAGAATTAGCTTATGATCCAAGAATTGTTCTTGGTTCATATTGTATAATTGTGCCCACACACAAATCCTTAAACCTCTATAAAATCTTGAAATAGAAACCTTAGATTTCTCAAGTTCAAGAATAGACGTAAATGAATCGAGCCAAGGAAGAAGATCCATCTTTCTCAAGACGCTTCAAGTTTAAAAATACAAGAAAGGTTAGTATTCAAGTTATTTAAATAATGTTTTTAATTAGAACATGTATATGCACTTTGTTTAGGTTAGTAAAAATTGTTTTACTAGTAAAAGAAATTTTTATATTCCGCCATTAATGTGTTAATGATAAATTTTTCTTAACTCTACACTTATTTCAACACCGACATCGTGTCCTTTCAATATACTTTGTTCACGAGCACCTTAAATGTTTTCTATCTCAGATACGAAGATTATCCAACCAAACTGGAACATGGATTCATGCAGTTTCATACATACTTTCATAAACATATAACACCTAGTCATTCAACAAAAATGTCAAAAACTCTAAATAAGAGCTGGATTTGAGAGAACTGTAGGCGTCGATAGAATGAAGAAGAAAAAAAATATTTCAATCTGAATAGTCTTATTCCAAATCAACGCACAAAATATTTATTTTTTAATTAATTGACCATTAAGTCTAACGATTGATTTTCATCTTTATGGAAGAATATTTATTTGTTCTAATAATGCGCTCAAAACATAGATGGAGACTTTGGTATTGATTTGGACTTTTAAAATAACTTTAATGCATTATATTACCACCAATGTATATCAACACATTTACTCAAAATATATCGATAACTTCACCGAATATATGTATACATATATTTATATAGTTATATATAATATATACATATATTTATATATTATGCACTAGCTATATATGTCCTACCTTATTGGAACCAAAATATACATGCTAATACATATCTACGTCTACAATAATAGCTATGTAATATATAAATACTTAATTGCTTCTTTATTTAAAAAAATTAATAACTCATGTAAATATCTAACGTGTGAAACATTTCAATACACACCAATAAATATATATATATATAATATATATATATATAATATATAACTAACTTACTCAAGTAAGGGTAGCTTTGCGATCGATAGCAAAATGGGATCGTAGGTTCGTTGCTTTGTTACCAACTGTGCCGACTCAACTTTTCGGGTCATCATTCTAAACTTAATACGTTAACTTAAAAAACGGAGATATTTTTTTAAAATATCTTTCATTTACATATAAAGTTTAAACCTAAAATAAAAACAACTTTAAAAATAGTCTTTGACATCTTAAGTCACACAAAAATTAATTAAAAGAAAATATGAAAGTATATAGCTGAAAGTAATCAACAAAACATGAAATTGAACTCCAATCTTTTAAACGAAATAAATTTTGAAAATATAAGTCTTAACTATTAAGTATCGTAAACCAAATATTTAAAATGCGTAGCGGAAGTTTTTTAATAAAAAGTGAGCGGGAACCACAATTCCACCCCTTAGCCATTGAGCGTCGCTGATCAACCCTACTCACATGTTCATTTGTTGTTTACCTACAACACGGACGGATATACATAGTGAGCTAACGATCAGCGAAAATAACTATAACTCACAAAACAAAGTGGTGCACATGCATGAACTGATTATTAATATTTTGAATTAAAATCGTTACATAAGACATCTTAACATAATGTTTACATATTTTATAATTCGGGGTCCCCTAGAGTAGTCGTACCAATTTTAGGGTACACTTTGGAAACAAACTACGGAGCTGCAACATCGCATAGTTCGCACCATCATAAACATGTAACATATGAGAAAAACTCTCTTTTTGAGCCCGTAAATCGACTCGAGAGAATTCCCTTATTACCTCTGTAGCTCGAGGCGGTATGACTCTTTTACTTATTTTAGCACTTGATTATTAACGTTTCATGCAAACGTGACTTATAACAAGAACATGAATCCTACTATGACTAAGCGTAATAACATGTTATGCATATTCTAATAACTCATCATAACAAACCATACAATAATCATCACACATAATTTATCAACACATACTCGAGCATTTATAAAATACCACACAGTCAAACATAACACAAATAATAAGATACTCATCATATTAAACATTTAACTAATCTGTGTTGCAGTGAGATTATTCACACCTTGACTTATAAACGTAGGACTTTATTTCTTCGAACGATCGGAAAAGGTATCAAGACCTAATCGTAGAAAAATAATTAATATCTACGAAAATAGATTATGGATAGATTAAGGTTCTGTAACAACCTGAGAGATGTAATTTGACGGCAAAAGACGAAAACACTATTTGCCCTAGATTTCGATAAAAATATTAATTTCTGAGAAAATTCTAGAAAATTCCAGAAATTAGGGAAACCTAATTCAAGCGTCATTTTCTTCTGAAACATGATTAAAATCGGAATGGATAATAAGGAAAACTCAAATAAGAGTTTATAGTGTATAAACGATCTTTTGGTAAATTTTGATACTTGTTCGTAATAAAACCATAAATAAATATCGGGTGCTTAAAAACTCTTAAAAAATTTATCCTATCACAATAAGACATTAAATTAGTTTGTGTAAAAATTTCGTTCGTAAATTAGTAATGTAGCTATTTTAAATAAATCGATAAACATACTATTGAAAATAAGTTTAAATTCACAGTGCACCGATCATAATATATTTTTAATCTATAAACCAGTAGTCCAAAAATCATGAAATTTTAAAGCCGAATCTGCAAACAAGTTAAATATTAAGTCAAAATAATTATTTTAACTATTTAAAATAGTACTGTATTCCTAATTATATCTTCAGCCAAACGTATGTAACACACTTTTAAGAAAAATTGTAAACCATGCGTTTTACATTTCAAAATATAAACAAACATCTGTGCTTGTATTTTTCTTATTCTATAGAAATAGACTACAGAACTAATAAAACTAAATTATATATCATTGTAAATCGAACAAAAGAATTAATTAAATAAACTATGAGCAGTTTGTTCTAACCTTATTTCGTCTATGGAGCGGATCAAGGTCTCAAGACATAGCAAAACTTTCTAAAGCTTTTCTTCCCTTAATGGGTAAGTATAAGGTAAAATATTATCTATGTTTTGTAGTCTAGGGAGACATCTGACTATGAGAAAGAAAGAAAAGCAAAAACTAAAAAAGAAAAGTATCGGTGTTTTGGGGATACCAAAAAAAATATTTATTACAAAATAATATATCTCATTTAATATCCACTTATGGCAACCTTTATTTCTTATACGGTCGAATAAAGATATATAATACGTTTCCATGAGTTAGCCTATTTGAATTGCATTGACTGTAATGACAATCAATGCTAATACATATACCTATATTGAACCCACTAAATCACATACCCATTTATATATGTATATATAAAAGGCTGTAACCGTAAACATTATTTGATAAAATAATTAATATATGCATATACATATCATATATATACCCACTTAAGGATCACTATATACATATTAAATCCCTTTCTATATATAATTATATGAAAACCCATAGTATAATAGAATGAATTTATAGTATTCGTTCATAATATTCATGTACTCTTTTCTCTCTATATATACTGCACAAAATGTACTACGGATACCAAGAAAAGAAGATCATAACAGATTACATATTACATTTTTTTTCTTCCTTTGTAAACTATAGTGACAAAATTTATTTACTATCAATAATTACTACACGTGCACATATATGTATGTATAGAATAGTTCATTGAACAATTAGAGAGTAAAATAAGTACTTAGCAAAAATGCAGATGTAGAATATATACATACACACAAATTCTATATAAGAATTTATTTTATAAATACGCATTCTCTTTTAATTACTTTCGAAAGAATAACGTATTAATATTGGTCTGCGTATAAACTGATTATTACACACGTCAACTCTTAATTTAAAGTAGACAAATTTTTTGGGATTTCACATTCTCCCCTACTTATAAGAATATTCGTCCCGAAAATTAAATTAAAAGTCGTTGTGAATATAAAGATGTAAAGTATAACCTTTTGTATCACTGGATTGTACAAATTTAAGAGATATACCGATCTTCCTTTGTTGCAAGTAAATATTTTGTGGATCGGAAGTTCAATGAAATCAAATTAATTTAAATTACGTTACGGGAATGAAATATCTTGGAGTTATTAAAGGATAATAACAAATTCCGAGAGACCTTAATTATATTTAAATTAATAAGTGTAACGATAAAATTCTCGGGTTAGTCACAAATTAACTATCTATTTTTATCATGAATTTGTGGACATCATTTTGTGACAAGGACCTAATTGTTACCAAAATTAAGGACTTAAATGTCAAAAGAAAGTGAATTGGGGTCGCTTTAGAAAAGGGCGAAGAATTGAAGGATTTAATTAGCAAATATGGAAAAGTTGATAATGCTTCTTCTACACCTTATGTTGCAGGCCATAACATCAAAGAATAGGGTTGAAACCCACGAAAATAGAATGAGGGAGGGAGGGAGGGAGGGAGGGAGGGAGGGAGAGAGAGAGAGAGAGAGAGAGAAAAAAAAATCTTCGTCGGAATAAAGGAAATCGGCCGGAAGGAGAGATTGTCGGAGGTTCAAGGTAAGGAAACCTCTCCGATTCTTTTATTTCTTTGAGCTCCAATTTCTCAAAGTTAGGTTTCATCCATGGTTTTGTTTTTCCTCTTCGTTTCTCAAGCTTGGTGGTGCTTTAACGAAGAAGAACGGTGAAATCGAGGTTGGTTACATGTTTTCAACGACGTGAAGGTATTGATTTTCTAAACTCCCAATATTTGATTTTCGGATTAGGGTTCTTCATCCGAATTTGTGGATTTCGTGTTTGGTGAATATATTCATGGTTTATGGTGTGTTTGAGGTCGGAATTGAGAAGGATTATGTTTGGGTTCGGTTTGGATTGAGATTGAAAATGTGGAAAAAAAAAATATACATCCGACCTGATTCTTAATCGAGGTCAACGCCTCACCTGTGAGTGGGAATATTTTCTGATAGTATTTTTGGTGGATAGAATATGTTCTGGGCTTTCTAAAATATATAAGAATGTGAAATCTGAGAACCGAATCCGCGAATTTTATTATTGCGAGACATTTTTGAGATAGAAATTCTATTTCAAATTTAACTTGTAATGTGTCAATAGAAAGCTACAGATGTCTACTTTATTTAGGAATTAGAATGGGTTGAATTGGAGTTTTGTAACTTGAGATATGCGATGTCCGAGTGGTGGCAGAGTTGTCGTGCGGGTGTCGACGAGGCGAGGTCGGACCAGGCCGATAACGAAAGGCCTTTCGACTTTGGCTCGGAGGCTCATGCAATGTTCGTTCAGCGTGTAGCGAGTCAAAAAATTCCCAAGTCTTGATTCGAAGTGATTACGAACCGTTTATTATTTGTACGAGTAGTTTAATAATGTATTATTAATTATAGTAATATTATATTGCTAATGATTAAGTGTTTCAATTTTTGGGTTTTATTAAATATGAATTGTTAGAAAAAATTTGTTATTATTAAACTCGTTGATTATTCACGTAATTATTTAGTATTCTTATCATTTTTATGTATTTAAAATCGAGTTCGAGTATAAGCTCGGCTCTTTTAGTTGAGAAAAAAAAGAGTATATCAACGAGAGATGTTTTATTTATGTTATTTTCTTTAGTTTCAACTCTCGGGAATCTATTCTAAACTACAAGACTTGCCCAGTTATAAGAGTAGATGGTCGAATAATATATGACGTTTTTACATTGTTTCTTATGTTTTGCTCTGATTTGAGTGTTTGTATGCCGTTAACCGAGACGTTAGGGGTAGCGCAACTAGGGGAACATTTTGAATACGTTTGAAGTGGACTTCTTCTAGTAAGAATTTGTTCGTTAGTATGTCGATGAACGAGATACTAAGTACCCTCGACATTCAATCTTTCTCTTCTATAGATAAGTCCAGATCGTTGCAAGGATAGCAGCGAGCGTAAAGGTAGTACGTGGATGAAGCTACGTGAAGTAAAGAAACGACTCTTTTTGTTAAAAAGGATTCGGGATTCGAAAAAATCGTATCCAGGTAAGTAGAAACATTTCAACTGTATCAAAAAAAATGATGTGTTGTGTGTATGCTTGCATGTGTACGACATTTATCTTTATTGAGGTGATTGCATTTGCATACATGTGCATATTTTATAAAATGAAAGTGAAAATAGTTTGAAATGAGAAAAGAAGTTTATGTAGAAATGGTGCGTATTGTGAGTCGTTCATGGATGGCTTGGCTAGTTCCTAGGATCGGGGAATCAGTTTGGTTAACTCCTAGGATCGGGGAGTTAACTATGACTCGTGAGATAGGATTGGTCTCACGAGTCGTCGGGCCATATGTAATACTGGGTACCGTTGGTCGCGACCGCCAAACCATATGTAGTTTGGGACCTTATGGTTTTGGTTGAGTTAGTCATACATGTATGTGAGACAAGTCATGGTGAACCTCTTACAACACATACCACGTGCGCGAGTAAGAAAAATTATCAAATGAGAAAAGCTGAAAAGAATGGATTGATTTGTAATTGACATTCATATCATATGCATCGTTTCTGCTTACTTGGCATTATCTCGCTCAGTTTTGTGATACAGGTAAAGGGTGTAAATAAAATATGCAAGTACAAATAGCAGGTTGACTGGAAGGCGCTTCCACACGGGCAAGACCTCGTATATGAACTAGTTTGACCTGATGGGCCTTATTTTGAGTAATGTTTTTTGAATTATGTGTGAATAAAAATATATTATGAATGTTTATATCGTGTGATGTGTGTCTAAGCCTAGGAGGTTAATGTTTGAGGAGGTTGTAATGCTTTATGTACATGTAAACTAGGTGTTACTAGATTTCAAGTTAAGTCAATGTTAATTTGTATGTTGGTATGAAAAGTTGTCACACGACATGTCGTTTATACTTTGACAAAAAAAAACTACCCCAAATTTTGATTGAAGGATAAACGACTTATCTGGGTGTGACAAAAGATTACTAATTTGCGAGTACTAAACTCATAAGAATAAGTTGAAATATCCGACCTCATATCATTTTCTTGTTATCATATAGTTTCTTCTATGTTGTGATTCCTACATAGAATCTTGTTTAAAGAAATTATCTACATTCTAAGAATCTTTCCATTACTGTTGTGAAAATCGCGCGAGCAAGTGTACGCGTCGAACAAGTAATATAGATAATAAGTTCAGTTTGTTCCCACGAGGATTTATATTAAACGTGAATCAATGTCCACTACAATTTAAATCAAGAGAAAATGTAAAGTGAGGAAGGTGGCTTCTAAAATATTAAACAACTAAATTAAAACGTTTAAAGATGGATGTGAAGGAACAAGGGTGTGGTTTCACTTTTCTATCCTATTGTCGGGATTTCTAGAGAAACGAAGAATGATAAATCCTATGGCTATGCTAATCGTGTTCACATGAATTTTATCGCTAACCCTCACAAGAGTGATATTAACAACCTAAGACTAAGAACTCTTTTTACCTCTCGGTCTCAAGGCAACGAACCTAGCTTGCTTTATGTTTTGGAACACTCACTCGACTCCCTAGCAGCTGTGGCTATCTCTATACTTCACAGAATGTACTACAGTACTCTATTTTATTCGCACGACTAATTAAACCTCACTAGAGAGAATAACTAATCCTAAAATCAAACATACGATGATCGGGCATATACGAGCATTAAGAACAAAAATAGAATAAACACCAACCAAAGAATCAAATCAAACTTCAAAGCAAACTAGAATAAGTCCATGACAATTATCAAAAAAAAAATCCACCACCACCCTCTAAGGGATTACTACATAGTGATGGTGGAAGGACTAGAAAATAAACAAAAACAATGATTCATAAATAAACAAAGCATAATGACTAAATAGAGTTTCAGAGGGAAGGGAGAAAGAAAAACTAGATATGAAGTTGCAGGCTCGTCACAGCCTCCAAAATGTCTCATGTCTTCTTCTCCGTTCACCTCCAGCTCCTCCATGGTGTTTTCTCTCTCTAAAAACTAAAAACAATCTAGAATGACTTCTAAGAGGCTGCTATTAGGTTATATGGGCGAGCTCCTCAATTTTGCGCAGATCTGGCCTTCAAAAACTGATCGAACGGCTCAAAACCGCAGTCCACGTGTCAATTTAACTTGATGTCGGAACCCATCGTGTCGTGATGCATTCCATCGCGTCGCAGTGGACTTCTGTCGCGTCGCGATGGGCACTCTGGTCGTCTGTGCGCTGCTTCACCTTTTATCACCTATCTTGAGCTCCGGGTATCGGAATTGAGATCCGTAAAATGTTCCGGACTCCTTGTGAATGCCCCATCGTCCTAGGCTGCTCTTTTTTATCTTTCTCTTTTGAATCTAAAATACTCATCTTCACTTCTTTGCATCTTATAGATCTTTCCGGACCTGAATGTCCTGAAAACATCACACAAACTATAAAAACTATCAAAATACTTGAGGATAAACATCGAGATCTTGAGAGGGAAAATTTTGACTCTTGACCTTCTAGTGCATTGTCTTTCAACCTTGAGATCTCGGGGTCACTCCTTTGAGCTTCTTCAATTCTTTCAAAAAAGTCTGACCGTAAGGTCATATTTGCTAATCCTCACGTGACAATTTCAACTTGCAAACGATTGATTTCGTTAACGAGTTGAGGGGAAAATGCTTGCATCATCCATAGTCTTACATTATCTTTACGACTTAGTGCATCTGTTACCACGTTTGCCTTTCCTGGATGCTAATGGATACCACAATCATAATCCTGAACTAATTCTAACCATTTTTGTTGCCTCATATTCAATTCTTTCTGTGTGAATATGTACTTTACACTCTTATGATCTGTAAATAATTCACACCGAACTCCATACAAATAATGTCTCCAAATCTTGAGGGCAAATACCATCGCGGCTAACTCCAAATCATGAGTATGATAATTCCTCTCGTGATTTTTAAGTTGTCGTGACGCATTGGCCACTACTTTGCCATTTTGCTTCAAACATCACCAAGACCTATCTTTGACGCATCACTATAGATAGACAATGGTTCTCCAAGTTCAGGAACTATAAGGATTAGCGCAGAGGTAAGTCATCTTTTTCGATTCGCGAAAACTTTCTTCACACTTCTCGTTCCACTCGTATTTCTTATCTTTCTTTGTGAGGGTAGTAAGTGGAACAGCTAATGTAGAAAATATTTCCATAAATCTTCTATAGTTGCCTACTAAACCGAGAAAACTTCTAATATCAAACACACTTCGAGGTAGCTTCCAATCATTTACATATTCTATCTTGAAAAGATCGGCAGAGATCCCATCTTTAGAAACGACGAATCCGAGAAAATGCACTTTACCCAACCAAAATTCACATTTTCGAGAACTTAGCATATAGTTGATGTTTTCATTGTGTCTGAAGTGCAACTCGTAAATGACTCTCATGATCTCCAACATTCTTAGAGTAAATCAAAATATCATCGATGAAAACAATGACAAATTTATCTAAGACGTCTCTAGAGATCATGTTCATCATATTCATGAATTAATATAAGGTTTTAGTAAGTCTAAAAGGCATGACCATGAAATCGTAATCATCACAATGAGTATAGTAGTAATGCTAGGTTAGGTTGGCCATCCAACTAAAAAGGTGGTTCCGAGATGCGAGGATGTTCTCCTCCTAGTTAATTATTAAATGAAGCGCCAAGAGGGGCATATTGATTAGGACTGTCGGAGACACTGTCTTTGTCTCTCTCCCGACTTCGTGTCCTTTCAATATACCTTGTCCACGAGCACCGTGAATGTTTTCTATTTTAGATTTGAAGATTATGCCACCAAGCTGGAACATGGATTCATGTATTTTCATACATAATTTCATAAACATATAACACCTAGTCATCCGACAAGAATGTCAAAAACTCTAAATAAGTGCAGGATTTGAGAGAACTGATAGAATGAAAAAGAAAAGAAATCTTTCAATCTGAATAGTCTTATTCCAAATCAACGCACAAAATATTTATTTTTTAATTAATTGACCATTAAGTCTAACGATTGATTTTCATCTTTATGGAAGAATATTCATTTGTTCTAATTATGCGCTCAAAACATAGATGGATACTTTAGTATTGATTTGGACTTTTAAAATAACTTTAATGCATTATATTACCACCACCACTAATGTATATCAACACATTTACTTAAAATATATCGATAACTTCACCGAATATATATACATATATTTATATATTATGCACTAGCTATATATGTCCTACCTTATTGTAACCAAAATATACATGCTAATACATATCTACGTCTACAATAATAGTTATGTAATATATAAATACTTAATTACTCCTTTATTTAAAAAAAATTAATAACTCATGTAAATATCTAACGTGTGTAACATTTCAATACACACCAAAATATATATATATATATATATATATATATATATATAATATAACTTACTTACTTGAGTAGGGCAGCCGTGCGATTGATAGCAAAGATTGATAGCAAAGGGGGTTCGTAGGTTCGTTGCTCTGATACCAAATGTGACGACCCGACTTTTCGAGTCATCATTCTAAACTTAATACGTTAACTAAAAAAATGAAGATATTTTTTTAAAATATTTTTCATTTGCATATAAATTTTAAATCTAAAATAAAAACAACTTTAAAAATAGTCTTTGACATCTTAAGTCACACAAAAATTAATTAAAAAAAATATGAAAGTATATAGCTGAAAGTGATCAATAAAACACGAAATTGAACTCCAACTTTAGAAACGAAATAAGTTTTGAAAATATAAGTCTTAACTATTAAGTATCGTAAACCAAATATTTAAAATGCGTTGCGGAAGTCTTTTAGTAAAAAGTGAGCGGGAACCACAACTCCACCCCTTAGCCATTGAGCGTCGCTGATCAACCCTACTCACATGTTCATTTGTTGTTTACCTACAACATGGACGGATATACACAGTGAGCTAACGCTCAGCGAGAATAACTATAACTCACAAAACAAAGTGATGCACATGCATGACCGATTATTAATATTTTGAATAAAAATCGTTACATAAAAGATCTTAACATATCCTCCAACGTCTGGATAGTCCTTTCGGATTGACCATCAGTCTGAGGGTGAAAAGCGGTGCTAAATTTCAGTTGTGACCCCAACGACCTTTGCACGCACCTCCAAAACTTAGACGTGAAACGACCATCACGATCTGAAATAATGGAAAAAGAAACTCCATGCAATCTCACTACATTATTAACGTATAACTCGGCCAACTTCTCGACGGTGTACGTGATCTTCATTGGGATAAACCTAGCAGACTTGGTCAGACGATCAACTACTACCCATATAATGTCATAACCTTCGACCGTCTTAGGTAGCCCAACCACAAAATCCATGGTGATTTGTTCCCACTTCCATTCAGAAATCTCAATGGGTTGCACTTCTCCAACTGGTCGTTTGTGGTCGGCCTTTATTTTCTGTCTTGTGAGACATTTACTATCAAACTTTGCAAATCACCTTTCATTCCGTTCCACCAAAAATGTTCTCAGAGGCCTTGATACATCTTTGTGGAACCTGGGTGCACTGAATATAGTGTCTCATGTGCTTCGGCTAGAAATTGTCTTCGTAACTCATCATTATTGGGCACGCAAATTATTCCATCAATAAAATAGTACATCATCCTCTTGAGAGGGAAATTTTGACTCTTGACCACTACATAATTATTGGGATCGGTTGCTAATAAGGTGGTATTCATCACCACAAGATCTTCCGCACTACGTAAACCACGACTCTCACGAACGCGAAGCGATCTCGAAAGTAAAGCCTCTATAAATAGAAGAGACGAACACAACATACGGAATTACTTTTGTATATACACAACCACAAATCTAAAAGTTCATTTACCGTTCCTCACTTTCATTTACATTCTCTTTACTGTATTTGTTTGTATTGTGATCTATCTAAAACAAATTATTGCCTAAACACTTTAATTTATGAATTTCGTAAAATATTTGTCGTACCACTTCCAACGAAATAAAAAGTTAGAATAGTTTATGGTAATTTCTCAACTATTGCATGAACAAAAATAATTAAAACTCTAAAATCAGTCCTCCATGTTTCTTAGGTTACCTGTAATCTCTTATATGTTAGACAATTATCTAGAGATTCTAGTTGTCATGTGATTTTCTACGACTACGATTACCATCTCCAGAAACATAACTTGTTTATGACTATTGGAAACACTAAGATGAAAAAATGATTTTATTATATTTTGAAGTTATTATCTGTTAATCAAATTGCTTAAGGATTTAGCACCATCAGTTCTCTTTGTGTTGATAATCAAATAATAGTTTGGAATTTATAGATTGGGTCATCCTCGTATTTCCTTTTTAAAACATTTGTTTCTAGCACTATTTTAAAGGTTGAGCCCTTGTCAGTGTGAAAGTGGTGATTGGACCCAAGACTCAACAAAAATCGTATGTCCAGCTTCTTATCGACATTCAGCTTTCTTATTTGCTCAAAGTGGTTGAAAACGTGATACGTTAACTGTTTTATAATGTTTCTTTGGATGTTACTGGCGTATGTTGAGATATTGAACACAATAGTAATATCGACAGTAAAATAAACGACACAGAGAGTTGTTTACCCAGTTCGGCAACTGTCTACATCTGGGGGATACATCTCGGTGAAAAAGTATACTATATGAACGGAACAGCAAAAAAACAAAGGGTTTACAAGTGAATTTTCAATTCCTAAATCTAACACTTTCGTTCTGAAGTATCACTCGACCTAAGGCTCTCCTTATGTGTGAGCCTTGCTCAATTTTTTCACCTCAATCACCCACCGGTGTTTCGAACCTAGGCTCTCCCTAGGAGTGAGCTCTCCTCATTTTTCATAACACACGCAGTGTTTACGATAAAACATTAGAAGGAAAGATAGAACATAAAAGCGCTCACAGGTTTTGTTCTCCTTCAAGTAACAAAATCTTTACACAACCCTTACATGGCTGAAACACAGGTTGTACACTCCAATGTTGATATGGGTTTTCGGCGCAGGAAGATTTAACCCTAAGGACGAAGAAAACGCTTCCTTTTCTATATGAAACAAAACAAAAAAAAACTGTTCTCGTATCTGAATTCGAGACAGATGGCCCAATGGAAGACAGCTGAGTTTCATTAAACTAATAATACGCAGTACAAAAGCTGTCAGGCAGACATGGCACTGTACCCTGGTAGGAGATGTCTTCTGAACATGTGAGAAACATATTGAACAACATCTTCGACAACATGAGTTTTGCATTAATGAAAATAGCTAATAAACTTGTACTAACAGTGGTGTTTGGAGACCTTCCAAATTCTGATAAAATAAATGATATGTTAGGTTTACATAATGAAGAAAAAGCTTGAAGTTGAACACATATTTTTACTTACTTTCAGAAAATGCTGGAGATTCAATTTCAAAGATTTTTAAGAAATAAACATATTAAATCGGAAGTAAGAAAATTGAAGGAATTAGTTTAGCCCCGTTAGACGGTTTCTTTGAAGTTTTTTATTGCCTTCCACAGGTTCTGGATAAATTGAGCGAAAGCGTCCCATGATACAATAACTTCAAGACAAGTCTAACACCACTTGAAACGTTTTCGGCGAACTAGAACCAGAGTGCCGAACTTCTACCGGACTATAAAAGAAAAAACAATTTCGGAGAGGGAGAGAGAATAGGAAATTGAGAGACCAATGATTTGTCTCGGTTTATAGATGTGTTAGGAATGAGTGTTTCGGTCTCTATTTATAGGGGATTCTGCAAGTGGTTACAAAACATTTATCAACTCGGCCATTTAAGGCTCTCAATGCTATTTACTCTTGCGACTTCAATGGCCAAAATTGACCACCTTTAATGGCCACCTAACCGCCCATAAACGTGCAACTAAATGCACATAAGTTCTTAGTTTTATGTTAATTTCCATAATAACGTATAGGTTATTTGTGGAATTAAAACTCATTTGAAGTGACTTTTGTAATAAAAAGATCAAGATTGGGCCCGGAAGCCTGAAGGTCTAAGAAGAGCCCAAGATCGAAAACCTGAATCCAAGTTCGGCCCGGCCGGCTCGGCGGAGACGCACGTATGTGCGCGCGAGGGGTTAGAGATAAGTCATTCGCACTTATCTCCCTTGCACTTGGATATCACATTCTCAAGGAGAATTTCTTCACATTCTCAACCAATGTGAGACTCTTTTTCATACACTACCAAGTGTATCTCTTTATTCTCACTTATTTAAATAACACATAACATATGCGATTTAAACATTCTTATACCATCAATTTCTCATTCATTATAAACATCATTTTGGCAAATAAATACTTAATGTTATACCTGTCGCAGCGAGAAATAAAAATACGAAAAAAAAATATTTAATTCTGATGAATAGATCTCACTCGAATATTTAATCGAAAATCAATCAGGCGCTGGATATAAATATTCTTTTAAAACCTAATATTCAAAACACTAATAATTGAACGGAGTATTCTAATAAATATATAAGAAATATTTGTAACTGAAAAGTGTATGTTGCATCAATCTACATAGCTGAATGGAAAAATAAAGATTTGTTAAAAACACGTGCTATGATGTCTTACGTGTATAATCAAATAATTACGAGGAATTGTCAGAAATATTTTTCCAATATTTTTTCTCATTTTCGTCAAAATAAAATTCTCACTTTGTCATTACACATTATCACTTACTGTGTTTGGAGACCTTCCAAATTCTGAGAAAATAAATGATAGGTTAGGTTTACTTAATGAAGAAAAAACATGAAGTTGAACACATTTCTTACAAACTTTCAGAAAATGCTGAAGATTCAATTTCAAACAATTTTAAGAACTAATAATTGGACGGAGTATTTTAATAAATCTATAAGAAAATTTATAACTGAAAAATGTATTTTGCATCCATCTACATACCTGAATGGAAAAATAAAGGTTTTCTAAAAGCTCATGCTATGATGTTTTACGCGTATAATAAAATAATTATCACGAATTGTTAGAAATACTACATTTTCCAATATTTTTTTCTCATTTTTCGTTAATCCTCACTTTGTCATTTTTCCTTGATATATTTTCTCATTATTTTCACGAAATGTTAAATTATTTTTTGTTACACTTTTTACAAAGGCTTGATCCTTACCAAAACATTTTCTCCAATGATCTTTCTCTTTATTAAACTTTTTTTGGACCTTTTTATCAATTTTTTTATTCTTATACAATCATTTTCCAAATTCAAACCAAGCACTCATATTAATCAAATGTTCATTACTTGTCTCATGACTCTTCAATTTGTGACTAAGGTGTTTTCAATCTCTAGTTCCTTCATTTTCTAGATGACTTAGTACATTTTTTTAACACCAAATAAATTGCAACAAAAACAATATACTTTGTCAAACTCTTTAGATTAAACCAACCATCTTGTATCATTTTTATCTCCATTTGATTAAATTCTTACATAATGAAATATTTAAAGTGTCTAGAATTTTCATCTTTGGAAAAAAATATATCACTTTCTCATATTGTACCTTTCTCTATTACTAATATTTTTGAGTTTTTACCTGATTTTTTTCCATCTTCCCGGATTGTAAATACGACTCAAATCATTATTGATTTCTTGATTTTCGTTATCATCTATTTTATTATCAATTTCTTGTGTATTCTCAAGGATTTGTTTATTGCTATCACCTAATACCTCTTCATCAATTTCTTCATTCGATTCATTACTTGAATTTTCTCGTATTTTTGTTGTATAAAATAAATATTTCAATAGCTCCTTTTCGTAATTTGATAATTTTATAACCTGATTGGAATTTCCTATTCGACATATCAAACACTAGATACTAATATTATGAGAAAAAAAACACAAACAAAATTTATAAATTATAAACAACAAAACTAATAGAGAACAAATTAAAAATACAAATAATAATAGTTAAAAGAAGAAATATGGATATTAATTCATCTTTTTATCTTGAAAACCTGAATAAAGATAAGAAGTAGAAGTTGAGCTTTTTTCATATAAATATATCTCACAACAAACTCTTTTTTTCTCTCTTGAGCGTGTCTTTTTTTTTTTTAGTATTGAAATGCAATTGTAAATGTATAAACCATTTGAATTTTCAAAATCATACAAAAAAAAAAAAAAAAATTAACGTCAACATTATATATGAACGGCTATTTTATAGCCTAAACACCATTAAATTTGCAGTCATTTGTTGTTGAAATTTTCAAAACGCTCCAAACTTCATAGTGGGCTTTATTTCCTAATAAAGTACAGCCAAAATAAAGAAAATTAATGGGTTGGAGTCTGAACATATTAATGATAAGATATCCTCATGCGTCAGTTATTTTATTTTTTCTCTCGACAAAACTAATCGAAAGTATTTTTATTTTTCATAACGTAGACCTTTATTGGTTGGAGTTCTTGGACCGCAGTCCCTCTCACTCGTCCATTGGACAGGGCCTGAAATAGAAATATGACAGGTAATACATGTTTTCAGCACTATCCTACAAAAGATTAGAAAGTGTTTTATTTTCATATTTTTTAAAGCCTCGATGTTTATGCTTCTAATTTTATAAATGTTAGAAGTTCGCGCTACGTTTAACATGGTCATAAAATAAATGCATAAATAATAAAAGAGCCCAATAAAGAAATCAACCAGAGACCATGAATAAAACGAAGTGCAGAACAGAAACCACTTATATAAGGAAACATGTATGAACAAAACTTTATGCATTTCAGCTAGACCAAAAGCCAATGAATAACAAAAGTATCGTGTACCACCAAATTTAGACCATCGGAGTCGAAAAGCATTTTTCTTCTTCGGAAACTTGCGATATAATTTTTAATGTACGGGTGGTCTTTTATTGGTTAGACTTCTAGTTGAGCAACTCAATGACAAACAAAATTCACCAGAAGACGTCAATGGCATGACTTGGTGGGCACGAAATTATTTCATACTCTTTTAGTCTTTTACCTTATTTTAACTATACATGTATATATCAGCCTCTCGAAAACAAACACAAAAAAACGAAAATTTTCAACTACCCGCACCCAAAGTTTCCAGTTAGGGATGAACTTCAATAAAATAAGTATAAAAAATAAACAAAAAATTGAATCTACAATTATTAAAGTATCTACAACATTTATGAATGCCCAAGTAAACATGTTGTAAATCTCCATCTCATCATTATGACGTGGCTATAAATTTAACTCATATTACTTTTGTCACGAATTTGATTTTTGAGCATAATAATTTGAAATAACTTTGTAAGCAGTTACAATCCGTTTACTAAAGCTTGAATATTTTAAAATTGGTTATTAAGTAATATAGCCTTTAAACATATGGGGTTTCTAAAATGATTAACGTTTGATTAAACTTTGGTTAATGGTCACGTTACAATTTAACCAATTTCTTTAGACTATTTTCACTCAAAAGTTTCCCCAATAATAACGTGACTATTGAATGAGCGGAAATTTTTTTTGACGAAAATAGTTCAAAAAATTTGGTTAAACTTTAACGTGGTCATAACCAAAGTTTAACCAAATGTTGGTCGTTTTGAAAATACATACCAAACGTTGACCATTCCACTAATTATTTGTTTTAAAATTCATATATGTTAATATGAGTTAATATGAGTACCCTAAAATAAATTAGTTAAATTAAAAGTAATTGAAGATAATTTTTTCACCGTATTATGGTTACAAGACACGACTATAATTTAGCAAAACAAAAAGAATCTTACTTCAATTTCCCTATGATACAGTACTAAAATCATATATATTATTGTTCCCCATCTACGTGGCTAATTATTACAAAACATTTGTCAAAGCTTAAAAATCAACGAGAGGACTTGTCAGCTATCTAGATTCAACAATCGCGTAAGCCCTTATTGGTATTTTTTTTTATAAGGTAGATTTCATATGCAAAACCAATTCTTACCTTTTTTGTCAATTTCGTGTGGTAATTATGAAGACAATGCTGATCGGGTTATATAAAGAAACAGGCTTTTTTCCTTTTCAGCTTTTTAGCTATGAATATATTTCAAGCACTTGGTCAATTCTACCGGCGGAGAATCTTCCTAGTTCCTACCTCAGAGAAAGGAACATTGTCTATTATTGGTGTAAAAGAGAAACTAAACACGTGTGAGTAATAAACTTTCGTGTTTATTATTGAAAGCTATCATTATAGCTCATGTACGTAAACCGATAGTCAACTCAGCCTGAATCAATTCAGAAATTTAATCAATTGTCGATGTCATAAAAATTGGCCAATTCAAGTCTATCTAAACAAATATATAAACTCAAGTACCAAACACAATTCAAGTGTATTGAATGCACAACATAATTTATTGACTTTTAATTTTCTTTTCTCGTTTCATGTATGTATTACATGCATATATAAATATATGAAATACCACCGTCAATTGATACATTCGATCGCATCTCAATTGTCAAAATATTTAATACATCACACGAGTTATAAGACTTTATAACCACATTCACTTTGTTGTAAGTATATCGTCGACATTCCAACAATATACATGAAGAATGACGCTTCCAAAATTCATTCTTTTTACTTTTCTTTACCAAAATGAAAAAAAAAAAACTAGCATGACTTAATGACGGTTCATAAACTAATATAATTAATTTATTTGAATCACGTTTAGAAGAAGTAACAAACGTATTATTGGTTAATTTTCGTTTCTTCTCCACGTGTTCTAGATCTCGTGAAACTACTTATTCAACATCCAGCATTCAAAAGTACACAACTAAACTCCTGAAGATTGTAAAGTTCCATGAAATGATGATAATTAAGCATTTTATTTTTACGTTTAGTCATCGTATATGTGCTTAGGTAGCATTGTTATTTCATCTGTGACGCATCAACAATGTTTCTAGAATTATCGCATTTTATTTTCAAACTATGTTGGTTAGTCTATCAATTTCAAGTGTATTTAATAACCAAAATTTCACTATTTTCACCATCAACTCATACTGAGATAAAATTATGCACTCTCAATTAATTGCAAAGCTACTTGCAACTCTAACTTTTATGCAGTTTTGTTTTGTTCATCCAAATAATTATGTTACCATTCACTTTTATAAAAAACCAATTAATGATTTTACTAAAATAAATAATTTTTTCGCCACCAATGCGCAAAAAACAGCCCCAACCATTCAATAACAGACTCACATGAGAGATTTCAAGGTCTATGGGAATGTAGTCTTTGGAAAAAATTTAGGCGAGATCGGGAACTGCTCCACCCTGAATTCCTTAAGCTCCACTCAAACAGCCTCAGCTGTCCGATCCCCGACGATATCACCCACTTACTCCAACTAAAAAAAATTCGACCCGGGAATGAACAAGCTCACCTGGAACAACGAAACTAAATTTGCTTGTTCACCAGCATGTTGTTGCATTTGGCTTTAGTATGTTCTTGAAATGAATATTAGCCGTGTGATTTTTTTCTAAAAAACTTATTTATTTTAGTAAAATTATTAATTTGTTCTAAAAGTTGGATGAGTAATTCGTTCTAAAGACAATTTAGAGTAATTTTGATAACAAATTCGACTAGAGTATGAACATTATTATCTCTGACATAAATGGAAAGATGAATCTTATAATTGTTAACAATATTACAAATAATATTGACCAAAATGAAAGACAATAAGCAAAGAAATAAAATACTAAACCGGAAGTAAGAAAATAGAAGGAATTAGTTGAGGCCCGTTGGACGATTTACTTGAAACTTTTTATCGCCCTCCAAAGGTGTTGGATAAATTGAGCGAAAGACTTGAAACGTCTTTGGCGAACTAGAAATAAAGTGCTGAACTTCCACCGAACTACAAAATGAAAAACAATTTTGGAGAGAGAGAGAGAGCATTGCTTTGTCCCATAGAGGAGTTACATCACCAACCATAATCTCAATTATTTAAGGTTGTCAATGCTCTTTTCTCCGGCAACTTCAATAGCCAAAAACCGACATAAACGTTTTTGCGGAATTAAAACTCATTTAAAGTTACTTTTGAAATAAAAAGATAGAGATTGGGCCTAAAAGCTCAAAAATGAGCCAAAATTACC
Source organism: Urtica urens (assembly GCA_958296335.1). NCBI lineage: Eukaryota > Viridiplantae > Streptophyta > Magnoliopsida > Rosales > Urticaceae > Urtica > Urtica urens. The sequence continues at coordinate 3,803,321 of OY282525.1, forward strand.
AAGATTCAAGATCCGAGACCGAGCCCGGTCTGATGTGTGTGCGAGGGGTTAGAGCTAACTCATGCACACTCTCATCCCTTACACTTAGATGTCATCTTAAGGAGGAGAATCCCTTATAAACACTTAACCAACATACATTCTCAACCAATGCGAGACTCTTTTCAATACACTATCAAGTGTATCTCCTTATTTTTTCACTTCTTTAAATAACACATAACATATGTGATTTTTAAGCATTTTTAGAACATCAATTTTTCATTCATTAAAGCATAATTTTGACAAATAAATACTTAATCTTATACCCGCCGCAACGAGGAATAAAAATACGAAAAAATTTATTCGATTTCAATGAGTGGACCCCCATCAAATATTTAGCCAAAAATCATTCACACCCTAAATATAAATACTCTTTTAATACCTAATATTCCGACAATAATTTATCATTCTAATAAATATCTCAATATTCCTCAAAAAAAAAAAATCTCAATAAATATTTTAATTTATTAAGCGTTCAACACTCAGAATGCAAATTTGGTATTCCCCTATTGATAAACAAATCTTACATAGATATTCTTTCCAACTTTGTGGTACGCAAAAGCGCCTCAACTTGGTTCCCATTAGGCCCACTAAAACTGAACTCTCATCTCTGACCCAATTTATTGTCCTCATTCATATTCGGAATTTCATTGGTCCTTGGATAACTCTCTTTTCACATTGATAAGAACTCAAATTATATTATATTATTAGATAATCGGTTGAAGATTATTATACCATGGGTCATGCCCCATGACCGTACGCCAAATACTAAGAGTCAATATAATGTTAATTTAATTCCATATTGAACATCGATTATCATATAGTAAATATGGGTTGGCATTAATTATTCTTTCGTGTTACCAAATATTCACATGTCACACACAAAAGTCCAAACCATTTAACTATAAACTCTTCTAACGGATGTGATCGCCGTCTCATGCTAGCTTGGCCTTGATTATTTCTCATTATTCAAAGAATAAATAAATCTCCACAAATCCAATTTCGCATTGATTACACAGTGCACAATCACCTACGTACTCTCTCTCTCCTCTCTCCTCTCTCCACTCATGTATTATATATATACATAGATAGATATAGTTGTACTGAAGAAGAAGAAGAAAAAGAAGAAGAAGAATAAGAAGCCCACAGTAGTCATACATTGATGATCCCTAAGCCTTCAAAACTAATTCGATATGAAGTTCGGGAAAGAATTTACAGCTCAAATGGTCCCGGAATGGCACGAAGCTTACATGGACTACAATCACCTGAAGAAGATCCTGAAAGATATACTCATCTCCAAGCAAAAGCACTCCGAGTCCATAACTACCGTTGATCTGAGCCATAGCTCTCTGAAGAGGAAGATTCATCTCTACCGAGCTTTCAGCGGCCTCACGACTTGGAATCGCTCGAACTTGACGAGGAGCAGCGACGAGGAAGCGGCGGTTCTTTTCGCCGCCGCCGACGGCGAAGCCGAAGCTCACGTGCCGGCATTCTTCACCGGAATCGAAGGCGAGCTCCGAAAGGTCGCGAGGTTCTACTCCAGCAAGGTCGAGGACGTCGTCGCCGAGGCCGACGAGCTTAGCAGGCAAATGGATGTTTTGATCGCGCTCAGAGTCAAGATCGAGAATCCAGAGGCAAGTCTGGGAAAGTTCAACAATCCCGATCGAGAACAAGGTAATTTCAATTTCTTTCGGGAGATTTCACAAGTTTGAGAAAGGTTTTCTTTTTTTTACAAAATTTATATATTATTATAATATCTTGAAGGCGAAGTGAAGCACATGGATGCGATTCGAGAGATTGAGATGAACAGAAAAGGAGTGGTTAGAGACGAAGAAGAAGAAGAGGAAGATGATGATGATGATGATGATGATGAAGAACAAGGGATAAATCCGGTGAGAGAGGTGAGCGATCAGAGTGGAAGTAGCAGCGGAAATGAAGTGGAAGGAGCGATGATAAGTCCGATTGTAATACTTGATAGTGTGAAGATAAATAAGGGGCACGAGACTCCGATTTCGGCCTTGAAACGCAAAATGGTTCAAGCTTATTCTTCGTCAGAGTTCAACAAGGACCAGCTCAAGCAATCGGAGGAGTTGATGGCAAAGGCTTTTGTAGAGTTCTACCAGAAGCTCAGGCTATTGAAGAGCTACCGGTAAATATAAGCAAAGACAAACGATGAACCAAGGTATGGAGTCTCGAGCCTTGACTAATTGTTTCTTGTTGATCTTCTGCCAGGTTTATGAACAGGCTGGCTTTCTCCAAGATCATGAAGAAATACGATAAGGTCTAATTAATCACTTATTATTTTTTCTTTCATAAACTTCTAATTCGATGGACTAAAATAGTCGTGTTAGTAATCCAGATCACAAAGAGGAGTGCTTCAAAGACTATCTTGGACATGGTTGATAGGACCGATCTAGGAAGCTGCGAAAAAGTAAGTGCCGCTCGTTTTAGTTATCAATCAACAAACATCTTGTGTTCATAAGCAATGATGATTAGTAAGTCGTATGGTCTGCATTGTTTTCTCAGGTTACTAAGCTGATGGAGAGAGTTGAAGCTGCCTTCATAAAGCACTTCTGGAATGGAGACCGGGAAAAGGGAATGAACATCTTGAGGCCAAAACGTCGAAGAGAAAAACACACCATTACGTTTTTCTTGGGTAAGAAGTTCGTTAATTCAATAAAATGAAAGAAGAAACAAATATATACTGATGTCGTTTTGCTAAATAATTTGCAGGCTGTCTCTTTGGCTGTTCACTGGCTCTCGTAGTGACTATTGCCGTGCTTATACACGTGAGAGGTATCGTTGACAGCCAAGGTCGTAGTACATATATGGAAAATATATTTCCTCTTTACAGGTAAACTTCTTGATTCTCATATAATTGTCTATTCGAGTTTTGGTGACCTTACTGAGTTTAGTTTGACCCGAAAGTCCCTTGGAACAATAAATATGATATTCACATTGCATAGTTGAAAGATTGAACAGATATACGGCACACAATCTGATACTCATGGACCTTTATAGTTTCCCGGATTGTACTCTCTGTCTCTCCAATCAAAACATTTTCTCAACATAGTAAACTTCCATGTGTATTTGTGTGTTCTCGACTCTCATATTCTAATCGTATTTTCACGGATTTAGAAGAAAAAAATCTCTTTACATTCTAATTAATGAGTACCGTCTTATAATTCATTTTATATATATCTTCAGCTTGTTTGGGTACATCATCCTTCACATGCTTCTGTTCGGGGGGAACATATACTTTTGGAAGCGGTACCGAATCAACTATCCATTCATATTCGGGCTCAAAGAAGGAACTGTTCTGGAATACAGAGAGGTATTTCTTCTCAGTGCAGGTCTCTCAGTTCTTTCTTTGGCTGCTGTAACCTCGAATCTGAATATGGATATGGACCGAAAAACTAACCACTTCAAGACGTTACCCGAACTTGTTCCTCTCATACTAGTCTCTGTGAGTTTTTTGCTCTATACATGTCCACTCAACCAAACATATATGCTATCTAAGTAAATATAAATAAGTTTCTCTATTGCAGGTTATTTTTGTCATACTGTTCTGTCCTCTGAACATAATTTATCGTTCCACTCGCTATTTTCTGCTAACCTCTACGTTACATTGCCTTTTAGCCCCACTCTACAAGGTAAATACTCAAACTTTCTCCAACTCTATAGTCTCTCACTAATTTATCATTAAACTTACCAATGCTAAATCGTATAGGTCACTCTACCAGACTTTTTCTTGGCCGATCAACTGACAAGTCAGGTTTGAACTAAGAGCACTTGCCTTAACATGTCGAACTATAACCACTATCTTAAATAATTCTCTAAGATAAACAAAAACACAGTTCCAAGCCATCAGAAGTTTGGAGTTCTATGTGTGTTACTACATCCGAGGAAACTTCAGAAAACGAGACAGCAGAAAGTGTCTAGACAGCACCGTCTACGAAGCGTTCTACATCATCGCTGCAGCTTTCCCGTTTTGGATCCGGTTCCTTCAGGTACAACAGGAAAGCCCATTAGTTATTTGTATTCTTTTATCTTTCTGATCATAATAACCATGTCCTTTATAATGTTGCAGTGTGTACGGCGTTTGGTAGGGGAGAGAGACAGAATGCACACATACAATGCCCTTAAGTACTTCTCGATCATTGTGGCTGTGTGTACAAGGACTCTTTACGAGCAGAAGAAGGGAAGTTTACTTCTGGTCATCGCTGCGACCACGTCAGTCGGAGCAACAACCTTTGCTACTTGGTGGGATATCGCCTTGGATTGGGGTCTTCTTCAGAGGAAGTCGAGGAACCCTTGGTTAAGAGACAAGCTAGTTATTCGCAGCAAGACGGTCTACTTTGCGGCAATTGTGAGAGAAATTTATAAATATACTGAGTATTGCTGTTTATATACTTTTCTCTGGTCAATCTGTGGTTTTTTTTTTCTATTGTTGAGAATATTGGTCTAAAGCGGTGGTGACTTTCCCAACAGGTTTTGAACTGTTTGTTGAGGTTTGCTTGGATGCAGACGGTTTTGGGGTTCACAGAAACTCCTTTTCTCCACAAAAATGCGTTTGTTGCGATCTTTGCAAGCCTTGAAGTCATTCGTCGGGGAGTTTGGAATTTCTTTAGGTGCATATCATTATGGCATTTTATCTGAACTGATATGGAAGCAATATCATGAATGAACTGAAATGATGATGTTTTCTTTTAACTTGTTAGGTTGGAAAATGAGCACTTGAACAACGTTGGCAAGTACCGAGCATTCAAATCAGTGCCGCTGCCCTTTAACTACGAAAATGGTGACAAGGATTCATGAAACACGCACAAGAAGGATTGAGGATTGGACCTCAGTAGGAGTCTTATTTATGACGAAAGACGAATGTTTCAACATTCTAACTAGAAGACATTAGACGAGTCTATTTTTTTAATTCCCTTTTTCATTATATTTTTGGCAGGTGCTTCATACAAAAATAAAACCTTGTTTTTGTCTTTTCCCACTTCTCATTTTGGTTTGTACTCATATTTTTTCTTTTGCGCTAATAATCCAATAAATATGTACTAATTTGTCATTCTATTGGTTCTGTCTGTTACGGTTCGTTATATGTATGTATTCAATTTTAGCATCCAAGAGATACTGAGCTGAGAACACTGGCAAACTGTAATAAATAAAAAAGAGCTGAAAAGCAGTTTGTCGAGTTGCTTCTCTAAGTGTTGGAAAAGACACTCTTTGATGCATTGAAGTGAAAAAAGGGGAGCAACAAAGAAAAGAGTATAATTCAGTGTTTAGTAAGGATTTGTGTACAAGGGTTTACAGAGCTTGTTGTTCCAATCCAAGTAGGTTAACTTGTTTCTACACAGATCCGTCACTATCGTCGTCACCGTTCAGAGTGGCTGCCGGAGAATTCTCGGCGGTGGTGACGGCTCCGGTGCCGTCATCGTCTTCTTGCGGGAGGACGAGGGAGGAGAAGGACAAGGGGTTGTGGGTGGAGCTGGCCTTCTGGAGACCGCGAATGGCTCGCATGGCGGCGAGGGTACTGCGGTAAATGTCGAGGGTCTCGTCCCCGAGGTTGGAGGGGGTGCGGGACCCACCGCTCCCGGGGCTCCTCCTGGTCTCGGGAGTGGACTGGACGATCTCGGCCTCGAGCGGGAAGAGGAGCTCGAGATTGGCCTCGCAGTCGCGCACCAGCCTCGTCAGAGGCTCCGTCGAGAACGACGGCTGGTTCAGAGCCAGCCGCGTGAACGGTAATCGCAACAAACCCCCCGTCCGTTTGTCGTACTTTTTCAGAATTTTTACCAGCCCTGATCCCACACAAACCTCTATTTCTCAAACCAAAATCACATGGGCTATTTCTCAAACCTAGATTCCACCTCAAATGACATGGGAATGAGGGAGGGCTTACCTGCAAAGTTTAAGGAGCTGTAGTTTTTCAGAAGAACCATCTCTCCGTGGATGGTCACGAAGTCCTTACGGATGTCCATCATCTCTTCGCTGAACTCGCTCTCTGAAGTGAAAGCCATCCCGTTGTTGCTCTTCTCCTTCAGCCTCTCGATTCTCTCTTTCAGTTCCTGTACCAATACAATTCTATATCAGACAAACAAAAGATCACCCATTACCAATTCAAGTCGCAGATCTCGCGGAGCTTCTCATGGATTCCTGATCGGACCTAGAAAACAGACTAAGACCAGAGCAAGCGATTCAGCGAACGGACCTGAAAGCGAATGACGAACTCTTCCTCTTTATCGACGTAGAAATCGTTGAATTTTTCGAGCTCTTCATTGAGAATACTGACGAACCAGTGTTGGAGGTTGTTGTTGTTGTTTCCGGTGGTGGTGGGGTCGAGATCGTCGCCGCAGGGGATCGGAGCTGTAGCCGGAAAGTTCTTGAGCAATTTCTTCAGAGGTTTGTAGCAGAGGAATTTGTCCCTCCATTCCGGTAGGGTTTCTTCGAGGTGGGTCGTGAATTCCTTTCCGAATTTCATTCCTTCACAGCGACCAGAAAATTCACTGTTTTAAGAATAAATAGAACTCTCAAATCAAGAAAAAGAATAAAGACATAAGGAAGAAAAAAAGAAGTCCTTAGTTATTGAATTGTGTTTGGGTCTACGGTGATGGGTAGACGGGATACTTGAGAGGGATGAGATTGGAAGGAATTTGGAATATCAAAGGTCGTGGGTTTTTTAATTCTAAATAACTACTTGCATCTATTTAATCATATATGATTATATTTATGTATATTATTATCTTCCGCCTTTTCTATACGAGTGCTTATCACCTTCACGTAAATTATAGTATAAGGCAACTCCAATTACAACTCATAGTACTAAACTAAATTTGATGTTAAAAAAAATTCAATCTCCGGTTACAAACTAAACTTCACATAAAAATATTTGAAAAATAAATTAATAAATAAACTTCACATAAAAATTATTTATTTCACAAAAGTTAAACTAAATTAATAAATAAAATTACATTACTTCAAAAAAAGCATAAAAAATCATATATTTGAAAAATAAATTACATCAAACTAATTATCAGAATTAGCATATTTATTCCACAAAGTGCTCAATTAATTCATATCGAAGTTCAATATGCTCTATATTCTTAATTTGCCGATGTCAACTAAAAATTGTTGGAAACAAGAATCTTCATCGCCCGCCATCTCAACTTATGGATTTGGAACTTCGACTCGATCTTCACTTTTTGGATTCAATCGCGTTCATCTTCTATAATCATGTTATACAAAAGAATACGCAATGTCATTAGGTCATACCACAATTGCAAATCTTGACTTCAACAATCCAAATGCACGCTCCACATCCGTTCTACATGCTTCATGTTTTATTGCAGATAACTTTTTTTGGACCATGTGGATAATGAATACTTTGAACAAGGGTCGACCATATTGAGTATATATCATCGGCTAGATAATAACATGTAAGTTTAGAAAATTGAATACTTTGATTGATTGAATCAAGCCATACGGCATCTACATTATAAAGAGCAATGAAATAACAAACTAACCTAAACTAATGCATAAATATAAGAACTAATCGATAAGATAATATCGCTAACAATATTGCTAGCAATACTTAACTAGCCCCTAATTATTTTAACTAAAGAACGCCTCAATTTTTCATATTCCCACTCAAATTGGTATGTATATATCATACAAACGTAACTTGCTAACTAGAAACTCAAACACTAGTTTGAACAGTCCCTTAGAACCTTCGTTGTTTTATCCATGGTGGATAGAAACGGTGTGCCTACAATCCTAGCTTCAATATCTTCCTTGATGAAATATATGTCCACTTCAATATGCTTCGTTATGTCATGTTGCACATGATTGTGAGCAATGCTAATAGCTACATGTCACAGTGCAATCTCATAGGAAATTCTATTTCCATTCGTAACTCTTTGATTACTCTTCTGATCCAAAGTAGTTCACAAATTCCATTAGCCATCGATCCGGATTCTGATTCTGAACTGCTTCTAGCAACAACATTTTGTTTCTTGCTCTTCCAATTCACTAGATTTCCCTACACATACGTACAATATCCAGAGGTTGATCATCTGTCAGTAATAGATCCTACATAATATGCATGTTTGGAAGCTTCAACTCCTCGATTATTACACTTCTTGAAAAGAATTCATTTCCTTGGGCAACTCTTAAAGTATCTGAGGATTTTTAAGTGGCTTCAAGATGTTCTTCATATGGACATTGCATGAACTGACTTACCATGCTTACAACATAGGAAATATATGGCCTAGTGTGTGCCAAGTAGATAAATTTACCTACAGTCTCTGATATTATTGTATGTTGATCGGGAATCCACCCTTGATGTTACCTAGCCTCTGATAGGGTCAATAGGTGTATCAGCTAGTCTATAACCACTCATACATGTTTTCTTGAAGTAGGCCCAAGACATACTTTCTATTCGAAACAACATTCCATTTCCTTGATCTTGCTATTTCCATGGCCAGGAAATATTTCAGCTCTCCCAAGTTTTTCACTTCAAACTCTCGGGCTAGCTTCTTCTTCAATTTTTCAGCTTCGTCTGTTGGTGAAACAAGCGCACATCAGAGACAAACAATCGTTCTGACGCTGCTTGTTGTTGAATCAAAATTATGTGTGTTCGTTGGATATCCAAAGGAAACCAAAGGTTTCACATTCTACAGTCCCGAGGATGACAAAACGTTTGTCAGCACTAATGCTCGTTTCCTTGAGGAGGACATTATGAAGAATACGAAACCTAAAACAAAAATTGTGCTTTAAGAAAAATTGTACTTTTGTCGCTTCGAAAGGCCTTTTTTCTCCTAGTGGTTGGGTGAAGATGTTTCTACCTCATCTGTAAGAACTGTTATTACCCCAACTAAAACGCAACCTAACAATTCAGAACCTCGTCCAGTAGTACTTCGACATAGTGGGAGGGCTTCTGAAAATCTCGACAGGTACATGTCTTATGGCGATACTCTCGTAGCCGTATCTGACATGGATGACCCTGTTTCCTACAGCCAAGCAATGGTTGGTTATGAATCAAACATTTGGCTTGAGGATGTGAAATTTGAGATGCATTCGATGTATGTCAACAAAGCCTGGAAAGTTGTAGACCTGTCTGAAGGGGTTAAACCCGTAGGGTGTAAGTGGATCCATAAGAATAATAGGGGTCCAGATGAGAACATTGAGACGTTCAAAGCGCGACTAGTGGGTAAGGGTTACACCCAAAAGGAAGGTATCGATTATGAAGAACCCTTCTCGCGTATCGCAATGCTTAAGTCCATCCACATATTTCTATCCATAGCTGCCGCTCTCAATTATGAGATCTGGCAAATGGATGTCAAGACTGCATTTCTGAATGGTAATCTTGACGAGCATCTTTATGGCTCAACCAGACAGTTTCGTGGAAGGTGGTCAAGGGACCAAGGTTTGTGAGTTGCTTATATCCATTTATGGATTAAATCAAAGCATCTAGGTCATGGAATAATAGATTCGATGAAACTGTAAAAAAACATCATTTTTGAACAGTCAATAGATGAACCTTGTGTTTTTAGTATTTTATGTCGATGATATATTACCTATTGGTAATGACCTGGGTAAATTATCTGAGGTTAAAATCTGGTTAGCTAATCAGTTTGACATGAAGAATCTAGGGGAAACTGCGTACATTCTGGGGATTCATATCTTTCAAAATTGAAAGAACCGGACCATGTCGTTGTCCCAATTATCTTATATAGATAAGGTGATGGATCACTTCGCCATGCAAGACTCTAAGAAGGGCCAAACCCCCTTAAGACATGTAGTCTCACTCTCTAAGGACCAGCCTTTCCAAGACTGCATAAGAGATTGAGGACATGAGAAAAATTATCTATGCTTCGGCCGTAGGAAGTCTCATGTATGCTATGTTGTGCACTAGACCGAATATATGTTTCGCCGCCGTTGGCGTAGTTAGACATACAAGATTTCTGAAATGCACGTACAGATTGCTAAATGCAATGTATATCACCTCATGCTTTATTACTTGGATTGTGAATAAATAAACCGCGCGGTATCCAAAATTAAGTAACGACTTTACTTGGATGAGACAATGTGACTTATTAGCTCTGCGTCAATACATTGTTTCTAGCTTATTCACAAGTAACAAAAGAGTTGAGGAGATAATAACTAGAAGGGTTAAATGGTAATTATATAAATTACATCTAGTTGATGATATTCATAAACGTTAATCATAGATAACATTCAATGGATTCACTCAACATAATTAAGTTGAATTTGAGTAGAAAATAATTTATTTTGAACCGAAAGATTCTCAGTGTCAACTCTTTAGTGGAGTCAGTTAATATTAAGCTATTACTCGGAAAATGTTTGTAAATTTTTGAGTCCAAGTATAGTAGATCAAGCTTTGTTCATTTGAATCATAAGGTCAGTATTACAGGTCATTAGTGTAGGATTGTCAAACTAGAAGCTAAGTCAAAATACATTCAAGTGTTGAACTAGAAGTTTTTTTTAGGAAAATGTCTAAATGGTATTTTGTCCACATGGACATAAAATGATGTGAATGTCAAAATAAGATTTCGAATATTTTCATATGATGAAAACATAAATTATTTTCTAAAGCCGAAAAGTCGTTTGAGGCATTATGAAATTTATTTCATTATTTGTGCAATATCAATTCTACAATGGATATTTTAAGAATTATCTTAAAAGTAATAAGGAAGCATCTAGAAGCTCCCCCCTAGTGTGGAATTCGGCCAAGCATCATAGAGGAGAGAGAGAAATGTCTCTTATTATTTTGTGCATTATTGTTTACTGGTAATTGCCCAAAAGAAAATTGAAAATGAATTTCTTTGCGAAAAAAAAAATGTGCTAAGTGAGGAAACAAATTTCCTTCACTAAAGCAAGAGTATGGCCGACCATGTTGTTTGAGAAAGATGAGAGGAAATTAAATATTGTGTCATGAATACACAATAGGAAAGGGTAATTACCCTTTCTTGTATTTTTCATTCTCTTATAAATAGAGGCTTACATGGAGATGTGAAAATAAGTTTTTCTTTCTCTTGTTCTCTCATAGTGGCCGACCATATCCTCTCTTTTTCTAAAAATACCTCTCTTATTTTGGCACATAAGTCCTCATTAGACTTAGGCTTACATTAGCTCTTTAGCTCATAAACTTGTTCTTGAGTTATTGTGTTTATTGGTGCCCACACACAAATCCTTCAAACCATCTATAGACTCTTGTAATAGAAACCTTAGGTTTCTCGAGTTCATGTTAAGATGTGAAAGAAACGAGTAAGACGAGACGATCAACCTTTCCTAAGACTTCTCAAAGATCAAGCTACAAAAAAGGTTAGTCCCAAGTAATTATATAATGTTTTAAATAATATGATGTTCATGCACTTTACCTAGCTTAGTAAAATTGTTTTACTTGTAAAGAAATTTTTATATTCCGCCATTAACTTGTTAATGATAATTTTTTTTTAACCCTATACCTATTCCAACATGGTAGGATAGGATTAATCTGTGATGGGAAAGACAAATTGGGGCTATTGGTTTCCATCATTTCAAGAAACCTAATGCAGTGATACCAGGTAAGTTTAGGAAATTTAATACTTTGATTGATTGAATCAAGCCATACGGCATCTAAATTATGAAGAGTCATGAATAAAAAACTGACCTAAACTAATGCATAAATATAGGAACTAACCGATTAGATAATACCGCTAACAATACTGCTAACAATACTTAACTAACTGCTAATATTTCCACATAAGCCATATTATATTCTTTTTCATTAATGACATAATTGGTCGGTGGAGCAACACCCTCGACAAGATTAGCAAAAAGATGAGATGCCTCTAGCTGAAGGAGATCAAACTCAAGGAGATCAAGATAAAGGAGATCAAGCTCATGGAAATCAAGTTCAAGGAGATCAAAATCAAAATTATACTCAGTATTATAATTATCTTGACGGATCTGAAAATAATTTTTTCGGTTATTAAACTTTGTTTTAAGTTTTTTCTATGTCTTTTAATAGTATGTTATTTCGATTTGAGTTTACATTTATTAAGTGTGTTTAAATATTTTATTTTTTAAATGAAGTATAATTTTTATATGTTTTTTGTTCAATTTAAGAATTCTGGTGTTTTATAAATAGATATAGGTTTTAATGTTTTATAGGTATAAAAAGATTTAAAAAAAGTGTTGTTTGAAAATTCATAACTTCTAATTGTTTTTTTAAGGCAAGCTTTACTTGCGTTGGGGATTGAACACACGCCCTCCAACTTAAAGGGAGTGTGCATTACCACTAGCCCTATTCATAACTTCTAATTGGTGGAACAAATGCAGTATGGTTGAGTACATTTTTCACATTAGATTTGGTGTTTTGCAATATCATTGGAGTTGGCGTAAGGTTAGTTTTGGATACCTAAATATATAAATTGTATCACAATAAAATATAGAAAAAGTACTCAAAATATCATATGTTTTAAGTTTTTCTATCATTTAAAAATATATATTTTCTCAATTATTCATTTAAAATGTGAAAAAGGGTTTTATATTTAATTAGTTGTTCAAAACACAACGAATCCTCTTTTCTAAGAATTTTGATTGAAAAAATAGCTTTTAAGAGAATTAAAAATAGATTTTCTCAACAATAGGAGTAAATTTGAGTGTTTTTTAAACTATGTTTTTTTTTAAAAAGGATCAACTAGGAGTTCGAGAAGTGAAAGAAATTCTTTTGTCTCATGTTTACCTCTACTTTTTAGATATACAGCTACTATTTTACCTTTATAATTAAATAACAAATTTACTTAATTAATTTTCTCTCTATATCTCCATCGTCTTTACGGACTTCATCTTCTTCACCAACACATCATCTTTTTCATCAATTTTTTTAACCCATAAAAATTCCATCGTCTACTGTTCTTCCATAATCTAAGAGTGGCTCACGATGTCCTAGCAACCGTCGACAAAAAAACTCACCTATTTCCGACCAAAGAACCTACATCAAACCTTTTTCTACCGGAAATATCTCCAAAATTTTACATTTTAAATATTAAATACAAATAATATATCTCATATCTTCCTCAATTTTGTCAACTAGTAGTTTTTATTCGATTTTTTCGACCATCCCAACACTCTGTATCTCTCAGTTTTTTTATTTTTTCCATTTTTCTCGATTCTCGGAAAAAACCCAAGTTGTACGGACATTTTAATTTGTCGTGACCACTTCGTCACGAAAACGCAGTTCTGTGACCACTATCTCACGAATATATGTTTTCGTGACAACATTGTCACGAAAGATGAATTTCGTGACAACGTTGTCGCGAAAACATAGTTTCGTGACAATGTTGTCACGAAAACATATATATGTGACATAGTGGTCACGAAACGTCCGAAATGTGATAACTTTGTCACAAAAAATGCTACTTTTTAAATCTACCACAAATTATTATGAACCTTAAATGGTTAGTCAAACTTGTACGTGCAACAAGCCCCTGAGTTTGTGAGTTATATATTCAAGTATCATACTTATAATTTGATATTCTTGTATGTCATACTATGATTATTAGTTATCTACACATGACTAATATATTAGCATAACATATTGTGTATAATACTAATTAAAAATGGTATTTAAAATTTTAGTTCGTCCGTATAGTATATACTAGTATTCTATGATACTAATTTAAAGGTTAGTCTACATAATTAGAAGGGGCACATATAAGTACATGATTATTTTTAAAAAAAAATTTAATCCAACAAAAGATCGTGTATGAGGTTGGACCACGTCTATAAACTCCAACCAAGTCGATCTCATGAGAATGGATGAAAGAAAAATAAAATTCGTGACAAAGTTGTCCCTAAATTTATCGTTTTCGTGACCAGAAAATACAATTTTTATGACAAAGTTCTTAATTTTGTGACAACTATTTGGTCACGAAACCAAAATTTTTGTGACTAAGTTATCACGAAATAGACTAAATGTTGTCAAAACTACTTCTTATATCTACTATAACCAATTAGGATCCTTAAGTTGTTGGTCAAGCTTATCCGTTCAATAGGCTCCTGAGTTTGTGAGTTACACTTTCAAGTATTAACTATAATTTGACATTTAGTATGTCATACAATGATTATTAGTTAGTTATCAACACGTGAGTAATATATTGATATACCAAATTGAATATAATACTAATTAAAATTATAATTTAAAAGTTTAGTTCGTGCGCATAGTAATATACTAGTATTCTATGACTAGATCTCTTACATTGTTAGTCTGCATGATTAGTAGGGGCACAAATGAGTACATGATTATTATTATTTTTAAAATTTAATCCAACAAAAGATCATGTATGAGGTTGGACCACATCCATAAACTCCAACCAAGTCGATCGCATGAAAATAGATTAAAGAAATATATATTTCATGACAAAGTTGTCACTAAATTTATCGTTTTCGTGACCAGAAAATACGAGTTTTGTGACAAAATTGTCACAAAATTCTTAACTTTGTAACAACTATTTGGTCACAAATCCAAACTTTTCGTGACTTAGTTGTCACGAAATAGACTAAATCTTGTCACGAAATCAAAAGTACTTCTTATATCTACCATTACCAATTAGGATCCTTAAGTTTTTGGTCAAACTTGTCCGTTCAACAAGCGCCCGAGTTTGTGAGTTACACTTTCAAGTACCTTAACTATAATTTGATAATTAATATTTCATATTATGATTATTAGTTAGTTATATGCATGTGAGTAGTATATTAACATACCAGATTGAATATAATACTAGTTAAAATTATAATTTTAAATTTTAGTTCGTGCGCGTAGTAGTATACTAGTATTTTATGACTAGATCTCGTACATTGTTAGTCTACATGATTAGTAGGGGCACATATAAGTATATGATTATTTTTTTAAAAAAATTTAATCCAACAATAGATCGTGTATGAGGTTGGACCATGTTTATAAACTCCAACCAAGTCGATCTCATGAGAATGGATGAAGGAAAAATAAAATTCGTGACAAAGTTGTCATTAAATTTATCGTTTTCGTGACAAAAAAGTAAGAGTTCTGTGACAAAATTGTTACGCAATTCTTAATTTCGTGACAACTATTTGGTCACGAAACCAAAATTTTCGTGACTAAGTTGTTACGAAATAGACTAAATGTTGTCACGAAATCAAAAGTACTTCTTATATCTACCATAATCAATTAGGAATCTTAATTTGTTGGTCAAACTTGTCAGTTCAACAAGCTCCCAAGTTTGTGAGTTATACTTTCAAGTACCTTAACTATAATTTGATATTTAATATGTCATATTATGATTATTAGATAGTTATATGCACGTGAGTAGTATATTAACATACCAAATTGAATATAATACTAATTAAAATTATAATTTAAAAGTTGAGTTTATGTGCACAGTAGTATACTAATATTCTATAATCGGATCTTTTACATTGTTGGTTTACATGATTAGTAGATGCACATATAAATATATGATAATGTTTTAAAAAAAATTAATCCAACAAAACATCTAGTACGAGGTTGGAGCACGTCTATAAACTTCAACCAAGTTGATCTTATGAGAATTGATGAAAGGAAAAAAATCTGTGATAAAGTTATCACTAAATTTACCGATCTCATTACGAAAAAATACAAGTTTTGTGACAAAATTTTCACGAAATTCTTAATTTCGTGACAATTTTTTATCACGAAACCCAAATTTTTGTTACTAAATAGTCACGAAACCGAGTAGATGTTGTCACGAAATCATGAATTTCGTGACAACATTGTCACGTAAACGTTGATATATTTCGTGTTGAGGTTGTCATGAAATTCAAAATATCGTGACTACCTGAGTTTTTTTTTTCATTTCTAAAAAGCAGAAAAAATGCAGAAAACGAATAATAGAGAGTTGCAGAGTGCTGAGATAGTCGTAAAAATCAAAAATTGTTAGTTGGTGATAATGAGGAACATGTTAAAAATAATATTTGAGTTTAAATTTAAAATTTATAATTTGATTTTTCTACGGTCGACGGAAGTGATTGTCGTGTCTTTCGGAAGTGGGAAGTATGACCGGAGCCGGTGGAGATGATAAATGGTATGAGCACGTACATATATGGGGAATATTTGGGAGATAACGACTTTAATATTTAAAATTTATTATTTAAGTTTCTCCGGTCGACGGAGGTGGTTGTCCAACCCAAGGATTAAATTACCGATACCGATACCGATACCGAGGTTCTGATTTTTAGAGATAACCGCATATCGATGGATATACCGATGGGTATTCTATAAAAAGATTCTTACCGACTACCGATTATACCGACAAATTTTTGAAGGTATACCGAATACCGACAGGTATACCGACAAATATCATATAAAACATATATTTATAAAATCCAAAATATACATATATTCATAATCTAAATTTCTAAATTCAAATTTAATATCAAAATTCGCAATTTCATATTTTATAATCACAATTTTGTATTCAAATTCAATATCAAAATTTACAATTCAATATTTAAAAATCATAATCTTATATTTTAAATTAAAATTAACTATTAAAATTCACAATTTCATATTTTATAATCATAATCTTATATTTTAAATTCAAATAAGATACAAAATTAACAATTATATATTTCAAAATCACAACTTTATATTGTAAATTCAATATCAAAATTCACAATTCTATTATCACTTTCACAACTTTATACTATAAATTTAAAATCGAAAATCACTATTTCAAAATCCATAATAAAATTCAAATCCATAATCCATAATCAAGTTCACAACTTTATATTATAAACTCAAAATCAATTATCAGTTAACAATCTTATATATAAAATCAAAAGTCACAATTCCATAATTCATAATCAATATGTAATCCACAATACATTATCAAATTCACAACTTTATATTATAAATTCAAAATCAATTACCAATTAAGAATTTTATATTCAAAATCAAAAATTACAATTCCATAATCAATAATCTAATTTTAATAATCAACTTCACAACTTTATATTATAAATTCAAAATCAATTATTAATTAAGAATCTTATATTCAAAATCAAAAATCACAATTCCGTAATAAAATTTTAATCCATAATCAAAATTACAAAAAAAAAAATTAAGTTTATAACACTATTGTCGGTAAGTATAAAAAATGCACTGTGGTGATCGGTAAAAATCGGTAATTTGGCGGTAATTTGGATTTTATAACTAATCAAATTAACTCGGTAAAAATCGGTAAATTGGCGATATTTTGGACCGGTATTATAAAACTTGAACGGTAACTCTCGGTTTTTTACCGAGAAGTTGATTTTTGCGGTATACCGGCGGTATACCAGCGGTAACCGTCGGTATTTTAAACACTGGTCCAACCTTATGCGGAGGCGGGATGGGTGACCGAAGGTTGTGGAAATGACGAAGGTGATTAAAGGTATGAACACCGATATAAATGAGGAAGATAGTACAGATATGATTCAAACAAATCAAGAGAGAATAAGTTAAAGAAAAACAAATCAAGAGAGAAAGAGAGAGTATATTAACTCAGATTATCTTTTAAAAGTATATTAGAGAGTTTTTATTTCTCTTTCCTGAAAAGAAAAAATATATATAGTGCCAGATTTTAATCTTATGGAGGGAAATTCATAAAACACACCAGAAAATGAAATTTTTGCAGTTTTGCTAAAATTAACTCTAGATTACGCACATGAACACGAATTGGGTAGTTTTCCTTCTCGTTTTTTGTTGGATGGGGAAAATGGTTTTATTATCAAAGTATGCCTTTTCTGTTCCTTTTCTTAATAGCTATCCTCATCATAATAGAATTTAACCGTCGGCAAGTATGATAGGTCTTTATTTATGTTATAAATTTACCTTTTATCTCCAAAGAATTTTTAATTCGTAAAGATAATTAACAAAGTGGTTTCTTTCTAAGCTCACAATTCCTCCTTTTAGGTCACTCTACATTTACAAGATTCCTTTTGGTGGAAACAAATTGCAACAAATATTCCATGTCCACCAACAAGCCTATAGCAGCCTGTTATTTGTTTATTGCTCTAAAGCAAAGATTCCCACAAGAAACATGAATGAATGTCAATCAAGAAATGCAAAGAAGAGCAAGGCGTTTTTAGCATAAATAATTGGATGAAAATCATTATTTAGAAAGATGTTAAAGGAAGATCTTGACACAGAAAAAGTCTGCAATCATTCATGGATAGATTTGAAACACCAAACCAAAGGAAGAAAAAAACTCAGATCGAGAAACGCCTGAAAATGATCACCATGGCTGGGCGTTTCAGAAATTTCATATAGTGGAGAGAGCCTGGAGGACATCAGTCTTCAGGTCTTCAAAGTCTTCAACTCCAAAGCTGAACCTCACCAAGTTATCCTTGATCCCATACTTGAGCCTGCCTTCTGGGGTCTGATCCCTATTTTTCAAATATGCATAGTAAATATTATTATAGCAACCGAAAACAGAAGGCAAATCATCTAAAAGAAAAAAAGGGGCGTTCGAAGACTAAGCCCGTCGACATGATGATATCTCACTCACCAGTTTGTCACATCCATGTAATTTTTACTAAGTTACTTAGTTTTCAATCATCACAGAGAGCGTGAAAAAAAAATACCAGTAAGACATTATGGCTGGCTGATCAACGATGCTCTCACAGCCGCCAAATGAAGGGGCAATATACGGAATTTTCAGGGCATCGATAAAATTTGCTGTCCTGTGCAAGTCTCCATCAATCTGCCATACCCATAATTGAGAAAATTGCTTTCATAAAAATTGTTCACACAAGTATAACAAGGGATTGAATTTGATATACGTTTGAGATGAAAGAAAGCATTAGATACCTCAAAACTGACAACACCACCAAAACCAGTCATTTGCCTCTTGGCAAGTTCATACTCAGGATGACTTGGCAAGCCGGGATAATAGACTCGTGCTACCTGCCAATAATATCAGAATGCTATCAGTACCATCAGAGTTAGTCAATCAAAGCAAATTCAGTACTCCCCCAAGTCCCAAATTCATACCTTGGGATGCGCCTCTAAAATTTCGGCTATCCTCAAAGCAGTAGAGTTCTGTTGCTGTACACGAAGATGCATTGTCTTCATGCCGCGAATTATCAGGTACGCAGCATTCTGTAAAGGAGCAAAACGATTATTTGGTTATCCAAGAACAAGGCAGGTGTGGTGAAAAGCTGAGACAATCAACTAATATTGTTAACGAATAAAAAGATAATCAATTAAATTGATCGAGAAGACAAAAAAACTGACCGGGTTGAGAACACCTCCCATGACATGGTGCAAATCACGAATTTTCGTGATCAAATTCAGTGGACCACTAATACATCCACCAAGAACCTGAGAACAAACACAACCTAACTTAAAACGTTTATGATATTCAGTTCTAGCTTTGCATTTAATCATATCCCAACTTACATCATTGTGACCCGCAATGTATTTTGTTACAGAGTGCAAGACAAGATCAGCACCAAGAGCAAGTGCCTTTTGGTTCATAGGTGTGGCGAAAGTACCGTCCACACAGACCAATGCTCCTTTGCTATGGCAAAGCTTGGAAACAAGCTCAATATCAACGCACCGAAGGAATGGGTTGGTAGGAGATTCAGTAAAGAATAGGTCAACCTGTGAATTAGTCATTACATTAGTGAATATCAGAGCTTTGAGATCATCTATTTTTTTTAATAACAAAACAGTTTCCACTTACTTTGTTATCGTTAAGAGCAGCTTCCAAAGCCGCATAATCATCAGGATCAATCACTGTGGCCTGCATATTGAATTACTAAAAATTAAGAACGATGTATGCAAGAACAGATACGAAATATATACATATATATACAAATATATATATATAAATATTAAAACAAAGAAGCTTAACCAGGGGGAAAAATTAATAAGTTTCTTTCAATCAAATAAAAATAAAAAATTCGTGAACATATCCGATCTCTAAAGTGGAAAAAACATAACTAAGACTCATACCGTGACTCCCATCTTGGGAAGCATTGTCTCGATGAACACCCTAGTCTTGCGGTAACAATCGGTGGTCGTGACAATATGCCCACCAGGATTAAGCAGTGCCATGAACATGACAACGCTAGCGCACATTCCAGATGCCATTAGCACCGTTGATTCAGCTCCCTCGAGAGTACTAATGCCCACATCAACAAGCAAACGAACAAATAAAGGAGACCATCAATATCAAAAGGCACTAACGCCACAGAACAGTGAGGGATCTATATAAGCAACGACGAGAAGACATAAGGACCTTAGTTTATCCTCTAAAACAACTGTGGTTGGGTTTCCATAGCGTCCGTACTCAAAACTCGCTGAGCGTTTTTCCTGTAGTATTGTTAGTAGACAAAGAATCTAATCAATCAAAGCACTTAACTACGTATCAATTTCCAATCATAAACCCTGACAACAAGTTAAACCCTGAGGATTTATCTGTCACAAGACCTTAGAAGCATTCAAAGAAAAAAAGAAGAGGAAAACACCAAGTACCGAGATAAAAGATAAGAAATGAAGTCGCAGTACCTTGAAATCGAGGAGGTCGATAGTTTTCTTAAAGAAATAGGCGGAAGTATTGACCACCGGAGTAGTAATGGCGTCGACAGCAATACCGCGACCCGATCGCTCACCTTCATTGGACAATGAACAAAAAGATCAAATCGAATTAAACTACACACTGAAAATCATCGAAATACATAAAATATAAATATTTATCATTGAATACCAGCATGAACTGTGAGACTTCCGTTGGAGGTCAAAAACGAGGTTTCTTTCAAACCCTCGACATTCAAACCTCCATTCTCAGCCACCGCCACGTCGTCTCCGATCTTAATCGGAGCCACGACGCTTTCCGCGGCGGTGAGACCCGTGTCAGCGGCGTCGACGGCAATAGCCGCCGGCGCCGCCGCCGGGCTCACGGAAGGTTCAGGGTTCGCCCACGAGGCCGCGACGATTTGAGCCACGCCGATGTTGCAGCAATTCCGCCGAGCCTTGATGCTCAGCTGCCGCACGAAGTTCGGCGGAAACCTAAAGATCAGGGACGAAAGCCCGTGGCTCGAAGCCGCCGGAGATAGGCCGAGCTTGGCGAAGGAAGGTCGGCTCGGACCGGGCTTCTGATTCCGCGACGAGCCGGAGAACTCCGGATCCGAGCGACACTCGAACGGAGCGAAAATCTTCGAATACGACGAGACCGCCATTGATTAGGTTTTCAAGCTTTCTCTCTCTAAAACTTGCAAAGGAAATGAAAACGCTTGAAAATCTTTTTCCTTTTCTCTTTCTTTTCTTTTTCTGTCTTCGATCTCTCTGGACGGGTTTTTATTTTGTCATCTTTCTGGTACGCTCGCATAACCGTGGTGTGGTTTCCGTAACTAACCATGGTTGGTCTCAGGTTAGGATGTTTACGTGTCTAGCAATGACTGGTTGTGGGGTTACTGGCATATCCCACCCCTTAGACTGGGTCCCATGTAGTCTGACGTGGCAAAATAAATCGGCGGCTATTTTTCCCTCACTGTGGTGCTGACTTCATTGGAGCGCTGCCAGGAGAGTGTCTGACGTGGAGAAGATCTGTACTGGTCCCCAGGAAAGACTTGCAATGCTCAACATATAATAATGTCCTTCCTAATTATTACACTAGACACATTGAGGAAAATTTTGTTTTAAGATGCAAATACTAATACTAATACTAGTATTTTAAGTTGTTTTGTTATTGATGTAATAATGATATGTAATTTTTTCTTTGATATTTTATTATTTTCAAGTAATTATCTAGCATGACACATGTGTTAACTTCAACTTTTGATTACAAGTTTAAAAGAAAACAAACACACTATATATGTGTATGATGTGGGCTTCATTTGATAATATTTAGTGTTTTCACCATTAAAATATATTTTATACAAAATGTCAAATTGTTAAAATAAAAAATAAACAATTATGTTTTTTATGACGTGGAAAGCAATTTGAAATGACACCACAGTAATGCAAACTCCAATTGTTGCTTTATATATTACGATAAAAAATTTAATTTAATATCGATAGAAGCTAATGATGATTAAATTTGGTCTCACTAAAATAAAAGTATTGGTTGATATAAAATTATAGTAATTTTTTTAACCCAAAAAATAATTATGGGTGCCAAAATTTACTCCAATGCCATAATCATTACATGACAAGTAGATAATTAGTAAAAATAAAAATGATTTGGCATTTTCACATAGACAATAAAATAACTTTAGTTGCTATCATTGGAGATGCTCTAAGACTATATTTACTTTTTAGTGTATTGTGATGACATGGATAACATCTTTAATTACTTATGAATTGGATAAAAAAAAAAAAGAGAAATGTTGGGTATAGTTGTTTTTTTAGCACACATGTTAAGTAAAGTGTTTTGATTGTTTTATTATTTTATATTAATTAGGTCCCAACAAGAATAATAAAATATTTATGATGTTTGCAACTTTGAAAACAATTTTTTTTTAAATTGTCAAATGTGTCAGGTAGATGTAATTAAATAATAATTTATCAAAAATTAGCAACTTCAAAAACACTTTAGTATTGAAAATGCTCGAACTTATTAAATTTTATATATTTGTCAAGTATATATATATATATATATATATCAGATTTTATACTTCTGTCTAATAATGTCCGATGATAAAATAAAAATCCAAATATATTTTCTAAAGGAAGTAGTTGTGAGTTTTTAATGCAAAAAAATAAAGCATTGAGATGTTGTGGCTGTAGTACCATGCATATATAAATCAGTAATAAGAGTGAATGTATCATTATTATAATGTTTGGTTTACAATGCATGCCAATTGTTTTTCAATTTTATTTAATAAGATTGCAACGATTACTTGGATTGTGGTAATATAAGTTACATTTTTTTTACCTTAGTATTAGTGTGTGATATCCTGGAAACATATCTTTTCACATCAACTTGAGAACTAAAAGTAGAAAGAGATGTTACATTTACATTTTACCAAGCACACAATCTCTTGGGGTCTTATTTTTTGTTGTATAAAAGGTTATTCTATTATCAATGTTAAATCTTTCACGTTAAAGACTAAATGCCATTTCAAATTAAATTATGTTATATGTTTTATAATTAGTTTATTATGTGTTATAAAAATAAAAAGTTTACAATCTACATTTGATTATATAGTCATTGAAATGGTATAAAGAAATAAAGCGAGATGTAAGGTTACTATTTTTCTATAATTAATTATTTTCTAATAAAGAGTCGTTTTCTAGTAGGAGGGGTCAGCACTGTAACAGTTGGCTCATGGGCAACTTGAAAATGGAGTAGTGACCTTGGCATTATAGCATTTATATAAAATACCAAATATGAGTCCTTCCAAACAAACTCCAAGAGCTTTATATGAAAATGATGTATAGAAGTTTAGAGTCCTTTCCTATTAGCGTCAATATACATAACAAGGAAAAAGCAACACTTTAATAATGGTCCATACATGGACTACTCGCCTTGGCATTATTGTGTTATTACATCTAAATAACTACTATGTGACTCTTTTGATGGTTGGAAATATAATTAAGTATGACATTCCAAACTTCCACCGAAAATTTTATTCTTTTTCGTAAATATTTTATTTGAACTTTCTAACCATCCTTATCGAGCCCATTTATTTGTTAATGGACTATCCTAAAAACAAGTAGGAAACGCCCATTCTTGTGCTGGTTTGGCGAAAAGAAGCCATTATCGTATACCGAAATTTTAGTTACAGAAAGATGACGGAAATGGCCCTTCCGCTTACAATTTTTTGCCTTCCCGGACTTAACGGAATAACATTTTTTGGAGGTATTTTGCCTGGCGATATTTGCGGAAACTGATAAAACATTATGAATTCGAAAATTAGTTTATTCAGTGAGGTAAATGTAAGAAATATAAAAGAATAGTTATTTTGAAATGAAATTATAACTCAATATTTTTCACTGAAAATTCATAAAACACGAGGGTGAGAATTACGTTGATTGGAAACGTAACCTCGATCTGATATTGATGGTGGAAAAGCACAAGTACCTTCTCACGACCCTGTGTCCCCAACTCCGAGTGCTGACTCGAGCAAAGAGGACAAGGACGCCTATGATGCGTGGATGAGGTCCGACGAGATTGTTAGATGCTATATCTTATCGTCTATGAGCAATATGTTGCAACAATCTCATGGGGACATCTCCACTGCATTTTACATTCTCTACAATCTCCATGAGATGTTTGAATGCCATGGCCGCAGGCGAGGCAGCAAGTTATCCGCAGTTTCATGAACTGCATGATGAAGCGGAGAACTTCAGTTTAAGAACACATGCTACTGATCATGGGTCACCTGAACAATATGGAGATTTTTGGGTCTGAGATTGACAGAGAGACCAAGATCGACATGATCTTGGAAACTTTGACAGACTTATTCGATAGCTTCCGTCTGATTTACTCCATGAACAAGCTCGATTATACAATAACTGAGCTCATGAAGGAGTTGCAGACTGCCGATGGACTTCTCCCTATAACAAGAAGAAGTCTATAGAAGACAGTGTTGTTGAACATAGGGCTTCGACTTCTGGTTCTAAAAGGATGATGAGAGAACTCAAAAATGCCAACAGAACGAGATCCAAGAAGCCTTACAAGAAGGTCGCGGATACCAAGGGCAAAGGCGTCACGAAGGTGAACAAGTCTGAGCACAAGTGTCACCATTACGGAGAGGCTATCCATTGGCGCATAAACTTTCCTACCTACTTCAAGAGTGTCAATGGGAAATGTATGAGTTTCGGCACCCATGCGTGTTACACGAAAAATAAATAATTACCCTAGAATTTAGACTGCGGGCTTCTGATCATATCGTGTGTAACTTGAATGGTTTCAGGAAAACCAGGCGCATAGGTGACAGAGAGTTCACGTTCAATTGGGGTAATGGAACGAAAGTCGGAGCAAGATCTGTCGGACTATGAAGCTCAAGTTTGGAGACAAAACTTATTATTGAATAATGTTTATTATGTTCTGGATTTTTGCAATAATTTGATTTCATTTGGTCGTTTAGAAGAACATGGTTTCAATTTTAAGATCAATAACGGTATTGAGATTTTTATTGATGATTCTTTTATAACTAAAGCTCATCGTGTGGATTTTATTTTTTATTTATATCCAAATAAGTCGACAATCTTTGACACTGAAGTGAATGATGATTCACTCATGAAGCGTAAGACGTTTCATAGTGATAAAACTGAAGACACATATCTATGGCATTTACGTCTTGGACATATTGGTCTATATAGGATTAATAGATTGAAAAATGGTGGTCCTTTGAAGTCTCTAAGCGTGGGATCCTGTAAAGTATAAACTTTTGTAGCACTGGATGATACAAATTTAAGGGATATATCGAGCTTCCTTTGTTGCAAGTAAATCTTTAGTGGATCGGAAGTCCAATGAAATCAAATTAATTTAAATTACGTTAAGGGAAGTGAACATCTCGGAGTTATTAAATGATAATAATAAATTCCGAGAGACCTTAATTATATTTAAATTAATGTGTAACGAGAAAATTCTCGGGTTAGTCACAATTGACTATCCTTTTTTATTATGGATTTATGGACATCATTTTGTGACAAGGATCTAACTGTTACAAAATTGAAGGACTTAAATGTCAAAAGAAAGTGAATTTGGGGTCACATTAAAAAGGACAAAAATTAGAGGATAAGTATTATCTTGCTACATCATCAAGGGAATGGAATCTTGTCCTAAGAGATTTATTTCACTTGGCTGACATGGGTAAAACCCAACCAGGAAAAAAAAAAGAGAATAAGAAAGAAAAGAAAGAAAGGAACGGAAAGAAAGAGAAAGAGGAAAGGCAAGAAGAAGAAGAGAAGAAGAAAAGAGCACGGGAGAGAGAGAGAGAGAGAGAGAGAGAGAGAGAGAGAGAGAGAGAGAGAGAGAGAGAGAGAGAGAGAGAGAGAGAGAGAGAGAGAGAGAGAGAGAGAGCGACGAGGTTGAGCTCGGTGAGGACATTGAACCGGGCGTGATCGCGTCGGAATCGCGCCGGAGAAGAAAGAGAAGTCGTCATAGGAAAAAGATGGCAAGGTGAACTTCGACGATTGTTTGATCGACTCAAGGTAAAGTCCCAATTTCTCAATCGATGAACCTAGGATTTTGGATTTGTAGAATTTGGGGATTTCCTTGTGGTTTAGGGTTTCGGCTGAGATTGTTTGGATGTTGGTTTCATGAGTTAATTTCGAATATGATTCTTAGCTATTGATTGAATTGGTTTTTGGAATTTTTCTCTCAATGTCCTCTTTGGCCGACTCTGTGGTTTCAGGAGTTGATATTGTTGTTCCTTGATTTGGGTTGATGAATGTTTGGGTTTTGGATGTGAAATCGATTCAGTAATGTTAATGCGGCTTCTGTTTGCTAGCCCTGTGGTGTTCTGTTTGTGTTGGCTGGGTGTTGAGTTGATGTGATACCATATGTTACAAATTCGTGGTGGTTACTATGTTTTGACCGGATGTTTTTGTGATGCTCATGATAGAGTTGCTGAAATGAATATGAGAATTGTTTAAGGAATTATATGAGAAGTCATGGTGATGAGTTTACATTATTTTTTTAGATTTGTTATATGGCTATTAAGTCATGTTTGTTGTGAGGTTGTCGTCAAGGGTTAGGCTCAGTTTAGGTGGATGGCACAGGGCATGGGGCAGCGGGTTCGGGACGGCGAGGACGCTGTCCGAGGAGTAGCGGAACTGTCGTGCGGGTGTCGACGAGGCGAGGTCGGACCAGGCCGATAAAGAAAGGCCTTTCGGCTTTGGCTCGAAGGCTCGTGCAATGTTCGTTCAGCGTGTAGCGAGTCGAGAAATTCCCGAGTCTTGACTCGAAGTGATTACGAACCGTTACTTATTTGTACGAGTCGTTTAATGTATTATTAATTATAGTACTATTATATTGCTTATGATTAAGAGTTGCAATTTTAAGTCTTATTGGATGTGAATTATTGGAAAATATTAATAATAATATTATTAAACTCGTTGATTATTCACGTAATTAGTTAATATTTTATCTTGGTTGTATATCAAAAATCGAGTTCGACTATAGGCTCGGCTCTTTTAATTTGAAGAAAAAAAATAGAGGGAATATCAACGAGAAATGTTTTATTTACGTTATTTTCTTTAGTTTCGACTCTCGGGAATCTATTCTTAACTATGAGACTTGCCCAGTTATAAGAGTAGATGGTCGAATAATATAGGACGTTCTTATGTTTTTCCTATGTTTTGTTATGATTTGAGTGTTCGTATGCCGTTAACCGAGACGTTAGGGGTAGCGCAGCTAGGGGAACATTTTGAATACGTTTGAAGTGGACTTTCTTCTAGTAAGAATTTGTTCGTTAGTATGTCGATGAGCGAGATACTAAGTACCCTCAACATTCAATCTTTCTCTTCTATAGATAAGTCCAGATCGTTGCAAGGATAGCAGCGAGCGTAAAAGTGGTACGTGGACGAAACTACGTGAAGTAAGGAAACGACTTTTGTTGTAAAAAGGATTCGGGATTCGAAAGAATCGTATCCAGGTAAGTAGAAACGTTTCAATTGTATCACAAAAATGGTGTGTTGTGTGATGTGTGCTGTTTGTATGCTTGCATTTACATGATATGTGTTTGTTGAGTTGATTGCATTTGCATACATGTGCATATTTTATAAAAAGGAAGTGAAAACAGTTTGAAATGAGAAATGAGGTTTTCAAAAAAAATGGTGATGTGTTGTGGGTCGTTCAGTGATGGCTTGGCTGGTTCCTAGGATCGGGGAACCAGTTTGGTTAACTCCTAGGATCGGGGAGTTAACCAAGGCCCCTGAGATGGGATTGGTCTCACGAGTCGTCGGGTCATAGGTAGTACTGGGTACCGCTGGCCGCGACTGCCAAACCATATGTAGTCTGGGACCTTATGATTTTGGTTTGAATGAGTCATACATGTATGTGAGACAAGCCATGGTGAACCTCTTACAACACATGCCACGCGCGCGAGTAAGAAAAGTTATCAAATGAGAAAAGATGAAAAGAACGGATTGAGTTGTAATTGACATTCATATCATATGCAACGTTTATGCTTAATGGGCATTAGCTCACTCAATTTTTGTGATACAGGTAAGGAATGTGAATAAAATACGTAGGTGCAATAGCGGGTTGACTGAAAGGCGCCTCTATTGGCATTTATGCCCACAAATGAGATTTTTGATATTAAATACTTTTGTATATGTTTTGCTTTGAAATTAAATAAAGATTGAATATCCATTCTTATTTAAGATTGTGTTTACGCATTTATGTCTACGCTCTGAAACTGTCACCAACGAAAGAAGTGCTAAGTACAGACTTGACAAGATACCTTCTTATGACTAGTTTAAATAATAGTTCGCAATCTAAAGATCGATTGGGCAATCGATTCCTAGTAATGTTTGCTAGAATGAATTAAACGATATCTTATCTTGTGATATGGAGAGTTGTGACTCTGTAATTCATTCTTAATATCTTAATGAAGATATTGAACAAGACCAGTGAAGTTTTGAAGTTCGAGATAAAACCGTTTAATCACTCGAAACCTCAAACTCACATACGAGGGTATTTTAGTAATTACCTAAATCCTGAAGTGAGTACATGTATTCTTGTAACACTTTATGACATTTGATTTGTCAATGGGCAATGACTAAATGAAGTTTCATTGACCCGACGGTTGGTGTCATAATACTGTTTCGTTGAAACATGTGATTCACAAATATGAAATTTGTGTTGAAACAATGCTAAGACATTAGTATCACACTATGCTCTGTTATGAGAGTGTGAGCGAATAAACCAGGCCTGGTATTCATCGAATAAAGAAGTCTTTGAAATAAAACATGTGACATATTCAGACATCTCACTTTATGTTTTTCTCGTTCACAAATAACAGAGGACTTAGTGAAATAATATCTCAGGGGTAAAACGGTAATTTTACATTCCTCTGAGTTAATGATACACACAAAGGGTAATATCGTAAAATACACTGTGGACCATGTGAAGAATAGTTTTGTCACATCAAACGGAAATATAAACGCATATGAACTTAGAGATGTTCAATATTGGTCCTTTAGTGGAATCGACTAATATTAAGAATTAAAAGCCGAAAAAAGTTTGTGAATTTTTGTGTCCGAGATTTATTCTAAAGCTTTGTTCATGTGGGTCCATAAGGTCTCAATGATAGACTCTCGGACGAGATTTTGGTGAACAAGAAATGATTGATTTTGTCATTCAACGTAAATTGTGATTTACGCTAAGAAAATTATTTTCTGAGTAATTAAATAAATAACTGGTTTTTATTATTACATTTACTTCACGAATCATATTATGTTATTATATTGATAAAAATATAATTTTATGATTCAAATAAATAAAAGATGAAAATAAATATTTTCTCGTTTCGTACTACATTGATTAGTATGAAAATAATTAATGACTTGTCATTAAATAAATGAGATGTTCTAAATTAATTAAATATTATTTTAGAAATAAATCAAATAAATTTGGGAGATAATTAGGACAATATTGCCGGCCATAATAAGTGTTTATGAGCTGGAAAAATTGTTTAAACTCATTAAAAGGAGTTTTGGGCTTAAGTTTGACTAATGGGTCTTAACTGGATTTTGAGCTAACTTAAACCCATTCTCTCTGATATAAAAGGAGGCTCTATTTTTGGTAACCCTAGCCTAATTTCGACCAACACTCAGCCAAACCTCTTCCCCCTTGTGCTTGAGAGGTTTTGGCCGAAATTAAGAGAGAAAGAGAGAGAGGAAAACTGTTTCCCGGCAGCCCTTCCTTTTCTTTGAGTTTCCCCTTCTTCCCTTGTTCCCACGAAAGAGTCCACCCTCTTTGTCTCCTAAAATCCCTTGAGTATTATCATTGACTCAACTTGTGGTTGTTTGAGTGATTTTTCTCTCCCCAGGTTCGGCTACTTTTGGAGGAACGAAGGCACGACGGATTTGAGGATCTCCTTGACGCGCGTGGTGTAGAGGATCGGCCGATCACTTGGACGTACACCGAGACTTGCTCTCGCAGATCCAAACCATATGTAAGTGTCTCTTAAACGAATTGGATTTGAATGATATAGTATTGTAGAATGATTCTATTTATTTAGATTGTTCGTTTGCATGCTTAAATGAATTTATTGATATGTACATAAATTTGTTGACATGCTAGTTTAGATTTAATGACGTGGTTATGAATATGCTAGAATGCGTTTTTAAAATGTTAAATTGAATTATGAATTTCCGCCATATATAGATATGTTTCATAATTAATTAGGTTAATTTTTAACTAAATTCCAACAAATGGCATCAGAGCCATAATTGTCATTAAATCGATTTTGAGTGTTGGCGTTTTTGTATGAATTGCATTTGTGAATGTATGTGTGTTATCTGAATGGATCCTTACTCTAATTGGGCCTAGGATTGTTTACGGGTTATGTCCCGGTTTTTATTTTTATTTTATTTAGATTTGTAATTTGTTGTAAATTTAAATTTTATAATTTTGTAATCCGGGAGACAAGAAGAAGGAAGGCAGCCTCCGGGAATGGCCGCGCGTTTTTGAAACGCGTGAGAGCTATCCCGAACAATTCCGAACACGCCCAAGGACCTGTGTATTGGACACAAGAGGGCTGTTTGGGTCGGTCAAAACCCTAGCGTGGCCGTGTGTCTTCGGACGCGCGCGAGCTAGCTAGGGTTAGGCCCGACGACCGAGATTCGGAAATTGTTTCCGAATAAATTTAAAATCTTGAATAATTAAATCTGCTTATATTATTTTTGAAATAATAAAAGTGAATTTAGTTATTTGAGTGGGAGATATTAATCTCTAAGTTTTAAAACTCAGAATTCGATGACTCGACACAAGACTAGGAATAAAGTTGTTTATTTATTTTTCTTTTGTAAAGGGTTGTAATTTTAGAAATGGGCCATTAGATAAGTTAAATATTATGTTTTTATTTATTTAATCTTATCTCATATTCATCCACATGTCATATAGGATAGAACGCCAACACTATATAAATTGTTCATGCATCATTATAGTTTAATTTATATAACTAGTTATGAAATTGAACTTCGTCCACAAAAATATGATTTTTGCAAAAACTAAGTGGGAGGGTTATTTGTCGTTGAAATAACCCAAGGTCCCCAACATGAATTTAATTAACTTGTGTGAATGAACTAAGAGTCACCCTCGTGGCCCTCCCTTTAATGGGAGTACTTCGGAAGCACATAGTTAATTAAATTGTTACGAACTAAGCTCTAAAGAGGAACGATGAAGCGGGGTCTCCCCTAGGAGAACCGTTTTCAAAGTAACTTGGATAATGACCCACATGCTGGTTGCACGCTTAGACTTATTGTTTAAAGTAACCCTCCATAGAGGCTATGCGTTAAAAATAAGTGATTAAAGTCCATGGTAATAAGCGAGAACTAGAAATTGTGACTTCTTGTATAGTTCAAACTAAATAGTGATGTGTCACGACTATGAAAGGCGATCAATTGTGGTTTCCCCTAGGAAAAGTAATTGATCATTTTTGTTCATAATACCATGAATTATTTATCTCTTTCCTCACTAATTTAGGATTATACATGCATCATAATTCGAAACTGTAGCATATGCTAAATTTATTCACTTCATTTAATTTCAGCAATATCATGAATCCACTTGCATCTATACTGAGTTATAACAAACTCAAAGGTGAGAATTACGTTGATTGGAAACGTAACCTCGACATCGTACTGACGGTGGAAAAGCACAAGTATGTTCTCACTACCCCGTGTCCTCCAGTTCCGAGTGCTGACTCAAGCCAGGAAGCCAAGAACGCCTATGACACGTGGGTGAGGTCTGATGAGATTGCCAAGTGTTATATCTTGGGTTCCATGAGCAATGTGTTGCAACAATCTCACAAGGACATTGCCACGACATATGACATGCTCTACAATCTTCATGACATGTTTGGATGTCATGGGCGTCAGGTGAGGCAGCAGGCAATCCGAAATTTTATGAATTGTCGGATGAAGCCGGGAACGTCAGTCAGGGACCACATGCTAGTGATCATGGGTCACCTAAATAACATGGAGATTCTCGGATCGGAGATCGATGGACTCACCAAGGTCGACATGATCTTGGAAACTCGGACGGATTCTTTCGATAGCTTCCGTCTTAACTACTCCATGAACAAGCTCGATTATTCTGTAACCGAGCTGATGAAGGAGTTGCAGACTGCCGAGGGACTTCTCCCTAAGACCAAGAAGAAGACTGGTGAAGCCAATGTTGCTGAACATAGGGCTTCCACTTCTGGATCGAAGAGAGTGATGAAGGGTCCCAAAAACGCCAACCGAACGGGATCCAAGACGCCTTACAAGAAGGCTGCGGAGGTCAAGGGCAATCGCATCGCAAAGGTGGACAAGTCTAAACACAAATGCCACCATTGCGGAGAAGTCGACCATTGGCAAAGGAACTGTCCTGCCTACCTCAAGACTGTCAAGGGGAAAGGTATGGCTTTCGTCACCCAAGCATGTTACACGACATATAAAGAATCACCCTGGATTTTAGATTGCAGGGCTTTTGACCATATTGTGTGTAATCTGAATGGTTTCAGGAAAACCAGAAGCTTAGGTGAAGAAGAGTTCACATTCAACTGGGGGAATGGAACGAAAGTAAGAGCCAGATCTGTCGGGAACATGCAGCTGAATTTTGGGAATAAGGCTTTATTATTGAATAACGTTTATTATGTTACAGATTTTTGCAAGAACTTAATTTCTTTTGGTCGTTTAGAAGAACAACATTATGAGTTTAAAGTCAATAATGGTATTGAAATTTTTCTTAATGGTTGTTTTATTTCTAAAGCTCATCGAGTAGATTCTATTTATTATCTATATCCTAATGAGCCGACAATCTTGGACACTGAGGTGAATAGTGATTCACTCATGAAGCGTAAGACATTTCATAGTGATGAAACGGATGATACATATCTATGGCACTTACGTCTTGGACATATTGGCCTAGATAGGATTAAGAGGTTAACAAAGGATGGTCCTTTGAAATCTCTAAACGTGGGATCTTTGCCCACGTGTGAATCCTGTCTTGAAGGCAAAATGACCAAGAGACCTTTCTCTTCGAAAGGTCTAAGAGCCACACAAGTATTGGAACTCATACATAGTGATGTATGTGGTCCAATCAGTATTCAGGCAAGAGGAGGTTACGAATACTTTGTAACCTTCACTGATGACTACTCACGTTTTGGTCATGTTTTCTTAATGCGACACAAATCCGATACTTTTGAAATGTTCAAACAATATCGGGCCTTGGTTGAGAAGCAAAGAGAAAAACAAATCAAAACCCTTCGATCAGATCGAGGAGGAGAGTACTTGTCTGATGAGTTCGAGGATCTTTTTAAAGAAGAAGGCATTCATTCTCAGCTTACAGCACCTGGCACTCCACAACAAAACGGTGTGTCAGAGAGAAGGAACCGAACGCTACTAGATATGGTGAGATCAATGATGAGTTACTCATCTCTTCCTGATTCGTTCTGGGGATATGCCTTAGAAACGGCAGCTCATATTCTGAACCAGGTTCCGTAAAAAACGGTTCCCGGCACTCCCTACGAGAGATGGTGTGGTAAGAAATCTGTTCTAAACCACATCAAGATCTGGGGTTGTCCAGCACACGTGCTGAGACAAAAGACTAGCAAGTTGGCTAGTCGTTCAGAATTATGTCTTTTCATAGAATATCTGAAAGAAACAAAAGGGTACACATTCTATAGTCCTACTGACAAGAAAACGTTCGTTAGCACCAAAGCTAGGTTTCTTGAGGAGGATTATATGATGTCTGGTTACAAGGCGTGGAGAGTTAGGAACTCTATAGTTTTTCCAGTATATCTTTCGAATATACTGAATTGACCAGTGCACCTTTAGAGACAATATAAGAACAAACCATTTGATATCTTCTATCTCAAGATCACTATGTATGAATTGCATCATGCTTACCTAAATCCTGAAATGAGACATGTCATTTCATAGCTTCAATATTCTCATTTAAGAAAGTAAAATTTTAGGTCCACTAAGATATTACGTTATGAAGATGTCATGAACCAGCTTTGAAGTTCTCATAAATATGGAATTCATGTACAAGATTGCTGAAATGCAATCCATATCACCTCATGCTTTATTACTTGGATTGTGAATAAATGAACCTCGCGGTATCCAAAATTAAGTAGCGACTTTATTTTTATGAAACAATGTGACTTGTTAGCTCCTCGTCAATACATTGTTTCTAACTTATTCACAAGTAACAAAGGAGTTGATGAAATAACTACTAGAAGGGTAAAATGATAATTTTATAAATCTCATCTAGTTGATGATATTCATGAAGGGTAAACATAGATAACATTCAATGGCTCCGGTCAATATAATTAAGTTGAATTTGAGTAGAAAATAAATTCATTTGAACCGAGAGATTCTCAGTGTCAACTCTTTAGTGGAGTCAATTGACATTAAGCTAATACTCAGAAAAGTTTGTGAACGTTTGAGTCCGATTATAGAAGCTCAAGCTTTGGTCATTTGGATCATAAGGTCACTATTACATGTTGTTAGAGTAGGATTGTTAAACTAGAAGATAAGTCCAAATAAGTTCAAGTGTTGAACTTGACTTTTTCTCGGAAAATGTCTAAAGGGTATTTTCGTCCACATGGATATAAAATGATATGAATGTCAAAATATGATTTTCGATATTTTCATATGATGGAAATATAAATTAGTTTCTAAAGTCGAGAAGTCGTTTGAGGAATTATGAAATTAATTTCACTATTTGTGCAATATTAATTCTACAATGGGTATTTAAAGAATTGTCTTAAAAGAAATAATGGAGCATCTAGATGCCCTTCTCTAGTGTAGAGTTCGGCCAAGATACATCAAGGAGGAAAGAGTTATTTGCCTTTAATTATATAGATAATTATCCAAAAGGAAAAGAGGAAATGAAATTCATTGAGAATGAAATAAATATGCTAACTAAGGAAACTAATTTCCCACACTAAAGTATATAGATGGCTGGCCTTTTACAAGGGAGAAGATGAGAGAAAATCAAATATCGTGTCATGAATGCACAATTGAAAAGGGTTATTACCCTTTCTTGATTTTTCTTCTCCTTAAATAGAGCCTCACATGGAGATGTGAAAAAATAAGCATTTTTGCTCTTGTCTCTCTCTTTTTGTCCGACCCCCTCTCTCTCTCTCTAGAAAATCCCTTTTTATTTTGTCACCTAATTCCTCATTAGACTTAGCCTTAATTAACTTTCTAGCTCATAGACTTGTTCATGAGCTATTGTGTTTAATTGTTCCCACACACAAATCCTTTTAAACCTCTAAAGACTCATGTCATAGAAACCTTAGGTTTCTTTATTTCACGTTTAGATTTGAAGGAATCAAGCCATACGAGAAGATCAACGTTTCTCAAGACTTCTCGAAATCAAGTTACATGAAAGGTTTGCACTTAAACACTTTAAATAATGTTTTTAAATATATACATGCTCATGCACTTTGCATAGGTTAGTAAAATTGTTTTACTTGTAAATAAATTTTATATTTCGCCATTAATATGATTAATTATAATTTTTCTAACGTTAGATCTATTCCAACAAAACGCTGATGTATTGACATCATGACTATGCATTAATGATGTATCATTTACTTATGAAAGACGACTCTTTGTGGCCTTACCTCGAAGGAGTAAAATGTCTTTTTGTTCATAAAACCACCGACGACGAGGAACATATATACATATACACACACACATATATATATATGTATATGTTCCCCGAAGACTCTCTCGGAGGCCGAAATCCAACCACTGGAAGGCGCCGCGAGCTCCACCGACGCACGAGGACCGGCCCAATCGCGCCCTGGCCTGCCTTCGCCGGCCCTCACTCCCCTTGGCCGGCCTTGACACGCCTTGGCCGGCCCTGACATGCCTCTGGCCGGCCCTCACCCACCTTGGCCGGCCCTCACTTGTCGTGGTCGGCCCTGACACGCCTCTGGCGTCTACAACGACTACTTCAGCAATAAATAGCAAAAGTCACCTCCCATGAGAGGTAACGAAAATCCTTCTAAAGAATTCCCTCTCGAGAACTCACTCTCTTGATCCAAGGCTCGAGTCCCGAAACGAGGTTGGTCTAAGTGCCTCCGTTTTCCTCAACCTTGTCGATCCTCCCCCTGTCATCCTAATAACTTCGCCCATACACATACTAATGTTGAGCGTCGGAGAGGTAAACAGATGACCCACCTCTGATTTCCCTTCTTAGTCCACGCTTATTCGTCTATTTTAGGCACTAGGAGGACTCGAAGACCCCACGAGAGCTAAGAGTCGATCCAGGACAGCGGATCTGACACGCTAAGGCCGAACCGAGGGCCACTCGCCCCGAGAAGGGATCTGACCACTTAGATCTCTGAAACATTGTCCAAATTTCAGTGACAACATTGTCCAAATGCCGGCGTCCTGGGTCCGACATGGGAAGGACCATACTGAGTTCGAAAGGCCATTCACAACGGCACGTACAAACTCGAAAACATGGATGGCCTCATATTCACCCACCTATGGAATGCCGAGCACCTAAAGCAATATTACCAATAAAGGTAGCGATAGCGTGCCCAATGTAAACACAATACTACGACTATCGTAATTCAATATATGTAATTGTTTGAACATCGAATAAAAGTCGTATTGTGTCATCATATGTCATTCCCCAGTCTAAAAAGTTTCTAAAATTTTCTCGTTTTTTAACTCAAAATTAATGAAACTTGGAGGACTAGGGTGAACCGACAACAAAGAGCCAGCTTGGCCTTGTACGTCGGGAAAATAAAAAAACAAAAAAACAATGCCACGAGGCGTCAACCCCGTGGTCGGAGAAATCCGCAAAACGAAATAGTAACAAGGCCACAACCTTGCATCTAGTCGTCCATGGAGCCGAGGAAATTTGGCAAACGCCGGACCCGATCCTAAGACGATACCTGAATACGCGACCAGATGAAACTTGGAGGGCTAGGGTGAACCGACAACAAAGAGCCAGCTTGGCCTTGTACGTCGGGAAAATAAAAAAACAAAAAAACAATGCCACGAGGCGTCAACCCCGTGGTCGGAGAAATCCGCAAAACGAAATAGTAACAAGGCCACAACCTTGCATCTGGTCGTCCATGGAGCCAAGGAAATTTGGCAAACGCCGGACCCGATCCTAAGACGATACCTGAATACCCGACCAGATGAAACTTGGAGGGCTAGGGTGAACCGACAACAAAGAGCTAGCTTGGCCTTGTACGTCGGGAAAATAAAAAAACAAAAAAACAATGCCACGAGGTGTCAACCCCGTGGTCGGAGAAATCCGCAAAACGAAATAGTAACAAGGCCACAACCTTGCATCTGGTCGTCCATGGAGCCGAGGAAATTTGGCAAACGCCGGACCCGATCCTAAGACGATACCTGAATACCCTTGAGACGAATGCACGCGACGCCAGAAAACGGCAATCGTAAACTGACAGGTCATCGATCGAGCCAAATCTCGGGATTCCCCCAACACCGTAGAGCACGCTCGTAAACCGACAGGCCATCGACGAAAACTCACGGGGAAAAGCACTCAAAACACGATCGGTAAAATTCCCACATCGATGAAAGAGAGTCCGGGTGTCCCCAAATTGGCGAGGCTAAGTCAGCGAGACCATCGTCGCTCTTCAGATTCCAAGTGAACACCAAAGTAACCCGAGAAGAGCTGACGGGGTCTCTGACCATCGACCACGTGAAGTGCGCGACACACCGTTATCATATCCTGCCGCATGAGTCGCGGGCCCGACAGCTCATCGATGGAGGCAGAGGGTCAGAGTAAAAAAGGACTCCCACGAACGTCCAAAGACGAGACACTCAATGAAAGAATCTCACAATCACACGAGACCCCTTCGCGACGTGATCAAGTTGCTAAGTCAATGTAATAAAAGGCTTCAAATAAAAAGCAAAATTTGCAAAGAAAGAACAATCAAAGACGCCGAAGGTTCAACAAAAACATAAAAGCGCTAAATAAAAGGCGCGACAAAACCAAAAACTTGGCGAGAAGCAATCTAATCGGAGCCAAAGTTGACGCGATCCTCGTCAGCAGAGGGGGGTGCCGCCGCAGGCAAAGGCGATGTGCCGACAGAGGAATGAGTGGTGTCGGCTGGGAGGCGATCCGCGAGATCGTCGGGGTCCACGTCATCTTCAAATGATGGAAACATCGCATCGAAGAACGCAAATGTGACCTCGCGCAACCCATTCTCCGCGATGGTGGCGTCCCGTACCCACACCGCTGCGGCATGGCGAGCCTCGTATAAGGCCACCTCCAAGTCCTCCTCAGCGCGGGCCTTGAGTTGCGCAATCTCGTCGTATTCTTCAACAACCGCCTGCATCTTCGATAGGAAATATTCGCTCTCCTGAAGTGCCTCCTCGCGCGCAGCTATGCACTCAGACAACTTGCCCCGGATCGCCTCCAGCTCCGCATCTCGAGCCGCCGCCGCTCTCTCAAGCGCTCTGATCTCGGCGATAAATGCAACGGCCGATCGCTCGGCCTTCTCCCTCGAAGTTTTATCTCCCGCAAGCTCCGTTTTGGCAGTCTCGAGCTTCGCCACGAGCTTCGTCAAGGCCTCCGCATGCTGCCGCTCCTTATCGG
The DNA here is from genome assembly GCA_958296335.1 of Urtica urens. Taxonomy (NCBI): domain Eukaryota; kingdom Viridiplantae; phylum Streptophyta; class Magnoliopsida; order Rosales; family Urticaceae; genus Urtica; species Urtica urens. The sequence goes on from OY282525.1 coordinate 3,842,131, forward strand.
TCGATTCTATTGACGCTTGCTCGCGCCGGACGGTTTCCAGCATCATCGATTTTATCCGTTCATGGCGAGCCAAGGTTTAAAAGCATGCGATGTATAAGGATGCAGCATAAGGAAGGAAAGGGCCAAAATATTTACCTTCCGAGTGTCATGAGTCCCTTGGCGGAAGAGTTCCACATGCTGACTACGACAAGCTCTTTGAAGCACTTCGAGACGATTCCACAAGGCCTCGTGAGCGTTGGTCCCTCAAACGCGCGGCCTCATCCATAAAAAACGACCCCCCGCCTGGCGAAGGGGGGTCGACCATGCGACGCGAGCTCAAAGGCGCGTCACTCGCAGAAGAGGCCACTGGGCGCCTGCGCAAGGTGCCGCCCTTCTCCCCCAGCGGGGCCGGGGGTCCGACAGTCAATCCCAATCGGCCGTCTGCGGGCCGAATCCTCCGAAAGCGCCTTCGAGAACCACCTGAAAAAAGACAACATAAAGAGTAAGACAATCCACTAAATAAACAATAAAACGAGGGATACCTCGTACCGCGATGGTGATCAACTACGCGAGATTCACTATCGGATCCCGAATCGGAACCTTGCCGATCCCTTGCCCAAGGGTGAGGCGACGGAGAGACTTTCGAGACAAATCACTCGGTCGTGGCCATCATGTCGGGGGATTCGAAGATAGAAGCTTGGCACCGGGTCGCCGGTCGTGGCCTATTCGTCTAATGAGGACTTAGGTGCCAAAATAAAAAGGGATTTTTTAGAGGGGGAGATGGAGGGGGTCGGCCAAGAGATAGAGCATAAGACCAAAAATTTTTATTTTCACATCTTTATGTGGCTTTATTTATAGGAGAAGGAAAATCAAGAAAGAGTAATAATCCTTTTCAATTGTGCATTCATGACACAGTATGTTACTTTCTCTCATCTTCCTCCTTGTACATGGCCGACCAGCCCTTGCTTGAGTTAAGGAAAATTTGTTTCCTCACTTAGCTTATTTATTTCCTTCTCAAAGAATTTCGTTTCCTCTTTTCCTTTTGGGTAATTATCTTTATAATTAAAGGCAAAAAATACTCTCCTCTTCGAAGTGTCTTGGACAAATTCTATACCTAGGGAAGGGGCATTTATATACTTCCTAATTTCTTTTAAGATAATTCTTCAAATACCCATTGTAGAATTAATATTGCACAAATAATTAAATTTATTTAATAATGCCTGAAACAACTTCTCAACTTTAGAAACTAATGTATATTTCCATCATATGAAAATATTCAAAATCTTATTTTGATATTCACATCACTCTATGTCAACGTGGACAAAAATTCCCTTTAGACATTTTCCGAGAAAACGTCTAGTTCAACACTTGAACTTATTTTGACTTAGCTTATAGTTTAACAATCCTACTCTAATGAACTGTAATAATGACCTTATGGATCTAATGAACAAAGCTTGAGCTTCTATACTCGGACTCAAAAGTTCACAAACCTTTCCCGAGTATTAGTTTAATGTCAACTGACTCCACTAAAGAGGTGACACTGAGAACCTCTCGGTTCGAATGAATTTATTTTCTACTAAAATTCAACTTAATTATATTGAGGGGATCCATTGAATGTTATCTATGTTTACCCTTCATGAATAACATCAACTAGATGTAATTTATAAAATTACAGTTTTACCCTTCTAGTTGTTATTTCTTCAACTCCTTTGTTACTTGTGCATAAGTTATAACAACTGTATTCACGATAAGCTAACAAGTCACATTGTTTAATCCAAATAAAGTTGCTACTTAATTTTAGATACCACGCGATTCATTTAATTACAATCCAAGTAATCAAGCATGAGGTCATATGCATTGCATTTCAGCAATATTGTACAAGAATTCCATATCTATGAGAACTTCACAAAGCTGGTTCATGACATCTTCATAACTTAATATATTTCCAATAGAGCGCATCTAGTTCAAAAACATGGATCTAGAGTATACCTTTCTCAGATGAATATATTGAAGTCACGAAATGACATGTCTCACTTCAGGATTAAGGTAAGCATGATGCAGTTCATACATAGTGAACTTGAGACAAAAGAGGTTAAATAGTTTGTTCTTACATTGTCTCTAAAGGTGCAATGGTCAATTTAGTATATTCGGAAGATACATTGGAAGAACTATAGAGTTCCTAACTCTCTATGCTTGTGACCAGACATCATAGATTCTTCCAACATTCATACTGGGTTTAATAATCCGTTGATATTTAGATTGTGAATATTTCATTTTAACCAAACCATGTAGAGTTTGTTCACGCAAATCTACAGTTGTCTCTTCATACATTGTTAGGTCTGATTAAGGACTATAAGACTATTTAATATCATAAATCTTCAAATAAACGAAAAAGGAATGAATGAACGTTTCAACTTTTATTAATTTAATTAGAAATTAAAATAAGGATTTATAAATATTTATATTACATCAATATGTAAATAAATAATCTTCTTGAGGGCATCTCTGCCATCAAGGGCGTCATGCTAGACAACAAGCAGTTCAAAAATTTGTGAACTATCATATGAAAGCTGGGACTCCTGTCAGAGAAACATGATGTGATATCCATTTCATTTCAACAATCTTGTAAATGAATTCCATATCTGTGAGAACTTCACAAAGTATACTCATGTCAACTTCATAACAAAATACATCACCAATAGAGCGCATCTAGTTCAGAAGTTTGGATCTAGAGTGTAACTTTTTCAAATGAATATATTGAAGTTATGAATGACATGTCTCATTCCAGGATCAAGGTAAGCATGATGCAATTCATACATAGTGATCTGGACAGAAGAGGTTAAATGGTTTGTTCTTACATTGTCTCTAAAGGTGCACTTGTCAATTCAATATATTTTGAATATACACTGGAAGAACTATAGAGTTCCCAACTCTCTATGTCTCGTAACCAGACATCATAGATTTTTCCAACAATCATACTAGGATAAATAGTCTGTTTATTTTCATATTATGAATATTTCGTTTTAAGCAAACCATGAAAGTTTGTTCACACAAATCTACATTTGTCTCTTCATACATTGTTAGGTTTGATTAAGGACTATAAGACTATTGAATATCATAAATCTTCAATCAAACGAAAAATGAATGATTGAACGTTTCAACTTTTATTAATTTCATCATATGACATTCACATCATTTTATTTCCATGTGGACAAAAATACCCTTTAGATATTTTCCGAGAAAAAGTCTAGTTCAACACTTGAAATTATTTTTGACTTAGTTTCTAATTTAACAATCCTACTCTAATGACCTGAAATTGTGAACTTATGGATCCAAATGAACAAAGCTTGAGTTTCTATACTCGGACTCAAAAGTTCACAAACTCTTTCCGAGTATTAGCTTAATGTCAACTGACTCCACTAAAGAGTTGACACTAATAACCTCTCGGTTCGAATGAATTTATTTTCTACTAAAATTCAACGTAATTATATTGAGGGGATCCATTGAATGTTATCTATGTTTACCCTTCATGAATATCATCAACTAGTTGGGATTTATAAAATTACCATTTTACCCTTCTAATTGTTATTTCTTCAACTCCTTTAGTACTTGTAAATAAGTTAGAAACAATGTATTGACGAGGAGGTAACAAGTCACATTGTTTCATCCAAATAAAGTCGCTACTTAAATTTGGACACTGCGCAATTCATTTATTCACAATCCAAGTAATAAAGCATAAGGTGATATCATCTCAACAATCTTGTACATGAATCCATATCTATGAGAACTTCATAAAGTTGGTTCATGACATCTTCATAACTTAATATCTCACCAATTGGCTAGCCTAGATCACATGATGGATGTAGAATTTGACTTCCTCAAATGAGAATATTAATCCTATGAAATGACATGTCTCAATTTAGGATTTAGGTAAGCATGATGCAATTCATACATAGTGACCTTGAGATAGAAGATTTTAAATGGTTTGTTCTTCTATTGTCTCTAAAGGTGCACTGGTCAATTCAGTATCTTCGAAAGATACATTGGAAGAACTATAGAGTTCCTAACTCTCTATACCTCATAACCAAACATCATAGATTCTTCCAACAATCATACTAGGATCAATAGTCCGTTGATCTTTAGATTGCGAATATATCGTTTTAGTCAAACCATGAAAAGTTTGTTCACGCAAATCTACATTTGTCTCTTCATACATTGTTAGGTTTGATTAAGGACTATAAGACTATTGAATATCATAAATCTTCAATCAAACTAAAAAGGAATGAATGAACGTTTCAACTTTTATTAATTTAATCAGCAAATTACAATAAGGACTTTATAAAGATTTATATATTACATCAATATGTAAATCAACAATATTCTTGTGGGCATCTCTGGCAAAAATGAAATTGTACAAAACGTGTATGAGAAGAAGTCTAACCCTCTTCTTGTTGACCTACCTCGCAATAGAAGAAATGTTCCCATACTTATTACACTCCGAGCCATTACAAAACGTTTTATAGTACATGCCTTTATCAGCCATGTTCAAGTACTCTTCTCGGTATTCAAAGTTAGAATCAAACATCAGCCCCCTTATCTAGGCGTCTACCGATCTCAATATAAAGAACATCTTTCGACACTCTAGAGTCGGAAAAATAGCCTGATCTTATAATCAGGTAGCTAATTATTCTGGACAACTTTATCGGCATTGTAAAATTAAAAAATTGTCCAAAACAAGTCTTCTGGAACAATTCCCCTTTGGGAGATAGTCATTTCAGTATCCTTACTGAAAGCATTCAAGACAATGTTGTCACAAATGATGTGTATCATTACAAGTCATGACGAGCATACAGTTTCATGACAAAGTGATCATGAATACACTGTTTTGTGACAAAGTGGTCCCCAACACACTGTTTCGTGATAAAATTGGTCAAGAACACACTGTTTCGTGATAAAATTGTCACAAATACACTTCTTCATGACAAAGTGGTCACACGTACTCTAAATTGTGACAATTTCATCACAAAATTATGATTATGTGACATTGTTGTCACAAACTTATATTTTTGTTACGACATCATCTCAGTTCAGAATATTCGTGACAACTTCGTCCCGATACACATCATTTTGTGACAATGTTGTTCTGTGCGCATAGCAATGTGCCAGCGTCGTAACAAAATAGTGTGTAGGTGACGACGTTGTTATGAAACTATGTGCACGAGACTATGTGACAACGTTGTCACAAAACATGTGGGGTAAATACACCTAAAACATTTATTGCATGCATTAATATCAAAGTAAAACACCAAAATATAACAGTTTTCTTATCATCGAATTTTCTTCTACGCGAGCATTGTATTGATTGCATTATATAGCTGCCGAGATCAAAATCCGATGACCCAATTAGTACTTCGGATTTCTTCAACTTTTTTGCGGATTTTCCCAGAGACATACGAGATCTCTGCTTCTTTGTAGACGTGTGGTTGAGGTTTGTTTTTCGCCAGGGACCACTTTGTGATCCCGTCTTGGACTCCGGCGAGGCGCAAACGGAAAATCCAGAGGTACTCTTGGTGGTCTGGTTAGTGATCCAAACTTCGTTTCATCACCCTTTCTGGGTTTAGGTTTCAAATACAAGGTCTTCTTTTTCTTCTTCTAGTTTTATTTGGTTCCTGCACCGTGATGAGAATTTTCTTGCCAGAATACCGGCGGATATGGTGTTTTGGACGTCTGCGAAGAGAAGAGAAGGCGATAAAAAGGTTAAAGTAGAATATGGTGTTTTGGACGACGGCGAAGAGTAAAAAAAGATGAAGATTACATTTCGGAAGTTGTAGTAATTTAGGTCACGAAATTTGAATTTGAAGAGAGAGTGAGAGAAAAAGTCGGATTGATGTGATGGTAATCACAAAAGTGACCGAGTTAATGAAGATAGCGAGAGAGAGAAAAATTGATATTTATATGATTGTATTAGTTATTAGATTTTATTATTTAATTATAAGGATAAAACGTTACTTCAAATTCAAAATATCAGTAAACATGGACAATAATTTCACTCTCTTGTCGAACTTCTAGTTAAGTCGTTTTTTTGAAAAAAAAAAATTAGTGTAAAAACACTTGAATTTGCTTATATTTTTAGGAAAATCTCCTCTTTTTATTTTAGAATTTGTATTTTATTGCTCATTTTAATTTGGATGAGAACAACTTTTGAAACAATATTTTTCTTTCGAGTGTGGAGGAAAACATATTAACCAATTTTACTAACAACATTAATGAAATTTAGGAACTGTTTCTCTCCGTTTTCTTAAAAAAAAAATATAAAGAACAATATCACGAGCATATTCCAAGGATAGTCACTTGGGCTTAAGTCATGGGCTAGGGAATCCTTTTCTTAAAAGGGATAAAGAGCAGTATAGTCATTTAAAACATAAAAATTGATTTATAACAATAAACTAAAATTAACCGGTGAATTTGAAAAATTTCCCCCCAAATAAAATTGAAAAAAACGTAAATTAACTCACATACCAAAACAAGAATTCCAGAAAATTTTGATGACTACAAAATAAAGTATGAAACGAATATAAACATAAATTAACGTACATACCAACACAAGAATTCCTGAAATATTTTGATGACCAAGAATTGATTTATTTTATAATTATATTGATGAAGGATTTAAATTAAATGTTAAATAGTAAAGTTTGAATGTTCAAAAAAAAAAAAAAAACCCGACACAAGCGGTTTTAATTGATAAGGAAATAAATCTAAAAGTTTGAAAAAAGCAATAAGCAATTATAACGGCTGAATAATCAGAAATTATTACATAATAATTAATTAAAACCAAATAATTAACAATCCGATAAAAAAATATAATTAATTAGTAGTTATATATCGAAAGGTCTTAATTGGAAGAACACAAGACTTAAAAAGCCCACGTCACTAAAATTGGCTATTAATGAAAAAAACAAAATGTATTACTAAATCACAATAACAAATTTTCATTAGGCTATTTACACCAAATTTTTCTTCTTAAAATGACGCGATTAAAATTCTCATACATTATAGCATATGCAATGCTAAAGTTCTGTTAGAGTTTCCTGTAGGCAGAGATGCCAACAAGAACATTGTTTATTTACATATTGATGTAATATACAAATCTTTATAAAGCCTTTATTGTGATTTGCTAATTAAATTAATAAAACTTGAAACGTTCATTCATTCCTTTTTAGTTTGATTGAAGATTTATGATATTCAATAGTCTTATAGTCCTTAATCAAACCTAACAATGTATGAAAAGACAAATGTAGATTTGCGTGAACAAACTTTTCATGGTTTGACTAAAACGATATATTCGCAATCTAAAGATCAACGGACTGTTGATCCTGGTATGATTGTTGAAAGATTCTATGATGTCTGGTTACGAGGCATAGAGAGTTAGGAACTCTATAGTTCTTCCAGTGTATCTTTCGAAGATACTGAATTGACCAGTGCACCTTATGCTATATAAATACATTAAAAACTGTATTTAATTATTTTATATTAAGCATATTCAAAATCAATTTTTTAACTAGTTTGAAAATTTGTGTATATAGTTTAAAGTAGTTTATTGCACTTCTAGTTTAAATTTGTTATTGAAAGTTTTATATTATGTTGTTTATTTTATATTGTGTTTAATTATTAACATGTTAATATAACACACAATTGAAATCAAAACATATAATTAAAATGTTTCAATAAACCTCTTTCTCTTTACACCTAAATCCGACGTACTTTTTTAATTGTTTTTCAAATTATGGACAAATTGTTATGGCTCAGTAAAACGGGAATAACTCTTTGCTCTTAACTTGAAATTTAGTGGTTCTTGAACCAGATTAAAGGTACGAAAGTGATCTATCCAATGCAATTGGTTTCAGCTCAATCGGATATGGGATGTGTCATTTATAACCTTTAAAGTCCGAGATATACGGCAGTCCGCGAGTCCAGATTTTTTAATCCGAATTTTGTGACTTCAAGCTTTCTCTCCTCTTCTAAATGCTATCGTGGTTTTCCGACGTTCTCGCGCTCAACCACCATGAAGACGCCTTGAAGAAAGATGTCATGAAGATGAAGATATTAGTTTTAGGATATTTTTAATCTAAAAAACTTTCAAGTGCAAAAGTGACGATTTATTAATCTCACACACTTTCCTTAGGAAAAATAAATTTAATAGACAAAAAGATCCGAGTATGTTCCTTGTGCCTTAGTGCATTAACACTGCTCTCCCCTCAAAAATATCGATTTTAGGGTTCTTTTTTTCTAGTGATCCACTCTATCTCTCTTTACTTATGGAAACGAGTTTCCTATACGTACAAGAGTAGACGTGCCTTTTTCCAAAAATTAAGTGGGAGGGTTGCACCTTTTTGCAACCCAGGATCCCCTTATTTTCTAAAACCTAAGTGGGAGGGTTGTACTTATTTTTTGCAACCCGCGATCCCCAACACTAATGTGAAGTGCATATGTCGCCGGACTAAGAGTCACCTTCGTGACGCTCTCTTAAATGAGAGTACTCATAGACGCATTTCCCTAACATTGCTTTTATACCTACGTTCAAACGCGAAACGATGAGACAAGGCCTCCCCTCCGCGGATTGTTTTCAAAGTAGATCTTGTTCAACTAACTTGTCGGTTACACACTTAGACTCAAACTCTAGTAATCCTCCCTCGAGGCCCTGCGAAAATTTTTGAGTGATCAAACTTTTTTGTAGGTGGCTAGTCAAACCCTGATGTATTGATATCACGACTATGCATTAAGGATGTGTCATTTACTTATGAAAGGCGACTCTTTGCGGCCTTTTCTCGAAGGAGTAAAGTGTTATTTTGTTCATAATACCTTAGGATTTATTCTTGTCTAAATAAAATTAAACTTAAAATCCTAAACAAAAGACTAATCATAAATTGTTTCAACGATCGGCAACATATCTCTAAACAATTTCTCAATCTTTCTTTCCTCGAATTAACGGGAACGGAAAACTACGTAAATAAGAAACATAACCTAGACACAGTCCTTACGAAGGACAAGCACAAATAGATACTCACCGCCCCATGTCCTTTTGAAACGAATGGTGATTCGATTCAAGAAGAAAAGGACGCCCTAGCAGCCTGAATCCAACCAGATGAGATTGTGAGATGCTATGTTTTAGCATCAATGAACAATATGTTGCAACAACATCATCGTGATATGGATTCGGCCTAAACCATGCTCTTCAATCTCTATGAGATGTTTGAAGGCAAAGGCGTCACACTAGATAACAAGCGCTTTGACAGTTTGTGAACTATCGTATGAAAGCTAAGACTCCTGTTAGAGAACACATGATATTGATCATAAGTTATTTCAATGATATTGAAATCTTTGGATCTGAGATTAATGGAGAAATCAAAGTATATACGATCTTAGAAACTCTCCGTGAATCTTTCGATAATTTCAAGCTGAACTACTCCATCAATAAGCTAGGGTAAACTGTTACCGAGCTGATGAAGGAGATTTACACCGCTGAGGGACTCTAGCATAGAAACTGTCCTACTTACTTCAAGGCTAAAGGGAAAGGTATTTGTACTGATTACCGAAGCTTGTTTAGTAGCTGAGAATGTATCATTTTGGATTCTTGACTCCACTGCTACTAACCAAATTTGTTGTTCCTTGAATGAGTTCAGGAAAAGCAAAAACTTAAAGGATGGCGATTTTGTTTCAAGTGGGGTGATTGGAGCTTGGTGTCTGCTAAGGCTGTGGGATCCGTGACATTGTCTTTTGAAGACAAAACTTTAAATTTGAATCATATGTATTTTGTTCTTTCCTCTGGGAAAAACTTAATATTTGTAGCTCAAATTGCAGAATTATTATTTAAAGTTTATTGATAATGACATTCGTATTACTTCTTCCATTTCATTTGTCACCGATGCATGTTTAAAGAATGGTTTATACTATCTTTATCCTACGCGACCTTTGCTATTATACACTGAAATAGATAATGATCTAATTAAATAACCCAAGAGGATCAAACTTAATGACTCCTCTGATCTAATAAAATCAACACATCTCTGACACTTAAGAATTGGTCATATTAGTCTAGATAGGATTAAGAGACTTGTGAGGGACGGTCCACTTTAAGCCTCTGCAATAGGCTCACTGCCGACTTGTGAATCTTGTATAGAAGGAAAAATGACCAAACGACATTTCTCTGATAAAGGTCGAAGAGCCACTGAGCTGCTGGAACTAATACATTCTGATGTATATGGTCCGCTCAGAATTTAGGCACGGGGAGGATACGAATACTTCATTTCCTTTATCAATGATTACTCAAGATATAGATTTGTGTATTTTCTCAAACACAAATTCGAAACTTTTAACGTATTTAAGGTTTTTCGGGCTTTAGTGGAAAAGCAAACTGGCAAACAGATCAAAACCCTTTGATCTGATCGAGGTGGTGAGTACTTGTCTGAAGAGTTCGATGACTTTCTTAAAGAAGAAGGTATCGCTTCTCAGCTTACAGCACCTGGCACACCTCAACAAAACGGAGTGTCAGAGAGAAGGAATCAAACTTTGATGGATATGGTTAGATCAATGATGAGTTACTCATCACTCCCTAATTCCTTTTAGGGATATACCCTCGAAACTGCCGCATATATTCTGAACCAAGTTCCGTCTAAGACGGTCCCTGGTACTCCTTATGAACGATGGACTGGGCGTAAAGCTAGTTTAAGCCACATCAGAATTTGGGGTTGCCCTGCACATGTGCTAAGGAAAAAGATCAGCAAGTTGGCTAGTAAGTCAGAATTATGCATGTTCGTCGGATATCCAAAGGAAACCAAAGGTTTAACATTCTATAGTCCCGAGGACGACAAAACGTTTGTCAACACTAATGCTCGTTTCCGTGAGGAAGACTATATGAAGAATACGAAACCTAAAAGCAAAATTTGGCTTGAACAAAAGTTGGGTGAGGATGCTTCTACCTCATCTGTAAGAACTGTTCTTACCCCAACTGAAACACAACCTAACAATTCAGAACCTCGTCAAGTAGTACTTCGACGTAGTGGAAGGGTTTCTGAAAAACTTGACAGGTACATGTCTTTTGGCGATACTCTTGTAGCTGTCGCTGACATAGATGACCCTGTTTCCTACAGCCAAGCAATGGCTGGTTCTTAATGGTTCTTAATCAAACCTTTGGCTTGATGCCATGAAAGTTTGGATCTATAAGACGAAAAGGGGTCCGGATGGGAACGTTGAGACGTTCAAAGCGCGACTAGTGGCTAAGGGTTATACCCAAAAGGGAGGTATTGATTATGAAGAAACCTTCTCACCAGTCGCAAAGCTTAAATCCATCCGTATACTTCTATCCATAGCTGCCGCTCTTGATTATGAGATCTGGCAGATGGATGTCAAAACTGCCTTTCTGAATGGCAATCTTGACGAGCGCATTTTCATGGCTCAGCCAGACGGTTTCATGGAAAATGATCAAGAGGACAAAGTTTGTGAATTTCTTAAATCCATTTATGGATTAAAGCAAGCATCTAGATCATGGAATATCAGATTCGATGATACTGTTAAAAGCTTCGGTTTTGAATAGTCAATAGATGAACCTTGTGTCTATAAATTAATACACGAGGGCAAGGTTGTGTTTCTGGTCTTGTATGTCGATGATATACTAATCATTGGTAATGATGTAGGCAAATATTCCGAGGTTAAAATCTGGTTAGCTAAGCAGCTTGATATGAAGGATTTAGGGGAAGCTGCATACATTCTGGGGATTCAGATCTTTCGAGATCGAAAGAACCGGACCCTTTCGCTCTCCCAATCATCTTTATTTAGATAAGGTGTTGGATCTCTTCGCTATGCAAAACTCCAAGAAGGGCCTAAACCCTTTTAGACATGAAGTCACACTCTCAAAGGACCAGTCTCCCAAGACTGCACAAGAGATTGAGGACATGAGAAAGATTCCCTATGCTTTAGCCGTAGGAAGTCTCATGTATGCTATATTGTGCACTAGACCGGATATATGTTTCGACGTTGGCGTAGTTAGCCGTTTCCAATCAAATCATGGACCCGAGCACTGGGCTGCACGCGGAGACGTGGAGGTAAAGATCTCAACGGTGGACAACCTTGCAGATCCTTTCACCAAGGCCCTATCCAACAAGGTCTTCGACAAAGATCGAGACGGATTAGGCATGAAGGACTACTATCATCTTCTTTGAGTCAAGTGGGAGTTTATTAGCAGAGATGCTCACAAGAAGATTGTTTATTTACATATTGATGTAATATATAAATCTTCATAAAGTCCTTATTGTAATTTGCTGATTAAATCAATAAAAGTTGAAACGTTCATTCATTACATTTTAATTTGATTGAAGATTTATGATATTCAATAGTCTTATAGTCCTTAATCAAACCTAACAATGTATGAATAGACAAATGTAGATTTGCATGAACAAACTTTTCATGGTTTGACTAAAACGATATATTCGCAATCTAAAGATCAACGGACTATTGATCCTAGTATGATTGTTGAAAGATTCTATGATGTCTGGTTACGAGGTATAGAGAGTTAGGAACTCTATAGTTCTTTCAGTGTATCTTTCGAAGATACTGAATTGACCAGTGCACCTTTAGAGACAGTAGAAGAACGAACCATTTAACATCTTCTATCTCAAGGTCACTATGTATGAATTGCATCATGCTTACCTAAATCCTGAATTAGACATGTCATTTCATATCATTAATAACCTCATTTGAGAAAGTTAAATTCAAGATCCATTTCGTGATCTAGAGAAGGCCTATTGGTGAGATATTAAGTTATGAAGATGTCATGAACCAACTTTGTGAAGTTCTCATATATATGGATTCATGTACAAGATTGCTGAGATGATATCACCTCATGCTTTATTACTTGGATTATGAATAAATGAACTGCATAGTGTCCAAATTTATGTAGCGACTTTATTTGAATGAAACAATGTGACTTGTTAGCTCCTCGTCAATACATTGTTTCTAACTTATTCACAAGTAACAAAGGAGTTGATGAAATAACTACTAGAAGGGTAAAATGATAATTTTATAAATCTCATCTAGTTGATGATATTCATGAAGGGTAAACATAGATAACATTCAATGGCTCCGGTCAATATAATTAAGTTGAATTTGAGTAGAAAATAAATTCATTTGAACCGAGAGATTCTCAGTGTCAACTCTTTAGTGGAGTCAATTGACATTAAGCTAATACTCAGAAAAGTTTGTGAACGTTTGAGTCCGATTATAGAAGCTCAAGCTTTGGTCATTTGGATCATAAGGTCACTATTACATGTTGTTAGAGTAGGATTGTTAAACTAGAAGATAAGTCCAAATAAGTTCAAGTGTTGAACTAGACTTTTTCTCGGAAAATGTCTAAAGGGTATTTTTGTCCACATGGAAATAAAATGATGTGAATGTCAAAATAAGATTTTGAATATTTTCATATGATGAAATTATAAATTATTTTTAAAGCCAAAAAGTCGTTTAAGGCATTATAAAATTAATTTCGTTATTTGTGCAATTATAATTCTACAATGGGTATTTCAAGAATTTTCTTAAAAGAAATAAGGAAGCATCTAGATGCCCTTCCCTACCTAGAATTCGGTCAACATGCATAAAAGAGGAGAGTTTTATTTCTCTTTAATTATAAGGATAATTACCCAAAAGGAAAAGGGAAATGAATTTCCTTGAGAAGGAAATAAATAAGCTAAGTGAGGAAACAAATTTTCCTCCTTACTTGAGGTGTATGGCCGGCCAACCTAAGAGAGAAAGGGGAAGGGAAAATCAAATATTGTGTCATGAATACATTATGTTTTCATGAATGAATAATTGACCTTTATAGGTTTTTTCTTCTCCTATATATAGAGCATCACATAGAGATGTGAAAAAAAAAAGCTTTTGCCTTGTTCTCTCTTGCTTTTGGCCGAACCCCCTCTCTCTCTCTCTCTCTCAAAATACTTCTTTTATTTTGCACCTAGATCCATACTTGATCTAGAGAATTAGCTTATGATCCAAGAATTGTTCTTGGTTCATATTGTTTAATTGTGCCCACACACAAATCCTTCTAAACCTCTATAGACTCTTGTAATAGAAACCTTAGGTTTCTCAAATTCAAGACTAGACGTGAAGGAATCGAGCCAAGGAAGAAGATCCGCGTTTCCCAAGACGCTTCAAGTTTTAAGACACAAGAAAAGTTAGTATTCAAGTAGATTAAATAATGTTTTTTTAATTTATAACATGTATATGCACTTTATCTAGGTTAGTAAAAATTGTTGTACTAGTAAAAGAAATTTTTATATTCCACCATTAATATTATTAATGATAAATTTTTCTTAACCCTACACCTATTCGAACATTGCCGACTTTTGACACATCATCAAAATATTATTACTTAATTATTCTCTCTTCCACATCACTAAATTGACAACTTTTATTATTATTTTATTTTCTAAAATTTTCTTGATATAATTTCTGATATGTTTAAATATCAAATGCACCTAACTAAAAAACAAAATTGCACAATAAATAAAAATATAAAAAATAGACATATAATTGTATTTTTATTAAAATATAAATAATAAAATCAAAAACTTTAGAAAATTAGTCTTAATATAAGTACACATGTCTTCATTATCTTTCTTTATTCTGGAGTCATGTACGATGTGCAACAGTGAGATAATCCATATATTGCTTCATCCAATTATTTTCCTCTTCCTTCCCTCTTATTTCCACCAATTTTTCCAGTGCTGCTGCTTTTCGTGTTTGAGCTTCAAGAAATGCACCAGTAGTATCTAATTTATCTTTTCCTTTTTCTTTTCTCTTGGCCACCTTTTGACCGATCGGGCGAACTTCTCGTACTTCATTGTTACTCTAATCTGGATTGAACGATGAACTGTAACCTCTTGTATATGAAATTTTTGTTCTCTTTGTACTTTGTGTTTGGTGGGTTGCATTCCATTTAGTCTCGTCCTTCAACAATCTCCAACAATAATCAAGCGTAAAAGTAGAGTTGTTATTGTCAGACCTATACATTTGACGCGCATTCTCCATATTATTTTCTCTGACCAACCACTATGGCATGCTTTTGTACTCGTTTTTAGCACCCATTAAAACGTGCCACCTTTTGGTTCATTTTTGTCAAATGATCTTTACATTGATTTTCATATCTTTGTTGCTCTTTCTTGGCACAATTTTTGTCCAAAAACTTGTGGATGTTTGGTCATTTCCAATGATGGCATCTTTAGACATATTAAGTTCCACTTATGAGAAGTATGAATTGCTTCTTCGTTCCATTTTACATTTTTTTTCCTCTACGTCTTGGCTACTCTTCTAGTTGCATCCATGTGGCTGCCAACTCTTCTGCGATAGGTGTAGTTTGACTTTCTGATATACGTGTTGGTGGTGTTAGGCGAGGAGGTGTTTTGTAGGTATATGACGATGTGGATTGTGGAGGGGAGAAAAATTTAAGGTATTGAAAGAAGACATAGAAAATTGGAACTTTGGGTGCATAAAGTTTGGAGGTAGATAAGTTGGTGAATTTTGTGAAAATTGAAAATATGGAAAATTGAGATTTTGAAAGTTTGTACATGAACAATTTGGAGACTTGGGAGAATCGAGAGAATTGTGAGAATCCATTACAAGTAAATAATTGATAGAGTTGTGAGAATGTTGAGTTGTATTTTTGAAATGAGAATGCTCTTTTTATAAAAGATGGGAGTAGTGTAAGATGTAGAATTTATGTCATTGGAAATATAAAAAAAAATTGAATAAGGTAGGTAAGAGTAATGTTTGTAATATGGAAAACATAATTTATTGGGAATATGATAAATTAAGATAAGAGTAATGTGTATCATATTAAACTTAAATAAATATTTTTATAAAATTATGACAACAAGATTTTTATTAAATTATGACAACAAGATTTCTATTAAATGAAGAGAACAACATATAAAATCAAAGATCTAATTATAATTTTCTCTAAAACGAGACCAAATATGCTCTACCAAGTCCGCCTACAAATTACGGTGCATGATCCTATCGTGAAATTCTGCATTCTTTTGAAGCATTGTTTAAAAATCAGAAATAGGCCCATGTGATACTTTGTCCATTGGAGTGGCATCGTAACCTTGGTCATAGTTAAAGTTAACCATTCCTTCATATGTATCCCGTTCGTCCTCAACAATAATATTGTGCAATATAATGCATGCATGCATAGTATCTTTAAGAACATCTCTTTTCCAAAAACGCTCTGGTCCTCTGACAATGGTGCATCGAGATTGAAATACTTCGAACACCCGCTCCACGTCTTTGCGTACCGCTTCTTGGAATCGCGCAAATAATTTTCTTTTCTCTCCTTGCGGCAATGAGATAGTCTTAATAAACGTAGCCCACTCGGAATATATGCCATCATCTAGATAATATATGTTGTTGTATTGCGTACCATTTACAGTAAATTGAACTCGTGGAGTTTTTCCTTGTAAGATGTCAGTGAGCAATGGAGATTGATTCAACACATTTAGATCATTATTGAATCCAGGCACACCAAAAAATGCATGCCAAATCCAAAGATCTGCTAATGCGACTACTTTGAGCATAATTGTTGGAGTGCCATAATCACCTCGTGTGAATTGACCTTTCCATACAACATGACAATTCTACCAGTGCATACAATCAATGATTCCAAACATGCCAGGAAATCTATATGCTTCTTCCAACTGAAGTAAGCGATGAACTTCGTTGACTTTGGGCTATCGTAAATATTGCTCACCAAAAATTTCATTAACTCCTCGAACAAAATTGACAAGACATTCGCACTTCTTTCACCAATTGGAACATATTCATCAACATAGTCTGCAAGCGCTTCATAAGCTAACATCCGAATAGCCGCAGGTCACTTTTGTAGTTGTGAAAGCCCTATTCTCCCAACTGCATCTCTCTGCATCTGAAAATACATCAAATAAACACAAAGAGCATGGCCAATGCGCTCGAATACATGTCTACGCATTCAAAATCTTCTCCGAAATTGATCTTCCGTGTATACCGGGTGATCCGAAAAGTAATCATCGAACAAACGTTGATGTCCTTCTTCACGACGCCGATCCAAGTACGCTTGCTTACTTTGTTGTCTTCGTGAGCTACCGTCTACAATGACGCCTTTTAAGTACGTTTCATCATATTTTTCTGTACATTCTGCAATTATGATATCATCTAAACTCATATTTTCATAAGAATTTTGGAGTTTGACGAATCCATTTTTTTTAAGAACACAACAGTAATATGGATTGAATATATGAGACTTTTTTAAGAAAATATATGTACGAGAGAAGAGAAGAATATGATTTTATTTAGGTTGAGATACAATCATATATATAGTAATAATTTATATTATTGTATTGTGTAATAATTTAATATTTTCAATTCCGTTTTGTGTTTGTACGTGGTTTGGAGGTTGTTGGGAGTTGAGAGTTGGACAAACTACATTATTGTAGACTAAGACATAATAAAATAAAAATAATACATTTGTTGGTAGGTGAAAATTGGGATCACTCTATATAATTTTTTATTTTTATTTATAGTGTGTTTGAGGTTGGGTAGGAGAAAAATGAGAGAGAGTAGTGGATAAAAGTTGAAAGTTGATTAAAAGTTAAATTAATTAACATAATTGTTTATAATTGAGATCACATTAATATAAAATAATAAAATAATCAAAAAAATTTAGTTAGCACCAATGCTAAAAAAGTTAACTATATCAACATTATTTATTTTTTTACTCAATGCATAATAAATTAGGAATGACATCTATGTCATCGCTAGATGCTGTAAGTTAAGTTGCATACGACAAGACAGCTAAAGATATCCGCGGCTGTATAATAAAGTCTCAAAACTTCATTTCCTTCGAACGGCGGTTAGAAAGTACAGGCTTATCTGAATCGAGCTTGACTGAAAGGTATTCCATCGCCACTGATTCCATGTATAAATTTCTGTCGAAAATATATTATGCTCAAAGGTAGATACTTTATCATTAATCTTAATTTCAGAAGTTTTTAGTTCCGACTTATATTTTCAGGACCAATTTCGACGTGAATGAAATGATGTACCTACTTTAAGCTTTTCAATCGAAACTCACCCATACCTGCATCGAAAAAGGGTCTCATTTAGAAAGCTTTGAATCTTCTCTAATCTTTGAATTCGGCGGTGCGCGACCAGGATCTAATGGCAGCTGGTGGGATCGGATCGGCAGCCGCAAAAGGCACTGTCTTTGGGCTCATGAGCCAAGGAGCTCGACGGTTCCACGCCGTGGCACCAAACCCCAATTTCGTCAAAGTGACGACCTGGAACTGGAACCGAAAGCGGAGCAGTCTCTCGACCGTGACGCCGTGTTGCACGGAGAGGCAGAGCCCGGCGGAGATTGAGAGCCAGAGCGAGACACAGCCCCAAGAAGCAGTCTGTCGACCGAAGCAAGTGTCGGTGAGAGAGGCGGCGGGGATGCTGGACATAAGGGTGGGGAGGGTGGTGAAGGCGTGGAGGCACGAGGAGGCGGAGTCGCTGTACGTGGAGGAGGTGGACGTGGGGGAGGGGGAGGCGCGGGTGATATGCTCGGGCCTGGTGGGGCACGTGGCACTGGAGAGCCTGGAGGGGCTGGGGGTGCTGGTTCTGGCCAACCTCAAGCCCAGGAACATGCGCGGCGTCAAGTCCTGTGGCATGCTCTTGGCCGCCTCCGACCCCTCCCACACCACCGTCCAGCTTCTCTCCCCTCCCCACGCCGCCCTCCCCGGCCACCGTGTCTGGTTCGCAGACGAGGCCGACGTTCCCTTTTTGCCCCCGCCCGCCACCCCCAACTACCTCCAGAAGAAGAAGATTTGGGAGCTCGTGCAGCCGCAGCTCGGGGTCGACGCCTCGGGGGTCGCTGTGCTCGAGGGCTGCCATGTCATGATGACGCCCGCCGGCCCCGTCACCGCTCCTTCCTTGAAGAACGCAAACATCTCCTGATTCTATCATCAATGTACATTTTCGGCAACTGTCTTTCATTCCTTGACGCTGGCATAGAAGCACATGTATGATTTTGTTGACTACTAATTTTGGCTGAGAAAGAGTGGGACATTGAAGAAGAATAGAAGAGCTGCAAATGCATATGTTGATCATAAATTTACAACTCTTTCTCGAGATGCTTATTTTACCGCTTCAACAAGAAGAAAATTTCAACTCAGACGACAGTCATAGAAGCACCCGTGAGCCAATTCTAGGAATCCAAATACAGATACGCCTCCATGATTTGGCAACTGCTTATCTTAGTTGAGGAGGTCTACTTCTCCTTTTCGGAAATGGAGGAAAACTAGATGGAGAGAGGAGAAAAACAGCATGCTAAAATGACATTATCTTTAAGTGGTCAGTATATTATATATATAAGCTTCTAACATATTGAAACTAAATTTATCTTTAGTAATAAAGTTAAAAAGTTTCAATACTTAAGTTTATCAACGTGTTAATAATCAATTTTCACTTATTATCAACAATATTTTAATTTATGTGTTGAAACAAATCAATATTGTAATCTACGTGTCAATAATCTATGAATATGAATCTTATGTATTTAACTTAGCAAATTAGCCCTATATAGCCAGTTGAATTAACTATTAATAACTAATATGCAAAATGCAAAACAATAGTTAAATTACTAGCTAAAACTATCTTTTACCAGCAAGTTCATAATATCTACCATTAGAGGCGCTCTAAGTAAAATTGAGGTGCGGTACTTAAAATTTAAAAATTATTTGTTCTAACGATATCAACATATATTCAAAAAATAAAATCAAGTCAAGTCAACTAAACCCTTTAAAAGTACTATTTAATTAAAGTTTCGTTTTGTTTTTAAATAACCATAAATATAATGTCATTTTTTGTTTGCCCTTTCATTAAAATCAAAGAATGAAGTAATTACACAAAAATTACTCGTTAAATATATGAACGTGACTGTTTTCAGGCCGACATGGCTCACATGAGAAGGCGAGATTAGACGATCAAGCCGACGCCACCTCGGCCTTTCCTAGCACTGGCCCAAAGCCCTGAGATCTGGCCTCGCCTTGGGGCTCCACTCGGACGCCTCGCCGCCTCCTTGGGGAAGCCTCCATAAGAAACGCTGCCTTGAGGATGCACCCGAGACCAGCCATGGCCTTGAAGCTTCAACAAAAGCCCCGCCATCCTTTGGGGCTGCGCCAAGGTCCGACCATACCTTTAGGCTGTGCAAAGATCCGGCCACGCCTTGAGGCTTCGCCCAAGGTCTATCACATCCCTTAGGTTGTGCCAAAGGTCCCTCCATAATTTAATGCCGCGCACAAGGACCGAATTTTGGAGAGATAAAATAGACTACTCGTAGCAATCCACCCACACCCGTCTAAGTAAAGCCAGAGGACGGATCTTGAAGCCATTCCCCTAGGCATCAAGGCTAATTCTTGATGAATCTGAGCGGAATTCTCGGGCTCTCTTCCAAGCACCTCTTCTTACACCAATCCTGGTACAACAAGGTTCCACAAGACATCCACGATATTTGCATTCGCCAAACCTCATCTTCAAACCCCTTCAACATCAACAAAGTCATTGAATTAAGTAATGACTTGATCTTGAATCTCACAAGTGTTGGAATCGATCTACGATTTAACAATTAATTTCATATCATATATGGTGGGATATAAAATATTATTTTTACCGCGTGTAAAACTATTTTACTACCTAGAGAAAGTGCATGAACATGTTGTTAATTAAAACGTATAATAAATATGAAAAAGACTTAAAATATTTTTCTTGTTGCTTGATCTTGGAGTCCGTTGTCGGATGAAGATCTTTCTCCTTGTCTCTCTGCCTCTCGTCTTTGGATTCTCGAGCAACCACGAAAGTTTCTACCACTAAAGTCTTCGAGCTTTGAAGAGTTTAGTTAGTGGGCACTATTAAACAATATGAACCAAGAACAAGTCTTGGATCATAAGCTAATACTCTAGATCAAGTGAGCATCTAGGTGCCAAAATAAAAGAGTATTTTAGAGAGAGAGAGTGAGAAGGTTGGTCGGCTAGAAAAAGAAAGAGCAAGACCAAAAGCTTATTTTCACATCTCAATATAAAGCTCTATTTATAGGAGAATGAAATAAAAGAAATGGTAATTACCCTTTCCTATTATGTATTCATAACACAATATTTGATTTTTTCATCCCTTTCTCTTTTACATGGCCGTCCACCTTATGTCATAAGTGAAATTTTTTTTTTCCTCACTTAGCACATTTGTTTCCTTCTCAAAGAAATTCATTTCCTCTTTTCTTTTGGGCAAATACCAATATACAATAATGCACAAAATAATAATAATAATAATATATATTTATCTCTCTCCCTTGATGTAATATGACCGGCCATATGGATGATGTCTACACACAAATTTACTTCCTTATTTGTTCACAATTTATATAAGGAAAATCATTTACATTATTGCCCATACAATAACATATCACAAAATTTAATTCACTAAACTTAGAAAACTAAATTTGAGCCGTGTGACTTAAAATCAATTTGTTAAAAAATTCAAAATCTTATTTTGACATTTTTACATTAATTATCGTTAAGGACGAAAATACCATTCAAACCATTTTTGAAAAATACGTCTAGTTCAACAACTGAACTTATTTTGACTTAGCTTCTAGTCTAACAAACTCTACTCTAATGACTTGTGATAGTGACCTCATGGACCCAAATGAATAAAGCTTTAACTAGGAATCTTGGACTCAAAGTTCACAATCATTTCCAAGGTTAGTTTAATGTCAATTGACTCCACTAAATAGTTTACACTGAAAATCTCTTGGTTCAAATAAATATATTTGCTACTCAAAATCTACTTATTTGTGATGAGCGGATCCACTGAATATTATCGAATGATTACCCTTTATGAATATCATCAACTAGATGAAATTTGAAAAATTACCATTTTACCTTTCTACTTGTTATTTCCTCAACTCTTTTAATACTTGTGAATAAATTAGAAACGATGTATTGACGATGAGCTAAAAAGTCAGAACGTTTCATCCAAAAGAATCCTTTATTCGATTTGGACACCGACCGATACATTTGTTCACAATCCAAGTAATAAAGCATGATGTGAGATACATTGCATTTCAGCAATCTTGTACATGAATTTTATATCTATGAGAATTTCACAAAGTATACTCATGTCAACTTCATAACCCAATACATCACCAATAGAGAACATCTAGTTCACAAACTTAGATCTAGAGTGTAACTTTCTCAATTGAATATATTGAACTTATAAAATGACGTCTCATTTCAGGATTAAGGTAAGCACGATGAAATTCATACATAGTGACCTTGAGATAGAAAATGGTTTATTCTTACATTGTCTCTAAAGGTGCAGTGGTCAATTTAGTATCTTCGGAAGATACACTAGAAAAACTATAGAGTTCCTAACTTTCTATGTCTCGTAACCAGACATCATAGATTCTTCCAATAATCATACTAGGATCAATGGTCTGTTGATCTTTAGATTGTGAATATTTCGTTTTAAGCAAACCATGAAGAGTTTGTTCACACAAATCTACATTTGTCTCTTCATACGTTGTTAGGTTTGATTAAGGACTATAAGACTATTGAATATCATAAGTCTTCAATCGTTTCAATCTTATTAATTTAAACAACAAATTACAATAAGGAATTTTGAGAGATTTATATTATTTCGATATGCAAATAAATAATGTTCTTGTGGGCATCTATGCAAACAACAAAGACGTAATCTACCTGGTTGAGCCAACCCGTTAGAGGCGATGATTACATTTTTCCGGCAGCCGTCCGAAAGCCATGCTAGAGGGGCTGCTGTCTACGCCTCAAGGGGCCAACCATACCTCAAGGTCGCGCCCAAGAGGCCGACCAGGGGTTAAGGGAACTGCCATGTCTCGGAGTTGTGCAGTGGGATTGATCACGCCTCAAAGCCACGCGTAGGCGGTCACCCACGCCTTAAGGGAAATTCCATGTCTCGGGGCTGTGCAGAGGGTTTGACCATACCTCAAGGCCGTTTTTGACGGCCGACCACACCTAAAGGGGCCGACCATGGAGTTTGCACTCCAAGGTTGCACCTCAAGGGCCGACCACACCTCAAGGGGTGGGCCACACCTTAAGGCTACGATTCAAAGGCAACATCTGAGAACTCCATAAATAGAGAACTCATCACAGAAAACGAGGATGAGATTTTTCGATAGAGAAAATACACTACTTGAAGCAAACCACGCGCACACAACGAGATAGAGCTAGGGAACAAATCTTGAGATCATTCCCAATGTGTCGATTCCACTCCTTCATAGTTCCAAGCGATACTCTCATACTCCTTATGTATCAGCTCTTTCTACACCAATATTGGTGTGACAAGGTACCACGAGGATCCACGAGAAATCCGAGACAATCGATCACGCCTGACCTCGCCCACAATTCCATCCTACATCAACAATTCCATTGATTACATCATGATTGTTGTCATTGTAGTCACAAGAAGAGTAGTAAATGTTTTCTTATTCACATTCTATATAATAAAAGTCTAAAAAATTCTTGCTTGTAACATGCTGAATAAATTAATTAAGAGTTGAAATTTTAGTTCGTTCTATTTTGTTTGTTTATACCTATATGATAAACATAGTCTTTAGTCATCAAACAAACCTAACAATAAATATAGAGAAAAAAATATAGAGTTGCATGAACAACTCTTCATGGTTTGCTGAAAACTATATAATCGCATTCTCGGGATAATAAAAAACTATTGATCTTAGTACAATTGTTAGAAGAACTTATGATGTCTGGTTATGAGACATAGAGAGTTTAGACTCTATAGGTCTTCCTATGTATCTTATGAATATACTGAATTGACCAGTGTACTTCTGGAGACAGTGAAAGAATAAACCTTTAACTTTTTCTTCCTTGAAATTGCTATGTATGAATTGCATCATGCTTACCTAAATCATCAAATGAGGCATGGCGTTTCATGGCGTTTCATCAAGGTCACTATGTATGAATTGCATCGTGCTTACCTAAATCCTGAAATCACACATGTTATTTCATAGCTTACATATTCTCATTTTTTTTGTCTTGAATTATGAAGATAATTGCCATAAAGGAAAAGAAGAAATGAATTTTTTTGATAAGGAAACAAATGTGCTAAGGAGGAAACAAATTTCCCTTACTAATGCACTTGTATGGCCGGCCAAATAAATAGAGAAAAATGAGAGGAAATCAAATATTGTATCATGAATGCACAATAGGAAAGGTTAGCTACCATTTCTTGTATTTCCTTCTCCTATAAATAGAGGCTCACATGGAGATGTGAAAATAAGTTGCTCTTGTTCTCGCTAGTTTGGCCGACCAACCTCTCTCTCTCTCTCTATCTAAAATATCTCTTTTATTTTGGTACTAAGTCCTCATTAGACTTAAGCCTAAATTATCTCTTTCGCTCATAGACTTGTTTTTCAGTTCTTGTGTTTAATGCGGACACACAAATCCTTCAAACACTATATAGACTCTTGTAATAGAAACCTCGGGTTACTCGAGTTTACGATTACGTTCGAAGGAGATGAGAATACAGTGGAGATGAAGCTTGTAGCAAGACGAGACGTTCAACCTTTCCTAAGCCTTCTCAAAGATCAAGCTACAAAAAGGTTAGTACCAAATAAATAATAATTATATAATATTTTAAATCATTAGATGATTATGCATTTTGCCTAGGTTAGTAAAATAGTTTTACTTGTAAAGAAATTTTTATATTCCGCCATTAACTTGTTAACGATAAATTTTTCTTAACCCTAGACCTATTCCAACAATAGGAACGAGAGATGTTGTATTTGATAGAAACGGGTAATGAATATAAGATATTATTTATTGATTTGACTTAGATCAACTCATTACTCTATAAATACACCTTCACATTGAAATGTGATAACACACCCACATTTGAATAGCCAACATTCTTTTTAGACTTGACTAAATTATCTCTCTCTCTCTATATATATATATATATATATATATATATGTATATATATTAATATCTCAATAAGTTGGCCATTCTCCCTCTCTCTCTTTTGTTTTAGCGCATACGTCCTCATTAAACTTAGGGTTTGTATTAGTAAATTGTTTCCAAGATTTGTTCTTGATTCAAAGAGCTCACATGCTAAATTCAAGAAACACTCTATAGAGTCTAGTGGCAGAAACTATCGTGGTTACTCAGATTTTGAGAGACGCGTATGAGACATATTGCGAGAGGAGACTAACATTTGAAAAAGAAAAAATTGGTATCGAGTTCAAACAATCATCATAGTTTAATTTAATATAGATTACATGTTCATGCACTTTCTCTAGGTTGTAAATGTATTTACATATAATTTTATATATTACATTGCTTCAAGAAGCGTTAAATTATTTGAAAACCCTAAAATGATTACAACAATACTACCTACGAGAGCACTACCACCATCATGGCCAATATTGTTCCGCATAACTTGATCGACGTCAACATGAAAATTTCAAGTCTCATTAGCTACTTTAGGATTAAGATTACCGAGATCATCGTCGAGGTGTAACTGTCGAATCAAATCAAAATTTTTTTTGTCTAGACTTATATTACCCAGTGTAGCCATGAATCATTCGAGGATTTCATATTCATCTTTCCTATTCACGCCATCATTTGCAGCTTCCGTATCCCCGAGATTGTAACTTCTAGTTATAGCTACAAAAATACAAATTGGTCCAAGCGTTTGCAAGCGATTATTTTATTTGACGTGGATCAATGCAAACGTATTCCAGTTCCTCTCTCACGTGGATGGATGAAGACACATATTAAGACATGATGCGCAGTGTCAAATTTTACAAGGTGGTACATTCATGTGCAAAATTGTTTCACCATTTGACTACAAATAAAAACAATTGAATTACAAAGTATAGTGGCGAATGGATAACTATCCTTAAATGCATAACTAACGTACTGGTGGAATGTTTGTTCTTGCAATTATGGCAAGCTGCTCTCCAAATCTACTTTTTTCATCGTGAAAATAAATCATCTACACCCATAAAAACACGTGTATAAAACCTTAAATATTAGTCAATATCAAATTTAAAATAAAAAAGTGGTTACCTCTTTGCTAATATCGGTAGAATCTTCGTGTGAATGTAGCTGATTGAATATTAACGCCACCATTTACATGTAGTTGCTATACATTTCAACATCGGAGTTGTATTTGTTGTTTCTCATTGTTGTTTTCAAAATATTTTTATCAAATGTGCAAATATTATAGTACTCGTCAATCTATTTTATAATATCACACCAACTTTGATGAAACGTGAGTATTTAATAAATAATAATAATGTATTTAATCGTTTACACGAACTTTAACTAAATGTATTTTAATTATTAAAATATTTCTTAATTAAATTTTCATTCATTAATCAAAGTTATTGTAAGAATGTAAAAAGTGAATGATTGGAAGGTGCACACCCATCAACTCATGTATGTTAGTGATATTTTGGGAGAAATTAATGTTTTGGTGGACAATGTACTTTTAGGCGAATTCAAATCTACTTTTAGGCAAATTCTAGTACTGTATGTATTTCAAACTTGTACTTCAAACTTTCAAACCTTAATTATGCTTATTATTACGATTAATTGACCAAAATATCACTTAGTTATTTTCTCAAAATCACTAAGATATGTGATTTTTCCAAAATATAAATTAATTTCACATGAAAAAACAAAATGCTTTAAAAATAATAAATTTAACACAAATACTCTACACTCTACCGATAAAAAAATTAACAAAAAAGTGAAAATTAAAATTGATTTGCAACAGCCGGTTAGACTGTTGCCCTACATTATTTTTCATAATGTAACCAGTTAAATTGACTCTAAATTTAGAGGGTTGAAATTTAAGATAACTTTATTTTCAAATTTATTTCGCTTTTTGTATTTGTAGATTGGGTAAAAAACAAATTTAGTGCATTTTGGAAAACCAATAAGAAATGAAGGTAATTTGGGCAATTCTTCTATTATTATTTATACCGAAAGACTAATCGTGTTAGTATGGAGCGAACTGAAAAAAGTCGTATATAGAAACATTTTGTTATAATCCATGATTAAAATACCGGTGATAACCGGCTATATATCGTCATTATATCGTTTTTTCCAACATCTCGGTATAGAATTATGACTTGTCGTTCATGTTTTATATTACTAACCAAAAACATCGCCATTTATCGCGACAAATTTTATGCTATAAAAGCTATATTATCGCCATTATATTTTTAAAAGCCGTCCATTTCATATTGGGCAGTACCAACCTCTGCAAGCCACTTCTTATACCCTTCCGACGACTTCAAGGGCGGTATCATCTTCCCGACTAAAACCGAGGGAAGCAGTTGAGATCTTATGGACCACCGACGGTAGTTAATGGTAACCGCAATTACCTTAGCCTTTTTAGGGTTTATTATTTTTTTAGTTTGTTTTGTAAATCTTGTTGTATTAGGCATGTTTTTTTGAAATATTTGTTTTTACATATTTGAGACCGAGAAGAGATTATTTACGGTTTATGATTTAGGGTTTAGCCTACTTTTTTTTAAGTTCCGGCGAGATTCATTTTTTCGACGACATAAAATGTTTCCAAATTCAATATTTTGTAAGGATGGTGGTTATTAAATTAAAACACCGTCTGTGACTTTGTATTTAGATATAGAATTTATAATATAAAATTGTGATTATGTAGTTGTGATTTTTTATTTTGAGTTTAAAATATAAAGTTGTGACTCATAAGTAGGTATTTAATTTTATGTATATAGAAAATGATTCAAATTTATTATTAGTTTGTAATTTGGTAGTTAATCCTGCTGATAATAACACATGATTTTCGAAATCGTTGGTTCACAGCTCACAAAAAAAAAAACTATTGTTTTCTTATTCAATTTTTGACTTTTCACCAGAATTATAAATTGAACAATTTTACTACTAAAACATATTTTTTTTCTTTTATTATTAATGATGGGTTTGCTTGGCTTTTCTATGTCAATAAACTTGATTCTTTTATTGGCCTAGAAAGAAAAAAAGGGGAAGTAGAAAAAAAATGCACTTAATACAGTATTTGTAAATTGGTGCAAGTATTATTTCTATAGGAATTGTCCAAAGTTCCACGAGTCATGAAATAGTAATAATTTTGATATTTTTAACATAGAATATATACTGATAGAAGTTGGTGTAACGGAATTATAAATCCATATCAAACCACCATCACAGGTTGTTTTCTTTAAAATGGAGTAAAAGAGAAACATGCATACTGGCTTTTAATGGGGCTCGAATTATTGACAGAATTTCATAATCACCTCTTCAAAACATTCATCTTTGGTTTGCATCGGAGTTCGACTTCACCAAATTACTTCAAGCTTGTGAACACAGCTGCAACCTATTTCAGCTAGGAGAGGAATCAAGAAGAGCTGTTCTTGCAGATGACCAAGCTTTGATATCAAAATACGAAGACGTGTGAGGAATCTCATAACAACCGATATCATGCTATAATTATACATTTAGTAAATTAGAAAAATAAATATATTATAGTTTACCTAATGTGAAATTGGTTCAAGTACAGTCAGGCAAGACTAGAGACGATGGTAAACAAGTTTCAAATATATACAACCCGAAATTCAAGAATAAAATATGTAATACAGGCAAAGTTGTGGATCTAAATAAGCAAATTTGTGTCGGTCTCTAATACCCATAACCGGTTCTTTTCATCATCCTAATAAACTCTTCAGCATTTACTTCTCCATCATCTGTTTACCAAAACAAATCCTTGCAAAATTAGCGATAAGATAAGGGACTTGAAAGGAAAGCTGATGAATTATGGCATTGATTATTCGATCAACAATGATTCAAACATTCCTCAACAAAAAAATAAAAACCATGATTCAAACATAGCAGAGGTAATGGGAAGGAAAAAAAATCAAAATGTCCCAGAACTATTATGCGACAGACGTTTTGATCCCTAAAACAATTTTCGAGCAAAACAGCATGTTTTGATTTTGTAGCGTTTTTTACTTCTTTTTTTAACTCTATCCAGTGAGAAACTTTATTAAGTTGTTGATTTTGTAACTACTTTTTTACTAATTGTGATTTAAAACTACACAAAAACTTGAAAGAAAAACTGTAAAAACATTTTTTAAGCACTATAGAAAGATTGCGTACTAATAATGCAACTTATTGAAATGAGTAGCATATTATTTATTACTTTCTGTGGTCTAATGTGTTTTAAATTCTAGGTGTTGGAATTAAATGAAAAAGATATATTTTCAATAGGACTAAAATGCTAGAAATTGGACAGTTAAAGGTATCATTTTGCTTATAAAAGTAATCTAGGAACCAAAATGCTAAGACACATTCCAAGGATTATTTGCACCAAGAACCCAAGGACAAAGATAGCATGGAAATTTGCAAGATAAGTAATAAGTACTCACGATCTCTGTCAGCTTCGTCAACCATCTCATGTATCTCATCTTCAGTAAAGTTCTCACCAAGATCCTTGGCAATGAGCTTAATGTCCGCAATGGATATTTTACCCTAATTTCAGAAAGTCCCATAAGCAGATGAAGAAACGAAAACTAGGGATTGTATTCAGATTTCATAAGATTAGATAAAGACCCTCACATTTTTATCTTGGTCAATGATCTGGAACGCTTTCATAAGTTCCTCTTTCGTGTCCCTTTCTCCCATCTTGGCCGTCATCATGTGAACAAACTCCTCGAAATCAATCGCTCCGCTTCCGTCCTTGTCAACATCTGCGATCATTTGATTTATTTGCTGCGATGACAAAGCGAGATATTATAGCACTTCAAATACAATATAATCCAGAAATAGAAAAAAGAAATAAAGAAAAGATGATTACCTCTTCTGTCATCTCAAAACCTAGAGCTCTGTCAAAAACAGAATAACCCGAACGTTAATTCTTCTCTTTCACGCAATAACTGAGCAATCAATTCACATACCTCATGGCTACATTCAGTTCTTTGGCATCAATGGTGCCTAAAACATACAAAACCAAACATATATACAGATCAACATTTTAAGGGACACATCACAACGATAAAATAAATAAATAAAATAAAACCTGAGCCATCCGTATCGAATAACTCGAAAGCTTCCTTAATCTCCTGCCTCTTCTGCTCTGTTAGACCATGATGACGTCCTCTCGGCTTTTCCTTTCTGGAAACTCCTCTGTAAAGTCTGCTAGACTATCAAACCAGTCACATTATTCATTAGTGTTGATCAACTGCTCTTCACATATTCCCTTAGCAAAACCATACATATCGGGCCAATTTATGAGTTACAAAACTTTGTTATATCAGCCATACAAATCCTATATTTATGCCAGAACCGATATTGCCCCGATTTCATTCTAGTTTTTTTGGCTCAAGTATATTACTACATAAAGTAGTCTCTTTCTAATGTGCATGTGTACATGTAAAAATATATATGTATCAACAGACCAGTCTTGCTTAAATCGTATATACAACAAACAGGGTTTTCCCCGAAGAGATTAAATTGGTCACAAATGAATACCGAAAAGTGGAATAAATCTTGGTTTCAGAGTGAGCTATATCTGAAAGCAAATGCATTAGATAAAAAAATTAAATGAAAGGGAACTGAAAAATCGTTTTGATGGAACTCACCATGTCCGAGGAAATAGATCGAAGGGCGATGTGATGCAATCGAACTGTAAGTTCCTTTTACTGATACACGTCAACGTATAAACAGTAAGAAACTAAACCAACATTTGATAGAAACTAAAAACAACTAAGTAAATAGTTAACACCAAACCTATCTGAACAAGAATTGTAACACAACAAACCAAAATTTAACTTGAACTCAAGACCATTCTTTTGAAAGTAACCCCTTTGATCTGGGTATTTTCAGAAATACCCTACCTATGGCGTATCAATATTCATAATTCAAAATCATAGTAAAAATGAAAACAGCATTCAGTTTAATAAAAATAAAGCGTTTATACAATTTAATTTGATTATGCCAGTACATCATCTATCAAAACAAAACAAACCCAAACAGTCAGATCTGCGAAGATAGGCATATAGTTACATGATTTAATCTTAATAAATATTTGGCATGAGAATTTTCATTAAAATATCAATCGGAGAGAGAGATCTAGTAACAAGACTCGCTGAAAGGAACCTAAAGACCGTCAGGAGAATTGAATGAAAATTTATGTCAATTTGGGAACATGAAAGATAGAAATTGATGTAGTAAGTAGTAATTGAAGAAGAAGAAAATACTGATTTTGGGGATCGAGCAAATGATTTCGATCTCGTAAAAATAAATGGCCCAAACTCTACATAAAATAAAGGGTACACAAACCTGAATGATCTGAGTTTTTGGTTGGGACTTCCGCTTCACGAGATCGGATGGAGACAGGGAAATGGATTCTATTTTTCTTCAGAAGGTTTTAACCGGCGCTCTTTTTCTTTTCCGTGTCACGCGTGATAGGAAAGACTTGGGGTTATTGTATTCGAGAAATTGCTCATTTATTAATACTTTTCTCGTTATCCATAAATAAACCCGTCTTACCGGACCGGACCTTTTATCGGGTAAGAAATTAACAGTGAGTCAGCTCCGTTAAGAGTAACAGAACGGACTAGTCCGTTATGAAGTACTACCGGACTAGAAGATCTGATCCGATTCGGTCACGTTGTAATTTTTTTTAAATTGGGTCATTGTATGTAAATCCAACGGCTATAAAAATATTATCGTTTATTATCGTTGACACCCCTCAAATGGTAAATTTAACCATTTTTTTAAAGGATAATTTTCATATATACCCTACTAAACTATAGCCAAATTGGATATATCTAATGTTTTGTAAACAAGTCGTAAATAGGCATATGAAAATACCCAAAAAAATTATTAAAAATTAAGAAAAATATAAAAAAAATAAATTAAATATAAACAGATGTAAACGAATTTATCTGGCTATTTACGACTTGTTTACAAAACGTTAGGTATTTACGACTTGTTTACAAAACGATTGAGTATATCCAAATTGACAATGTTTGAAGTGGCTGTAAAGCCAATTTTTTGTTTTTTAAAACCCTATTCCGAACTCTATTTAAACCTACCCCCTCCCTATTTCAATTTCTTCACATTTTTCTCAATTCTCTCAAGTTCTCTCAATTTTCTCAACCTCGGTTTTAATTTCAAATTCGGTTTTAGTTTCAACTCCGATTTTATTTTCAACGTTGATTTCATTTTATACTACAAAATTCATACCGGTTTTTAAATTCAAACTTGTTTTATTTCACTCTCGTTTTTATTTTCAAAATACAAACTCATTTTTATTTTCAAAATCATTCTCTCCCAATGGTTTCCTCATCTCAAAACCGAGACCGAGGTCGCAAGGGAAGAAGTTCACAAGATCCACAAGTTCACCAATTTGAAACAAATTTGTTGAATTATTCTCAAGGTGACCCCGATACGGTATACCCTTACGACCCGAATTACGTTCCACCAAATATCCAATATTTCATTACTCAAATTCCAAACACACAAGCACCTGAGATGAATCCCGATGAGGCTTATCAAGCTCAACTTCCACAACCCGACGCCTACCAAGTGTATCAAAATTCTCTTAATGCATGGAACAAGAAGAATAAGAACAACAAGGAGGCGACGAAACCAACGAGCTACACGAGGAAGTGGAACAACCGGAGCCCGTTCACAATACCATTCCTCGACCACGACAAGGTGAACAACGAGAAGCGGCGAAACGACAACAACAACAACGGGCCCACCAACACCAACAACAACAATACGAACGTCAACAACAACCACAACAATACGAGGCTCCCGAAGCAGAACTTCGTCAATCCAAAAAGATGCACCGATCGGCGATGGTGAACTTTTTCAAGGAGGTAAACTACAACGGCAAACGGAACGGGCAATGCAACACTTGCGGGAAGCTCGTGAGCGCTCATAACCAACGGTTCGGGACGTCTCTACTCACGAAGCACCATAAGACTTGTCCGGGAAGTCAATCCGTAACCTCGTCCACCGCTGTAAGTCAACTCAATCCCGTAGCATTTAAAACTAGTTTAGCAGAATATTTGTTTCAACCAATCAATCATTTAACCATATCGAATCGAAGGGTTTTGTTAGATTTTTTACTTATTTAATTCCTGGTGTACGAATAATGTCTAGGAAAGCTTTACGAACTCATATTCTAATTTTTTTTTTAAAGAAAAAGAACGATTAAAATCTGTAATAGATTCAGGAAAATTTAGCGTAGGTTTAACTTCTGATATTTGGTCGGGTCAAGCTAAAATGGATTACATGTATGTCGTAGTACATAACGTAAACGACGATTGGAATTTTAACAAACGTATAATTGCATTTCCTAAGATAGAAGTGTTGGGATTGGTGCCCACAAAAGAGATATTAGACATTATAAATACTTTGTATTTGTTTTTTGCTGAAACATTAAATAAAATTAAATATTCATTCTTAATTAGGATTGTGTTTATGTATGTTTTCTACGCTCTGAAAGTGTCATCGACGAAAAGGGTGCTAAGTACAGACTTGACAAGATAGCCCCTTGTGACTAGTTTAAGCATTAGTTCGCAATCTAAAAATCGATAGGGCAATCGAATATGATTAATGGTTATTTGAATGAATCAGGATATCTTATCTTGTGATATAGAGAGTTGTGACTCTGTATTTCATCATCGATATCTTATAGAAGATATTGAGTAATACTTGTGATACTCTGAAGTTCGAGATAAAACCGTTCAATCACTCGAAACATCAAAATCACATACAAGGGGTATTTTTATACTTACCTTAATCCAGAAGTGAATGCATAATCAATGTGATACCTTATGACATTTGATTTGTCAATGAGAAATGGCTAAATTGAAGTTGCATTTGACCTGACGGTTGGTGTCATAACGTTGTCATGTTTGATTATGTGATTCACAGATACGGATTTCATGTTGAAACAATGTTAATGCATTAGTATCACTATGCTTTGTTATGAGAGTGTGAATAAATAAACCAGGTCTTGTATTCATCGAATAGAATATTTTTTTATTAAAACATGATACATGTAAAGACATCTCACTCTATGTTTTTCTCATGCACAAAGAACAAAGGAGTTAGTGAAATAATAACTCCGGGGTAAAATGGTACTTTTACATTTTTCTGAGTTACTCATACACATGAAGGGTAATATCATAAAATACTAAGTGGATTGTATGAATAATTGTTTTGTCACATCAAACGGAAAATAAACGCATATGAACTTAGAGAGTTTCAATATTAGTTCTTTAGTGGAATCGACTTATATTAAAAATTAAAAGACGAAAAAGGTTTGTGAACTTTTGAGTCAGATCTTTATTCTAAAGTTTCGATCATGTGGGTTTATTAGGTCTCAATGATAGACTCTCGGACGAGATTTATTGAACTAGAACAATTTGATTTTCTCATTGAAAGTAAATTGTGATTAACACTAAGAGAATGATTTTCTAAGTAATCGAATAAATAATTAGTTATTTATTATTACATTTATTTAATGAATCATATTATGTTACTATATGGATAATTACATACTTTAAAGATTCAAATAAATAAAAGATGAAAATAAATATTTTATCGTTTCGTACTACTTTGAAGAGTATGAAAAACATTTAATCAAAAATCATTGACAAAAGAGATGTTCTAAATTAATTTTAAAAATAAATCAAAAGAATTTGAGAACAAAATAAATTGATTTTTGCCATAGCAGTGAAAGTCTCTCCGATACCCAAAATCAATTTATTTTGTTCCTAACTTCTCTCCAAGGCGCGAATACCGCCGTCGGGCCAACCGGAGGAGTCCCGAGCCGCTCTCGGCCAGCGAAGCATTGCCCGGCCGACCGGGCTTTGTCCTTGGCTGGTGGGGCCTCGCCCGAGTCGGCTGGCCCTCGCCCGCTCGGATGGGACACGCCATAGGCCAACTGGGTCCTGGCCCTAGCCAATCAAGCTCCGCCCGGTCGGCTGGGACCCGTCCGTGGACGTCTCGCACCCGCCTGGCCGGATGGGACACGCCCCAGGCCGGCTGGGTCCTGGCCCTTGCCAATCAAGCTCCGCCCGCTTGGCTGAGCTTCGTCCGGCCGGTTGGCTCTCGTCCATCCGGGAAAGCCCCGCTATGGCCGACTTGGCCCCGCCCCCGGCCGGCAGGGCATCGCCCTAGGCGCCCAGGCCACGTCCATGGCCGGATGGGCCTCGCCCTCGGCCGGCTTTCGCCAGGCCCTTCTCGGATCGGCCAGCTCCCTACGTCGCTCGGCTATAAATAGCTGAGGCCTCTCCCAGAAGAGGGACGGACAATTTTTGGTGAACAAACTCTCTCCCTAAAATTCCCCTTGGGAATTCTCCTTTGATCCAAGACTTGAGCTCAGAAACGACGTTGGTCCAGGCACCTCCGTTTTTCCCAATCTTGTTGATCTCTCCTCTGTCATCTTACAAAATCCGGCCGTACCCATACTGATGTTAAGCGTCGGAGAGGTAAACAGAGGACCCCCCTCTGTTTTTCCTTCTTACTTCACGTTTGTTACTCTTTTCAGATAACAGAAGAGCTCGAATACCCCACATCATCTAAGAGACAATCCGGGACATCGGATTTGACACGCTAAGGCCGAAACGAGGGTCACCCGCTCCGAGCGACGATCTGACCACTTAGGTCTCTAAAGGTTGTCCAAAGTTCAGCGACAACATTTGGTGCTAGAAGGAGGGGGATTTCAGCCTTGAAATTCTTCTCACTCACATCTCTCATCTCCTTTCTCTTTCATCTACTTTTTAAAGTCCACTCACAGGAGATGAGTGACGTTCCGACAACCTCCGTGACTGCCCAAACGAGCAATCCGATCGTTCGAGCGACAAGCTCACGATACGAGTTTCGACAACTCCCCACCGGGGCGCCAGGCGACGTCCTATGGTGGAAGGTTCCGACAATGGTCCCTCCACCCTTCGTGACAACGAAGGCGGCCTGAGAGGGGAAACCAAGCACTGTCTGGCGAAGTTGCTCTCGCGGCCCGGGGTAAACAAGAGTCTGCGTGTGAACCTTCTCAGATACGAGGAGGAAGGTAGTTTGACTCGCGACGAGGACTACGACAAAAATGACGTAGTTCCGAGTACGGACACGAACCAAACCTATGCCCGCTCGCCTGTGGTTTATGCGAGCTACGTTCCATTGAACTCGCCAGCAGGTCAGACACAAGCACACTGATGACGTGAGGGCTCAAGTAAACCCCGAGTGGGCATCGCTGCTTCCCAACACAAGCGCACAGACGATCCCGACGCTTTTTCCGCGTGTCCTCTTGGCGAGGGGATGATGGAGCGGACATCCATAGGGCCCGACAAGGGGCTTCCCGCAAGCTGCTCAACCTCCGTGCGTCGCGGAGGATGATCGTAGAGCCCGCCTTAATTCGAGGTGGGGCCATCTCGGAGAGGACCTGAGGAGGAAATTGGACGTCCGACGGGCGACCGCTGGGGC
The DNA here is from genome assembly GCA_958296335.1 of Urtica urens. Lineage (NCBI taxonomy): Eukaryota > Viridiplantae > Streptophyta > Magnoliopsida > Rosales > Urticaceae > Urtica > Urtica urens. Next base: position 3,878,731 of record OY282525.1, read on the forward strand.
TACCACCCTCATCCATCCTCCTTCTAACATCATGGATCAAGGCTCCAACGAGCGACTGGTCCCCTCCCCGGCAGGACCAGTCACAGGAACCACTAACGGGTTCAAGGTGATTACAATGATTCAGGAATTCCAGAATCAGACATTGAACTCCGAGAGGCGAGCTCGGGGGGCTCTTGGCCTTATAACGGCATAGAAGGGTCATATTCGCCTTTCACGGCGGGTGTGCTCGCGCAACCACCGGGAAGGAGTTTCAAGCACCCAGTCGTCCCCCCATACGACGGCCGCTCCGACCCCAACACTACGAGATCTAGATGATGATGCAAGGGCAGTCGGACGCGACACTTTGTCAGGCGTTTAGCCTAACGCTGACATGAACAAGCTTTGAATAGTTTTGAGGCCTTAAGCCCGGAAATGTTGTCTCATATCAAACCCTTCGAGAGGCTTTTCTCGCCCATTTCGCCACGCTGGTGGCGCAAAAGAAGTCCAAATCATATCTTTGGACGATCAAACATAAACCTGGCAAGTGCCTCCACCAATATCTGGCCCGGTTTATCGAGGAATCCCATAAGGTCAAGGATTTCGATGATAGGGATGCCATAGTCGCCATCACCTAGGGCGCCGAATCCAGCAAATTCTTGAAGTCGATTGTGGGAAAGGCCCCGAGGGACATGGCTGAGATGATGACGTGTGCCAGAATGGACATGGGGATTAAGGATTACCTCAAGTGCAGAAAGAATGGCGCGCATTGCAGCCACCCACGTTACGATGATCGCCTCGATAACTGGGGCAAGCGATGGAAAAACAGCCACGAAGACCCCTCGTCTAGGCCTAGAAGGCCCTTTGCTGACCAATTCCGGGGTGAAGCTCTCACCTCGCTCAATGCGTCTCCGGCCCGGATCTTGGCTCTTCATCGAGACAAGCTCGGATCCCCGACGCCATTGAAGAAAGGTTCCGCAACGCGGGACAAGAGCAAATACTCCAAATACCATCGAGATCATGGACACGTGACCTTCCATTGTTTCCAGCTGAGGCGGTAAATAGAGGCTCTGATTCAGGATGACAAACTCAAAGAGTTTGTCATGCGAGCGGCCGGGGTGCCCGCAGAATCAGAACAAGGGGCCGGCTAAAGACAAAGCTGTTGCCATCGCCACTATCAGCGACGAGCCCGAAAATTTCAGATGAAGTGAGAACGATCACTGGGGGGCTCGAGTTTGGCGAGTCGAGCAACCAAAGTTGTGGGCGGAAGTATGGACGGAAGGGCACTACTACAATAATGACCTTTAGAAGCGACGGGTGGCTTTAGAAGCGACTAGTCGCTTCTAACCTAAACACCCTTATTGTTCCCGAAAAATATAATTTTTGACCTTTAGAAGCAACAAGTCGCTTCTAATTGTCCAAGTCGAAACATTAGAAGCGACGAGTCGCTTCTAAAGGCCAAAAAAATTGGCTCGCAGCTTCTACGCCAAATATTTCAGTATGTTTGGGCAGAGTCACTTCTAATGTCGCTTCTAATGTCCAAATTATTTGGCTCCAAAATTTATCCGCCAAAATTTTGCTAAGTGTTGGAAATTGGGCATTAGAAGCGACTAGTCACTTCTAATACCCAAAATCTTTGGCTCCAAAAGCTTTCCGCCAAAATTTCACATACGGGGACATTAGAAGCGACAAGTTGTTTCTAATGCCCCCACTTAACAAAATGACGTCGTTTTTGTTTTGAGGGACATTAGAAGCGACTTGTCGCTTCTAATGTTACTTCTAATGTCCCTAGGGCTTTAAATCGCGCGAGCCTCTCCTCTCCCTCCCCATTTTTCCCCCTCCTTCGAAAATTCCCCCTCCCCTCCGATTTTCAGCCTTTTCTCCCTCTCCTCTGCCCTCCCTCTACTCCGCCGCCCCTCATTTTTCTCCGCCGCCCCTCTCTCTTCTCTGCCCGCCCCTCCCTCTTCTCCGTCCTCTGCCCTCCCCTCCCTCCTCCGTTCTCCTCCTCCTCCCTCTTCTCCGCCCTCCCCTCCGCCCGCCCCTCCTCCGGCCGGCAGCTCCCTCCTCCGGCCGGCAGCTCCCTCCTCCGGCCGGCAGCTCCCTCCTCCGGCCTCATCTCCTCCTGACGGTCTCCCCTCTTCCTCCCCTTCTCCGGCCTCCCTCTCCTCCTCCGGCCTCCTCCTCCCTCCCCTCCTCCGGCCGGCAGCTCCCTCCTCCGGCCTCCCCTTCTCAAGCTTCTCCTCCGCCTCCTCCGGCCGAGCCTCCTCTGCCCGACCTCCGCCGCCCTCCGCCGCCTCCGCCCGAATCTCTCCCTCTGTCGGCGTCTATCCGGTAGATTCTCTTTTGTCTCCGAGTGTAGCATTATTCGTTGTTTATGATTTTAACGCTTTTTTAGCATTATTCGCAGCCTCCGAGTCTCCTCTGGCTGAATCTTCGACTCCTCCATTTGCTAGAATCAGGTGGTTCCAACCACAAGCTTCTTATGTTCTCACACCCACGCAACGGAAAATGTTTATGAGTTTCTCAAGTCTATTAAGTTTCCCGACGGTCTCGCAGGAAATTTGGGAAAAAATGTCACTCTCGATGGAAAAGTATGTTGACCAGCAGCGATGACCCTCGAACGCCTCCGTCCGGACGAGGTTTGACCACGGGTCAAACTTTGCAAAAGGCTAGACGAGAAAAGAAAGTGGTCATTGTCTTTGACCTTGTTCGCCTCCAGTTTTATCCTCCTTCGAATAGGGGTGAAGGAGAGAGTGTCAAAAAAGGCGAGCGCGTTGGGACTTTTGCCAACAGCCTTGGAGTCTTGGTGCGAGAGCACATCCTCCGACGACGGCAGACTGGAATAGCGTCTTGCCGCAACAACAAGCGGCGGTTTTGTTTGGTATTTACGCAGTGTACGACTTTGTGTACGAGAGTGAGTCAGGAGAACTCATTCCGGCGGCGTGCCACTCTAGACTCATCGAGAAGACCATTATTCGCGACGCGAAGAAGCGTATGCGCGACGGGAAGGGGAAGTACAGTCTAATTTACCGGATCGACTGCGACGGAGATCGAGAGGAGGCGCTCGCGCGGACGCCCAAAGGCATGTCGAACCAAATGTGGTATGAGCTGATAGATAAGATGGACACAGAGGAGTTTCAGGTATCAAGTAGATCGATTAAACCTTTAATTTTAAAAACAAGTTTTCTTACCCTAAACAATTTTTATTTACAGAAAACGTCCATTAAAAATAAACATAATAAGAGCAAAAAGACTACGAAGAGCCGACAAGGCACGATCTCATTTCTCGAGTATCGTCACAGTCACGTACGTATATTTTCATTCAATTACAAATTAACCATAAATATTTTACATAAGTTATATATTATATTCATAATGTGTTAAATGCAGAGGGTCACTCGCCGCGTGGGAGAGGATGCATAAGATAGACGATAGTAAGTGGACTACGCCTACTGCTGGAGACTATCACGTAAGTATAAATATTTTTCTAAATTTACATTATAATTTGAATTATTATTAAATATTTAATTTTATATTGTGTTTGTAGGCTCGGATAGTAGCTCGTGTCGCTGATCTACAAGAGCAAGCTCGGGCTTCGGGATAACCGGTGGACACAACTAACTTCGAGGAGATTGCTATGACCAAAGTTCTCGGGATGTGACGTGACTGGACTACGGGCATTGGGCCACTCATCCCGCGCTCAGACTTCCTTGAAGCCAAGGCCTACGACGACTCATCTCTTCCGTTGGGAACGAGAGTTCGAAGTCGTCGTATGAGAAGGAAGAGTTGGCAGCTCTCAGAGATGCTGTGTTCTGCATGGCCGCAGGTTTGAGCCATAACCCGAGCATCAATGTCGATCCCGCGTTTAGTGCGACACCGGACCAATACATGACTCGGTTCGGACCCTCGAGCGCTTCAGGTTCGCAATACACTACTCCGAATCAGCCACGTCGACGCCCAGACGAGCCTTCGCCTTCATCATTTCCCACCGACCCTGACACCGAGCCTCCTTCCGGACCTAGTGGAAGACGCGAAGGATGAAGCCGAGTACGCGGAAGAAGATCTTAGTTTTATTCATGTTGTAGACTTATCGACTTTTTATAACTATTTCGTTTATGATTTTCAGTACTTTATGTGTTTATGGATTATCGACATTTGAATGTTTAAAATTTTGACTTAATATTTATTTCGTTTTCGTTTATTTAAATTTAATTAGTATATTTAATTATGATTAATTTAATTATATTTCATACAAATTTTAATTAATTAATAATAAATTTAAAATTTAATATTTCAATTAATTAAATTGGAATTAAATAAAAACAAAATTTCATTTTGATACTTAGAAGCGACAATGTCGCTTCTAGAATCGCTTCTATTTTTTGGCGGGTATTACTTATAGAAGCGACAATGTCAATTTTAATGTCGCTTCTAAACGTCACCAGCCAAATTTTCCCACCCTTTTCTCCCACCGGTTTGGACCCTTAGAAGCGACTTTAGGGGCGATTTGTCGCTTCTAATTTCGACGCCTAAATTACATTTAGAAGCAAATTTTTGGTCTTTAGAAGCGATTTTTGTCGCTTCTAAAAACCTTTTTTTGTCCTAGTGGGGTTGATAGACCTGCCTGTCACTTTCGGGACCCCGAGAAGCGCAGAGATTACTCGGATCATTCATTTCTTGATCGTCGGAGAGCCTACGGCCTATAATATGATAATCGGTCGACCGACCCGTATCAGGCTCAAAACCATTACATCAGTCTATCACCTCATGATGAAGTTTCCCACTGAGAAGGGAATCACATATATGATGGGTGACCAGGCCATGGCACGGTCGTGTCATGTGCACGCCGTAGACAAAAAGGTCATCGAACCCCAGGGGAAAAAGGAGGTTTGCACAGCATACCAACTGAATGAGGAGCTCTCATGCAAACCTGAGGTAGGAGGGACCTTCGGAAATGGACCAGCACGACGAGATTGAGCGTCGGCACATGGAAACTCCAGATGATCTTGTTGCGGTAGTCTTGGACCCCGCCAAACCTGACCAAACGGTCAAGGTTGGCGCCCAACTATCCGCTGAAAGGCAAGAGTCGATGGCTTCCTTGCTCAAGGAGCATGAGGATGTCTTTGCATGGACACACGCGGAAATGCCGGGCATAGACCCGAAGGTTATGGTGCATCGCCTAAACGATGATCATAACGTACCTGAGCGAGTACAGCCCAGAAGGGTATTTCGCGGGGAAAGATATCTCGACATAGGAGAGGAAGGTGACAAACTCCTCGCCGCCGACTTTATAAGACATGCAGAGCACCCCAAGTGGGTATCCAACGTGGTGATGGTAAAAAAGCCCAACGGGAAGTGGCGTATTTACATAGATTATAAAGATCTTAACAAAGCCTTCCCGAATGATAGCTTCCCCCTTCCCGGGATAGAGCAGCTTATGGACACGACTATGGGCCTCGTGTTACTCAGCTTCATGGATGCCTATTCAGGCTATAACCAGATCCGGATGCATGAGGATGACCAAATAAAGACAAATTTTGTGACGAACAAAGGTCTCTACTACTACAAGGTAATGTCGTTCAGTCTCAAAACGCCGGCGCCACTTACTAGTGATTGGTCAATCGCATGTTCGCTGACCAAATCGGTAAGACCATGGAGGTCTACGAGGAAGACATGTTGGTAAAGAGCTGATTGGCCCTTAACCATGTCCACGACCTTGGAACTATGTTCAAGATCCTCCGTCAATACGGGATGAAGCTCTACCCCAATAAATGCGTGTTCGGAGTGAAAGGAAAGTTCCTTGGCTACGTGGTTAGCAAGAGGGGAATTGAAGCGAATCCCAAAAATATCACGGCCATCCTCGAGATGAGTTCTCCCCAAAAGCCCAAAGAAGTGCAAAGTTTGGCGGGGAGGATCGGCCATCCTCGGAGCCCCCGCCGGAATTGGCACGAAAGCGGGGCTCGATATGGACCTTACACGTTGACGACGCGTCCAATGCTCGGGGGGCCGGCGCCGGGGTGATGCTGACCAACCCCGACGGGGAAAAATTGAAGTACGCCATGTGCTTCGAGTTCAAGGTCTCACACAATGAGGCAGAATACGAAACCCTGATAGTCGGTTTAGAGCTAGCTCACCGGCTAGGGGTCGAAACACTGCGCATTTTTTGCGATTCGGAACTGATTGTGAATCAGGTAAAGGGAGAATATACCGCCAAAGAGTCGAATATGGTGGCATATTTGACCAAGACTCTCAAGAACCTTGAAGCGATAGCTTGGTTTGAGATTATACATGTCCCCCGAGAAAAAAATATTGAGGCCGACGCTTTGGCGCACCTGGCCTCGGGCATCGATAAGGATGAAAACGAGAGTATCCCAATTGAAGTGCTAACCCGACCCTACGTCTCCAGGGGTGACGTGGGGACGATTAGCGACTCTCGGACCCCGTCGTTCTGGATGACTCCCCTGAAGGAGTACATCGCAAACGGCACCACACCGGAAAATCGTGAAGATAAGTTAAAAAACTTGGCGTCAAAACATCCCATGCGCGGAGACGTGCTATATAAAAGAGGCTACCCGATGCCACTCTTGCGTTGCCTTCACGAAAGCGAAGCGAAACGTGCTAAATAACATGTACATGATTATACTGTTGGAATTTATTTAACAATTAAACAATATTAATTATAAAACACATCCTATGTGGCGGAAAATTATAATTAGATCTAATATATTAAAACTAATTTTAATATATTTAACAACCTAAGGCATTAAAATTTATTAAGTAATTATAAACAATTTATAATTCACAAGCTCAATCAAATAATAATAAATTATATAACATTTATATAATTATTTAATTGAGAAAGACTTACGTAAATAGTTGTAAACAACTATGACGTTGCTAGCTAACTCCGGAATGCCACGTCACGCCCAAATCCCGAGAAAAAGCTCGTCGGAATGCTCAGCAGCGTCCTCGCCGGAATGGAAGCTGTCGCCGGATTGCACAGCCCCTGGAAGCCTCGCCGGACTGGGATTTCTCGCCTGACAGGGAGCCTGCCGGAATGGGTGACCTCGCCGGACTGGGATCCTCGCCGGAATGGAGTCTGTCGCCGCACAGGGAACTGCCTGACAGGGACCTCGCCGGATTGGGAGCCTCGCCGGACTGGGACTTCTCGCCGGACTGGAGATCACTGGGACCCCTCGCCTGATGACCTCGCCGGATTGCCCTCGTCGAAATGCCCTCGCCGGATTGCCCTCGTCGGATTGGATCTCCTCGCCTGACAGACAGAGTCGCCGGATTGGATCTGCCTCGCCGGATTGCCTCTGCCTCGCCGGATTGGATCCGCCTGACTGGTAGCCCTCGCCGGATTGGATCTGGGTCGCCGGAATGGGCTCCTGGGAGCTGGGAGGTCGCCGGAATGCACAGAAAACGACCTAGGGTGTTTTGTGATGGCTGAAACCTTTTTAAAACAATTTTAAAAAATTCCAAAACAATTTTCTAAATTATTCAAACACCACAAGTGATGAATCAACAATATTACACAAGGAAAATATTGAGATCAAGAGTGTGGGCTCTTAAGAACAATTAGGAATCAAAGAAGAAAAGGGGGAAAACAATTTTCTCTCTTTTGTTTGGGGTTTTGGCCGAGAATTGCACAAGGGGGAAAGGGAGAGAGGTTGCCGAAAATCACTTAGGGTTAGCCTTCTGTGATTAGGGTTTCTTAGCTTATTTATACAGGTTATAAATGGGCTTAAGCTGGGTCAAACCCATGACCCTATTCACTTAATGGAAACCGGCCAAACACTCCCTCCTTACTCGTCCATGTCTTTGATTTTTGTTCCTAAATTTATTTGATTTAATTTCTAAAATTAATTTAGAACTCTCATTATTATTTAATGACACTTCATTAAATATATTTCGTAGTTATCGAATAAGTACGAATTGAGAAACAATTTGTTTTCTTCTTTTAATATATTTAATCACTCGAAAATGTCATCATCAATATGATGTTATCTTGTGATTCAATAAACAAAATAAATAACTAGTTATTTATCGAGTTTCAAGAAAACAACTTTCCCAATATAAATCACTATTTATATTTAATGAGTAAATCAACTTTTCAAGTTCTTTTAATCTCTTCCAAGTGTCTATCATTGAGACCTCATGGACCCACATGAACGAAGCTTTAGAATAAAGTACGGACACAAAAGTTCACAAACTTTTTCCGACTTTTAATTCTTAATATTGATCGATTCCACTAAAGGACTAATATTGATAATCTCTCTGTTCATGTGCGTATCTTTTATGTTTGATATGAAGAAACAATTTCTCATACGATCCACGGAGTATATTACGATGTTACCCTTCATGTGTATCAGTAACTGAGAGGAATGTAAAATTACTGTTTTACCCCTCGAGTTATTATTTCACTAACTCCTTTGTTATTTGTGAATGAGAAAAACATAGAGTGAGATGTCTGTACATGTCACATGTTTTAATCAAAGAATGAACTCATTCAATGAATACCTGGCCAGGTTTATTCATTCACACTCTCATAACAAAGCATAGTGTGATACTAATGCATTTGCATTGTTGTTACATGAATTCCATATCTGTGAATCATGTAACCCAACATTGCATCCTTGTGACACCAACAGTCGGGTCAGATGCAACTAAAATTTAGTCATTGCCCATTGACGAATCAAATGTCACAAAGTGCAATGTCAATTACATATTCACTTCAGGATTAAGGTAAGTATCATAATACTCCTTTAGTTGTGAACTTGAAGTTTCGAGTGTGTAAACAGTTTTGTCTCGAGCTTCTAAGTGTCACTGGTCTTGTTCAGTATCTTCTATAAAATACTCAGTATGAATCATAGAGTCACAACTCTCTATATCACAAGATGAGATATCATGATTCATGCTAACAATCAATAATAAGATACGATTGCTCTATCGATCTTTAGATTGCGAACAAATGGTTTCAAACTTGTCACAAGGGGTTATCTTGTCAAGTCTGTACTTAACACCCTTTTCGTTGATGACAGTTTCAGAGCATAGCTAAAACATAACTAAACACAGTCTTATAAAGAATGAACATTTATTAATATCAATGTTTCAACAAAATATAAATACATAAAGTATCTTAATGTCTAATATCTCCTTTGTGGGCACCAATCCCAACAAACTCCCACTTGACTCAAAGGAGATGCGAATGGTCCTTCAGTCCCAATCCTTCTAGGTGTCCCTCGAAGACTTTACTCGTTAAAGGCTTCGTGAAGGGATCAGCAAGGTTATCTAACGTTGAGATCTTCATGACTTCTGCATCCCCTCTGTGAACGATGTCTCGAACGAGGTGATACTTGCGTTCTATGTGTTTAGAGCGCTTGTGACTTCTTGGCTCCTTACAATTAGCGACAGCCCCACTGTTATCACAATAAAGTGTAATAGGCTCGCTTGCACTTGGAACAACTTCCAAGTATATAAGGAATTTCCTTAGCCACACAGCTTCCTTTGCAGCTTCACAAGCTGCCACATACTCGGCTTCCATGGTCGAGTCAGCAACACAAGATTGCTTGATACTCCTCCAAACCACGGATCCACCATTCAGGGTGAACACAGACCCTGATGTGGACTTCCTGGAATCCTTGTCCGCCTGAAAATCGGAGTCGGTGTAACCCGTCATATTTAGGTCACCACCTGAATATGCAAGCATGTAGTTTCTCGTTCTCCGAAGATACTTGAGAACATGCTTGACAACAACCCAGTGCTCGGGTCCAGGGTTCGACTGGAATCTGCTCACTACGCCTACTGCATAGCATATGTCTGGTCTCGTGCAAAGCATAGCATACATGAGACTTCCTACGGCTGAAGCGTAAGGAATGTGTCTCATGTCCTCAACTTCTTGAGGTGTCTTGGGAGACTGCTCGTTTGAGAGATGCACTCCATGTCTGAAAGGTAGCTGTCCTTTCTTGGAGTCTTGCATACTGAAGCGATCCATGATCTTATCAATATAAGATGCCTGAGAGAGTGCTAGCTTACGGTTCTTTCGATCTCTAAATATCTGAATACCTAGAATGTAAGCTGCTTCTCCTAGATCCTTCATCTCAAACTGCTTTGATAGCCAGACTTTAACCTCTGACAACTTTCCTACATCATTCCCAATGAGTAGTATGTCGTCAACATAAAGAACTAAGAAAACCACTTTGCCATCGTTTATCATCTTGTAAACGCATGGCTCATCTACAGACTGATCAAAGCCGTAGCTCTTTACAGTCTCGTCGAATCTAATATTCCACGACCTAGATGCTTGCTTGAGTCCATAAATGGACTTGAGCAATTCACAAACCTTGCCCTGTTGGCCTTTCTCCATGAACCCGTCTGGTTGAGCCATATATATGCGCTCATCAAGATTGCCATTCAGAAATGCAGTCTTGACATCCATTTGCCAGATTTCATAATCTAGGGCTGCGGCAATGGATAAGAGAGTTCGGATGGATTTTAGCATTGCGACTGGCGAGAAGGTATCCTCATAGTCGATACCTTCTTTCTGTGTGTACCCCTTCGCCACAAGTCGTGCTTTAAATGTCTCGACATTTCCATCCGGTCCTCTCTTCTTCTTATAGATCCATTTACAGCCTACAGGCTTGATGCCTTCAGGCAGATCTACAAGCTTCCAGACCTCGTTGACATACATCGAATGCATTTCAACGTTCATGGCTTCTTGCCATAGGTTTGCCTCGGAACTCTGCATTGCGTGGGAAAATGATACGGGATCATCTTCTTCATTGTTTGCAACTGCAGTAAAAGATTCTCCGATACCTATGTATCGAACAGGTTGTCTCACAACTCTGTTGCTACGACGAAGCGCAGGAGTCTCTGATTCCGAGCTTGGTTCTCCTACTGTTGGAATAGGACCCGTCCTATCTTGTGAAGTACTAGTTTCTTCACCCAACAGTTCCTTTAGCACAAGTCTGCTTCTCGGTACCGTATTCTTCATATAATCCGCTTCCAGAAACCTAGCGTTCGTGCTAACGAACGTTTTCTGGTCAGCAGCATTATAGAAGATGTACCCCTTTGTTTCTTTTGAATATCCCACGAACAGGCATACTTCTGAACGACTAGCCAATTTGCTAGTCTTTTGTCTCAGCACATGTGCTGGACAACCCCAGATGCGAGTATGGTGTAAAACAGATTTTCTACCACTCCATCTTTCATAGGGTGTGCCAGGTACCGTTTTAGATGGAACCTGGTTCAGAATGTAAGCTGCTGTTTCAAGGGCATATCCCCAGAACGAATTAGGAAGCGATGAGTAACTCATCATCGATCTCACCATATCTAGCAAAGTTCGATTCCTTCTCTCTGACACACCGTTTTGCTGCGGAGTGCCAGGTGCTGTAAGCTGAGAATGAATGCCTTCTTCTCTAAGAAAGTCTTCGAACTCTCCAGACAAGTACTCTCCCCCTCGATCTGATCGAAGGGTTTTGATCTGTTTCTCCGTTTGCTTTTCAACTAAAGCCTTATACTGTTTGAACATTTCAAAAGTATCTGACTTATGTCGCATAAGGTAGATTTGACCAAATCTAGAGTAGTCATCAGTGAAGGTTACAAAATATTCGTAACCTCCTCTTGCCTGGATGTTAATTGGACCACATACATCACTATGTATCAGTTCCAATACTTGCGTGGCCCTAAGACCCTTTGTTGAGAAAGGTCTCTTGGTCATCTTGCCTTCAAGACAGGATTCACATGTGGGAAGGCTTCCCACGTGTAGAGATTTCAAAGGACCATCCTTTGTTAGTCTCTTGATCCTATCTAGGCCTATATGTCCAAGACGCAGGTGCCATAGATATGTGTCGTCAGTTTCATCAGTATGAAACGTCTTACGCTTCCTAAGTGAATCACCATTCACTTCGGTGTCCAAGATTGTCGGCTCAGCAGGATATAAATAATATATTGAATCCACACGTTGAGCTTTAGTAATAAAACAATCATCAATAAAAATTTCAATACCATTATTGATCTTAAAATTGAAACCTTGTTCTTCTAAACGACCAAATGAAATCAAATTCTTGCAAAAATCCGGAACATAGTAAACATTATTCAATAATAAAGTTTCATTTCCAAACTTGAGCTTCATGGTCCCGACAGATCTTGCTCCGACCTTCGTTCCATCACCCCAGTTGAATCCGAACTCTCCGTCACCTAAGCTCCTGGTTTTCCTAAAACCATTCAAATTACACACAACGTGGTCAGACGCCCCGCAATCAAGAATCCAGGGCGATGCCTTGTTTGTAGTATAACAAGCTTGAGTAACAAAGATCTTACCTTTCCCCTTGACACTCTTGAGGTAGGTAGGGCAGTTCCTACGCCAGTGGCCAGCCTCTCCGCAATGGTGACATTTGTGCTCAGACTTGTCCACCTTTGCGATGCCTTTGCCCTTAGCATCCACAGCCTTCTTGTAAGGCTTCTTGGAACCCGCTCGGTTGGCGTTTTTGGGCCTCTTCATCATTCTCTTAGAACCAGAGGTCGAGGCTCTGTGTTCAGCAACATTGAGCTCTCCCGACTTCTTCTTGTTCTTAGGGAGAAGTCCCTCAGCAGTCTGCAACTCCTTCATAAGCTCAGTCACAGTGTAATTGAGCTTGTTCATGGAGTAGTTCAGACGGAAGCTATCAAAAGATTCCGTAAGAGTCTCCAAGATCATGTCAATCTTGGTTTCTCCGTCAATCTCCGAACCAAGAATCTCCATATCGTTCAGGTGACCCATGATCAATAGCATGTGTTCCCGTACGGAAGCTCCTTGCTTCATCCTACAGTTCATGAAACTGCGGATAGCTTGCTGCCTTGCCTGACGCCCATGACATCCAAACATCTCATGGAGATTGAAGAGGATTTCATATGCAGTGGCGATGTCTCTATGAGATTGTTGCAACACATTGCTCATCGATGCTAAAATGTAGCAACGAGCAATCTCATCAGATCTCATCTACGCATCGAAGGCGTCCTTGTCTTCCTTGCTCGAGTCAGCACTCGGTTCAGGAGGACATGGGGTCGTGAGAAGGTACTTGTGCTTTTCCACCGTCAGTACGATGTCGAGGTTACGTTTCCAGTCAACGTAATTCTCACCCTCGAGTTTATTCGAACTTAAAATCGTTTGTAGTGGGTTAAAAGACATTTTGCTGAAAACATTGATAAAATAAATGACTTTAGTATGTGCTATATTTTCGAATTATATGCATGCATGAACAATCCTAATATGGTGAGGAAAGCGTTAAAATAATTCATGGTATTGTGAACAACAATAGTTAATTACTTTTCCTATGGGGAAACCGTAATTAACCTCCTTTCACAGTTGTGACACATCACTATTTAGTTCGAACCATCCAAGAAGTCACAACTTCTAGTTCTTACTAATTACCATAAATTTTGGTCACTTATTTTTAATGCAGAGCCTCTATGTGAGGATTACTTTAAAACATAAGTCTAAGTGTATAACCGACACGTGGGCCCTCAATCAAGTTGCTTTGAAGACGGTTCACCTATGTGGAGACCCCGTTTCAAAACATCTCTTTTAGGCTTAGTTCTTTAACAATGAGATTAATTAAATACTTCCGAAGTACTCCCATTGAAGGGAGGGCCACTATGTGTGACTCTTAGTTCATCACATATTTAATTAATTTCATTCGTGTCGGGGACCTTGGGTTGCTTCAACGACAAACAACCCTCCCACTTAGTTTTTGCAAATGAATCATATTCATTTATAACAATTTATAATTATTTCATAACTTTTATTAATTATAAACTACATGAACAATTTCATTTTAAATGATGTTGGCGTTCTATCCTATATGACATGTGAGTGTTCTATGCAATGAGATCAATAAATTTAAATATCAAATATGAAAAAATTATTTAACTTATCAATAGGCCCATTTCTATTATACAACTCTTGTAAATAAATGAAATAAAACATTTTAAATTTCATCTTCAAATGATGCGTCATCGGATGTCTCGGGTTAGCCCCCACACGTTCTCCAACGTGCGGCCAATCCCGAGGTGCTGCCTTCTTGCTCCTTCGTCGTCGAATTGCAATAATAAATTACAAATTTACATGTCCTCTCAAATTGAGGCTCACAATTTTAAATAAATTAAAATCCGGGACGATAACCGGAATAAAAACATCCTAGGGCCATATTGAATAAGGATCCATTCATTCACAAGCGCACACACAAAAAACATTCATAATGTATTCATACAAAAACGCCAACACCAACTAGTCAAACAAATTTCCAAACTAGTCATTAAATCTAAATTTTAATGCCTTTTACTAGCTCTGATACCATTTGTTGGAATTTATTTAACAATTAAACAATATTAATTATAAAACACATCCTATGTGGCGGAAAATTATAATTAGATCTAATATATTAAAACTAATTTTAATATATTTAACAACCTAAGGCATTAAAATTTATTAAGTAATTATAAACAATTTATAATTCACAAGCTCAATCAAATAATAATAAATTATATAACATTTATATAATTATTTAATTGAGAAAGACTTACGTAAATAGTTGTAAACAACTATGACGTTGCTAGCTAACTCCGGAATGCCACGTCACGCCCAAATCCCGAGAAAAAGCTCGTCGGAATGCTCAGCAGCGTCCTCGCCGGAATGGAAGCTGTCGCCGGAATGGAAGCTGTCGCCGGATTGCACAGCCCCTGGAAGCCTCGCCGGACTGGGATTTCTCGCCTGACAGGGAGCCTGCCGGAATGGGTGACCTCGCCGGACTGGGATCCTCGCCGGAATGGAGTCTGTCGCCGCACAGGGAACTGCCTGACAGGGACCTCGCCGGATTGGGAGCCTCGCCGGACTGGGACTTCTCGCCGGACTGGAGATCACTGGGACCCCTCGCCTGATGACCTCGCCGGATTGCCCTCGTCGAAATGCCCTCGCCGGATTGCCCTCGCCGGATTGGATCTCCTCGCCTGACAGACAGAGTCGCCGGATTGGATCTGCCTCGCCGGATTGCCTCTGCCTCGCCGGATTGGATCCGCCTGACTGGTAGCCCTCGCCGGATTGGATCTGGGTCGCCGGAATGGGCTCCTGGGAGCTGGGAGGTCGCCGGAATGCACAGAAAACGACCTAGGGTGTTTTGTGATGGCTGAAACCTTTTTAAAACAATTTTAAAAAATTCCAAAACAATTTTCTAAATTATTCAAACACCACAAGTGATGAATCAACAATATTACACAAGGAAAATATTGAGATCAAGAGTGTGGGCTCTTAAGAACAATTAGGAATCAAAGAAGAAAAGGGGGAAAACAATTTTCTCTCTTTTGTTTGGGGTTTTGGCCGAGAATTGCACAAGGGGGAAAGGGAGAGAGGTTGCCGAAAATCACTTAGGGTTAGCCTTCTGTGATTAGGGTTTCTTAGCTTATTTATACAGGTTATAAATGGGCTTAAGCTGGGTCAAACCCATGACCCTATTCACTTAATGGAAACCGGCCAAACACTCCCTCCTTACTCGTCCATGTCTTTGATTTTTGTTCCTAAATTTATTTGATTTAATTTCTAAAATTAATTTAGAACTCTCATTATTATTTAATGACACTTCATTAAATATATTTCGTAGTTATCGAATAAGTACGAATTGAGAAACAATTTGTTTTCTTCTTTTAATATATTTAATCACTCGAAAATGTCATCATCAATATGATGTTATCTTGTGATTCAATAAACAAAATAAATAACTAGTTATTTATCGAGTTTCAAGAAAACAACTTTCCCAATATAAATCACTATTTATATTTAATGAGTAAATCAACTTTTCAAGTTCTTTTAATCTCTTCCAAGTGTCTATCATTGAGACCTCATGGACCCACATGAACGAAGCTTTAGAATAAAGTACGGACACAAAAGTTCACAAACTTTTTCCGACTTTTAATTCTTAATATTGATCGATTCCACTAAAGGACCAATATTGATAATCTCTCTGTTCATGTGCGTATCTTTTATGTTTGATATGAAGAAACAATTTCTCATACGATCCACGGAGTATATTACGATGTTACCCTTCATGTGTATCAGTAACTGAGAGGAATGTAAAATTACTGTTTTACCCCTCGAGTTATTATTTCACTAACTCCTTTGTTATTTGTGAATGAGAAAAACATAGAGTGAGATGTCTGTACATGTCACATGTTTTAATCAAAGAATGAACTCATTCAATGAATACCTGGCCAGGTTTATTCATTCACACTCTCATAACAAAGCATAGTGTGATACTAATGCATTTGCATTGTTGTTACATGAATTCCATATCTGTGAATCATGTAACCCAACATTGCATCCTTGTGACACCAACAGTCGGGTCAGATGCAACTAAAATTTAGTCATTGCCCATTGACGAATCAAATGTCACAAAGTGCAATGTCAATTACATATTCACTTCAGGATTAAGGTAAGTATCATAATACTCCTTTAGTTGTGAACTTGAAGTTTCGAGTGTGTAAACAGTTTTGTCTCGAGCTTCTAAGTGTCACTGGTCTTGTTCAGTATCTTCTATAAAATACTCAGTATGAATCATAGAGTCACAACTCTCTATATCACAAGATGAGATATCATGATTCATGCTAACAATCAATAATAAGATACGATTGCTCTATCGATCTTTAGATTGCGAACAAATGGTTTCAAACTTGTCACAAGGGGTTATCTTGTCAAGTCTGTACTTAACACCCTTTTCGTTGATGACAGTTTCAGAGCATAGCTAAAACATAACTAAACACAGTCTTATAAAGAATGAACATTTATTAATATCAATGTTTCAACAAAATATAAATACATAAAGTATCTTAATGTCTAATATCTCCTTTGTGGGCACCAATCCCAACATATACTTTGACCATAGCTTTGATACCATTTGTTGGAATAGGTGTAGGGTTAAGAAAATTATCATCAATCATATTAATGGCGGAATATAAAATTTCTTTACAAGTAAACAATTTTACTAACCTAGGCAAAGTACATGAACATGTTATAAATTAAAAACATTATTTAAAGTGTTTGAACACTAACCTTTCTTGAACCTTTACTTTGAGCGTCTTGAGAAAGGTGGATCTTCTTCCTTGACTCTATTCCTTCACGTCTAATGTAGAACTCGAGAAACCTGAAATGTATGTTACAATAGTCTTTTAAGATTTGAAGGATTTGTCTGCGGGCACAATTAAACACAATAGCTCAAGAACAAGTCTATGAGCTAGAGAGCTAAATTAAGCCTAAGTCTAATGAAGACTTTGGTGCCAAAATAAAAAGGAATTTAAAGAGAGAGAGAGTGGTCAGCTAGAATAGAGAGAGTAAGACCAAGAATGCTTCTTTTCGCATCTCTATGTGAGGCTCTATTTATAGGAGAAGGAAAATCGAGAAAGGGTAATTACCCTTTCCTATTACGCATTCAGGACATAATAGTTGATTTTCTCTTCTCTTCCTCTAGTACATGGCCAGCCAACCTTTTTGCTTTAGTGAGGAAATTTGTTTCCTCACTTAGCACATTTGTTTCCTTCTCAAGGAAATTCATTTCCCTTTTTCCTTTTGGGTAATTATCCTTATAATTGAAGGGCAATAATTCTCTCCTCCTTCGATGTGTCTTGGCAGAATTCTATAGTTAGGTAAGGGGCATCTAGATGCTTCTTTATTTCTTTTAAGACAGTTCTTAAAATATCCATTGTAGAATTATTACTACACAAATAATGAAATTTATTTCATAATGTCTCAAACCACTTTTCGGCTTTAGAAAATAATTGATATTTTCATCATATGAAAATATTCAAAATTCTATTTTGACATTCACATCATTTTATGTCCATGTGGACAAAAATACCCTTTAACCATTTTCCGAGAAAACGTCTAGTTCAACACTTGAACTTATTTTGACTTAGCTTCTAGTTTAACAATCCTACTCTTATGACATATAATAGTGACATTATGGATGCAAATGAACAAAACTTGAGCTTCTATACTCGGACTCAAAAGTTCACATACCTTTTCCGAGTAATAGATTAATGTCAACTGACTCCACTAAAGAGTTGACACTGAGAATCTCTCGGTTCAAATGAATTTACTTTCAACTCAAATTCAACTTAATTATGTTTACCGTTCATGAATATCATCAACTAGATGGAATTTATAAAATTAACATTTTACCCTTCTAGTTGTTATTTCCATAACTCCGTTGTTACTTGTGAATAGTTAGAAACAATGTATTGACGAGGAGCTAACAAATCACATTGTTTCATCCAAATAAAGTTGCTAGTTAATTTTGGGTACCGCGTGGTTCATTTATTCACAATCCAAGTAATAAAGCATGAGGGGATATACATTGCATTTCAGCAATCTTGTACATGAATTCCATATATATGAGAACTTCACAAATCTGGTTCATGACATCTTCATAACTTAATATCTCACCAATTGGTCTAGTCTAGATCACTTAATGGATCTAGAATTTGACTTTCTCAAATGAGAATATTAAAGCTATAAAATGACTTGTCTCAATTTCAGGATTTAGGTAAGTATGATGCAATTCATACATAGTGACTTTGAGACAGAAGATGTTAAATAGTTTGTTCTTCAATTGTCTCTAAAGGTGCACTGGTCAATTCAGTATATTCGAAAGATACACTGGAAGAACTATAGAGCTCCTAACTATCTATGCCTCGTAAACATACATCATAGATTCTTCCAACAATCATACTAGGATAAATAGTCCGTTGATCTTTAGATTGTGAATACATCGTTTTAATCAAACCATGAAGATTTTGTTCACGCAAATCTACATTTGTCTCTTCATACATTGTAAGGTTTGATTAAGGAATATAAGACTATTTAATATCATAAATCTTCAATCAAACTAAAAGAGAATGAATAAACGTTTTAAGATTTATTAATTTAATCAACAAATTACCATAAGGACTTTATGAAATATATATATGACATCAATATGTAAATAAACAATCTTCTTGTGGGCATCTCTGCCAACAAACTCCCACTTGACTCAAAGAAGATGAGAGTAGTCGTTCACGCCTAATCCGTCTCGATGTTGGTCGAAGACCTTGTTGGATAGGGTCTTGGTGAAAGGATCTGCAAGGTTGTCCACCGTTGAGATCTTCTTCACCTCCACGTCTCTGCGCTACACGATCTCTCTAATCAAATGAGATTTCCTCTCAATATTCTTAGAGTGCTTATGGCTTCTAGGTTCCTTTGAGTTAGTAACAGCCTCACTATTATCACAATAAAGTGTCATGCGCTCGTTGACAATCGAAACGACTTCCAAATACTTAAGGAATTTTCTAAGCCATACAGCCTCTTTGGATGCTTCACAAGCAACCACATATTCTGCTTCCATGGTAGAGTCAGCAATGCAAGATTTCTTGATACTCCTCCACACAACAGATCCACCATTCGGGATGAACACAGATCCTTAAGTGGATTTCCTGGAATCCTTATCTGCCTGAAAGTGGGAATCGGTATACCCCTTCATAGTCAAATCAGTACCTGAATATATAAGCATCATATTCTTAGTTCTCCAAAGATACTTAAGATCATGCTCAACAGTATTCCAGTGCTCGGGTCCAACATTTGATTGGAAACGACTAACTACACCAACGACGAAACATATATCCGGTCTAGTGCACAACATAGCATACATGAGACTTCCTATGGCTGAAGCATATGGAATCTTTCTCATGTCCTCAACCTCTTGTGCAGTCTTGGGAGACTGGTCCTTAGAGAGTGAGACTCCATGTCTAATGTGGTTTTGGCCCTTCTTGGAGTTTTGCATAGCAAAGCGATCCATCACTTTATCTATATAAGATGTTTGGGAGAGCGATAGGGTCAAACGTCTTAGCTAACCAGATTTTAACCTCATATAATTTACCTACATCATTACCAATGAGTAGTATATCATCGACATACACTACCAAAAACACAACCTTGCCCTTGTGTATCAACTTATAAACACAAGGTTCATGTATTGACTGTTCAAAACCGAAGCTTTTTACAGTTTCATCGAATCTAATATTCCATAATCTAGATGCTTGCTTTAATCCACAAATGGATTTAAGCAACTCACAAACCTTGCTTTCTTGACCACCTTCCACGAAACCGCTAGTTGAGCCATGAAAATGTGCTCGTCAAGATTGCTATTCAGAAAAGCAATTTTGACATCCATTTTCCAGATCTCGTAATCGAGAGCGGCATAAATGGATAAAAGTTTGCGGACGAATTTAAGCATAACGAGGGGAGAGAATGTTTTTTCATAATCGATACCTTCCTTTTGGGTGTAACCCTTAGCAACTAGTCGCGCTTTGAACGCCTCAATGTTTGCATCCGTACCCCTTTTCTTCTTATAGATCCACTTACACCTTACATGTTTAACCCCTTCAGGTAGGTCTACAAGTTTTTAGACTTTTTTGACATACATCGAGTGCATCTCAACTTTGATGGCATCAAGCCAAAGGTTTGACTCAGAACCAACCATTGCTTGGCTCTAGGAAGCAGAATCATCCATGTCAATGACGGCTACAAGAGTATTTCCATAAGACATGTATTTGTCGAGCTTTTCAGAAGCCCTCCCACTACGTCGAAGTACTACTTGACGAGGTTCTGAATTGTTAGGTTGCGTTTCACTTGGGGTAAGAACAGTTCTTACAGATGAGGTAGAAGCTTCCTCACCCAACTTTTCTTCAAGCACAATTTTGCTTCTAGGTTTCGTATTTTTCATATAGTCCTCCTCAAGGAAACGAGCATTAGTGCTGACAAACGTTTTGTCGTCCTCGGGACTATAGAATCTGAAACTTTTAGTTTCCTTTGGATATCCAATGAATACACATAATTCTGAACTATTAGCCAACTTTCTAGTCTTTTGCCTTAGCACATGTGCAGGGCAACCCCAAATTTTGATGTGGCTTAAACTAGCTTTATGCTCAGTCCATCGTTCATAAGGAGTACCGGGGATCATTTTAGACGGAACTTGGTTCAGAATATATGCGGCAGTTTCGAGGGCATATCCACAAAAGGAATTAGGGAGTGATGAGTAACTCATTATTGATCTAACCATCTCCATTAGAGTTTGATTCCCTCTCTTTGACACTTCATTCTATTGAGGTGTGTCAGGTGCTGTAAGCTAAAAAGCGATACCTTCTTCTTTAAATAAGTCATCGAACTTTTCAAATAAGTACTCACCACCTCGATCAGATTGAAGGGTTTTGATCTGTTTGCCAGTTTTCTTTTCCACTAAAGCACGAAAAACCTTAAACACGTTAAAAGTTTCGGATTTGTGTTTGAGCAAATAGAACAAATCCATATCTTGAGTAATCAGTAGTAAAGGTTACGAAATATTCGTATCCTCCCTGTGCCTGAATTCTGAGTGGACCACATACATCATAATGTATTAGTTCTAGCAAATCAGCTCTTCGACCTTTATCACAAAAGGTCGGTTGGTCATTTTTCCTTCTATTTTAAGATTCACAAGTCGGCAGTGAGCCTATGTCTGAGGCTTTGAGTGGACCATCCCTCAATAGTCTCTTAATCCTATATACTAATATGACCAAGTTTTAAGTTCCAGAGATATGTTGATTTTATTAGATCAGAGGAGTTATTAAGTCTTGTCCTCTTTGGTTCCCTAATTAGATCATTATCTATTTCAGTGTCTAATAGTAAAGGTTGTATAGGATAAAGATAGTATAAACCATTCGTTAAACATGCATCAGTGACAAATGAATTGGAAAAAGTAATACGAATTCCATTATCAATAAACTTTAAATGATAACTCTGCTCAAAAATTTGAGCTACATATATTAAGTTTTTCCCAAAAGAAAGAACAAGATACATATTATTCAAATTTAAAGTTTTGTCTTCAAAAGACAATGTCACGAATCCCACAGCCTTAGCAGACACCAAGCTCCCATCACCCCATTTGAAATAGAAGTCGTCATCCTCTAAGCTTTTGCTTTTCCTGAACCCATTCAAGAACAACAAATATAGTTAGTAGCAACGGTGTCAAGAATCCACATTATCAGATACTAAACAAGATTCGGTAATCAGTACAATACCTTTACCTTTAGCCTTGAGGTAGGCTGGACAGTTCCTATGTCAGAGTCCTTCTGCGGTGTGAATCTCCTTCATTAGCTCGGTAACAGTTTACCCTAACTTATTGATGGAATAATTCAACTTAAAAGTATCAAAAGATTTCGTGAGAGTTTCCAAGATCATATTTTTGTTTCTCTAGCTATCTTAGATCCAAGGATTTCCATGTTATTGAGATAACTTATGATCAACATCATGTGTTCTCTAACAGGAGTCCTAGCTTTCAGACGATAGTTCATAAACTATCGAACCGCTTGTTATCTAGCCTGACGCCCTTTCCCTCCCACTATCTTATGGAGATAGGAGAGCATGCTATAGGCTGAATCAATATCTCGATGTTGTCGTTACAACACATTGTTCATCGATACTAAAATATAGCACCTCACAATGTCATTTCATCATATCCAACCTACAAGGACGTCCTTGTTCTCTTGAGTCGAATCATTATTCGTTTCAGGAGGACATGGGGTGGTGAGTACCCATTTGTGCTTCTCCTTAGAAAGGACGATGTCTAGGTTACGTTTCTAATTTATGTAGATTTTTCGTTTCAGTTTATTAGAGGAAAGGATTATTGAGAAAGTGTTTTAGAGACATGACACCTTATAAAGAAGTTTGATCACTCAAATCTTTTCACAGGGCCTCGAGGGAGGATTACTAGAATTGAGTCTAAGTATGTAACCAACCACTTAGTTCAACAAGATCTACTTTGTAAACAATCTGTCGAGGGGAGAGCTTGTCTCATTGTTTAACTTTTTTACGTAGCTCTACAAGCAATGTTAAGGGCAATGCGTCTTTGAGTACTTTCATTAAAGAGAGGGTCACGAGGGTGAATCTTAGTCTGGCGACATATGCACTTAACATTAGTGTTGAAAATCGTGGATTGCAAACAATAGGTACAAGCTCCCACTTAGTTTTTGAAATAGACACATCATCTCTTGTACGTTTGGAAACACGTTTCGATGAGTAAAGAGAGATATGGTGGATCACTAGAAAAAAGAACCCTAAAATCGATCTTTGTGAGGAGAAGCAGTGTTAATGCACTAAGGCACAAGGAAAATTCTCGGATCTTTTTGTCTATTAACTTACTTTTCCTAAGGAAAGTGTATGAGATTAATAAATCTCACTTTTACATTTGAAAGTTTTTGAGATTCAAAATCTCCTAAAAACTAAAATCTTCGTCTTCATGTCATCTTCCTTCAAGGCATCTTAATGGTGGTTGAGCGCGTGAACATCGAAAAGCCACAGTAGCATCAAGAAGAGGGGAAGAAGCTAGGAGTCGCAAAATCCGGATTCAAAATCCTAGACTCGCGGTCTGCCGTACACCTCGGACTTGAGCTGAAACAAATTGCATTGGATAGATAACTTTCGTACCTATAATTATGTTCAAGAACCACTAATTATCAAGTTCCAAGAAAAGAGTTATGCCCGTTTTACTGAGCTATAACAATTTTTCTAGAAATTGAAAAACAATCAAAAGTACGTCAGATCTAGGCGTAATTGGAAAGATGTTTATTGAAACATTTTAATTGTTTGCTTTGATTTCAATTGTGTATTATATTAACATATTAATAATTAACACAATATAAAATAAGCAAAATATAATAAAACATACAATAACATATTTAAACTCCAAGCGCAATAAACTAGTTTAAACTATGTACACTAATTTTCAAACTTGTCAAAAAATGATTTTGAGTATGCTAAACATAAAATAATTAAAAAACGTTTTTAATGTATTTATATAGCATATTTAACAAGTGGAAAATCAACACAAATTTAATTTTATAGATCGTACCAAAAAAATAAAATTTTGTAATATCTAGTCTTCAAAAAACCATTATTTACGCAAATTTTGAAATCAATTTTCTTATAATGATTTTATATAACATGTACATGCCTATACTTTGACCATAGCTCTGATACCATTTGTTGGAATAGGTATAGGGTTAAGAAAAATTATCATAATCATATTAATGACGGAATATAAAATTTCTTTACAAGTAAATTAAAAACATGTTATAAATTAAAAACATTATTTAAAGTGTTTGAACACTAACCTTTCTTGAACCTTTACTTTGAAGCATCTTGAGAAAGGTGGATCTTCTTCCTTAACTCGATTCCTTCACGTATAATGTAGAACTCGAGAAACCTGAAATTTATGTTACAATAGTCTTTTAAGATTTGAAGGATTTGTATGTGGGCACAATTAAACATAATAGCTCAAGAACATGTCTGTGAGCTAGAGAGCCAATTAAGCCTAAGTCTTATAAGTGAATCCCCTCCTTAAGGGGACATCTAAGTGTGAGGAGGGAGAGTGTGGGTGGGTTAGCTCTAAATCCTCGCGCGCACATACACACGCGCCGCCGCCGCCGGGCCGGCCTCGGGCTCGGGCCTCGGGCCTCGGATCTTGGATCTTGAAAATTTGGGCTCTTCTTGGGCCTTCGGGCTTTCCAGGCCCAATCTTATCTTTTTATTAATAAAATCACTTCAAATGAGATTTAATTCCGCAAATAACTTGTGCGTTATCTTGGGAATAAAAATCAAATTCGTGCAAACTCTTTCAAACGGCCGTGACCTTTGAATTGCCGGAGTTAGGTAGGCATTAAGGGATGTTTAATGGGCGGAGGTAGGTGCCATTACCCATGAACGTTTTTCTTATATATTGGGCATTAATCTTGAACATTTTGGGCGTTTCGTGCATGGTTCTATCCGATCTCTGAGCCTATAAATAGAGCCCTTCGAACCTCATTCTAAACACATCAAAAAATAAATTTGTGACATAGCATTGCTCTCTCAAACTCTCCTCTCTCTCCCACTCGAAAATTGTTTTTCTTTTGTAGTCCGGTGGAAGTTCGGTACTATTGTTCAAGTTCGTTGAAGTCAAGCCGAGTGGTGCTAAGCTTGTCTTGAAGTTGTTGTATCCTGGGAGGCTTTCGCTCACGTTATCCAGCACCTGTGGAGGGCGATAAAAAGCTTCAAGGAAACCGTCCAACAGGCCTCAACCTCTTTGCTATTTTCTACTATTTCTGATTTCGTATTTCCTTGTATTTGTCTTCTATTTATTTCAATATTATTAATAATATTGCTAACAATCTTGAAGCTTTTTACAAAGACAGATTGCGAGGAAAGATTATTTACCCAGATTCGGATCTATTCCGATATAACTAATCATGTTGATTTATTTTGTAGAAAACAAATGTCGAACATGGATGACACGACTAATGTGGGGGGTGATGGAAGTCTCACCGGAAATCTTTGCTTCGTGACAACCTCGACCACGATGGCGGCTACGGCCGGGAACGGACCTGCGGGTCTAATCCAACCAATGGCTTCTATGGCCATGAACGGTTCGAATGGTTCCGTAGCACGCGTGTCCGGTGTCATACCGGCCGAGAAACCCGAGAAGTTCACGGGGTTGAATTTCAAGCGATGGCAACAAAAGATGTTGTTTTATTTAACAACACTCGGTCTTGCGCGGTTCTTGACCGAAGATCCACCGACTCCTCACGAGGATGAAACCGATCGCAATGTACTAATGGCGTTTAGTGCATGGATGGATTCTGACTATTTGTGTCGGAATTCGGTAATGAATAGTTTCAACGACTCGCTATACAATGTGTATAGCTCTAAACGCTCCTCCAAAGAGCTTTGGGATTCATTGGATCGGAAGTACAAAATCGAGGACGCGGGCTCAAAGAAGTACATCGTGGGTCGCTTCCTCGAATATCAAATGGTGGATTCGAACACTGTGGTGAGTCAAGTGCAAGAGCTGCAGCTTATCATCCACGACATTCATGCTGAAGGGATGACCATAAGCGAGTCATTCCAAGTTTCATCGGCCATCGAGGAACTACCCGCGGGGTGGAAAGACTTCAAGAACTATCTTAAGCACAAGCGAAAGGAGATGAGTTTTGAAGACTTGGTTGTGCGTCTCCGCATCGAGGAGGACAACCGCGACTCGGAAAAAAGGTTCAAGACTCAATCCGAGAGGGCTAACGTCATCGAGCATGGCGAGAGCTCAAATGGGAAGAAACCCGCCCATAAGCTTGGGCCAAAGGGAGGTTCTTTCAAGAAGAAGAAGCACCAGCCGAGATTCGCTGACAAGTGTTTCAATTGTGACAAAGAAGGTCACAGGGCTGCAGATTGCGGGAAGCCGAAGAAGAAGAAGGAAGCCAACGTCGTTGAAGGCGATGAAGAGCTCCTTGTCGCTGTGGTCTCCGAGGTGAACATGGTGGACTCGAACCCGAAGGAATGGTAGCTAGATTCTGGAGCAACCCGACACATACGCTCGGATAGGAACTCCTTCTCCACTTTCAAGGCATCGAAAGATGGAGAGAAGTTGTTCATGGGCAATTCCGCCACATCTGAAGTGAAGGGGACGGGGAGTGTCTTTCTCAAGATGACATCCGAGAAGGAATGAAGCCCACCAACGTGCTCTATGTGCCCGATATACAAAAGAATCTCATTTCTGGGACTATGCTATGTAACCATGGTTTTAAGATGGTTTTAGAGTCTCAAAGGATTGTATTGTCAAAGAATGGTATGTATGTGGGTAGCGGCTATATTAAGAATGACATGTTCTAGATGTATGTAATTTCCATTAAGGCCAATGAAATTAATAAGAATGATTCTTCCGCTTATATTATTGAGTCATTTAATTTATGGCATGGTAGACTTGGTCATGTGTGTTATGACACGTTGAGAAAATTAATTAACTTGGATTGTATACCAAAGTTTAAAATTGACTCAAAACATAAATGTGAAATTTGTGTTGAAGCAAAATTAACGAGAACTTCATTTCATGATGTTGAAAGAAGTAACGAACCTCTTGACTTAATCCATACCGATTTATGTGATTTAAAGTTCATGCCAACAAGAGGAGGTAATAAATATTTTGTGACTTTTATCGACGATTGTACAAAATATTGTTACGTTTTTCTGCTTAAGAGCAAAGACGAGGCAATTGAGAAATTTGCCATCTTCAAATTAGAGGTTGAGAATCAACTTAATAAGAAGATTAAAAAGGTCCAAAGTGACCGAGGAGGTGAATATGTTGAACCATTTGGGGCATTTTGTGCACAACATGGTATTATTCATGAGGTAACTCCTCCTTATTCTCCTCAATCGAACAATGTTGTCGAACGAAAGAATCGCACTCTCAAAGAAATGATGAATGCAATGTTGTTGCATTCTGGGTTACCCCAAGAAATGTGGGGGAAGGCTATCTTGTCTGCAAATTATCGTTTGAACAAGATACCCCGAAAGAAGGAGGATAAGTCTCCATCGGAGTTGTTTATAGGTGAAAGACCTTCCTATAAGTATTTACGAATGTGGGGGTACCTAGCAAAGGTAATGGCTCCTCTTCCAAAGAAAATGAAGATCGGACCAAAGACGGTAGATTGTGTCTTCATTGGATATGCACATCATAGTAATGCATATCGATTCACTGTATATGATTCGAAAAACCCCGATATACACAAAGATTCAATTATGGAATCTAATAATGCTTCGTTCTTTGAACATGTGTTTTCTTATAAGTCTAAGGAAGATGAACTGAATTCTTCAAATAAACTTCTTGAAGATATTGATGAAATAACTCAAGAAATTGATGACATTTCTGAGGACGAGAGAACTCAAGGGTCTGAAGGACTTAGACGAAGCAAAAGAGCAAGGGTAGAAAAATCATTTGGTTCTCATTTTCTGACCTACATTCTTGAGGCTCCACCTCAAACATATAAGGAGGCTGTAAACTCCAAAGAAGGTCACTTATTGAAAGATGCCATAAGAAGTGAGATAGATTCTATCTTACAAAACCATTCTTGGGAGTTGGTTGACCTTCCTCCTGGAACTAAAATTCTTGGTTCATAGTGGATCTTCACGAGGAAGATGAAAGTCGATGGTACTATTGATAAGTACAAGGCAAGACTTGTTATCAAAGGATATAGACAACAAGAAGGGTTGGATTACTTTGATACTTATTCTCCTGTGACGAGAATAACATCCATAAGATTGATAATTGCAATTGCCGCATTGCGGAATTTAGAAATTCATCAAATGGATGTAAAAACATCTTTTCTTAATGGAGATCTCAAGGAAGAGATCTACATGGCTCAACCTGAGGGTTGTATTGCTAGTGGATAAGAAAGGAAAGTTTGTTAATTGGTCAAATCGCTTTATGGCCTTAAACAAGCCCCAAAGCAATGGCACGAGAAATTCGACATTGTAATGATGTCAAACGGATTTAAAAGCAACGAGTGTGATAAATGTGTATATATAAATATCACTAATCAAGGATATGTGATTTTATGTTTATACGTTGATGATATGCTCATTGTCGGAAGCAATGATCGCATGGTACAGTTCACAAAAGATATCTTGAACTCGAGGTTTGATATGAAAGATCTAGGACTTGCTGACGCAATCTTAGGAATTAAGATTACTCGGGCGGAGAACGAAATTGTCCTAGATCAATCACACTATGTTGATAAAATTCTAGACAAGTTTGGTAATAAGGATTCTGGAATCTCTAGAACTCCAATTTACATAAGTCAACACTTGTCTAAGAATAAAGGAGATGGTATATCTCAAATTGAATATGCTAGAGTGATTGGCAGTCTCATGTACTTGATGAGTTGTACGAGACTTGACTTGGCCTGCACTACTAGTAGATTAGCTCAATATACGAGTAATCCAAGTGCTGAACACTGGAAAGCAATTGTGAGAGTACTTCGGTATCTACGATTCACTCGTGATTATGGGTTAAACTATACGAGATATCCTGAGGTAATTGAAGGTTACACTGATGCAAGTTGGATATCTGATATTCAAGATTCTAAAGCCACTAGTGGATATGTATTCACTTTGGGAGGTGCGGCTATATCTTGGAAATCATCCAAACAAACAGTGATAACTAGATCCACGATGGAATCTGAGTTCGTTGCATTGGATAAATGTGGCGAAGAAGCTGAATGGCTAGAAATTTCGTGGAAGATATTCCTGACTGGAATACACCTGTGCCAGCAATATGTGTGTATTGTGATAACCAATCTGCTATTGGTAGAGCACATAGTGTGATGTATAATGGTAAGTCGAGACATATTCGTCGACGACATAATACCATTAGACAACTTCTCTCGTCTGGAGTCATAAGTATTGACTCTGTGAGGTCCAAAGAGAATATTGCGGATCCGTTAACTAAAGGGTTAAATAGGGACCTAGTAGAGTAGACATCAAAAGGAATGAGACTAAAGCCCATGGCTAATAAAGCTAAGGCAAATGAACCCAACCATGATGATCGGAGATCCCGAGATCTTGGTTCAATGGGACAACATAACTGTTAATGGCTAAGTGAGATCACTGTGGGGGAAACCCATGCTCATATTCCTATTATATAGTGATTCCCGTACGAGGTTAAGCTTATAGCTTTTAATGATTCTAATAAATTGGATTGTCGAAAATCCGAATGAATAATACGGGATTATTCTTGAGTAAAGAATCACCTATGTGAGAGAGAAGTGGGGCCGCTTCGAAAGAGAATTAATAGGGCTTATTCTTTAGAAACTCTTGCAGAACCAGGCGAATTTTCAAGGCCAAAATGAACATAACCATGAGAACTGAACCTGTGTCAGGGAAACATCGACGGGGGATATCTTTATCGTTTATGCAAAACGACTAACAGTTTAAGTACATCGTATCTACTGAGTAGTCAGTAAAGATGACATATCTTACCATGGGAAGGTTCAAAGGTTTACATACCTATCCTATATTGGTGTTGACTACAGAACTTTCACCACCGTGAGTCGTGTCGTGTCATTATAATTGTCGTATACAATTTCATTCATGTGGGGGATTGTTGGAATAAAAGGTAAAAAGAGTATTTTTACCTAGTGTGTTAAATGATTTTTGGTTAATATTTGAGTGGGGTCCACTCATCGGAATTGGATAATTTTTTCATATTCTTATTCCTCGTTGCGACGGGTATAAGATTGGATAATTTTTTCATATTCTTATTCGTCAAAGAATGCTAAAAATCACATATGATATGTGTTTAGAGAAGTGAGAGGTTGTGTAATAAAAAAAGTCCCACATACGGTGGGGATGTGTGTTGGTGAATGGTTTATAAGTGAATCTCCTCCTTAAAGTGACATCTAAGTGTGAGGAGGGAGAGTGTGGGTGGGTTAGCTCTAACCCCTCGCGCCCACATACGCACGCACTGCCGGGCCGGGCCGGGCCGAGCTCGGGCTCGGGTCTCGGATCTTGGATCTTGGCAATTTGGGCTCTTCTTGGGCCTTCGGGCTTTCCGGACCCAGTCTTATCTTTTTATTACTAAAATCATTTCAAATGAGTTTTAATTCCGCAAATAACTTGTTCGTTATCTTGGGAATAAAAATCAAATCCGTGCAAACTCTTTCAAACGGCCGTGACCTTTGAATTGCCGGAGTTAGGTAGGCATTAAGGGATGTTTAATGGGCGGAGGTAGGTGCCATTACCCATGAACGTTTTTCTTTTTATTGGGCATTAATCTTGAATGTTTTGGACGTTTTGTGCATGGTTCTATCCGACCTCTGAGCCTATAAATAGAGCCCTTCGAACCTCATCCTAAACACATCAAAAAATACATTTGAGACATAGCATTGCTCTCTCAAACTCTCTTCTCTCTCCCACTCGGAAATTGTTTTTCTTTTGTATTCCGGTGGAAGTTCGGTACTATTGTTCAAGTTCGTTGAAGTCAAGCCGAGTGGTGCTAAGCTTGCCTTGAAGTTGTTGTATCCTGGGAGGCTTTCGCTCACGTTATCCAGCACCTGTGGAGGGCGATAAAAAGCTTCAAGGAAACCGTCCAACGGGTCTCAACCTCTTTGCTATTTTCTACTATTTCTGATTTCGTATTTCCTTTTATTTGTCTTCTATTTAATTCAATATTATTAATAATATTGCTAACAAAGAGATATCTATTATTTGAATAAATAAAAAGTCAATAGATTTGTTGCTAAACTTGCGATTCTCTCTTCTAAAATATTGTCGCTCAACAGCTTGTTATTCATGTTGTAAGATGGTTTCACTGTGAAAATTTTCATAGATTACTAAATATCAAATATTACCGAAAATTATTTACCTTGACGTAAGAGCTTATCTTTATTTTTTTAAGTTTTGAAAATTAAATTAGTTAACTAATATATTTCATTAATGTTTGAAATATTCAACTGAATAATTAACTATTATTGGTTGTTATTGCTTTTATTTTAAATATATTTTATTAATATTTTGGTTATTTATAGTAATTAATATTTAACTACTACTAATCTGATTATAAAATTAATTTTATTTTAAACTCGTCCAAATGAAATAATAGTCAATTTATGTTAATTTTGTTTCTTATTAAAAGCGAGAAATCAATGTATATTCTCTTATTTAATGGATTTATTTTGGCAGTAGTTATTTATTATAAATTTAATTAATATTTCCTTCTTCTATATATCCAGGTACACTATCTTTTTTATGTTAATTTTTGTAAACATCATTTCCATTTCAACTGTATAATTTACTTTTGGTAAATAGCATGATATGTTAGTTTCTGTTTTATAACCATATACTTTTTTAATATCAGGGGCATTTACTAACATCAAGGTTGATGATTTGGGAAATTTAAAAAAATTCTTGGCACTAGGGGCATAAATTCATGGATGGAAATATTTGCATCCAGTTATTTTTGTAGATGGTACATGAAACTTTACTTATTGCTATTGTTCGAGATGGTGACAATAGATTATTTTCTTTAGCACTAGCTATTGTTGATTCTTGGAATGATAAATAATGGAAGTAGTTCTTAACACATGTAAAAGTATGCATATAGTGTCAGAAAAGATATGGTTGAAACAGTTTTATCCCTAAGGCGATATACTCTGTGTACCCATAAAGTAAATATGTGATATGCATGCAACACATCTGGGCGAATGTTAAAGCCAAATTTGAAAAATTCTACATTCGACCATTGTTTAATAATTGTGTAAAAGCGTACACCGTTAATTATTTTGACTATTGGTTTCAAATGATGGTTGATGAAAATCTTGGAGTTCATAAATATCTTCATAATGTTGATCCTACACTATAGGCACGTTGCAAATTTCTTGGTAGACAATTCAATATTATGACAACCAACATTATGAAGTTCGTGGTTCTCCAGCTGTTTCACTTGTATGAAACTTTAGGAGTCTTCTCCAAAAATAGTTTAATAACAAATCACTATCTCCTCTACGATTTTCGGTCTCACAAGAATATATCTTAAACATATCTCTCCGCTTGAAAATAAAGCAAGGACTTTGAATATGTGAGTTTTTTTAGCTTATATTTGTTTATTTTCAGTTACCAATCTTATTAAGTTTGATTAATTTTTTACACTCATATAGTTACATAGTTAAGTGGGTAGACAGACACCTTGATTATTTTCCTTTATTTATTTTTTGTTCATTTCAGTATTATTAATTTGTATTAATTTTTAAGGTTGTCTATCTACACGTTGGCGTTCTATCTTTTATGACATGTGAGGTGATATGTAATGAGATTAATAATTTTAAAGCATAAAATAGTTAACTCATCTAACGGCCCATTTCTAAATACAACCCAAAAAGGAAATAAATTGAAAATTAAACAAATTTAATCTTCAAGTGCAAAACCGGAAAAGGGATCTTATGACGCGTCATCAGATGTCTCGGGTCAGCCCCCAGACGTTCTCCAACGTGCGGTCAAGCCCAAGGTGTTGCCTCCCTTGTCTTCTCGTCATCAGGATTACAATAAATTTAAAATTGAAATTTAAATGTCCTCGCAAATTGAGGCTCACAATTTAAAATTAAATTAAAAAACCGAGACGATAACCGGAAACAAATTCTTAGGGCCATATCAATGAGGATCCATCCATAAACACATTCACACATTCATAACATTCATAATGCAAAAAACAATCATACAAAAAACGCCAACACCAACTAGTCAAACAAATTTCAAAACTAGTCATTAAACCTAATTTTTAATGTCTTTATTTAGCTCTGATACCATTTGTTGGAATATATTTAACGATTAAACAATTAATTATATAACATATCTAGCATATGGCAGAATTATATAATTAGATCTATAATATTTTTTTTTAATATATTTAATTAACCTAGGCATTAAAAATTATTAACATGTCAATATACTTTTTATTCTAAACATGTGATCAACAAATTGAACAAGCAATCTAGCAACCTATAACCAATTTTATATATGCAGATCCAATTCGTTGAGAATACTTACAATTGAGTTTGTAAATAATCCCGACGTTGTTAGTTATCTCCTGAAGGCCTTGTCGAGTCAATCGAGTGAAAAAGGCTCGTCGGATGGGCAAGGAAGCAAACCGACCGGACAAGGAAAGCAGGCACGCCAGACAGAGCCTTCGCCGGACAGGGAGGCTCGTCAGATGGATGGCTTGCCGGACTGGAGAACCTGCGCGCATGGGAGCCTTCGTCGGACCGGAACAAGGAGGCTCGCCGGATTGACTATGCGGCTGGACACCTTCGCCGAACAGGGAGATGGCTCACCCGCTGGAGGTCTGTGAGTCTAGGACTTCGCCGGACAGGGCTAGCTCGCCGGAATGTAACAGTCTGACTGAATTGGAATCGGTTGGGAGTGTCGAGCCTTCGAATTGATTTTATATCAATTTCTTCAAGGAATTGGTTGGCCCTAATGAAAAAAACGTCACCCAAACACCATAATATAGAATAAAAGATAATATACTTAGAATTTTAGTGAGATTGAGATGGTGGGCTCTTCTATGAACACTCGGGAATAAGGGGATCACTTAAAGAAAGAAAAAAATAACAGTTTTTCACTCGTTGTTTCCTCTAAGTGATTTCGTCCGAGACGCACAAGAGAGGGGAGAGGGATTTTAGCCGAAAATGTTATTAGAGTTAACTTGTGATTAGGGTTTCCTTAAGCTTTTATATAAGCAAGTCAAACGGGCTTAAATTGGGTCAAACCCATAACCTAATCACTTAAGGAATTCGGCCAACACTCATCCTAATACTCAGCCAAATTGATTTATTTTATTCCCAAATTCTTTTGATTTATTTCTAAACTCAATTAATTTAGAACTCTCATTTATTAATGAAATTTCATTAAATAATTTCTCACTTCAAAAATAAGTACCAAATGAGAAAATATTTATTTTTTTCTTTTATTTATTTGAATCACTCAAATGTATTATTATCTATATAATTATACAATATGACTCATCAAATAAATGTAATAATAAATAACTAATTATTTATTAAACTACTTAGAAAATAATATTCTCGATATAAATTGTTTATATTCAATGAGAAAATCATTTATTCTTGTTCATACAATATTTTGCAAGTGTCTATTATTGAAACCTTATGCACCCACATGGACGAACCTTTAGAATAAAGATCGGACTCAAAAGTTCACAAATCATTTCCGTCTTTTAATTCTTAATATTAGTCGATTCCACTAAAGGACTAATACTGAGACTCTCTAAGTTCATGTGCGAATATTTTTCTTTTGATGTGCCAAAACAATTCTGCACACAATCCACATAGTACTTTACGGTGTTACCCTTCATGTCTATCATTAACTCAGAGGAATGTAAAATTATCGTTTTACCCCTTGAGTAATTATTTTCCTAACTCCTTTGTTATTTGTGAATAAGAAAAAACATAGACCTTTACATGTCACATGTTTTAATCAAAGAATTTTCTTATTCGATGAATACCCAGCCAGGTTTATGCATTCACACTTTCATAACAAAGCATAGTGTGATACTAATTGTAGAGGTCGGTTTTCACCAAGACTCCTTCAGTTACAAGGATTAATAACTGTCGTTAATATGTGAGGGTCTAGTTATATGTTAATATCCTTGAGTTTATGTATATGGAGCTCGGTCTTTCTCGTTTATTAGCTTGGAAGCTTGTCGAAGAAATACAGACGATGATGAACAGTAATGACTAATATTTCTCTCTAGGGTTTCCAGTCCCTCCTCTATGTGGTTTTTTACATTGATATTTATATCCCCCCTCTTTTTGGTCTCTCCCCTTCTCTCGGGTCTGTCCCTCCATTAGGGTTTCCTCTTTCGGCCCGGCCTCTCTCTCTGACCAGTCCCGTAATTTCTTCCTGATCTTTAGCTACTAATTCCCGTGATTGCCGCTCTTTCGATTGACTCTCTGACGCCAAGTCTTCTCGAGCACGCTTCCGCTTTTCCGCCATTTACACAGCGATGATGCCTCTCTGAGGCAATACCCCTTCGCGAGTGGAACGAGGAGAGATTCATCGAGGGGATCTCCTCGCAGGAAAGACCCCCCCTCGCGAAGGATCTTCCTCGCGAAAGATCTATCTTCCTTGCTCGGGGCTAAACTCTAATCGCGGAGGCGAATCCTTCTTCTCGCCTTGATGTCGCTAGCTGCGGGCCCCACTTGCTTCTAACCATTTTGTCGTTTGAGAGCCTAAACGACATGTGTTTATGTTAAGAGGGATTTGACGAAATCCCACCTTAACAGTTAGTCCCCCATTTTATCAAGTGTGGGCACTTGGTAAAATAATACAAAGGATCCTGTTGATGGGCCCCTGTTTATTGGGCCGAGCCCTCTGTTGATTGACTACTCGCTGGCGATTCTGCTCTCCTCGCTCCCTTTTAGGCGCGTGGTCTTGGTTCCCGTGAACCTCCTTGCGGGCAGAGTACTCGAGTGCCTTTCTCCGCATAGGACTGTTCCTCTCCCCGCTTCTGTCCGTACAATAGTTCCCCAGGACGTCTTTTCGCTCAGCGTCCCTTCGCATTCCATCCGTCGATTTGCCTGCGTCGTTTCGGATTTCCACCGTTGGATATCCCCTTTTCCCCCCTATAAATTGTGGGTCTTGGTGGGGAATGAGATTTCAAACGTTGCGTTCTTTTGTTCTGTTGTACTCCCAAATTGGTATCCCGCCTAATCCTTATTATTCGAATTTTATTCCGCCGTTACTCTCTTGCTTTCTCAATGGCCTTGATCTCAACTTCGCCAAATCTCGGCCGCGTCCTCAGACGTGGCCCTGACCACTCTGCCATGACCCTGGAGCGGCTCCGCGTTATCCAGGAGAGGTGTTGCGACGGGGACGTCTGTCAGGTCCGCCTTCCGTACCCCGGCGAGCAGCCGGAAGACCCCTTGGACGAGGGATGGGTTGCCGTCTACGAGGGTTTCTTCCTCGACGCGGGGCTCCGCTTCCCAATCCCATACCTTCTTCTCTCCTTCCTTCATGCGTTCGGCATCCCCATCGGCCAGATGCATTTCAGCGCCATTCGTCTCATCCTGTGCACCATGGGAATCGCTGCCGAGAAGGGGGTTTTCTTGGCCCTGGAGGATCTGATGCGCCTGTACAGGCAATTTTGGATTTCCAGACACCTAGGGCGTTTCACGCTCATCCCCTTCGATCGGGACCTGATCGTCCTCAACGCTCTTGTCGAGGCGCCGGGATGGCAGAGCTGCTATTTCTTTGTCAGGGTCGACAACAGCTCCTTCGGCTACCACCACGAGTCATTGCCCACGCGATGGGTAGAGACTGACCAATCTCCCCCGGTTTACTCGCCCAGCTCAGGTGACCCCCACGAGACCATTTTCCGGGGAATTCGCCGGGCCCTCCTTTCGAGCACGCGTCGCGACTGGGGGCATTTTTTCCGAGATCCTTGGCAGCTGTTGGAACTCGGAATATACCGAGAGGAGTTTATTAGTGGCCCACCTATCTCCGACTGCTTCCCGGTTGGGTTTCGCGGACCGGGGCTCGCGATTGGTGGCCCTTTCCCCGACGCGACCATGGCAGGGGCGAGCTCGGTACCACGAGTTGAAGAGGAAGATCCTGAAGACGAGGAGGGCTCGCCCGAGAGGCCCCTCCTGCTGAGGCATAACCGTGCTCCTCGCTCGCCGAGGGGTCTCCCGGAGGCCTCGCCTCGTGCCGAGATTGCTGCTGGAAAACGACCCGTCGGAGGTGGTGCTAGTGACCGTAACGCGAAGAGGGCTAGGAGCAAAGGTACATCCGGCATAGCGCCGCGTACCGTGGGGATTCGCATTGCTTCGCAGCAATGTGCTCCTCCTGGCGCTTCTCCAGGATCTCCTCAACCGGAGCTTCCCTAGCGACGGCCGGGTCGCCCATGTCCTTCCTCTCCTCCTTCTTCAGCCTCCGTTTCTTCTCACTCTTCGCTTCCTCTTCAGGTCCTCTTTTCATCCTCCGCTTCTTCTCACTCCTCCTCTTTCGTTTCTTCTCACTCCTCGCCTTCCGTTTCTTCTCACTCCTCACCTTCCGTTTCTTCTCACTCCTCACCTTCTCTTCCTTCTCACTTCTCACCCTCTCTTCCCGCTCTTCTGTCCTTTGCTTCCGCTCCTCTCCATCCTTCACCTCCTCCTTCTCCATGCCGCCATCCCCCGGCCAGTCCTCATCCGCCTCCCCTCGTCACTCCCGGTGAGCCTAGCTGGGACTCGCCCATCGAGGTCTGGAGGGAGTACTCCCTGTGCACGTACCGGGACCTGTCCAAGGGGACCTCCGGCTCCTCCGCTACTCGTCACTCTGTCGCGGAGGTCAATGGGTACCCCGAGGCGGTGGCCTTTTTGCTCGAAGGGGTTGCCCGGGTGAACGATGTCGTCCTCCGCAAGGCCGACAGGTCCTTGATGGTGGAGGAGTCCATTGACGCCTCCCATCAGACATCAGAGCTCCAGGGGCAGCTCGATCTCTCCCTCTACAGGGAGCGCCTATCTCGGGGGCGGATCGGAAGGCTAGAGTCAGCCTTGGCCGAGGAGAAGTGGGATCGCGCTTCCGCCCAGGTTGACTTGGCGGAGTTCAAAGCTTGATCGAGGCGGCAGATCGAGGAGTGCGAGCGGTGACTCTCCGCTCGCGGGGCTCTTCTATAGGAGGAACGGAGGCGCCATCAGGAAGCCTCGGAGCTTTCTCGCCACCAGGATGAGCTCCTCGCACAAATCGGCGAGGTCGTGGGCGCCCCTGTTGTCGTGAAGGAGGGTCCGCCCTCCGAGGTTCGTGGCGTTTTGCGGACACTCGCTGATGAGCTGGAGGCGGCTCGTGCCGAGGCGGAGAAGGAGCGTCGAGCTCGGCTGCGCCTTTTCGAGAAGGCCAAGGGTAAGCTCGAGCGAGCCTCTTCGCATTTCCGAGCTCTTGGGGATTCCGTCGAGGCCAACTGCATGGCGCCCTCCTACCAGGCTCACCAAAGGGCGGTCGACGCGCTCCCTCCCGGGGCGCCGGTCGAACTTCTCCGTGCCCAAGTCCCGGAGTGGGAGCAGGACCGCATCCGGGAGGAGGCCCTCATTTCGGCGCTCGAGGAGAAAGCCGCGGCCGACCCCAATTCTCCCCCTCTGTCTCCCGGCGGCCTTCCGTCGGCCACGCCTCCTCGCTCGCCTTCCCTCGTCGTTGGGAGTTTTTCGACTACTCCCGGGTCCCTAAGCGAGCAAGAGGCCACCGAGGCCTGATCTCGTCTTGGCGGCTTAGGCCTTTTTGAAGCTTGTGACTTTTGCTCATTCTCTTCTTGCTGTAGGGCTTTTGTCGACTTTTGTAGGGTGTTGCCTGATTGCTGTGCTTGTAATTTTGTACCACCTACTTGTAACTTATTGAGATTCAATGAAACATCCTTGTCCTTCTTTTGAGTTTTTGTCTCTTACTTTTTCTGCATTCGGTCACGGTTAATTACCTGCTCGCCCCTTCGCATTGCATTACCTTGTCGTACCTGTTTGACACTTCTCGAGTTTGTCTGCTTCGACGACCCTTGCAATTGATGCGAGCAACTTTTATGTTGATGAAGTTGTGGGGACGGCCAGCCCCCCTTTGTTTTATCAAGTGGGAACACTTGATAAAAGAAAAGAAATCCGTGCCCAATAAGCTGCTCGAGGTTGTCTGCTTCGACGACCCTTGCAATTGATGCGAGCAACTTTGACGCTGATGCGGGGACGGCCAAATCGATGCGAGCAGCTTTGAAGAGCGGCATTGATGCTGATGTGGGGACGGCCAGCCCCCCTTTGTTTTATCAAGTGGAAACACTTGATAAAAGAAAAAGAAATCCGTGCCTTAATAAGCTGCTCAAGGTGGGGATCTCCCTGCACGTGACCTCTGCACTAACCTGTTTACTTATTATTTTTGGGCGCGTCGCCTCGGTTTCCGCAATTTTCTCTCTCCTTATGAAAGCTGGTGCAGGCACTTGAGTGTTGATGACTCTTCAGAGCCCATCACTTCGAACGGCTCTTGGGTTCCTGTTTGTTTTTGGCGATCCACGTGTCTTTTCGCAGGACGTGGGGTCAAGACGCGTCGATTCACATGGCGTCGCCTCTTCCGACTATAAAATTGGAAACCCTACTTCGAGGCATAGTTTTACTTTCTCTCAAAACCAGATTCCTCTGAGAACTCAGATTCCTTCTTCGTCTTCTCCTCTTTTTGCTTAACTTCCGTCGCTCTATAAACTTCGATCGATTATGTCTCGCACCCACGGCGTCGGTCCCATCTTTCCTACGCGATCTCCTCCCTCGGTGATGACGGAGGAGACCCTGGAGCACTTTCGGGAGGAATTTGTCTTGGAGCCGAATGTCGCTCTTCGCCTTCCTCGCCACGGCGAGCGTGCCGACGCCCCGAGGGATGAGTGCATCGCCATGTACGAGGTTTTCTTTCGGAAGACGGGGCTCTGTTTTCCCATTTTATTGCTCATCGTGGCCTTCTTCTGCGCCTTTCTGGTTCCCATCACTCAAGTGAGTCCAAACTCGATTCGTCTCCTTGTTTGTACCATAGTTGTGGCGTTGGAGGCGAATGTTGACCTCACCCTGGAGGACCTCATGCGGCTGTTCAAATTTTCCAAGAACCCCAAGAACATTGGTCTCTATTCTCTCTCCCACCGGGTTCCTGGTCATATCATCGACAACACTCCTTCGAACGAGTCCGGGTGGGAGGACAAGTTCTTCTTCGTGTCAGTGGATGAGCACAAATTTGGGTGCTTCCACAAGTTTTTGCCCAGGGAGTGGCTTGTCGACCAGTCCCCTCTTAAATATGTTCGCAGTACCGATGACGAAGCCGCTCGTCGCTTTGAGACAACCCACGGGAGGCTTCTTGCCGTACCCAACCGTGATTGGGCCTCGGACTTATCCATTGCTAGGGTCAAGAAATCTGGGATTTTCTCATGGCCTTATCCCTCTGGGATGAATCTCCGGGATCTTCTTCCGTCTTCTAGGTTCGGCGGCCTTACGTCGTCCGGGGTCTCGTCGCGGGTTGCTCGAGGTGGGGCTCAGGACCAGAGAAAAAGGAAGGTGTCCCGAGGAGTCATGGCCGTCGACGGGAGTGGTCTGTCGCGGGGAGGGAACGCTTCCTCGGATGGGTCCCCTGCGAAGAGGCCTCGCGGTGATGGGGGCTCTGCCGGTGTTCCTCTTAAACCAAAGGGTACCGGCGGGCGTGCTTCAGATGGCGGAGCTCGGGAAGCGTCGAACCCTCGGGGAGGTGCTTCCTTGAGCCAGGTGCCGTCGCCAATTCCAAAGGGCCCTGCCCCGAAATGAACTTCGGCCGCTTCTTCCGCTGCCGGTCCTCCTCGCGAGATGGATAACCGCTCCCCTAAGAAGGTTAGGGTATCTCCTTTGTCTGGCGGAACGCGGGAGGCGTCGAATCCTCGGGAAGGTGTCTCCCTGGATCAGGCGCCGACGCCGACTCCGAAGGGTCCTCCCCCACAACAGACTTCAGCCGCTCTGTCTGCTACCGACCCTTCTTGCGAGGCGGAGGTCGTTCCGACGGGGAATCGCGATCCTCCACCTCCTTCTCCCAAGGATGAGGGTGGGCTCCCCGTTAAAGGGGCCGTCGGGGGAGGACGTTCTTCCTCGCGCTCGCGAAAGAGGCCGGCGATCGCAGTGAAGGTTGCCGTAGACACTTCCGAGGTCGCGGCCGCGGCAGTAGGGGCAGGCATTGCGGCCGTTGCCGCGGGTTCCCCACGGCCTCGCGGTCGCTTGGAGGAGTCCGGAGATGCGGGGGTGACGCCGCCTAAAGAGGTAGACGCTCTCGCCAGGGGCTCGGATCCCCTGGACTCGGCTGTGCAGGCGACGGAGGGGAGTGCCCTCGAGACCGAGGCGCCGGCCGTCGCGGATCCTCCGGTCCCGCTAGATGCCGCCCGCGCCGGGACCTCAGCTCTCGTGGGCCAGGCCGTGCAGGGGACGGAGGAACGAGTCCTCGAGCCCGAGGACCTGGCCGTCGTGGATTTTCCCACGCCGTCGGAGGCTTCTCCTGCCGACGAGCTTTCTTCGCCTTCCGAAGGAGGGACGTACTTGTCTCCTCTTCGGTTTACTCATGGTCCGCCCAGTGCTCCTGCTGCGGATGCTCCCGACGAGGCTTGGGAAACGTACTCTACGTTTATGTGCCAGAGACTAACGCGCCGTGCGCCTGGGGCGCCCAGGCCCGCTTTGGTCCTCAGCCAGTACGAGCAGTACCTCCAAGCCACGGGACATCTGTTCCAGAGCGTCGCCTACCTGAATGATTTGATCCTCCTCGAGCGCGATCACTGAATGTTGGCCGCGGAGGAGTCGGTGGGTGAGAAGCAGAAATCCCAAGAGGTCAGCAAGCAGCTCGATGCGTCTATGGCCCAGGACCGTCAGAGCCGCGAGCGAATTGAGCAGCTCGAGTCCGAGTTGGCGAATGAGGCTGCCCGGAAGAAGGCCTTCCAAGCTCAGCTCGCTGAACTCAAAGTCAAGACGGATCGCGAGATCGAGGATCTTGGTGCGAGCTTGGCTGCTCGCGAGGAGACTTTGGCCGACGAGAAGAAGAGACACCTGGATACGGTGGGTGTGTTGAAAGAGAACGACGAGCATTTCGCCCAGGTGTGCGAGATCCTGGGGGCAGTTGGCTCGGAAAGGGTGTCGTTGGCGGCGGTGGCCAAGTCCGTCGTGGAAGGGCTCCGTGGTGACCTCGCGGCGGCCCGAGCCTTGTCGGAGGAAGAGCGGAACGCCCGATTGCGCCTCTTCGAAAGAGCACGTACAAAGCTCGACAAGGCATCAGCTAGACTTCAAGCCTTAGACTCTGCAATCGACTCCCATCGCCTCGCCGCGTCGCACCAGGCCAACATTGCGATGATCAAAGCTCTTCCCGTTGGGGCCTCGGCCGAGTTGCTCCGATGCCAGCTTCCGGAATGGCGACAGCTCGAGGAAGAGAAGCAGGCGCAGGCTGACGAGCTCGAGAGGGAAGCCGAAGTCGACCCCGAGTCCCCTCCTCTTTCGCCGTGCAATCCCGCTCCGGCAGAGAGCGCTCAGCTCGCGTCTTCGGAAGTGTAGATTCTTTCTTTTACAACCATTTTCTTTAACGGACCAAAGGATATAAACTTCTTGTCTGTAATAATAATTCCTTTTCCTCCTTCGCTAGCTTGTTGATATTTCGTGACTACATATTAATCTGTTGGTTGGGAGACTTTGATTGTGCTCGCTAGGAGACTTTCATCGGCGATGTATGCCTTAGGTAACTTTCGGGCACTCTCGCCTCTTTATTTTGGGCACTCTCGCCTCTTTATTTTGGGCACTCTCGCCTCTTTTATTTTGGGCACTCTCGCCTCTTTTATGCTTGCTGTGGAGTCTTTTAATTGCTTGCTGGGAGGCTTTATTTGCTCACTGGGAGGCTTTATTTGCTCGCTGGGAGGCTTTGATTGCTCACTGGGAGGCTTTAATTGCTCACTGGGAGGCTTTAATTGGCGATGTATGCCTTAAGTAACTTTTGGGCACTCTCGCCTCTTTATTTCGGGCACTCTCGCCTCTTTTATTTTGGGCACTCTCGCCTCTTTTATGCTCGCTGTGGAGTCTTTTAATTGCTAGCTGGGAGGCTTTATTTGCTCGCGGGGAGGCTTTATTTGCTCACTGGGAGGCTTTGATTGCTCACTGGGAGGCTTTAATTGCTCACTGGGAGGCTTTAATTGGCGATGTATGCCTTAAGTAACTTTTGGGCACTCTCGCCTCTTTATTTTGGGCACTCTCGCCTCTTTTATTTTGGGCACTCTCGCCTCTTTTATGCTCGCTGTGGAGTCTTTTAATTGCTCGCTGGGAGGCTTTATTTGCTCGTTGGGAGGCTTTATTTTCTCACTGGGAGGCTTTGATTGCTCACTGGGAGGCTTTAATTGCTCACTGGGAGGCTTTAATTGGCGATGTATGCCTTAAGTAACTTTTGGGCACTCTCGCCTCTTTATTTTGGGCACTCTCGCCTCTTTTATTTTGGGCACTCTCGCCTCTTTTATGCTCTGGTCGTATGTTTCAAACCCTTCGAACTGTGTATATATATGATTTGTCGAAGCCATAACAGAGTTCCCGAATAAAAGTGGTCGGGGTCCCCTTAAAAGAAACTTGACAGAAATGTTAGAATGCTTATAGGGATTTAAGATAAGGCCATGGGAAGCAGAAGTTGGTCTCTCCTTCAGTAGAATTTCTTCAGGTGCTTCACATTCCACCTCCTCATCACCTTGGCGCCTTCGGTGTTCTCGAGCTCGTAAACTCCTGGTCGGACGACGCCAGTGACCATGTATGGCCCTTCCCAACTCTGCCCCAGCTTCCCGGCGTTGGCCTCGGCTGTATTTTGGAAGACTCGTCGAAGAACCATTTCCCCGACCCGAAAGCTTCTAGGGCGCACCTGCTTGTTGTAGTAGCGAGCGACGGCGTTCTGGTAGTTGGGACGGGACGGTGGCTCGGGTCGGTGTTGAGATGGTGGGCGATCACGGACGGGTCCACCCCTGGCATGTCTTCGTGGGTCCATGCGAAGCTCTTCCGATTCTCCTTCAAAAAGGCTATCAATCTGGCCCTGACTTCGGGGTCGAGCTCCGCCCCTATGTTGGTCGTCCTAGTCGGGTCGGACTCGTCGATGCAGACTTGCTCGACCGCTTCGACCTGCGGTCCTGGTTGCCCTCTATCAGCTGCTCGCTCCTCGAGCGTCTCCGTCGCCTACGACTCGAGGAGCGGGGTCGCTGGGCTCCTCCTCTCGTGTCCCTGCGAGCCTTTCCCCGGTACCTCGCCTGCCTTGTTCGGGAGCGGAGAGGCTAGCTGCTATAAGTCGGCAGCCTCCTCCTTGCTTACTTCCGCCGGTGTCTTCTCCCCATGCACTTGGCGGTGGTGCATCATGTAGCAGACACGGTAGGCGTCCCTGTCGCCTCGTATTTCTTCTATCGTCCCGGCTTCTCCGGGAAACTTGATGCACTGGTGGTAAGTGGAGGGTACGGCCCTCATCGAATGGATCCAGGGTCTCCCCATGATCACGTTGAAGTGCGAAAGCACGTCCAGGACCATGAACTCGACCATCCTCTGCACTCCTCTTGCACGGACCGGGAGGTGGACCGTGCCAGGGAGATAGC
Organism: Urtica urens; assembly: GCA_958296335.1. Classification (NCBI taxonomy): domain Eukaryota; kingdom Viridiplantae; phylum Streptophyta; class Magnoliopsida; order Rosales; family Urticaceae; genus Urtica; species Urtica urens. The sequence continues at coordinate 3,923,208 of OY282525.1, forward strand.
CACGTCCCCGTTGAACCCCGAGACCTTCCGCCGCCGTCCTCCGATCTCCAGGCCCTCGATCTTCATCTTCTCAAGGCAGTCATAGAAAATGACGTCGACGGCGCTTCCATTGTCGATGAGGACCCGGCACACATCGGCGTTGCCGATCTCGAGCACGAGGACCAGGGCGTCGTCGTGCATCTCCACACATTCTCTGGTTTCGACGAACTCAATCTTCGCTTGGGAGCCGGTCGCCATTGGATCCCCGCGGTTGTGTTCTTTCCCCCGACGCTGGAAAGCCTTGATGCTGTTTACGGAATCGGCGCACAATCGCGACCCGCCCATGATCACCTCGATCCTGGCTCTCATCGCCGGTCTATCTTCTGCGACCCGGTCCGCCATCTGCCTTCCCGCGGTCGGGTCCCTCCTCGCTCCTTCAGGAGCGCCTTCGGCGCCTCGCGCCTGAGCACCTTGCGGCCTTCGCCACGTTCGATTATCGTTCCTCCATGGGTCGCGGTGGCTCGGGGCCAAGTCCCGCAGCTCTCCTTGCGCATACCTCCTCTAGAGCTCGCGATTCAACATGGCGCACTCCTCGGTGGTGTGACCACTCATGTTGTGGAAATCGCAAAACTTGCTCGCGTCTTTCGGCCAAGGTTTCCTCTCAAAACCTCCTCGCCCTCCCGAGGGTCCTCTTCCTCCCTCGACGTGGCCTCCTCGCCCGCCAGAGAATCCTCCTCGGGCCGACACGAAGCCTCCTCGCTGACCTCCTCTCGGCTCGCCCGAGAAATCTCCTCGCGGCTGACCCCTTTCGGCGGGGTCTCTCCTTTCCTCTACTTGATAGACCGCCTTTCTTGGGGCCTCACGACCTCTTCGCTCTCCGGGCGCTCCCCAGCTGTCCCTACGCGCTGTCGTTGCCCGGGCCTCGGCCTCGTCCCGGTGTTCCCTCCTCTCAGGATGCTTCCCTCTTCCGCCTCCTTCATGGATCTTCCTCAGCGCCGCTTCCTCCTCCTCGATCTCCATAAAGATCGAGGCCCGGTGGAGAGCGTTCTCGATCGTTGAGGGGCGCATCTTTGCCAACTCCGGTCGAAAGGGGGAGGTGTAGAACAGGCCGTTCTTCAAAGCCTGGATCGCAATCAAACCATCCAGGTTTGATATTCTGACCATGACAGCTTTGAACCTTTCGATGTAGTGGCGGAGCGTCTCCCCTTTTTCCTGGGCGAGGTTCCACAACGTGGTTATCGTCGCATCGCTCTGCATGTACATCGAGTAGTGGCGTAGGAACGCTGCGACGAGGTCGTCGGAGTCGTCGATGGACTCCGAGGGTAGCTTGGCGAACCAATCGCTAGCCGGTCCTTGCAGGCTCTCAACGAACAGGCGGCAGAGGATGGCCTCCACCTTCTCCGTCTCCCCGGTGATGCGCTCCGTCACGATTCGGAATGACTTCACGTGGGTGTTGGGGTCCGAGGTTCCTTTGTATGGGGTGATTTTGACCTTCGGGAGTTCTCCCAGCTCCACCCCCCGGATTTTGGACGAGAAAGGAGTGGCTCTCGCCTCTCTGACCATCCGGTCGATCTCCGGTGCCGAACTCATCGCCTGGTGCACTCTAGACGCGACCTGTCCCATCCTGGACTCGATTCCAGAGGATAACTCTTTCACCATCTTCTTTACCTCGTCTACCATAAGGGGGGTCAGGGCGGGACGGGCATTCACGGCTGCCGCCGGGTCTTCTTCCTCTGCTGTAGACGGCGTGAGTACGGTGGTCTGGAAGAGATTTCTGTGGATCGGGGCTCCGGGCGCCGTCCATCCTCCCATCCCTCCGTCGGTCATGAACTGGTCCAGGCGGGTCGCGAGTTCCCTGTTCAGCTCGGCTTGCTCCTCGGCCCTCCTGTTGGCCTCTTGCGCCGTTGCCAAGGCTTCGGCCAGCTGCTGTCGGAGCACTCCTGCCTCCGCCATCTCCTCTTGACTTCCTCCTGCGCTGCTGTCGTTGTTTGCCATGTCTTAGGTCTTCGCGAGCTTCCTGGCTGTGAGATAGAAAAAAGACAGGGCCCCACGGTGGGCGCCAAACTGTAGAGGTCGGTTTTCACCGAGACTCCTTCAGTCACAAGGATTACTAACTGTCGTTAATATGTGAGGGTCTAGTTATATGTTAATATCCTTGAGTTTATGTATATGGAGCTCGGTCTATCTCGTTTATTAGCTTGGAAGCTTGTCGAAGAAATACAGACGATGATGAAAAGTAATGACTAATATCTCTCTTTAGGGTTTCCAGTCCCTCCTCTATGTGGTTTTTTACATTGATATTGATATCCCCCCCTCTTTTTGGTCTCTCCCCTTCTCTCGGGTCTGTCCCTCCATTAGGGTTTCCTCTTTCGGCCCGGCCTCTCTCTCTGACCAGTCCCGTAATTTCTTCCTGATCTTTAGCTACTAATTCCCGTGATTGCCGCTCTTTCGACTGACTCTCTGACGCCAAGTCTTCTCGAGCACGCTTCCGCTTTCCCGCCATTTACACAGCGATGATGCCTCTCTGAGGCAATACCCCTTCGCGAGTGGAACGAGGAGAGATTCATCGAGGGAATGTCCTCGCAGGAAAGACCCCCCCTCGCGAAGGATCTATCTTCCTTGCTCGAGGCTAAACTCTCCTCGCGGAGGCGAATCCTTCTTCTCACCTTGATGTTTCCAGCTGCGGGCCCCGCTTGCTTCTAACCATTTTGTCGTTTGAGAGCCTAAACGACATGTGTTTATCTTAAGAGGGATTTGACGAAATCCCACCTTAACACTAATGCATCTACATTGTTTCAACATGAATTCCATATCTGTGAATCACATAACCCAATATGACAACGTTATAACTTCAACCGTCGGGTCAGATGCAAGTATAACTTAGTCATTGCCCATTTACAATCAAATGTCATAAGGTGTAATATCAATTATGTATTCACTTCAGGATTTAAGTAAATACCAAAATACCCATCCTATGTGATCTTGAAGCTTCAAGTGATTAAACGGTTTTATCTCAAGCTTCTAAGTATCATCTGTCTTGTTCAATATCTTCTATACGATATCAAGAATGAAACACAGAGTCACGACTCCCTATATCACAAGATAAGATATCATGATTCAAACAAACAATCATTAATTAGGTTCGATTGCACTATCGATCTTAAGATTGTGAACAAATGTTTAAACTAGTCACAAGGGGCTACCTTGTCAATTCTGTACTTAGCACCCCTTTCGTTGATAACAGTTTCAGAGCGTAGCATTCATACACAAACACAAACATAATTATAAAGAATGAATATTTAATTTTATTAATGTTTCAGCAAAATCAAATACAAAGTATCTCAATGTCTAATATCTCCTTTGTTGGCACCATCCCAACAGAGCATATGTTCGGCCATAATTATAGAGAAAGAGGAGAAGAAATCAAATATTGTGTCATGAATATACAATAGGAAAGGGTAATTACCATTTCTTGCATTTCCTTCTCCTATAAATAGAGCCTCACATAGAGATTTGAAAACAATCTTTTTGGTCCTGCTCTCTGTATTCTAGCCAACTCTCTCTCTCTCTCTCTCTCTCTCTCTCTCTCTCTCTCTCTCTCTCTCTCTCTCTCTCTCTCTCTCTCTCTCTCTCTTTCTCTCTCTAAATATCTCTTTTATTTTGGCACCTAAGTCTTCATTAGACTTAGATTTAAGTTAGCTATTTAGGTCATAGACTTGTTCTTGAGTTATTGTGTTTAATTGTTCCCACACACAAATCCTTCAAACACTCTATAGATTATTTTAATAGAAACGTTAGGTTTCTTAAGTTCACGTTTAGGTGTGAAGGTAATGAGCAAGAGACGATCTACCTTTCCCAAGTCTCATTAAAGATCAAGCTACAAGAAAGGTTAGTATCAAGTAATTAAATAATGTTTTTAAATAACAACATATTCATGTACTTTGCCTAGGTTAGTAAAAAAAATTTACTTAAAAAGAAATTTGTATATTCCGCCATTAATATGTTAATGATAATTTTTTCTTAACCCTAGACCAATTCAAACAAGTGCCAACTAAGAGATCATCATAAGACGAGTCGTTATGGACTATTCTACTCCACTGTCATAACAACAACTAGCAGCGTGGTAATGCAGATAACTATGGACTAATTCATTGCCATAAGACGACTACTAAGACGTCATGAGCAGACTCGGCTCAAAGGAGGGGCGAGATGGGCGGCGACCCAAGACCTCCAACTAACGAAGACCTCCATTATGAATAAAAAATCAATTTCATCTTGAGAAGGCCAATAATCCTTTAACAGAATAGTAATACTCTCGAAGAACACAGAGAGAAAAAGGAAAATAAGTTCAAAGACGTCTAAAGAGAGTCTACCCCGTTGGATTTCAGAGAATCTACTTCTTATTTTTATATTTTTCGGGTTTTCAAGATAAAAAGATCAAGCAATTCCATATTTTTAGGTCATATCTTCTTCTTTTAACTCTTATTTTTTGTATTGTTAATTTGATTTCCATTAGAATTTATAAAAAAAAATTGTGTGCTTTTTTCCTCAACATATTAGAATTTAGTGTTAGATATGTCGAATAGGATATTCCAATCGGAATATGACAAAATTAAAAATAAAATAAAATTATAATGTTTTATAAAATCACAAAAAGAAGTTGAAAATTTGTTTTATACAACAAAAACTGTCATACAAATTCAAGTAAAGAATTGAATGAAAAATTGATGAAGAGGTATTAGGTGATAACAATGAACCAATTGTTGAGAATACACAAGAAATCAACAATAAAATACATTATAATGAAAACAAAAAAAAATCGATAATGATTGAAGTCGTATATTTCTAAGCAAGAATCGTAACTTGTCTTAGTATTTTTTTTATGTTTTGTAACAAAATCAACCAAAGGAATCCCACGCGTTGTGTGAAGGCCTATGCGTCGCGGCATGTAGGCAAAAATCTATACAATGGCTTGCTCAAGATCCACGAGTCGCTTAATAACTCCACACGTCGCGTGAGACAAACATGTTAGGATGTTAGGATGTTAGGAGAAGCGATTGTAGGCGAGAAATGTTACGATGATAAAGGCATAGGAATAGCCTCTTAAGCCAAAAAGCCAACCCGTTTTACTCCATTTAGAACTCTTTCACAAAAAGCCGAACGTCATTACCTTCTCTTGATTTAAGTTACAAAAAGCCTTACCCGATTAAAGGAAAACCCCCACAAAGAACTCAATCTTTAGCAACTCGTGAGTGTGTTACATTATTTATATGTGTTGTGCTTTTACATTGTCATCATATTTTGCCCCGCCAACTTGTACATGTTTAGATCGTTTTTCCTTTTAGTAAAAAAATAAATAAATAAACAAGAAAAATCCCACAAAGAACTTGTTCCTTAGCAACTGAGTGTGGTAAATTCTTGATATTTTGCGTGCTTTTACATTTTCATCATATTTTTCCGCGCCGGTTTATACATGTTTAGATCGCTTTTCCTTTTACTAACAAAAAAAAGAAAAAAACAAGAAACCCCACAAACAACCCATTCCTTAGTAACTCTTGAGTGTGTTACATTGTTAATATTTTTCCTGCTTTTAAATTGTCATCATATTTTGCCGCGCTGGTTTGTACATGTTTAGATCGTTTTTCCTTTTAGTAAAAAAAAGAAAAAAGACATGAAAAACCCCACAAACAACCCGTTCCTTAGCAACTCGTGTTACATTGTTGATAGTTTTTGTGCTTTTACATTATCATCATATTTTGCCGTGCCGGCTTGTACATGTTTAGATCGTTTTTTTCGTTTTATTAAAAAAAATAGAAAAAAATAGAATGGCATACATAAAAAGAAAAGTTCCTTGATCGTGTAAAGAAAAGAAAAAAAGTTGTAAATGTGCAATCTCATTTAGTGGTTTGTAATTTTTAGTTTTTATGGCGCGTTAACTGTTTTACCTTTGACATTTTAAATGCTTAGTTGAGTTAAAAGTCTAAGTTTGGGAGGAGATATATTGTAGGCGTCAAATAAATAAGAAAGTGATGTCTTGTAAGAAGTGAAAGTATATTGTTTGTTCGGTGAGTTTGAGTTGCTAGGGTAACGTTTAGCCATTCAAAATTTCCACATCCTACCTAATATCCCTTGCCTAACATAAAGAGCGGTTTAAATACCTTTGGACTCACATTTTCTTGCCTAAATCAAGTGGAGAGTGTGTTGTGAAAAGTTTATGGTGCTTCGATTTCCTTGATAATCATCTTTTATCGAATATGCATGTTTGTAAAAGGTGAGAAAGTCATTCAAGTATTTTGACTTGGTCTCAAAACAATCTTTTACACAGATATTTTCAAACAAAGTAAAACCACATGAATTTTGATCATTCACTTGTATTTATTGAGCTTTATTGTGGGTTTTCTTACTTTATGAGGTGATTTTGTCTAGGCGAGACGTTCAAGCAATTATAATAATTTTACGCATTTCTATCATTCATTCTTTTAATTTAGGTTAACTTCCTTTATTTATGTTTTACTGTTTATATGTTCTGTATAGTAGAGCAACATTTTGTTTATTTTTGTTACTGGAGGACAAGTAACAATACATGTTTGGGGATATTTGATAAGTGCGATTTACTCACACTTATCTATGCTTTTTTAAGCTATAATCATAAGTTGTTTTTAGTATTTGTTATAGTGTTTTGTATTTTGTAGTGTGTTTTCAGAGATAAGAGAGCGTAAAACGGAAGTGGAGCGAAAACGAGCAATTTTGAAGCAAAAATGAGCAAATTCGGACCTAAGGAGAAGTCAACATAATCAGCCACGAGTCGCGTCGCGTGAGACAAAAATTAATTGCCACGCGTTGTGTGGCCCCACGTCGCATCTGCGTCATGGACAATATTTTAGTGTTTTGTTTTCAGCCGTTAGATGGCATCCCATGGCCAAAATAGGTCCGAACTCTCCCATTGAAACCGATATGGGATTCATTTCGAAAAGAAGAGAAAAGGAGGAGGTTTGGAGACGGTTTTGAGAGATAGAATTTTTCAAGGTTTTGAAGATTTTCTTGAGGAAAAGGAAGAAGAAGTTAACCTCCATTTCCAACCTCTTCCATACTAGTTCTCTCTTAACTCTATCTACATTTACGTTTCATTCTTTTGATTAGTTTACATTGATTATTCATTCTTATTTAAGATTTTGTTTATGCATGTATATCTACGCTCTGAAACTGCCATCAACGAAAGAAGTGCTAAGTACATACTTGACAAGATAGCTTCTTATGACTAGTTTAAAAATAATAGTTCGCAATCTAAAGATCGATCGGGCAATCGTATCTTAGTATTGATTGCTTGAATAAATTAACGATATCTTATCTTGTGATATAGAGAGTTGTGACTCTGTAATTTATTCTTCATATATTGGTGAAGATATTAAACAAGACCTGTGACAATTTGAAGTTCGAGATAAAACCGTTTAATCACTCAAAACTTCAAAATCACATACTAGGGGTATTTTGGTATTTACCTAAATTTTGTAGTGAATACATATTTTCTTCTAACACTTTATGACATTTGATTAGTTAATGGGCTTTATATTGACCCGACGGTTGCTGTCATAGCACTGTTTCGTTGAACTATGTGCTTCATAAATATGGAATTTGTGTTGAAACAATGTTAAGGCATTAGTATCACACCATACTTTATTATGAGAGTGTGATCGAATAAACCGGGCCTGGTACTCAACGAATAAAACGTTCCTTGAATAAAACATGTGACATTTTGAGACATCTCCCTTTATGTTTTTCTCGTTCACAAATAACAAAGGAGTTGGTGAAATAATAACTCAGGGGTAAAACGGTAATTTTACATTTCTCTGAGTTAATAATACACACAAAGGGTAATATCGTAAAATACACTGTGGACCGTGTGTAGAATAGTTTTATCACATCAAACAGAAATATAAACACATATGAACTTAGAGAGTTCAATATTAGTCATTTAGTGGAATGGACTAATATTAAGAATTAAAAGTCGGAAAAAGTTTGTGAACTTTTGTGTCCAAATTTTATTCTAAAGATTCGTTCATGTGTGTCCATAAGGTCTCAATGATAAACTCACGGACGAGATTTACACTAAGAAAATTATTTTCAAAGTAATTAAATAAATAATTTGTTATTTATTTACATTTATTTAATGAATCGTATTGTATAACTATATTGATAGTAATATAATTTTGTGATTCAAATAAATAAAAGATGAAAATAAATATTTTCTCGTTTTGTACTTGTTTGAATAGTATGAAAAGAATTAATGACATGTCATTAAATTAATGAGACGTTCTACATTCATTAAATATTATTTTATAAATAAATCAAATAAATTAATTACTTGGCCGGCCATAATTACTGAATTATGTGTTGGAAAATTAATTTTGAAACTCATTAAAAAGAGTATTGGGTTAAGTTTGACTAACGGGTCAAAATTGGATTTTGAGCTAACTTAAACTCATTCTCTCTGATATAAAAAAGAAAGCTTGTGTCTCCAAACCCTAACCATAGAAGTGACACTCGGCATCCCTTTCCTTGAGTGTGTGGTTCGGACCAGATATACGGAGAGAGAAAAGAGAAATTGTTCTCCCGAAGCTTCTTTCAATTTTTCCTTGAGTTTTCGTCTTCTCCCCGTTCTTCACACAAAAGAGCCCACCCTCTTGATCTCTTATAAATCTCTGAGAATTATCATTGAATCCATTGTGATAATTTGTGTGAGTTTTGAATCACAAGGCCGTCGAATTCATCTCACGAAGCTTAGGCGCGCGCGAAGGCCAAACGCGCATGAAGGGAGGCGGGCGATCAGGAAAACTGGCAAGAATTAGGCGCGCGTGAGGGAGGCTTCAATCCAGCGAGATGCAGGTGCATTCGGCAAGAGTCAGTTGCATCCGGAGAAAGAGAGGCGCGCCATTCCGACGTGGCACGAGGAACGAGATCTGCGCGCATTCTGGCGAGGCACATGTGACGCGTGATCTACCTCCATTCTGGCAAGGCAAATCGAGGCATAAGTCTTTCCTCTGGCAAGGCGCATGCACATTACCTGCAGGCCCACTCAGGCGAGGAGAGGCGCACGCGCATGCCCACTCCGGCGAGGCGAAGGCGCGCATGAGGCCCATTCCGACGAGGACTAGGCGCACAAATTTTGATGAGAGCTAGGAACGCGTGAGGTTGGTTACAACCTCTATGTAAGTTTTCTAAACGAATTGGATCAGCAATTATAAATGTTATAGGTTGCTAGTGTGTCCAATTTGTTGCGATAACATGTTTAGAATATTTATTGACATGTTATTTTATTTAATGTCATGGTTATTTGAATATGCTTAAAATGAGTTTTAACATATTAGATCTTATTATGTATTCCCGCCATATTTAGATATGTTACATAACATACTAGGTTAATCATTAACCAATTTCTAACATGACCTTCCCAAAACTAGATATAAGATAGAAGGTAAGTGTGATCGTTTGGAATTTCGGGTTTAATGCTGATGTTTGTTTTAATAGAACACAAGCCGAGAGGTGAAAGTTAGTCAAATACTTAGGTTCCTAAAGCTCGAGAGAGATTAGTGAATATTTTAAAAGGAGTGATATTATGATTTCGATTATTAAACTGTAGTTAGAGCCGTTACCGAAGCCGGCCAAATCAACGAACTAGTGAAGTCATGTCCCTTATTTGTTTATCTTGAGTAAATCACTTTTAATCATTTTACTTATTGCGTCTTGCATTAGTTGAAAACAAAAATCATCCAAAAAATATTCCGCACTTTTACATTTTATATAACTCGGAAAAATAAATTAGTGAAACTAGTCGAATTTGACTTAGTTCTCGTGGGAACGAAGTCCGTGTTAATCGCACCTTATTACTTGACGACACGTACGCTTGCGTAGTGCGAATTTTAATTAGCAAAGAGAAACTTTCCATCATCTGGGAAGATGGTAAACAATTAACTAACAAGTCAAATAAGTTAGTATAAGATAAAGTGATATAATTTTTCTCAAAGATGAAAATTATGTTAGCAGAGATGCCCACAAGAAGATTGTTTATTTACATATTGATGTAATATATAAATCTTTATAAAGTCCTTATTGTAATTTGCTGATTAAATTGATAAAAGTTGAAACGTTCATGCATTCCCTTTTGGTTTAATTGAAGATTTATGATATTCAATAATCTTATAGTCCTTAATCAAACCTAATAATGTTTGAAGAGACAAATGTAAATTTGCGTGAACAAACTCTTCATCGTTTGGTTAAAACGATATATTCACAATCTAAAGATCAACGAGCTATTGATCCCAGTATGATTGTTGGAAGAATCTATGATGTCCGGTTACGAGGCATAGAGAGTTAAGAACTCTATAGTTCTTACACTGTATCTTTCGAAGATACTTAATTGACTAGTGCACCTTTAGAGACAATAGAAGAACAAACCATTTAACATCTTCTGTCTCATGGTCACTATGTGTGAATTGTATCATGCTTACTTAAATCTTGATATGAAACATGTCATTTCATAGCATTAATACTCTCATTTGAGTAAGTCAAATTCTAGATCTATTACGTGATCTAGACTAGGCCAATTGGTGAGATATTAAGTTATGAAGATGTCATGAACCAAATTTGTGAAGTTCTCATAGATATGAAATTCATGTACAAGATTGCTGAGATGCAATATATATCACCTCATGCTTTATTACTTGGATTGTGAATAAATGAACTGCGCAGTATCCAAATTTAAGTAGTGACTTTATTTGGATAAAACAATGCGACTTGTTAGCTCCTCGTCAATACATTGTTTCTAACTTATTCAGAAGTAACAAAGTAGTTGAGGAAATAACAACTAGAAGGGTAAAATGGTAATTTAATAAATCTCATCTAGTTGATGATATTCATGAAGGGTATGTTGACGTTTATTCCCACAAAGGAGATTTTTGATATTAAATACTTTTTATATTGGTTTTGTTTTTCAAATTAAATAAAGATTGAATTTTCATTCTTATTTAAGATTGAGTTTATGCATTACTGTCTACGCTTTGAAAATGTCATCAACGAAAGAAGTGCTAAGTACAAACTTGACAAGATAACTTCTTATGACTAGTTTAAAATAACAGTTCGCAATCTAAAGATCGATTGGGCAATCGATTCTTAGTTATGATTGTTAGAATGAATTAAATGATATCTTATCTTGTGATATGGAGAGTTGTGACCCTGTGATAGAAAGATGTACGGTCTAATGAGGCTACTACGTCTCCACCCCGTAGGAACTACGAGATCACCCCAAGGACGCCTTCGGCATCCAGGGGTCGCGGACCGACCATAGAACCCTGTTCAATAAGTGGAACACTTTAGCTGTCCTCTTTCAGGTTGGGCAGTAAGGGTCGGAGAAGGGCAATCACTCATTCTTAAAACCAGAAACCAGCATTCTTAAGACCAAAGAAAAGAGTCGGGTGGAAAAGGGGGGAAAGCTCTCCGTTCCTGGTTCTCCTGTAGCTAGATCCCAAATGACTGAATTTTGGTTTGTTCGATCAAATAAAGGAAACTCTATAATGGGATTCATAATTATCTCCATTTTTTTATTGTTGGATGAATATTCATCAGCTAAGACCATTCCAGTATAAAGTTTTGTTTGTTTTTGTCGTTACTCGATTTGTATATTTTTCTCAATATAAATAATGGAATTTTTCTTATTTTTGGTAGTTTTTTTCATTCTCGATATCGTAATGAAGATATTGAACAAGACCGTGAAGTTTTGAAGTTCGAGATAAAACCGTTTAATTACTCGAAACCTCAAACTCACATACGAGGGGTATTTTAGTAATTACCTAAATCCTGAAGTGAGTACATATCTTCTTGTAACACTTTATGACATTTGATTTGTCAATGGGCAATGGCTAAGTGAAGTTTCATTGACCCAACGGTTGGTGTCATAATACTGTTTCGTTGAAATATGTGATTCACAGATATGAAATTTGTGTTGAAACAATGCTAAAGCATTAGTATCACACCATGCTCTGTTATGAGAGTGTGAACGAATAAACCAGGCCTGGTATTCATCGAATAAAGAATTCTTTGAAATAAAACATGTGACATGTTGAGACATTTCACTTTATGTTTTTCTCGTTCACAAATAACAGAGGACTTGGTGAAATAATAACTCAAGGGTAAAACGGTAATTTTACATTCCTCTGAGTTAATGATACACACAAAGGGTAATATCGTAAAATACACCGTGGACCGTGTGAAGAATAGTTTTGTCACATCAAACGGAAATATAAACGCATATGAACTTAGAGATGTTCAATATTGGTCCTTTAGTGGAATCGACTAATATTAAGAATTAAAAGTCAGAAAAAGTTTGTGAACTTTTGTGTCCGATCTTTATTCTAAAGCTTCGTTCATGTGGGTCCATAAGGTCTCAATGATAGATTCTCGGACGAGATATTGGTGAACAAGAAATGATTGATTTTCGCATTAAACGTAAATTGTGATTTACGCTAAGAAAATTTTTTTCTGAGTAATTAAATAAATAATTGGTTATTTATTATTACATTTATTTAACGAATCATATTATGTTATTATATTGATAATAATAGAATTTGATGATTCAAATAAATAAAAGATGAAAGTAAATATTTTCTCGTTTCGTACTACATTGTTTAGTATGAAAATAATTAATGAATTGTCATTAAATAAATGAAATGTTCTAAATTAATTAAATATTATTTTAGAAATAAATCAAAAATATTTGGGAGATAAATTAGACAATATGGCCGGCCACTTATGTAGAATAAGTGAGTTGAAAAATTGATTAAATGAATTATTGGGCTTAAAATTGATTAATGGGTCATTAACTATTTTTGGCCTAACCTAAGCCCATTCTCCCTGAAATAAAAGGAAACTCTTCTCTCTCTCTCTTGACCTAATTTCACACGCCTATTCTCTCTTCCCCTTCCCTCTTGGCCGACTATTTTCTCTCCCCAGGGAGGATTATATACGGCCAAAGTCCCAAAGAGAATATAGAGAGTGAATTCGTTTAGCCTTTTCTTTTATTCCTTCTCCTCTTGGTCCCACGAAAGAGCCCACCCTCTTTGTCTCCTAAAAACCCTTAAGTATTATCATTGACTCAACTTGTGGTTGTTTGAGTGATTTTTTCACCCACAGGGCCGGCCACTTTTGGAGCAACGGAGGCACGACGGTTTTGAGGATTTCCTAGACGCGCGTGGTGTAGAGGATCTGCTGACTTTTTGGACGCATCTCGAGACTCAATTCCGCAGATCCAAATCGAACGTAAGTTTACTTTAAACGAGTTGGATCTGAATAATATAATCTTGTAGGATTGTTAGAAATTTTAGATTGCTCGTTTTGCATGTATGAATGAATTTATTGAAGTGTTTGTAAATTTGTTGACATGCTAGATTAGATTTAATGACATGGTTCTTGAATATGTTTTAAACGTTTTTAATATGTTAATTTGAATTACGAATTTCCGTCATATATCGATATGTTTCATAATTAATTAGGTTAATTGTTAACTAAATTGCAACAGGGTAAACATAGATAACATTCAATAGATTTGCTCAATATAATTAAGTTGAATTTGAGTAAAAAATAAATTCATTTGAACCGAGAGATTCTCAGTGTCAACTCTTTAGTGGAGTCTGTTGACGTTAACCTAATACTCGGAAAAGGTTTGTGTACTTTAGAGTCCGAGTATAGAAGCTCAATCTTTGTTTATTTGGATCCATAAGGTCATTATTACAGGTCATTAGAGTAGGATTGTTAAACAAGAAGTTAAGTCAGAATAAGTTCAAATGTTGAACTAGACTTTTTCTCGGAAAATGCTAAAGGCTATTTTTGTCCACATGAACATAAAAAGATGTGAATGTCGAAATAAGATTTTGAATATTTTCATATGATAGAAATATAAATTAGTTTCTAAACCCAAGAAGTCATTTGAGGCATTATCAAATTAATTTCATTACTTGTGCAATATTAAATCTACAATGAGTATTTTAAGAATTGTCTTAAAATAAATAAGGAAGAATCTAGAAGCTCCCTCCTATGTAGAATTTTGGCCAAGCATCAAAGAGAGAAAGAAATTATTTTTAGAAATTTTTTTGCCTTTAATTATAAAGATAATTACCCAAAAGGAAAAAAAGAAATGAATTTCTTTAAGAAGGAAACAAATGTGCTAAGTGGGGAAACAAATTTCCATCACTTATTTCATAGTATGGCTGGCCATATACATAGAGGAAGAGGAGAGAAAATCAAATATTGTGTCATGAATGCATAATAGAAAATGGTAATTACCCTTTCTTGGTTTTCTTTCTCCTATAAATAGAGGTTCACATACAGATGTGAAAAACAAGCTCATTCTTGCTCTTGGCCGTCCAACACCCCTTCTCTCTCTCTCTCTCTAGAAATTCCTTTTTTTATTTTGGCACCTAGATCCTTACTTGATCTAGTGAATTAGTTTATGATCCAAGAATTGTTCTTGGTTTATATTGTTTAATTGTGCCCACACACAAATCCTTCTAAACCTCTATACTAGACATGAAGGAATCGAGCCAAGAAAGAAGATCCACCTTTCCCAAGACGCTTCAAGTTTGAAGAGACAAGAAAGGTCAGTATTCAAGTATTTTAAATAATGTTTTTAATTATAACATGTATATGCACTTTGTTTAGGTTAGTAAAAATTGTTTTACTAGTAAAATAAATTTTGTTTCCATCATTAATGTGTTATTGATAAATAAAAAAATTTAATCCTAGACCTATTCCAACAAATGGTATCAGAGCTATGGTCAAAGCATAAGCATGTACATGTTATTTAAAATCATTATAGGAAAAATTGTCTTGCTTGAATAATGGTTTTTCAATGACTAGATCTTACACAATTTTAATATTTTTGGTACAACCTTTAAAATTAATGTTGTGTAATATGCTATATAAAGACATTAAAAACTTTTTTTAATTATTTTATGTTGAGCATACTCAAAATCAATTTTTTGACAAGTTTGAAAATTTGGGTACATAGTTTAAACTAGTTCATTGCACTTCTTGTTTAAATTTGTTATTGAATGTTTTATATTATGTTGCTTGTTTTGTATTGTGTTTAATTATAAACATGTTAATATAACACACAATTGAAATCAAATGTTTAAATAAACTTTTTTTCAATTACGCTTAGATCCGACGTACTTTTAATTGTTTTTCCAATTTCTGGACAAATTGTTATGACTCAATAAAACGGGCATAACTCTTTTCTCGGAACTTGAAAATTAGTGGTTCTTGAACCAAATTATAGGTACGAAAGTTAGCTATCCAATGCAATTAGTTTCAGCTCGATCTGTTGGGATTGGTGCCCACAAATGAGATTTAAGACATTATAAATACTTTGTATTTGATTTTGCTAAGACATTAAATAAAATTAAATATTCATTCTTCATTTAAGTTTGTGTTTATGTATGTATATTACGCTATGAAACTATCATCAATGAAAGGGGTGCTAAGTATAGACTTGACAAGATAGCCCCTTGTGACTAGTTTAAACATTTATTTGCAATCTTAAGATCGATGGAGCAATCGAATCTGAGTATTGATTGTTTGAATGGATCATGATATCTTATCTTGTGATATAGAGAGTTGTGACCCTGTGTTTCATTCTTGATATCTTATAGAATATATTGAACAAGACCTGTGATACTCTGAAGCTCGAGATAAAATCGTTTAAACACTCGAAACTTCAAGATCACAAACGAGGGGTATTTTGGTACTTACCTAAATCCTGAAGTGAATGCATAATCGATGTTACACCTTATGACATTCGATTTGTCAATGGGAAATGACTAAATTATAGTTGCATCTGGCCCGGCGGTTGGTGTCAAAATGTTGTTATGTTGGGTTATGTGATTCACAGATACGGAATTCATGTTGAAACAATGCCAATGCATTAGTATCACACTACACTTTGTTATGAGAGTGTGAATGAATAAACCTAGCTAGGTATTCATCAAATAAGAACATTCTTTGATTAAAACATGTGACATGTAAAGACATCTCACTTTATGTTTTTTCTCTTTCACAAATAACAAAGGAGTTAGTGAAATAATAACTCAGGGGTAAAACGATAATTTTACATTCCTCTGAGTTACTAATACACATGAAGGGTTATATTGTACTCCGTGGATCGTGTGGAGAATTGTTTTGTCACATCAAAAGGAAAATATACGCATATGAACTTAGAGAGTTTCAATATTAGTCCTTTAGTGAAATCGACTAATATGAAGAATTAAAAGACGGAAAAAGTTTGTGAACTTTTGAATTCGATCTTTATTCTAAAGCTTCGTTCATGTGGGTCCATTAGGTCTCAATGATAGACACTCGAACGAGATTTATTGAACAAGGACAATTTGATTTTCTCATTTAAGCAAATTGTGATTTACACTAAGAAAATATTTTTCTAAGTAATTAAATAAATAATTGGTTATTAATTATTAAATTTATTTAATGAATCATATTATGTTAATATATGGATATTAACATATTTAAATGATTCAAATAAATAAAATATGAAAATAAATATTTTCTCATTTCGTACTATCTTGAATAGTATGGAAATAATGATTTGTCATTAAATAAATGAGATATTCCAAAATAAAAATATTACTATAGAAATAAATCAAAATTATTATTTTCAAAATATATAGGATAATACTCGGCCATAATTAATGAATTAGGTCAGAGAATTAATTTTTGAAATTAATTAAAAGAATAATGGGCTTAAGTTTGACTATTGGATTTGACATAAGAAAAGCCTGCTCTCTCTCTATTTAAAATGTTTTTTTGAAAACCCTAACTCTAACCCTAATCACATAATTTTCGACAAACCTCTATCACCCCCTTCTCCTGAGTTATTTGGTCGAAATTTTAGAGAGAGAGAGAGATTAAGAAATATTTTCTTGATCTCCCGAAAGTTCTTGAGTGATCCCGAGTGTCCCTTGTTGTTCAATTGAAAAGCCCACCCTCTTAATCTCATCAAATTCCGAGAGAATTACCATTGACTCTTCTATTGGTGTTTGAGTGACTTTGTACACGCAGGTATTCACTCGAGACGCGAAGAATCGAGCTAAACAGAGCGAGGCTTATTTCAGCCTGCTAGCCGGATTGGATCGCCGGATTGGATCGCCGGATTGGTCGCTGGACTGGAGGACTTCGCCAGACACGAAACGTGCCTAGCTCACCACGGGAGTTTGACGACGAATTTGGCCAAACCCTTTTACATGAACTTAACCCTAGGTGTCTTCCACATTCTTGCAAAGTTTCGCGGTCAGATTCCACCGGAGAAAGCCACAGTGTCGCAGGCCAATTTCTGGCCGGCCGGCCAGAATCCATTCCGGCGTGTCGGGATTTCCAATCCGGCGGGTCAGATTTCAGAATTTTGACGAGGCCTTCAGGAGTTAGCTAGAAACGCACGAGGTTGTTTAAAACCTCGCATGTAAGTGTTCTAAACGAATTGGATTTGTTTTAATGATTTATAAAATGTGTTTATAAGTTGTTAGATGGTTTGGTTCAATTTGTTGACATGTTTAGAATAAATGATTTATTGACATGTTTGTGATTTTTAATGCCTAAGTTGTTAGTTTATTAAAATGAGTTTTAATACAGATCATATTATATACTTCCGCCACATATAGATGTGCTATGTAATATTATTGTTTAAATTGTTAAATAATTACCAACACGATCGGATACCGGTTGTGTCATTTATGACCTTTTAAGTCCGAGGTGTACGGTAGTCCGCGAATCCAGGATTTTGAATCCGGATTTTGCGACTCCTAGCTTCTTCCCCTCTTCTTGATGCTTTCGTGGATTTCCGACGTTCACGCACTCAACCACCATGAAGACGCCTTGAAGGAAGATGTCATGAAGATGAAGATGTCATGAAGATGAAGATATTAGTTTTAGGAGATTTTGAACCTCAAAAACTTTCAAGTGCAAAAGTGAGATTTATTAATCTCATACACTTTCCTTAGGAAAAATAAATTAATAGACAAAAAGATCCGAGTATATTCCTTGTGCCTTAGTGCATTAACACTGCTCTCCCCTCACAAATATCGATTTTAGAGTTCTTTTTCTCTAGTGATCCACTCTATCTCTCTTTACACCTGGAAACGTATTTCCAAACGTACAAGAGATGATGTCCCTTTTTCCAAAAATTAAGTGGGAGGGTTGCACTTATTGTTTGCAACCCAGGATCCCCTTATTTTCCAAAAACTAAGTTGGAGGGTTGTACTTATTGTTTGCAACCCACGATCCCCAACACTAATGTGAAGTGCATATGTCGCCGGACTAAAAGTCACCCTCGTGACCCTCTCTTAAATGAGAGTACTCATAGACGCATTGCTCGTAACATTGTTTTTAAAGCTACGTTCAAAAGTGAAAGATGAGAAAAGGCCTCCCCTTGGAGGATTGTTTTCAAAGTAGATCTTGTTGAACTAAGTGGTTGGTTACACACTTAGACTCAAACTCTAGTAATCCTCCCTCGAGGCCATGCGAAACATTTTGAGTGATCAAACTTTTTTATAAGGTGGCTAGTCAAACCCTAATGTATTGACATCATGACTATGCATTAATGATGTGTCATTTACTTATGAAAGGCGACTCTTCGCGGCCTTCCCTCGAAGGAGTAAAGTGTCATTTTGTTCATAATACCTTTGAATTTTTCTTGTCTAAACTCAAACTTAAAATCTAAAAAAAAGACTAATCATAAATTGTTTCAACAATCAGCAACATGTCTCTAAACACTATCTCAATCATCCTTTCCTCAAATTAACTGGAACGGAAAACCTACGTAAATTAGATACGTAACCTAAACATCGTCCTTATGAAGGACAAGCACAAATGGGTATTCACTACCCAATGTCCTTTTGAAACGAATGGTGATTCGACTCAAGAAGACAAGGACGCCCTATCGGCCTGAATCCGGTCAGATGAGATTGTGAGATGCGATGTCTTAGCATCAAAGAAAAATATGTTGCAACAACATCATCGTGATATTGATTCGGCCTAAACCATGTTCTTCCATCTCCATGAGATGTTTTGAAGGGCAAAGGCGTCACGCTAGATAACAAGTTGTTCGACAGTTACTGAAGTATCGTATGATAGCTAAGACTCCTGTTAAAGAACACATGATATTGATCATAAGTTATCTCAATGACATGGAAATCTTTGGATCTGAGATTAATGGAGAAATCAAAATAGATATGATCTTGGAAACTCTCCCTGAATATTTCGATACTTTCAAGCTAAACTACTCCATCAATAAGCTAGGGTACACTGTTTCCGAGCTGATGAAGGAGATTCACACCGCTGAGGGACTCTAGCATGGAAACTATCATGCCTATCTCAAGACTAAAGGGAAATGTATTGTACTAATTACCAAAGCTTATTTATAGCTGATAATATATCATCGTGGATTATTGACTCCACTGCTACTAACCATATTTGTTATTCCTTAAATGGGTTCAGGAAAAGCAAAAGCTTAGAGGATGGCGACTTCTGTTTCAAGTGGGGTGATGAGAGCTTGGTGTCTGCTAAGGCTGTGAGATTCGTGACATTGTCTTATGAAGACAAAACTTTAAATTTAAATAATATGTATTTTAATCTTTCCTTTGGAAAAACTTAATATTTGTAGCTCAAATTGTTGAGCAGAATTATGATTTAAAGTTTATTGATAATAGAATTCGTATTACTTCTTTCAATTCATTCGTCGCTGATGCATGTTTAAAGAATGATTTATACTATTTTTATGCTACATAACCTTTTTTATTAGACACTGAAATAGATAATGATCTAATTAGGGAACCAAAGAGGATCAAACCTAATGACTCCTCTGATCTAATAAAATCAACACATCTCTGGTACTTAAGATTTGGTCATATTAGTCTAGATAGGATTAAGAGACTTGTGAGAGATGGTCAACTCGAAGGCTTTGCAATAGGCTCACTGTCGACTTGTGAATCCTGTAATAGAAGGAAAAATGACCAAATGACCTTTCTCTGATAAAGGTCGAAGAGCCACTGAGTTACTGAAACTAATACATTCTGATATATGTGGTGTTGGAATAGGTCTAGGGTTAAGAAAAATTTATCATTACCACATTAATGGCGGAATATAAAAATTTCTTTTACTAGTAAAACAATTTTTACTAACCTAAACAAAGTGCATATACATGTTATAACTAAAAACATTATTTAAGGTATTTGAATACTAACCTTTCTTGTATCTTCAAAATTGAAGCGTCTTGAGAAAAGTGGATCTTCTTCCTTGGCTCGATTCCTTCACTTCTAATCTTGAACTTGAGAAACTTAAGATTTCTATTACCAGAGTCTATAGAGGTTTAGAAGGATTTGTGTGGGCACAATTAAACAATATGGACCAAGAACAATTCTTGGATCATAAACTAATTCTCTAGATCAAGTATGGATCTAGGTGCAAAATAAAAAGGAATATTTTCTAGAGAGAGAGAGAGGGTCGGCCACTATTGAGAGAGAGCAAGCAAAAAACTTAGAAAAAACTTGTTTTCACATCTCTATGTGAGGCTCTATTTATAGGGGAAGGAAAAATCTATAAAGGTAAATTATGCATTCATGAAAGAATAATGCATTCATGACACAATATTTTATTTTCTCTTCCCCTTTCTCTCTTAGTTTGGCCGGCCATACATTTCCCTTTTTCTTTTGGGTAATTATCCTTATAATTAAAGGGAAATAAAACTCTCCTCTTGATGCTTGTTTGGCCGAAATTCTACCTAGGAGGAGCTTCTAGATGCTTCCTTATTTCTTCTAAGACAATTCTTAAAATACTTATTGTAGAATTATAATTGCACAAATAACGAAATTAATTTCATAATGTCTTAAACGACTTTTTGGCTTTAGGAAATAATTTATATTTCCATCATATGAAAATATTCAAAATCTTATTTTGACATTCACATCATTTTATGTCCATGTGGACAAAAATACCCTTTAGACATTTTCCGAGAAAAACTCTAGTTCAACATTTGAACTTATTTTGACTTAGTTTCTAGTTTAACAATCCTACTCTAATGACCGTTAATAGTGACCTTATAAATCCAAATGAACAAAGCTTGAGCTTCTATACTCGGACTCAAAAGTTCACAAACTTTTTCCGAGTATTAGCTTAATTTCAACTGACTCCATTAAAGAGTTGACACTAAGAATCTCTCGGTTCAAATGAATTTATTTTCTACTCAAATTCAACTTAATTATATTGAGCGGATCCATTGAATGTTATCTATGTTTACCCATCAACTAGTTGAGATTTATCATTTTACCATTCTAGTTGTTATTTCCTCAACTCCTTTAGTACTTGTGAATAAGTTAGAAACAATGTATTGACGAGGAGCAAGGCAAAATCCCTTTTAATTTAATTGACAAGTACTAAAGGAGTTGAGGAAATAACAACAAGAATGGTAAAATGATAAATCCCAACTAGTTGATGGGTAAACATAGATAACATTCAATGGATCCGCTCAATATAATTAAGTTGAATTTGAGTAGAAAATATATTCATTTGAACCGAGAGATTCTCAGTGTCAACTCTTTAGTGGAGTCAGTTGACATTAAGCTAATACTCGGAAAAGGTTTGTATACTTTTGAGTCCGAGTATAGAAGCTTAATCTTTGTTTATTTGGATCTATAAGGTGACTATTATAGGTCATTAGAGTAGGATTGTTAAACTAGAAGCTAAGTCAAAATAAGTTCAAATGTTGAACTAGACTTTTTCCTCAGAAAATGTCTAAAGGGTATTTTTGTCCACATGGACATAAAAAGATGTGAACGTCAAAATAAGATTTTGAATATTTTCATATGATGGAAATATAAATTAGTTTATAAATCCAAGAAGTCCTTTGAGGCAGTATGAAATTAATTTCATTACTTGTGAAATATCAATTCTACAATGGGTATTTTAATAATTGTCTTAAAATAAATAAGGAAGCATCTAGAAGCTCCCCCTTAGGTAGAATTTCGGCCAAGCATCATAGAGAGAAGGAAATTATTTCTAGAAATTCTTTTGCCTGTAATTATAAAATTAAATACCCAAAAGGAAAAAAGGAAATATTATCTTTGAGAAGGAAACAAATGTGCTAAGTGAGGAAACAAATTTCCATCACCTATGTCATAGAATGGCCGGCCACATACATAGAGGAAAAGGAGAGAAAATCGAATATTATGTCATGAATGCATAATAGAAAATGGTAATTACCCTTTCTTGATTTTCCTTCTCCTATAAATAGAGGTTCACATAGAGATGTGAAAAACAAGCTCATTCTTGCTCTTGGCCGTCCAACACCCCCTCTCTCTCTAGAAATTACTTTTTATTTTGGCACCTAGATCCTTACTTGATCTAGAGAATTAGCTTATGATCCAAATATTGTTCTTGGTTTATATTGTTTAATTGTGCCCACACACAAATCCTTCTAAACCTCTATAGACTCTTGTAATAGAAACATTAGGTTTCTCAAGTTCAAGACTAGACGTGAAGGAATCGAGCCAAGCAAGAAGATCCACATTTCCCAAGACGCTTCAAGTTTTAAGATACAAGAAAGGTTATTATTCAAGTAGTTTAAATAATGTTTTTAATTATAACATGTATATGCACTTTGTTTAGGTTAGTAAAAATTGTTTTACTAGTAAAAGAAATTTTTATATTCCGCCATTAATGTGTTAATGATAAATTTTTCTTAACCCTACACCTATTCCAACAAATTCTAGAGACTGTAATTTTTCATTATGTAAGCATTTCATCACATGGAGAGAAAAATGATAGAAGATGGTTGGTTTACTCTAAAAAGTATGACAAAGTATATTTTTTTCGTTGTAATTTATTTTGTGTTAAACAATGTAGGAGTCATCTAATAAATGAAGGAACTAGAGTTGGAAATACCTTAGTCACAAATTGAAGAGTCATGAGACAGATAATGAACATTTGATTAATATGAGTGCTTGGTTTGATTTTGAAAAAAGTTGTCTAAGAATAAAAAATTGATAGAGAGGTCTAAGAAAAGTTTAATAAAGAGAAAGAGTATTAGAAAAAAAAAGTCTTGGTAAAGGATTATAACCGTTTTGAAAACTCTAGTAAAAAGTAATTTAGCATTTCTTAGAAGTAATGAGAGAATATATCAAGAGAGCAATGAAAATGTTTGAGTGTAAATTTGACCCAATCATGAAAGAGCATATTTGCCGTATTCAAAATGGTGAAATTCATAATCATAAGTTAGGGCTTAATATTAAAAAAGATTTGATTCAAGTATTGGCAAAAGAGGTGAAGAATACAATGTTGAAAGTAATAAAAGCAGCTAAATACTACTCTATATTATTCTTGAGCCATCAAGAACAAATGATAATGATTTTGATGTGCGGTGATAATTTTAGAAATCCAATTATGATTTACGAATATTTTCTAAATATTGATGCCACTTTCGGAAAAGGTGAGCTTGTAGAAGAAATTAAATGTTTAAAGCTTGATAAGATAATGGAGAAGATGCAAGAGGCCAATGATAAGATAATGGATCTGAAATTAAAGGAAAAAAAATCAAAGTGTGCAAAAACGATTATTTGATATAAATCATAGAGCCTTATATACTCTTTGTGGTTTTCATAGTCTTAATATAGTAATTTGTGATGTTGCAAACTGTTGTGAGAGCCGTATCTTTTTTGGAGTTCTTCAACGAATTTATTCATTATTTTCTTCTTCTCCCAAACGACATAAAATTTCAAAAGATAATATATCTAGTCTTACGGTCAAGTCACTATCACAAACTCGTTAGCAAAGTCTTATTCAAAGTATTAAGGCAATAAAATTTCAAGCTCCTAAAATTAGAAATGTTTTATTCAACTTAGAAGAAACAAGTGAAGATCTCAAAATCTTAAAGTGAACCTAAATATCTAACAATATATGAACTGGAGAAATTTGAATTTTTGCAAGGTATAACTGTTTGGTATGACATTTTATTTTGTTGTCAATTTAGTTAGCAAACACTTTCGAAGCGAAGATATTCATATCGATGATTCGATAGATTAACTAAAAGGTATTGTTTCTTTTGAAAATTATTGTGAAAGTGGATTTATATCCTATGATTTCCGCAAAAGAAATTACAAATGAGATTTAGATACCTCCTAAATTTCATGAAGAAATAGTCATTTGTAGAAAGAAATATTTTGAAGAAAATAATGTTGATGATAAAATAAAGTCTTTTGAGGAGTTCGTTAGGGTTGAATATTTTATATTTATACTTGACCAAGTACTAATTTCTCTTAGAATTAGATTTGAACAATTTAATCTATTTAAAAATCTATTTAGTTTTTATATCAGCTTTAAAAACCTTAAGTTAACTAATGAAGATATTTGAAAAAATGTTGTTTGAATCTCGAATGTTTTCTTAATGTATGGTAGAAATTTCGATGTAGATGGTTTGGATTTATTTTCTATACTAATTTTTTTCGGGAAATTTTTCAAAAAGATAATAGAAACTCGATGGAAATACTTAATTATATTGAGCACATTGATACTTTTCCTAATGCTTATGTTACTCATAGAATAATTCTGACTATTCATCTTATGTTGCTTCCACATAGAAATGTTTCTCCAAGTTGAAATTGATCAAGTGTTATTTGAGATCAACCATGTGCCAAGAAAGACTCAGTGGACTCGCAATTTCATCGATTGAAAAAGAGTTGCTGGACAACTTTGAGTATAAATATTTTATTTATGAATTTGCATCTCAAAAAGTAAGAAAAATAGATTTTGTGTAATATTTTGCTATATATTTTGTAATTTGAATTTTTTAAATGAAATTAAATTATGATTACAAAAGAATTTTATTTTCTTTTTCGTATAAAGCTTCCAATTTGTTAGAGCCGCATTTGGTCTCGAGAGACACTAATTACGACAGCCTATTTAGATCCTTTAACTTGGGAATTAAAATTATTGATTTTTTTATTATCAATATTCTGGAAAATTAATTAATGGTCTCCGTCTCTCTCTAATTATATCATACTTTCATCTTCATTTTTGTATTTTTGAAACTCTTATCTTTTTCAGATTTTATAGGGCTTTTTAGACAATGAAAGACGTTTTTACACATCAATTTCCAAGATTTTGAGGAGAATATATTATAAATTGATGTAAATTATTGTAAATTGAAAGTCGTTTTACCCGTTAATGTTTCTCCTATTTACATCGGCTCCGAGTGATACAAATATGTTCTCAGATGTCTCTCATTATTCGTCGCCAATATTATTCAAATCAAAATACAGAAACAAAATCATTTATGCATCCAAGAGAAGAAGACGAAGAAGAAATTGAGAACCTACTTACGTTACAGTTTGCAGAGAGACAACGACAAGACGATTTACGAGTCTCCCGTGGTTTTAGGGTTTTTTGGGTTTTTTGCAGAGAAATTTTTCGTTTATTATTTGAAAATGTTTTTGAATGAACTGAAACGACTAAGTTAATGTGATTTGCATTTACTCGAAATCTTTTTTCTTTATTTTCGGGAATTGAGAGACGTGATTAGTGGATGTAGTAACTGCATCCATTATTTTTGTTTTATTTATTACGCATCAAGTTTTAGGCGGAAATTATTTTTGAGTCAAAATAGTTAAAAACAATTTGTTTTAAACTTCGATCTGGACAAAAATTTAACCAAACACTATATTAAAAGAACTCATGTCTTTACGAAGTTAAACTATTTTTTTAAGGCAAATTTTCATTTACTTGCGGTGGGTGTGAATTTAACTTAGGTACTCAAATTTGGAAGGTGGGTGTGGATTTAACTAAGGTACTCACATTTGGAGGGATATGATATTACCACTGGACCATCATAATTACAACAACGTTATACTACCTAATAACCTTTTTTAAATAAGAAAATCCTTTATTATATTTTTCATAACAATTATTACACAATTGCCAAGCAATATAAAGAGCATAAAAAAACGTGAAAGTTAAATGGTGGTTTTGTCTTACTCACCACCAACTCAAGAACATGCAGCCGAAAAACAAAAACCACGAATTTTGATCCCGAGCGCAACAATACAATCAAACAAACCAACTCCAACTTGATGGCTTAAATAGCGCATATGACGTATCAACGCGTGACACAAACAGCATAGGGTATAAAAATCCAGAAAAAAATATCGAAATTTAGAATTAATGAAGAAACCTATCATTCTTAGTAATATTTTCCACTCTCTAATGAATGAACTAAATTTTGTAAGCAAACCGAGCAGTTAATGTAAATTTTATTCCTCTGAAGCAGATCTCTCACTTAAAACTTATTGTTAGAGAAGACCAAAAAGTTGACCATTACTCATTTGCTAATTCGTCAAAACAATAATTTTAGTAAATCACCTGTAAATATTATTTAGCACTTTACGAATAAAGCATTTACTTAATAATAAATATTTGTTTGTATATAATTTTATTATTTACGTTTACCTTTTGTTATATTATCCAGCCTCCGATTAGGACATAGTCACATAATAATAAATAAAAAATATCGGTTTTCTTTTTCTTTTCTTTTTCGAGACAAATTGCCTTTTCCTTTTGAAGAATTTTCCGTCTCTCTGTCTATCTACAGTTTTTGGTTGGTTTTTCTATTTCGCTGCTCTTTCTGAGCTGTCACCATTGACTCGCCCAAAAGCTGATCGTCGTTGGAATTTCATTGGCTTTCCTCTTTTACTCTTCTGATTAAGGTGAGGAATTAACATTTTTCTTTTCTTAACGTTTTGTTACTATTATTATTTGTTGTGATTTATGATTCCGAGCTTTTGGGTGGTTGTGGGTTTATGGCGTTCTGTGTGTGTGTGTTTAGGGGGATTTTCGTGTTTCTATGCCTTCAATGACTTCGTTGCTTTATAGGTTTGAGAAGTCCGATTCTGATGTGTGATCACAGTTTTGGAGAAGTTATAAAGATTGTTTACATGGTCTAAGTTATGGATAGCCAAGATCTTCCCAGTTAAAAAGCAAAATAAAATCCAGAAGCTTGTAATGAAACTTTTGTAGGAAACTTGAGTGAAAGAAGAGAGAATGAAGCATGTTTGTAATGATGGCCAGGGAAGCAGGAGATTGCAAGATGATTAGGGTTGGTAGAGCATCAGAGAGAGCGGAGAATGATTCATAAAGCGGACTTAGTCATCATCGGAGTGTGCGTGGGGTTGGCTCTGGGGATTCCAATCGCGGCTCTGCTGTTTTGGGCGGCGCGGTGGTACAGAAAGCACGCTCGCCTCCGACGATGCGCCAACGAGCGCAGCGTTACGATTCTTCCGATCCGCGAAAACGGCTTCGGCACCAGCACCGACTTCAGCGCTTCTCTCCAGGACCCCGAGACTCCCCAAAAGCCCTTTCGCTGGAACCAGCACAACAAGGAGAGAGTCGCTTCTGTCTCTGGAATCCTCAAATACTCGTACAAGTACGCCCTTCTCTCCATTTACTATTGTCCTTAGTTTTTTTCTTTTTTCTTTTATCTAACGGCTTTTGTGTAATAATAATCGCTTACAGGGATATACAGAAGGCTACTCAGAATTTCACGACTATTTTGGGGCAGGGGTCGTTCGGCCCTGTTTATAAAGCCAACATGGGTACCGGGGAAGTTTTGGCTGTTAAGGTTCTAGCTTCGAATTCTAAACAAGGGGAGAGAGAGTTTCAGACCGAGGTACGAAGAGTTACTCCTGAAGATTTTTACTCTTGGAATGTGTTTAGTAAAAATAGTAACTTACTTCTTGAGATCAAGAAGTAAGGATGTGTAATGTATTCGAACCTGTGAAAGAATCCATGATCACTACAACTAACCAAGATACAGAACAGATTTCTTTATTAGTTACCTCAACTTTTGATCGGATCAAGGGCTATGGATCAAACCTATATATACATTTAGCCTTGCGAAAACCAGGGTAATTGAGATCGATTTTGAGGTATACTCCGGTTTACGGTGTTTGTTACTGCAGGTGTCTTTGCTTGGAAGACTGCATCACCGAAATCTAGTAAACCTGATGGGATATTGTGTAGATAAAGGCCAGCACATTCTAATCTACGAGTTCATGAGTAACGGAAGCTTGGCCAGCCTTCTTTACAACGTCTCAGAGGGTACACATTCATCTCTACGTTTGTCTAACATAAAAGACTACTCATATTTTACAAAAAGTGAATTTTGTTAGTTGAAATCATGGCAAGTGGTATTAAGAAATCAGATAGTTTGTACTTTACTCTCGCAGTATGCACGTTTGTAACTTCTTCGATGGTGACTAATCTAGAAATGTTTTCTTTTTTCAGTCTTAATCATTTGTTTTCTTCCTCTTGTTTTGTTTGTGTTGCTCTCTTAGGTGAAGAACAACGGGTTTTGAGCTGGGATACAAGGCTTCAAATTGCACTTGATATTTCCCATGGAATTGAGTATCTTCATGAAGGGGTATCTACCAAAGCTTTTGTTAACATTGCATTTTTTTCTATCCACTTATATTTTTCTTTTCTCAAGTAGCACCATAATTTCTTGAAACAGGCCGTGCCACCTGTAATACATCGCGATTTGAAGTCTGCTAATATTTTGTTAGACAGTTCCATGAGAGCTAAGGTAAGATTGCTGCTGGATAAAACAAAAATACTTTGGAATTCATCAACATAATGATAGAAAATACATGTTGAACGGGTATCAAGAAAGACCCAGTAATAGCGTAGTTTATAGAGAATCAACCTTTCTAGTAACCCTATTCAATGAACTAGCGATTTATATATTTAGAGTACGAACAATCGTACATAACATTTCCAAGCTAGTGAGAATTCTGAATAATGTTTGCCATTTACAAGACTTCTTTACCTCTTTTTTATATATTTTTTCAACTCTCCTTTTTCTCTGTCAAGGTTGCGGATTTCGGATTGTCCAAAGAAGAAGTATTCGACGGAAGGAATTCCGGATTGAAAGGCACTTATGGCTACATAGACCCGGAATACATTTCGACTAACAGTTTCACGATGAAGAGCGATATCTACAGTTTTGGTGTCATCATATTCGAACTCATAACAGCTATTCATCCCCAGAAAAACCTAATGGAGTTCATTAGCATGGTAGGTTACTGTTTTAGCTTAATATAATTTTTTTATGTCAAAGTCCCTTAATGTACTGCTTCAATATCCTATATAATTCCTGGACCTACAATCTCTATTTTCTAGGCTTCAATGAGTTCAGACGGGGTTGACGAGATTTTGGACTCAAGACTCTCCGGTGAGTGTGACATCATAGAAGTTCGGAGCCTCGCCGGAATCGCGCACAAATGCCTTCTGAAGGTTTCGAGAAGAAGACCATCGATCGGAGAAGTTTCTCAGGCGATTCTGAAGATAAAGCAGAGACGGCTCGGCAAAGAACACACCATGTCCTTTGCCAGCGTTGATCTCTCGCGGGCCGTGAGCATAATCGAAGATCAACAGATCGAGTTGAACAGGATGGCCGTTTTGAAGGATAGAGAGTGATTGAGTGAACCCAAAAGAAGGAAGAAAAAAAATCTTTGTTATTTTTTCTTAGGTTTCTTTATTGTGTTCATCCTAAGCTTCCTTTTTTTTCAACGAGTGTTGACCATTACTGTTAATAGCGTGTGTATACAAGAGGTTTAGAATATTCTTTTGATCAATGAGATTTTGTAAACAGTATAATCGTATAAAAGATTGAGTATCATCGAAAGAAAAAAAAAATTGGCATTATTAGATCAAATAATTCGTAAGCCCCTTAACAGTCTTTATTTAATTAATTCCTTGTTTTCTGGGCAAGGGTATTTATATCAGTATTCCTCTCCACCTCACCCTGCTTATCTAGTTTCACGTCTGGCTGGTTATGAATTTATTATTCCAACTTGGCAAATTGGTTAGTCCACCAGAAGTGCAAAACCGAAATAGTAAGACTTTTGGGTGGTTTTAGATTCGCTGGCTCCGTTTGGCGCAGGTTTGCTTTAAAAAAAAGTGATTTTAAAATTATTTTTAGAAACATTTTTTGTTTTAAAAAGCAAAACTTTTATAAAATAGATATAGTTGTTAATAAAAATTTGATTTAGCGTTTGGTAAAATATTAATGTACATTTATAGATATTAATTATTTATATAAAATATAATTAATAATAACAATAAAATATTTTTGGTATATACAAAATATATTTAAGTGGGTGTCTATTTATTATAAAAAAGATATTATAAATTTTGGTAATGTCAAAAATATTATTTGATAAAATAATATAGAGATAATTAAAAATAAAAGCTAGTGTAGATGAAAATAATGCTACGAGAGAAAAATTATAAATGAAAATCAAAAGTTACAAATTTTACCTTTTAATCTCTTAGTTGAAAAAGTAACAGTTATTTTCCACCTTTTAAAAAAAATTATTTTACCATTAGGTTTTAAAAGAAGTGAAAGTAGGCCAAAATAAGCTAAGCCAAACACTTTGAAAAACTACTATTTAAAAAAAATATGATAATTTAATTATCTTTTTGTAAAATAATTGTTAGCTAAAGCTCCGACTTAGTGATTGATAACTTATACATTTATATTCTTATATAAAATATTTTAAAAAATATTACTATATTTTTTATATAAAAAATATCTAAATAGGTGTTTATATATTTCTTATATAATTTTAGTGATGTCAAATAATTATTTGATAAAAAAAATGAGAAGATAACTAAAATTAGAAATTAAAGTAAGGAAAAAAAGGTATGAGACAAAATTAAAAGCTAGAAACAAAAGTTACAATTTTAAAAATTATAATCATAACTTTTAATTTTCAAAATCAATTTTTAAATTTTTAACAAAAGCAATTTTATCAACAAAAACAATTTTATCAAATAGTAAATATGATTCAACTTAGAAAAACGCTAAAACTAGCCTTTTATAAACTTAGCCAAACACAACCTTAAACATAATAATACTTAAATTTATGGACTTCAAATAGCAAAGTTTGAAATTATCGAAGTTAGACTTTTTTTTACTCAATTTTAGACCAAAATACGATTTTAATTCACTTTATCATTTTAAGTCATTATACTTCATCCGAATTCATAAAAAATTATCTTAAATTTTTTAATATAATTGTATTTCAACTGAAACCATTTGATATCATTCAAAATTATCGAAACACGTTTTCAAAATCAACTCAAAATTTGAATTTTATCGTTAATGTAAACAATCGCAAATTGTTTGTCTTATAGAATGTCATCTTAATTCATCAAAAACAAATTCGAATTTGAAATCCTAGATATAAAGATAAAATTTAATCATCTAATAATCACTATAATCGATATTAAAACTGTCATACAACAATCCAAATACAGAATAATTAATATTAATTTGAGTGAAGAGGAGGAAGATAGTTAAAAATTATATATATTTTTTATGTTTAGCCAATGTAAATGTAAACATAAGATAATTGAAAATAGACAACATTTTCTAAATATGTTGTAAATAGCAAGCATACTTATTTACTGGAAATTTTGTATCGGATTACTTATTTTGATTTGGGTAATTTTTCATTTTCATAATTTAGTTTTTATTTTTGTTTTTCTAATTCAAATTTTTTAATGACTTTAGATCCTATATTAATGGAATAATTTATTTACTTGGAATTATAAATGATTTCTGGAATAAATCTCATTCATTTGCTGTTTTAATTCTTGCACGCAATGTTCATCATTTACCACTATTCGTCATCAAGCACATTCTTATTTTCATTTTTTAAACAAGACGCTTTAGCTTATTTTTTTATATTTACAGCCGGAATGGAATTGTTTCATGCTGGATATCTTTTCTCTTAATGAATCGCGTAAGCATTTATCTCACATGTCTGTGGGGGTATAAAATCAAACTGAAATACTTTGGGTCTGAGTAAATCTCACTACCCAAAATCCAAATAAAAACGTTCGATGTCAAGCCAATTTCGCGTAACAAGGACGACAAAGTCGAAGCCACACTCCGCCGATGGAACTATCGAAGACTAGGTCAAAGTTGAAGCAGTTATATGTTGGAAATTAGTTAACATTTAACCCATAATATTATATAACATATCCCAATATGGCGGAATTATATAATATGATCCTAATATATTAAGACGCATTTTAAACATATTCAATTAACCTAGACATTAAAAATTCGCTAACATGTCAATAAACTGTTCTAAACATATTGTCAACAAATTGATCACACAAGCTAGCAACCTATAAACAATTTATAAATCGCATATCCAATTTATTTAGGAGACTTATATGTGAGGTTGTAAACAACCTCGTGTGTTACTAACTCATGCCAGAATGCCACACCAAAGTCTCGCCTGAATTCAGCCTAGTCCATGTCTTTGCCGTGCCTAGATGTACACATGTCCTTCAAGTGAAGATCATTGGACCCGCGCCTACGAGTCGCTGGAAAAACAACCTGTCGTCACGCCTAGAAGTCATCAGATTGACCTGCAAGCACACATGCCTCAAAGCCCAAAGAACCCCCCTGGGGTGGGTTTTATGTCGCGCCTAAGACTTCGCCGGAAGGGCAGCTTGTGCGCCTTCCCTCTTGCGGCACGTAAGGGGATTCCTTGAGCCTGTATTGAGCCTCAAACCCTCATCAGAATGAATCTGGAAGATCTCCTGAATGAGGCTCTTTAGGGCTCGCCGATTTGCCTCACGCGCGCCAAGAACCCTTCGCCAGAATGCCTCGCGCGCGCCTTCGTCTCTCCTTGAGTTTTAGCCGGCCATGTGGAATGATAATTTCACTCAAACACCACAAGAAGAGTCAGAGATAATTCTTCGGGGTTTTAGAGATTAATAGGGTGGGCTCTAGGATTTAACAACGGAAGAAGGGACATCACTCAAGAATCAAGATCGAGAATCAAAAAACGATTTCTTGATCTCTTTTTCTTTCTCAATCTCTCGGCCAACCACACAAGGGGGGAGAATGAAGGCTGGTCGAAATTATGAGCTAGATCAAGTTATGGTTTCACAAAATCCCTTTTATATCTGAGAGAGCGGACTTCAGTTAGATGAAAATCCAATTTCGGCCCGTTAGTGAAACTTAAGCCCAAAGATTTTTTTAATGAGTTTTAAAATAATTTTTCAGCCTAATTCTCTTAATTATGGGAGACCAAAATTATTTATTTTCTCCAAAAAATATTTGATTTATTTCTAAAATAATATTTAATTAATTAGAACATCTCATTAATTTAATAACAAGACATTAATTCATTTTATACTATGCAAACAAGTACGAAACGAGAAAATATTTATTTTCATCTTTTATTTATTTAAATCATTAAATTATATTATTATCAATATAATAACATAATATGATTCATTAAATAAATGTAATAATAAATAACTAATTGTTTATTTAATTACTTAGAAAATAATTTTCTTAGTGTAAATCACAATTTGCATTCAATGAGAAAATCAATCGTTCTAGTTCAATAAATATCGTCCGAGAGTCTATCATTGAGACCTTATGGACCCATATGAACAAAGCTTTAAAATAAAAATCGGACTCAAAAGTTCACAAACTTTTTCTGTCTTTTATTTCTTAATATTAGTCGATTCCACTAAAGAACTAATATTGAAACTCTCTAAGTTCAAATGCATTTCCGTTTGATGTGACAAAACAATTCTTCACACGATCCACAAATTATTTTACGATATTACCCTTCATGTCAGTAACTCAGAGGAATGTAAAATTACCGTTTTACCCCTGAGTTATTATTTGACTAACTCCTTTGTTATTTGTGAATGAGAAAAACATAGAGTGAAATGTCTTTACATGTCACATGTTTTAATCAAAGAAAATTCTATTTGATGAATACTAGGCCTGGTTTATTCATTCACACTCGCATAACAAAGCTTTGTGTGATACTAATGCATTAGCATTGTTTCAA
Source organism: Urtica urens (assembly GCA_958296335.1). Lineage (NCBI taxonomy): Eukaryota > Viridiplantae > Streptophyta > Magnoliopsida > Rosales > Urticaceae > Urtica > Urtica urens. The sequence goes on from OY282525.1 coordinate 3,957,173, forward strand.
CATGAATTCCGTATTTGTGAATCACATAATTCAATTTAACAACGTTATGACACCAACCGCCGGGTCAGATGCAACTATAACTTAGCTATTGCCCATTGACAAATCAAATGTCATAAAGTGTCACATCGGTTATGTGATCTTGACGTTTCGAGTGATTAAACGGTTATATCTCGAACTTCGGAGTATCACAGGTCTTGTTCAATATATTTTGTAAGATATCAAGAATGAAACACAGAGTCACAACTCTCTATATCACGAGATAAGATATCCTGCTTCATTTAAACAATCATTACTCATAATCGATTGTCCTATCGATCTTTAGATTGCGAACTAATATTTTAAACTAGTCACAAGGGGCTATCTTGTCAAGTCTATACTTAGCACCCCTTTCGTCGATGACAGTTTCAGAACGTAGCAATCATACATAAACACAAACTTAATCAAAAAAGAATATTCAATTTTATTTAATGTTTCTGTAAAACAAAATACAAATGTATTTATAATGTCTAATATCTCCTTTGTGGGCACCAATCCGAACAGCATCTCGCCGAAGAAATCAGATCTTGAACGAGAAGATATCTCGACTTCAGCTGCTATTAGCGACATGACGACATCTTCGTCGCTTTCGAAAACACGCGCTCAAGATTATCAGCTCGACAACGCATTATAAATTGAAGACTTAGGCTGGATGAACCAACGCATACTTACATCCCTATTATTCATTCTTTACTTCTTAAGCTCGATTTATTCTTTCTTGTAATTCTCTAGCTTGATTTCTTGAGCTTGACCGAATCAATAAAATAATCTATTTTCATTAATTTTATATTTATTTAGTATTAGATATTATATACACGGCATTTTACCGAGATCCATTCCCTTAAAATTAAAATCATATAAAATGACCTATATCAAATTATCTCGTGATTGTTGAGAAAGAATTCCGACATCAATAATGTACGTTTTGTGAAATGAGTGAGAACCTATTTTGGGCTAAATTGATTTAAATAATTTCGTAAATGGATTGGCCGGATCTTTACTAAACATTTAGAAAACGTGTATTAATTGCAAAATCTTACTAATTTAGATAACTATTATTTAGATTAACCTTAACAAATGTGACTAAATTTTATTTTCAAATTAAGATTAAGAGAATTTTTTTAAATATTTTCAAATAGAGAGTCAATTTTGATATTGCCCTAGAGTTGTAGTTCAAAAGTTAAAATTTCTCTTATAATGGGTGCATTTGGTAACGCTTTTGAAGACTTAATTTTGTTTTTTATAAAAGTTAAAGCAGTTTTAAGCGTTTGGTAAAAATAAATTTTAGAAAAAATTTCAAAAGTGCTTTTGGCACTTAAAAAAAACAACGTAAATTGTAGACTTTAACAAAAGCTAAAAACAAAGTTTTTGGATTCTCAGAATCGGCAAATTTTTGTTTATTTACTGTTTTATCCTCTTAAATTATTACTCTGCGAATTTATTTCCTAAAATGTGCCTTTAACGTTGCTAAATGTCAGACCTGTATACACACGTTAAAAAATAAGGGCTCGTTGATTTAGAAATTCACGTTCAAAATAAATAAGTGCCAATATGGCAATAAACATTGTCAATTATCTCTTATACCTTTGGTTAGAATAAATCAAAACCTGCTCACGTATAATTTGTATAATCGTGCAGCATAAGATCAGCCACATATTTTTCCTAAATATTTTGCTAAACTACTGCAAATTAAGTATTAAACATGTTGCAGTTAATTTGGAAGCTGCCATATTCAATAATCTTTATAATCATGTGTTAAATCTACTATAAAAGCTCTTATACACATTTGAGCTGCCAACAAAATCAGTCATTACAGATTTTCATTTAGCAGTAAAAATAAAGGCTTCCATAATCATTCGTTACAGGCAACCTGTTCATGTAGCATATCAACAAAAATGTAAGTTTGGTAAACCTGTACTTTCATAGTAGATTATATTCCACCTACTGTATCTTATACCTTGTTTTGTATTTTTACAGCTGAACATTTCTGAACGAGTTACATCGTCACAACTATACCTGGCGTGTGCTTGTTCTCGAAGATATTCAGATCTAACAACAACAATACAGAGATAACATACCAGGTAATTACATGTTGTTTATATTAATTAATGTAGATTAATTAAAATAGAAAAATTATGCTAACTTTAGTCCAGTAAGTTAAGTAGTTTGTTTGTTATACCTAATTTATTTGCCAACTGTAATCAGATCTCACAATTAAGATTTTCTAATTGACTTTCCCTTAATTATAAAATTATTTGGTAATCTGTGTCTCATTCTTTTTCGACTACAAAACAATTTTTCAATCGTTGTTAAATACATTAACTAGCCAATATAACACTGTAAAAAAACTTTCTCTCTCTGGTGTATGGTTCACAGACACAACCAAAAAATCTAACAATCTAACAGATCTTATCATATTTCATATATATATATATATATATATATATATATATATATATCTTTCTGAGTCAAACCATAAACAAAAATGTATTAGAAGCGACCAAAAAACACGAATGGACTAGAATTGATCCACAAATTGAGATTTAGGGATTACACTAATTAAATGAATCCAGGTTTAGGTCATTCGATTTAGCTGAGAAAATTATTTGTTTACCTGAGTCATAGAAGTTTTCGTTTTAGCTCAGTCTTCACCTTGAGCTTGATGTTAAGGTAGAGAACCCAGGTCGACATCATTTTCGAAGGTGGTGAGCGAACTATAACTTGTAACCGATTCTTAAATCTAGTCAATTTAGGGATTTACGTTCATAGGTTATTGAATTGAAGAACCGAAAACTTTACTTGGGTCGATGGGATTTTGGGATTTTGGGATTAGGTATTCAAAGGCGGTGGCTCGTCGGCAATTTTGAATCTGTATCGCGTGGTAGCTCGTCGGTAATTTTGAATCTGTTTGCAAAGGTTGCGGCTCGGCGACAATCAACAATTTCACCTTTACTCGTGCTTATGAGGGATTTCGCATGGTTCAAAGGAGAATTCAGGTCGATGGGATTTAAGGATTCTCTCAGTGAAGCTTAGGTCGGTTTTGGTTCTTTTGGTTTGAAAGAAGATAAAAAATTTGTTTATTCGAAACATGAAGAAGAAACTTTAAGGTTATGTCGGTTTTGGTTTTTATTTTTTATTTTATTTGACTAAAACAATTAATTGTTTACAAATACATATGTGATATAATAGATTTTAGAATTTTTAACTATTCCGAATTTTAAATACCTATGACATAATATTAATATGTAATACCTATGTAATTCATATTAATATGTAATACCTAATCTGTACATACATTTTTTTATTAGTCATAATCTTCAAAAAAAATTATTCTTCAAACTTCAATATAGATTTATGAAAATTAATTTATATTGGAGAATGAACTTAATTTATGCGACGGATGTAATTTCAAAATTGAAGCAGGTAACCGACCCGGAACAACCTTCGTGAAAGTGGCGTGAGAAAATAGGGTGAAAAATATTTCTCAGAAAACACAGAGGCCGTACGATAAATCGCAGTTGAAAAATAAGTTGGATTTGCTTAGAATTGAATGGAAACTCTGGAAGTTATTGATTGGAAAAGAAACCGGTCTCGGGTGGAACGAGAACAACCGTACTGTCGATGCGAGTGAAGAGTGGTGGAACATTAAAATAAAGGTTTGTATTGCTAAAAAATATATATTTGTAAGCTAAATAATTTATTCTAAATGTTTTCGAACTTTTTTTGGAGAATAAAATATTCACTAAATTCCGTAAAGAAGGCATTTCTCCCGCGTTTGAAGATAAATTAGATATACTGTTTAAAGACATCACAGCGACCGGGTAGTAGGCATGTTCATCAAATCGTCTTTCACGACGCGAGAGTAATGATACATTTTTAAGTTTTGACAACTACTAAGAAAGAAGTGATGGATCAGAAGATCCTGCGCCGGGTCTACCAAAGAGTTCAAACAACAAGAACAAGAATCTGGTTGAGCTCAATAATAGTTCAAAGTTTGAAAAAACAGAGGGAAGGAGCAAAAAAAATGGAGCTGCCAAATTGTCAATGCAAATTGAATGTATGGTCCAGGCAGTTAAAGATCAAAGCAAAAATGTATATGTAGGTCGCAAAGAACCGAGTGATACCAGCATCGCGGAAATAATGGATGTTGTTGTTGCTGGAATAGGTCTAGGGTTAAGAAAAATTTATCATTAACATATTAATGGCGGCATATAAAAATTTCTTTATAACTAAAACAATTTTTACTAACCTAGGAAAAGTGCATGAACATGTATATATTTAAAAGAATTATTTAATTATTTGAACAATAACCTTTCTTGTAGTTTAATCTTTGATGAGCCTTGGGAAACTCGCTCGTTACTTTCACGCCTGGTCTTGAACTCGAGAAACCTAAGGTTTCTATTACATGAGTCTATAAAGTGTTTGAAGGATTTGTGTGTGGGCACAATTAAACACAATAGTTAAGTCTAATGAGGACTTAGGTGTCAAAAATAAAAGGGATTTTAGAGAGAGAGAGAGGTTTTGATCGGCCAAAAACAAGGGAGAAGCAAGAGGAATTTTTTTTTTCACATCTCTATGCGAGCTTCTATTTATAGGAAAAGGAAAATCTATGAAGGTCAATTATGCATTCATGAAAGAATAATGCATTCATAACACAATATTTGATTTTCTCTCCCCTTTCTCTTCATGGCCGGCCATCTCAAGCTCAAGAGGGAGGAAATTTGTTTCCTCACTTAGCTTATTTATTTCCTTCTCAAGGAAATTCATTTCCTCTTTTCCTTTTGGGTAATTATCTCTATAATTAAAGGCAAATAATTCTCTCATCCTTTGATGTGTCTTGGTCGAATTTTATTGTTAGGGAAGAGGCATCTAGATGCTTCCTCATTTATTTTAAGACAATTCTTAAAATACCCATTATAAAATTATTATTACACAAATAATGAAACTAATTTCATAATGCTTCAAACAACTTTTCGGCTTTAAGAAATAATTTATATTTTCATCATACGAAAATATTCAAAATCTTAGTTTGACATTCACATCATTTTATGTCCATGTGGACAAAAATACCCGTTAGACATTTTCTGAGAAAAAGTCTAGTTCAACACTTGAACTTATTTTGACTTACCTTCTAGTTTAACAATCCTACTCTAATGACCTGTAATAGTGACCTTATGGATCCAAATAAACAAAGATTGAGCTTCTATACTCGGACTCAAAAGTTCACAAACTTTCTCCACAAAAGAGTTGACACTGAGAATCTCTCGGTTCAAATGAATTTATTTTCTACTCAAATTGAACTCAGTTATATGGATGTCTTACAGGTTTTGAACCGCTCATGGAGAATTTGTCGATTACCTTCTCTGCATAACATTGTTGGGTGAGTTTTAGTCTTCCCTCAGATCTGTCTCGGTGAGTACAGATGCCCAAAATCCTTTTAGCACTCCCCAAATCCTTCATGTTCAAACTCCGAGTTGAGCATCCTTTGAGCTCATTGACCATATTCACTGATTTACTTATGATGAGCATATCATCCACGTAAAGTAATAAGTAAATCTTGTCATGTACCTGTGAACCTTTAAAATAGATACAAGGATCATAGGAGCTGCGAGTATAATCATTGTTTAGCATATAAGTATTAAAACGCTTATACCACTGTCTCGGAGACTGTTTTAGACCATAGAGTGATTTCTTGAGTAAACAGACCATATCTTTTGATTTGTGCACCTCAAAACCGAGTGGTAGTTCCATGTAAATAATCTCTTCCAATTCTCCATGTAAAGAGGCGATTTTGACGTCAATTTTCTGCAGCTCCATATTGAATTGAGTGATTAAGGCCAACATGATTCGGATTGTCTTATATTTGACTACCGGAGAAGAAATCTTATTGTACTCAACTCCCTCCACTTAAGTGAAACCCTTTGCAACCAATCTTGCCTTGTACCGAGGAGATTCACCTGTATTGAGTGGTCTTTGATTTTGTATCACCACCTGCTGGCAACAAGCTTCTGATTCTTTGGTATGTTGACCATTTACCATGTATCATTTCTGTACAGTGCCTCCATCTCTTCCTTCATGGCCAATCTCCATTGTTGTGCATCTTAACAATTGATTGCTTCGTGATAAAATATAAGTTATGTCAGGTTGACCTCCACTGCTGAAGTGAATGCATATGCAAGCAACCCAAAATATGAATTGAAGTCATATCTCTGAGTAGGCTTTAGACACTCTTTTGTTTCTGTCACGCACACGATGGTAGTCGTTATCGTCTTGTGCTGGCTCAATATCTTCTTCAGCATTCTCATGATTTTCTGACTCATCTTGATGAGATGTTCATTGCCCATTATTATGAGTTTCATGAGATTGACTTGACTGCTCTTGGTCATGGTTTGGAGACTCTTCACCGGGATCATCAAGAGTTTGCTCTTGAACCTGGGCTCCATCGGAATGAGATTTTCAATGTAGTCAATGTTTGATGCATCCTTGTTTAGCTTGCATTTGAATTAGTACTTGCAACACATGGAAATTCATATTCATTGAAAACTATATCTCTGTTGTTCATAGTTTTAAAACCAGGTTCGTCTCTAATCCACACTCTATAATCTTTTGTGCCATGAGGATATCCAAGAAACACACATTTTTGTGATATGGGTTCGAGTTTTTCCGTACTCTCATGAAAAAATGCAATGCATCTAAAAACCTTGAGCTGGCTGAGATCAGGAAGTCTAGTTGACCATTTTTCCTCTCGTGTCTTGAAGTCGATGGCACTTGAAGGGCATCTATTGATTAAGTAGGCTGTTGTCATGACTGCTTCTCCCCAAAACAATTTTTGAAAACCTACATTGAACATCATGCTTCTTGCCTTGTTGACCAAAATCCTGTTCATCCTCTCAGCGAATTTGTTTTGCTGCGGGGTTAGTCTAACAGTTCTATGGAGTTGAATTCCTTCTTTAGCACATAAATTATCAAATTCTTGGTTACATAACATTAAACCATTTTCAATTCTCAGTGTTTTAACTCGCTTATCAGTTTGTTTTTCCATCAGTAATTTCCATTCTTTAAATTTCTGAGAGGCTAGATTTTTATTCTTGAGCAAATATATCCATAATTTTCCTAGAGTAGTCATCAATTATAGAGAGAAAATATAAATTTCCTCCATGAATAGCAGTTCTAGATGGACCCCATGTTCGAATTAATTTAACAATTTAAACAAATTTAATTATATTACACATCCTATGTGGTGGAAAAATATAATTGATCTAATATATTAAAACCAATTTTAATATATATAAACAACCTAAAACATTAAAAAAAAAGTATCCCGACGTTGCTCGCTACCGTCGGAAGGCCACACCGGAACCACGTCGGAATTCAGCTCGTCAGAATACCCTGGGAACAGCTTCGCCGGACTGAGAAGATCAGGGTCGCCGGAAAGGGAACTCGCCGGATTGTGAGCCTTCAGGAGACTCACCGGATTGGGCTCGCCGGAATGGAGAGCTTCGCCTGACAGGTGACTCGCTGGACAGGAGACCTTCGTCGGATTGGGAGCTCGCCTGACAGGAGACCTTCGCCGGAATGGATTCGCCGGACTGGAGACCCTCGCCGGATTGGGAACAAACGTCGGATGAGAAATCGCCGGACAGGTGACCCTCGCCGGACTGGGACCTGGACGCCTTTGCTGGACTCTGGGAGGGACGCTGGGAACGATTCCGGCCGGCAAGAAGCTTCAAAAACCTTTTAAAAACAATTCTAAAAATAATTTTTGAATTAAATCAAACACCAAACACACAAGTCTTGAATCAATGATATTACACAGGGAATTGTGATGAGATCTAGAGGGTGGGCTCTCAAGAACTATTGGGAATTGAAACAAAACAAGGAAAAACAATTTCTCTTTGTTGTGTGTTTAGGAATTTCGGCCGAGAGACCCAAGGGAAGAGAGAGAGAGGGTTTGGCCGAGTGACCTAGGGTTGGGGTTAGTGATTAGGGTTTTCTTAAGTCCTTTTATAAACAGTTTAAGATGGACTTAAGTTTGAGTCAAATCCAAGACCCTATCACTCGTAATTCTCGGTCATCTCTCCCTCTCATACTCGCCCATATACTTCAAATTTATTCCCAAATTATTTTGATTTATTTCTAAATTCAATATATTTAGAATCTCATTTTATTTAATGATATTTCATTAAAAATAATTTCATAATTTCCAAATAAGTACGAAACGAGAAATTATCAATTTTTTTCTTTTATTTATTTTGAATCACACAAGAGTATTATTATCAACATAATGATACTCTATGACTCGATAAATAAATGTAACAATAAATAACAAATTATTTATTAAGTTACATAGAAACATAACTTTCCTGATATAAATCACAATTTATATTTGATGAGCAAATCAATAATACTAGTTCATATAATCTCTTCGAAGTGTCTATCATTGAGACCTTATGGACCCATATGAACGAAGCTTTAGAATAAAGATCGGATTCAAAAGTTCACAAACTTTCTCCATCTTTTGATTCCTAATATTGGTCGATACCACTAAAGGACCAATACTTAAACTATCTCTGTTCATACGTGTATATTTTCCGTTTGATGTGACAAAATAATTCTTCACACGATCTACGGAGTACTTTACGACATTACACTTCATGTGTATCATTAATTAAGGGGAATGTAAAATTACCGTTTTACCCCTTGAGTTATTATTCACTAACTCCTTTGTTATTTGTGAATGAAAAAAAACATTGAGCGAGATTTATATACATGTCACATGTTTTAATCAAAGAATGCTCTTATTCGATGAATACCTGGCCGGGTTAATTCATTCACACTCTCATAACAAAGTATAGTGTGATACTAATGCATTTGCATTCTTTCAACATGAATTCCATATCTGTGAATCATATAACCCAACATGACAACATTATGACACCAACCGTCGGGTTAGATGAAACTAAGATTTAGTCATTGCCCATTGACAAATCAAATGTCATAAAGTGTAATATCAATTATACATTCACTTCGGGATTAAGGTAAGTATCCAAATACCCCTAGTATGTGATCTTGAAGTTTTGAGTGATTAAATGGTTTTATCTCGAGCTTCTAAGTATCACTGGTCTTGTTCAATATCTTCTATAAGATATCAAGGATAAATCATAGAGTCACAAATCTCGATATCACATGATGAGATATCATGATTCATTCAAACAATCGTTAATAAGACGCGATTTCTCTTTCGCTCTTAAGATTGCGAACAAATGGTTTAAACTAGTCATAAGGGGTTATCATGTCAAATCTGTATTTAACACCCTCTTCGTTGATGACAGTTTTAGAGCGTTGCATTCATACATAAACACAAACTTAAATAAGAATGAATACTTATTAATATTAATGTTTCAGCAAAAAATAAATACAAATGTATTTTATTGTCTAATTTCCCCGTTGTGGGCACCAATCCCAACAAACTCCCACTTGACTCAAAGGAGATGTGAATGATCCTTCAGTTCCAATCCTTCTAGGTGTCCCTCGAAGACTTTACTTGTTAAAGGCTTCGTGAAGGAATCAGCAAAGTTGTCTAAGGTTGAGATCTTCATGACTTCAGCATTTCCTCTGTGAACGACGTCTTGGACTAGGTGATACTTCCGCTCTATGTGTTTAGAGCGCTTGTGACTTCTTGGCTCCTTACAATTAGCTACTGCCCCACTGTTATCTCACAATAAAGTGTAATGGGCTCGCTTGCACTTGGAACAACTTCCAAGTACATGAGGAAATAGGGGTCGGCCATTAACATAATTTTGGGCTGAATATTGATTCAACAAAAGCCCACATGAGAGCCCATTAACAATGTCTATAAATAAAGGGTTTGAGGAAACCCTAGGTCAAGGCTTGCTCTCTCTCTCTCCCCTCTTGGCCGACCATCCCATCACATGGGAGGACGAAATTTCGTTTTTGTTTTCTCGTGTGCGTTCATCTCGAGCCCACACTCATCTTCTCATATTCTTCTTGTGTCGTGTTGATTCAACTTGTCGTTGTTTGGTCCATTTTCGTTAAAATTTATTTTTCTGGAAATCTTACCTCCGAACCAAAGATTCGATGAATCCGACAAATCTGAGTCTGGAAACTCAGATCTCTTTTCGAACTCATTTAACTCAGTTCATTGCCGACGCAATGCAAAAAACGGCATCCCGATCTGAGCTTCCTAGAGCTCTCGGCGTCGTCGTGAAGTTTCGCCTGCAATCTGCCTGCGCCTGACTCCGCCCGACCGCGCCTCAGCGAGTCCCAGCAACCTGCCGCCTTGTCCTGCCGGGTCTGCCTCTGCCCAGGACGCTGCCGACGCCCTTCTGTTTTCTCCGCCTGAGGTTAGAGGCGCCTGCCCCTCTCAGCCGCTCCGGGGTCTCCTTGGGCCGTTGCCTCCATTGTCGGACGAGTCCCGCCGCTGCCGCCCGTTCCCAGCCTGCCGAGGACCGCGCACATGCGCTGGCAGCTTCCCGGACCAGCCCCAAGGCCGCTCCTCCTTGTCGCCTTCTCTGCCCGTGTTGTCGAGCCGAGGAAGTTTCTTGCTACCCGGAATTGGAGAAGCTTGAAGATTCTCGCATCGAACTCATTTTCAAATCCTCGATTGAGTTATTTATAACTCGACGATGTAAGTTTCGATAACCTTAATACTATTAATTAATATAATTGTTATATGATTGTTTGGAGTGTTTGATTTATCGAAATAACATGTTTAGAATTAATCGTTAATTAACATGTTCATATATTAGAATTAAATTATTGATTAACATGCTTATGATTTTAATGCCAATAGGTTGTTAGATATTAAATAGTTTAATATGCTAGATCGTTTATATTGTTAATTTCGCACGTAATTAGTTATGTTTAATAATAATATACTTAAATCGTTAAGTAATTTCCAACACCTCGGCCGGTAACCACTCCTCCTCGGCTACAGGAACGTCCAGCTCCTCACAAATCTGGGCGAGAATCTCATCCTTCCTCTGAAGGGACTCAACATCCTCTCGACGACGTCGCTCCCCCTCGACCAGGAGTCCCTCTTTGGCGACCAGTTGCTGCTCGCACTCCTCGAGCATCCGCCTCGCGCGGGTCCTGAACTCCGATAGCTCGGCCTCGGCAGAAGCATGCTGAGAAGCCTTCGCAGCCAGGTCCGATGAGAGCCTCTCGGTCCGCAGCCTATAGGTACGCTCGCCAGTGATGGAGAGCTCGAGCTGCCTTTGGGTCTCGCTGAGCCGAGTGGAGAAGTCCTCGGACTCCTAAACCGCCACGCCGGTTTTAAGGCTCTCGGCGAGGATCAAATCTTTCACCCGGGCTATGCCTTCGAAGAAACAAGCCGTTGCCTCAGGGTAGCCTCCGAGATCCTCAAGAGACGAACCGGCGTCAAACGTTCCAGGTGCCCGCAGCGTTAAGCCCCAGCACGAGTGCAAGGAATACTCCCTCCAGTCCTCGGTGGACGAGTTGGAATTGGGAACGCGAGGGGAGCCACTAAAGACTCGAGAAGGAGACCACGAGGCACCAAACCCGAAATGGAGACGAGGAAGAGGAATATGAGAGCGACGAGGAGAATGACGAGGCGCTGGACGAGGATAATGAGGAGGACAAGGAGGAGGACAAGGGTGGGGAAGCGGCACGTAAGGAACCACCTCCAGTCCGAGGCCCGATGACGTCCCCGCATCGCTCCTCCCCCGCTCTCCGCTTTGGTCAGCGACCTCAGCCAAGGGGACTACGTCGCTTAAGTCTACCTCGAAGTCCCTACTCCTCCTATCGCAGCGAGGCGGATCTGACTCTTGAGCGGCTCTAATGTCACCAAGAGTGAAAGGGGACGAAGAGGTCGCCCGAGCCTCCACAGGGAAGGGGGGGCACGCGCATCGGCAGGACGTCTTCGACATTGGCGGCAATCCGAACGCCCAGCAAGGCGCGCGCAACTCTGCTAGCCGAAGTAGCGACCCCGGCTTTCTTCCCCTGATGGCCGTCTTCGTCGCACTCCACAGGTCGCTTTCCTGCGGCGATCTCGGCCCTGGAGGAGGTCGTTGCATGGCGCCTTGTGCGATCGCCTCTCAACCTGAGAGGCCGCTGGGGTGATCCCTCCTCATCCTGGAGAACACCCTCCTCGGAGGCGCGACCCGGAATCTCCTGGGCTCTTGGGGCCTGCCGTAATCTTCCCTTCGTCGGGGTAGGTGACGGAGCACCGGCCCGCGCCGCTGAACCACGAAACCCGGCCGGGAAGTAGTCGGGGATGGGCGGGCCATGAACATTTGTCTCGAGGAAAATCCCCGCGTCTATCAGAAGCTGAGGATCTCAAAAGTCTCTCGCCCAATCACGACGATCGCTCGCGAGGAGTGCCGAGCAGATCTCCCGGAAGCAGGCGCTCCCCGCGCTTATCTCGCTGGGTACGTAACGGGGAGGCAGCCGATCGGCCTTGACCCAGCGCGTTGGTAGCGATCTGAATCGGTAACCGAAGGAGCGGACGTCGACCTTGACGAAGAAGTAGGAGAGCTCCCACCCTGGCTCGTTCAAAGGAACGTTGAGGATAATGAGATCTCGAAAGCGTTGTCCAAGGAAGAAGCGCCCACATTATGGCCATCTCGCGAAAGCCTGTAGAGGCGCATCAGGTCCTCCAAGGCGAGGGAAACCCTCTGCTCGGCGGCAATGGCCATAGTGCAGAGTATGAGGCGGATGGCGCCAAGCTGCATTTGAGCGATAGGCACCTCGAAGGCGTGGAGGAAGGCGAGAAGAAGGTACGGAATTGGGAAGCAAAGGCTTGCCTCCCGGAAGAATGCCTCGTAGACGGGAACCCAGCCCTCCTCAAGAGGACAATCCGTAAGTTCGCCAGGGCTGGGAAGACGAACCCGGCAGATGTCACCGTCGCAGTATTCCTCCCTGATGATGCTGAGGCGAGCCTGGGTCATGACGGAGCGCGGCGAGTCCGTCTCAAAGAAACGTCTGGGAATCGGTCAGGGTCTCCTAGAGGCCATTGAAATCTTGACCTCGGGAAGGAGAGAATCAGAGGGGAAATCGTAAGCAGAACGAAGACCCTAGGGTACGGGGAAATGGCAAAGAAAAGGGGGACGGGTGTTCAAGAAAGTCCCTCCGCTGGACCTCTGAATTTATAGACGGATCCAACGATCGGAATGCAAAACGGCATAGACGGATCCAACGGCCGGGATGCGAAACAGCGCAGACGAATCAACGATCGGGATACAACAGGGCTCTAGCAAAGAGACACCTGCAAGATGCGAAAAGACACTCGTGGGAGACAGTTGTCTGTCTGGAACTCTGACGAAAATCAGGAGGGGCACTCGAGTACTCTCCATTTGCATTAAATAAAGAGAAAAGTTCACGGAACTCGAGGGCACGCACCGAGAAGAAGAATAAGAGCGGGGGTTTGAGGCGAGCCGCTTTGCATTTCAGAGGTGCTGAGGAAGTGGCTCGCGTCTTATTTTACCAAGTGTCTACACTTGATAAAATGGGAGACTAACTGTTAAGGTAGGAGTTTGCCAAAATCCCACTTTAATACCTCGCGTGTCGTTTGGGCATTCAGACGACAGAGATGGGGAGTAAAGAGGCCCCTTGCTTGATTTCTGGTCAACTAAGAAGAGGCGACTCATCTTTACCCCGTCGCGAGTGAGGACGAGAAGACCCTCGCGAGGAAGGTTCTCCGCGAGGAGGCCCATCGCACGGAAGGTTTATCGCGAGGGGACTCTGCCCTGAGGAGATCGCGTCCCGAGAGGAAGTTCGTCGCCAGGAGTCTGCGTGGCAGCGGTAACGTGCGATTAGGGACTAGCGTCAGAGAGTCAGCGGAGAAAGGGGCGACAATCATGGGATTAGTTAGGAAATCTCGGAAAGAATCTCGGGAGCGGTCAGAAGAGGGATGGGCCGAAAGAGAAAACCCCAGCAAAAGGAGAAAACTTTGGAGACCATGAAGGGGGTTCACAAAAGATATGAATGTAAGGACCTCATGAAGGGGGTTCACAAAAGATCAGCCGTCAACATACATTAAGATTTACACATTTTTGCTCTGTATTCTTGAAAACTTCCAAGCTAATAAACGAGAGAAGCTGAGCCCTAATTAATATAAACTCAAGAATTTGAATACTCAGACCTCATTATTATTCATTGTTACTATTGTCCTTTAATCTTTCTGACTTTAAGAGATCCGGTGAAAATCGACCGATATATATATAATATATATGAATCATTTAGACATAGTATGTGTGTTCTTAATTATGGGCCATAGTCGAAACAATGATTTTAGGCTTTTAAAAGCATTGGAAATTGCGTGAACTTTCCCATAATCCTAATGAAAAGAAAATCCCGGATCACTTTCTTGACTCAAAATTATTTTAGTTAGCAAATAATAGTCATACATTTAGAAAGGTTTAATCAACAAAAAGCAAAAAAGGCAATTTTTTTTTTAGGAAAGCAAAAAAAGGCAATAAACTGTACTAGTTACATCATCCAGGAATATAGAGTTCTTTTAATGGCTTGGAAGATAGTCTATACGGATACAATTATATTTAGTACTTTCTTATTCTATTGTACAATATTAGTCTCGTTTTTTTATATTATTTCTTTTGCAAAATTAGAAAGATGAAAGAAGTTTCGTTTGTTGCAGTTGTTATGATTACTTTCACACTTTTTTTTCTCGAATAGGATTGACAACATTAAAAAGGCAATTATATTCATATAGTCAGACCAAAGGGTTATATTTCTAAACTGTATCATATATTTCATTAGATTCGTTTATGAACCAATATTTAAATTTTTGGAGAAAATTGGTAAACAAAAAGGATTTTTTGTTTTGTTTTATCATAATTTTCGATGAAATTGCGAGAAAGTTACGAGAAAATTGAGCTTTTATGTCACTTATACGTAATTTTGATCACTCTATGTGCAGATTGTGATAGACAATTGTATTTTATGTTGTTTGAATTTATTTTTATTTTTTTGTAAAATAATGCGAAAATAAACTTGTTTATTTAAGTTGCGTGGTTTATATAAGTTTTCCTAAAAAAACAATTCAACCAATTATGCGAACTAGATGATATGGTTTGACTATTCTAAACTTCAAGTACGATTTGAAAGTTTCTATCAACCATATCAGACTTAAGTTACTTCTTAAATATTTTTATTTTATGTTTTGAATTTAAATGTATTTTTTTTTATCATGTATAATATTATTAGTTTTTAACTTTTAATGTCAGAGTATAATATGTATACTTGAAATTGTAACTCATCTATGTGTATATTTTTTGTTTTTTATTTAAAACTATGCGACTATATTTTTGTGTTTTATCGCAAGTTTAGTTGGTAACCACAATATTCATTAAATTTTCACATTATTTTCATCAAAATTTACGTCGACCATTGCGATTTTCGTGTTTTGAGACAATCAACACACCATCGTCGGGATTTTGAATATTGTTATGCACAACTCCTTCCACTTACTTGTTCGATATTCTACCCGCACGTGCTAAGTACGGAATCACGTGAATCCCTTAGATTATATCGTTCTATTGTCACCAAAATCTTAAATTATGATATCGAAGTTGACATCAAAATTTTGTTTTATGATCTTACACCAACTGTAAAATGATCTCATTAAAATATTCAATTTTTCATGATAGAAAAATTGCCCAAAATGCGATCTTTATGAATTTTTTTCTCTTAATTTTTTTTTCCTCAGTTCGCTAAAAAAACACTTAAAAAGACGATTTACCTTTATTTTTTGAGAATTGCTCTAACTAAGCCACATGAAACGTTGCAATTGTAAAATACCCAATGTTTTGCAAACGTTTAAAATCTACCCAATTAGTCTTACGTGGCATATTTTTAAGTAGTTGCATTTCCGTTTTTGTCCTTTTTTTAGTTTTTGTATTGATTTTAATTATTTCCATTTTTTTAATTAACGGAAATTAACCAGATTTTTCAGGTAATTAGTTTTAATTTTCTTATTTTAAACAGCGACAGATTTTTTTTATTTCTTTTAATATGATTTTGAATTAGTCAACTAATAAATGCATAAACCATTTTATTTTTTCTTTAATTTTATTTAGATATATTTCATTAATTGCTATATTTATAAAAAGTCGGTTACAAATTAGACTCATGAAGTACTAGTTAATTTGTGTTAATTTATATTCACGCATATTATAATCTTATATGTCAACCTGATTTCATGGGACTTAATTAACGCATATTTACCTGAGATCTCGGGAAGTCGTTATAATTTTCAACTTTCTTATTTGGAATCGTTATTTATTGGAGTGATATCTTTTTGATATAGTCAACTTTATTCTTTAATTTACAATCGATTTTGTTTGATTTTGTTGTTATTTCATTTATGTAATTAATTGTTCTTTTAAAAAGACATGAATTAGTAGTTAATTTGCGTTAATTTGTATACACGTTGACTTTTAATCCTTTGCTATTTTTATTTTTCTGTATTATTTCCAAGTTTTGTATATTAACGGAAATTAACCTGAGAATTCAAGAAATCTTGTTTAAATTTCAAAATTTACAGATTTTATATTAACGAAAATTTACATGAAATCACGGGATTTCTTGTCTAATTTTCAACTTCCATATTTGAAATCGTTATTTAATGATTTTAATATCTTTTTTAATTTGTCAACTATTTAATTTAGAATCCGAATTTTGTGTTGATTTAGTTTTAATCTGCTATATTTTTCATTTATGACTCGGATTTATTTAGTAAGTAAACAATCCTGTTGCATATTCAATACGGTTAATTTTTGTTAATTTGTGCGTATCCGAGTATTGCGAGAAATTAATTGTTTTGAAACAGTTTCCATGTTTATCTTCGTAAACGTTAACAAATATCGGTTTTCCTATTTTATAGCTTTAATTGTTACAATTTTGAGTTATTATTTTGAATAATTCCGAGATAGTTTTTCATTTAAAATTTTAAATTTAGGCGGGTCTTATAATCAAATCAGTTAAAACCGAAGAACTTCCTCTATTCTGTCTGTATCGTTCATATCTATGATCCCATGTTCATCTGATATTAATTTGCGTTAATTTTACCGACCTCAAGGTTCATATCTATGATCCCAATGTTGAATTTTGTCCTCGCCATTGTTTATTTTCTACAAAAACTTTACAAACATACCGAAACAAAGGACAAACGAATTAGGTTAAAGAAGAAAAAGATATTCAACTGATGACCATCAAAAACGAATTGCATGCATGTGAATGGAACTATAAAAATAGAGAAACTTACCGAGAGATTAGAGATTTGAAAACCCTAAATTTCCCGACTTCGTTTTTCCTTGTTTTACCTGTACAATGTTTAAAAATTTCTGTTAACGAAGATGAAGAGTCAGAGACGAACTCGAAATACTGGGTGTGAAAAAGAGAGAAAAACCGAATACGATATTGAGAACGAGAGAAAATTTCAAACCTTTTGGTTTGAAGTGAGAGAAAGTGACGATTCAAGAGAGAGAATATGTTTTTTGCGTTTGAGTTTCGGTGAGAATGAGAGTGTGAGAGAATATGTTGAAGGGGGTTAGAGTTTAAGAGATTTGATGGGGTATATAATAACTTTCCAAAACAATTTCTCCCGCTCAAAATTAAAAGTCTTTCATTAATTTCGTTTAATTTCCAAAATTTCCGCCTCTTTAATTGGAGAGAGTATTTGATTCTATCTTTGTACATAAAATCCGGCCAAAATTTAATTAATTTTCGGAAATTAATTTCCAACAATTACAAAACTGGAAAGGGTATATTAGTCTAATAATTTGCGTTAATTTCTACAACTGGATATTAACCAATACTTTCAAAAAAATGGGTATTTTGCAAACTGAATACTATAGAAGGGTATATACCTCTTTATCCCTTATTTTTTTAACACTTTAAAAAAGGAAAAATGACATTTTTGGTTCCTTAATTTAGGCACTTTTATCAAGTTCGGGCCCGAACTCAAAAATTTGCGTCATTGGGCCCTCGTGATGATAAGTGATACATTTTTCGTCCTTCTTCTTACATTGTTGTCAACGCAGACGGTAGTCGACCATGTGAGTTGCACGTGATTGCACTGCATTGTGATGTTATATTCTTATTTTTCCCTTGATAGCAGTGAAGTCCCAATTCGAAAAATTAGGTTAAGCGAAAGAGAAAGCTCGAACGAAAAAGACGAGCTTGAACAATGTCTTTGGTAACTAGTGGCGAGTCGTCGGAGGTGCGACAGCAACCTCCTATGTGTAGATGCCTTATGATGTTAGTCGTGACATTTGGTTCATAATGTATTGTAACCAAATGTCAACAACGGTGACATCAACGATGTTGATAATTAGATGTCAATAATTTGACATACAATGCCATGTTAACATTGTTGACATCTAATTGTTAAGGTGACGTTTAATTTTAACAATGTTGACGTTTGAAGGTAAAAAATTATGATTTTTTTTTTGACATCTAAAGTTAACAAATAATAATTATGGCTATTTTCGACGCTAATACTGAAAATATTTATTTATTATTCAAGTGGATGTGAATCTTAGATTGGACTTGGTCTAATAAATGATCACTCTAATTGTCATGTCGTATGATATTTAACTGTTAGTTTGAAGAAAATTGTTTAGACAAATTGAGTCGAATCACCATCCACTTATATGGTTCGTGTTGCATACGCTATGGCTATTGTTGTGAAACGTATTGGAATAATCATTGATGACACGTTGAAAAATTTACATCAGATGTGTCTATGTGTACATCATATCTCAGGAATGTTGACTTTGGATGTCAACAATGATGACATCCATATGTATATTGTTGACATGTAGATGCCAACAATTTTTACATATGAAATCAGGAATTGACATATACATGTAAACAAATGTTGACATATTGTTCATTTCCAAAGTAAATGTGTAATTTTAATCTTTCAGGTTTGACGTTAATCACACTTGTCTCCAAAAACATAAAGACAAGAACGACATTCACAAGTAATGTGTTTATTAATAGTGGAGGTTGTGAAACATAAATGTGTTAATCCAAAGTGGATTTTCGTAGACTGAAAAAGATAATTAATTACATGCAAATGGATTACACAGTAACTATGTCTTACAAAAAAAATCTTGGATGTGAGGAGAGAAGGTTCTGAAGTCCTTTTTACTGAAATTACAAAGAGTTGTATGCGTCCTGACCTAACCTAAGGTACCTGATTGAGACTAAGACCCTAAATTTTTATTTTGACCTCGTCACGAGCGAGTGCGGTGTTTTGTTAATGTTTTCATGTCAGTCGGCCTATGAAGAACTAAGTGGATGTACGTACGTCTTGTGATTGTGGTAGATGCTACCCATTTGGATAACTATTATAAAGTTACATTGTATACAACGTGTGAGATGTATGGAACAAGCAAATATTTCCACTAACCTATAGTGGTCATTTGAAATCAAACCATTCAAACAGCTCTCACGCACAAGTAATTAATGAAAGCCCTTCTCCTTCCTCCGCCCTTCCTCTTCAACCCTCACGGGTTCGTTAAGGGGTGTGAGGTTTGTGTGTTCAGAAAAATAAAATTTGAAATCAAACAAAGACTTGGATTTACTTCCACTAGCGTATTGATTGGTCCTTGAGAGAGAGAGAGAGAGAGAGAGAGAGAGAGAGAGAGAGATATATATATATATATATATATATATATATATATATATATATATGCTACGAAGAGTTAGGGTAAAAGAGAAATAGAAAAATAGGGTAACAAATTAAATGAGTTTGAGTTGGAGTGTGAAAAAAAGAGAAAAACTAAGTAATGAAAGTTGTGAAGGGTTTTTTAATAACTTGGAATAGAGAGAGAGAGAGAGAGAGAGAGAGAGAGAGAGAGAGAGAGAGAGAGAGAGAGAGAGAGAGAGAGAGAGAGAGAGAGAGAGAGAGAGAGAGAGAGAGAGAGAGAGAGAGAGAGAGAGAGAGAATGTCTGAAAGTTTTAAAATAATTTCCAATGATAAATAGTTTTTTCAATTATTTTTTTCGTGGTATAATAAAAAAATTATTTTGAAAGAAAATGTGAAAAAGATAACAATATGACATTTTAGTTCATTTATTTCGGTAATACAAATAATATACAAAAAAATGGGCTAACTCACTTTTATATTTAGTATTTTCAAAATACTTAACGTTTTGTAAATTTTTTTATAAATACTCATCCAATTTTGTTTACATGAATATTTTGTCTAAACTATCATCATCTTGCAACTCTGTAAACAATTTTGAATTCGGGCCAAAACAGTCTAAATAATTGTGTAAATAATTTAAAATGGGTATTTACACAAAATTTAAAAATGTTGGGTATTTTAAAATTAGTATAGCTAAAAGACCCAATAATATATCATAACGTGAATTATGTCGATCAATATATCTTAAAAAATTATGATTTTTAAATGTGCTGTATAGTTAATTTAAAAGTGTAAAATATATTATTGTAGCTAATTGTATCTACTAATTGTATCTACTATGATTGTATCTACTAATTGTATTTAAGTGTGCATGTAATCAGATCATTTCGGTCACTTATGTACGAGGGAAAGAAAGATGGTATGAAGGCTTGACTGCAATTGTGTTCCATATCCAGCATGAATACATACATATACAGTTACAACATAAAAACAATATTTATCAGAAAATAGAAATGACCGAAACAAAAACTTTGTCTTTGTGTAACACCAAAATAGTAGTCTTAGTTTCGACCAAGGTTTAAACGGCCGCTAGCCGATAAATGGTCGGTAACTCAAAATTACAGAAATGTCGCTAGCCGAACGGAAATTCGACGGAAAAAATGTGGAAAACGGAAAAGAGAATGCCGATGGAATTGCCGCTGACCAGTCGGAAATTCGACGGAAAGAATGTTGATGACATTTTTAGTTCAAAACATGAATTTATAACTATAGAAAATGTTCAAATCATTAAGTTCATACATATTATACCACATTGAGTTCATGCATAACATAAAATTTCAAGTTCATACATACCATACAGTCATACACTATTAATTTCATACATATCATACCACATTAAGTTCGAAAAGATCATACGAAATCCAACAACTATCAATATTCAATAGTAACTGGAATAACATGGTGACTGATAAAATCCACATGTTCGTGCCTGAAGGTTACAGTAGTCCAACCACATTTGGGTCGCGTACGATGAGGTGTAGTTAATGACATGGTTGTTGTAGTTGGCTTGCGTTCCACCGACCGCGTTGCACAATATGGGGTATTCGGGTAATGGAACGGGGTATGGATAAGCATACGAACCTTGACCTTCGTAAGATTGGGTAGACATATGGTCAAATGACATTGACTCAAATTAAGTGGAAATGGAGTCAACGTCGTAATCCATAGAACTAGTAGACCACATTCCCGCTTGTCGACCTCCCAGGTATTGCCCAGACTCAAAGTCAAAGAAGTCATCCGACCTACGAGACATTAAGTTAGATAAGAATAAATGTAAATTAAAATTCATGTAACATATTAGTACTTGTCCCGATCCCGCGCTCCGTGATCTTCATCTTGAGTAGCTTGATAACCCGATTCCATAGTCCATGGATCGTTATTCCAACCTCTGATTGTGCTACTCCCGATACCAACACTTGTGCCGCCACCATCTCTGCCGCCTTGCGTCCCGCCACCATCCCCATCATCGTCACTAGATGATTCTACACCAACCTCTTGAGAGACGACCCAGTTTACATCAACGCATTCGGAACGGGCCTGTGAGGCTACTTGCGGATCAAGACGGTTGGATTCATCGTCAAGGTTGCATGGACGAACCCACTCAAGAAGAACGTCGTCGTTGGCCTCATCTCCCATGGCTTGCATAGATTGCTCTATGATTTCTAAGGGGTCTCGGAGTTCCTTATTTTCGTACTGACCTTTGCGATCTCGTATCTGTAATTTCATGTTATAATTACAAAACACAAGTTGCTCCAACCTTGAATACCTAAGACGGTTGCGCTGTTTTCTGTGGACTAACGCGAACGTGCTCCAATTTCTCCCACAAGCCGAAGAGGATTCAGTTTGTGATAAAATTCGCATGGCCAACAGACGTAAAGTAGGTGCTTCAGTTCCAAACATTCTCCACCATTCGGCTACAAAAATAAAATAAAAATCAAGTAATGTTAACAGATTCCACACAAACATATCGTTACGTACCTGCGGCCATATAATCACGGTTTTATACCGCAGTCTTCCTTCCAAATAGTCCACGTGCATCTCGAAAGGCAATGAGCTGTGTACATAATATGTCACTATACGATGAAGGAACATATACATAAATGAAATTACGTACCTCATTTCCAAGAACGGAACAATTATCATGCGGATGTAACACCTCAAAAACGTCTGTAACAACAGTTAGATGTTCTGGTGTCATCGTAATTTCTGGGTTGTATTGACACCTCGGGTTTAAGTAATAACTTGCTTTGTGCAATGGGTGACAAAGTTGTCTCTCACATCTGTCGACAACGATATCGACAACCAATCTTTTATTTGGTAACATCTCTAACTTTTTCCCTAATCGCTTCTTCAGAGACATAGTTGCCGGTGTAGGGACTCTTGGTTGACGTGTCGAATCAGATCTATAAAGAGAAGGCGATATTGGTGGCCTCGATCTCATGTTTTGTTGGGATCCAGGCCCGGATCTCCAAGTTGCAGCATCGGCCTCTTGGCGACTTCTCTTCATTGCCTCAAACAAGTCTTCATCATCTCGATGATCGGGACGTGGTTCGAGATTTGCCCGTAACTCTTGACGGATAGTTTCTTCCATCATGCTCTTATTCTTTTTCTTTATTTATGCTTCATGTACTAGTTGCCGCATTTCTTCTCTTACCTCCGGAGGACACTTATCACATCATTTTACATTCTTCTTCGAATCGTTTCCGCTAAGATGAACTTCATACGAGTGATACCTCCACCTCTTTTCGTTAACCCACAATACTTGCAGGTAAAATGACTGGTTGTCCCAAGAACGACAACACAATGTTTTCGGACACCTTCATCTGCCATCAGTAACCTTTAACAAACAAAACAATCAAATCCATAACTCCAAAAATTATGAAAAACGAAAAATCTTATTAAAATTCAATTCCAAACAGATCCTATTTCACACATATTTTTGAGAAAAATTCATAATCAAACCCTTTCAAGAAAAACAATCTAAAACAACAATTCCCGATATATAATTCAAATTCTATAATCCGTGACATAAAACTCTGAAAAAATTCCAATCTTCTTAAAATGAAATTCTAAAGAAATTCTATTTCATACATATTTCTCAGAAAAATTCATAATCAACGACTTCTTACTAAACAAACTAAAACAACAATTTCCGACAAACAATTCAAATTTTCTAATCCGTGACTCAAACAATTATGATAAACTTCCACTATAATTAAATTTCAATTTTAAACATATTCTATTTCAGACATATGTTCGAGAAAAAATCATAATAAACCGTTTCAACAACAATCAACTTAACGAATTATCAAACTATAATTACAACTACCCAAATCACTTCATATTTCACGTTCCCAATGTCAATAAAATCTGAAAAATTATAGACTAGTTAAAATTTTGTTTCAAACAGATTTTATTTCATACACTATTTCGAGTTAAAATCATAATCAAGAACTTCAAGAACAATCTTATACTTCTTAAGTAAAAATATATTGATTCATAACTACAACCATTATATTCACTTCATGTTTCAAAATTCGAATCTCAAATAAATTCCAAAAAAATTATATCTTCTACAGAATCACATTCCTAACACATTCTATTTCTACGAGTATTTCTAAAAAAAATCAAATTCGACCCCAAAATCATCTTCAACTCTCACAATCATATAACTATCAGCCAATATCTCGAAATCCGTCGGCCACCACCGGATTGTTATTGTTTTCTGAAGCACTTGATCGGCAAAGGTTCGAAACACGGTTTCCCTCTCGGATTTCGCCGGCAAATTGTCGAACGTCCAGCGGCTAGGATCTGCCAAAATGGTTTGTGGAAATGGGAAAACCTAAGGGTTTTCATCGGCTGAAGATGGCTTTTGTACACAAAAAAACCACATGTTTGGGCCGACGACGAACGACAAACCGCCGAAAAAATGACGAAATTCGCCGGCTAAAAGCGACGAAACGCTTAAAAGGGTCGTTTTTGGCCGGCAATCAACGACATCCGAAATTGCGGTCGATTTTCGTCGACATTTAAAACATTGATGTCATGTGACGGAAGAAAAATAAGATATTATTTTCGTTAGGTTGAATATTTTTTGATTTTTATTACAAATAAACCTGAATATCCTTTTATCATACTTCTCATTCTCTCGAGCTTTTACAAGTCTCTAGCGGTTAACTAAAAATTTTAACAAAAAATAGAATCGTCCATTCTTAGAATAAAATACCCGAGAAGAATAAAACTCGATTACCGACTAAGATAAAAAATATTACGTTCATAAGTTAAAGACGGACCTTATCAATCAAACACTACGAAGAGGATAAAAGATGGTAGGTCAAAAACTAGTCAAAGTAAAATAACACGTGTAATTAAAAACGCTCAAATCGCCACATCGACCAAGCACCAAATGTGCTGACGAGATAATTCTTATCAGCAAAGACGTGAGACTGATCATACCACGAAACACTAAAACTATTTACCCACTACTCCGAATAACCGACCGACGATTAGGACAACGATTATAAAATAAAACGAAAGGCGAAACGACGAGGGCACCTAAATCTAGAGAATTATTAGTTACTATTCACCTATTCTTTTGTAAACCTCACATCATTTTACTCTCTTGTATTCTACTTATTTGTTATAAGAGAAAGTCTTGTTCTCATTTCTTTGGCGAACCTACTCGGTATCCCGGGGATCTTGGGCAAGATAATGTTTCACCATTTTTACAGGTTAACAATTGGCGCTAGAAAGAGGTGCAAAAGAATTGAATATCAATGGCTAGCTCGTCTATTCCTACATAGAATGCACCTATGAACGACCAAGAGGTCAAGCACCACAATCCCACACTTCCTCTCACTGAAGAAGAACTTGTTGAACTGCTTCCAGAACCTCATTTGCACGTTCAATTCCGAGAGATGCAAGAGCGTCTCGTGGCTTTGGAAGCAAAAAACAGGAAATTGGAGGGACGGCTGCGAGCTAAAAAGGTCATTTTTGCGGAGCGCGATAGTGATTTATGATGAAGAGCCCTCGTACCGATCAGGAAAAGAGCCTGAAAATTCCAAGTCCCGGATTAAGAAATCCAAAAGACATGAAAAGGATCGATACAAAAGGGAAGAATTCGGGGAACCGGAAGATGGGGTGGACGTGAAGGAAAAGATTCCGGAGCGACCAGCCATCTTGTGAAAGAAGCCGCTCGGAACTAAGAAGTCTAGACAGAGTGGGAGATACTCAAGACAGTGCAACTACTGAAGAAACATAATTTAGAAGACTAGAAAGGCGAATCGATGAGGTTGCCTTGGGTCAGAAAGAGCCAATCCAAAATATTTGAGAAGTAGTCTCACCATTCACAGCAAGAGTGGTCGGTCATCCACTACCTAATAGATTTAGGATGTCGAACATTCTTGCCTATGATGGGAAGACTGACCTGGGGGATCACCTTGATACTTTTTCTTCTTGGATGCTCTTACAGGGAGCAGGCCCCGAAGTCATCTGCCGAGCATTCTCCATAACACTCTCGGGCTCAGCCAAACGGTGGTATAGGAAGGTCAGACCAAAGACAATAGGCTCATGGGATCAGTTGACGCAGAGATTCATGGAGCAATTTGTCGGGTCAAGCTAAAAAAAACTCCCAAAGAGAGGCTTTTGGAGATCGAACAAGCTCACGATGAATCGCTAAAAAAATACATCAACCGCTACTCAGAGCAGGCGTTGCAGGTAGACTACCTCAATAAAGACTGCAAGCTCTTCGGGATCACCTCGGGGATCAAAACATAATCAAAATTCTGGTGCTTACCTCAAAAGAGTGCATAAATGTATAAATGCCGAAGAAGCAAGGTTGGCAGCCAGAAAATCCGAAACACCCAAACCTCGGCATGAGGAAGCGGAAGGATAGACGCACCGAAGAAGATCACCCTAAAAAACGATGTGATCTGGAGCAAGGCCGAAGAAACCTTTCAAAAGTAAGTATGATCAGTACAGCCCGCTGAATACTTTGATAGAAGAAATTTCCAGTCTCACACACGAAAAAGAAGAATTTGCTCGGCCTGCAAAGATTAAAAAAGACAGCTAAAAGGGACTAGACAAAGTATTGTGCTTTCCACGCAGACGTAGTTCACCGAACATCAGATTGTTTTAATTTGAAGGAAGCTATAAAAGTTTTGATTCGGCGAGAAGCTTTGAAGAAATTTAAGGCAGGAAACAGGGAGGAACCGTCGGAACCTAAAGAAGTCTATGGAGAAATTTCCCTCATACTCGTAGGATCTCGCATTAGAGGAAATTCAAGAAACTCGAAGAAAAGTTATGTGAGGGAAGCCCAGGCGGGACACAGACAAATCATGTTCACTGATAGGGAAAGACCGACAAAACTCTCAAAGACAGCAGCAAAACCTATCACCTTCACCAAAAAAGACGCGAAATGGGTGTTATTCCCACATAACGATCCACTGGTAATCTCTGTAAGTATCAGCAACAAAGTCTTTCATAGAATGTTAGTCGATACAGGAAGTGCCATGGATGTCCTCTACGAAGAAACATTCGAGAGAATGGGCCTTAAGAAAAACATACTCTCCCCTTCTCTAGAAAATCTCTATGGTTTTACTAGGGATTCCATAGTCCCGAGAGGGATAGTCTCCATATCGATGACCCTGGGAGAAGAACCTAAAATAAGAACCATTGCCACGAAATGGGTGATAGTTCCGAGAAAATTCAATGGAATCATCGGGAGACCGACGTTACAGGCCATCGGTCCTATCACTTCAATGGAATATTTAAGGATCAAATTTCCTACGGAGAATGGCACAGGCGAGGAATTGGGACCTCAAGCACTGGCAAGGAGTTGGTATGCGGATTATCTCAAGAATTCTCAGGACAAAGAAGGGCGGAAGGTGATGAGTATCACCTCCGATTTCGATCCTCGACTCCCCCACAAGGAAGAGATCAGACCTGGAGATGAAGTAGAAGAAATCACTCCGCATCCATAAAGTCTCGAGAAGAAGATCGCATTGGCAGACACCTAACTCCACATATAAAATCTAAGCTTATTTCCCTTCTGTCAAATAACATGAATATATTTGCATGGTCCCAAGATGACATGGTAGGGATAGATCCCGAGTTAGCTTGTCACAGGTTAAACATCCACCCAAAAGCATAACACGTAAGAAAGAAAAGAAGAGCATTAAATACTAAGCGATATAAAGCCTTGAAAGAAGAAGTAGACAAACTAATTTCAAATAAATCAGTAAAAGAAAAAAAGTATCCAAGCTGAGTAACCAAATGGAAAATAGCGCACTTGTGTATATTTTACCGATCTCAAAAGGGCCTACCCGAAAGATAATTTCCCAATGCCAAGGATCGACTAGTTAGTCAACGCCACGGCAGGGCATGAACTATTAACCTTCTTGGACGCATACTCTGGATACAATATGATACCCATGTATGGTCCCGATCAAGATCACACTGCGTTTATAACCGACAGAGGCATGTATTATTATACAGTAATGCCCTGCGGATTGAAAAATACAGGAGCTACTTACCAACGATTGGTAAATAAAATCTTCGCAGACCTCCTCGGTATAACGATGGAAGCATACGTTGACGACCTTCTGGTCAAAAGAAAGAAAATGAATTCACATACCGAGGATCTGCATGCCTCATTCAAGATACTTAGAAAGTATAGAACGAAATTTAACCTTTTAAAATGTACTTTTGGTGTTTCTACAGGAAAGTTTTTGGGATTTATCGTCCATGAGAGAGGAATTGAAGTCAACCCGACAAAAATCACAGCACTCCTCATCATGAGCCCCCGAGAAACATCAAAGAAGGTCAAAAACTGACTGGATGCATCGTGGCCCTTAGCAGATTCATTTCACGATCTATTGGTCGTAGCATAATTTTCTTCGACGCCCTAAGAGGCTCAAAAGATTTAGAGTGGACCGAGCAATGCAATCGGGACTTTGAAGCCCTGAAGGAGCACCTCGCCTGGCCCTTACTTTAAGAAAATTAGAGGCAGGAGAGCCTCTTCAGATATATCTAGCAGTGTCCGAACATGCAGTCAGCTTGGCACTGATCAAAGAAGAAAACAAACAACAATTTCCGGTATACTACACCTCAAAATGACTCAACGACGCTGAGGGAAGATATATTGAGATGGAAAAATTGGCGTACGCCCTGATAACAGCCTCAAGGAAACTGGAGCATTATTTCCTGGCCCACCCGGTATCATTATTGACAAATTTTCCACCTCGGCAAGTCCTTCAGAAATCCGATGTGTCGGGAAGACAGATGAAATGGGCGATAAAACTAACCCAATACGATATACATTTCATACCCCGAACAACCGTTAAGGAATAGGTCGTCACAGACTTTATTGCAGGATTTGCGCCGAGAACAATTGAATACCCTACATGGGGAATGCATGTCAACGGCGCCGCAAATGAAAGAGGAGCTGGAGTAGGGATCACACTCATAGGAACAGATAACCACAAGGTAAACTTCGCTCTAAAATTCTCTTTCAATGCGTCAAATAACGAGGCCGAGTATGAAGCCATGATTCATGCACTCAAAATAGCAAAAAATTTAGAAATAAAAAATTTACGAGTATACTCGGATTCACAATTAATAGTTAATCAAATAAAGAATGAGTTTCAGGCAAAAAGCAAAAAGATGTCGCTCTATGTCGAGGAAGCACAACAGCTAATCCAGGAGTTCGAGTCATGCGAAATAGTTCAAATCCCGAGAGAGATGAACGAAGAAGCAAACACACTAGCTAAGTTGGCTACTCAAGGTTCAAGTTCAAAAGAAGTCCCGATCATACAAATCAATCGGCCTAGCATAGAAGCCGAAGAAAACCTCATGCAGGTAGAAATGACGTCTCCTTGGCAAGATCCTTTCAGAAAATATCTGAAGCATGGAACCTTACCAGAAGATAAGAACGAATCCAGAAATCTCAAGTACAAGGCTACTCGATACATCCTCGAAGGTGACACTCTATACAAAAGAAGCTTCAGCAACCCGCTTCTCAGGTTCCTAAACGAACAAAAATCCGAGTACGTCCTACAAGAGATACACGAGGATTTGTGGAAGCCACATAGGATCAGAGGCCTTAGCCCTAAAAATCCTAAGGCAGGGCCTATTTTGACCTACACTCTAGGGTGATGCTCGGGACATGGTGACAAAATGCTCAAAATGCCAAATATTCTCCAACGTACCCAGAATCCCCCCGATGCAACTCATCTCTTTAAATTCCTCGCACCTTTCTCCGAATGGGGAATAGACCTCATTGGAGCACTACCAACAGGAAAATGAGGATGCATGTACGTTGTTGTAGCGATAGTCTATTTTTCTAGATGAGTCGAAGTTGAACTCCTAAATAAAATAACCGCATTTGCAATAGAAAAATTCGTTTGGAAATATATAATCACCATATTGGGGATACCGATCAAAATAATTTTTGATCATGGAACCCAATTTGATTGTGATTTGTTCAAAGATTTTTGTGAAAAGTACGGCAGCAACAAAGTTTTTTTCACTCCAATAAGGCCACAATCCAACGGATTAGTGAAGGCAGTTAACAAGACCATAAAACTTGGCCTAAAGACAAAACTAGATGGTCATAAAGGAGACTGGTTAGAAATGCTACCCGAGGTAATATGGTCTTAACGAATCACCAGCCACTCCGCAACTTGTGAAACGCCTTTCTTGCTAGTATACGGAAGGGATGCTCTTATTCCAACAAACGTGATGATTCCCACTATCCAAAGAGAAACATACGCAACCGAGGTAAACAATGAAAACTTTAAGCTAAATCTAGATCTATGAGAAGAAAGACGAGAAAAAAATGCGCATATTAGAAATTCGGCTAACAACAAAGAGTTGCTCGGTCTTTCAACAGAAAAGTCCGCCCACGAAGTTTTTCTGTTGTTGATAAAGTCCTTAGAAAAGTTTTATTCCAAAACAAGGTACATCAAGAACGGGTCCTCGGAGAAAATTAGGAAGGACCGTACATCATCAAAGAAAACTTCGGAAACGGGGCATATAAACTTCAAACTTGAAGGGAGAAATGGAAAAAAAAACCCTTGGAATGCCGAGCACTCCGGAAGATTTTATGTTTAAGCTTTCATATTAAAAAAAATAGCTTGACAGCTTTCAGATACAAAAAAATGGCTTGGCCATATGTCATTTAATTTCAAACCGCGGCTTGGTCGCATAAGCTATTTTACATTCGCACTATTTATTCACTTTAAAAAAACGGCCTGTTCGCATAAGTTGTTAAGTACTCTTACTTCGTTTATAGAAAAGCGTGTTTATCGCATACACTACCTCTTATTCTTCATATTTAAGGCAGATTAACCATGAACTCTTATTTCATATTTAGTCTCGATCTTTCTCGAGATACCAACATTTATCTCCAAATTTTGTTTTCTCCATTTCTATTTTTAAAGTAATAATAAACATCCCCAAAAATAGTGTTTAAACAAACGCCCATATACAAAAACATGTCTAAATTCGAAATACCGACTACATACTATTACAAATCAAATCACAAATTACAATTCATATTCTAAGAAAAATAATTAAAAAAAATTGCCCTCTTCCTCAAGAACTTCGTCAGTGGAGTCGGAGTCAAGATCGAGATCATCGGTTGTGAGACCAGGGTTCTTCGGGCCGAGCAACGACACAAATTCACGAATAGCATGGTTGTACAGCAGGCCGCGCTCGCGTTTGTAGTCCTCGGATTTCTTGAACTCTGTAATGGCCTCAGCATGAAAGGTCTCCACATCAGCCAGGAGCTTGGCCTCGAGCTCCGCTCAGACTCGCAAAGTCTCAAGCTTGGCGTCGTCGGCCTTCCGGGTACGACGGTCAAGTTCCTCCGCAACAAAGAGATCTCAGGCTCGAGAACTTCGACTAGACGAGCCATAGTCACCAAAGTCTGCACTAAAAACAGACATCGTCAACACAAACGAAGAACAGACAGCAAACATAAGCAAAAACAAAAGCTTACCACAGAAGGGAGGTCGGCCACCAACTCGGCCATATTTAGGCTTGGTTACCCTTGGTAATAGCCGAATGCTTAGCGGGTGATTTCTTTTTGGGAGCGGGACCCGACGAGGCCTCCCTTTTTCTTTTAAGAGACGGAGGAGCCGAATTTTCAAGTTCAGCGGCATAAGGAGCTTTCATCGACATCGTAACTGAAAAAGGAAAGGTTAGTTCCAACCAATGAAATAATATATAAAATGAATAAAATTACAGATCTTAGGTTCCCAAAAAAAATTGGCTAAGAGGTCCGGATCCGACAAGATGTACGCAGAACTTTCCTCGTCTGTCAAATCGAAGATCGAGTCACGATCAGGGATTTCGTCTTCGATATACAACGGGAGGGGACCTAAAAGAAGAAGGAAACTAAGTTAGAAATAACTCGAAATTTTTTCAAAAATAACATTCGAAATTACCAAGTTCAGAAAATCGAACACAAATAGAAAATATAAGAAAACAATCGGGCCTTCAACCCTGAAAAAATGATCCTTCCATTTCTTTTGGCTGGAAGGCAGACTGGTAACAATTTTTTCAAAACTCAAATGAGATCCAGCACAATAGAAGCCATGCTGATCGAGAGCAGGCTGAAAATTGTAGAATTGAGAGAAGTCCCTTCTCTATAAACACAAAACCACAGCTGGGTCATCCGGACGAAAAGAAGATAGATGTTTGGGACCAGCTGTGTCGGAGAACATTGAAGTTAAGATAAAAAGCAAGCAATGGTCGGATGAAAAGACAGCCCCCAACGGCCCTTAAAATCATGGCGTTCATCGCCACCTTGCCCTCGGGAGGCGATCATGCACGATCTTCCGCGAAAGGAAGAGAGAAATGGATACGGTCATCGAATACAAACTCCTCGTACAAGGAATCCAAGTTCCTTGTATTCACCAGAGAAGTCCATTGCTTGGCTGAGAAGTCCCCCTCTTTTCGCTTGAAATAAATCTCCTCCAAAGAATCGGCAAGGAGATCGATTCCAAAGAGACGACCACTCGTTATGGCGGTACTAGGTCGAGAAGCTTCAGTGGAGTTCGTCGTGTTTTCCTCAGGAGGGACATAGGTGAGTCCTCGGCACAGTCTGAAGACATATCGGCCATGAGAGAAATTGAAGAGCCCACTACCCTATTAATTATTATCTCCTTAAGAGGCACGAGATCGGGAACAGAAGGAACCCTCGATACCGGGCGGGCCAAAACAGGCCGAACCCATCCCTTATCCGGGATTAAACGTCAATAACGATAGCATTCTAACTTTTCGAATCCGAAGAACCTAAGGTCATCTTCGGAGTCCGAACTCGAATAGATCTCGATCCGATGATCAAAATCCCGATCGAGAATATAGTAATTACACTCAGTCGCATCCACGTGATACCAATTCATAATGCAAAAGCAAACAAATACCTACATATAAAATTCCAAAATAAGGATGAGGACAACAAAAACTTACGAAATGGAAAAGCGTTAGAAGAGCTCTAAGAGTACCGAAGAGGCTGTAGAGACAAAAAATTGAGAAAACTAAAAAATGACAGGTAAAGTGTGAAAAAGACATCTTCACATCTTTATATAGGGCCCTCTGACGATCGAGATTCAGCGTGCTGAAGAAGTGCAAAAAACGAAGAGTCACCTTGAAAGCCCCCCTTTTCTCATAAAATGAAACGACAATGTAAAAATAAAACGTCGACGTTCCATAGAGATATAAAATCTGCGTAATATTCGGGATATACGAAGAATAAACCAAAGTAAAAGTGATGAAGAGTAAATTAAATCGCTCACAAAAAGTTCATTACATTTTTAATAAAAAACTAAGAAACTAGGGAGGGGTTGTTACTTGTCAATTTAGCAAAGACCAGAATCTTCCTCGAGATACCGAGGATCACGACCATTCCTAGAATAAAAGACCCGAGAAGAATAAAACTCGAGGACAGACAAAGATAAGGAACATTACGTTCATAAGTCAAGAATGGACCCTATCAATCAAAGACTCCAAAGAGGAGAGAAGATGGTAGGTCAAAGACTTGTCAAAGCAAAATAACACGTGTAATTAAAAACGTTCAGATCGCCACAGATACCAAACACCAAATGCGCTGATGAGATAAATCTTATTAGCAAGGACGTGGGACTGATCATCACACGATCCACTAAAACTACTCCCCCACTACTCCGAATAAACGACAGACGGTTAAAACAACGATTATAAAAGGAAACCAAACGCGAAAGGACGAGGGCACCTAAATCTAGAGAATAACTAGTTATTATTCACTTATTCCTTTGTAAACCTCATATCATTTTACTCTCTTGTACTCTGCTTATTTGTTATACGAGAAAGTCTTGTTCTCATTTCTTTGGCGAACCTACTCGGTATCCCGGAGATCTTGGGAAAAATATTGTTTCGCCATTTTTACAGGTTAACACTAACAATGTAATTCTCTAGATTTTTAATTAATTAAAGTATAATTTAATTTATAATGTATAGTTATCACTTATAATGTTGTTCGTATATTTGTCGTAAAGTTTTTTTTTAACTCATGAATGAACATTCAGTTTACATATTAATATATTTTTAAAAAAATTAACTTTTGAATAATTTTGATCTATCATTTAAATGTACTTTTTATACGGAAATAGGTGTTTTTGTGAAATCACACAAAAAAAATATTTTTGTAAGGTTTCGGAAGGCACAAAGATGCCTCATGAAAGTGCCGTGTTTTAGTGGGGCAATGAAAGCACTCTAATAGAAGTGGTAATTCTAGTTCCTTATGTTGTCCATGATGTTAATAAAGAGAATGATGTTACTGTTTTTAATGAACCAAATAAAATTACGGGTCACTTAGGTAAGTAGCTCAAAAGTCCATTCTCTTTCTGTAATATTAATTTTTTTTAAGGAAAAATGACATATTTGGTCCCTCAACTTAAGCACTTGTACCAATTTGGAGCTTGAATTCAAAAAGTTGCGACGTTAGTTCCTTGTGATCGTAAGTGATAATTTTAGTCCTTCTGTTTGTATTGGAGTTAAATTACACAGTTTTTTAATACAATTTTAGTCCTTTTGTGATAGTAAGTGACACAATTTTAGTCATGTTTATGGTAAGTGATACAATATTAGTCCATTGTAATAGTTGAAAATCGTGTAATTTAACTCCAAGGTAAACAGAAGGACTAAAATTGTATCACTTACCATCATGAGGAATCAACGACGCAGCTTTTTGAGTTCGGGCTCCAAATTGTTACGAGTGTCTAAGTTGAGAGACCAAAAATATCATTTTTCCTTTTTTTAACTAAAGTTTTGTGGGCTATATTTTGAAGCAATTAAGTTGTATTTTGAAGTAAATTAAATTAACTTCACTAATTAACTATTTAACCTCGTTAAAATAGTAATGTCTTGAAACTTATTCTCTTAATACATTGAAACTCTTGTTAAAATTTGTAAAGTCTTGAGAATTGAGTAACGACGACTTTTTCTTGCTAAAACTATATTAATAAAGAGAAAATGAAGGCAAAAATATTCGATGTTTTTGGAGTGTAGCACTTATGTTTTGATTATGTCGAAGTGTTGATCAAAGTACCTAAGTTCATAATTTTATTCAACTCTTGCGCGAATTGTACTAAAATTGGATTAGTTAGCACATGTCAAAATCCGGTGAATTCAAAAAATTCAATCAATTTATCATGCTCGACTTCGCCTTTAAATCCCAAGCTCGGAGATTTTGAGCTCTATGTCGCTAAGGGCGTTCGGTTGGCGAGGATGGTAGCGCAACTTGCGCCAAAGTACGTGTGGTCATGGGTGGCGCCAAAAAATATGAATATGTGAAACGTAAAGATATTGTTTTTGGAATTTAGAGAAAGAGCGGAAAGGAGTTAAGGAAAATAAGATTTTGGTGGTGAATTGAGTGTGAAGTTGAGAGAGAGAGAGAGAGGGACCTTGTTAAAATTATTAACATTTTATAATATATTTTTGGAAATCTAGGCACCTACTTATTATTAATTAAATTTATATAATTTATTTACAAATATAAATATATATATATATTATTAAACGCGAAACAAATCTTTGCTAACTGCTACATTAATTTTATAAAAATTTACTATACACTTTTTTTTAAAAAAAAATATTGGAAGGGGTAACCTCATTCATTCAAATACATAGAGTTGGAATCGGCTCTAATACAATTTTCAACCAAAGAAAGGAAAATATTGTTCCAACAAACTAAATCCTCCATAACAAGAGCATATTTGATAATACTATGAGCTATACCATTACAAGTTCTACGAAGAAACCAGAAATCACAAAATGAAAAGACAATAGACGTCTTAATAATCTTCGAAATGACGATACCCAACTTATTTGTTGGGGGACCTTGAAATTGACGAAGTTGACCACCGTAGCACAATCGGATTGAATACTGATTCTAGCACAACCTTTTCCGGATGCCACGTAAATGCCTCGAAAGATGACCATGGTTTCCACCAAGATCAAGAGGTCTATCAAAGAAGCAAGAGTAAGGCACCAAGACTTGTCCAACATAATCCCAAAGCACACCACCTACGCCTAAACCTGGCTTACCGGAACGGAACGGTACCGGAAGGTCTGTTCCGCTAGGCTTAAACACGGAAGGCGGGAGTCCCGATTAAAAAACCGGGACCGAGAGGTAAACTCCCGTTTTTTAGGTACCGGGAGGTGGGACTCCTGGTTCCTTCCAGTTAAAAAAAAATTATAGGCCGTCGAATGAGAGTCCTGTTTTTTTCACTACCAATAGTCCATCGAGATGGTACCGGTAAGTGCCAATTTTAACCGGGACCAGGACTTCCATCCCGTTTCCTACCAAAAGTCCCACCAAAACGGTACCAGAACTACCGGTAAGCCAGGTTTACCTACGCCACGCTTCAAACCATTAAAAAGAATCTAAAGTTATGGAAAAGTATAATTTCCATTTTTCCTGTCTTATTTATTTCCCCCTTCCTTTAAAAAGGATTGAATTCCACGCGCTAGATCGAAAAAGCCGCGATTGGTCATTTAAGACCAGATAAAAGACAGACTGCGTTCCATACCACGTCTCGCTCTTGACTATTGAGTTAAATTATATAAAAATAATAATATCATCTTAAACACACAGCTCTAGTCACAGTACTTTTCACGTGCCTCTTCTTCTTCTTCGGTACTTCTTTGGGTTCTCTGGATAGAGAGAGAGAGAGAGAGAGAGAGAGAGAGAGAGATTTGTTGATGAGATTGGGCGGCGAAAATGAAAGGAGAAGGGAAAATGGTGTTCAAGTCTAGGATGAAATGGGTCGGCTTGGCTGGGCTGTTTCTGTCGCTCATCTCTCTCTTCGTTCACTTTCTTCTCGCAAGATTCACCTTCAATGGAGTCTCCGACTACCAGTCCACCATCACCATCTTCTCTAGACGATTCGTTTCGCAGGACTTCTCCACAACAGTGAGTAAAGATCTATTTTAAACTCGTTAAAATTTATTCTAACTATACTTTTTTCGAAATTCTCATTTTATAATCATATAGCAAATGGGCTTAAATGGAAAACGAAAATGAAAAGAACACTTGATTTTTCATCTTTTTGTTTTTACCGGATCTTCGGTGGACTAATGTTTTAGTGAGAAAAAAAGAACACATATGAAAGTTTCTCCATTTTTACGTGGATCATGTGTTTGTGTATGTATCCGTGTGTGTCCATTTATCTTGTATGGTTGCTGTCTGCTTATGAATAATGAGCAAATATTAATTGTTTTATTCTTATTATTATTATTCTGATGGGATTTAAAAATGGCGTGGCTTAGAGTCGGTTGTACAAGAGGCTTTGGGGACCAGTACGGCAGCTTGAATCTTTGAGCCCTGATTCAAATCCCAGAAGATACTATCCTGGTTACACCCTAGATCTCATTCTCTATTTAATTCTCAATGTTTTTACAGTGGTGAAGTTTTTGCCACTACAACTTTGAACTAAAAGAAATATTTGGTTTTCACCTCTAGTTAAGTTCATCTGAATTGCTTTTCTTGAGTTTGAGTCAATAGTTTCTCACATTTTGGAGATGGAATTATTTATAACGAGGCTTGAATTTTGTGTGCACTGTAACAGATCCGACTTCACATACAAATGGATTTATCTTTGTCAGAATACAAGGAGGTTTCCATGAGATCAGAAACTCTGTAAGGTTCTTTCAATATTCATTTCATTGTTTTTTTCTTCTCTATATTGCAATTGTCTTTATCAATTTATGTTTTCTGCTCACAGATTGCGGATGTAGTCGTTGTAGCTCGGCTTCTGAACGCAACCCTGGTTATCCCCGAGATTCTCTCTGCCACAAGTAGTAAAGGAATCAGGTATGCTTTAATTCTTTTGTTTTTCATTCATTCAGCGCCGTTCCTCATTGTGTATTTATGATATTGCCCCAATTTGTTAATGTCGTGTTGCTCGTGAAGCTCTGAGTTCAAGAGCTTTGCTTACCTGTACGACGAGGATCAGTTCATGGCGGCTTTGGCCAAGGACATTGTGGTCGTGAAAGCTCTTTCGAAGCAACTCAAAGAGGAGAGAAGGAAAAAAAATATCCCGGCCTTCAAAGTTCCGTTTGCTGCTTCTCCCTATTATTATCAGCACCGTGTTCTTCCTATCCTCAAGAGGCACCACGTCGTCGAATTGCTCATCTCCCAAGGTGGATGCTTGCAGGTAAATAATTAATGATTAACTAGTACATTTCTCTTTGAGAGGTAATAGAATATGGATATAATATTTATATCTGTGTATGAGAAAATGGTTTTATTAATGTATTAAAGTGTTATGTGTGGCTGGTATGTAAAACTATGTTCTACTTTTGTATCTTAAAGTGTCTCTCTTTGGCTCAATCAAACTTAGGCGATTCTCCCACCGAATCTAGAAGAATATCAGAGGCTGAGATGCCGTGTCGCATTCCACGCCCTTCAGTTTCGACGTCAAGTCCTGGAACTGGCGAACAGAATCTTACACAGGTCCGAGCAATCCCTATATGTATAGATACATACATATTATGTCACTCATGTCATGGTCTGAAATTGCGTTAGGTTACGAGAGCAAGAACTCCCGTTTATCGCATATGACCCCGGGATGACGAGAGACGCTCTAGCACACTATGGCTGCGCGGAACTCTTTCAGGTATTGCTGGGTTTTGCATCGATGAGATGTGTGTTTGTGTGGTTTCCTGATGAGGCTCCTTTTGCAGGACGTGCACGCGGAGCTGATCCAGCACAGGCGAGCGTGGATGATAAAACGCGGGATAGTCAAGGACAAGCTTTCGGTGAACTCAGCAGAGAGACGAGTGAACGGGACGTGCCCACTAACCCCAGAGGAGGTAGAAGTGTGTTTTTTGCGTTGAGATTTATTTTTCTAAAGCAGCTTTTTGCTGCGGGTGGAGTTCGAACCCTCGAGCTCCTAACTAGAAGTCACATGGTATTACCAGTAGGCTATCCTAGCTACCATGGTGGAATGGTTGTTGTTAAAGAAGAAAATTTGTGTAGGTTGGCATTGTTCTGCGAGGGTACGGGTACTCGTGGGACACGATCATATACGTGGCTGGGGGAGAGATCTTCGGGGGGCAGAGGACGATGATCCCGCTGCGGGGGATGTTTGAGAACGTGGTGGACAGGACGGCTCTGAGCACGGCGTGGGAGCTGAGCAGGGTGTACGGGCGGGAGGCGGAGCTGGAGGAGCGGGCTGCGAGCGCGGGGACGGGGGCGGAGGAAAATGAGGTGGACGCGTGGAGGCACGCAGGGCCGAGGCCGCGCCCCCTGCCCCCGCCCCCGGCGAGGCCCAAGTCCTACAACCTCGAGGGGTGGTGGGGGTGGGTGGCCGAGAGCGACAGCGAACCCGACATCACCCTCCTCGAGCTCCGCACCAACGCCCACAGGCTTCTCTGGGAGGCCGTTGACTACACCGTCTGTCTCGAGGCCGACGTCTTCCTCCCCGGCTTCGACCGCGACGGTAAGGGCCACCCCAACCTCGCTAGCCTCCTCATGGGCCACCGTGCCTACCGCTCCCCTTCTTCCAAAACCTACCGTCCCAACAGGTACCCAATTCAACCCTTCTTCCATGCCCTACTTTTTCTTTTCTTTTACACCTCAGATTCAACTCAACCCTCTTACCATGGGACCCAAATGCCTACTTACAGGAAAGATATCCAGTTTAACCCTTATACCATGGTACCCAAATGCTTACTTTTTTTTTCTTTTATAGGGAAGAGATTCAATTGTAACCCTTATATAATGGGGCCCGAATGCCTACTTTATTTTTTCTTTTACAGGAAAGAGATTCAGTTCAACCCTTTAACATGGATCCCAATATGCCTATTCTTTTTTCTTTTACAGGAAAGAGATTGTGAAGCTTTTCGAAGACGTCCGCCACCATCTTTATCTCGCGAACCGTACTTGGCTGGCTTCGATCCGCAAGCACTTTGCTGAGACATCCATCCAAGGATTGTCAGACTCGAAATCCAAGTTCTTCATATCGCACCCGCTCCCAGAATGTTCTTGCGACTCTCGGGCCTCGTCTCCTCCTTCGGCGTCTCAACTCCTCTCTACTTCCCTCAGTGTCGTCCACCCCTGCCCCGCAGCCATGGATGGTGATTTGACCCTGCCTTCCAAAGAAAAGGAATCAGAAGAAGAGGAATTCTCCGACGAAGACGATTCGGCGCTGTTGTCAGGGCTGTTTGTTGACCAGGAGAGTGTGACCCCCACCGGGGAGTCCAGCGGCAAAGAAGAAGCTCCCTTGGACGATCAAGAAGAGCTCGAAGCCGGAGAGCGATGAGTATATATCGTACACGCTCACTCAGCGCAGCGGATATACATACATATATATATATATATATATATATATATATATATATTTACAAAACGACGATGATGATGCTACATTGTCATTGGCGATGCTCTGAGGTTCATCTGAGGACTAGACAGATATGCAGCAGATAGAATCTCAGAACCGCAAGTGCCTTAAGAGTCAAGTTAAGATTATGAACTTTCGAAAAAGTTCGAGTCTTTTTGTAATTCTAGCGTTTTCCTCAACCAATATTTGATTGTAACTAACATGACTTTAATTTTCTTTCTAAGGTAGACTTAGGTTGTAAAGTAGGTATAGTATAGGTATGATTTATTCGTAATAGTTATAGCAAAGGGTCGTAATTACTTTCTCAGTGTAGTAAAAGCTTCTTGACATATTGGTGGTTGTTTTTCTTTAAAGAATCAAAAGATTGGTGACTTGATATCATTTATACACGTGGATTGTCAAACGTAAATACTAGCGAACAAGTATTCATTAATATTTTTAAGGATTGAAATGCTCTTAAATAGGTGATATAAACATGATTTATTTGTAACTCCTAATTTGTGATTGAGGTAAGCTAAGCGTACTGGTGTATGATAGAATAACTTTAATGTACAAATATACAACAAATTTGTTGGACAGTAAGTGGCATGATTTGTTTGCCAAAACAATTTTGTTAAAGTTATCCGTGTGACAAGAATATATTCAAGACCTTATTTATTTGTTTTAGTTTGTTCTCTCGACTAACGTAAATATGAAACTTCATTTTTCCATGTTAAGCATATATTGTGCATATAATATCGGATATTTGGTCTCCTAGTCGCCAGAGATCTAAGCTCTGACCTAATGAAGGTCTTCCCGGTGGAGTAATGTCATTGACTTAAATTAGTCTTTTTTTAAGGCAAGTAGGCTGAATGCACTTATTCAAAACTAAATCCCAAAAGTAAAGCGTTCCGAACACGGGTCGGAACATCTCGAATCACGCAAAAATCAAGATCATTCAACCTCCAAGCCCAGCGATAAACTTCATAGGCGCCGACATTAAGGTTTCTAGGAATCCAACGAAAATAATAGAGTGAAATTTAATAATTTGTAGTAAAATATCCAAAAATAAAATTCTAAGAAAGATATTTGCTATTAAATGTAAATTATCCATGATCGATTGGCTATCACATTCGATCCGAATACATGTAAGATTTTTAAATTTAGTCAACACTCCGCCTCTTCAGCTGATTCTGCCACCATATTGCTTCTACATATCTAGCTCTATGAGAAGTCCCTACTATTGGAATAATAGGTATAAAAATATATTTTATACCTAGTGAATGCTTTTTGGCTAAATATTTGAGTGGGGTTCACTCATCGAAATTGGATAATTTCTCATATTCTTATTCCTCACTGTGACGGGTATAAAATTGAGTATTGATTTTCCAAAATCATGTTTATAATGAATGAGAAATTGATGCTTTAAAAATGCTAAAAATTACACATGTTATGTTTTATTTAAAGAAGTGTGAATAAGTAGATAGACTTGGTAGTGTATTGAAAACTCTCACAGTGGTTGAGAATGTGTGTTGGTGAAGTTTTTATAAAAAATTCTCTTCCTTAAGGTGACATCTAAGTATAAGGGAGGAGATTGTGGATGGGTTAACACTAAACTCTCGCGCGCACAACATACACGCCATCGCTGGACCGGGGCTGGGCCTAGGTTTGGATCTTAGATCTTGACAATTTGGGTTCTTCTTGGGCTTTCGGGCTTCCGGGCCACCACACCAACAACAACTCTTCCTTCTTTGAACGCCCGCGTTTGTCGGTGAAACAATTGCATATCAGACACGAACAATCGTTCTGATACCATTGGTTGGTGAATCCAGTTCATATCGGACACGAACAATCGCTTAAATACGACTTGTGGGTGATTGATTCACATAAGCAACCATATTAAGTGCGGAAAAATATTAATTACACTCACAATAGCCAATTAAATATGATGGTTATGAGAAGATTTACTTTATTAATTAGCAATGAAAAAATTATCAGCAACCGATATATGAGAAGAATTTTTATCAGAATACTTACGAGGTTTAGATCTGCTACATAATGCTCCGATCCAACGCGTGCTCCGTTTTCGTCTGAATCGAGTACATGATGAGACCGTAGTATTTCAAAACGTAATTTTCGAGACAAATAAGAAAGATGAGTGAGCACAATCGATATCTCACTATAACTCGAAATTAGGCAATTCGGGATCTCACTCCTATTTTTTAGGAACATAATTTGCAATTACAAGGGATGAGAGAATAAAATAATCGGCCAAGAAAGAGAGGGAGTATGGCCGAGAATTTCATAGAGGAAATGGCTTAATTTTTCCCTTCTCATCAATACCTATTTATTGCATGTAGATGGAAATAACCCCTAAAAGATTTTTCTCCTTTTTAAGAGACATTCTCTCCTTCTACGAGATATTCTCTCATTCTAGAGATATTCTCTCATTCTAGAGATATTCTCTCATATGAGAGATTTTCACTCATATTGGATTTAATTTGGGCCATTAGATCTCAACCAGTGAATCTACAATCGCTCTCATCCATCATATCAATATCTATGGAAGAAATTTTCTCTCATTTGATTTAACAAAATAGAGAAAACCTACGGGAGATTTTCGACCAATCATAGGGCATATCCCTAGGGGGATTTTCGGCCAACCTTGTGCCAAGCCCAACCCAAAGATTTCCAAGCCCGTTTCCTTAAAATCTAATTAATTATTTATTTACTTGATCCAATAATAAATAATTATGATATTAACATTTATTTAACTATGCAAATACCCATTTTCCAGAATTAATGTTGTCAATCACCATTACAGCAATTGCGATTAAATAATCTTTAACATTATTATTCGAAAGTTCTTATCCGCCTTTATCAGCCGAATCGGAGACTATGGACCTAGTAGTAGAAGATTAACGAACTCGACGAAAAAGATGATATAATCCTATCTCTTTTTCATCGATTCGTCTAGTCTTGATAAATACTCCACCATGTAATCCAAGACCGAACCATTCTTTAATACTAAAATTATATTTACTCATCGTGACAGAGTTGTTGGAATCGATCTAAGATTTAACAATTAATTACCCTTTCTTGATTTTTGTTCTCCTATAAATAGAGTCTCACATAGAGATGTGAAAAGAAGCATTCTATATCTTGTTCTCTATTCTAACCGACCAGTCTCTCTCTCTAGAAATTCCTTTTAATTTTGGCATCTAGAGCCTCACTTGATCTGGAGAATTAGCTTATGATCCAAGAATTGTTCTTGGTTCATATTGTTTAATTGTGACCACACACAAGTCTTTCAAACACTCTATAGACTCTTGTAATGAAAACCTTAGGTTTCTCGAGTTCAAGACTAAGCGTGAAAAAATCGAGCCAAGGAAGTAGATCAACCTTTCTCAAGACGCTTCAGTTTGAAGATACAAGAAAGGTAAGTATTCAAGTACTTTAAATAATGTTTTTTAATTTATAACATGTTCATGCACTTTGCCTAGGTTAGTAAAATTGTTTACTTGTAAAGAATTTTTACATTTCGCCATTAATATGATTAATGATAATTTTTCTTAGCCCTAGACCTATTCCAACAGAAGCTTCGAGTGATTAAACGGTTTTATCTCGAGGTTCAGAGAATCACAGGTCTTGTTTTCTTTAAGGCATCAAGAATAAATCATATAGTCTCAACTCTCTATATCACAAGATAAGATATCCCGATTCATTCAAAACAATCAATACTCAGGTTCGATTTCCCTATCGATTTTTAGATTGCGAACTATTATTTAAACTAGTCACTAGAGGGTATCTTGTCAAGTCTTTACTTAGCACCCCTTTCGTTGATGACAGTTTCAGATCGTAGCAAATATACATAAATACAAACTTAATCAAGAATGAATATTTAATTTTATTTAATGTTTCAGCAAAACGAAATACAAAATTATTTATAATGTCTAATATCTCCTTTATAGGCACCAATGCCATCAAACTGCCACTTGACTCAAAGGAGATGCAAATGATCCTTCAGTCCCAATCCTTCTAGGTGTCCCTCGAAGACTTTACTCTTTAAAGGCTTCGTGAATGGGTCAACAAGGTTGTCCAACGTTGAGATCTTCATTACTTCAACGTCTCCGCTGTGAACGATATGTCTCACCAGGTGATATTTATGTTCTATGTGTTTCGAGCGCTTGTGGCTTCTTGATTCCTTACAATTGGCAACAGCTCCATTATTATCACAACAAAGTGTGATAGGCTCACTTTCACTTGGAACTACTTTCAAGTACATAAGGAATTTCCTCAGCCACACATCTTCCTTTGCAGCTTCACAAGCTGCCACATACTCGGCTTCCATGGTCGAGTCAACAACGCAAGATTTCTTGATACTCCTCCAAACCAACGATCCACCATTCAGGGTAAGCACAAACCTTTATGTGGACTTACTGGAATCCTTATCCGCTTGAAAATTGGAGTCATTATATCCCGTCATATACAGGTCACCACCTGAGTATGCAATCATATAGTTTCTCGTTCTCCGGAGATAATTGAGAACATGCTTGACAGCAACCCAGTGCTTGGGTCTAGGGTTCAATTTGAATATACTCACCACGCCCATTGTGTAACAAATATCTGTCCTCGTGAAAATCATGGCATACA
Source organism: Urtica urens (assembly GCA_958296335.1). Classification (NCBI taxonomy): domain Eukaryota; kingdom Viridiplantae; phylum Streptophyta; class Magnoliopsida; order Rosales; family Urticaceae; genus Urtica; species Urtica urens. The sequence continues at coordinate 4,001,945 of OY282525.1, forward strand.
TGAGACTTCCTACGGCTAAAGCATATGATATATGTCTCATGTCCTCAACTTCTTGAGGAGTCTTGGGAAAATGCTCATTTGAGAGATGCACTTCATGTCTGAAAGGTAGGTGTCCTTTCTTAGATTCGTTCATACTGAAGGGATCCATGATCTTATCAATATAAGATGCCTGAGATAATGCTAATTTCCGGTTCTTCCGATCTCTGAAGATCTGTCTCCCCAGAATGTAAGCCGCTTCTCCTAGATCCTTCATCTCAAATTTCTTTGACAGCCAAATCTTAACCTCTGATAACTTTCCTGTATCATTCCCAATGAGTAGTATGTCATCTACATACAAGACTAAGAAGACCACCTTTCCATCATTTTATCATCTTATAAACGCATGGCTTATCTACTGACTGAATAAAGCCGTAGCCTTTTACAGTCTCGTCGAATCTGATATGCCACGATCTAGATGCTTGCTTCAATCAATAAATAGACTTCAGCAACTCACAAACCTTGCCCACTTGGCCTTTCCAAATGAACCCGTCTGGTTGAGCCATATAAATTCGCTCGTTAAGATTTTCATTCAGAAATGCAGTCTTGACATCCATCTGCCAAATTTCATAATCTAGGGCGGCAGCAATGGATAAAAGAGACTAGACTAATTGGTGAGATATTAAGCTATAAAGATCTCATGAACCAGCTTTGTGAAGTTCTCATAGATATAGAATTCATGTACAAGATTACTGAAATGCAATCTATATCACCCAAGGAATTAAATGTCGCGGTATTTCGACGAAATTGCGCCGAAATGTCGGTTTTTTCAACTTACCGGTACAAGCACGTCGTTTTTTCGTTTCGCCTCATAATGGCGTCGTTTTTTCGCCGAAATGACGCCGACATTTCGGCCGTGTCGTTTCGTCGTTTTTCGGTCACTTGGGGGTATAAAACATCAGAAAATCGCGACATTTCGGAAGAGATTTCGTTGAAGAAACCCTAAAAACAATCGGTGGACGGCTCAGTGTGGATCGGCGACGCGACGACGAAATTACCAGGTATGCCGACATATTTCGACTGCTGTAGTGTAAAAACAACATTATTTCCGTCATACCGGCGCAATTTCGCCGGTATTTCCACTGTTTTTCCGTGGATCTGTTGCGGTACGTATGAAAGTAGGTTTATTCTTGTTGAACCGATTTTATTTGTAAAATGTTTGTGAAATAGAAAATGTTTGTTTTGGTTATGTGAGTAACATATAATTTTTTCAGATTTTTTCGAAGTCATTTAGAGAGAATACCGTACGTAAATATCAGATATGGGTGATATGAGATTGTTTTGGTTATATGAGATTGTTTGTATATGAGATTGTTGAATTGAAGTATCAAGTATGAAGTTCATGACGTTTTGAATACAAAATAAAGCTACGTTTTTCAACAATTTTAGTATTGAATATTAAATTTGAAACCGAATATGTATTGTTGTAGGAAAATGGCGGATGAAGGAGTACGTAAGTATTTTACGAAAGTAGCCGGGACATTAAATCATTTCACTTGTAACTATTGTGGAATGACGACAAAGGGAGGTGGCGTGACGCGAATGAAACTTCATTTGAGCGGAAACGATCCAAAAAAGAACGTGAAGCGTTGCGATAAGTGTCCTCCAGAAGTGAGGGATGAGATGCGTGCACTATTACAGGAAAACGAGATGAAAAAGAAAAGCAAGGTAGCCATGGAGGAGAATATACGGAGAGAAATGCGTTCTACCCTCGGTCCAGTTGACGAAGAAGGAGAGTACGAGGTTGACATGGAACGTGAGTTGTACAAGACAATGAAGAGAAGCCGACAAGAAGCGGCAGCAGATACTTGGAGATCCGGCCCTGGTGGTGGTTCGGCTTCTCAACGAGACCTGGGAAGTGGGAGATCCGGCCCAGTTTCACCATCGCTGTATCGATCCTCTAGTGCACGTCAACCAGAAATTAGTCCCGAGACGAAGACGTCGTTGAAGAAACGTCTTGGAAAGATTATAAGCCGCTTCTTCATACACGAAAGCGTACCGGCGAACAAGGTGAAGTCGCATCATTTTAAGAATATGATGCACGAAGCGGCCGAGATTGGTAAGTTGTTATGTTTTGTTGATTTATGTCAACGTTAAAGTTAATCTAATTCTTGTTGTTTTTTTTTCATTTTGTAGGCCGTGGGATTCCGTTACCTTCTCCGTACGAGGTTCACAACACTTATCTCAAAGAAGAGGTAATGGAAGCACAACGATATGTGGACGAGCAATGACCAATTTGGGAAGAGTATGGATGCACCATAATGTCCGATGGGTGGACCGGGCCAACGAGATTGAGTATTATCAACTTCATGGTGTATTCAGCCGGAAAGACTGTTTTTTTGAAGTCAATCGATGCGTCCGACCAAATCAAGAACTGGGAGTACATCTACAAGGCGCTTTGCGATGTAGTCAACGACGTTGGAAAGCACAACGTCATACAAGTCGTGACGGATAACGGATCGGCGTATAAAAAGGCTGGGAAGAAGTTGATGAGGAAGTTCAACTTGTATTGGACGCCGTGTGCAGCTCACTGCATCGACTTGATGTTGGAAGACATCGGGAAGCGTGATACCATTTCACGGGTCGTGAAGGACGCGAGAGAAATAACGAAGTTCATCTACAACCACGGGATAGTATTGTCAAAGATGAGGGAGCAAGGGGAAGGAGAGATTATTCGTCCAGGTCCAACACGTTTCGCCACCAACTACTTAGCTCTTACTAGCCTACGAAGCACTAAGGCCGGATTGAAACGGATGTTTAGCTCAGATTGGTGGGAAGCGTCGACGTTTAGTAATACTCCGGCGGGAAGATTTGTGGCATCCAGAGTTATTGACTCGACTTTTTGGTTACATCTTGATGGAGTTTGTAAGGTACGTGTTTTGTTATCAATATTAAGAATCTATTATGTTTGTAACATTTATTTGTTTTAGGTATTCGAGCCCCTGTACACCGCTTTACGCTTCGTAGATATTGAGGTCGTACCGACTCTAGGTTCGTTATATCACGTGTTCAACTTGATGAAGGCGAAGACGGAGAAGATTCCTAACAAACAGTGGGTTGTTGATATCGTGACCGAACGGTGGGAGAGACAACTTTGTCACCCCTTACATCAAGCCAGCTATTACCTGAATCCAAAATGTCAATACAACCCGGACATTCGCATGAAACCCGAGGATTTGACAGCCGTGACGACCGTGTTTGAGGTGTTGCACCCACACGATGATTGTTCCACCCTCGGAAATGAGGTATGATATTCTGTCGTCGTATATGGAAAGTTCAACTTTATAATTATATCTTATTTCTCAGCTCTTACGATTTCGCGACGCCCGAGGATTGTTCGGAAAGAGGTCCGCGGTTTCTAACCGTGACGACATGTCACCCGGTAAGACGACTTACATTGTTTTAATTCATAGTTCATACGATATGAAATGTTTGATTGTTTGACTGAAATGTATATTGTGTAGCGGAATGGTGGGCCATGTTTGGGATTGAGACACCCACGTTACGGAAGTTAGCCATACGAATCTTGTCCCAGACGTCGTCTTCTTCAGCGTGCGAACGAAACTGGAGCACTTTTGCTTTAATCCACACAAAGCAAAGAAATCGTCTAGCGTACAAGAGGTTGGAGTCACTCGTTTTCTGTACTTATAACATGAAGTTACAACTCCGAGATCGGAAAGATAGGTATGAGAACAACGAGAGGCGAGATCCATTGGAACTCCTTGAGGTGGCTATGCAGAGGATGGGTGAGCAGGTGGACGATGATATTTTGCTTGACTGGATTCGACCGGTTCACCTTGACGATGACTCTCAACAACCCGACCCGCAAGTGGCTTCGGAAGCTCGATCGGAAGGTATTGATGTGAGCCGAGTACTTAGTGAAGAGGTCGGTCTTACCTCCTCTGATGATGACGACGGCGGTGACGACGGTGGTGACGTTGGTGGAGGTGGTGGTGGTACAGTTACTGGCGATGTTGGTGCGGGTGGTAGCGGTAGTGCTCCTCGTCCACCGTATGACCCTTGGACTATGGAATCCGGCTATCAACCTACTCAAGATCAGGATCACGGAGCACGAGAGAGGTACTTTTCTCTTATTATGAGTGCATCAATTTATTTCTTATGCAAATTGAAATGTATTTTAGGACTACGGATGACTTCTTCGACTTCGATACGGAGGTTTACACTGGCGGTAGACAAGCGGCGCGTGATTACGACGTTGACTCTATGTCTACCCAATTCGGATCAATGTCGTTTGATCAAATGTCCACTCAATCACAAGAGAGTCAAGGTTCGTACTCATATCCTTACCCATACCCGTATCCATATCCCGTTGCCGTCGCCGTGCCCGTCGTTGAAGTTCAAGGAGCAATACCCGAATTCCCGATCCTTTGCAATGTCGTCGGGGGTGATCAATCCAACTACAACGCCCACGTGATCAACTACACATCTAACTACGCTAGCGACATGACGTGGTTGGACTATTGCAACTTACAAGCACGTACCGGGGGATTCTATCAACCACATCGTCACTCGAGTTATTATTGAATATTTTCACTTTCGAACTATTTAATGTTTGTATGAACTTGTGTGTGTTTGAATTTGAAGATTATTTATGTATGTTTTATGAATTTCATGACATTTTAATTATTGCTTATAAAGTTATAAGTATGTTTTTTATATTTCATATTTATTATTTCGCAACATTATTTCCGTCGCAATTTCCGTAAATTACCGCAATTTCCGTCGGCAACCGCAATTTCCGTCGCAATTTTTTTTCCAAATTTCCACATTTTTTCCGTCGCAATTTCCATCGGCCACCGCAATTTCCGTATTTTCGAGTCATCGGCACGTTACCGACGCGCGCAATTTTAATCGTTGATATCACCTCATGCTTTATTACTTGGATTGTGAATAAATGAACCACGCGGTATCCAAAATTAAGTAGCGACTTTATTTATATGAAATAATGTCAGTTGTTAGCTCGTCGTTAATACATTGTTTCTAACTTATTCACAAGTAACAAAGGAGTTGAGGAAATAACAGCTAGAAGAGTAAAATGGTAATTTTATAAATCTCATCTAGTTGATGATATTCATGAAGAGTAATCATTTGATAATATTCAGTGGATCCACTCATCACAAATAAGTAGATTTTTTGGTAGAAAATATATTCATTTGAACCGAGAGATTTTCAGTGTAAACTTTTTAGTGGAGTCAGTTGACGTTAAACTAGACATGGAAAATGTTGTGAGCTTTGAGTCCAAGAGTCCTAGTTAAAACTTTGTTCATTTGGGTCCATGAGGTCACTATCAAAAATCATTAGAGTAGAGTTTGTTAAACTAGAAGCTAAGTCAAAATAAATTCAATTGTTGAACTAGACGTATTTTTCGAAAATGGTCTTATGAGTATTTTTGTCCTTAAAGATAATTGATGTAAAATGTCAAAATAAGATCTTGAATTTTCTCAAAAATTAATTTAAAGTTACACGGCTGAAAATTGGTTTTCATGCATAGTCAATTAAATTTTTTGACATGTTATTGTATATGCAATAATGCGAGGGCTTTTCCGTAATTTGTTATGAACAAATTAGGAAGTAAATATGTGTGTGTAGACATCCATAGCCGGCCACCATCAAGGAAGAGAGAGAAATATCTTCTTCTATTTGGTGCATTATTGCATATTGGTAATTGTCCAAAAGAAAAGAGGAAATGAATTTCTTTAAAAGGAAACAAATGTGCTAAGTGAGGAAACAAACTTCCTTCACTTATGGCATAGGGTGGCCGACTATTTGGAAGAGAAAGGGAGGAGGAAATCAAATATTGTGTCATGAATACACAATAAAAACGGGTAATTACTCTTTCTTGTATTTCCTTCTCCTATAAATAGAGCCTCACATAGTGATGTGAAAATAAGTTTTTTGGTCTTGCTCTCTCTCTTCTAGCCGACCATGTTCCTCCCTCTCTCTCTAAAATACTCTTTTATTTTGGCACCTAGATCCTCACTTGATCTAGAGAATTAGCTTATGATCCAAGAATTATTACTGGTTCATATTGTTTAATAGTGCCCACTCACTAAACTCTTCCAATGCTCGAAGACTCTAGTGGTAGAAACTTTCGTGGTTGCTCGAGAATCCAAAGACAAAAGGCAGCAAGACAAGGGAAGGATCTTCATCCAAAAAGAGACTCCAAAATCAAGCAACAAGAGAAAGGTTATTATTCAAGTATTTTAAATATATATGTTCATGCACTTTGCCTAGGTTAGTAAAAATGTTTTACTTGTAAAGAAATTTTATATTCCGCCACTAATGTGTTAATGATAAATTTTTCTTAACCCTATACCTATTCCAACAGTGAATTCACTAATTTATCGATTAAGTCGGTTTTGGTAACAGCTCTAACTACAGGTTAGTAATAAAACTCATAATCTCACTTCTCCAAAAATATTCACTAATCTCTCTCGAGTTTTAGGAACCTAAGTATTTGACGAACTTTTACCTCTCGGCTTGGATCCTATTAAAACAAACACTCGCATTAAGCCCGGAATCCCAAATGATCACACTTACCTCCTATCCTATATCTAGTTTTAGGAAGGTGAATGATGGGTAGGTAGAGCACGCTCGTTTATCTCCTCTCATTCTCTAAAGTCGCCTAAAGTTTCCTAAATAGGTAACTAATCTACTTAGAATTTACACATAACCAACCCCATTAAATATTTATACTAATCCAACTATAAAGTCGCCTAAAGTTTCCTAAATTTTGGCCAACCGAAATCAACTCCCTAACTACATTACATCCCCTAAATAATTTAGCCTAACATAATCTTGAACAAACGCAACATAATAAAAATGAGTAACAACAACAAAACCAAAAACAAGCTAGACATTGATTATTAATCTAAACTACCACAATACAATATAAGTAAAATCAAAACAATTTCAACAAAATCTATCAAATAAACTAATCTTCGACCTATCAAACTCAAATGCTCATAACATCCATTAATCAACCCAAATTGTAATATTAACCTAAATATGATTCAAAAACACTAATCAATTTAAGCTATCTAAAACAATGAAATGTAAATGGAGATATAGGTAAGAAAGAATTAGATAGAAGAGGATGAAAATGTGGTTGAACTTCTTCTTCTTCTTCTTCTTCTTCTTCTTCTTCTTCTTCCTCAAGAAAACCTTCAAAACTTCTAAGTTTCTCTCTCTAAAAAAGGCCTCCAAACCTCGTCTCCTTTTTCCCCTTTCGAAATAAATCCCATTTAGGTTTTAATGAGAGAGTTCAGACCTATTTCGACCGTTGGATGCAATCAAATGGTTGAAAATAAGTCACTTGAAAAGTTGTCCACGACGCCGACGCGACGTGTGGGAAGCTCCACGAGACGCGTGGCTGTTGGTTTCAGCCTCACAGGATGCGTGAGACTCACTACGCACGCGTGGAACATTACATGAGTTTCGGGACCAAGTTTTTCCTACGCGATGTGACGCGTAGGCCTTCACGCGACGCGTGGGCTTCCTTTTGCTGAATTCGTAAACTTTTTGTTGACTTTACTCATTATGTCCGAATTTGCTCGTTATTGCTCCAAAATGCTCATTTTTCGATCTTCTTTCGTTTCACACTCTCTTATATTTGAAAACACACAAGAATTACAAAATACTATTAAAAATACTAAGAATAAGTTACGATTCTAGTTTAAAAAAGTATAAATAAGTGTGAGTATATCACACTCATCAATATTTACAAAAAAATTATAAACCATTTAATATATTGAAAACACTAAACGTAAAAGTGAGTAAAGAGCTATTTTTTTTAAATTTATGTGAACTCATTCCAATCCAAATTCATGATTTAAGATGGAAAAATGATTTAACGTGGTATTTTAATTCGAATTTAAGTGGAGTTTAATTTGACTATTTTCAACTAGTAAGACTAGTCAGACTATCTGTCCAATTTATTTAAAAAAAAAAACATGAGATTTTGTTAATTATAACCTATTTTACGATAATTTATGTTCTCCTGTCTTTTGATTATCTTAAACCATTCAACAATAATTATTGTTTAATAAAAAAGTTAAGCATAAAGTTAATTAAATAAAACATTCGAAATTATAACAATCAAGGGTTCGTAAACGTTATGTTTACAATTATAAAGATAACACGATATTCAGGAGTTTTTCTTTTAATAAAATAAAAAAGTGAGGCATTGACAACTATTTACGCGTGTAAATATATAAACGTGATTATTTAATAACATTTATGAAATATAAATGATATAATAATGTGAAATTGTAAATATAATTATATATCACTCTAGCGTCTTTTGGTATCTGGGGTTTTTGGGGATAAATTTCACAGATGAGATGCAATAAATAATATTTAAATATAAAAAATGGTTGGTTTTTGGATTGAAGTTTTGGGGGTTATTATAGTGGAGAAAGACAAAGTAATAATAACAAATTAAAACTCGCTCTCTCGAAGAAGCGAGGTCTATCGCATACTCAAGAGTCAAGACCATTTGGAGTGACGTTTCTCGGACCGGAATTTCGGAGCTCCACATTCTCATATATTTTCATCGGAATTTTCTTTTGTTTCTGTTTTGTTTTCATTTTTGTTTGGAGCTTAAGATTGTCAGTGGAGGGAGAGAGAGAGAGAGAGAGAGAGAGAGAGAGAGAGAGAGAGAGAGAGAGAGAGATGGTTGAGTCTTCGAAAGGCCATCTCGAGGAATTTGAGGACGATGAAGAAGTTGGGACTAACAGAGGTTTGCGTCGCTATCTCAGAGAACTCCATTTCGTTGTTGTTTTGATGATGATGGGTTTAGTAATTCTAGTCCTTTTTGGTTGGCAAAAATTTTATAATTTTTGGATTCGGACTTATTGCAGGGAAGAGCAGAGAAAAAAACAGGTCAAAGCATTCCGAGACCGAACAGCGTAGAAGGAGCAAGATCAACGAGAGGCATAGCTTTATTTATTTTTTCTTTTCATTTTTTTGGTTTTACCTAAGCTGTTGGATGGAACGATTCTAAATTTATACCTGTTTATTATTATTATTATTTTTATTACAATTTATAGTGTTATTATAGCTATTACTGCTTTTGTAAATCTTTCTTGCTTTGTGATTTTCGTTTTTGTCGTTTTCAAGGATTTTTTTTGTTGAACCAGATTTCAGCTTCTGAGAGACCTCATACCTCTAAATGATCAGAAAAGAGACAAAGCTTCATTCTTGTTGGAGGTTTACAATCTCTCTTTATGATCTTTGTTTTTTGATTTCAGATTATTATTTTCATACTCAGTGATTTGGTGTTCTATATGTATGTGTTTTTATGTGCAGGTTATAGAGTACATTCAGTTCTTACAAGAAAAGTTGAATACATATGAATCTCCATACCAAGGTTGGAGTTCGGAGCCAAGAAAATTGATTCCCTGGGTAATTACTTTTACTATTTGATTCCTATAATTTAGTTATTTTTAGATTTAACATATCAAGTCGTCAATTTTTAAGCTTAAAAACCAGGCTTCTATGAGGTCGTTGGATAAGAAGGTAACTATGGAAGAAAGAAATCGTAACTGCAATAGAAAAAGAAAAAAGTTTGAGTTTGTTGGTTTTAGTAAGCATGTACTTTCATTCCATAATAATTAAAATGTTTCAAAAGTTAAAGCGAAAGGCTATACTCGTATATGTACTGTTCCTTTTGAGAAATTTGCTTTCGTGTTCTGTATCGTATTTTTCAGCTGAATATACGAAACATTAGATTTGGACTTCTTGTGTGACTTTATATAATTTACGATGGACGTGTAAGAAACATGGTTAACGCTGTTCACAATTTTGTTTGCGACAGAAAAACGATCACATAGGTACAGAAGGGTTTTCCGATGTGGATCAAATTTCCAAAAATGGAATGGACAGACAACATAGCACCACCGTGTCTCCTTCAACAATGCTTCATAATCCTCAAAGCTCACTGGAACCCGATATTGGCTCTGCTATGGTCTACAAAACTTTGGATCACCTTTCTGGATCAGCCTCGCTCTCGGGTCCTCTCTCCGTGCAACAATCGAACGTGTTTGGTTTACCATCCCAAACTCTTAGGGAGTCCGGTTCTGGTATTGCCCCCGTGGATCCTGAGTCGTGGCAGGCTGGGAACTCATCTGTGTTTGTGCCAAACAACACGCCAACTAGTCGAGAGGAAATAAACGAACCAGTTGGAATTTCAAATTCCTTATCTCGAGGGTGAGAATATGTTTGAAACTTAAAGCATTTACTTTTTTGTGTCATTTGAGAATTCCGTAAAAATTTGAATTTTTTTCCTAAAATGTCACTTTCACCAGTGTAATTTCCCATTTCTCTTAAAATTATTTTGATCCTATTTCCCTTAAAAATTATTCTTTTAAGAGTTTGCCACTAAAAAATAGTTGAATAGACAATAGTATACACGTTAAATCAATCTTTTAACACTTTCAGCCATCCTCCTTTTTACTCACAGCGTTTAGAAAAATGATCAATACTTGGTTTCAAACCCATATTCTCTCTCCACTCAATAAAATTATTATTCTTTTAATAACCGGGGAGAAAAAAAGAGGGCTGAAAGTGTTAAAAATTAATTTGAAGAGTAAATCGTCTTCTTAACTATTTTTTAGTGGAAAATTTGACATTTTTTTTAAGGAACATGGGAAAAACAGTGGTTGATGCTTGCACTTTAGACAATTTCATTTTATTTTGAAAGAAAATACTTCAAGTTCAAGTTCAAGTATTTTACTGGTAAATACTTCAATTTTAAAAACACAGTGCCTGTTGAAATTTTTTTTCTTTGGAAATGTTAGAGCTATCGTTTGTCTCGATTCCTTTTAAATACTTCAAGTTTGTCGTTATTGCTCTTAAAAAACACCTGAAAATGGAGTAGGCACTGTCAGTCTTGAAAATGATTATCTTGTGTCTTATGGTTTAATTTTTTGTTTATTGTTGAAAATGTGGAAAATAAACTGAGTAGTCAGTGCCAGTGTTTGAAGAATGGCTATCTGCTGGAGCTATTATTTGTCTCGATTCATTTTACATAATTTAACTTTATAATCATTGGTTAAAAAAACCCTGAAAATTGAGCGAGCATTGTCAGTTTCGAAAATTACTTTCTTGTATGTAAAAGATGTATATTCGGTTAATAAATTAATTTTGATTTACTTTTTGTTACCAAAACTCGGTTAAAATTAACTGTACGGTTAATTTTAACAAAATTTTTGCCCAAAATTAATCGTTCGGTTAATTTTAATCGAGTGTACTTCAATTAACCTAGGTTATCCAATTGTTTTTTTAGATTTATGTGAAAGATAATATTGGTTAACAATTAACATTTAACTGAAACCAATGGTGAACAATTAACTTTGGGTAACCAAATCTTCTCCTTTACTTGTGTGTTAAGGTATAATTTTTGTTTATTTTTGAAAATGTGGAAATAAATTGAGTAGTCACTTCCTGTTTTTGAAGAATGTTCATGTAGAAGTGTTCAGAGCTTTTGCTATCTATCTTGTTCCAGAACAAGTCAATTTATTTCAATTAAGGAAAACCCTGGAAAGTTGAGTTAGACAAAAATAGTTTTCTTGTATGTTAAGGTTTAGTTTTTGTGTACTGTTGAAAATGGGGAATTAATGTTCATGTAGAAATGTTCAGATCTTTCGTTGTCTGTCTCGTCGTTCCGAAATAAGTCAAGTTTCTCAATGCCGTTACCGTAAAAGAAAACCCTGGAAAGTTTAGCAGACACTGTCAATTTCAAAAATAGCTTTCTTGTGTTTTAAGCTACTATTTCGATTCTGTGAAAACGTGGAATATTGATTAAGTTAGTGTTGTTTCTTAAAGGGATGATGGAATTATCAGAAAAGCAAATCGCGTTTTGGCATTTTATGGGATGATAAAGTTGATTATAATCCTTTAGGTGAAAGATTATCAGAATCTGAGAATGGTATTGGTTCTTGTCTTAAGCAGGGTATTGGAAACTCTTACTCAGGCTCTTCAATCTTCGGGCGTAAATATGTCACAGTCCAGCATTTCGGTCCAAATTGATGTTGCGAATCCAACAGAGAATGGATTCACTTCAATATCATCTGGCTCAAAGGTTTTTTATTTTATTATTTTCAGGATTTAACCTTCTGATCCTAAATTATCTGAATCTTCATTGTCTATAGTGTTTGAGTTTTGATTTTGTGTTTCAGAATAATGTGAACGGGCCATTGGAGAATCAACAGAAGGCGAGTTCGAGAGACAAGTACGAAAGAGCGCATAAGAGGCTTAGAGTAGATCAATAAATTAATGTTTCTTTTTTTTGGGTTTCCTAATTTTGTTTTATCCTTTTCTTTCTTTACTTCTCTAGTTTGATTATTATCATTTTATTCTCTCTTTTTTTTTTCCTTCCCTTTTTGAGTGGTGGTTCTGGATGTTTGGACAGGTAATGTTTCTTCTTTTTCTACCAAATTGTACATGTCAATGCTTCTTAATCATGGATTAACAGTAACATTAACCTTAACCTTAACTTGAAGTAAGTTTCAATCACTCATCTTTGTTTGCACTTCGTAAACTACAATCAGAAGTCGATGAACAAGCGAAGCCAATTCTCTCTCGCATATTTGTAATCATTTATTTAAGGTGTTATTTCCTTTCTGATCTTGTCGTTTCTTTGTCACTTTCTTTTCAGAGCGTGGTTTGTGTCGATGGGTTGTTGTTCTGAACTAGTTTACTCGATTCTAGCATACAAGTATATAATATTACTATATTACACTGAACATTTTAATTGTGTGTTTTAACTTTCAAGTGGTTTGAAACAAACGCGCGCACTCAAAAAGTTTTATAATGTGTCATGACCAGATTTCAAGTGCCACCATTGAAATTGCTCTCTTTTATAGATAGACGTCTCGTGCTGAAGCCACCCATTATAGTATGTCGGTTGGTAAGTAATCTGTTATTAGGTCTGAATGTTTGGTGTTTTCCGTAGATTATAATGGATATAGATTATAAAATAAATGTTTTTATTTTGAAAAGACAAACCCCTCTTTTCGACAGGGAAGAGCCGACGAAGAAGAGGAGCCATGAGAATCTCCATTAATATCTTTAATGCACTGTTCCCGAATAAGGGTCGGAGAATCTCAAAGTTTACAAAAGCTATAGTCGTTGGTCGTCTTGGCCCATTGTGCTAATTCATGCAACCGCGTTTAGCCGACGAGGTACCCAAGTGAAGTGAAGTTCCTGAAAATGGGGATTTGATCTTCCTCTTCAAGCTAGACAAAGTTTGAAGTTTATCTCCTTCGATTATGATTTGCTTATTTTTCATAAATTTTGCTAATAACGTCCCCATAAGCATCGCCATCATTTCCGATTATGTCGCAAATGTTACCTTGACCTGGTCCTTCCAAATCCACAAAGGTTGTCCGTCACTATCGCGAGCAATGATTCCAACCGACGTTGCCTGTGAAGAGAATGAGCCGTCGACATTGACGTTAATCCAATTCTTGACAGGGGCTCTCCATGATGTCGGCGTTTGGTTTGGGATAAAAGGAATACGAGAAAGGTGGATGTTGATGTTTAGGATAACATTTCGCGTTTTTTTAGAAAGGTGATGTTTCATGATTCAAGTAGACATGTGGCTAAATAAATTGCAATTTCATGTGTACATTGTTTTGTTTTTATGACAAAGCTGTCGTCAAATACACATACACGATGGTTTATATGATATATATTTTAAAAATATGATATTACAGTTGGCGTGACAAACCACACTCGAATAGCTACAACAAGTTTGTTATCGAAAAACAAGTTGATTTATATTTATGAGCTTTTTTGTTCTGTTGCAAGCTGAAAAATCCGTTTATTAAAAAAAACATTACATTCAGAAAATGTAATATAAGATGAATCTAGATTAGAAGATTAGAGATTTTATATTTAGGACTTTGTAAGAATAGAGCTCAAAACAATATAATTCGAAGTGTCTTTTTTGAGCGTCTATCTTGTTTATTTATAATGTGAGCGGTTAATTTGAATTTTCTCCTTTATAGGACTGCGGCAGTTGTAATCCACTAACTCCTTCTTTTGACATATGTCGTTCTGATTTCTGCTTATTCGAGGTTAGTTGTACAGAACTCATCATCGAGCTCTCTCTTTGTCCGAATCTTTGAGAAGTAGTCATTCTTCGATTTCAAATTCGTTCTTTGGTTAGCTCGTTTGTTTGTCTAGTGTTGAAATTTATTTAACAATTTAATTATATAACACATGTGGCGGAAATATATAATTAGATTTAACATATTAAAAATTATTTTTATTGATATGTTAATAAACTAATTTATTAAAACATGTTAAACAACAAACAACAATCGAACACACTATCAATTTATATAAACAATTTATATAATTATAGGCATCCAAATCGTTGAGAATTACTTACAATTGAGATTGTAAACAACCCCGACGTTACTCGCTATCTCCGGAATGGCACACCGAGTCAAAACGATGAAGATAGCTCCTCGAATTGCCTTAGGGACGCGTTGGCTGGACATGGAATAGAAAGTCGCCGGACTGGAAACCTTCGCGCGGACTAGGATGTGCGCAAGGAATCTCACCGGACTGGGAGACCTTCACCGGACTGGGACCTGGACGCTTTCGCCGGACAAGAGCACGCAAGACGCCTTCACCGGACTGGAATCGCCTGGACACCTTCGCCGGACTGAACGCGCACTGGGGCGAGTCACCAGACTGGGTGTCTGGCCGGACAGGGAGCCTCGCCGGATTGGACGCTTGACTGAGATTCTCGCCGGATTGGACGCCTAATTGGGATTCTCGCCGGATTGGACGCCTGACTAGGATTCTCGCCGGACCAAAACTTTCGGGACTTCAAAATTAATTCTAAAAAACAAATTTCTGTAGAATTTAATCACCAAACACCATAAGTTAACAATAATACACTCGAATATATGGGAGATTTAGAAAGTGGGCTCTTAATTGAACAATGAGAATTAGGGATTCTCTCAAGAACAATTCGAGGAACAAGAAAACATTTTTTCTATCCTTTGTTCTCTCTAATCTCTCGACCAAAAACACGCACAAGGGGGAAGAGAGAAATGGCCGAGAATAGTGATTAGGTTAGGTTAATTAGGGTTTCCATTTCCTTTAAATAATAAAGTCAAATTGGCTTAAACTAGGTCAAACCCATTACTTAATTTTAAACCTAATTTTTTCGGTCAACAAGCATCCCATACTCGGCCAAAACAATATATTTAATCCCCAAATTATTTTGATTTATTTCTAAATTCAATTAATTTAGAACTCTCATTTACTAATGACATTTCATTAATTAATTTCATACTTCACAAATAAGTACGAAATGAGAAACATTTATTTTCTTTTTTTATTTATTTGAATCATCAAAATGTATTATTATCAATATAATTACATATCATGATTCATAAAATAAATGTAATGGTAAATAACTAATTATTTATCTAGTCATTAAGAAAACAACTTTCTCGCTATAAATTACAATTTATATTCAGTGAGTAAATCAATCATTCTTGTTCATTCAATCTCATTCGAGTGTTTATCATTGAGACCTTATGGACCCACATGAACGAAACTGTAGAATAAAGATTAGACTCAAAAGTTCACAAACTTTTTCCATTTTTTAATTTTTAATATTAGTCGATTCCACTAAAGGATTAATACTAAGACTCTCTAAGTTCATGTGCGTATATTTTCTGTTTGATGTGACAAAACAATTCTTCACACGATCCATAAAGTACTTTACGATATTACCCTTCATGTGTATCATTAACTAAGATGAATGTAAAATTACCGTTTTACCCCTTGAGTTATTATTTCACTAACGATCCTTTGTTATCTGTGAATGAGAAAACATAGAGTGAGATGTCTTTACATGTCACATGTTTTAATCAAAAAATATTCTTATTCAATGAATACCTAACCAGGTTTATTCATTCACACTCTCATAACAAAGCATAGTGTGATACTAATGCGTTTGCATTGTTTCAACATGAATTTCATATCTCTGAATCACATAACCCAATATCACTACGTTATGACACCAATTGTCGGGTCAGATGCAACTATAACTATCTTGTCAAGTCTATACTTAACACCCCTTTCGTTGATGACAATTTTAGAGCGTAACATTCATATATAAACACAAACATAATAAAAAATGAATATTTATTTATATTAATGTCTCAGCAAAATTAAATAGAAATGTATTTTATGTCTTATATCTGTTTTGTGGGCACCAATCCCAATATTTAGCACATATAGCTTGGACTGAGCTCACAATCTGTTGAAAGGAGGACGAAGTCCAACCTCAATAGTAATTTCCTCAATTCCCTTTAAAAAATAGTAATTCCCTCAATTAATTTAGAAGAATTGCTCTAACTAAGCCACATGAAACGTTGCAATTGTAAAATATCCAATCTTTTACAAACGTTTAAAAGATACCCAATTAGTCCTACGTGGCATATTATTAGGCAATTGCAATTTCATTTTTGCCCTTTTTATTTTAGTTTTCGTGTGTTTTTTTATTATTTATTTTCAGTCTTTTTATATTAATGAAAATTAACTTGATTTTCAGGGAAATCTTGTTTAATTTTCTTATTTTAAACAGCGAATTTGTTTTTTAGTTAATTCAGGATATTTTTTAATTAGTCAACTAATAAATGCATAAACCATTTTATTTTTTCTTTAATTTTATTCAAATATATTTCATTAATTGCTATATTTTCTAATCGGTTACAAATTACAAGCATGAAATACTAGTTAATTTGCGTTAATTTATATACACGCACATTTTAATCTTATCTATCCACCTGATTTCATGGGACTCAATTAACGCATATTTACCTTAGATCACGGGATTTCGACGTTAATTTTCAACTTTCATATTTGAAATCGTTATTTAATGATTTTAATATTTTTTTTGATATAGTCAACTATCTTCTTTAATTTACAATCGATTTAGTTCATTTCTGTCATTAATGGCTATTTTAAACAGACACTACTTTACGTGTTAATTTTGGTTAATTTCTGGTGTACAGCTACGAATTTCTTGTTTTGTAGCCTTTTTTTGCAGTATTAATTGATATATTCCGTTCTGTTTTTAATTTTAACTATTGATGCGAATAATTCCAATTAAGATATATTCTTTCCGAATATATTTAGCCTAAAATCTTGTTTGATTTAAAAAATAAAATCTTATCTTTTTCTTTCCTAAAAAGATGCCCAGATATTCGGTATCTATTACTAATAAATGAAATTAATATCAATCGAATATAATATCGAGAATTTGAAATTTAAAAATTTATTTTGTAATTCACCTATGTTTACTGATTCCCAAAATCTATATGATTTTCGTATTAATTTTGGTTAATATGTGCCTCTACTGCTAGTATGTGTATAGTTACAAATATCCTATCCTATTTTGTAGTTGTTATTGCTTATAAACTTAATTGATATTTCCCTTTTTATCTATAATTCATATAGTCAATAATTGAATTTTGAATCAGTCAAATATAATCTTGAATCTTGAAATTTAATTTTTGATTTTGAAACTTAAAATATGGTAACTGATATGAAAAAGAACACTATTTTACGTGTTAATTTTGGTTAATTTGTGGTGCATAGTTATGAATTTCCTGTTTTGTAACCTTATTCCATTCTGTTAATAGTTTAACTATTAATTCGAATAATTCCAAATTGATGTTAAGATATATTCTTTCCGAATATGTTTAGTCTAAAATCTTTTTTTATTTAAAAAATAAACTTTACCTTTTTATTTCAAAAAATGGTGACCAAATATTCGGTATCTATTACTAATAAATGAAATTTATATCAGTTAAATATAATCTTGAGATTTTGAAATTTAAAAATTTATTTTATAATTCAGTTATGTTACTTATTCCCAAAATTTATATTATTTTCGTATTAATTTTGGTTAATTTGTCTCTCTGTTAATAACGTGTTGTACAGTAACTATTAATTTTCGTTAATTTCTGTGACGAATAAGTTCATAATGATTCTAGGGGAAAAGAAAATACAGATCTAATTGAAATATTTGAGGGGGAAACAAATTACAGATGTAATTACAATAAAATAAGAACTATATGAACGTTCTTCTTCGTCATACTCTTTTTCTTTTCGCCGGTCGCCGACTTCTTCATCATCTTCTTCTTCTTCTCTCCGGGGGAAGTTTCTTTCATTATTTCGGGTTCTATTGATTTGGAGCTTTCTCGGTCGCCGGAGTTTTCTTCTCCTCCACCGACTTCTCCTTCGCTGGCTTCTTATCTTCCTTCGAGGCCATTGAAATCGTAGATTTTTCTTCGTAGAGAGAGAAGAGATGAGATAGTAGTTTTGGTTTAGAGTGAGAGAAAGTGACAATTCGGATTCAAGAGAGAGAATAGTTACGTGCGTTTGTGTTTCGGTGGGAATGAGAGAGAGTAAGTTTGAGTGTTGAAGGGGGTTAGAGTTTAAGAGATTTGATGGGGTATATAACAACTTTCCAAAACAATTTCTCCCTCCAAAAATTAAAAGTCTTCATTAATTTTTATTAATTTCCAACATATCCGTCTCTTTAATTGGAGAGAGAAATTGAGTCTATCTTTATGCATAAAATCCGGCCATAATTTATTTAATTTTTGAAAATTAATTTCCAAAAATTACAAAACCGAAAAGGGTATAATAGTCCGATAATTTGCGTTAATTTTTACAACTGGGTACTAACCAAAACTTACAAAAAATTAGATATTTTGCAAAGAGAAATTTCATTTTATAGACCTAAAAACATTAAAAATATCCACATTAGACCCTTCTTGTTAATAATATCTAAAAATGGACTTTTGAACCAAAATCGGACAAAAATACCCCTTAAGTTCATATCTCCCTTCTCTCTCTTCCTTTCCCTCTCTTTTCCCTCTCTTTCCTTCTCATCCTCTTCTCTTCTTCTTTCACTCGGCCGGCTCTTCACATTCTTAAAAAAAAATTCAAACAATCCAACTCAACGTCGCTAAACAATCACACCGACGTTATCAACATCATACAATGTCATCAATCTCGGATAACTTCCTAACCGGTGGTGGCGAGGACCCGAAAACTCAAGAAACCTCCCAAAAGAGAAAATCTCAAAAAAGGTTAGATTTCTTGTTTTTTCTTACTTAAATCTATTGCATGTAGTTTAGATAGTGTTTTCGACTTTTAGAGAAGTTAAAACGGATTGATTTGAGAAGATTTGAGCTAGTTTAGAGATTTTAAGTTTTCCGGAAACGACGAACACGATGAATGCCATCGTCCGGACGATAGAATACGATATCGTACGATAGGTTACGATAGGATACGATAGAGTACGATGACTTGGACGATGGTGTACGATAGACTTCAAACGATACACGGGCGATAGCGTACGATAGGGGACGATGAGTTACGATGGCGTACGATGTGGACGATAGAGGACGATAGGGGGCGATAGTGGACGATAAGATGCGATTGTTTTGAATTTTTTTTTGAAAAAATTAGTTTTTTGATGTTTTTTGTTGTTTTTTTGTGCAGGATCACTTGAAATTCCTTGTTCAAGACACTTTCCCGGGGAGAATCACGTATGGTGGATCCCAGGTCCTAAAAGATGTGAAGCAGCACTTCGAGGAGATGAAATTGATCGAGCAACTCCGAGGGACGGTGTTCGAGCAATTCTTCATCACCTCTGATTTGAACTTCGCTCCCGTCCTCGCCCACTCTCTGTTGGAGAGGAAAGTCGAGTCAATCAAAGCCGGAGAGATCCAATTCGGCTTAGGAGGAAAGAGAGTGAGGTTCGGACGCCTCGAGTATGCCCTAATCTCGGGGCTAGACTACAAAGACGGTCCGAGTAAAGAGGAGAAGGACGCACGCTCTTCCCGCAGGCTCATTGACGAGTATCTCAATGAGTCTGCCAATATCAAATTCAACATACTCGTCAGCAATTGGACGGTGTGCAAAGCTCCGGATGACGTTTACAAACTGGGTTTGTGCGTCTTTGTTCTCGGTTACTTGTTCGGAGAACCGGGAAACAAAACCATACCTCCGAAGTGGCAACCGGTCTTCCAGTGGGTGGAAGATCTCCCCTTCTTCTACAGCCTTCCATGGGGGAACATGAGCTGGGGGGAGACGTTTCTATCCCTCTCAGTGGATTTGAAGCGCCACCGGGAGAGCCTCGAGGACAAGTTGAAGAAGAAGCCCGACGTCCTCCAAAAAGAGGCGAAGTACACGCTGACTGGAAATCTTCATGCCTTTCAGTATTGGGCGTACGAGGCTATCCCGGAGGTCGGGCACGCCTTCAGAAACGGAGTAGGAAATCGAATGCCGAGAATGTATTCGTGGTCAGGAACTATTGTCGTTCTTAGCAAGGACGTTGAGAAGATCCTGAAAAAAAAAATCGGTAAGTTTTTTCGTTAATTAATAAAGTTATTTGACTATTAAATATTAACATTCTTATTATGTTTTGCAGTTAGGAGTCCTTCAAATGCTGCGACCGCGGCCGGGGGAAAAGGGTTTCTTTCAGACCCTTGAGGAGCAGACCCGAAAATGTCTATATCCGATAGACATCGAAGGAGAGGACGCAGCAGAGCCGAAGGACA
Source organism: Urtica urens (assembly GCA_958296335.1). Classification (NCBI taxonomy): domain Eukaryota; kingdom Viridiplantae; phylum Streptophyta; class Magnoliopsida; order Rosales; family Urticaceae; genus Urtica; species Urtica urens. Next base: position 4,022,614 of record OY282525.1, read on the forward strand.
TCGACGAAGAAATTAACATCGTCGGTTCTGCCGCAGAAGAAAGAGACGTGCTGGGTCACGACGTTGACGACGATGATGACGAGGATGCCGAGTACATCTCTGATACTCCTCGGGTAGGTTGTCCGACGAAAGAATCTCAAGCTTGTCCTCGTCGTCCTCCGCCTCCTCCTCAATCTCCGCCTCCTCCTCAATCTCCGCCTCGTTCGGATGAACCTATCGTTATCACGGGTGCCATGTGGAAAGACCTTCGCCAAGGAATCGGGTTCATCCTCCAAAGCATCGCCACCGTAGGGCGTGGCGTGAACGCATTGAACAGGCGATCTGAGCGCGTTCAAGATCGAGTTGAGCGAATACGCCATGATCAGGTAATAAGGTCGTTTATTTTGTTTATTATTTTATTTAATATGCTTAACTAAGACTTTTTGAAGATTCGTCAATGGGAGCGTCTGAACTACATTTTCGGAGAGGTTACCGGGATGCCTGGTGGACCTATTCCTACCACGCAAGCCCGTGGTCCATATACGCAGAAGGCCGAGGCTGCGGCTGCTGCTGCTGCTCGAGAGCAGAATGCCGAGGCTGCTCAACATCCTCCTCCTCCACCACCTTCCAGTAGGCCTCCTTCGCCATTTACGCCTATCAGCAGTCGAAGTCCATCACCGGAGATCCCGGATAAGCACGCCGACCTATTCAAAACATTTATGAGGACTTCTGAAGATGAGAAGGCTCCGGAAGATGAGAAGGCGCCGGAAGATGAGAAGTCTCCGGCACAGGAGAAGGCTCAGGAGAAGGCTCCGTCTTTTCCAAAGGACGAGACTCCTACAGCGGAGAAGGCGACGGCAGAGAAGAAGGCGACGCCAGAGAAGAAGGCGACGCCAGAGAAGAAGGCGACGCCAGAGAAGAAGGCGACGGCGAAAGAAGAGAAAAAGAAAGGCCCCGCAAAGGAGAAGGAGAAGGCGAATGCGAAGCGCAAGAGGGGCGACCGACCCACGTCTCCCAGGAGCCCACCCCCCCAGCGGACGACGTATTGGGATTCCTTCACCGATCCGTGCAAGCCGAAGTACACCCGAGGATCGTCAAAATTCGACCCGCTGAAGGCGCCGATTCAGAAGGAATACGCTGAGGTTATGATGTGGGTGAAGATGGGAAAGTACCTTGGTCGATGCAAGGATAACGTTCGACTACCAACGTGCACCGCATCACCGAAGTTCTTCGCCTCGATCACGAACTCAGGGGAGTGGATGACTGACGAGGTATGTCTTTATATGTCTTTATATTATTTATTAACGTTCAATATGTCTTTATATTCATTATTTCTTTTGTTATTGCAGCATATCGATGCGATCGTTCATATGCTCATGAACCGACAACGTAACCTCAAGGGTTATCGCCAAGATGTCTGCATTATGGACAACGTCTGGGTTCAAAATGTGTTCGGGAGGTATAAGCAAGAACGATTGAACTTCGACAAGGCGAAAGAATTGGGGACGGATCCCGAGGTCGTCGATTGGGATCAGAGGTCTGTCTTTGTGCCGATGACGGGATTCAGAGACAAAAGGATCAAACCGTGGAGAGAGGCCCAGGAGATTCTCTTTGTCGTCAACTTCAGGAATGTGCATTGGTTCACATTCCAAGTAGACTTGTCGGAGTGGACGATTACGGTTCTTGACTGCCAGAAGAACCTTGCGGAAGGGGAGCATCATGAAGCGTACTTTAAGACCTTCATGCAGGTAAAAATCATATCTTAAAATAACGATACTTTACTATGGAATAGTATAAATTTCTTAACTTAACAATTTGTATAGGACTGGAGTCTCGCGTTGCCACGGGTGATGATGTTGAGCGGCATGTTCGACAACCATCCGAAGATGTATCATCCTCTCTCATCCGACCGACCGGTGCTCCATGAGTTCACTTGGCTCGTTAACGACGATATACCTCAATGTCGTCTAAGGTAAATGTTAAGATTTAAGTGTAGTGAAATACGATATATGTTGACACGTTTGTCATTTGTGTATTGCAGCGGTGATTGTGGAATGTTCGCCATCAAATATATCGAGCATATTCTAGTTGGAGCGCCTTTTGACACGCTTGTAACGGAGAACATGAAGATATTCCGGCATAAATGGGCCGTTGACTTATTTTTGGGACGACTTAAGCGATAAATGTAGTTGTTTAACATTTATTTTTGGTACTAACATTTATTTATTTATTTGTTTATAAATATTTCTCTTTATTTATTTTAATTAAACTTGTCAAAAAATAACTTTGAAAGTGTCGAAAGCTTCGAATTAAACTTGTCAAAAAATAACTACTTGAACTTGTCAAAAACTTAAAAACATCAAAACATAAAAACATCGTAGTAACAAACAAAAATAACTTTGAAAGTGTCGAAATCTTCTAATTAAACTTGTCAAAAAGTAACTACTTGAACTTGTCAAAGAACATAAAAACATCAAAACATAAAAACATCTAAACAACACGTAAACGTAACAAACAAAAATAACTTTGAAAGTGTCGAAAGCTTCTAATTAAACTTGTCAAAAAGTAACTACTTGAACTTGTCAAAGAACATAAAAACATAAAAACATCTAAACAACACGTAAACGTAACAAACAAAAATAACTTTGAAAGTGTCGAAAGCTTCTAATTAAACTTGTCAAAAAGTAACTACTTGAACTTGTCAAAGAACATAAAAACATAAAAACATCTAAACAACACGTAAACGTAACAAACAAAAATAACTTTGAAAGTGTCGAAATCTTCTAATTAAACTTGTCAAAAAGTAACTACTTGAACTTGTCAAAGAACATAAAAACATCAAAACATAAAAACATCTAAACAACACGTAAACGTAACAAACAAAAATAACTCACACTCTATTCTCGCCATGTGCACGTCTTTCTATTATGACCTAGGCCACCACATTTCCCACATTTTCGCTTTACAACAATTTTTTCACCTTGAGATGGATATCTGTTTATCCTTCTCCTTCCTTGCTTACTTTTCCTTGGACGACCGGCCTGTTTCTTCTCTACTGGGACCAATACTTTCATGTTCTTAATTTCGTCCGGAACGTCCCATTGTTCTTCATTCCCAACTGGATAGATGGCGTCTTTATACATTTCGATCCACGTTTTCTTGACGTAGAAAGGACTGCACAAAGAGTAAACTTCCACCGAACGATGTTGAGCTGATGCAATAGAATGTTCGCAAGGGATACCTAAGAGTTGAGGAATTCCACAAGTGCAAGTATTTGCTTGCAAGTCTACGTCGTATTCACCACCGCCGTCTTTAACGTGACATTCGTAAAAACCAAGTCCATACACGTGCACGAATTTTGCTTTGTTGTTCATATTCTCAAAGTCTGCTTGCCACCTCGGTGTAAGTTCTGTGTTTAATTTGTTCGCAATGTCCTCTCGTTTGAAGAACCAATTTTGCAGCGTGAATCTTATGTACTCCAGGAGCGTTGTTATCGGAAACGACCTTGCATGTCTTGTTTTAGCGTTAAAACTTTCGGCGTTGTTACTCGTCATAATATCATACCTGTAAAACATAATAATTAAAACTTTAACGTAATGAATATTCTATTAAAAGCAAATGAAATTCACCTTTTTCCAGGAAAGAACGGTCGTGCCCATCCATCGAATCCGATATCTTCAAGATATTTTGCCATCTCAACATCTTTTCGCCTCAGTTGCCTAAAATGAGCTTCGAAGGAAGTCTTATTGAAAGAATACGCCGCTTCATACAATTCACCGCGACAGTGATCTGTCTTAAACTTGTGTTGGACGTTGAGCTGCATATGATGGTAGCAATAACCATGCGGTCTTCCTGGAAAAGCAACTTCGACACCATGACTGATACTAATATGTCGATCGGATATGAATGCCAAATCAGGTACGTCTTCACCAATAACTTCTTTCAACTTCAACAAAAACCACGTCCATGATTCATGACACTCACTGTCGACAACGCCAAAAGCGATTGGATACAAATGTGAGTTCGCATCCAATGCAATAGCGACAAGCAATTGTCCCCCGTATTTAGTCTTCAAAAATGATCCATCCAAAGATATGACAGGTTGACAATACTTAAATCCTTTAAGACACGCTCCAATGGAAAAAAAAAGCATACTTGAATTTGTCACCGTCTCTCACAAATTCAGTAACCGTGCCGGGGTTTTTTTGCTTTAACATGTACAACCACGAAGGTAATTTCTGATACGATTGTTCAGGTGTACCTCGAACGAGTCCAGTAGCTACTTCCTTTGACCTCCACGCCTTCAAATAAGATATGTCCAAACTCCATCTTTTCTTCACTTCTTGCCTAACGTTGTGCGCTGAATAATCAGCCATTGAGTTGATAGAATATTTGTCTTTAAACACGTGTCCAATAACCCAAGGGGCAGGTCCTCGTTGACCTTCGGGTCGGATAACGCGCGAGCAAGAGTGAGCTTTTTCGAAAGACACAATCTCCCACATTCCTGACCACTGTACGACGCTCCGGAGTTTCCACGTACAAGTCTCATCTTTGCAAAGAACGTACCACCTTTTTGTCGAAGATGATTTAACTCGAAACTTGAAATTATTTCTCATGGCGAACAAGTGCACTTGTGTCTTCATTTCCGATTTGTTCTCAAACTGTTTTCCAAGGTATAAGTCTTCGGAGCTACCTATTAAACGATAAACGATTAAGTTCACGATATTTAACCACGTAAACAATTAAGATATATTACCTGTAGATGATTGACTTGGTTTTTCACGATATTCTATCTCTTTAACTACTTGTTGTTGCGTGAATTCAGGATCTTTCCAAGTATAAGTCCCCGAAGATCCTTTACAAGGATTAACTTCGGGATGGTAGTCGCCCCAAGGAACTTCGAAATTCTCAACAAACTCAGCATAGTCTTCATCATTTGCAAACTCTTCGAATTCTTCTTCAACTTCTTCAATATCATCATTGTCGCCGTGATCTTTGTTTTCTTAGACATCTTCAAAATCTTCAAAATCGACGTCAAACGGATCTCTATCACGTCTATACGTTTCATCATCGTCGCATGCAAATCGTTCATCGTTTGGTTTCGGATTACTTTGAGAGACTTCAATTGCGAGAGGATGATATTGTCTTCTGCTCTCATTGCATTGAACCTTCAACACTTGTTTTCCTTTTCGCTTTGGATCCACATTGCTAACAATTGGTGACATGATTCGTTTCGGTTCCAAGCTCACGCAAATAGGAAATTTACTCCAGTACTCGTATTTCATATAATATGCGACATCATTATCAGTTTCCAAGATCGCAGGCGCCAACACAACATTACCTAAAGTGTACGGGACTTCAACTTTCAAGTCATACGTCATCCTATCGATCTTGGAAATATCGTAAATCATATCGACCAACTCATGATATGTCGTATCTTTTGTAACATCCACCGTATATGTACGAGCTTTACTAAAATCCCATCTATCGCTCAATCTCACCCATTTTCCACCAACACTAACGAAAACTGAAAAACATCCCCCAAAATTGTCAGCAACAATTCAAAATTGTCAAAAAAAACTCCTGAAACTTGTCAAAAAATCAAAATATCGAAATCGCAGCGTCCTGCATCGTATTCCATCGCACACCATCGTCGTCCATCGTATCCCATCGTCCTTCATCGTCCTCCATCGTAACTGATCGTCATCTGGACGATGAGTTACGATGGGGGACGATGGAGACCAATGAAGAAGACACCAACAGCCAGCCGTCGTTTGATTTGGGAATCTAGTTGAACTATTATAACAATTAAACTAAGTTAATTATAGCCCATATTGTTTTGGGTTTTTTTGGGATTAGTAGTTTGCCTTTTGGAACAAGTATGTTATAAGTACCCATTATGTTTTGGGATTTAATAGTTAGACTTTTGGAACAAGTATGTTATAAGTACCCATAAAATATTGGGATTTGCTAGATGTATTTTTGAGTTCCAATTTGTTTTGGAATCCATGTCATCTATTTATAAAAACTGAATATGTTATCAAATTTTCACGTTTTGATAACAAAAAAATTAAATCAATTTTACTCAACTAGACATCAGTAAATCAAGTTCAAAAAACTCAGTAAATAAAACTAAATTCAAATAACACCGTAAAAAAAACAGTAAATCGTTGGACATCAATAAATTAATATATATCAGTAAATTGATATTGAATAGCGAAGTGTCATTAATTTAATTAATGGTAAACACAATAAAGATAAACATCAGTAAATCAACATACATGGGTAAATTGAATTCAAACAATATTGATCTTAAATAGCATATTGATAAATATCAGAAAATCAACATACATGAGTAAATTGAATTCAAAAAATATTGAACTTAAATAGCATATTGAAACTTAAATTTATAACTAAGTTAAAAATAAATCGTTCAACACAAAAAAAAAAATATAAATCAAATACATGGTCTAGGTATCTTTTTTAGTAGTACAACCCCGCTTATTGTGGCCACTATGACCACATTTACCACAACGGTGAATGTAGGGGTGAAACTTTTCATTTTTTGATCTATATCTCTTCTCTTTAGGCCTCCCAGCTTGCCGCTTCTGACATAGTGGTTTTATCACACTTTCATGAAAAGGCAAACTCCAATCACCTTCATGTGAAATAGGAAACACATCTAGCTCATATGTCTTACAAAAAAAATCTTGCCTAAAATAAGGAGAAACATAGTCTATTGGAAATAAATTCCTACGGTACAATGCAGCACACGCATGTGAACAAGGTAAATCTTCAAGTTGCCAAAAACGACAAGTACATGATTTTTGTTCAACATCAACAACTCGACGCATTGCCCCATCCACTATTTCGAATTGATTCTCGTTAATTGCATTAACCTGGTTAAATTAACAGACAAACATTAACCAAGAAAAACAATACCAATAAATAAACATAGTAAATTAATAAAAAAAAACTAAATCAAACTTAGACTTTGTACTTACATTCATACACCTCCCCGCTTCTTGAGCATCCTTCAAAGTTTGATACCCTATATTGGTTAGTCCAGAAACCATTTTCGGAATAAGAGCCCTCTTCTTAACAATCCATCTTTGAATAAGATCCCGGTAACTCAAAACCAAACATGCAACCGGCCACCCTCTTGCTTCATGCAACACAGCATTCAAACATTCAGATATGTTTGTAGTCATGATGTTGAACCTCTTACCCGGGAAATGACTACGAGACCATAGTTCAGGATTAGCATTTAGCAAATACTTCTTAATCTTTCGATCACCAGAAGACAAAAGATTAAGCCAAAAATCAAATTCTCTAGAAGTGTAGGCCTTAGCACACTTGTAAAAAAGAGGCTGAATATTACTACTTCCAAATTGTGCTTTAACATTACCCCACAAATGTTGCATGCAAGACGCCCAGAGTACTTCGGGGAACACATTGTTTACTGATTTCTGAATCGATTTGTGTCTGTCGGAAACAATGACCATATCTTGACGAACACCGAATACACTACGAAGCTGCCTCATAAACCATGACCATGAATTATCATTTTCTGAGTCAACAATGCTAAACGCCAAAGGAAACAAGTGGTTGTCACCATCCTGAGCAGTTGCTAAAAGCAAAGTCCCATAAGACTTTCCCTTTAAAAAAGTACCATCCACTGAAATCACGGGTCGACAAAACTGAAAACCATACTTGAATGTGCCATCATCATCAACCTCCGTGAAGCTGTAAGAACCTGAACCAAAACTAACAATGTAAATCAATAACACAGAAATAAATTACCAAGTAAATAGTAAACATTTAAATTTACAAAGTAAATGACAAACAACAATGAAAAAATTGATTAACTGGGAAAGGAAAGAGACTTACCAGGATTTTTTTCACAAATCATTCGTCCAATTATAGGAAGATGACTATATGATGAATCAAAATCTCCACGCAGATCAATCAATGCTGATTTACGACCCTTCCACGCTTGAAAATAAGAAACTTCAACATTCCATCGAGTACGCATAATCTCCGCAACACCCGCAGGCTTAATTTCGTTAGCTAATGAACCTCTAAAATCATCCTTCACACACATACTAATCAGCCTAGAAGATGCATGTTTATTTTTGTGAATAACAACTCTACCAAAACAAGTGTGCTCTTTGTAGAATGTCTTAATCACCCACATCCCAGACTTCGGATTTACATTTGCATATAATAACCATAAACACTGTAAATCCTTACAACGAATCCGGTATCTAGTTTTATTAGATTTCACAGTTATAAATTCAAACGAATTCCTCACCGCCAGCATACAAATAGCATTTTGTAGAACGCATTTCGTAGTAAAAACGTTGTTAACATTAATATCAATATGCGTTGGGAAATTCTTTAATTCTGCCTCATCAAACAGTACTATTTTCGAATCTTTGTGTTCAACATACTCAAAACAAGCATCTTCACGAGATTGAACACATTGGCGTTGAAACAATTCGACTGCCAAGAACAACAAACAAAAAATTAGAAAATAATAACGTAAAGAAAGAAAAATTTAAATCATACCTGAATCACGGAATGCTTCATTGAGTACACCGGAAAAATTCTCCATAGATGATAACAAAGCAGGAGAGAAAATGAGATATAGTAAAACGTTGAATGATCTTTGATATTGTATAAATACGTTGGAGAATGAGATATAAACCTGATTCAGAATTTTGAAAATTCGTGAAATTTGAATTAACGCGGAAAATGAAAAAGAAATTTAAAAAAAATTCAAATCGTGAATTGGTAATTATTTCAGACTGAATCTAATTCAAATAATTTCAAAAAACGTAAATGGAAAGTTATATCATGTAAAAATAAAAACAATTAAACCGGTTACAAAAAAAGAAAGTTCAAAATTGGTTTAGATAATAAAGAAACCGGTTATCTAAAGTCAATGCATGTTTTAAGGAAATAAATATAATTAATTAATAACTGATTACTACAAAAAAAGAAAATTTTTGAAATTTGAAAAAACCGGTAAATTCAAATGTTATTCAGAATATTAATTTCGGAATAATAAACAAGGTTAATTAGGTAATATCAAGCATGTCCACCTCATCAACAGGGCTATTTACCAAAGTTTTACAAGAACCTGGACATTTTACAATTACGTTTGACAAACAGGGCCATTTCGTCGATTATTTGATAAAACTATCTACAACACATCCTTAATTTGAGATGGGATGAAACATATTTTGGGTGAAGGTGTCTCACCTCAAATATTTACTCATATTCATCACCAAAATTTAGTGATAAACTATTTTTAGTTAAAAATTCATCAACAAAATACTAATATATAATTTAGATCATAAATTAAATAATTTATACAAAATACATATTATCAATGAAAAATAGAATAAATAATATGACATTAATAATAATACATAACATTAATTAAACACAATACAACTAAATAAAATACATATAACTATATCAATTTTAAATTATAATTAAAATGATTACTTATGCCATATACTAATAAGAACGAATATTAATATTTAAATTCACCTAATGTAATGTTTATGTAATATTTTTCTTCTATTAGTGTTATTCAAAATAATATTTGTTTTTACTAATTAAATTTTTATATTTTAATATTGTAATATTACCATAATATTTAACATAGATATAAGTTAATTTAATATTCTTGACATAGAAAAATAAATGAATGTTTAATAAGATTAATATTGACATAACGTACTAATAGAGGGATTAACGTGAAATTAATATAAAATGATATTGGCGAATATTCTTTTTTAGTTTAAATTTGGTATTGTGGGTTGGAGTGAAAATATTGTAACTGCACTAAATTTGGTAAAACATTAAATATTTCCCAAGAATAGGAGTAAAATTGGGTGTTATTCCAAGTATGTTTTTTTAAAAGAGGACTTAACTAGAAACTCAGGAGGAGAGATGATATTTTTATCGCGAATTTACCCCGGAATAACGTTTATATCCCTAGCCTTAATTAATTTCTCTTCTATTTAACTTTCATCTCGTCTCTCTCTGTATTAACTCCTCCACACGTCGACCTGTCAGACGTCGCGTCGATTGTCATTCCCACTTTTCGAATCTTCACGTTCGTCTCTTTTTTAACAAGTCATATGGCCAACCACTCATGTTGCGACTCTTCATCTTCTTCAATTTCTTCTAGTTTAAATTTTGAAAACTACCGAATCTTCATTTTATTCACTTACCTTTCTTCTCTCTTCGCTCCAAAAAACCCAGAAGCTGCCCCTTCTCCCTTTCACAAATCCAACGATGAAAAAAATCTCATCCCCGAGTTCAAGCAGCGATGACGTACAAGCCTCGGCTGGACCCTCTAGGAAGAAAACTTCTCGTCATTCTCAAGAAACCGGAAAAAGGCTGAAAATTTCCCACGACTCATCTTCCGAGTCGTCCGATTCCGATGACCAGGTTAAAAAAAATTTATTCTAGTATTTTCCTTTGATTTTATGGATGCATGTGATGGAATGAATGTTTTAGATACTCACAAAACTAATGTAAATGTCCGATTTTATGTTGTCACGAAATGGTCATTTCGTGACGATGTTGACACAAATATGTTTTATGCCTTTCGTGTCAATATCGTCAAGAAATGAATCATTCGCGATCACGTCGTCATGAAATGATGAACTCGTGACAACATGGTCATGAACTGTTGTTTTTCGTGACCATGTTGTCACTAAAATGTATCTTCTTGACAAAATGGTCTCGAAATATATATGTTCGTGACCATGATGTCACAAAATTTGTAACCATTTATAACTAACTGACTTGGATCATGTTAAATACTACGTTGTTTACAGGGTCTCGTCGAAGTTAATCATACAAGAATCCCGTACTTAATTATGAGATTTCTAGGAAAACGAAAGAAACAAATACATCCCTTTTCTGATCCACCTGGTCCACTCCGTAGGGCTGACTTGAACAAAATCCGTGAATGGCTCATTCATAGGTTTGGAACCTCCTTTTTGAATGAGTAACTAGATTGTTGTTCTTTCGTAACTAAACAGTATTTCTTACTTATTTGTCTCTAAAATCTTCTTCGTGACCGTGCAGTTTAGTATACGATGAAGATGAGGAAAACATGGATACAATATTTGACTATATGGTGGCCATCGTATCAAAGAAGACGTGGTTCGGGAATATTTGGAACCGTCCCCAGTGGCTTAGTGCGGAGGTTCGTCACAAAAAACCTTTTGTATTCCAATGAATTGGTTTGTTTATTCATCCCTTACTATTGTTTTCGTGTACTAAATATCGTTGTAGCACATCAACATTGCATACTACTACTTCAGGAAGAAGGGTACTTTGAATCAGTTGTATGACACATTCACGACAACCGACTGTTTCTTCTTTGAGATATTGATGGCTGCTAGGAATGCATGGGCCAAATATGAGGATCCAATGAACTACAACTGGTTGTTGCACAATGACGTGCTTAACCAGATATTGGGAGATCCTAAAAGTGGAGAGTGCCTCCTTCCATGGGCAGAATTTGAGAACATATACATGGCAATCAATGTTCTGGATTGTGGATTTTCGTCGTCATTAACATTTACCGAAGAAGACTCACAATGTATGACTCATTGGTTTTAAGACATGACAAGAACAACTCCCCGCTATTTCAATTGGCTGACTTCCTAGCCAAAGTACTCAACGTCTTTAGCCTCGGAGGTGGTAATTTGGACCCGTTTACGGTGATAAACGGGGAAATTCCACAACAAATACACTCGTAAAAATTATTCTCTTATGTTTATGTAAATTTATTCGAGTGAAAATTACTAAAGTGAACATGTTCTTGTTGTAGGAGTGACTGCGGCTTGTTTTGCATCAAGGGTGTCGAACTCCTGATTCATGGTATTTCTCTTTCACAATTGAACCCGGATTACATGCTGATTTACCGTAGGAAGATGTGTTTGGAGCTACTGAGGTATGGAGCTTTGAAGATCTTGGAAGAATACATTTAGATGAATGGTTTGTTATGTGTTTTTGGATGACATTTGCAATGTCAAGACAGTGATTAAACTATATAATATCAAGAGAATACCAAGAGATTTGGTTATCATATATATTATATTTTCATTGTGACTTGATTAAGGGAGATTTGACGTAACGAGTGTGGTCATTGGGCTTCCGTGCCTATTAATTAAAAAGGTTTACTTCTTCTTCTTATTACTCTTCTTCTTCTTCTTCTTCTTCTTCTTCTTCTTCTTCTTCTTCTTCTTCTTCTTCTATGGGTTTATGGGCTTTTGTTTGTTTTTTTAGGGGAAGCTTTCGTTTGTTTCTTTTCTAATTCAAGGCGTATTCGTCTTGCCCAGCTAAGAGAGCTAGGCCTCGTGTAACAGATAACTCTCAAGGTGATTTTTTGCACGAGTGTCTTCCTACTAGCCTTCTTAAGTCAAATTTTGATAATATAAGACCATCTACAACCCACCCTTAATTTGGGGTGGGATGAGACGTATTTAGGATGGAGGTGTTCAATCTCTGCCAAATATTTATTTAAATTTGGGTATGATGAATAAAATTTACTCAAATTTGAGGTCTAGCTATTCATCACCCAAATTTGATGATCAACTATTTTTAATTAGAAATTCATCCACAAAATATTAATATGTAATTTAGACCATAATTTAAATAATTTATACAAAATACATATTATCAATGAGATAATAGAATAAATACTATGACATTAATAATAATATATAACATTAATTAAAACAATAAAACTAAATAAAATACATATAACTATACCAATTTTAAAAATTAAAATTAAAACTACAACGTATGTCATATACTAATAGGACATGTATCAATATTTAAGTTCACCTAATGTAATTTTTATTTAATATTTTGTTCGACTAATGGTATTGAAATAATATTTCATTTTATTAGTTAATTTTTATATTTTAATATTGTAATATTAGCATAATATTTAACATAAATATAAGTTAATTTAATATTCTTGACATAGAAAAATAAATGAATGTCTAATAAGATTAATATTGACATAACATATTAATAGAGGGATTAATATGAAATTAATATAGAACAATATTGGAAAGTATAAAAAGCGAATATTCTTTTTGAGGTAAAATTTGGTATTGTTGGTTGGAGTGAAAATACTGTAATTGCACCAAATTTGGTAAAAATTATACCAAATTTTAATTTAATTTTGGGTAAGAGATGGTCTAAGACGTTTGTTTCACATTCTCTTAGAGATAGAGCTTACTCCATGGGTCGAATGTACATTTGAAACTATTAAACAAGGGTATCTTTGTGCCAATGAAATCCTTTTTAAGGAGTGGGGTATTAGGTTTATAAGAGCATCTACAATGCAAGATCTTATTGTTGCTTTACATATTATAATAAATGATATTATTAAATTAGTTTGATAATGATATAAGTTAATCATGATTGAATTTGGTCTAACTAAAATAAAATTATTGGTGGATATAATATTATAATAATTTTTCAAAGTCTACTACTAGATCCATAGTCCCCGATTCAGCTTTGATAAAGGTGGATAATAACTTTCCAATAATAATATTAATCATTATTTAATTTCACTTGGTGTAGTGGTGATTGACAACATTAATTCTGGAAAATGAGTATTCGCATAGTTAAATAAATGTTTATAGCATAAATATTTATTTATTGTTGAATCAAGTAAATAAATAATTAATTGAAATTTAAGGAAACGGGCCTTGAAAATCTTTGGGTTGGGCTTGGCACAAGGTTGGCCGAAAATCCCCTAGGGATATATTCCCTATGCTTGGCCGAAAATCTCCCGTAGGTTTTCTCTATTTTGTTAAATCAAATGAGAAAATATCATCCATTGATATTGATCTGATGGATGAGAGAATTGTAGATTCAGTGGTTGAGATCTAATGGCTTAAATTGAATCCAATATGGGTGAAAATCTCTTATAGGAGAGATTATCTCTAGAAGGAGGAAATATCTCGCAGAAGGAGAGAATATCTCTAACAAGGAGAGAAAATATCTCAGGGGTTATTTCCATCTAATTGCTATAAATAGGGATTGATGAGGAGTGAAAAATTAAGCCATTTCCTCTAGGAAATTCTCGGCCACACTCCATCTCTCTCTTGGCCGATTATTTCATTCTCTCATCCCTTGGAATTGCATATTATCTTCCTAGAAAATAGGAGTGAGCTCCCGAATTGCCTGGTTTCGAGATCCTGTGAGATATCGACTATGTCCACTCATCTTTTTTATTCGTCTTGGAGATTACGTTTTGGAAGACTACGGTGTCATCATCAAGTACTCGATTAAGACGAAGGACGAAAGGGAGCATGCGTTGGATCAGAGCATTCTGCAGCAGATATAAACCCCGTAAGTTTTCGGATAAAACTTCTTCTCATACATCGGTTGCTGAAATGTTTTTTCATTGTTAATTAATAATGTAAATTTAGATCTTGTTTAGTAACCATAATATTTAATATTGTGAGTGTAATTAATATTTTTCCGCACTTAATATGGTTGTTTATGTGAATCAATCACACACAAGTCGTATCTGAGTGACTGTTCTTGTCCGATATGCACTAGATTCACCAACCAGAGGTATCAGAACGATTATTCGTGTATGATACACAATTTTTTCACTGACAGACGCATCGTTCAAAGAAGGAAAAGTTGTTGTTGGCATGGTGGCTCGGAAGTCCGAAGACCCAAGAAGAGCCCAAATTGCCAAGATCCAAGATCGAAACCCGGGCCCGGCCCGGCCCGGCGGCGTTGCGTATGTATGTGCGCGCGAGGGGTTAGTGCTAACCCACCCACACTCTCCTCCCTTATACTTAGATGTCAGCTTAAGGAGGAGAATCCTTCATAAACACTTCACCAACACACATTCTCAACCACTGTGGGACTCTTTTCAATACACTATCAAGTGTATCTCCTTATTCTCACTTCTTTAAATAACACATAACATGTGTGATTTTTAGCTTTTTAGAGCATCATTTTTACATTCATTATTAATATGATTTTGGAAAATAAATACTCAATCATATACCCGTCGCAATGAGGAATAAAAGTGTGAAAAATTATCCAATTACTATGAAGTGAGCATTAGTAATTTTGCTCCAAAAATTTGGCTCCAACTTAATGCCCCAAAAATTTGGCTCCAAGTTCCCTCCGCAAAATTTTGCTAAGTATAGAAAAGTGAGCATTAGAAGCGACAAGTCGCTTCTAATGCCTCAAATATTTGGTTCACTAATTCCGCGCTTGGACATGCTTGAAGCCCAAGCCCACGACAACTCATCGTCTTTCGTAGGAAACGCGAGTTCGAAGTCGTCCTCTGACATGAGAAGCTGTTGGCTCTCCAAGGAGTTGTGTTTGGCATGGCTGTTGGATTGAGCCAGATCCCGAACTTCAATCCGGATCCCGTGTTTAGGGCGACATTGGACCAGTACATGACCCATTTCGGACCCAATGTGGGCGCTTCGGGCAATGCAAGCGCTTCGAGTTCGCAACAGAGACAAGATCGACCTTCGACTCCCACCGACACCAAACCAGACGAGCCTCCACACGGACCCGGCGGCAGACGCGCAGGATGAGGACGAGGACGTGGACAAAGATGATTGTAATTTATTTCATGTTTTAGACTTATCCGTTTACGTTTATTTACTTATCGACTTTCGTTTATCTTATTATCGGTTTACGCTTATGTTATTACCGACTTTAGACTTTGTTTATGTTATTATTAACTTTCAATTATGTTATCGACTTTTGATTATATATAGTTTATGTTTAATTTTATTTCAGTTAGTAAATTTCAATATTATTAATTTAATTATATTTTATAATAATTTTAATTAAATAATAATATTACTTAATTAATTAAGAAAAATAAATCGGATAATAAATCTAAAAAAAATTAAAATCTTTAGAAGCGACAAGTTGCTTTTAAAGTGGCTTCTACAACTATGGCGGGTAATAGTTAGAAGCGACTAATCGCTTCAAAATTGCTTCTAAATATGGCGGGTAATATTTAGAAGCGATTAGTCGCTTCTATATGTTACCCGCCATATCTTCGCACGTTTTTTTGGAGATTTTCGGGACACTTAGAAGCGACATTAGAGGCGACAATTCGCTTCTAAATTCATCACTTCAAAAATATTAGAAGCGACTTTAGACGCAACTTATCTTTAGAACCAATACTTTAGAAGCGACAATTTCGCTTCTAATGTCGCTTCTAAAGCCTAATTAGAAGTGACTTTTGGCCTTTAGAAGCGACAAAAGTCGCTTCTAAAGGCCTTTTTTCTCCTAGTGTCTCTTAATCTCCCCAAAACCCGAGAGAATTATCAAGGACTCTTCTCGTGGTGTTTGAGTGACCTTTTGCTTGCTGAGAACCGGCCAAATCATGAAGAAAACGAGCTAGACGCGACGAGACTCATTTCAGCCTCTCACCCGCTGGACATGACTACTCGCCGGACAGACGCGCCTCTCGTGCGCCTGAGCCACCATGCGAGTTCCAGGTCCATCCAGCTCGGGCCACTCCTTATGCCACGTATCCTAGCCCCTGTCCACCTAGGTACATAGGTCCCGCACTTCCAGCGACTCGCAGGGACCCCAGGCTCACAGGTTAATCCTAACCGGCTGGCTAACTTGCAATCCGGCGGGACAAACAACCCAATCCGGCGAGGCAGCTTCTACGAATCCGATGAGGCGCTCCGACAATAGCTAGCAACGCACGAGGTTGTTTACAGCCTCAAATGTGAGTTTCCTAAACGAATTGGATCTGCGATAGAATTATATAAATTGTTTATAGGTTTTTAGATCGTTTGTTCAATTTGTCGTCAACATGTTTAGAATAAATTGTTTATTGACATGTTAGTAATTTTTAATGCATATGTTGCTTAATATGTAAAATTAGTTTTAATGTATTGCAAATCTTATTATATAATTCCGCCATATATTTATATATGTTATATAATAATATTGATTAAACGTTAATTAATTTCCAACAACATCACATTATATCGCTTAGTATCGCAAACTATCGTGGTTTATGAAACAAATCGCGAACCCCAGCGCGTTGTCGAAGTTAATCAGAATAAATACAAGCGTAACCTTTCGATATTTGTCATATACCATCGCAAAAATATATCCATTTGTTTTTATCTCATTTTATCGCATTTTGTCGTTGATTAATCGAAAGTGATGAAATTAATTTTCATCACTTATAATCGCATCTACTCGCATATCATCGTAATCCATCTTAAGTCATCCTTTCTCATCGCTTTTTATCATGTTTTTCTTAAATTTATGAAATTTTACAGCATCGTGATGTATCGGCTTCCATTGCATGTTATCAGAATTTATTTCCCATCTTATTTTATGTATACCGTCGCATTTATTTTTGTTGCTATTTTGGGTTACATTTCATCTCATTTAATCATTTTTATCGGAAAAAATCATTATTAATCAATTTTTATAGAAAATTATGGAATTCCACACCGAAAATTGTAAACCTATAATTTTTAAAACTTAGATCTACTACTTTGTACGATTTAATGAACTATACACGTTTAAGTCAAAACGAAATGTGGTTAACTAAAGAAAATGTACCCATTTTCAAGCCAAATTTGATGAATATATAGAGAGAAATGAAGGAGAAAAAAGAGAGAAGGAGAGAAATGAAGGAAAAAAAAGGACAAAAGGGTTTAAAAGATAGTCGGAAGATATTTTTTTTCTTCCAAAAATTGCTCAAAAGTCTAATTTGACATAAAAGTATGCATAGGAGGTCATATTTTCAAAGTTATTATATTAAGCTCAATTAATTTTTTTTTTCTTTTTAACACTAGACTCAATTTATACTGAATTTTTTCATTTTTTTTCAAAGGAAGACGAACTTCACAATAAGCATCCCAATGGATTTTCAGCTCTCATCCCACTATTATTTTATAAATACTTTATGTTAGTTGCGTAGGAAGTTACATTTGAAGTCCCAAATAGCCGACTTTGAGTGAAATAAGAACACACACCATAAGAGCATCTCCAATGCAAGCAACCAAAGTTGCTATACACATCATCAATTATAATATATTTTTTTCTTTTTTTATCCACCTTAATATTTGATTATTTTTGACAAAAATACTCTAATTAAATTATTGGTCATCACTTAATTAATGGTCCCCACTCAAATTGAAATATTGGTCTATTTATTATTTTATTAATTTTTTATATTAATAATAGTGTGGCATGAGTGCCAAAATTTGCACCATTATCATAATGATTACTCTATAAAATAATAGTATCTCTAAAAACAAATGACATGACATTAACATGTAGGCATTGAGCAACTATTAGATGCTCTAAGTGGCCATTTATGTGCATGGCCTTTCTTGGATCACCCACCAATTGACACTTTCTTTTTTCATTCTTCTATTCGTTTACTATTAATACCTTGATATCAAAATAAATTCTCGTTTTTCTCTTGACCAAAAGTTGGGGGTTTTCCCAAATATTATTATTAAACAACACAGCACTTGGAACGTTCCTTTCCATTCCGCACTGAACAGTTTTGAACGGAAATTTTCTTTGAGAATACTATATATCTGAAATTCTGTATTTTTTATATACTTATGCTTAGGCATTTTATAGAAGCTTTTTGTTTATTTTGTAGTATACGAATGTCCATGCTTAATCGTGACTCAATAAAAGTATGGTGAGTTATGCATTGAGTACGAAGTGTCAAAAGCTCAAATGTCTTCTTCTACACCATAAAATATTCAAAGAATAATATAAAAACATTTTGATCCTAAATGACTTATCTTTTTCAGATCCCACACTTATCTCCCTAACAATCTCATCATTATTGCTTTGTCTCCTAAACAATATTAAGCATGATTTTATTATAGCCATGTAATA
The DNA here is from genome assembly GCA_958296335.1 of Urtica urens. Taxonomy (NCBI): domain Eukaryota; kingdom Viridiplantae; phylum Streptophyta; class Magnoliopsida; order Rosales; family Urticaceae; genus Urtica; species Urtica urens. The sequence continues at coordinate 4,041,538 of OY282525.1, forward strand.
TAGAATTATTGAACATTGAAGGAAATCGTTTTATAGTGGTTCAAGAATATACTCTTCATTCCTTTGACTTGAGCCACACGTTAAATGAATAGTATATTATGTTCAGAGCTGGCACAGAATATTCAGCTTCTCTTTCTGAATATTTGTTCAAAATACAACTATTTAGACATTTATAGCTTTTGATGTGGGTGTGCAACACCGTCTTCCAACTCTCCGCCAAATTCAATTCAGCGCTGCTGAAGACACCGACGGAAGCTCAAATTGAGGCCTCATATCTCGTGTCCGTGCTTTTGGTGTGCAACACCATCTTCTTCGTCTTCCTTCTGGCATGAATCTCGAGTCTGCTCAAGAGCGAGCTTCATTCCATCATTTTTTAAACACAGTATCACGGCTCATGAAGAAGTACAGCAGAGTAGAAAGACGAAAAAAATAGCGAGGATAAACTATTCAAAGTGGTGCTCTTATTCAAAATTATTCATAAGGAAATAGGGGAAAGGAAAAGAAAGAATGAAAGTTAATTGGCCTACTTCCTCTTTTCTGGCTCATAATTTATTTCCAAAAACCAAACATTTACAAAAGCTGAGATTTATGTACCAAATAACATTTATGTTTATTAAGATCGTAGTATTTGTTTAAGGGCCATTGTCTATCAATTGCAAGCACTCGTGTGGATTGGAATAGAAGTAATCTTCTTCCTTTGGTCGATCCGAAATCACCGAGCGCTGACTCGGGTTTCCCATCCGATCGGAGTGAGACTTCTTCGTGATCAAAGAGAAATCGTCCCAGCTCAACGAGCCATTGCTGTACTGGTCTATGAAGCTTACCAGAAGCTTTCTGTCCAGTGATATAGTCCTTTTGAACCCCAAAAATCTACCCAAAAGAGCAATAAGATTTTAAGCAAGTTGAAATACCAGAATGACAAGTTTTAAGAAAGTTATGAGAGTGATTAAGGGAGAGAAAGAATTAACCTGCGATGGCCTTCGACAACTTTAGCCATGTTTCCATCATAAGTCGGGACAAAAATGGCGCTCTCGAGAGAGACAAGATAATCCAGCGGGGCCATTTGTGAGGAATGGTTCTTGAAGAACCAGAGATCGGACGGCTTTAGGAGAGTCTCTTTCCGAACCACGTTGGAAAGGAGGCGCTCAAGCCAGCCATCCTTTGATCTCCACCGTAGATTTCCCCGGCCGCGATGTAGATTTGAACGTTGCGATCTATGCCGAGCGCTCTCAACACCAACGATGTTTCCTCGGGTGTCAACGGACACAAACCTTCTTTCCTCTTCAGCTCCGAGTCTATTGCTTTTTCCTTCCACAGCAGGTTATCATACCTTGACAATCAAGAAAAGTACCGTTTAATCATTATTATTACAAAAAGTTGGCTCTTTGCCCAACGTCAACTTCAGAAATTTGAGAATGATCAACGTTCTGTACGAGACATGTTTTGTCTGGATCGCTCTTATTAATATTGTAATTTTTGTTGTAAAACGAAAAGAGGTGACCATTTACTATTTGTTCACGCTAAAAGCCGCCGAACAACGGTTCGCGGACTGTTATTACTAGTTTAAATTACCCTTATTATCCGCCGAACAAGGGTTTGCAGACTGTTACCTCATTCTTGTGAGCTCTTGAGCCTGTTCAGGTCGGCAACCGCGAGTGCAGCCCGAGAAGGACAACATGTCCATTTCGTAGCGGAGATGGAGAACCATGAAAGGGCCTTTTCCCCTGAGTATCCTAACGACCTGTCGGCCCAAATCCTCGATCAGAGGAGTGAATCTTTAAAAGTGGCCCGGCAACGCAGCTTCTGGAGATGCACCGGCACGCCATTGTTTGCCAGCCGAGCGTCGGTCTTGTTTAGGTGAACCACTTTGTAAAGTTTTATCAAGGGAAGAATCTAAAAAGAAAGAAAAGATGTAATGCTTGACAAAGAAAAATAAATTCATTTCTTTAAAAATTGTGTATTTTACTTGATTGAGATAGTACGAAATGTTGGACCAGCTAACTGGTGGCAGAGAATAAAACATGCCCAATTTAACTCGTCTCTTGAGCCTTGGAGGCAATTCCTTCAATACCCTCACTTGGTCTCTCAGTGATGTAACGAAATGGTCAACGTCAAAGATGTCCTGAAACTCGCTTCCTCATCACATGACAAAACAAAATTCAGTGCTAAACTTCTATCAACACTTTTCTTATGCAAGCCTAATATTGAAAGAGACCCACCTTGGGTCTGCCCAAAATGAGTTTTTATCCAGCTCTTGAACAATTAGAGTTACATTCAAGAGTCTAGCAATCGCGACCATATCACATATCTGACGAGAAAATACAAAACAAATGAAGATTATAGCAGATGTAAAAAAATTTGTAACAGAATATTTATATTTTATTTGTGGACTTTAACATACAGCTGCTCTCATTTGGTTAAGCCCTCCATTGCATGAAACCATGAGATACCCATTGTTCTTGTAAACCCCTGAACCCCTCAGAAGAAGAAAAGAAAACATAAATTAAAAAAAAAAAAAAATAGTAGGATCGGTTTTTTTAAAAAAATTAATGCTCACTCTTAGGTGGGGAAACAAATTTGGGTGGAATAGATGACAAGTGATCATGAGGTAAGACTTGCTGTCGATGTTGTTGTTGGTTGAAGCAAGAAGGCCAATTTTTGAATAATTTAGGAGCCGAAAGCTCTCCGAAGACCACGAACTGAAAAATACAAACCCAGAGGAAGACTGTGGTAAATGCCCTAATCATCCACAGTCTCATTGACCCAATCAGCACCCGTGACTTCTCGAGCTTCACCAAAAGCTTCAATCCCATCTTCTTCTTCCACTGAGTTTGAGATCAATGGAGTCTGAGAAACAGCTCAGACAAACCTCACTGGACTTCTCTAAGCACAAACTTAAACAAAATAACACCAATATGTCTCTCTCTATCTCTCTCTCTCTCTCTCAGCTCAGGATACGCTTACTACGTAATAAGCACCTTGAAAGTGCAAATCTTTATTATTAATATTATATTTCCCTTCTCGATTTCGTGAAAACCGAGAGTGAGTAAAATAATAAAAACCCAGCTCTAAGATTCTCTAGGACTTGATCTTTAGAACCACTTAACAAACAGTAAAGAGACGCAATTCATGTTCACCACCACCCTCTCTCCTCTCTGCGTATGTGTGGTGTAATGCTTTTGGCCTAAGCATTGTACATTAAGCCCACACAGACATATATTTTTATATATATATCATTTAGTATTGTTGATCTTAGTACAACAGTATAAAGAAGTAAGAAAGCAAAAGTAGCTATTAAATGTCTTAAAAGTTTTTTTGATTCCTCCCTTATGCGCTTTTTCTTCCTTTTATAATTTATTTGGGATAATCGTTTCTTAACTTTCAATAGTTCTCGAATGTATTTGACTCGAACTTTTGTGATGAGATATCTGCTGTTCCTCGGTATCATTTTTCATGTTTAGTATGTCCTGTTACAATTTATTTAACAAGTTAAACAAAAGTATTATATAACATATATGGAGAAATAATATAATAAGATCTAAACATATTAAAATAATTTTTTATATATTTAATAACCTATAGCGTTAAATCAATTTATATGTTTAATAAGCAATTTATTAAAATGCACCCTCAACAAATAAATTACCAACAACCTATATAAACATTTTAGAAGAATTGCTCTAACTAAGCCACATGAAACGTTACAATTGTAAAATATCCAATCTTTTACAAACGTTAAAAAGATACCCAATTAGTCCTACGTGGCATATTATTAGGCAATTGCAATTCCATTTTTGTCCTTTTTATTTTAGTTTTCGTGTGTTTTTTATTTATTTTCAGTTTTTTTAAATTAACGAAAATTAACCTGATTTTTAGGGAAATCTTGTTTAATTTTCTTATTTTAAACAGCGAATTTGTTTTTTAGTTAATTCAGGATATTTTTTTAATTATTCAACTAATAAATGCATAAACCATTTTATTTTTTCTTTAATTTTATTCAGATATATTTCATTAATTGCTATATTTTCTAATCGGTTACAAATTACAAGCATGAAATACTAGTTAATTTGCGTTAATTTATATACACGCACATTTTAATCTTATCTATCCACCTGATTTCATGGGACTCAATTAACACATATTTACCTTAGATAACGGGATTTCGACGTTAATTTTCAACTTTCAGATTTGAAATCGTTATTTAATGGTTTTAATATTTTTTTGATATAGTCAACTATCTTCTTTAATTTACAATCGAATTAGTTCATTTCTGTCATTAATGGCTATTTTAAACAGACACTGTTTTACGTGTTAATTTTGGTTAATTTCTGGTGTACAACTACGAATTTCCTGTTTTGTAGCCTTTTTTTTGGCAGTATTAATTGATATATTCCGTTCTGTTTTTAATTTTAACTATTGATGCGAATAATTCCAATTAAGATATATTCTTTCCGAATATATTTAGCCTAAAATCTTGTTTGATTTAAAAAATAAAATCTTATCTTTTTCTTTCCTAAAAAGATGCCCAGATATTCGGTATCTATTACTAATAAATGAAATTAATATCAATCGAATATAATATCGAGAATTTGAAATTTAAAAATTTATTTTGTAATTCACCTATGTTTACTGATTCCCAAAATCTATATGATTTTCGTATTAATTTTGGTTAATATGTGCCTCTACTGCTAGTATGTGTATAGTTACAAATATCCTATCCTATTTTGTAGTTGTTATTGCTTATAAACTTAATTGATATTTCCCTTTTTATCTATAATTCATATAGTCAATAATTGAATTTTGAATCAGTCAAATATAATCTTGAATCTTGAAATTTAATTTTTGATTTTGAAACTTAAAATATGGTAACTGATATGAAAAAGAACACTATTTTACGTGTTAATTTTGGTTAATTTGTGGTGCATAGTTATGAATTTCCTGTTTTGTAACCTTATTCCATTCTGTTAATAGTTTAACTATTAATTCGAATAATTCCAAATTGATGTTAAGATATATTCTTTCCGAATATGTTTAGTCTAAAATCTTTTTTTATTTAAAAAATAAACTTTACCTTTTTATTTCAAAAAATGGTGACCAAATATTCGGTATCTATTACTAATAAATGAAATTTATATCAGTTAAATATAATCTTGAGATTTTGAAATTTAAAAATTTATTTTATAATTCAGTTATGTTACTTATTCCCAAAATTTATATTATTTTCGTATTAATTTTGGTTAATTTGTCTCTCTGTTAATAACGTGTTGTACAGTAACTATTAATTTTCGTTAATTTCTGTGACGAATAAGTTCATAATGATTCTAGGGGAAAAGAAAATACAGATCTAATTGAAATATTTGAGGGGGAAACAAATTACAGATGTAATTACAATAAAATAAGAACTATATGAACGTTCTTCTTCGTCATACTCTTTTTCTTTTCGCCGGTCGCCGACTTCTTCATCATCTTCTTCTTCTTCTCTCCGGGGGAAGTTTCTTTCATTATTTCGGGTTCTATTGATTTGGAGCTTTCTCGGTCGCCGGAGTTTTCTTCTCCTCCACCGACTTCTCCTTCGCTGGCTTCTTATCTTCCTTCGAGGCCATTGAAATCGTAGATTTTTCTTCGTAGAGAGAGAAGAGATGAGATAGTAGTTTTGGTTTAGAGTGAGAGAAAGTGACAATTCGGATTCAAGAGAGAGAATAGTTACGTGCGTTTGTGTTTCGGTGGGAATGAGAGAGAGTAAGTTTGAGTGTTGAAGGGGGTTAGAGTTTAAGAGATTTGATGGGGTATATAACAACTTTCCAAAACAATTTCTCCCTCCAAAAATTAAAAGTCTTCATTAATTTTTATTAATTTCCAACATATCCGGCTCTTTAGTTGGAGAGAGAAATTGAGTCTATCTTTATGCATAAATCCGGCCATAATTTATTTAATTTTCGGAAATTAATTTCCAAAAATTACAAAACCAAAAAGGGTATAATAGTCCGATAATTTGCGTTAATTTTTACAACTGGGTATTAACCAAAACTTACAAAAAATGGATATTTTGCAAACTCAATACTATAGAAGGGTATATAGCTCTTTATCCCAACATTTTATATAGTATAAGCAATCTAACTCGTTGAGAAAATACTTACAATTAGGATAATAAATTATCCCGACGTTGCTAGGTTTCATCGGAAGGCCACACCAAATCCACGCCGGAAAGGAGGCTCGTCGGATTGCCCTAGGCTCTTCTTTGCCGGACTGGGAAGACAGGGGCGCCGGACATGATTTTCGCCGGACTGGGAGTCTCCAGGAGGCTAATCGGATGCAGACTGGCCGGACAGAGGCTCACCAGATTGGGCTCGCCGGACAGCGTCACTGATCTTGGGACCGCCGGACCGGGATGGACTCGCCGGACTGAGACAGGTCGCCGGACTGGGATTTTCGCCGGACTGGGATAGGTTGCTGGACTGGGAATTTCGCCGGACTGGGACAAGTTGCCGGACTGGGACAAGCACGCCGGACAGGAACCCAGTAACCGGACTGGAGGTCCTAGACGCCTGCGAGTGATCCGGCCGGGAAGGAAAAATTCCGAAAAAATTTAAAAACGATTTTTAAAATAACTTTTCAGAATGTAAAATAACACCAAACACCACAAGTGAGAATCAATGATAATACACGAGGGAATTTTGTGAGATTGAAAGGGTGGGCTTTCAAGAACACTCAGGATTAATTTGAAAATTAAGAAAATAATTTTTCTTCTTTTTCTTTCTTCTAGGAATTCGGCCGAGAGACTCAAAGGGGGAGAGAGAGAATGCTTGGCCGAAATTATAAGGGTTAGAGTTAGTGTCTAGGGTTTTCTTAAGCCTATTTATAAACTGTCTAAAATTGGCGTAATCTGAGTCATGCTCAAAGCCCGAATACTTGTAATTCTCGGCCAAAACTCATCCTCTCACTCGGCCATATTCAATTTGTTTATTCCAAAATTATTTCTAAATTCAATTAATTTAGAATTCTCATTTTTATTTAATGACATTTCATTAAAATAATTTCCAAATAAAATAAGTATGAAACGAGAAATTATATATTTCCTTCTTTATTTATTTGAATATACTCAAGTCTATTATTATCATTATAATAATACTCTATAATTCAATAAATAAATGTAACAATAAATAACTAATTATTTATTAAGTTACTTAAGAAAAATAACTTTCTCGATATAAATCACAATTCATATATAATGAGTAAACCAACAATTCTAGTTCATTTAATCTCTTCCAAGTGTGTATCATTGAGACCTTATGGACCCACACGAACGAAGCTTTAGAATAAAGATCGGACGCAAAAGTTCACAAACTTTTTCCGTCTTTTAATTCTTAATATTGGTCGATTCAACTAAAGGACCAATATTGACACTCTCTCTGTTCGTATGCGTATATTTTATGTTTGATGTGACAAATTTTTTTTCACATGATCCACAGAGTACTTTACGATATTACCCTTCATGTGTATCACTAACTAAGGGGAATGTAAAATTACCGTATTACCTCTTGAGTTATTATTTCAATAACTCCTTTGTTATTTGTGAATGAGAAAACATAGAGTGAGATGTCTATACATGTCACATGTTTTAATCAAAGAATCTTCTTATTCGATGAATACCTGGCCAGGTTAATTCATTCACACTCTCATAACAAAGTATCGTGTGATACTAATGCATTTGCATTTTATCAACATGAATTCCATATCTGTGAATCATATAACCCAATATCACATCCTTATGACACCAACCGTCGGGTCAGATGAAACAAGAACTTAGTCATTTCCCATTGACAAATCAAATGTCATAAAGTGTAATATCAATTATATATTCACTTCAGGATTAAGGTAAGTATCAAAATACCCCTCGTATGTGATCTTGAAGTTTCGAGTGTTTAAACGGTTTTATCTCGAGCTTGTAAGTATCACTGGTCTTGTTCAATATCTTCTATAAGATATCAAGGATCAATCATAGAGTCACAAATCTCTATATCACATGATAAGATATCATGATTCATTCAAACAATCGTAACTTAGACACGATTGCTCTTTCGGTCTTAAGATTGCGAACAAATGGTTTAAACTAGTCACAAGGGGTTATCATGTCAAATCTGTATTTAACACCCTTTTCGTTGATGACAGTTTCAGGGCGTAGAATTCATACATAAACACAAACTCAATCAAAGAATTAATATTTATTAATATTAATGTTTCAACAAAATATAAATACAAATGTATTTCATTGTCTAATTTCTCATTTGTGGGCACTAATCCCAACATGTACGCACCCAAGAACCTACTCCTCGGTGCTCTCTTAGTCGGTTCAGACTAATTCACGAGTAACAAGTACGATGGGAGAGAGAGAGAGAGAGAGAGTAGCCGAGTTGAATTTTTATGCGTCTTGCTCATGATTTAGGCTCGAGCCTTGGGACTTTCATAGCAAGCGTCATAAGATTCATAAATTGCCTAAAATCTCAACTTTAGTATAATTTTTTCTAGAAAAATGTTAATAAAATTATGATATTAACAAATTTTATGAGTGATTTGTAATTAATATTCGAGTGGTATTCATCAATAAGAATTGGTTAATTCTTCTGTATTTTTTAGTTTTCATTGTAACGGGTATAAAATTAACAGTTTATTTGTCAAAATTATATTAAATTGATGTTTGAGGTATGCTTAAAACATTACATTTGCTTTGTGTTTTAAAAAAGTGAATGTCAAGAGTCTCACTTGGTGGTGAACGTAAAGAGTCTCACATATGCAGGATAAGTGGGTTTTGTATTGAGGATAAGCAAGTGTAAAAAAAGATAGTATGGGTGAGTTAGCTATACTTACTTGCACGCACGCACACCCCCACTGTCGTCGTGCCGTGCCAAGCGGGGGTCGAGCTGATTTTGAATCTTTGGGCTCTTCTTGGACTTGAGTTTGTGATAATTTTTACCTTTTTATTATAAATTTCACTTCTAAAAAGTTTTAATTTCAAAAATAACGTTTAGATTATATTGCTAACCGTGCATGCATGTAAATAGTCTTATTAACATTTTGCTAGCCGAAGTTAAAATAGCCTAAATGGATGTTTTTGCTTATCGAAGTTAAGTGCTTTAAGAACATTAAAATGCACTAAGGCTAAATGTTTTCTTTGGTTTGAAATCGAAACTTAAAGTTATAAATAAAGGTCTTCAGCTCTCGTTCTAAGCACGCCAAGATGCAGGATTATCTCTTTCATATCTCCTATCAAGATTGTTTTTTCTTTACTTGTAGTTCGTGGTTGTTCTGTCACGCAATTTCCTGGCGAGAGAAATGTTATGAATTCTTGCCCCCGAGAAGATTTACATGTAAACTTTTGTTGGGAATGTTGATAAAATGCAAGGTTTACATTTACTGATTTTTTAAATTGAAAACGTTATTTCTAATAAAAGATTTAACAAACATTCGTCATCTCATAGTCTACGTATTAACAGAAACACATGTTGGGCATCTGAGTTCGGGCGGTGAACACATGGTCGATGTGGTTCATGCTTGATAACCTGAATCCAAAATCATATATGTGGAACACGAGTGAGTGGGAGCATTATGCGCTTTTGGTAATATAATGACCTGAACAGGCTTTAGTGGTAGATATATCGTTTAAGAACTGTTATGATACAGTAATTAGGGTCACTATGATGATCATAATTAGACTTGACTTAAATCCTGAAATGATCATGAACTTCTAGATTATATCTCTAGATTCTTTAATTCATCTCGTTAACAGATAATCCAGAAGCTTTTAAAACTAATGTCTTGGAAATTTATAATATGATTGTAAAAGGAAGTGAGGTACACATACAGAATCCTACCTCTCTAGAATGAGGTTAATATTCTCTCACTTAAGGGTTTATTCCAAAATCAATGGATTGTACGCATTTCTAAATTTGTCTTACTTTCGAAAGAATCGTTCGCTGGGGAAGTAATGGTGCTTAGGGAATATATGTAACAAGAAAGATATAAGAGAATAATTGACCTTTCTCAATGCAGCAAGAACTTGGAGGATCTTGATTACATACTAACTATATATGTAGACACTCATCGTAATTTGTAAATAAAATTTTAGTGTAAAGGAAATAGCAATGTATTACATGGTGGAGTACTGATCAAGGTTAAATAAATATTTCGAAAAAAGAGAAATGATTGTTTTGTCTTTTTATTCGAATCCCCGATTCGGCTTTGATAAAAGCGAATATAAACTCTTTAATAACAATGTGCATCATTATTATCTCCCAAACTATAATGATTATTGACAACATTAATTATGGAATGCGGTATTTACATAATAAAATAAGTCTTTATAGTAGAACTGGTTATTTATTGTTATATCAAGTGAATAATCAATTTATTCATTATTATTTATTGATTAAGATGGATTTAGAGTTATTGGTCTTAAAATGTTCAAAAGCTGAAATGAGCTTTTGACCCATGCGAAAGCTTGAGTTGCGCTCAAAACTTGCCTTAGGCCACCAGAGGTGGCTGACCATATGAGGCTAGGGTTAGCAAAAATTTCTCATAACTTGTTTAAAATAGATCGAGTATATATAAGATACTTTGGTTTACCTAAAACTTTTCTCTATTTGGAAAAAAAACATAAGGATATTGTTAAAGAGAAAAATTCTCCTATCTTACATAAAACAAATAAAAGATGTTATCCTAGATATTGATATGATGGATGAGTAAAATTTTTGATTCAGAAGATGAGATTTAAAAGCTGAGATTAAATCTACAATTAAAGGAAAATAAAATATATTCTGATTAACTCTAGAATATCTCTCTTGGAAAATATTATAAATAGAGGACGAAGTCAAAACACTTTATTTATTCGATTCGAATCAAAAGTATTTGCTTTCTCGCTATCTTATAGTGGCTGAATTATTTGCTCTATATTCGTCTCCGGAATTGCTTCAGTTCCGTTTTTAAAAGTGAAAAAGAAATAATTTAAACAACTTGTTTAGGACCTGTGAGATATAAAAATATTGCCCACACAATATTTCTATTCCCTTCAGAGACTACGTTTCGGAAGACCCTGGTGTCATCACATCAATGAGAATGGGAGATCTTGTCATGGAAGAAAAAAAGAAAAAGAACTAGTTTGTATCGGCTGAATATGGATTGTCAAGACTTAAGGATTCTATTCGTGAGCCCAACCCCTAAATCATTTTCTAATCTAGTCTCTTAAATTAGTTGTTTGTTATCGTCCCCATTAAATATTATTAATTAAGTAACCTAGATCTTGTTAATAATCATGTTTAATTAGCTTATGATAATGTACTATAATTTTACGCGTTTATTGATCATTTAAGGTGCAATAACCACATGCAATAAATACCTTTGGGGTACGAGCTCATCTCTTCAATCGGTTTATCATATGAGGTAAATTGCCACAGTTTCCAACACCATGGGATGGAAACATTACTTTAATAAAACAGTTAAACGGTCCTCGGTATTTACTATTCCCTTAATAATCATATTGTTGTTTTTATTTCATTATTAGAATTTAATTTATTTTTTCTACCTTGTTCTGTATTTATTCCAAAAATAAATCATTTATGTAACTATATCCAAGCATATTAAAATATCTTGCTCTTAGACAACTTTCTCCTGAAAGGATTTTAAAGAAGACAATTGTAATTATTGTAATTATTTTATTGTGTTGATTATTTTAACGATTACTCACTAGGGTTCATTTATTTTGTGGTGCTACCACATGACTCGGCGGAACCTTTGATCGGGAACAGATCTGCAGATCTTGTTTACTGGATGGCGGCTATGATTGTGAACAGACTTGCGGGTCTTAATCAAAATGAAGAGTCGGCTCGAGGGTCTCCGGTAATGATTCCGAGAATTTTTTTAGGGAAGTTCGATTGTTGAACTTTAGAAGACGACAACATTAAGCTCTTCTATTTTATCACCATTGAGCTTATGCGGGAATTGACAGATGACCTTCCAATCTTTCAAATGGATGAGACTGATCCCAGAGTAAGGCTGGTCTACCTTGCTTGCAAGGATTTTGATTACTTGTCTCGAAATTATGTCATGAATTATCTTGCGGCTCTCTATACAATGTGTATAGTTCCAAGGTGTATTCAAAAGAAATTTAGAGACCACTTGATTGGAAATATAATACCAAGGATACCGGCTTGTAAACAAAATTTGTGGCTCGCTTTCTCGTATTCAAAATGGTGGATCATAAGATGGGAAATTCCCTACCTTTGAGTGCGGTTTGAAACAATTCTCGGATATCGAGGTCTATGTTCTAGTGAATCAGCTAATCTTGTCAAGATACCAATGCAGTCAGCCGACAATAAGATAAAAGTTGGAAATTTTTTGTGAAATTTGTTTCCAAGTATGTTAACTCAAGCTTTGTTCATTTGGGTTCATGAGGTCAATATCACAAGTCATTAGAGTAGAATTTATCAAACTGTATGCTAAGCCAAAACAAATTCAAGTGTTGAACTTATAATTTTCCGAAAGTTGTCTGAAGGGTAATTTTTTCCATTTGGACAAAAGATTGTGTGAATTTAAAACTAAGATTTCAGACATCATGATGTAATGAGTATGAGAAATTTTTTTGCCATATATCCAATTGAATTATGATAATATCATAAACTAATATTGTCTTGCTAGATTTATTTATATATTTACTCGCTTTGTTTTGTTTGTTGTTATTATATTATGTTATATGTTATTAACATATTAATAAACCACATTAGTAATACCTAAAGACTCAATCGCTTGGGTCATAGCCGCCTCCTCGACACTGGTTTTCCCAGACCTAGTCACTTCACCATGAGTCTCCATCACATCGCTTTAGATCATCCCACACAGCCGCCCCAAGTCTGGGCAAGGCCACTTGGCTGCCTCCAACCACCGCGCTCGCATTTCTCTCACCACTACCGCATACGTGATCACCTACCTAGTCTTAGTCATCGTTGACATAAGCTCGCGACCCCGAACCCCAACATTGGCCACCACCCTTGTCGCATTCGTACCAGATGTATCATAGGGCCCTTATGTTAGGAATTCTTGTCCCGGAGAAGATACTTATGTAAATTCTTGCTGATATTATTAATGAAATAAAGTTTGACATAAATAATTTATTTGAATTGAAATGGTTATTTCTTATATATTAAGATTTATTGAACATTCATCATTTCATAACCTCCGTATCAAACTGAATCACGTGTTGGGCACCTAAGTTCGGGTTGTGTGCTATATTGAAAGTCATAGATGTTGAACAGATGAGTGAATGATGATCACTATATGGGAGCATTCTATACTTGTGGTAAGTGTACGACCTGTACAAGTTTTGGGATAAATGTGTCGTTAAAGGAATTGTTACAACGTAACTAACCAGGGCCACTGTGACTGTCACATTGAGGCTTGATCTAAATCCTGAAGTGATCATGGACATTGGATCATGTTTCTTAACTCTTTAACTCATTATCTAAAAGGCTACCATGCTAATCACAACTTATATCTTCGGATTTTTCTCATAGTATGATTCGAGTAGAAAGTGATTTACAAACACATAATCCAGCCTTCCTGAAAGGATGTCAATGTTCACCCACCTAAGGGTTGATTCCATTACCTATTGATTGCGCGCACTTTTGAAGTAAGTTAACGTTCAAAATAATATTTTGCCGGGGAAGCAATAATGCTTAGGAATGATATGTATCAAGAGAGTCCTAATAGAAAAAATGACTTCTATTGGCACGGGTAGAACCTGGAGGATATTGATCACGAACTGAATATATCAGTGGACACTCGTCACGATGAGTAAATATAATTCTAGAATTAATGAAGAGTTCAGTCTTAGATTACACGGTGGAGTATTGATAAAGCAGTGGAGTATTGATAAAGACTACACGAATCGATGAAAAATGGATAGGACTATATTGTCTTTTTCGTCGAGTTCGTTAAGCTTCAAATATTAGGTCCATAGTCCCTGATTCGACTTTGATAAAGGCAGATGAGAACTTTCGAGTAATAGTGTTAAATTGTTATTTAATCTCACTTACAGTAATGGTGATTGATAACATTAATTCTGGAAAATGGGTATTCGCAGAATCATATAAATGTTTATAGCATAATTGTTTATTAATTGTTGGATCAAGTAAATAAATAATTAATTGCATTTTAAGCGAACGGACCTTGAAAATTCAAGGATTGATCTTGGGATAGGCTTGGCCGAAAATCCCCTAGGGTTGTGTCCTATGGATGGCTGATTATACCTCCTCCTTTTCTCCATCAATTTCTCTTTGAAGAGAAAATATCTCTTCCATATATATATATATATTGATATGATGGATGATGGAGAGTATCTCTATAAAGAGAGAATATCTCTAGATAGGAGAGACAATATATTAGAGATTATCTCCTTTCTAAATGCTATAAATAAGGATAGAAGGAAAGAGGAAAATTCACTCAATTTCATAGAATACTCGGTCACTCTCCCTCACTCTAGCTGATCTAATTTTTCTTCCCCTTTTCCATAGGAATTTCAAATTACGTTCCTAAGTAATAGGAGAATAATCCCAAAACAATTTGGTTTCGAAATTTGGTGAGAACGATTGTGCTAAAACATCTTTCTTATCCGTCTCGGAGATTACGTTTCGGATTACTACAGTGTCATCGTCGAGTACTAAATCAGATGAAAGAGTTGTGAATGATTGAAAACGGAGCATGCGTTGTGTTGGAGCATTCTATAGCTGAGCCAAAATCCATGTGAGTAATCTAACAACTTTGCTAGGGTCGGTTGCTGAATTGCATTCATAATTAAATTAAATTAATAAATCTAGATCTTGTTTGACAATCATTATTATTAATTGGATATTGTGAGTATAATTGATAATTTTTCGCATTTAATATGCCTGCTAAGGTGCATCAATCACCAACAAGTGGTATCAGAGCTAGATGATTTGTTGATTTAATTGATTCGTTCTTTTGATCAAATTTAATTTGGTTTGAATGGACTTATATTGTGATATGAAATTCTTTACAATTCAATATGTGAGTTGTACGTGGTTTATTATAAGTTTTTATTGTCACTTTCTTAGAGTTCTTTGTAAACCCAAAATCAAAGGGTATCGGTTTTATGTACAAAGTTGCTTTTCAGTTATTGTTATTATTATCATTGTTGTAATCTGATGATCGAAAAGAGACGGATATCGGCGAGGAGAGAGAACGGGACCGAAGGGGTGCCCTCCAGGCCACCAGAGCAAACCGGCTGCATGTGATTCCTAGCTTAGCATTCGGTTGGGTCTAGGCTGCCCCTTGGAAGAGGCCAACCAACTTGAGTTGGATCCTACTGTGGGTGGTTGGGTTCGAGGATGATCTGGGCTTGGCCCAAAAGCCCGGTGAGCCTTAAAGCCATCCGAAAAAAATCAATACTAATAAATTATTTTTTATTTTTTATTTAAAATTTGAAGTTTTATTTTAATTTATTTAAATGGGTCGGACTCAAGTAAATATTGTTTTAAACATTGAAAAATATATGAGTTTCATATCGATTTATTTTTCAAAAGAACATATAATGGGCCTTGATGCTAATCATCAGTTATCTTAATGAGATGAAAATCCTTGAATATGAGATTGATGGAGAAATCAAGATAGATATGATCTTGGAAACTCTCCCTGAATCTTTTGTTACTTTCAAGGTGAACTACTCCATGAATAAGCTAGGGTACACTGTTACCGAGCTAATGAAGAAGCTTCACACTTCTGAGGACTCTTGAAGAAAAAGAGGGCTACTGGAGAGGCTCATGCTACTGAGCACAAAGCCTCCACATCTGGATCTAAAAAGAGATCTTATAGAGCCGACAAGAAGAACCCTAACAAGGTTCGTTAGAAGGAGGTGCCCGGGACTGCCAAGGTGGACAAGTCTAAGGACAACTATCGTCATTGTAATAGGCCCGGCCACTAGCATATGAACTCTCCTACCTACCTCAAGGCTAAAGGGAAAGGTGTTTTACTTATTACCGAAACTTGTTTAGTAGCTGATAATGTATCATCGTGGATTCTTGACTCCGCTACTACTAACCATATTTGTTGTTCCTTGAATGGATTCATGAAAAGCAAAAGCTTAGAGGATGGCGACTTCTGCTTCAAGTGGGGTGATGGGAGTTTGGTGTCTGCTAAGGTTGTGGGATCCGTGACATTGTCTTTCGAAGACATAACTTTAAATTTGAATAATGTGTATTTTGTTCCTTCCTTTTGGAAAAACTTAATATATGTAGCTCAAATTGTTGAGAAGAATTATTATTTAAAGTTTATTGATAATAGAATTCGTATTTCTTTTTCCAATTCATTTGTCCCTGATGCTTGTATGAAAAATGGTTTATACTATCTTTATCCTACACAACCTTTGCTATTGGACACTGAAATAGATAATGATCTATTTAGGGAACCAAAAAAGATCAAACTTAATGACTCCTCTGATTTAATGAAATCAACACATCTTTGGCACTTAAGACTTCGTGATATTAGTCTAGATAGGATTAAGAAACTTGTGAGGGACGGTCCACTCAAAGCCTCTGCAATAGGCTCACTACCTACTTGTGAATCTTGTATAGAAGGAAAAATGACCAAGCGACCTTTCTCTGATAAAGGTCGAAGAGCCACTGACTTGCTAGAACTAATACATCTGATGTATGTGGTCCACTCGGAGTTCAGGCACGGGGAGGATACGAATACTTTTATTAATTTAATTAGCAAATTACAATAAGGACTCTTGAGAGATTTATTTACATCTCTGCCAACATATCCTAACATGACCGAGCCCTTGCGACACCATTGTGATAACACTGGAGTTATTGCAAACTCGAAGGAACCTCATAACCATAAGAGAGGAAAACATATAGAGCGATCAAAAGTACCACTTGATTAGAAAGATAGTTCTAAGAGGATACATGTCAGTCATGAAGATATCGACGTTTGACAACATCGCTGATCCAATGATGATAGGACTTTCAAAACGTGTGTTTGTGAAGCACATAGAAGGAATGGGCCTTAGATACCTGCCATATCTTCTCTAGGTCAAAGTAGGAGATTATTAGAAATTTTCGCCCACGAGTAGATACTTATGTAAATTCTCGCTGATACTATTAATGAAATAAAGTTTGACATTTATAATTTATTCGAATTGAAATGGTTATTTCTTATTTATTAAGATTTATAGGACATTCATCATTTAATATCCTCCATATCAAACTGATCACGTGCTTGGCATCTGCGTTCAGGTTGTGTGCTAAAACAAGGTCGATGACTGATTTATGCCTGGAAAGATATATCGAAAGTCATATGTAGAACACATGAGTGAAGACAATCACTATGTAAGAGCATTCTACAGTTGTGGTAAGTGTACGATCTGTACATGCTTTAGGGTAGATGTGTTGTTTAAGATCTGTTACGATGCACTAACCAAGGCCACTATGATGGTCACAGTAAGACTAAAAAACTTGAAGTGATCATGGACACCAGATCATGTTTCAGCTCTTTAACTCATTCGCTTAAAGGTTATCCATGCTAATCACAGCTTATGTGTTGGGAGTTTTCTCATAGCATGCTTCGAGTGGGAAGTGATTTACAGACATAGAATCCAGCCTCCCTGAAAGTAGGTTAATGTTCACCCACCTAAGAGTTGATTCCATGACCGATTGATTGCACGCACTTTCAAAGTAAGTTAACATTCGAAAGAATCTTTCGCAGGGGAAGCAATAATGCTTAGGGCTAATATGTATCAAGAAAAGTATAACAAAAAAATTGACTTCTCTTGGCACGGGTAGAACCTGGAGGATCTTGATCATGAACTGACTATATCAGTGGAAACTCGTCACGATGGGTATATATAATCATAGTACTAAAGACGAGTTCAATCTTAGATTACATGGTGGAGTATTGATAAAGACTAGACGATAAAAAGGAATAGATATTGAACTGATGGATGAGAGAGAGTTTAGACTCACTATTGAGATATAATGACCCAGATTAAATCCAAACTAGAGAATATCTCTTGAAGGAGGGAATATCTCTAGAAAGGAGAGAATATCTCTCAGAAATGAGAGAAAATCTCTCAAAAGTTATCTCCTTTCTAAGTGCTATAAATAGGGATTGAATGGGAAAGGAAAATTCACTCAGTTCTTCATAGAATACTCGGCCACTCTCTCTCTCTCTCTTGGTAGTCGATTTTTCTTCCTCTTTTCCCTATGAATTTCAAATTTTGTTCGTAAATAACCGGAGAATGATTCCGAAACAATTTTGTTTCGAGATCTGGGGAAATTCGATTGTGCCCACTCATGTTTCTTATTTGTTTGGGGCTAATGTTACCGGCCCATTCCAAGCTTGGCGACACGCAATCAAACAACAATGTCCCTAGGGCAAGACTAATTGACAATTACCTTTAAGCCTACAGGACCAGCCGACCATTTCCTCGCCTACGCACCTACAGGACCAGCCGACTATTTCCTCGTATAAGCACCTACCAAATCGGCCGACCATTGTCTTATCCCCCTACCTACCAGACTATTGGTTGATCGTCCGACCCGGGATGCTTCACTTAGCCAAATACTATAAAAATGCTTATAAAAGGAGTTTTTGGCCACAAGGAAGGGTAGAAAAATTCTGCTACCCGAGAGAAATACAAAAATCAACTCCCAACACACTTCTCAACATGAGAGGAACTCTCTACAGATCCCAGTACGAGACAAACTCTAATAAAATCCCAGTACGCATCTGGACAACAAACCCGACACGCTGCCTAAGCGAGGGTCACTCGGTCCGACTAGGGATCTGATCTCTTGAGGTTCCTTAATATTTGTCCAAAAACAAACGATAAAATTATATATACACTAAATCAACACACTTACTCAACCAATGTTGGACTCTTTCCATTCACTTCATTAACACATAACGAATGTGATTTTAAGCATACTTTCAACATCGATTTCTCAATGATCATTGAGTTTATTTTGCAAATAAATATTTAATCTTATACTCGCTATAACAAGGAATAATAATACAAAAAAAATGAACTAATTCTAATGAATGGACCGAGCTCAAATATTAGTTAAAAAATCACTCATTAACTGATAAAAAAACTATATACCATTTTTCCAACATTCATGATTGTATTTCCGGTGACTCAAATAAATGTATCGGAACGTCTCTTTTACAACATTCATGATTGTAGTCTCATCCTCACCAGTATATTTTATGTGTGCTATTTCCTATTTTAGTCAAATAATTGTAGATCATTATCATTAGTTAAATGAACTAATAACTTAAACTTCGTCTGTCAAGCACTTTATCTCACCATTATAATTGCCTATTTTTTTTACACTTTTTCAATGTTATTTAAATTTAAATGATTGAATGCAATGGCCTCAATACAAAAGGATTTTGCAACGGATATGAAATTACAACTAAATTAATTAGGGTATCATATTTTACTTAGTTGTGGGAGTGGGTTTTGCTGCGGGTAGGATAACATTTTGCTGCGGAAAATATGTCCCAGTTTAGAGTCTCTTTCACGTTGGGATTGAGTTGTGGGACGATATTGGTCGTAAAATGGGTCAATCCCGTTGTGAGAACACTCACGATGAAACGATGAAGTGGGAGACTACTGTAAAATTTTCACAACGGCTCATATCCAATGTAGGAGCCTCCCGTAATGAGTCTAACCCATTGTGGGAGCTGCACCGAATGTAGAAGCATCCTATAATAGTTCTGACCCGTTGTGGGAACTAAAAATTAAAATAATGTTTTCTAGCAAAATACTCCGTGAACATTTTTTTCATCTTATGTTTGGGTGCTCGTTAGAAATAATTTTGCTTGTTATTCTTATTTATATAGAAAAAATTCTTAAGTACCTTATAAAGATATTAATTAAGTTTAGCTGATTTGTTTATTTTCATTATAGTATTTTGAAAGAAAATGTCCTTCAAATATAATTGTTTTATTTATAAGAAAAATGATATATAAAATATTTTTGTGCGATCGTAACTAAACTACATGAGCACACGGATGAGACAAAAGATTCTATCTAATGTGTCCCTATAAGTTTGGTCGTTTTGGATTTATATTTTGACCCACTTCTGGTTGGGAATCCGATCTTTTCGGAACAAATTAATTAAATATATAATTTGATACATTAAAACGTATAAAAATAAACATTTATTGTCTGAAGTGAGAGAAAAGATAATTTCATTCAAACCGGTTCAAAACATGTACGAAGCATAAAATTATCCTACAAAAAAATGATGCAAAGTAAATAACATATACAATCACAACTTTACGATATGAACTAGTGAGTGTTAAGGCCGGATTTCGTCGAATCCCTCTTAATACTATTCATGTCGTTTTGGACCTTCAAACGACGGGCAAAGGCGAGGAAGCGACGAGGGTTTGTTGTGAAGAGGCCTCGTCGCGGGGAAGTCTCGTCGCAGAAATGCCATAACGAGCAGGGGAGTTTCCGCGAGAAAGTCTTGTCCCGAGGGGGTCCGTCCCGAGGAAGTCTCGCCCCGAGGAGATCTCGTCCCAAGGAAAACCCATCGTTAGGAGTCCACAGTAACAGTATTTAACTGGGATTTGACGTCAAAGTCGGACGGAAGGCGAGAATTACGGGATCAGTTGAGACAAATGATGGAGAACTCTAACAGAAGGGGAAAACCCTCAAAAACAGTTAGGGTTTAGGCTAGAGTACTATAAATATCAATGTAAACCTCATGAAAGGGGTCGAAAAATATATATTCGTCACATCATACAAAGTTCTTAGTCTTAATATCTTTTGTAAATCCTAAAGTTTCCAAGCTAATAAACGAAAGAGACCGAGTCTCATAACATATAAACTCAAGGATATTTAGGAACCCAACCCATTCATTGTTTATTAATCCTTGTGACTGTTTAGAGATTCGGTGAAAATTGACCTCTAAAGTTTGGCGCCCACCGTGGGGCCAGTTTCTTTTTAACTCACAGCCAGGAAGTCTAAGGAGATCGAGTGAAATGGCAAACGATGAAAGAAATGCTGGAGGAAGTCAAGAAGAAGCCATGGAGGCCGGAGCACTTCAGCAACAGCTAGCGGAAGCCATGGCAACCATAACAGAGGCGAACAGGAGGGCGGAGGAGCAAACCGAGCTGAACAAGCAGCTCATGGCTCACCTGGACCGCTTAGCGGCAGGCGGAGGGCTTGAGGGGTGGATGCCATCGGCACCACCCATCAGCCGAACTCTTTTTCAGACCACCACCTTCGTACCGGCGATAGCTCAGAAGGGAGGTCCGACGACCACGCTGACGCCAGCGATAGAAGAGGAGATCAGGAGGATGGTGAAAGAGATGTCTTCGGGCATCGAGTCGAAGATGGGACATGTAGCATCCTAGGTGCACAAGGCGACGAGCTCAGCGCCCGAGATTGACCGGATGGTCCGAGAGGTTAGGGCTACTCTGTTCTCGTCAAAGATCTGTGGCGTGGAGTTGGGAGAGCTTCCGAAGATCAAAATCACGCCATACAAAGGGACATTAGATCTGAACACCCATGTGAAGTCGTTCCGAATCGTGACAGAGTGCATAACGGGGGAGACAGAGAAGGTAGAGGCCATCATCTGTCGCCTCTTCGTGGAAATCCTGCACGGTCCGGCGAGCGACTGGTTCACGAAGCTGCCCTCGGAATTCGTCAACGATTCCAATGACCTTGTCGCGGCCTTCCTGCGCCATTACTCGATGTATGTGCAGAGCGATGTGACAATCACGACTTTATGGAACCTCTCCCAGGAGAAGGACGAGACGCTTCGCTAGTATATTGAGAGGTTCAAGGCGGTCATGGTCAAGATCTCAAACCTTGACGGTCTCATCACGATCCAGGCACTAAAGAACGGCATGTACTACACCTCTCCCTTCCGCCTGGAATTGGCAAAGATGCGTCCCTTGACCATCGAAGATGCTCTCCATCGGTCTTCGATCTTTATGAAGATCGAAGAGGAAACGACACTTAAGAAGATACACAAGGATGGAAGTAAAAGAAAACACCTCGAGAGGAGAGACCATCGGGAGGGAGGAGAAGCCCGACTAGCGAGGGCAAAAGGAGGAGACGACTGGGGAATCCCCGGTGACCGTCGAGCTCGAGAGATTCCAAAGAGAGGAGTCTATCAGGTGGAGGAGAGAAGAGATCCCGATGAGGGGAACCAGCAGCGAGGAGGCTTCTCGGGTGCGCCGAGAGGATTCCAGCAAGAAAGTTCCTCGGGCCAGCTGAGTGGATTCCAGCAAGGAGGTCTTTCGTCGAGCCGAGGAGGATTTTTCGGAGGCCGAAGTGGCCATAGCGGAGGGCGAGGAGGATTCTCGGGAGGACGGGGAGGACCTGAGAGGAAGCTCTGGCTTAAGGATCCGAGCAAGTTCTAGAATTCCATAACATGGGCGGGCACTCGACCGAGGAGTGTGTCATGTTGAACAAAGAACTCCATAATAGATACGCTCGAGGAGAGTTCAAAGACCTGGTACCCAGCCACCGCGAGCCGTGGAGAAAAGAGAACCGGACGTGGCGGAAGCTGCAAGAGGAGCCGGCCCAGGCTGGCGGAAGCAGCCAGGGCGGGGCCAGAAGGAACCCCGCTGCCCAGAGGCAGCTGGTGGGGCGAGTCGATGATGGCAGACCAGCAACGAGGCCGAGGATCGACGTGATCATGGGCGGATCACGGTTGTGCGGAGACGCGGTGGAGTTTGATTCTCATGCGAAGATAGAGTTCGTCGAGAATGAATAATGCGCGGACATGCACGACGACGCACTGGTCCTCATGCTTGGGATTGACAACGAGAGTGCGGTAGACGTCATCTTCTTTGAATTTCTCGAGAAGATGAACATCGAAGGACTGGTGATTAGAGGAGGTCGTCGCAAGGTATCGGGGTTCAACGGGGATGTGGCCATCTCACTGGGAACAGTCTGTTGGAATAGGTCTAAAGTTAAGAACAATTTATCATTAATCATATTAATGGCGGAATATAAAAATTTCTTTTACTAGTAAAACAATTTTTACCAACCTAGATAAAGTGCATATACATGTTACAAATTAAAAACATTATTTAATCTACTTGAGTACTAACATTTCTTGTGTCGTCAAACTTGAAGCGTCTTGGGAAAGCTGGATCTTCTTCCTTGGCTCGATTCCTTCACGTCTAGCCTTGAACTTGAGAAACATAAGGTTTCTATTACAAGAGTCTATAGAGCTTTAGAAGAACAAGTCTATGAGCTAAAGAGCTAATTTAGCTAAGTCTAATGAGGACTTAGGTGCCAAAATAAAAGAATTATTTTCTAGAGAGAGGGAGGGAGAGAAGTCGGCCAAGAGCAAGAGAGAACAAGGCAACAGCTTAACCTTATATGTCTCTATGTGAGGCTCTATTTATAGGAGAATGAAAAATCTATAAAGGTCAATTATTCATTCATGAAAGAATAATGTATTCATGACTAAATATTTTATTTTCCCTTCCCCTTTCTCTCTTAGGATGGCCGGCCATACACCTAAAGCAATGAGGAAAATTTGTTTCCTCACTTAGCTTATTTATTTCCTTCTCAAGGAAATTCATTTCCTTTTTACTTTTGGGTAATTATCCTTATAATTAAAGGGAAATAAAACTCTCCTCTTGATGCATTTTTTTGGCCGAAATTCTACCTAAGGGGGAGCTTCTAGATGCTTCCTTATTTCTTTTAAGACAATTCTTAAAATACCCATTGTAAAATTATAATTGCTCAAATAATGAAATTAACTTAATAATGCCTTAAACGACTTTTCGGCTTTAGAAAATAATTTATATTTTCATCATATGAAAGTATTCAAAATCTTATTTTTAAATTCACATCATTTTATGTCCATGTGGACAAAAATACCCTTTAGACATTTTCCGAGAAAAAGTCTAGTTCAACATTTGAACTTATTTTGACTTAGCTTTCAGTTTAACAATCCTACTCTAATGACCTGTAATAGTGACCTTATGGATCCAAATGAACAAAGCTTGAGCTTCTATACTCGGACTGAAAAGTTCACAAACTTTTTCCGAGTATTAGTTTAATTTTAATTGACTCCACTAAAGAGTTAACACTGAGAATCTCTCGGTTCAAATGAATTTATTTTCTACTCAAATTCAACTTTTCAGTCACATTGAACGTTATCTATGTTTACCCTTCATGAATTATATTGAGCGGATCCATTGAACGTTATCTATGTTTACCCTTCATGAATATCATCAACTAGTTGAGATTTATAAAATCACCATTTTACCCTTCTAGTTGTTATTTCTTCAACTCCTTTGTTACTTGTGAATAAGTTAGAAACAATGTATTGACGATGAGCTAAAAAGTCACATTATTTCATCCAAATAAAGTCGCTACTTAATTTGGATACTGCGCAGTTCATTTATTTACAATCCAAGTAATAAAGCATGAGGTGATATATATTGCATCTCAGCAATTTTATACATGAATTTCATATCTATGAGAACTTCACAAAGTTGGTTCATGACATCTTCATAACTAAATATCTCACCAATTGGCGTAGTCTAGATCACATAATGGACCTAGAATTGACTTTCTCAAATGAGAATATTAATACTATGAAATGACATGTCTCATTTCAGGATTTAGGTAAGCATGATCAATTCATACATAGTGACCTTGAGATAGAAGATGTTAAATGGTTTGTTCTTCTATTGTCTCTAAAGATGCATTGGTCAATTCAGTATCTTAGAGAGATACACTAGAAGAACTATAGAATTCCTAACTCTCTATGCCTCGTAATTAGATATCATAGATTCTTCCAACAATCATACTGGGATCAATAGTCCGTTGATCTTTAGATTGCGAATATATCGTTTTAGTTAAACCATGAAGAGTTTGTTCATGCAAATCTACATTTTTCTCTTCATACATTGTTAGGTTTGATTAAGGACTATAAGACTATTGAATATCATAAATATTTAATCAAACTAAAAAGGAATGAATGAACGTTTCAACTTTTATTAATTTAATTAGAAAATTACAATAAGGAATTTATAAAGATTTATATATTACATCAATATGTAAATAAATAATCTTCTTGTGGGCATCTTTGCCAACACATTCCACCTCCCGCTCCACGCGAAAGGAGTCCAATGGATGGTGGAGTTCATGGTGCTAGAAGTCCCATCAAACTTCAACGTGATCTTGGGAAGGCCATGGATTCACTGCATGAGGGCCGTGCCATCCGCCTACCACCAATGCATCGAAATCCCCGGGGAGGAAGAAGGAATGATCGAGGAGATCAGGGGGAATAGGGATGCTTATCGCATCTACTACATGATACATCACAAGCAGGTGCACGGCAAGAAGACGACTGAAGAAGTCTCCGAAGAGGAAGCGGCTAATTTATAGCAATTATCCTCGGGAGCCTCGGCAAAGAAGAAGGCGGGGACGAAAGGCGGGTCACGAGACCGAGGAGAGAAAGAGAACGAGGACAGGATCGCCAAGGCGCTCGTGGCAGAAGATCTCGAAGGGAAGATAGCCGAGGAGAGAAAGGGAGGACCACAAGTCGAAGAAATGGAGCAGGTCTGCATTGATGAGTCTGACCCGACTCGAACGACTAGTATCGGTGTCGAACTCGACTCAAAGATCAGGACGGAATTGATAAAATTACTGAAGAAGAACCGAAGAAGTTTCGCTTGGTCTCACGAGAATATGCCGAGAGTCGGTCTGTTGATTATCGCCCATCGCCTCAACACGGAACCGAGTCACCGACCGGTCGTACAGAAAAGGAGGAAGATGGCGACGGATAGGAACAAAGTGATCAACGACGAGGTTGACAAGTTGCTCTCGACGGGTACTATGAGGGAGGTGAAGTATCCTGAATGGCTGGCGAACACCGTCGTCGTCAAGAAGAAAAACGGCAAATGGCGAGTTTGCGTGGACTCACCGACCTCAATAAAGCTTGTCCGAAAGACAGCTTCCTGATACCACATATCGACCGCCTCGTCGAGGCCACTCAGGGATACGAGCTGCTCAGCTTCATGGATGCCTACTACGAGTATCACCAAATAAGGATGCATTCGGACGATGAAGAGAAGACCGCTTTCATCAGCGAGCATGGGGCATATTGCTACAAGGTCATGCCCTTCGGCCTGAAGAAAGCCGACGCGACCTACCAAAGGCTGGTGACCAAAATGTTCCACGAGCAGATCAGAAAGAGCATGGAGGTCTACATTGACGACATTGTGGTCAAGACGATGAAGGCAGCAGCGCACATCGAACACCTGGAGAAGTGCTTCGAGTACCTAAATCCGCACAAGATGAGGCTGAATCCCACCAAATGCACCTTCGGCAGCTCTTCAGGGAAATTCTTGGGTCACATCGTCACCCGACGAGGGATCGAGGCAGACCCGGAGCAAATCGAGGCAATCAAGAAGATGCCCTCTCCTCGGAATTGTCAAGAGATACAGAAGCTGACGGGGAGGATTGCTGCTCTAAGCCGATTCATCTCCCGGAAGGCCGACATAACACTCGTCTTTTATGAACCGCTGAAGAAGAACAAGAAGTTCGAGTGGACTGACAAGTGCGAGGAAGCGTTCCAAGCGCTGAAGGCTTACCTCTCGTCGCTCCCTGTGATGACGAAGCCGCAATCTGGGGAGTCACTGTAACTGTACGTCGCGGATTAGGAGGACACCAAGGTGATCAGGAGCTGGAACGTGAAGCATCTGAAAAAGTTTTACTAAAAAGCTTCTTCGCTTCCTCCTAATCCCGGTGAGTAATGTGTAAAATTTTTCTCATACAGTACAATTTTGCGTCTTTCCCTGGTGGAGTAATCAGGGAATCCCGACCCTTCCTATTCGAGAACATTTGGGTGGCCTCGGCTCCCTTTTTATCTATTCGATGTGAGGTACTCTTCCCTCGCGAGCTGCACTTGACCGGGGGACTCGAAGGGTTTGATTACGCCTATCTTTAAAAGCAACGACCAAAATAAAAAAGAGGCAAAAGTGTCCACAATCTAAACAGGCGAGAGTGCCCACAATTTAAAGAGGCGAGAGTGCCCACAATTTTAAGAGGCGTCACAATTTAATGAGTCGAGAGTGCCCAAAATAAAATACAGCGGTGAGAGGGCCTATGTTCAAATTAAAAGCCTCTCAGCGAGCACAAAAACATAGTGACGAGAGGGCCCATGTTAAAATTAAAAGCCTCCCAGCGAGCACAAAAACACAGCGGCAAGAGGGCCCATAAATTAAAAGCCTCCCAGCGAGCATAAAAAGCACAGTGGCGAGAGGGCTCATGTTTAAAATTAAAAGCCTCCAGGGAACACAAAAACACAGTGGCGAGAGGGCCCATGTTGAAATTAAAAGCCTCCCAGCGAGCACCAAAAACACAGCGGCGAGAGGGCCCATGTTTAAATTTAAAAGCCTCCCAGCGAGTACAAAAATATAGCGGCGAGAGGGCCCATGTTAAAATTAAAAGCCTCCAAGCAAACAAAATTAAAAGCCTCTCAGCGAGCAAATGATAAAGAGACGAGAGAGCCCAAAATCTTAATCGAGGTCCCCAATGCCTGATGACAAAGAATTATGTGAATAATTCATCCCTGCTCTCGTCTGGTTTCAGTAAAAAGGGGGAGTGGGAGATGTGCATTCTCTCATCTCTAAATTTTTTTGCGAATTTATATAAATTAATAACAGGTTGTATGGCAACTCGTCGGGTAAACATGATTTTATACGTCTATCCAGACATTTCGAGTTAGTCATACACAAGTGCAAACGAAGACGACACAAACGAAGATTTAACCAGAGCAAACTCTATTAAAATAAGTCTCGATTACAACGAGGAGACGCTTTACAAATAAGAATGATAGCAAATCAACTCCCTAAAAAGACTAGTCTACGCGTGGGGAGGACTGCAAGGCAACAGCGGCGGGGAGTTGGGATCAACTTCAACTCTCCGCTCGAACTCCTCGACGTCGGCGGCGTGCTTGGCGTGAAGTTCGCCCCACTTTTGCAAACGAGCCTTGACATCATCGATCTTTGCTGTGCTGGGGAGCCCCTCAGCCAAAGTAACGTTGGCTCGGTAAGCAGCCGACAAGCGATGGGCGTCGATGGATTCGTCGAAGGCTTTGTACCCTTCCAAGGAACGTTCCTCTTTGCCCTTTGCACATTCGAACAGGTGCAAACGAGCATGGCTTTCCCCGGCTCGAGAACCCTCGCAGGTGACGAGCAAACGTTTCTGCTTTAGGAGCTCCTGAGTGGCCGAAGCTTTGTAGGCAGCAAACTCGATCTCCAAGGCCCCGCCGCCGACGAGCAAACGCTTCTGCTCCAGAAGCTCCTGAGCTGTCGAAGCTTTGTAGGCAGCAAACTCGACTTCCAAGGCCCGACGAGACGGAGCCTCCTCCTCCAAAGAAGTCTTCGTTTTCTCAAGATCCAAATACAACGCACAATTCTCCTTGCGAGCCCGAAGGAGTTGGGACGAGAGTGCCTTCAACTCCTCGATGGCGACAAGAGCCTTACGATGCTCCAGGAGAAGCAAGTCGTTCATGCGGGCCACTCCTCGGAGAAGAGTCGACGTAGCCTTGGGATAACCCTCGTTGTCACCGAGGGACTCGAGAATGTCAAACGAACCAGGAGCTTGCAGCGACAAACCTCCGCATACAGAATAAGAATAATCTTCCCAACCCCTGGAGGAGGCATCAAACGCAGGCGTGCGAGAAGGGGCGGACAAAGAAGAAAATGTCGCCGCCTTCCCCGAGGTTGGCAGAGACAGCAAAGTAGAAGCTGGAACCTCCGGAGGAATTTTAGGCGCGTCGGAAGAGGAAGGAACGGAAGAGGAAGGAGTGCTAGGAGGAACAGTCTCGGGGATGGGAAAACCCCCCGAACCTTCAGCGACGGAGTCCAGGTTGCTAAAATCCTCGACGAACTCTACCCTCTTCGTCGGGCGCCGAGAGGGGGGAGCCTCTTCACTCCCCAGCTCGTCAACCTTCTAAGCTTCAACCGGGAGAGTTGGAAGGGTAAGAGCTAAAGTAACCTCCCCTGCGGGCCGAGCCCCGTCCGAAGTGCCAGGGATCAGAGGATAGCTAGCAACCGCCATAGAGGAAGAGGCAACTGAGGCCCCAAAAGTGTCTTCCCGGGGAGGGGCGGCTCCCGGCTTGTCACCCGAGCCCGAGGCTTTTACCCTCTTCGACGGAGGAGCCTCGGTCGGCGTCTTGGGGGGTCGTTTACTCACGAGAACCCCATCCTGAAGAGGCGACCCTGAGGAACGAGAGACGTCAGATGAGCAAGGAGCGACGAGGTCCAACCTGTGCTTGCTCCTCCATTCATCGCAAGCCTCTCCGATCGAATGAGCGTCGTTCAAAACGATCCTCACCTTCCCCCACAAGGAACTAGCCCCGAACGGCCCGCCTCAGTTCTCACCTCACGTGAAGGGCCCTCGTTGTCAACATTAAAGGAAACCATCGCAAAATCCCTTAACGATCGAGCGCCACGAAATCCCTCCGGAAGCAGATTCCGAAGGCCAGATCCAAAAGGACGAGCCAACCGGTAAACCCCAGATTCCAAAAAACGATCATCGGTGAAATCCGCCGGCCAGTTGCGATGAGGATTGGCGAGGAGAGTTTGATGAAGCATCGCGAAGCGACCAGCGGCATCGTCGCCAACGCTGGGCGTGAACTCGGGAAGCTCATGACTGACGGCCCATTTCCTCAGCAGGAACCGGTGGTAGGGGCCGAGGTTATGATCGTCGAATGCGGCAAAGAAGTACTGGTT
This sequence comes from Urtica urens, assembly GCA_958296335.1. NCBI lineage: Eukaryota > Viridiplantae > Streptophyta > Magnoliopsida > Rosales > Urticaceae > Urtica > Urtica urens. The sequence goes on from OY282525.1 coordinate 4,071,337, forward strand.
CTCCCACCCATACTCGTTCGAAGGGACGTTGAGGGCGACATGGGGCTTGACCCGATGCGAGAGGGAAAAGCGCCCTAAGTTTTTGGCATCCTCAGAGAACTGAAAGAGCCGCATCAGGTCCTCTAAAGAGATGTTTACCTTGTGCTCCAATGTGATGACGATGGTGCAGAGGAGAAGACGAATCACGTTCGGGCTCACCTGGGTAATAGGAACCCCGAAAGCGCACAGGAATGCCATGATGAGGGAAGGCACCGGAAGGCGAAGTCCCACTCTCCGGAAGAAGGCCTCATAGAGCGCAACACAGCCGTCCCGAGGGCTGTCAGTGAGCTCGCCGGCGAAGGGGAGGCGGAGGGAGCAATATTGGTCTTCGACAAACCTTCCACGCAGCCGGAACAACTGCTCCGCCCACGTGACAAATAGGGGAGACCGTGTTGGAATTTAGTTAACGATTAAACATTATTAATTATAATACACATCCTATGTGGCGGAAAATTATAATTAGATCTAATATATTAAAACTAATTTTAATATATTTAACAACCTAAGGCATTAAAATTTATTAAACAATTATAAACAATTTATAATTCACATGCTCAATCAAATAAAATTAAACTAATAATTTATATAATAATTATATAATTTATATTTAATTATTTAATTGAGAAAATACTTATGTAAGAGGTTGTAAACAACCACGACGTTGCTAGCTATCGTCGGAATGCCACGTCACGCCCAAAACACGAGAAAACGCTAGCCGGATTGCCTGGGAACGTCTTCGCCGGACAGGGAAGAGTCGCCGGAATTCACACCTGCTGGGAGCCTCGCCGGACTGGAGTTCTTCGCCTGACAGTGAGCTCGCCGGAATGGGGAGCCTCGCCGGACTGGGCACTCGCCGAATGGGAGATCACTGGGACGCCTCACTTGATAGCCTCGCCGGATTGCACTCGCCGGACTGGAGCGCATCGCTGGAATCCCTTCGCCTGACGGGGACCCCCGCCGGATTGGATCTGTCTCGCCGGATTGGACCCGCCTGACTGATGCGCCTCGCCAGATTGGACCTGTCTCGCCGGATTGGAGCTCGCCTGACAGGGAGCCTTCGCCGGAATGGATCTGCCTCACCGGAATGGACCCGCCTGACAGATGCGTCTCGCCGGAATGGATCTCCCTCGCCGGATTGGAGCACTGGAGGCTGGGAGGTCGCCGGAATGCGCGGAAACGACCTAGGGATGTTTTAGGAGGGCTGAAACCTTTTCAAATAATTTAAAAACCTCTAAAACAATTTACTAAATCATTCAAACACCACAAGTGATGAATCAACAATATTACACAAGGAAAATATTGAGATCAAGAGTGTGGGCTCTTAAGAACGATTAGGAAACCAAGATGGAAGAATGAAAAACTGTTTTTCTTTTCTTTTGTTTGGGGATTTCAGCCGAGAAACACACAAGGGGGAGAGAGAGTGTGTACAAAAATTTTACTAGGGTTAGGGTTAAGTGATTAGGGTTTGTTTAGCCTTATTTATACAGGTTATAAATGGGCTTAAGCTGGGTCAAACCCATGACCCTATTCACTTAGGGAATTCGGCCAAAACCCTCTCCCCTTACTCGTCCACATCTTTGAATTTTATTCCTAAACATATTTGATTTAATTTCTAAAATTAATTTAGAACTCTCATTATTATTTAATGACACATCATTAAATATATTTCATAGTTATCGAATAAGTACGAAATGAGAAATAATTTATTTTCTTCTTTTAACATATTTAATCACTCGAGAATGTCATCATCAATATGATAACATCTTGTGATTCAATAAACAAAATAAATAACTAGTTATTTATCGAGTTTCAAGAAATAACTTTCTGACTATAAATCACAATTTATACTTAATGAGTAAATCAACTTTTACAGTTCTTTTAATCTCTTCCAAATGTCTATCATTGAGACCTCATGGACCCACATGAACGAAGCTTTAGAATAAAGATCGGACACAAAAGTTCACAAACTTTTTCCGTCTTTTAACTCTTAATATTGGTCGATTCCACTAAAGGACCAATATTGACAATCTCTCTGTTCATGTGCGTATCTTTTATGTTTGATGTGATGAAACACTTTCTCACACGATCCACATAGTATATTACGACATAACCCTTCATGTGTATCAGTAACTGAGGGGAATGTAAGATAACTGTTTTACCCCTCGAGTTATTATTTCACTAACTCCTTTGTTATTTGTGAATGAGAAAAAACACAAAGTGAGATGTCTTTACATGTCACATGTTTTAATCAAAGAATGAACTCATTCAATGAATACCTGGCCAGGTTTATTCATTCACACTCTCATAACAAAGCATAGTTTGATACTAATGCATTTGCATTGTTGTTACATGAATTCCATATCTGTGAATCATGTAACCCAACACTACATCCTTGTGACACCAACAGTCGGGTCAGGTGCAACTAAAAAATTAGTCATTGCCCATTGACGAATCAAATGTCACAAAGTGCAGTGTCAATTACATATTCACTTCAGGATTAAGGTAAGTATCATAATACTCCTTTAGTTGTGAACTTGAAGCCTCGAGTGTGTAAACAGTTTTGTCTCGAGCTTCTAAGTGTCACTGGTCTTGTTCAGTATCTTCTATAAGATACCAAGTATGAATCATAGAGTCACAACTCTCTATATCACAAGATGAGATATCATGATTCATGCTAACAATCAATAATAAGATTCGACTGCTCTATCGATCTTTAGATTGCGAACATATGTTTCAAACTTGTCACAAGGGGTTATCTTGTCAAGTCTGTACTTAACACCCTTTTCGTTGATGACAGTTTCAGAGCATAGCTTAAACATAACTAAACACAATCTTCAAAAGAATGAACATTTATTAATATCAATGTTTCAGCAAAATATAAATACACAAAGTATCTCAATGTCTAATATCTCCTTTGTGGGCACCAATCCCAACAGACCGGGTCCGGAATACACGACCAGCAGCAGGCAGAGCCATTGCTACGGCATGCGAAAGAAGAAAAGAGAGGTAATAACCGAGTGAAAGGAAGAAAAATCGGAGAGGAAATCGAAAGAGAAAAAATTAGCCAAAGCTCGAAAGCGAAATTAGGGAAAAAGCTCCTTCTGTGGCATAGTCGAATTTATAAAGAAGAGGAAAGGCGAGATGAAGCGGCGCCTTCCGATTCAACGGCCCAGATAAGGACGCGTGGAATCATCACTGAACGAAGTCAAAGGGTCGTTAAAGACAGTACAGATTCCAGAAAGGAAACGAAACACTCAAGTACCCGTTACCCAGATTTTATGAAGAGAGAGGTTTGCAGAAATCGAGGGGACGCGCCCGAGGAAGAGGACACAAGCCAATGCCGAGGAGGCTCGTCGCTGCGCCCGAAAATAGCTCGCCGGGGCAGCCCGTTTCTCATTTTACCAAGTGTTTACACTTGCTAAAATTGGGGGACTAACACCCTTCGTGTCATTTCTTCCCCCCCCCCCCCCCTCTAAAACGATGTGGACGAGGCCCGAGGCCTTATCCCAAGGGAGGCTAAAAAGAGCGACAGAGAATGAGATCTAAAAAGAGCGCGAAGGATTGCAATTAAAAAGCGGCTCGCATGATAGTCTGTCGGATCAATCGTACGCGAGGGCAAGCAAGAAAGTAATAAAGTAAAACTCATCGCAGGAAGGTAAGGGGAAGAAAAGAAAATGATACACTCGTCGTAAGAAAATAGTCAAATTTCATTAAATAAAATTTCGTAACGTACAAAAGCGGAAATAAAATACATTCTCAATAAGATCTACGCCTCTGGCTCCCAAGGGGTTATGAGACCATGGTTGGATCCGTGCTCGCCGAGCGATCCGGACGCAGCAGATACGTTCCCCGCGACGAGAGCCGACAAACGACTGCCTTCGATCGCCAGAGGGTCGCAAGGAGATAGAGGAGGGGAGTCGGGATCCGAGGCGGCCGTGTCCTTGAGCTCCTTGGCCTTCGCCTGCTCCTCGTCTAGGCCCTGTTGCCACTCCGGAAGCTTAGCCCGGAGATGGTCTACGTTCGCCCCTACCGGAAGGTCATTGAACGCGTTCAGGTTAGCCTGGTAGCTGGCCGCCATGCGATTGGTATCAACAGACTCGTCGAGAGCTTTGAACCTAGCTGATGCTCGCTCTAACTTTCCCTTGGCCTTCTCAAAGAGGCGTTGTTGGGCATGACGTTCCTTGCCCAGCTCGTCTCGTGCCGACCCCAGCTCCTCGACGGTTTGAGCGAGGAGCTCATCCTTCCTCCGGAGGGCCTCTGTAACCTCCTGGCGACGTCTTTTCTCCTCAACGAGGAGAGCCTCCCTGGCGACCAGCCTCTGCTCGAGCTCCTCGATTTGCCGCCCCATCTGGGCCTTGAGCTCCGACAGGCCGACCTCGGCGAAAATGCGCCGACGAACCTCGACGGCCAGGTCCGACTCCAGCTTCTCGGACCGCTCCAGATGCCCTCGCTCTCCGGCAATAGAAAGCTAGAGCTGCCTCTGAGCCATCTTAAGCTGAGCCGAGAGCTCCCTCGAATCCCGAGCCATCATGCTCGTTGTGGCACTTGGTGAGGATAAGGTCGTTAAATCAAGCCACGCTCTTGAACATACAAGCCATGGCCTCAGGATAACCCTCGAAATCCCCCAAAGGCATACCGACGTCGAAGGAGCCGGGAGATCGCAGCGTCAACTCCTGGCACGAATACGTGGAGTACTCTTGCCACTCCTCGATAGATGAACCCAGGGTTGGTACGCGGAGAGAGCTGCTAAATACCCGGAGAGAACGAGGAGAACAAGGAGGATGAGGAGAATGTCGAGTTTCAGGAAAACGAGGAGGTTGAGGAGAATGTGGAGTTTCAGGAAAACGAGGAGGTCGAGGAGAATGTTGAGTTTGAGGAAAACAAGGAGGATGAGGAGGAGGCGACACGATGGGAACCACTTCCCATTAAGGGACAGATGATGTCCCCGCGCCGCTCTTAAAGCCCCCTTCGGAGCGCACCTCCTCGAAGGCAGGGCCATCGTTTCCCTGCTCCCCATCGCGTCCAACGAGCTCGAGGGCGAGGAGAGGTGCAGAGGCATTCTGCCCCCCCCCCCCCCCCACGACACCCAGAGAAGAAGCGACCAGCAAGATCACATTGGTGTAGTCCACAATAACGTTTTTTCTTCTCCTGCCACGACGAGAAGAACCCACGCCATCGGCGGACGCTTCGGCGGTTGTTCCGGCCCCGCTGGTGGTAGATGGGGCCGGAAGAGCAGGGGCTTACCCCTGGGCAGACCCGGCATCGCCAGAAGGAGTGGAAGCCGGAGGAGTCGAGAAAACCTCACCCGCGGGCAAAGCTGCCCGCAGCGGCGATGCGCCTCGAGCCTCGGTGGCAGGCCTTGCGGGAGGAGCGTCGCCCGCGGTTTCGTCGGCTAGCGCGGCGACTTTATCTTTCTTCGCTGAAGGGCCGCCGTCTTCACTCTCAATGGGCCACTTGTCCGCGACAATCTCGGCCCGAGGAAGAGTTCCCCAAGAATCCCTCGATGTTTGTGGAAGGAGAGCTGGCCGAACCCTCGCGCGACCCCGGTCGTGTCACAGCTGGAGGGGCTCCTCGGGCGTGTCCTCATCATTCTCAAGAGCATCCTCCGCGACGAAGTGGCTAGGGGCCTCCCTGGATTTTTGAACTTTCCTCAACTTCCCCTTCATCGCGGCGGAAGACGACAATTTATTGTGATAATAGTGGGGCTGTTGCTAACTCAAAGGAACCCAGAAGCCATAAGCGCTCTAAGCATATTGAGAGGAAATACCATTTGATTAGAGAGATCGTGAAGCGCGGAGACGTGGAGGTGAAGAAGATCTCAACGATGGACAACCTTGCAGATCCTTTCACCAAGGGCCAATCCAACAAGGTCTTCGACCAACATCAAGACAGATTAGGCATGAAGGACTACTCTCATCTTCTTTGAGTCAAGTGGGAGTTTGTTGGCATAGATGCCCACAAGAAGATTGTTTATTTACATATTTATGTAATATATAAATCTTTATAAAGTTCTTATTGTAATTTGCTGATTAAATAAATAAAAGTTGAAACGTTCATTCATTCCTTTTTAGTTTGATTGAAGATTTATGATATTCAATAGTCTTATAGTCCTTAATCATACCTAACAATGTATGAAGAGACAAATGTAGATTTGCGTGAACAAACTCTTCATGGTTTGACTAAAACAATATATTCGCAATCTAAAGATCAACGGACTATTGATCCCAGTATGATTGTTGGAAGAATCTAGGATGTCTGGTTACGAGGCATAGAGAGTTAGGAACTCTATAGTTCTTCCAGTGTATCTTTCGAAGATACTGAATTGACCAGTGCACCTTTAGAGACCATAGAAGAACAAACCATTTAACATCTTCTATCTCAAGGTCACTATGTATGAATCGTATCATGCTTACCTAAATCCTGAAATGAGACATGTCATTTCATAGCATTAATACTCTCATTTGAGAAAGTCAAATTCTAGGTCCATTGCGTGATCTAAACAAGGCCTATTGGTGAGATATTAAGTTATGAAGATGTCATGAACCAACTTTGTGAAGTTCTCATAGATATGGAATTCATGTACAAGATTGTTGAGATGCAATATATATCACCTCATGCTTTATTACTTGGATTGTGTATAAATGAACTGCGCAGTATCCAAAATTAAGTAGCGACTTTATTTGGATGAAAGAATGTGACTTGTTAGCTCCTCGTCAATACATTGTTAGTAACTTATTCACAAGTACTAAAGGAGTTGAGGAAATAACAACTAGAAGGGTAAAATGGCAATTTTATAAATCTCAACTAGTTGATGATATTCATGAGGGTAAACATAGATAACATTCAATGGATCCGCTCAATATAATTAAGTTGAATTTGAGTAGAAAATAAATTCATTTGAACCGAGAGATTCTCAATGTCAACTCTTTAGTGGAGTCAGTTGACATTAAGCTAATACTCGGAAAAGGTTTGTGAACTTTTGAGTCCGAGTATAGAAGCTCAATCTTTGTACATTTGGATCCATAAGGTCACTATTACAGGTCATTAGAGTAGGATTGTTAAACTAGAAACTAAGTCAAAATAAGTTCAAGTGTTGAGCTAGACTATTTCTCGGAAAATGTCTAAAGGGTATATTTGTCCACATGGAAATAAAATGATGTGAATGTCAAAATAGGATTTTGAATATTTTCATATGATGAAAATATAAATTATTTTCTAAAGCCGAAAAGTTGTTTAAGGCATTATGAAATTAATTTCGTTACTTGTGCAATTATAATTCTACAATGGGTATTTTAAGAATTATTTTAAAAGAAATAAGGAAGCATCTAGATGCCTCTCCCCTAGGTAGAAGTTCGGCCAAGTACTAGCATCAAGAGGAGAGTTTTCTTTGAGAAAGAAACAAATGTGCTAAGTGAGGAAACAAATTTCCTCACTAATGCGTTGTGTATGGCCGGCCAAAATAAGAGGAAAAGGGGAAGGAAAAATCAAATATTGTGTCATGAGTACATTATTCTTTCTCGAATGAATAATTGACCTTTATAGATTTTTCCTTCTTTTATAAATAGAGCCTCACATAGAGATGTGAAGTTTAAGCTTTTGCCTTGTTCTCTCTTGCTCTTGGCCGACCTTCTCTCTCTCTCTCTCTAGAAAATACTGCTTTTTATTTTGCACCTAGATCCATACTTGATCTAGAGAATTAGCTTATGATCCAAGAACTGTTCTTGGTTCATATTGTTTAATTGTGCCACACACAAATCCTTAACCTCTATAGACTCTTGTAATAGAAACCTTAGGTTTCTCAAGTTCTCGTTTTAGGTGTGAAGGCGACGAGCGATCTAAGGAAGAAGATCCACCTTTCTCAAGACGCTTCAAGATCAAGCTACAAGAAAGGTTCGTATTCAAGTAGGTTTAATAATGCTTTTAATTTATAACATGTATATGCTCTTTATCTAGGTTAGTAAAAATTGTTTTACTAGTAAAAGAACTTATTATATTCCGCTTAATGATAAATATTTCTTAACTCTAGACCTATTCCAACAGTAAGGAGGCATCGACTCATCGTCTTTTTTAAATCGCGTGGGCAGCGACCTTAAGCGGTAGCCGAAGGAATGAGCGTCGACCTTGACGAAGAAATAGGAGTGCTCCCATCCCGATTTATTCGAGGGAATGTTGAGGAGGACGGGATTGTGCTGGACGCGATGCTAGAGGGAGAAGATTCCCAAATTCTTCGGGTTCTTGAAGAACTTATAGAGGCGCATCAAGTCCCCAAGGAGAGAGGGATCCTCATCTCACATGCGATGGTTATGGTGCAGAGTATGAGGCGGATGGCGTGAAGCTGCACCTGGGCAATGGGGATGCCGAAGGCGGAAAGAAAAGCGAGGAGGAGGTACGGGATTGGAAAGCAAAGGCCCACGACCTTGAAGAACGCCTCATATATCGCCACTCATTCCCCGTGTTGAGGATCATCCGTGCGCTCGTCGGGGCGAAGGAGACGAATATGGCAGACATCGTCGTCGCAGTACTCTTCTACGATGACGCTCAAGCGTTCCCCGGTCATGGTGAAACGAGGCGAGTTGGTCTTAAAAATGCGACCCGGGGTCGTCTTGTTTTGTCCCAAAGTCACCATTGGACCGGGAGTTTTTGAAAGAGAAGTCGAAGAAAAGGGTTTTGAAGTCGAAACTTCTTAGTGCGATTTCGAAATCTTGAAGGATAGAAGAGCGCAAAGTTTCGGAAAGCTCCCTTCAAACGGTAGGTCTTGAATTTATAAAGAAAGGGGGATTGAATCCAACGAACCAGAACGAGGGATCTGAAGCGGCGCGAGCAAATCTAACGGCTAAGGTGAAGGATCTGAAGCGTCGCGAAGAAATCTGACAGTCCGAATGCAAAGAGGCGTCGATAAAATCGATGGTCAAAAATCAAGAGCCGTTTAATGACGTTAAAAAGGAGCAGAAGCCCTCGAGTGGGCGCATGCTACGGTTGCTGACGTGGAACCCACTAAAATCTGAGAAAGTGTACTCAAGAAGGAAGTCTTTGGGGGGGGGGGGGAACCCCGCGTAGGCAACGAGTGAGGAGAAGCTCGTCGCCGAGTCTGCGATACTTACCGCCCGGAGAGCTCGTCGTGAAGATCTGCTTTTAATTTTACCAAGTGTTTACACTTGATAAAATGGAGGACTAACTGTTAAGGTCGGATTTCGTCGAATACCTCTTAATACTATTCCTGTCGTTTTGGACCTTCAAACGACGGGCAAAGGCAAGGAAGCGAGGAGGGTTTGTTGCGAAGAGGCCTCGTCGCGGGGAAGTCTCGTCGTAGAAACGCCATAATGAGCAGGAGAGTTTCCGCGAGAAAGTCTTGTCCCGAGGGGGTCTGTACCGTGGAAGTCTCGCCCCGTGGAGATCTCGTCCCAAGGAAAATCCATCGTTAGGAGTCCACATGGCAGTAACAATGTTTAACTGAGATTTGACGTCAAAGTCGGACGGAAGGCGAGAATTACGGGATCAGTTGAGACAAATGATGGAAAACCCTAACAGAAGGAGAAAAACCTAAAAAACAGTTCGGGTTTAGGTTTGAGTACTATAAATATCGATGTAAATCTCATTGCAAAGGGTCGAAATATATACAGCCGTCATATCATACAAATTACAAAGTTCTTAGTTTTAATATCTTTTGTAAATCCTAAATTTCTAAGCTAATAAACAAAAGAGACCGAGCGTCATAACATATAAAATCAATGATATTTACGAACCCAACCCATTCATTATTTATTAATCGTTGTGACTGTTTAGAAATTTCAAGAACCAGATTCTTGTAAAGAATCGTTAGAATATGTATGCATCAAGGATTTTACATAAGGAAAATATAGATTGCAATATTGTTAAAAGAAAAAAAACAAATATATAGAAATTTCGACGTAGAAAAATATGTAAGAGAGGATTTGTTATTTATGTAATATAAATCTTTCATAACTCTTTATTGTAATTTGCTGATTAAATTAATAAAAGTTGAAACGTTCATTCATTCCTTTTTCCTTTGTTTGAAGATTTATGATATTCAATAGTTTTATAGTCCTTAATCAAACCTAACAATGTATGAAGAGACAAATGTAGATTTGCGTAAACAAATTCTTCATGGTATGGTTAAAATTAATTTCATTACTTGTGCAATATTAATTCTACAATGGTATTTTAAGAATTGTCTTAAAAGAAATAAGGAAGCATCTAGAAGTTCATTCCCTAGGTGTAGAGTTCTGCCAAAACACATCCTAAGAGGAGAGAATTCTTTGCCTTTGATTATAGAGATAATTACCCAAAAGGAAAAGAAGAAATGAATTTCTTTGAGAGGTAAACAAATGTGCTAAATGAGGAAACAAATTTCCATCACTAATGCATTGGTATGGCTGGTCATATACATAGAGCAAGAGGAGAGGAAATCAGATATTATGTCATGAATACACAATAGAAAAGGGTAATTACCCTTTCTTGTATTTCATTCTCCTATAAATAGAGCCTCACATAGAGATGTGAAAAAAAGTTGTTGCTCTTGTTTTTCTATAAAGCGGCCGATCCTCTTCTCTCCTCTCTCTATTCATAAAATATCTCTTTTATTTTTGCACCTAAATACTCATTCGACTTAGGCTTAAATTAGTTCTTTAACTCATAGACTTGTTCTTGAGTGATTGTGTTTAATTGTACCCACACACAAATCCTTCAAATCTCTATAGACTCTTGTAATAGAAATCTTAGATTTCTCGAGTTCACGTTTATGTGTGAAGGTAACGAGTAAGAGACGATTTACTTTTCCCAAGACTCATCAAAGATCAAGCTACAAGAAAGGTTAGTAGTCAAGAAATTTAAATATTGTTTTTAAATAAGAACATGTTCATGCACTTTGTCTAGGTTAGTAAAATTACTTTACTTGTAAATAAATTTTTATATTTCGCCATTAATGTGTTAATGATAATTTCTCTTAACCCTAAACCTACTCCAATAGGATTGACATGTTGTGTTGATATACAATTTATCAACATTTATTAAAGATTATGGCTATCATATTTATTTACTTTAAGCCAATAAACAACTCTGACATTAAGTCATTTGTTCATTCAACTAGAATATGAACAACCTGCAAATTAAACATTCAATACACATATTATTTTGTTTTGGACTGTTTGGTTTCTAAAGCATATTTATTTTTCAACGTTTTATTTTTCTTTGCATAGTTTTGTTGTTTAGACTATTTGATTTTTCAGACATTACATCAAATAAAATATGAAGAACCACATTATTACTTTATAGAATATGAAGTATTACATCAGTCATTACAATTTGATCTGATGAATTTGTGAATTTTAGTATCAGGTTTAGCTCTTAATTCACTGTAGAATTCTGTTTAAAAATGGTTTCAGATGTGTTGAAAATTCACTTTTTAATAACTATACCCTATTTTTAGATGTGCTTTTACGAAGAAAAATAAACGAAAAACAAATCTTTCTTACGCCAACACACATAGCTATTTATAATAGGAGTGGTATTTTGTGAATCCGGAGAGAAGTAATTTTCGGTCTATTGTTCAATAAATTTATAAAACAAACAGAAAATTGAGAAGGAAGTATCAATCAAGCTGGTTATGTGTTTTTTTAATTATTTATTTTAAGGTCATAAAAGTGTTGCTTTATTCTGGAGCTTCTCTCATTTCTGCAGAATTTCTATGAAAATGTTTTTATTTTTGAGCCACGAATGCTCTTTTACCATCTTAGATTTTTTTATTTCATATTTGTTCATAATTATTTTATATTTTTAATTTTCAGCACATAAGCTAATATATTTTTGGAAGCAGTGGTATGTTTTGGACTTATTAGTTTCCGAGCCTTACCTTTTTTAACGCTTTATTATTTTTTACATAGTTTTTTTGTTTCGACTTTTTGGTTTCTCACGCATTACATCAGATGAAATATGAAAAATCACATTATTTCTTTAAATGAAATATGAAACATTACATCAGTCATTTTACATTCTCATGAATTACATCAAATGAAATATGAAGAATCACATTTTTCTTATAGCTCTTAAATACCATTCTCGGGAGGTTTGGTTACGTTATTTCTGGATAAGTTTTGTTGCAGATGATTTATTTTTTGTTTTAGAGAAGATGGAAAGTGTTTACTCTCTGAGATTTTGTTAGTCTTCTCTTACTATTTTGGTTCATGTAAAACTTATCATACATCTTGATAATACATCTACATGTTTGCATACATCTTTTCATCATATATCGCATTAATTTTTTTTCAAATGTGTTGTTTAAATCATAGTTAAAATTAAAAATCATTTTAATCATTCGAATGTTCGGAACAACCACAATTCACATAAAACAACCAAAAATATAAATAGAACAATCAATAGATGTTCCATTTATTTCTTATTTTGTAGTAGATTTTATTTCAAATGCGTTCTTTAAATCATAGTTTAAATTCAGAATCATTTTAATCATTCGAATGTTCGAAAACATACACACATTTACATAGATAATACCAAAAATATAAATAAAACAACCAATAGTTGTTCCATTCATCTCAAAAAGTATATCATCGTTTATACTAAACATATTTTAAAAAAACTCGAGATCTTTAAAATGCGATTGACTTAACTTTATAAACAAGACAATAATATTTAAAATTTACATTTGATATCAATTATAATTAAATTTATTAGATCAAATCAAGAACAAATATAATTATGTCAAAAATGTTTGTAAAAAAAAATGCTAAGCATTTAAGACAAGTTCATTTTTCTAATTTTTCCGTACTTGTTCACTAGGACAAAAAAGGTCTTTAGAAGCAACAAAAGTCGCTTCTAAAGGTCTAAGAGTCGCTTCTAAATGACTTTTATAAGCGACATTAAGGACTGAAACCATCTGCAGCAAGGCCGAGTCGTACGTTTCTCGGCTCGTTGGCAAAGTTCGGGTATGTTTCATCTAACTTCTTCCATGCTTTCTCGTCAGCAGGATGACGCAGAACACCTTCTTCAATCACTCATTCTTTCTCGTGCCAGTACATTTCAACAGCTGTGTGTCGGTAAACGTACAACCGCGTGAGGCGATCTTTCACAAGAAAGTATCGTAAAACTTTACGCGATACCTTTTTCCCAACAACCCATCTGCTTTCATTGCACACCGGACAAACATCTGCACCTTTCATATCCTTCCACAACAAGATGCAATCATTCGGGCACACGTCAATCATCTCGTATCCCATGCCAAATCACTTAAACTTTGACTTTGACTCGTAATGTTTTTCTGGAATTCTATTCTAAATATGATAAGATTTTTTCAAGAGTTGCAGAAGTTTTGTAAATGACTTGTTCATCCAATGGTTCGTCACTTTGATGTGCATTAATTGTACCAAGAAAGATAATGATGAGAACTCCTTACAACCGAGATACAACTCTGCATTCAACTCGGCAAATAGATCCGCTATCTGCTCTTCTTCAGCCACATCTTCTGCAGTTGGATCGTTAAAATCGTCATGATCAATATCAATATCATTTCTGATATCTTCGATTGTGTCATGGACTTCACCAACATCGTCTTGGTTGTTTGAATCATTTAGCGCAGGAATGACCTCTTCACGTGACTCGCCATGATGATACCACCGAGTGTAATACGGAGTCAATCCTTTGAACATGAGATGCACTCAAACCACTGGGATTTGTTGAGTTAGCGCATTATTGCAACGACGATAAGGACATTTAATTTTGTGCTTGCTATTCATTTGGAATCGTGCAACTCGAATAAATTCGTTCACGTCCATTTCGAATTCAAGACTACATCGATTATTTTCAGTTATCCAATCTCGACTTGGATTTGACATGACGCTAAATGTTGAAATTATAAGGAAAATTGTGAGATTGAGAACTATTGGAAAATATACATAGTATATAGGAGTTGATTGTTGATGATATGATATCGAAAAGTTGTTGAATTTAGATATAACTAATTAATGATTTGTTTGATCGATTGGTATTACTTAATAAAATTCAAAAATTTGGGCAGAGTTTCCCATAAAATATGTACAAACCAAAAACCTAAAATTTGTACAAAATATATATCTAACAGCTTGAAATTTTTACCAAACATATATCTAACTACATTACAAGCATAACTATTCAATTAGCTACAAATTTGATTATGAATTCAGTTATAATTAACATATTATTACTTACATCACAAACATACATATTATTAATTAAGTGATATAATTAACCACAAATTCACCCGGAACGAAAAAAAAAAGAAAACTTAAAAAATAAAACTCACCCGGAGAGACGAGCGACGAAGGCAGCAAGCGAAGACTCGGTCAGAGGCACGGCGGTTCAAACGGGTGCTGGGAACGAGGCTGAAAAAAACGTAAAAATGAGATACAACGAGAGAACAATGTAAGAGAGAAACAAAGAGAGAACCTACCGGAAGGTAAGAAGATGGACGCCGGTGGAGGGAGAAACTCGGCCAAAGGGGAGGGCAGAGGGGCGGAGGTCGACCGGAGGGGCTGGCGGAGGTCGACCGCAGGGGCTGGCAGAGGGTTACGAAGGAGTTCGGGCAGAGGGCGACAGAGGAGTTCGGGCGGAGGGTGAGGGAGAAGGTCGGGCGGAAGGTGAGGGAGGAGGGGAGGGTGGAGGTCGAGCGGAGGGTGAGGGAGGAGGGGAGGGCGGAGGGTAAGGGGGAAGGTCAGGCGGAGGGTGAGGGAGGAGGGGAAGGCGGAGGTCGGGCAAAGGTTGGTGGAGGGGAAGAGGGGAGGGCGGAGGAGGCTGGAGGGGAGGAAAAGGGGTGGAGGAGGGCGGAAGAGGGCGGAGACAGCATGAGGAGAAGGGAAGGGCGGAGACGGCGGCGGGGCGGAGACGGCGGAGGGTAGAGGCGGAGGTGGTCGGCCGCAGGAAATTTCTGGGAGAGGGTAGATGAGTTTTTTCGTGTATGAGAGGAGAAATGTGAGAGGAGAGGGAAGGGTCGGGTGATTTAAAGCCCTAGGGACATTAAAATCGACATTAGAAGCGACGACGTTTTGGTATGTGGGGGCATTAAAAGCGACTTGTCACTTCTAGTATCGCTTCTAATGTCCCCCGTATGTTAAATTTTGGCGGAAAAGTTTTGGAGCCAAATTATTTGGGCATTAGAAGCGACTAGTCGCTTCTAAAGTCTAATTTTCAAAACTTAGTGAAATTTTGGCGGAAAAATTTTGGAGCCAAATTATTTGGGTATTAGAAAAGATTAATCGCTTCTAATGCCCAAACATACTTACATAATTGACGCGGAGAGTGCGAGCCAATAATTTTGGCTTTTAGAAGTTATTTGTCGCTTCTAATTTGTCGATTCGGACAATTAGAAGCGACTTGTCGCTTCTAATGGTCAAAACTTTCATTTTTTGGGAAAAATAAGGGTGTTTAGGCTAGTCGCTTCTAAAGGTAAAAAGTCGCTTCTAATGACATCTGTCGCTTCTAAAGGTCATTTTCGTAATAGTGGTTTTAGATCGTTGATGCCTATTGATTGAATAAAAGATGCCAAGAACATTTTTTTTAACTTAATGTAATATTTTTATTTTTGATAATTTAAATTATTTGCGCGTAACGCGTTTATAAAACTAGTTAGTCTAATAAGAGTCCCTATACTCTATGAATACTTCCAAACTTTGGTGTTTAAATTATTAATTTGTCTTTTATAATACGCAGCATATAGCCAAATAGTAATGACAATTTAGTAAGTGCTTTACAGATTAAATTATACTCAGACAATGGCAGTAATTTCAGATCTGATCAATTCTCTATTCTTGAAGAATATATATATATTAATTATATATATATTATATATATATATATATATTATATATATATAGAACGAAACTTATGTTATTTCAAACATGTGGGGATTGGTCTTCTGGACCCTAAGAGAGTCAAACAATAAAGATAGTCTGAAATCAGTATCTAATAATTGTTTTTATAAACTTGAAATGAAAACATCAAGTACACATAAATACATAAATATGCATACCCACATGATAATAGGGCTAGCTAGCCATTTGGCCATGCAATTGAAATTGAATGGCATGGGGCCTATAGCCGTCGCACGAAAATAAGATTATGAAATAATTATTTAACCTTTGATGAGTAAATCCCACTCAAATGTTAGATATAAATCAATCATAATTTATATTAAATAATATTTTATTAACCTTTTTTCTAACATGTACTACTATTATACTAATATTTTATTTAAAAACCTATGTCTATGAAATATTAAGTATTTATTTGCTAAAATCATGTTAATGATGACTGATAAATTGATGCTCAAACTCTGCTTAAAAAACACATCTGTTATGTGTTGTAGAGAATTGAAGTGGAGATAAAAAAAAATAGTCTCACATTTGTCGGAGTGAGTTGGTGTAGTGATTATACAGGACTATCATTCTTAAAGCGGTATCCAAGTGCAAGGGATGAGAGTGTGAATAGAACAGCTCTAACCCCTCGCGCGCACACACACGCGCCGCCGTCGAGTCGAGCCGGGCTCGGATCTCGGATCTTCTACGGCTTTCGGGGCAATCTGCCAATCCCTTATCTTTTTGGTACAAACTTCACTTCTAAAAAGTTTTAATTCCACAAATAACCTTTATGGTATTATTGAAATTAAGTGATACGGTTTTTAACCAATAATGCAACGCATTGAATTGCATTAGTATCAAATAATGTCAAATTCAAGTGCATTTGATCAACCGTTCGTAACAACCAAATTATTGAGCAATAATTTGGACAATTATTTTTACTTGAATTGGACGTTTGAGTATGAAGTTGAAAGGTTTCGGCTGAGTGGTTCTCATCCGAACTTGAGCCTATAAAGAGAGACATTTCTCTCATTCTAAAAAAACCAATACACGAAAAAAAGCTAAGAGCTCTCTCAAATTTCTTTTTCATTTCTTTCCTCCAAAATTGTGGTTGTTCTTTTTGGAAATCAGGTCGTTCTTTTTGTAAATCTGGTTGTTCCTTTTGACAATCACATTGTTCCTTTTGGAAATTCGTTGTTCCAGGTTGTTCCTTTTGAAGTCCAGTTGTTCTTTTTGTAGTCCGGTTTGTTTAGCTACGAGCTTGGTTCGCCGGAGAAGTTTCTTTGCTCCTCAATCATCTTCTCGTCCACCGTTTTACCCTACGAGGTAAATTGATCAAGGTTTGTCGGCAGTGGGAGGGCAATATCACTTCAAGGAAACCGTAGAAAGGTCTTCGATTTATGTTTTTATTCAATATTGTTGTTATTATTTATTTTATTTATTTTCTTCCTATTATTATAATCTGTTTTATTCCTAAAATTTAATTAATTTTCGGCCATTGTATCCAACAATCTTAAAGTAATACTCTCGTCTTAGACATATTACGATTGGAAGATTTTTTTGAAGAAAACTAACTACGATTGATTATTTTGTAGAAATGGCTACTAATAACAACAACAATAGATTGGTTGATTCGAACTCCGATCAATCCGATAATTCTAGTTGTGAAAGTATTGACGACCAACGTAACAAATCCGAAGATTGGTGAAACCACTTGTTTCGGCGGAGGTTTCGGCCGAGAACGGACTCGCGGGTCTTGTTCACTTGACGTCAGATAAGGCCGTGAACGGACCTACGGGTCAAGTTCAAAATGCGGGGTAGCTCGAGGGCCTCCCGTAATGATGCCGGCCGAGAAGTCGGGGAAGTTCGACAATTTGAACTTCTAGCGATGGCAACAGAAGATGCTCTTCTACTTAACCACCATATGGCTAGTGAAGTTTTGACTGACAACCCTCTGATCCTTCATGAGGATGAGACCGATCCGAAATTTAGGATATCTTACCTCACTTGGAAGTATTCCAACTACTTGTGTCGGAATTATGTGAAGAATTGTCTTGCGGACTTTCTATACAATGTGTATAGTTCCAAGGTGTCTTCTAAAGAATTTTGGGAATCACTCGATCGTGAAATATAAAACCGAGGATGCGGGCTCAAAAAAATACATTGTGGGCCACTTCCTCAAATTCAAAATGGTGGATCACAAGACGGTGGTGAGTCAAATGCAAGAATTGCAATTGATCATTCACGAGATTCAAGCCCGAGGGAATGACTGTAAGTGAGTCCTTCTAAGTTGCCTCTGTAATCGAGATGTTACTTTCGGGGTGGAAGGACTTCGAGAACTACCTTAAACACAAGCGAAAGGAGATGAATCTTGAAGATTTGGTGGTTCACCTTCGCATAGAGGAAGACAACTGTGGCTCTAACAAGAGGTTCAAGACCACTTCTGAGAGAGCCAATGTCTTCGAGTATGGTGAAAACTCGAAAGGCAAGAAGCCCACCAACATGTTTGGACCGAAAAGTCTTGCCTTCAAAAAGAAGAACCAACAAAAGTTTTTGTTGGAAAGTGCTTCAATTGCGACAAAGAAGGCCACCACACGGTGGACTGCCGAAATCTGCAAAAGAAGAAGAACTGAGAGTCAATACCGTGGAAGTCCAGAATGATGGCCAATTTCTCGTTGTCGTGGTTTCCGAAGTGAACTTGGTGGATTCAAACCCCAATGAGTGGTGGCTAGATACTTGTGCTACCTGTCACAGTTGCTCGGACAAGAATACATTTGTTCATTGGAAATTTGGCCACTTCTAATGTTATGGCGATGACACACGCCATCCTCAAAATGAACTCGAGAAATGAGTTAAAGCTTACTAATGTTCTCTATATAACCGATATAAGAAAGAATCTTATTTCCGGATCTATTCTTGGTAACCATGAGTTAGGATGGTTTTTGAGTCTCAAAAGATCATTCTTTGTAAGAGTTGGATATATGTGAGAAAACGGTATGTGAAAGAGAGTATGTGGAAGATGAATGTTATGGCCATTACTAGCAAAGAAATGAATAAAAACGCATCTTCTTCTTCTTATATGCTTGAGTCATGTAATTTATGGTATGGTAGACTTGGTCATGTGAATTATGAGACGTTGCGTAAATTAATATATTTGGATTGTATACCAAAATTTAATATTGACTCTAAACACATATGTGAGATTTGTGTTGAAGCAAAGTTAACGAGAACATCTTTTCATAGTGCTGAAAAAAAAAAGTTAGCCTCTTGAATTAATCCATACCAATTTATCTGATTTAAAATTCATGCCTACAATAGGTGGAAACAAATATTTTGTGACATTCACTGATGACAGTACAAAATATTGTTATGTTTATTTGTTAAAGAGCAAAGATGAGATAATTGAAAAATTTATCATGTACAAATTAGAAGTTCGTAATCAACTTGGTAAAAAGATCAAAATGGTGCGGAGTGACCGTGGTGGTGAATATGTGGTACCTTTGGGTGCTTTTTATGAACAACATGAAATTATTCACAAAGTCACTCCACCAAATTCTCCTCAATCGAACGGGGTTGCCGAATGAAATAATCGCACCCTCAAAGAAATGATGAATGCAATGTTGCTAAGTTCGGGGTTACCACAAAAAAGTGGGGGAACCATCTTGTCTGCAAACTACCTTTTAAATAACATACCCCGAAAAAAGAGGATAAATATTTGCGAATGTAGGGGCTTAGCCAAGGTTTTGGCACCGGCACCTAAAAGGATGACGATTGGTCCAACGACCGTTGATTGTGTATTCATTGGTTATGCACATCATAGTAAGGCTATCGCTTTATTGTGGATGAATTAAAGAATCCCGACATACACAAAGGTTCTATCATTGAATCGAAGAATGCATCATTCTTGGAACATGTATTTCCTAATAAGTCTATGGAAGATGAAGCGAGTTCATCAACTCATGATTTTGAGAACATTGAGGAAATGCCTCAAGAGATTTATGAAGAATTTGAGCACGGGATCGAAGAACCTCGAAGAAGCAAATATGCTAAAGTGGAAAAGTCATTTGGATCCGACTTTCTAATCTATATGCTAGAGGCTGAACCTCTAACATATAAAGAGGTTGTAAATTTAGTTGATGGTCATTTATGAAAGACGTAATAAAAAGAGAAATTGACTCTATCATGCATAACCACACATGGGAACTTGTTGACCTTCCACCGGAGAGTAAAACTCTTGGTTCCAAGTGGATCTTTATGAGGAAAATAATTAAAAGTGGATGGATCAATCGATAAATACAAGGCGAGACTTGTAATTAAGGGTTATAGACAAAAGGAAGGTCTTGACTAATTTGACACTTATTCTCTCGTGGCGAGAATAACGTCTATACGAGTGATTATAGAAATGCCACTTTGCGAAATATTGAAATTCATCAGATGCTGTAAGAACTTGTTTCCTAAATTTGATCTCACGAAGAAATCTATATGGACCAACCTAAGGGTTGTGTTGCATCTGGTCAAGAAAGGAAAATATTGTTGGAATAGGTCAACGGTTGAGAAAAATTATCATTAAGCATATTAATGGCGGAATATAAAATTTCTTTACAAGTAATTTTTTTTTACTAACCTAGGTAAAGTGCATGAACATGTATCAATGAAAAACATTATTTAAAGTGCATGAACACTAGCCTTTCTTCTTGTACCTTGATTTAGAGAGATCTTGAGAAAGGTTGATATTCTCTTCTGGCTCAATTCCCTCAAACTTAAACGTGAACTCGAGAAACCTAAGGTTTCTATTACATGAGCCTTTAAAGGTGTAGAAAGATTTGTGTGTGGGCACAATTAAACACAATGGGTGTGTTTCGTAAAGCTTTTGAAGGCCAAATTTTACTTTTTATAAAAGTTAAATTATCTTTAGGTGTTTGGTTGAAACAGCTTTTGAAAAAAGTTTCAGAAGCAATTTTGTTGGTTTTCGAGAAAGCAACATAAAATCTGGATTTTATAAAAAGCTAAAATTCTTAGCTTTTGGTTTCATTTTTTCGGCCATCTGTGTTAAGTTACTATATTACCCTCATAACTTCTTTATTCTTTTATCTTTTAGCAGCCGGTCAAAATCAATACTTCCTAAATATATGCCTTTAAATCTTCTTAAATAACAGTAACAAATCTGACTAAAATAGATGCATTTAAATGCAACCATAACTAATACTCCACGTTCAAAACAACATGATTTACCACGTTTACATTCAAGTACATGCTAATACTTAGCTAAAATAAATCAAAAGGTAGTTGATTTATTCAGTCAAATTTGCGATCTTATAATGGAGTTTTGAATACCATGAATACTAATATTAATAGTCTACTGCGAACACTAAACAATTACGAGTAGTAAAACCACAGATTCAACATAGCAAGAAACAAATGTAAGATTTTTAAATCAGTTTCTCATAGCATTAAATTATATCCAGTATTTCTTATACTCGTGTTCTTGATATTTACAGGTTTAAATACCTTGAAACCATAATTATACCTTTAGAATCTTGAATACATACAAGTTACAGAACGAGCATTTTTACAGCTAAGCATTTCATAGCGAGTTACAGCATCACAATTATATACCTGGCGCGTGGTTGTTCTCGAAGAAATAGAGATCTCACAATGACACAATACAGAGATAACATACCAGGTAATTACATGTTGTTTATATTAATTTATGTAGATTAATTAAAATAAAAATTGTCTGCTAACTTTAGTCCTGTAAGTTAATTAGTTTGTTTGTTATACTTCGATAATAGTTTGATCAATCTCTTTCTCATTCTTTTTCGACTATAAAACAGTTTTTCAAACATTCATATGAGACATTCAAACAGTTTTTCAAACATTCATAGCCAATATAACACTGTAAATAAACTTTCGTTATCAGATTTTAACACTGTGTATAGTCCACATACACAATCAAACATTCTAACACTCTAACAGATCTTATCAGATTTTGTATAGATATTCCTGAGTCGAACTATAAACACAAATGTATTATAATCAACAAAAAAACACAACTGATTAGTATTGATCCACAAACTCAAACTTAAACAGAATGGATCCACAAATTGAGATTTAGGGATTACACTAATTAAATTAATCCAGTTCATTCGATTTAGCTGACTAAAACAAATTTACCCGCATCATAAGAATTTTCGTTTTAGCTCAATCTTCAGCTTGAGATTGAGCTTAAGGTCGGGAACCCAGGTCGACATCATTTTTGAAGGCGTTGAGCGAACTATAGCTTGTAACCAATTTTAAAATCTAGTCAGTTTTGGGATTTACGTTCATAGGATATTGAATTGAAGAAATGAAAACTTTACCTAGGTCGATGGGATTTTGGGATTTTGGAATTGAATCGAATTTTTATCGCGCGGTGGCTCTTCGGCGATTTCGAATCTGTTCGCGAAGGTTGTGGCTCGGCGAAAATAGATTTTACTCGTCTCTTGTGAGGGATTTGGCCTGGTTCGAAGGAGAATTTAGTTCGACGGGATTTAGGGATTCTCTCGGTGTCGATTTTGGTTTTTTTATTTTGAAGAAAATAGAAAAGGATTTTGGTTCTTTTGTTTTTATTCGAAAGAGGAAGAAGACACGTTAAAATTATGTCGGTTTTAGTTTTTATTTTTTATTTTTCTTTTACTAAAACAAGTAATTGTTTACAAATCGATATGCAACGCAATAGATTTTAAAATTGTTAACTATTCAGAATTTATAATTATTCATAAAATTTAAATACCTACTTTCAAATTAATATATAATATGTAATACCTAGAATTTTTAACCACTCGAAATTTTAAATACCTATGATAATATTGATATGTAATATGTAATACCTATGTAATATCTAATCCGTATGTACATATTTTTAGTAGTCAGAATTTAAAAAAAATATTATTTAAACTTCAGTATAGATTTGTGAAAATTAAATTATATTGGATAATGAATTTAATTTTTATTATATATATAGGTGAGTAAATAAATGTCGCAGACCAAAGCAATTTGGGATAATAACGCTGTCGATATCTTATGCGACGGATGAATTATCGAAATTGAAGCGGGTAATCGACCCAGAACAACTTTCACGAAATTGGCGTGGGAAAATATGGTGAAATATATTTCTCAGAAAACGCAGAGGCGGTACGAGAAGTCTCAGTTTAAAAATAAATTAGACTTGCTTATAATTGAATGGTAGCTTTGGAAGTCATTGATTGGAAAGGAAAATGGTCTCGGGTGGAACGAGGACAATGGTACCGTTGATGCGAGTGAAGAATGGTGGGACATTAAAATATAGGTTCGTTTCGCTAAAAAAAATATTTGTAAGCTTTTTATTCTAACTTCTTTCATACTTTTTTAGGAGAGTAAAAGATTCGCTAAATTTCGTAAAGAATGCATTTCTCCCACATTTGAAGATAAATTAGATATACTCTTTAAGGACATCACTGCGACCGGGAAGTATGCATATTCATCAACTAATCTTCCACGTCGCGAGAGTAATCAGAAAGAAGTGATTAATTAGAAGATCATGCGCCAAGTCTACCAAAGAACAAGAACAAGAATCCCGTTGAGCTCAATAATAGTTCAAAGTTTAAAAAAAACAGGGGGAAGGAGCAAAAAAAATGGAGCTGCCAAATTGTCAATGCAAATTGAATGTATGGTGCAGGCAGTTGAAGATCGAAGCGACACTGTATACATAAGTCGCAAAGAACCGAGCGGTACTAGCATCCCGAAATAATGGATGTTGTTTTATCTTTGTCTGACATCGTAGTTGGAGATGCATTGTGGCTACTTGCAACCACACTATTTCAAATCTGGGAAAAGAGAGAAATCTTTGCAACTATAAAAGATCAATGTGCTCAACGATGTTGGCTTAACTACGAGTGTAGTCTACTCCGTTCTAACCAAGGGGCCGCCTCGAACTTCTAATTAAAAAAAACAATGTTCTATTTCATTTCATGTTTTACTTATTTATTGGTATTGGTTGATGAGTAATAGATATTTGATTTCATGAATTTCGTATTTTGGCTTTCAAAAAGTTGTCTAATTATTTTGTTTTTTAATCGTTATGATAATTGTTATTTTATTCACTATAAATTTTATTCCAGGCGTTATGGATAATTCAAGAGACGAAGAGAGAGAATTCAATCTCTTTGTGAATAGCACTATGCAAATGATACAACTTTATTATGACACGTACATAAATAAAGTTCCTTGCATGGATAAAAAAAAACAAGCCATATTTTTGTGCAAGAGATGTTGACAAGAAACCGGAGTCATTGTCAAAGAATGTTTAGAATGGAAAAGGAAGTTTTCATAAACTTATGCAATATATTATAAACGAGTTACGGATTGAAAGGTTCGAGGAGAGTCAATGGAGCCGAGGTTTTAGGAATGACTATAATCATACTTGGATACGGCATAGAAAATCGATTAGTGCAAGAGATTTTTCAGTATTCTTGTGAAACTATAGGTCGTTATTTCGCGGAAATATTAGACGTATTATGACTTTTAGCAGCCGATGTCATAAAACTTTCTGATACAGAGTTTAAGAATACGCCATAAGAAATAGCACAAGATGTCAGATATATGCCACAATTTAAGGTATGTACTTGCTAATTTTTGTGATTGCATTGTTTTAATATAATAACATGCTATGTGAAATGACATATTTTCTTATTTTTGTAGGATTGTATTGGGGCAATAGATGGTGTCCATGTTCCAGCAATGCTGCCTCGAGAACATCAAATTCCTTTTATTGGGAGAAAGAAGGTTCCTACACAAAATGTGTTAGTTGTATGTGATTTTAATATGAGATTCACTTTTACGGTTGCTGGTTGGGAAGGAAGTGCACATGATTCAAGGGTGTTTATAGCCGCTCTATGTGAGGACGAACTTAAATTTCCAAAACCTCTAGAAGGTATGATTGCATAAAAATATTTATATTACGCTATTCATACGTATTTACGTATCTTACACTGTTGACCGGAAAATATTATTTGGTAGACGCTGGTTATCCAAATATGTCTGGATATCTTGGTCCATATAAGGGCCAAACGTACCATTTGAATAATTTCCGTGCCAGAAGAACCCAACCCAGTACTCCTAAAGAAGTTTTCAATCGAGCACATTCTTCGCGTAGAAGCGTTGTCGAGCGTACTTTTGGAGTGAGGAAAAAAATGGAGAATCTTGAATGTCATGCCGAGTTATCCGTTCGAGAATCAAGTAAAAGTAGTTATTGCCACCATGTGGTTACACAACTACATTCAGATGCACGCAAAAGAAGATTTAAATTTTGACGATTACGAGACGATGGATAACGAAGATAGAGATGACACAAATGGAGATCAATATGATTATAGAACATTTACTAGTTGTATGGATAATTTAAGAGACGAAATTGCTGAAAGTTTAGTACAATCGGCAAATCATTAATTTTAATATTTAAAATTAAATATATATATATATGAAATTGCATTTTATTTCCATAATTTGTCGTGGTTTAAATATTACGTTCGTATTAATATGCACATATAACTACAAAACCATAATAATAAGAATTATTTATATATTTATTTCCAAGGTCAATTTTGTCTTTTTTCAATAATAAGCAAAGTGTTACCAAACGATAAATCAGCTCTTGCTTTTACAAAAAGCTAAACTAAAAACAGTGTGCCAAACACTAAATAGCTTTCAAAAAAACAGCTTATTTTAAAAGCACTTTTTTTAAAAGTACAGTGTTACCAAACACAGCCAATAACTCAAGAACAAGTCCATGAGCTAAAGAGCTAATTAAGTCTAAGTATAACGAGGACTAAAATAACCAGTTATTTGTTGTTAATCAATTTCATTCTCTATCTAACCATCATGAGACTTGAAATTCGAATTAACCATAATTTTGAGAAAATCATTAATCAATAACTTTATTGAATTTCAAGTAACTCTAAAGAAAAACCTTGTTGAAAATAAAATTCTCATCTTCTTCAACTACTAACTTCGGATCGGTCCTACAATTACGATTCAGTTTGCAAGCTTTTATTTGCACGGGAAGACTTAAAATCATACTCAGAGAAATTAAAAACAAAGAATATAAAATTTAAAAAAAAAAGCCAAAATTAATCAAAATTTACAAATTTGTGCATACATGTAGAAACGAATAACTCTCCAGTATGAGTCTACAACATATAAATTATTCCGAATTATTTTGAGAGAGATGATATTATAGTTGTTAAGATGGGATTTCGTCAAATCCCTCTTAACATAAACACATGTCGTTTAGGCTCTCAAACGACAAAATGGTTAGAAGCAACCGGGGCCCGTAGCTGGCGACAGCAAGGCGAGAAGAAGGATTCGCCTCCGCGAGGAGAGTTTAGCCCCGAGCGAGGAAGATAGATTTTTCGCGAGGAAGATAGATCTTTCGCGAGGAAGATCCTTCGCGAAGGGGGTCTTTCCTCCGAGGAGATCCCCTCGATGAATCTCTCCTCGTTCCACCCGCGAAGGGGTATTGCCTCAGAGAGGCATCGTCGCTGTGTAAATGGCGGGAAAGCGGAAGCGTGCTCGAGAAGACTTGGCGTCAGAGAGTCAGTCGAAAGAGCGGCAATCACGGGAATTAGTAGGTAAAGATCAGGAAGAAATTACGGGACTGGTCAGAGAGAGGCCGGGCAGAAAGAGGAAACCCTAATGGAGAGACAGACCAAAGAGAAGGGGAGAGACCAAAAGAGGGGGGAATATAAATACCAAGGTGAAAACCACATAGAGGAGTTCGAATCAAAACCCTAGAGAGATATTAGTCATTACTGTTCATCATCGTCTGTATTTCTTTGACAAGCTTCCAAGCTAATAAACGAGAAAGATCGAGCTCCATATACATAAACTCAAGGACATTAACACGTAATTAGACCCTCGCATATTGACGGTTGTTATTAATCCTTGTGACAGAAAAGAGTCTCGGTGAAAACCGACTTCTACAGTTTGGCGCCCACCGTGGGGCCTTGTCTTTTTCTATCTCACAGCCAAGAAGCTCGCAAACACCGAAGACATGACGAACAACGACAGCAATGCAGGAGGAAGTCAAGAGGAGATGGCGGAGGCAGGAGTGCTCCGACAGTAGCTGGCCGAAGCCTTGGCAACGACGCAAGAGGCCAACAGGAGGGCCGAGGAGCAAGCCGAGCTGAACAGGGAACTCGCGACCCGCCTAGACCAGTTCATGACCAACGGAGGGATGGAAGGATGGACGGCGCACGGAGCCCCGGTCCACAGAAATCTCTTCCAGACCACTGTACTCACGCCGTCTACAGCAGAAGAAGAAGACCCCGCGGCAGCCGTGAATGCTCGTCCCGTCCTGACCCCCCTTATGGTAGACGAGGTAAAGAAGATGGTGAAAGAGTTATCCTCTAGAATCGAGTCCAGGATGGGACAGGTCGCGTCTAGGGTGCACCAGGGGACGAGTTTGGCACCAGAGATCGACCGGATGGTCAGAGAGGCGAGAGCCACTCCTTTCTCGTCCAAAATCCGGGGGGTGGAGCTGGGAGAACTCCCGAAGGTCAAAATCACCCCATACAAAGGAACCTCAGACCCGAACACCCACGTGAAGTCATTCCGAATCATGACGGAGCGCATCACCGGGGAGACGGATAAGGTGGAGGCCATCCTCTGCCGCCTGTTCGTTGAGAGCCTGCAAGGACCGGCTAGCGATTGGTTCGCCAAGCTACCCTCGGAATCCATCGACGACTCTGACGACCTCGTCGCAGCGTTCCTACGCCACTACTCGATGTACGTGCAGAGCGACGCGACGATAACCACGTTGTGGAACCTCGCCCAGGAAAAAGGGGAGACGCTCCGCCACTACATCGAAAGGTTCAAAGCTGTCATGGTCAAAATATCAAACCTGGATGGTTTGATCGCGATCCAGGCCTTGAAGAACGGCCTGTTCTACACCTCCCCCTTTCGACCGGAGTTGGCAAAGATGCACCTCTCAACGATCGAGGACGCTCTCCACCGGGCCTCGATCTTTATGGAGATCGAGGAGGAGGAAGCGACGCTGAGGAAGATCCATGAAGGAGGCGGAAGAGGGAAGCAACCTGAGAGGAGGGAACACCGGGACGAGGCCGAGGCCCGAGCAACGACAGCGCGTAGGGACAGCTAGCGAGCGCCCGGAGAGCGAAGAGGTCGTGAGGCCCCAAGAAAGGGGGTCTATCAAGTAGAGGAAAGGAGAGACCCCGCTGAAAGGGGTCAGCCACGAGGAGATTTCTCGGGCGAGCCGAAAGCTGGTCAGCGAGGAGGCTTCGTGTCGGCCCGAGGAGGATTCTCTGGCGGGCGAGGAGGCCACGTCGAGGGAGGAAGAGGACCCTCGGGAGGGCAAGGAGGTTTCGAGAAGAAACCTTGGCCGAAAGACGCGAGCAAGTTTTGCGATTTCCACAACATGAGTGGTCACGCCACCGAGGAGTGCGCCATGTTGAATCGCGAGCTCCAGAGGAGGTATGCGCAGGGAGAGCTGCGGGACTTGGCCCCAAGCCACCGCGAGCCATGGAGGAACGATAATCGAACGTGGCGAAGGCCGCAAGGTGCTCAGGCGCGAGGCGCCAAAGGCGCTCCTGAAGGAGCGAGGAGGGACCCGACCGCGGGAAGGCAGATGACGGATCGGGTCGCAGAAGATAGACCGGCGACGAGAGCCAGGATCGAGGTGATCATGGGCGGGTCGCGATTGTGCGGCGATTCCGTAAACAGCATCAAGGCTTTCCTGTTGGAATTTATTTAACAATTAAACAATTATAATACACATCCTATGTGGCGGAAAATTATAATTAGATCTAATATATTAAAACTAATTTTAATATATTTAACAACCTAAGGCATTAAAATTTATTAAGTAATTATAAACAACTTATAATTCACAAGCTCAATCAAATAACAATAAATTATATAACATTTATATAATTATTTAATTGAGAAAAACTTACGTAAATAGTTGTAAACAACTATGACGTTGCTAGCTAACTCCGGAATGCCACGTCACGCCCAAATCCCGAGAAAAGGCTCGTCGGAATGCACAGCAGCGTCCTCGCCGGAATGGAAGCTGTCGCCGGATTGCACAGCCCCTGGAAGCCTCGCCGGACTGGGATTTCTCGCCTGACAGGGAACCTGCCGGAATGGGTGACCTCGCCGGAATGGGAACCTCGCCGGACTGGAGTCTGTCGCCGCACGGGGACCTGCCTGACAGGGACCTCGCCGGATAGGGAGCCTCGCCGGACTGGGACTTCTCGCCGGACTGGAGATCACTGGGACCCCTCGCCTGATGACCTCGCCGGATTGCCCTCGTCGGAATGCCCTCGCCGGATTGCCTTCGCCGGATTGGATCTCCTCGCCTGACAGACAGACTCGCCGGATTGGATCTGCCTCGCCGGATTGCCTCTGCCTCGCCGGATTGGATCCGCCTGACTGGTAGCCCTCGCCGGATTGGATCTGGGTCGCCGGAATGGACTCCTGGGAGCTGGGAGGTCGCCGGAATGCACCAAAAACGACCTAGGGTGTTTTGTGATGGCTAAAACCTTTTTAAAACAATTTTAAAAATTCCAAAACAGTTTTCTAAATTATTCAAACACCACAAGTGATGAATCAACAATATTACACAAGGAAAATATTGAGATCAAGAGTGTGGGCTCTTAAGAACAATTAGGAATCAAAGATGAAAAAGGGGGAAAACAATTTTCTCTCTTTTGTTTAGGGTTTTGGCCGAGAATTGCACAAGGGGGAAGGGAGAGAGAGTTGCCGAAAATCACATAGGGTTAGGCTTAGGTGATTAGGGTTTTCTTAGCTTATTTATACAGGTTATAAATGGGCTTAAGCTGGGTCAAACCCATGACCCTATTCACTTAAGGAATCCGGCCAAAACACTCTCTCCTTACTCGTCCATGTCTTTGATTTTTGTTCCTAAATTTATTTGATTTAATTTCTAAAATTAATTTAGAACTCTCATTATTATTTAATGACACTTCATTAAATATATTTCGTAGTTATCGAATAAGTACGAATTGAGAAATAATTTGTTTTCTTCTTTTAACATATTTAATCACTCGAGAATGTCATCATCAATATGATGTTATCTTGTGATTCAATAAACAAAATAAATAACTATTTATTTATCGAGTTTCAAGAAAACAACTTTCCCAATATAAATCACTATTTATATTTAATGAGTAAATCAACTTTTCAAGTTCTTTTAATCTCTTCCAAGTGTCTATCATTGAGACCTCATGGACCCACATGAACGAAGCTTTAGAATAAAGTACGGACACAAAAGTTCACAAACTTTTTCCGACTTTTAATTCTTAATATTGATCGATTCCACTAAAGGACCAATATTGATAATCTCTCTGTTCATGTGCGTATCTTTTATGTTTGATATGAAGAAACAATTTCTCATACGATCCACGGAGTATATTACGATGTTACCCTTCATGTGTATCAGTAACTGAGAGGAATGTAAAATTACTGTTTTACCCCTCGAGTTATTATTTCACTAACTCCTTTGTTATTTGTGAATGAGAAAAACATAGAGTGAGATGTCTGTACATGTCACATGTTTTAATCAAAGAATGAACTCATTCAATGAATACCTGGCCAGGTTTATTCATTCACACTCTCATAACAAAGCATAGTGTGATACTAATGCATTTGCATTGTTGTTACATGGATTCCATATCTGTGAATCATGTAACCCAACATTGCATCCTTGTGACACCAACAGTCGGGTCAGATGCAACTAAAATTTAGTCATTGCCCATTGACGAATCAAATGTCACAAAGTGCAATGTCAATTACATATTCACTTCAGGATTAAGGTAAGTATCATAATACTCCTTTAGTTGTGAACTTGAACTTTCGAGTGTGTAAACAGTTTTGTCTCGAGCTTCTAAGTGTCACTGGTCTTGTTCAGTATCTTCTATAAAATACTCAGTATGAATCATAGAGTCACAACTCTCTATATCACAAGATGAGATATCATGATTCATGCTAACAATCAATAATAAGATACGATTGCTCTATCGATCTTTAGATTGCGAACAAATGGTTTCAAACTTGTCACAAGGGGTTATCTTGTCAAGTCTATACTTAACACCCTTTTCGTTGATGACAGTTTCAGAGCATAGCATAAACATAACTAAACACAGTCTTATAAAGAATGTACATTTATTAATATCAATGTTTCAACAAAATATAAATACATAAAGTATCTTAATGTCTAATATCTCCTTTGTGGGCACCAATCCCAACATTTCCAGCGTCGGGGGAAAGAACACAACCGCGGGGATCCGATGACGACCGGCTCCCAGGCGAAGATTGAGTTCGTCGAAACCGGGGAATGTGCGGAGATGCACGACGACGCCCTGGTCCTCGTGCTCGAGATCGGCAACGCCGATGTGTGTCGGGTCCTCGTTGACAACGGAAGCGCCGTCGACGTCATTTTCTATGACTGCCTCGAGAAGATGAAGATCGAGGGCTTGGAGATCGGAGGGCGGCGGCGGAAGGTCTCGGGGTTCAACGGGGACGTGGCTATCTCCCTGGGCACGGTCCACCTCCCGGTCCGTGCAAGAGGAGTGCAGAGGATGGTCGTGTTCATGGTCCTGGACGTGCCTTCGCACTTCAACGTGATCATGGGGAGACCTTGGATCCATTCGATGAGGGCCGTACCCTCCACTTACCACCAGTGCATCAAGTTTCCCAGAGAAGCCGAGACGATAGAAGAAATACAGGGCGACAGAGACGCCTACCATGTCTGCTACATGATGCACCACCGCCAAGTGCATGGGGAGAAGACACCAGCGGAAGTAAGCAAGGAGGAGGCTGCCGACTTATAGCAGCTAGCCTCTCCCCTCGCGAACAAGGCATGCGAGGTACCGGGGAACGGCTTGCAGGGACACGAGAGGAGGAGTCCAGCGACCCCGCTTCTCGAGTCATCGGCGACGGAGACGCTCGAGGAGCGAGCGGCTGATAGAGGGCAACCAGGACCGCAGGTCAAAGCGGTCGAGCAAGTCTGCATCGACGAGTCCGACCCGACTAGGACGACCAGCATAGGGGCGGAGCTCGACCCCGAAGTCAGGGCCAGATTGATAGCCTTTTTGAAGGAGAATCGGAAGAGCTTCGCATGGACCCACGAAGACATGCCAGGGGTGGACCCGTCCGTGATCGCCCACCGTCTCAACACCGACCCGAGCCACCGTCCCGTCATCCAAAAGAGGAGGAAGATGGCGCCGGACAGGAATAAGGTGATCAACGAGGAGGTCGATAAACTACACTCTATGGGCACCATTAGGGAGGTGAAATACCCCGAGTGGTTGGCCAACACAGTCGTCGTCAAGAAGAAGAATGGGAAGTGGCGGGTCTGTGTGGACTTCACCGACCTCAACAAGGCCTGCCCGAAGGATAGTTTCCCTATGCCGCATATCGACCGCCTCGTCGAGGCCACTCAGGGATATGAGCTCCTCAGCTTCATGGACGCATACTCGGGATACCATCAGATAAGGATGCATCCAGACGACGAAGAGAAGATCGCCTTCATCAGCGAGCGGGGGACTTATTGCTACAAGGTGATGCCGTTTGGTTTGAAGAACGCCGGTGCGACCTACCAAAGGCTGGTGACCATGATGTTTCACGAGCAGATTGGAAAGAGCATGGAGGTGTATATCGATGACATGGTCGTCAAGACGATGAAGGCGGAGGGGCACATCGAGCACCTGGCGGAGTGCTTCGAGATATTGAACCGGCACCAGATGAGGTTGAATCCTTCCAAGTGCACCTTTGGCATCTCCTCTGGGAAATTCTTGGGTCACATGGTTACCCGGCGAGGAATCGAGGCAGACCCCGAGCAGATCGAAGCAATCAAGAGTATGCCATCTCCACGCAATCGGCGAGAAGTGTAGAGGCTGACAGGGAGAATCGCCGCCCTGGGCCGCTTCATCTCGAGGAAGGCCGACAGAACACTCGTCTTCTATGAGTTGCTAAAGAAGAACAAGAAGTTCGAGTGGACCGACAAATGCGAGGAAGCTTTCCAAGCTCTGAAGGCATATCTCTCGACACCCCCGGTGATGACGAAGCCGATCCCGGGAGAGACCCTATACCTGTACGTCGCCGTCTCGGACCAGGCAATCAGCCAGGTCTAGTACGGGGAGATGAGGGAGAGCAGAAGCCGGTGGCCTACATCAGTCGGAAGCTCGATGCGGAGACGAGGTACCCGCTGGTGGAAAAGCTAGCCCTGGCAGTCTACGATGCCTCGGAGAGACTCAGGTTCCACTTCCAGGGGCATCCCATCGTCGTTATGACCGACAGACCGTTGCGCGCCATCATCCATAGTCCAAACCAGTCGGAGCGGATCACGAAGTAGTCGATCAAGCTCGGAGCATACGACATCGAGTACAGACTCCGGACGAGTCTCAAATCTCAAGTCCTCGCGGATTTCCTGATCCAGCTTCCAAGGGAACCCCTCGACTTGAGCGATGAAGATGGGACTTGGAAGCTACACGTGGACGGATCTTCCACCGCGCAAGGAGCAGGCGCCGGAGTCAGACTCACCTCGCCCATGGGAGAAGTCATCGAGAAGGCGTGCCGTCTAGCCTATCGGGCTACAAACAACGAGGCCGAGTACGAGGCCCTCCTCTTAGGCTTGAATTTCGCCCTCGCGATCGGCGTAAAGAACGTCAGCGTCTTTTCCGACTCCCAACTAGTCGTCAAACAAGTCAGTGGTAAGTATGAGAGGAGCGACGAGAGGATGGAGGCTTACGCGGCGCTCGTGGATTCATTCTCCAGGAAGTTCGACTACTTCAGCCTGACACAGGTGACGCGAGGAGACAACACCCACGCCGATGCGTTAGCAGGATTGGGCTCGACGACGGGAGTAGGCGAGCTCCGATCCATTATGGTGGAAACAGTCGAGAGGCCAAGTATAAGAAGAGAAGAGGGCCCAACGAAGATGAAACCTCGAGGCGGAGGCGAGGAGCAAGACAAGTCTCCCGAAGAGCTCAGCAACCACGAGTTCGTGAACGGAGAGCCGGAAGATGACGAGCGAGGAGTGGTGGAGGACGACGATGAGGAGGACTGGCGGACGCCCATCAAGAAATACATCCAAGAGGGAATCGTGCCAGATGATCGCTAGGAGGCGAGAAAAATCAAGGCCAAGAGCGCGAGGTACGCCATCATCAGGCAGAAGCTCTACTTGAAAAGTTTCACCGGACCTTACCTAAGGTCCCTCGGCAAGAAAGAGGCCGACTACGTGATGGGAGAAATCCACAGCGGGGAGTGCGGGAACCATGCCGGGGGAAGGTCCCTGCTAAGGAAGGCCAAGCGCCAGGGTTTCTTTTGGAACAC
Organism: Urtica urens; assembly: GCA_958296335.1. NCBI lineage: Eukaryota > Viridiplantae > Streptophyta > Magnoliopsida > Rosales > Urticaceae > Urtica > Urtica urens. The sequence continues at coordinate 4,105,623 of OY282525.1, forward strand.
GATGGTGGTAGATTGCGCCGATCATGCCAAGAGATGCGAGAAGTGCCAGCGACACGCTCCGGCTATAAATTGCCCAGCCGAGGAGCTGTCCTCGGTGACCGTCCCGTATCCTTTCATGAAGTGGTCTATGGACATCGTCGGCCCGAGGCCCATAAGCACGAGACAGAGGAGGTTCATGTTGGTAGTCACGGATTTCTTCACCAAGTGGGCGGAAGCGGAAGCATACGCCAACATCTAAGACTCCGACGTGGAGGGTTTCGTGTGGAAGAACATCTTCACGCGCTTTGGACTGCCGAGGGAGATCATCGCTGACAACGGTTCGCAGTTCATCTCGAAGAGGTTCAGGAATTTCTGTGCGCAATAGGGGGTGAAGCTGCACACATCGACACCAAGATACCCCCAGGGCAACGGGAACGCCGAAGCGGTCAATCGGACGATCACCGACAACATCAAGAAGAGGCTCGACGCCAAGAAGGGGCTCTGGGCCGATGAGCTCCCTGGCGTCCTCTGGGCCTACCGAACAACTCCGCACTCGGCCACCGGCCAAACTCCGTTCTCTTTGTCGTATGGTGTAGAAGCGGTCATACCAGCAGAGATGGGAATTCCGAGTCTTCGCCGATTGCTGGCCCCAGGGAACGAAGAAGCTAACGGACAAAGCCTGCTCGACCAGCTCGATCATGTAGACGAACGACGCGAACAGGCAAGTGTCCACATCGCTAACTACCAGAACGCCGTCGCTCGCTACTACAACAAGCAGGTGCGCCCTAGAAGCTTTCGGGTCGGAGAAATGGTTCTTCGACGAGTCTTCCAAAACATAGCCGAGGCCAACGCCGGGAAGCTGGGGCAAAGTTGGGAAGGGCCATACACGGTCACTGGCGTCGTCCGACCAGGAGTTTACGAGCTCGAGAACACCGAAGGCCCCAAGGTGATGAGGAGCTGGAATGTGAAGCACCTGAAAAAATTCTACTGAAGGAGATACCATCTTCTGCTTCCCATGGCCTTATCTTAAATCCCTGTAAGCATTCTAACATTTCTGTCAAGTTTCTTTTAAGGGGACCCCGACCCTTTTATTTGGGAACATTGTTATGGCTTCGGCAAATCATATATATACACGGTTCGAAGGGTTTGAAACATACGACCAGAGCATAAAAGAGGCGAGAGTGCTCAAAAGTTACTTAAGGCATACATCGCTAATTAAAGCCTCCCAGTGAGCAAAGAAAGCCTCCCAGCGAGAAAATAAAGCCTCCTAGTGAGCAAATAAAGCCTCCCAGCGAGCAATTAAAAGACTCCACAGCGAGCATAAAAGAGGCGAGAGTGCCCAAAATAAAGAGGTGAGAGTGCCCAAAAGTTACTTAAGGCATACATCGCCAATTAAAGCCTCCCAGTGAGCAAATAAAGCCTCCCAGCGAGCAAATAAAGCCTCCCAGTGAGCAAATAAAGCCTCCCAGCGAGCAATTAAAAGACTCCACAGCGAGCATAAAAGAGGCGAGAGTGCCCAAAATAAAGAGGCGAGAGTGCCCAAAAGTTACTGAAGGCATACATCGCCAATTAAAACCTCCCAGTGAGCAAATAAAGCCTCCCAGCGAGCAAATAAAGCCTCCCAGTGAGCAAATAAAGCTTCCCAGCGAGCAATTAAAAGACTCCACAGCGAGCATAAAAGAGGCGAGAGTGCCCAAAATAAAGAGGTGAGAGTGCCCAAAAGTTACTTAAGGCATACATCGCCAATTAAAGCCTCCCAGTGAGCAAATAAAGCCTCCCAGCGAGCAAATAAAGCCTCCCAGCGAGCAAATAAAGCCTCCTAGCGAGCACAATCAAAGGCTCCTAAGCGAGCAAAACATATAAAATGTGTCAACAGGAACAGCTAAAGCACCTCCAGGAGGGAAGAGAGGAACGGGAACATCCCACCGCGTCTATACAGCCCCATGTAAGTATATGTATTTTACCGAAGATATCATTCCATTGACTCCATCCAGAATGTAGAAAATGTCAAACACGACCCCCAGCCAACAGATTAATATGTAGTCACGAAATATCAACAAGCTAGCGAAGGAGGAAAAGAAATTATTATTACAGACAAGAAGTTTATAACCTTTGGTCCGTTAAAGAAAATGGTTGTAAAAGAAAGAATCTACACTTCCGGAGACGCGAGCTGAGCGCTCTCTGCCGGAGCGGGATTGCACGGCGAAAGAGGAGGGGACTCGGGGTCGACTTCGGCTTCCCTCTCAAGCTCGTCAGCCTGCGCCTGCTTCTCTTCCTCGAGCTGTCGCCATTCCGGATGCTGGCATCAGAGCAACTCGGCCGAGGCCCCAACGGGAAGAGCTTTGATCATCGCAATGTTGGCCTGGTGCGACGCGGCGAGGCGATGGGAGTCGATTGCAGAGTCTAAGGCTTGAAGTCTAGCCAATGCCTTGTCAAGCTTTGTACGTGCTCTTTCGAAGAGGCGCAATCGGGCGTTCCGCTCTTCCTCCGACAAGGCTCGGGCCGCCGCGAGGTCACCACGGAGCCCTTCCATGACGGACTTGGCCACCGCCGGCAACAACACCCTTTCCGAGCCAACTGCCCCCAGGATCTCGCACACCTGGGCGAAATGCTCGGCCTTCTCTTTCAACACACCCACCGTATCCAGGTGTCTCTTCTTCTCGTCGGCCAAAGTCTCCTCGCGAGCAGCCAAGCTTGCACCAAGATCCTCGATCTCGCGATCCGTCTTGACTTTGAGTTCAGCGAGCTGAGCTTGGAAGGCCTTCTTCCGGGCAGCCTCATCCGCCAACTCGGACTCGAGCTGCTCAATTCGCTCGCGGTTCTGACGGTCCCGGGCCATAGACGCGCCGAGCTGCTTGCTGACCTCTTGGGATTTCTGCTTCTCACCCACCGACTTCTCCGCGGCCAACATCCGCTGATCGCGCTCGAGGAGGATCAAATCATTCAGGTAGGCAACGCTCTGAGATAGATGTCCTGTGGCGTGGAGGTACTGCTCGTACTGGTTGAGGACCAAACCGGGCCTGGGTGCCCCGGGCGCACAGCGCGTTAATCTCTGGCACATAAACGCGGAGTATGTTTCCCAAGCCTCGTCGGGAGCATCCACAGCAGGGATGCAGGGCGGACCATCAGTAAACCGAAGAGGAGACAAGTACGTCCCTCCTTCGGAAGGCGAGGAAAGCTCGTCGGCAGGAGTAGCCTCCGACGGCGTGGGAAGATCCGCGATGGCCAGGTCCTCGAGCTCGAGGACTCTTTCCTCCGCCCCCTGCACGGCCTGGCCCACGACAAGCCGAGGTCCCGGCGCGGGCGGCATCTGGCGATACCGGAGGGTCCGCGACCGCCGGCGCCTCGGTCTCGAGGGCACTCCCCTCCAACGCCTGCACAGCTGAGTCCAGGGGATCCGAGACCCTGGCGGGAGCATCTCCCTCTTTAGGCGGCGTCACCCCCACATCCCCGGACTCCTCCAAGCAACCGCGAGGCCGTGGGGAACCTGCGGTGACTGGCGCAATACCTGCCCCGGCTGCCGCGGTCGCGATCTCGGAAGTGTCAACGACAACCTTCACCGTGATCGCCGGCCTTTTCCACGAGCGCGAGGAAGAACGTCCACCCCCGACGGCCTCTTTAACGGGATCCCACCCTCATCTTTGGGAGGAGGAGGTGGAGGATCGCGATTCCCCGTCGGAACAACCTCCGCCTCGCCAGAAGGGTCGGTAGCGGACGGAGCGGCTGAAGTCTGTTGTGGGGCAGGACCCTTCGGAGTCGGCATCGGCGCCTGACCCAGGGAAATACCTTCCCGAGGATTTGACGCCTCCCGCGTTCCACCAGACGAAGGAGGTACCCTAACCTTCTTAGGGGAGCGGTTACCCGTCTCGCGAGAAGGATCGGCAGCGGAGGAAGCGGCCGAAGTCTGTTTCGGGGCAGGACCCTTTGTAATCGGCGACGGCACCTGGCTCAAGGAAGCACCTCCCCGAGGGTTCGACGCCTCCCAAGCTCCGCCAGACGGAGGGGATACCCTAGCCCTCTTAGGGGAACGGCTGCCCTCGGGCCCATAGGAAATACGCCCGCCAATACCCTTTGGTTTAAGGGGAACACCGGCAGAGCCCCCTTCGCCGCGAGGCCTCTTCGCGGGGGACCCATCCGAGGAAGCGTTCCCTCTCCGCGACAGACCACTCCCGTCGACGGCCGGTACTCCTCGGGACACCTTCCTTTTTCTCTGGTCTTGAGTCCCACCTCGAGCGGCCCGCGACGAGACCCCGGATGAAGAAAGGCCGCCGAACCCAGAAGACGGAAGAAGATCCCCGGAGATTCATCCCGGAGCGATAAGGCCATGAGAAAATCCCAGATTTCTTGACCCTAGCATTGGAGAAGTCCGAGGTCTAATCGCGGTTGGGTACGGCAAGAAGCCTCCTGTGGGTCACCTCAAAGCGACGAGCGGCTTCGTCATCGGTACTGGGAGCATACCTAAGAGGGGACTGGTCAACAAGCAACTCCCTGGGCAAATATTTGTGGAAGCACCCAAAGCTGTGCTCATCCACTGACACGAAGAAGAACTTGTCCTCCCACCCGGACTCGTTCGAAGGAGTGTTGTCGATGACATGACCAGGAACCCGGTGGGAGAGAGAATAGCGACCAATGTTCTTGCGGTTCTTGGAAAATTTGAACAGCCGCATGAGGTCCTCCAGGGTGAGGTCAACATTCACCTCCAGCGCCACAACTATGGTACAAACGAGGAGACGAATCGAGTTTGGACTCACTTGAGTGATGGGAACTAGAAAGGCGCAGAAGAAGGCCACGATGAGCGACGGAATGGGAAAACAGAGCCCCGTCTTCCGAAAGAAAACCTCGTACAGGGCGATGCACTCGTCCCTCGGGGCGTCGGCACGCTCACCGTGGCGAGGAAGGCGAAGAGCGACCTTCGGCTCCAAGACAAATTCCTCCCAAAAATGCTCCAGGGTCTCCTCCGTCATCACCGAGGGAGGAGATTGCGTAGCAAAGATTGGACCGACGCCGTGGGTGCGAGACATAATCGATCGAAGTTTATAGAGCGACGGAAGTTAAGCAAAAAGAGGAGAAGATGAAGAAGGAATCCGAGTTTTCAGAGGAATCTCGTTTTGAGAGGAAGTAAAACTATGCCTCGAAGTAGGGTTTCCGAGTTTATAGTGGAAAGAGGCGACGCCATGTGAATCGACGCGTCTTGACCCCACGTCCTGCGAAAAGACACGTGGATCGCCAAAAAGAAACAGGAACCCAGGAACCGTTCGAAGTGATGGGCTCTGAAGAGTCATCAACACTCAAGTGCCTGCACCAGCTTTAATAAGGAGAGAGAAAATTGCGGAAACTGAGGAGACGCGCCCAAAAATAATAAGTAAACAGGTTAGTGCAGACGTCACGTGTAGGGAGATCCCCACCTCGAGCAGCTTATTAAGGCACGGATTTCTTTTTCTTTTATTAAGTGTTTCCACTTGATAAAACAAAGGGGGGCTGGCCGTCCCCACATCAGCATCAATGCCGCTCTTCAAAGCTGCTCGCATCGATTTGGCCGTCCCCGCATCAGCGTCAAAGTTGCTCGCATCAATTGCAAGGGTCGTCGAAGCAGACAACCTCGAGCAGCTTATTGGGCACGGATTTCTTTTCTTTTATCAAGTGTTCCCACTTGATAAAACAAAGGGGGGCTGGCCGTCCCCACAACTTCGTCAACATAAAAGTTGCTCGCATCAATTGCAAGGGTCGTCGAAGCAGACAAACTCGGGAAGTGTCAAACAGGTACGACAAGGTAATGCAATGCGAAGGGGCGAGCAGGTAATTAACCGTGACCGAAAGCAGAAAAAGTAAGAGACAAAAACTCAAAAGAAGGACAAGGATGTTTCATTGAATCTCAATAAGTTACAAGTAGGTGGTACAAAATTACAAGCACAGCAATCAGGCAACACCCTACAAAAGTCGACAAAAGCCCTACAGCAAGAAGAGAAAGAGCAAAAGTCACAAGCTTCAAAAAGGCCTGAGCCGCCAAGACGAGATCAGGCCTCGGTGGCCTCTTGCTCGCTTAGCGACCCGGGAGCAGTCGAAGGACTCCCAACGACGAGGGAAGGCGAGCGAGGAGGCGCGGCCGACCGAAGGCCGCCGGGAGACAGAGGGGGAGAATTGGGGTCGGCCGCAGCTTTCTCCTCGAGCGCCGAAACGAGGGCCTCCTCCCGAATGCGGTCATGCTCCCACTCCGGGACTTGGGCACGGAGAAGTTCGACCGGCGCCCCGGGAGGGAGCGCGTCGACCGCCCTTTGGTGGGCCTGGTAGGAGGCCGCCATGCGGTTGGCCTCAACGGAATTCCCAAGAGCCCGGAAACGCGAAGAGGCTCGCTCGAGCTTACCCTTGGCCCTCGAAAAGGCGCAGCCGAGCTCGACGCTCCTTCTCCGCCTCGGCAAGAGCCGCCTCCAGCTCATCAGCGAGTGTCTGCAAAACGCCATGAACCTGGGAGAGCAGACCCTCCTTCACGACAACAGGGGCGCCCACGACCTCGCCAATTTGTGCGAGGAGCTCATCCTGGCGGCGAGAAAGCTCCGAGGCTTCCTGATGGCGTCTCCGTTCCTCCTCCATAAGAGCCCCGCGAGCGGAGAGTCGCCCCTCGCACTCCTCGATCTGCCGCCCCGATCGAGCTTTGAACTCCGCCAAGTCAACCTGGGCGGAAGCGCGATCCCACTTCTCCTCGGCCAGGGCTGACTCTAGCCTCGCGATCCGCCCCCGAGTTAGGCGCTCGCTGTGAAGGGAGAGATCGAGCTGCCCCTGGAGCTCTGATGTCTGATGGGAGGCGTCGATGGACTCCTCCACCATCAAGGACCTGTCGGCCTCGCGGAGGACGACATCGTTCACCCGGGCAACCCCTTCGAGAAAAAAGGCCACCGCCTCGGAGTATCCATCGACCTTTGTGACAAAGTGACGAGTACCGGAGGAACCGGAGGTCCCCTTGGACAGGTCCCGGTACGTGCGCAGGGAGTACTCCCTCCAGACCTCGATGGGCGAGTCCCAGCTAGGCTCACCGGGAGTGACGAGGGGAGGCGGACGAGGACCGACTGGGGGATGGCGGCAGGGAGAAGGAGGAGGTGAAGGATGGAGAGGAGCGGAAGCAAAGGACAGAAGAGCGGGAAGAGAGGGTGAGAAGTGAGAAGGAAGAGAAGATGAGGAGTGAGAAGAAACGGGAAGCGAAGAGTGAGAAGAAACGGAGGCTGAAAGAGGAGGAGAGGGGGGGCATGGGCGACCCGGTCGTCGCTGGGGAAGCTCCGGTTGAGGAGATCCTGGAGAAGCGCCAGGAGGAGCACATTCACTACTACAAAAGATACTTTTAGAAGCGACAGGGTGAGTCGCTTCTAATTAGAAGCGACTTTTGACAATTAGAAGCGACTAGTCGCTTCTAACTTCAATACCCCGATTTTTACAAAATTATCAATATTTTGACAATTAGAAGCGACTAGTCGCTTCTAATAGTCATAATTATTGAATTGGGGCATTAGAAGCGACTAGTCGCTTCTAATGTCGCTTCTAATGTCCCAATATTTTGGCTCCAAATTTTCTCCGCCAAAAATTTCGCTAAGTATAGAAATTGGGACATTAGAAGCGACTAGTCGCTTCTAAAGTCGCTTCTAATGCCCCAAAATTTTGGCTCCAAATTTCCTTCGCCAAAAATTTCACTAAGTATAGATATTGGGGCATTAGAAGCGACTAGTCGCTTCTAAAGTCGCTTCTAATGCCTTAAAATTTTGGCTCCAAACCTCCTCCGCCAAAAATTTCGGCAGATGCAGAAGTTGGGGCATTAGAAGCGACTAGTCGCTTCTAATGTCGCTTCTAATGCCCCAACTTATTTAAACGGTGTCGTTTTGGTTATTAAGCGACATTAGAAGCGACTAGTCGCTTCTAATGTTCCTAGGGCTTTAAATTGCGTGAGCCTCCCTTTCTCCCTCATTTTCTCACCTCACTCCCTCTCACTCTCCCTCTCACTCTTCCTCTCACTCTCCGGCCAGCCTCCGCCTTCCCCCCTCCCCCCCCCCCCGCTGCCCTTCTCCCTCCCGCCGCCGTCCCTCTCCCGCCGTTGCCGCCCTTCTCCCTCCCGTCCCCTCCCCTTCTTTTATCTCCCAGCTCCGTCCCTCCCCTTCTCCCCTCTCCCTCCGACCAGCCACCCCCTTCTCCCCTCTCCCTCCGACCAGCCACCCCCTCCTCCGCCGCCGCCGTCCCTCCCCTTCTCCCCACCCTACTCCTCCCCCGCCGCCGTCCTCCCTACCCGTACCCCCTCCCCGGCCTCCGTCCCTCCCCCTCCTCCCCTTCTCATCTTCTCCTCCTCTCCCTACCCCACCCCCTCCTCCGCCGCCGCCGTCCCTCCCCTTCTCCCCACCCTACTCCTCCCCCGCCGCCGTCCTCCCTACCCGTACCCCCTCCCCGGCCTCCGTCCCTCCCCCTCCTCCCCTTCTCATCTTCTCCTCCTCTCCCTACCCCACCCCCGGTCGCCGCTGCCCTCCGTGCCCTCCTCCGCCCTCCCTCTCGCTCTCCGCCCCTCCTCCGCCGTGCTCCTCCCCTGCGCCTCCACCGCCGAGCTCTGACTCCCCTCCTCCTCCGTCAAGGTATGATTAGTTTATAATTAGTCTAATATTGTTATAGGTTAGTCTAATATTGTTTTATAAATATTTTGTTACTTTTAATATATTATTGTCGTCGCAGCCTCGTCACCGCTCGTTTGTCGCTGCACCCGCGCCTCGTTGTAACCTAACTCCTCGACTCGGATCGTTGCTTCTTAAGGTATATGTTTCTTTTAAAATTATTGTAGTTATATTTTGTTTTACGATTTTAATTTTATGTTTTATTTGTATTTAGGCATTTGTGCGTTTGTTGTTCGTCGCGTCGTCTCGTTGAGTGTAGACTTTGCTCGTCCCGTCCCGCCAAGGTTAGATATTTATGTTTACTTGAAATTTATGTTTAATAATTTGAATTAGTAATGTAGGTATGCAATTGAAATTAGTAATTTTGTTATGTATTTAATTTGCTCATGTAAGTATGTAATTGAATAATTAATATGTTAAATCAATGAATTTGTTAAATAAAGTAATTTGTTATGAATGTACGATATTAATAAGGGTATTAATAATTTGAATTACTTAATTTGTTAAATATAGATATATAATTTGTTTAGTTATATTAATTTGAATGTGATAATTAGTTACTTAATTTGTTAATTTAAATATGTTATTTGAAAGTTATTAAATTTTTAGGATAGTTCTGGCTGGTATATATATATAGATTTTGTGAATTGCGAATCCCCACGGTATGCGGCGCTATGCCGGATGTACCTTCGCTCCTAGCCCTCTTCGCGTTACGGTCACTAGCACCACCTCCGACGGGTCGTTTTCCCGCAGCAATCTCGGCACGAGGCGAGGCCTCCGGGAGACCTCTCGGCGAGTAAGGAGCACGGTTATGCCTCAGTAGGAGGGGCCGCTCGGGCGAGCCCTCCTCGTCTTCAGGATCTTCCTCTTCAACTCGTGGTACCGAGCTCACCCCTGCCATGGTCGCGTCGGGGAAAGGGCCACCAATCGCGAGCCCCGGTCCGCGAAACCCAACCGGGAAGCAGTTGGAGATAGGCGGGCCACTAATGAACTCCTCCCAGTATACTCCGAGTTCCAACAGCCGCCGAGGATCTCGGAAAAATTGCCCCCAATCGCGACGCGTGCTCGAAAGGAGGGCCCGACGAATTCCCCGGAAAATGGTATCGTGGGGGTCACCCGAGCTGGGCGAGTAAACCGGGGGAGATTGGTCAGTCTCTACCCATCGCGTGGGAAATGACTCGTGGTGGTAGCCGAAGGAGCTGTTGTCGACCCTGACAAAGAAATAGCAGCTCTGCCATCCCGGCGCCTCGACAGGAGCGTTGAGGACGATCAGGTCCCGATCGAAGGGGTTGAGCGTGAAACGCCCTAGGTGCCTGGAAATCCGAAATGGCTTGTACAGGCGCATCAGATCCTCCAGGGCCAGGAAAACCCCCTTCTCGGCAGTGATTCCCATGGTGCACAGGATGAGACGAATGGCGCTGAGATGCATCTGGCCGATGGGGATGCCGAACGCATGAAGGAAGGAGAGGAGAAGGTATGGGATTGGGAAGCGGAGCCCCGCATATATCGAGGAAGAAACCCTCGTAGACGGCGACCCATTCCTCGTCCAATGGGTCTTCCGGCTGCTCGCCGGGGTACGGAAGGCGGACCTGACAGACGTCCCCGTCGCAACACCTCTCCTGGACAGCGCGGAGCCGCTCCAGGGTCATGGCGGAGTGGGCAGGGCCACGTCTGAGGACGCGGCCGAGATTTGGCAAAGTTGGGATCAAGGCCATTGAGAAAGCAAGAGAGTAACGGCGGAATAAAATTCGAATAATAAGGATTAGGCGGGATACCAATTTGGGAGTACAGCAAAACGAAAGGACGCAACGTTTGAAATCCCATTCCCCACTAAGACCCACAATTTATAGGTGGGAAAAGGGGAGATCCAACGGTGGAAATCCGAAACGACGCAGGCGAATCGACGGATGGAATGCGAAGGGACGCTGAGCGAAAAGACGTCTTGGGGAACTGTTGCACAGACAGAAGCGGTGAGAGGAGCAGTCCTATGCGGAGATAGGCACTTGAGTACTCTGCCCGCAAGGAGGTTCACGGGAACCAAGACCATGCGCCTAAAGAGGAGCGAGGAGAGCAGGGTCGCCAGCGAGTAGTCAATCAACAGAGGGCTCGGCCCAATAAACAGGGGCTCATCAACAGGATCCTTTGTATTATTTTACCAAGTGCCCACACTTGATAAAATGGGGGACTAACTGTTAAGGTGGGATTTCGTCATATCCATCTTAACATAAACACATGTCGTTTAGGCTCTCAAACGACAAAATGGTTAGAAGCAAGCGGGGCCCGCAGCTGGCGACAGCAAGGCGAGAAGAAGGATTCGCCTCCGCGAGGAGAGTTTAGCCCCGAGCGAGGAAGATAGATCTTTCGCGAGGAAGATCCTTCGCGAAGGGGGTCTTTCCTGCGAGGAGATCCCCTCGATGAATCTCTCCTCGTTCCACCCGCGAAGGGGTATTGCCTCAGAGAGACATCGTCGCTGTGTAAATGGCGGGAAAGCGGAAGCGTGCTCGAGAAGACTTGGCGTCAGAGAGTCAGTCGAAAGAGCGGCAATCACGGGAATTAGTAGGTAAAGATCAGGAAGAAATTACGGGACTGGTCAGAGAGAGGCCGGGCCGAAAGTGGAAACCCTAATGGAGAGACAGACCAAAGAGAATGGGAGAGACCAAAAGAGGGGGGAATATAAATACCAAGGTGAAAACCACATAGAGGGGATTGAATCAAAACCCTAGAGAGATATTAGTCATTATTGTTCATCATCGTCTGTATTTCTTTGACAAGCTTCCAAGCTAATAAACGAGAAAGACCGAGCTCCATATACATAAACTCAAGGACATTAACACGTAATTAGACCCTCGCATATTGACGGTTGTTATTAATCCTTGTGACTGAAAAGAGTCTCGGTGAAAACCGACCTCTACAATAGTCCCGCCGTAACTTAATTTATAAATTTGAAAATAATAACAACTAATGAGAGAGGTTAATCACTTTAAATAGTATATATCTCGGTATTTTTGTTTTAAATTCTGCCTAAAATTTTAATTTTGAAATATAAACCGGATGTATTATACTGCACATTGTTATTTATTGAAATTTGTTCAATTTTTTTAGACTGATTTAAGATTTGTAATTAAAAATTATATAAGGAACCAAATAATTTGAACACTTAATCACATAATAAAAGTGTAATATGAAGACACAGTTTAAAAATATATTAAAACAAAAAATTATTTGATATTTTAAAATTGAAAAGTAGAATATTAATAACCGAATATTTGTAATATGTTGAAACTAAATCAGAATATAAAATAAATCAAAATTCACAAAAATATACGAGTTACATTATCGTATCTATGATATTGATGTTTAGGGATATTTTTTGTATCCCAGATTTAAAACGAAAAAAGATTAATCAATTATATGAACTATATAAAAGCTAATTGTTTCATTCAATAATTAATTAAAAAAAAACCTTTTTAAAAAATGACACTAGTTTAATAAAAATTGACTAGTTTTAAAGAAACTCCAAAATGTTGGAAAAAAATACGATATTAACGTATTATTTAAGATTACGTGAAATATTTGTCTAATTTTTACTATGTAACATTACCCCAAAACTTTTCTGAAAGGGAGTGTTATATTGGGTATATTTTTTTATACATTTGCATCAATTGATTCAGTAGTTTTTTTACGGGCTTGTCGTCTGCCCACTGAAGTTGGTTTTTTTTCGGTTTATACAGTTAGCGGTTTTTCAGTGACTTTGATGTAAAATTTCGAGAAACTCTCGGTGGTTTTTTTTTCTTTATATAAATTTCATCAGCTCACTACCATCTACTAATGTAAAATTTAACCGTGGGTAATTCATCAGCAACTGCAATTTCAATCACCGTCACAATTTCGATCGAGCTGTGGCTTTTTCCTTGTTTTTCGGTTTTTTATAATAAATTGATAATGACGGGACGTTAATTGTCTTATTTATTATTATTTTTAAATTAATTTATCACAGACGGAAATTTATTTTGGGGTATATTTGTCTCTTAAATTTTATAAACGAATTTGGCCGGCTATTTTCAACTTATTAATCAAACCTTAACTATAATCAAATTAAATATAGTTTACATGGGTATCCATCAAAATGACCCATATATTATTATGATTTCCGAATAGCTAGGAAAATAGTTGAGCCAAAATTTCTCAATTACAAATGTCTTGCTAGCTATAACAAAATTTGTATTTACATAAAAAAGACTAATTAGGTGTTGCTCATATAATTTAATTTATAAGTTAAAGCACGATCCGTTAAAAAAGTAAAAAACGAACTGATAAGTATATTTTTTAAGAAAAGTGTAGATACCAAATTCAAAACTAGTCATACTCACGTAGAAGGTACAATCTCATAACAACTCACTAGAACTTAACTAGAATGTGAAATGGATTAGGTCACATCATGTGCATTATACAATATTATAATAACTAACTAGAACTTAACTAGAACGTGAAATGGATTAGATCACGTACAAGGTACAATCTAACAATAACTAACGACAATTTTCTCGTTGTATTTTGGGAGACTTTCGCTAAGTTCATCTCCCACATGTGGGAGCAATAATAAGTTTCAAGTTTCTTACGCGCATTGGGACTCGGGAACTTCGTGAATACTTATAGAGAGAGTTTCGAGGAGTAAGACAGCTGGAGAATCTGGGGAGCTGAGATGACGAATTGACGAGCTCGAAATGCGAGCTAAGAGATGACGAGTTAGGATGTAACGAGCTAGGAGCCGAGGGATGACGACTTGATATAATAACCTGAGATGACGAAGTGGAAGCTGAACTTCAACATAACCCACATTGGTCAAATCTCGGGAACATGCAAAAGAGCACAAACCTTAATGTGCGCAGTAATATTCGTTAGTGTTTTATTTATTTATTTTCATCACAGTATAATGCCACCGATTTACGTGTGTCTTTCACTGTGCTTTATTCATAAGACTGAGCGAATCGACTAAGATTGCATCCTTCATAAATGAAAGAAAAACACTAACAAAATACATAATCTCATCCAATTGAAAACCAATTTGACAAGAGAATGTGTCGCAACATTAAAGATGTAGAATGAACGATTATTTAAAAAACATCAACAGTAGCGACACCGAAGAGAATATCCGATATAACAAGTCTAAATCATTGGCCGAAACTTTTCTAAAGCGTATGAGGTCGACCACGATCGTACGATCGGATTTAACAAAAATTTCCATATACTAAAAAAAAGAAACAATCTAGATGATCATACCTTCCGCCACCGCGGAGACCAAAGTTCATCGTGTCTTTCACTATGCTAAAAGAGAATGTAATAACAACCTAATCGGCAAATTGTTCGTGTTCGTGGTATGAGTTGCTTAAACATTATAGACCAGGAAAGAAATATCAATTAAGACCAGTAACTTCTTTATTTGCAACAATTAAATATTAATATGACAAGCCTACAACAAATATTATAAGAGATACTACAGACTTGAATGACACGACGGCATGAAGAAAACAATATCTAAACCCAAATGTCATGGAAAATAAAAGCTTCATGTTTTATTCAAGAACTCAAAATTCTCAGTGGCTAAAAATAAAGTTATTTTATTTATTTATTATTATTTTTTTAAGGGAATAAAGTTATTTTATTTGTTGATCCCAATTGCATCCTTGACAGCTTCAACAGCTCCCTGGGCCTTGGTCTGCGCCTGTGAACCAGCCTGAAAAAAAAAAAAAAAAAAAAAAAAAAAAAAGGATTTACATAAGTAACAAATTTGATAATAAAAATTACAATTATTAAATATATATTAAACGAAATTGATGGCATTATAATCAGATATCAACCTCTTGCGCCGACCCCTGGCACATTGAGCTGTGTTTCTAGCAGTGTCGAGCATGTTGCTACCTTTTTCCTAAAAAAGAAAAATGTATCAATAATAAAAAAAAGATATAAACAATTATGGGATACAAAAGGGTTGGAAAAATTATGAAGATATAAGATCCGCGTGTCAAAATTGAAGACGCCTTAGTGAATTTTGATTGGAAACGACTGGAAAGAAATATAAATCAAAGCTGGTTTCAATTACATAAGTGTTATGTGTTTCGTGTAACTTGGCTTACATCAAATGGTCTGGCAAACAGTAAGCCTTAAAAATTTAACAATTGATACCAATAAATTTTTAGAAATTTACCAACTATGTTAACTACGGATTATAAGTAACTAATTGTAAGCACGTGCGGAACATCGTTTAAGAAAAAGAAAATAAAATAGAGAAAAATACATTGATACACATCAAAACTTAAAAGTTCTGAAACATATGTGAATAGACACAACAGTGTCACAATGTTCAATGCTTTTCTACATGGATTTTATAGGCATTTCGTAATTAATTATGAGGTACGAATTTAAATAAATAAATGTAAAGGTGAACCTGAGCTTGACCCTTGGCCTCTCCAGCCTGGTGGCTCAACTTCTGAGAAGCGTCTTCCATTTTTGTTAGCTTCTTTTGAAATATGAAATTATAACCAAACAATATTGATTTCTGTATTTTGTTTTATCTATCAAGTTATTAGTGATTCAAAGTCTCTCGTAACTGGTTGGTTTATATAGTGATCATAACTCAGAACCAACCCAAATACTACTGGTGTATCACCATGGGATTTATCTGTAGCGTTTGAATAGGAAGTTTTTACTTTTTTAACACCTTCGATATTCGTTGGATAATATCGCTGTATTAAGGGTCTACTTTGACGGATTCCATGTCATTGAGCAAATTGTTCGGTCAATAATGAAAAGTAGGACTTTTTCTTTAAACGACAATAAGAGAAATGAGCCTTTAGAAAAAAGACCGAGTAGGACTTCTTCTTTAAATCATAATAAGCTGAACGTGACTTTCAAAATAAAATGTAGACCAATAAACTTTGGTTAGTTTTGTGGGGATCATCAAAGCTCTTAATCGTATGGCCCATGAGATTTGTAAATGGGATGGAAGACTAATAAGCTCGGATTTTGCGTTTTAGGATGTTCCGACCTGTGTTCGAAACGTGGTTCCTTCAGGTTTTAGTTTTGAGTAGCCTTGCCTTAAAATAAACCATGGTTAAGTAGATATAAGTTTCAAACGGTTAAAAATTGTCAAATTACATCAACAACCTAATAATTTACCGTGCTTTTAAAAATTAATCAAAATTTTATTTAATAGTGCATCAGAATTAAATTAATTGATCACTTAATTTGTTTAATTTAAATGTAGTAAAATAATTCTCTAGTAAAATGAAATATTGGACTAAAAGTTCAAAGTAAATAGATAACAGGTTAGTTGCAACTCATTCCGTCGTCACCGCTGCTGAAAGTTGTCGAAAATGCCTCTTCAGTCGGCCATCTTTTTTTGCCTAAAAATTGAATATTTTTAGGTAAAGTAAGAAATTGTTAGGAATATTGTTCTAAAATTTATGATTATTGTAGGAAGTTAGCTTTTATTAACATTAGTAGATGGCGAAAAAAAAGTTCACCATGATCCGCGCCGGCTTCCCCCCCAACTACCCTGTGCTCTCCTGGATCGTCGACGGATTTCTCGACTCCGGCGACGACGGCTCCCTCGTCGCCGCTCTCCCCGCCCGCATCGCCCGCGAGGGCTTAGCTCGTCGACCGCCCCACGCTCGCCCGCTCGTTCGTCCGGCGCCTCTGCAAGAGAGACAGGCTCGACCTCGCGGAGGAGATCTTTCGGGTCAGCCGACAGGAGATCAAGGGCTGGGACGGGGATTGCTTGGTGTACGCCAGCCTTGCTTACGGCAACTTCAAGGCCGGGAACTGTACTCGTTTTAATGAGATCGGAGAGGAGATATATCGGAGGAGGTTGATGATCACGCGCAAGATTTACATGAGCTTCAACGACTCCATGTCCAAAGATGCCCATGCGTTGCTAGCCAAGTCTTGGGACATGCCTTGCTTGGGACAATAGATGTCCCTCCTCCAATTGTAATCACCCTTGGCATTAAAGTGTATCCTACAAGGGTGATTACAATTGGAGGAGGGACATCTATTGTTCCTGGTTAATTGAATTATGGGTGCATTGTGGTTCTATATTCTAATGGTACTCAAGTTGAGAGTGCATTGTAGTTCTATATTCTAATAGTACCCAAGTTGAGAGGTAAATTTTTAATGATTGACAATTTATAACTCACTTGTGGCTTCACTAACAAACTTTTAACTATTTTTTTTAGAAAACTTTTAACTAATTTAATAGAGTTAATTTTGTTTTTTTTAATTAAATCTTATTGAAACGAAAAAGGTGATTTTGCTACACAAGTCACTAACTTGTAAAATGTAACTAAATTATGTATAAACCTATGACAACACGTTTGTAAAAACATATGGCTGACGTACATAAAAATTTAAAACAAATTGCTAAATCAAGCTTTTAACCATCTTCAGCAAATTTTGTTTGTTTAATGCTCTCGATTCACCAGTAATTGTGCTAGTAGAGAATCACTAATTATTATTTCTTAAACTCTTTTATGGCAATGTGTAAACATACATGTATGTATTTATTTATGATATTGAATCAAAATTGTAATGATAACACTTAATCAAGAAGTTATATCTGACTTTCTTTTAATTTTCTGTGAGTGAGTGAGCTAGTACTGAAGTTGGGCCAAGAGAATGAAATGAGACTAATCATCTAAAATTCAATAACACATATGCATATTTCTTTTTCATAAACCCTTGCGGATATCGTTCAGGAGATCTCTCGACATCACAAGTCTATCAGCAAGCATGTCCCAAAACTTGGCCAGCAAGGCATGGCCATCTTTGGACCTGGAGTCGTTGAAGCTCATGTAAATCTTGCGCGTGATCATCAACCTCCTCCGATACATCTCCTCTCCGATCTCATTAAAACGAGTACAGTTCCCGGCCTTGAAGTTGCCGTAAGCAAGGCTGGCGTACACCAAGCAATCCCCGTCCCAGCCCTTGATCTCCTGTCGGCTGACCCGAAAGATCTCCTCCGCGAGGTCGAGCCTGTCTCTCTTGCAGAGGCGCCGGACGAACGAGCGGGCGAGCGCGGGGAGGTCGACGAGCAAGCCCTCGCGGGCGATGCGGGCGGGGAGAGCGGTGACGAGGGAGCCGTCGTCGCCGGAGTCGAGAAATCCGTCAACGATCCAGGAGAGCACGGGGTAGTTGGGGGGGAAGCCGGCGCGGATCATGGCGAAAAGAGCTTCCACGGCGGAGTCCATGAGGCGGGCGCGGGAGAAACCGTGGACGAGGGCCTTGTGGGAGAAGGCGTCGAGGGGGAGGGAGGAGCGGAGCATGGAGTCGCGGACGCGGAGGGCGGAGGTGAGGTCGGCGATCTTGCAGTAGGCGTTGAGGAGGGTGTTGCAGGTCGCTTGGTCGGGTTGGACTCTGCGGTCGGTCATGTCGAGGAGGAGGCGGTTGGCCTCGCGCATCCTTCCCTCGCGGCAGAGCAGGCGCAGGACCGAGTTGTAAGGGACGGCCCCGGGGGGCAATCCCTTCGCCCGCATCAATTCCATCACGCGCAGGCACTCGTCGAGCTCCCCGGCGCGCGAGAACCCGTCCACCAGGATCGAGTACGTCACCTCGTTCACGACGACGAGCCCGCGGACGATGCCCTCCGCCTCGTGCATCCTTCCCTCGCGGCACAGCGCGTGCAGCATCGAGTTCTGCGTCACCGTGTCCGCCTCCACCCCCGCCCTCGCCATCCGCTCCTGCACCCCCTGCGCCTCGTAGTGCAGCCTCCTCTTGCAGTACATCCACATCAGCGTGTTGAACGTCACCAAATCCGGCTTCACGCCCTCTCGCTCCATCTCCGCCACCAGCGCCTCTGCTCTCTCCGTCTCCCCCGAGAAGCAGCACGCGTGGATCATCACGTTGTACACGTGCCGGTTCGGCGCCACCCCTGCCCGCCTCATCTTCTTCAAGGCTTTCCACGCGCTGTCGGTTCTTCTCTCTCCCACCAGCCTCTTCAGAAGCGCCGTGCACGCGTGCGGGTGCGGCTTCAGACCCCGCCCGAACATTTGCTCCATTACTTCCACCGCGTCTTCGGTCATCCTTGACTTCGCGTACGATATCACCAGCCAGCTCAGCACGTGTGCGCTCACGTCCACGTCGTCTCGATTCGTCAATATCAGCGCGTTCAGAACCGTCGGAGAAGATAGAAAGTTTCTCTGCGAGATTTTGTCGAGCAGGTTCTGTGCGGCTCTGTAGTGTTTGTGTTTGGCCAGGACGTGAATCATGGTCCACGTGGCTTGCAGAGACTTGGAGGAGCCTTCAAGCCATGTGAAGAAGGGCCAGGAGTGAGAAACGCCGTAGCCTTCGTGACCGAGTTGGAGAAGAAGCTGAGAGACGATGGTGGGAGAAGTGAGACGGAGAGAGCCGATGTTGTTCCAACTGCCTTTCAGCACCGCCGCACATAGGCTCTCGACGAGTCTCGCAATGCCGGCCATCGGAGAACAACTCATTTACCCACCTTTAATGTTTTTTTTACTGGTGAGGTTAGGAATGCTTGTTCTATATTCTGGTAATTAGTATAGAAAAATATGAACAAGGACATAACCAAGTAAAATTACATTAGTAAGTGATTAAACGCTTAAATTTAAAACTAAAACAAACAAGAACCGAACAAAAGCTCACGTTGGAGTAAGCAGCTGATCTGAATTTCTTGATTCCTCCTGCTGGGCGAATGTCTTCAATGCTGTAACCAAGGGGAGCTTCGTAACATAGGGATTTACTACTACTGGACTTCTTTTTGCCACCTTTAGACTCCATTAGTTCATTCAGTTCCTGATATCAACGAATCAGATAGTTAGCACACATTACCAATAGCAATAACAGACATCTCACATGTAAATAAAATATAGTTAAGAGTCGCAAGCAATTAACCACGAGAATACTTTAAACCCTAACAAACAACAAAGAAAAATTGTCAAACATTTAAATGCTTATTTCATTTTCATGTGATAACAAGTTAAACAGGTGCCTATTTGATTTAAAACCCCTAACTTATATCGATATAGGACTAAGCTCGGATACAATAATTTGCAGAATAATAATCTACAGATAAACGTAATTGAATACTGAACCTAATAACTATCACGCTAGCAACGAATATCTTTACAGAAAAACGGCTGAATAATTTAAAATACGAACTTCTTAAAGTATAAACATGATCAAACTTCTAGGTATCAAGGTGTCAGTCAATTCAAAATGATTAAACCAACAACGATATTGATTTACAGCATCAAGCATATATACATATCGTAATATGTATCCAAAAGGGCTGTGGTCTGAAACAGATGAGCAAAACTTACAAATTTGGAAAATTCGCTGATTAGACCAGAAACTTCTTCAAAAGAACACCTTCTCTGAACGAATCAAATCAAACCTTATAAATCGAACCAAAAACTAAAATAAATAACCACCAAGCACAAGCGAAGAACAAACAAAATAACATAAACATCAAAGTAAATAATTACCTGATAAGGATGATCGATGAGAACAATAGTGAAAAGGCGAATTCCTAGAGCAAACTTTCTGGCTGGTTCTTGAAAGAAATAAACGACTGGGTTCAATTTGGGTTGAGAGGGTGAGATGACTATATTATTTGTATCTTAGACTTTTGACCTATTTTCGGATACAAATATCTTATGTGTTTAAACTTATTTTTTCTTTCACTCCTTTATATTTACTATTATTCAACAAATTCAACTTCTCTCTTCGAAACTTCATTAAATCATTGTGTTGTGAGCTAAATATCATTATATAATGGGTACGTTTCCTAACTTTATGTAATGGTTTTGATTTTTGTGCATATAGATTTAAGTTTTGAATGGGCGAGGATGGTAGAACTACATTTTAGTTGAAACCCGATTTTCTTTTTCCGATAATTTCGGATGGTTTAAGATGAAATTTATCAAAATTTCCGATGAAATACATACAAAAAATTAAAAACTTTCCGATATCTTCCGATGACTTTTGGTAACTTTTGATAACTAAAATTTTCGATAACTTTTGATAACTTTTTAAAAAAAATTCCGATAACTTTTGATAAGATTTTAAACAAAAATTTCCGATAACTTTTGATAACTTTTGATAAGATTTTAAACAAAAATTTCCAATAACTATTAATAACTTTTGTTTAAAATCTTATCAAAAGTTATCGGATTTTTTTTTTAAAAATCTTATCAAAAGTCATAGAAATTTTTGTTTAAAATCTTATCAAAAGTTATCGGAATTTTTTTTTTATAAATATTATCAAAAGTTATCAAAAATCATCGGAAGATATCGGAAATTTTTTAATTTTTTGTATGCATTTCATCGGAAATTTTGATTAATTTCATCTTAAACCATCCGAAATTATCGGAAAAAAAAATCGGGTTTCAACTAAAACGTGGTTCTACCATCCTCGCCCATTAAAAACTTAAATCTATATCCACAAAAATCAAAACTATTACATAAAGTTAGGAAACGTACCCATTATACAATGATATTTAGCTCACAACTCACAACACAAGGATTTAGTGTTAAGTTTCGAATAGAGAAGTTGAATTTGTTGAAGAGTAGTAAATATGAAGGAGTGAAAGAGAAAATAGGTTTAAACACATTCGGAGGGTATTTTTGTCCAAAAACGGGTCAAAAGTCTAATTTAAGATAGAAATGACATAGTGAGCACACCTTTGATATTTTAAACACTATTAAGCCCATAAAATGAAATTTCTCTCTAAGAATGGGTTAATACAGGCAAGGCTGAGGTTATGATAACTTTATGCCATGCGTTATCATCATATTTACGACGCTTGCCATTAAACCTAGTATATCTTGGAGTATGTCACAGGGACAATAATTCCTCTAATTTTCTCGCCTGTGATGGCTCGAATCCTCCCAATCCGATCAGCCAACCTGCCTGCCAAGCACACCGGAAACCAACACTTATAATGAACGATATACAAATTCAGGCCAAACACACAGTTTACGAGAAAAACCCTTCCCAACCCTTTATTATCTCAATAAACGGAAATAGTGTTTACAATATCGGTTAGGTCAATCACATCACCGACTGCTTGACTCTAAACCCTCATCTCAACTCTATTTAAATGCAAGCAACAATAGGAAACCCTAAAAGCCCACTAAGCCCGCGAAGGAACCCGTCTTGGCCCACTCGGCCAATCCGACTTGCCTCTTGCCCGCGTGTCCCGCCTCAGCCGCCGAAGGTCCCGCATAGCGACTCGCTAGAAATAACCGCCCGCGCGCCTATCTTCCCGCTTGCCTTCCTTGCTGGCCTTCCCGCTTTTGGACACTTGGCCTTGCCTCGCTAACCGTCTCCGCTTTTAGCGCCTTCGCTTCATCTCGTCGGACCCACGTCCGATTGGCTTCAAGATTTGCCTTCTTCGCCAAGATTGTGTCGCCCCCACGTCTTGGCCCCGCGTCTCGGGTCCCCTTCTACTCTAAGAAGGGACCCGCCGGTCGCGTAGATATCGGATGGTTACAAACCACCCCCACCGGATGAACCCGACGTCCTCATCGGACTCGTCGCATGGAACCGATGTATCTGCTCCTCGAACTGCCAAAGGTAGTTCGCCTTCTCTCAGGTGGCGTCAACTACCCCGGTTCCCTTCTACTGAATGAGATACTCAACCCGCCAATTCTTCTTACTCATACCAAGAATCCGGTGGTCGAGTATCTTCTCGATGTCCTTGTCGAACTCCTGTTGAATGGTAGGCGGGAGCTTCGTTACTCTCACCCGATCCGCCCTTTCATCCGCGTGGTAAGCCTTCAAGAAGCTTACGTGAAATGTCGGATGAATCTTCAACCTGTCCGGAAACTCGAGTCGGTAGGCCACCTTGCCGACCCGCTTGACCACTTTGAATGGTCCATCATACTTCGACACTAGCCCCTTGTGGTATCTCCTGTCTGTAATCTTCTTCCAGATTTGTGGCGTCAATTTCAACATCACGAGGTCTCCCACGTTGAACTCCACCGATCTCCTATGCTTATCAGCATACTTCTTCATGCGACGGGCTGCCTTGGCCAAGCTATCCCTCGCTTGCTCCAATAGTTCGGTTTTATCTCTCAAAAACCGATAGGCTGCCGGGCAGCTCCCTTGCGACTTCTGCTTGGCTACTTCATGCGGGGCAAGAGGACACTGACCCATCACGATCTCGGAAGGGGTCATCTTTGTGCTCGATGACCTATGCATGTTGTAGCTGAACTGAGTAGTGTCCAACAACTCCTTCCAGTTCCTCTGACTGGCCGAGACATAGTGCCTCAAGTACTCCTCCAACAAGCCATTCAGTCTCTCAGTCTGACCGTCGGTCTACTGGTGGTTGGCCGTGCTAAACTTCAATTCTGATCCCATCAAATTGAATAACGTCGTCCAAAACCTGCCTGTGAACCGGCTGTCTCTGTCGTTGATAATATCCTTTGGTAGCCCGAAGTACTTGATCACATGTCTGAATACCAGGTCAGCCGCCACCTCTACCGTGCACTGGTGAGGCGCCGCGATGAAAACTGCATACTTTGAGAATCGATCTACCACCACTAAGATCGATCTCATTCCATCAACTAGTGGGAATCCCACTATGAAGCCCATCGAGATGGACTGCCAAGGCTTCTCCGGGACAGGTAGAGGTTGCAACAAACCCGCTGCCGCCCTCTTCTCCGTCTTGTCCAACTGACAAACCACACATGTCCGGACGAAGCTCTCCACATCTTCACTCATCTTCGACTAGAAGTATGACCTCGATAGTAAAGCTAGCATCCCCTCAATGCCCGGATGCCCCGCCCATACTGGATCATGAGTCTCACGTAGTAGCTCTCTACGCAAACCTGCTCCTGCTGGGACATATACACGACTTCCCTTCGTATAAACGAGGCTGTCCTCGACCCAATATCTCCGTACCTGACCTTGGATTACCTCCTCCTTCAGCTTCAGGTAGGCACTATCGAGCTTAGACTGCTCCCTCACCCGGTCGAGAAAGGTTGACTTCACCGAAGACAACGCTGCCACATATGCCTCGACTTCCTTCCGGCTGAGAGCATCAGCTACCTGATTCTATTTTCCTTGCTTATGAATCCACTCGAAGTCGAATTCAGCCAAAAACTCTTGCCAACGAGCCTGCTTAGGCATCAGCTTCTTCTGGGTCTTGAAGTAGGTGTTGGCCACATTATCCGTCATGACGGTAAACTTAGTTCCGAGAAGATAATGCCTCCATGCATCCAGGCAGTGCACCACCGCCGTCATCTCCTTCTCATGAACCGAGTACCTTTGTTCAGCATCCTTCAGCTTCCTACTCTCAAACGCCAACGGATGGCCCTCTTGCACCAGCACCCCACCAATGGCCCGGTCCGACGCACCCGTGTGGACTTCGAACGGTAAGTCGAAGTCTGGGAGTTTCAGTGCTGCATTTCCGCTCGCCACTGAGGCTGTTTTAATGCTTGGGTAATGGTGTTTGGCTCTTGTAGTGGATTTATGTGGGCAAGGAGATTTAATTTTTTGATGGGTTTGGAGATGTTGTTTCAGTTGGCAGAGATGCCCACAAGAAAATTATTTATTTACATATTGATGTAAAATATAAATATTTCATAAGTCCTTATTGTAATTTGCTAATTAAATTAATAAAAGTTGAAACGTTCATTCATTCCTTTTTAGTTTTGATTGAAGATTTATGATATTCAATAGTCTTATAGTCCTTAATCAAACCTAACAATGTATGAAGAGACAAATGTAGATTTGCGTGAATAAACTCTTCATGGTTTGGTAAAAACGATATATTCACAATCTAAAGATCATCGAACTATTGATCCCAGTATGATTATTGGAAGAATCTATGATGTGTGGTTACAAGGCATATAGAGTTAGGAACTCTATAGTTCTTCCAATGTATCTTTCGAAGATATTGAACTGACTAGTGCACATTTAGAAACAATGTAAGAACAAACCATTTAACCTCTTATATCTCAAGGTCATTATGTATGAATTGTTGGAATAGGTCTAGGGTTAAGAAAAATTTATCATTAACACATTAATGGCATAATATAAAAATTTCTTTTACTAGTAAAACAATTTTTACGAATCTAAACAAAGTGCATATACATGTTATACCTAAAAACATTATTTAAGGTACTTGAATACTAACCTTTCTTGTATCTTCAAAATTGAAGTGTCTTAAGAAAAGTGGATCTTCTTCCTTGGCTCGATTTCTTCACTTCTAATCTTAAACTTGAGAAACCTAAGATTTCTATTACAAGAGTCTATAGAGATTTAGAAGGATTTGTATGTGGGCACAATTATACAATATGAACCAAGAACAGTTCTTGGATCATAAGCTAATTCTCTAGATCAAGTATGGATCTTGGTGCAAAATAAAAAGGAGTATTTTCTAGAGAGAGAGAGAGGGTCGGCCACTATTGAGAGAGAGCAAGCAAAAAACTTCGACCTTCACATCTCTATGTGAGACTCTATTTATAGGAGAAGGAAAAATCTATAAAGGTCAATTATTTATTCATGAAATAATAATGTATTCATGACACAATATTTGATTTTCCCTTCCCATTTCTCTCTTAGGTTGGCCGGCCATACTATTGCCTTAGTGAGGAAATTTATTTCCTCACTTTACACATTCGTTTCCTTCTCAAAGAAATTCATTTCCCTTTTTTTAGGGTAATTATCCTTATAATTAAGGGAAATAAAACTAGTTCAACATTTGAACTTATTTTGACTTAGCTACTAGTTTAACAATCCTACTCTGATGACCTGTAATAGTGACCTTATAGATCCAAATGAACAAAGCTTGAGCTTCTATACTCGGACTCAAAAGTTCACAAACTTTTTCCGAGTATTAGCTTAATGTCAACTGACTCGACTAAAGAGTTGACACTGAGAATCTCTCGGTTCAAGTGAATTAATTTTCTACTCAAATTCAACTTAATTATATTGAGCGGATCCATTGAATGTTATCCATGCTTACGCTTCATGAATATCATCAAGTAGATGGGATTTATAAAAATTACCATGTTACCCTTCTAGTTGTTATTTCCTCAACTCATTTGTTACTTGTGAATAAGTTAGAAACAACGTTTTGACGAGGAGCTTACAATTCACATTGTTTGATCCAAATAAAATCGTTACTTAATTTTGGATACCGCACAATTCATTTATTCACAATCCAAGTAATAAACCATGAGGTGATATACATTTCATTTCAGCAATCTTGTATATGAATTTCATATCTATGAGAACTTCACAAAGCTTGTTCATGACATCTTCATAACTTAATATCTCACCAAGTAGTCTAGTCTAGATCAATTAGTGGACCTATAATTAAACATTCTCAAATGGGAATATGTAAGCTAAGAAATAAATGTCTCATTTTAGGATTTAGGTAAGCACGATGCAATTCATACATAGTTACCTTGAGACAAAAGAGGTTAAATGGTTTGTTCTTACATTGTCTCTAAAGGTGCACTGGTCATTTCAATATCTTCGGAAGATGCACTGGAAGAAATATAGAGTTCCTAACTATCTATTCCTCGTAACAATACATCATATATTCTTCCAACAATCATACTGGGATCAATAGTCCGTTGATCTAGATCAACTGAGGATTTAGTTGCCAAAATAAAAAAGTATTTGAGAGAGAGAGGGAGAAGGTTGGTCGCCTAGAAGAGATAGAGCAAGACCAAAAAGTTTATTTTCACATCTCTGTGTGAGGCTTTATTTATACGAGAAGGAAATACAAGAAAGGGTAATTACATTTTCCTATTGTGCATTCATGACACAATATTTGATTTCTTCTCCTCTTTCATGACACAAGAAAGGAACTTTTTAAGCCATACAACCTCTTTAGATGTTTCATAAGCAGCCACATATTCTGCTTGCATGGTGGAATCAGAAATGCAAGATTGCTTGATACTCGTTATACAACATATCTACCATTCGGGATGAACACAGATCCTGAAGTTGATTTCTTGGAATCAATATCCAACTGAAAGACGGAATTGGTATACCCCGTCATAGTCAGGTCAGTACCTGAATAGTAAGCATCAAGTTCCTAGTTCTTCAAAGATACTTAAGAACATGCTAAACAACAACCCAGTACTCGGAACTAGGATTTGATTTGGAAATGGCTAACTATGCCAACAGCGAAACATATATCCGGTCTAGTGCACAACATAGCATACATTAGACTTCCTACGGCCGAAGCATAGGGAATCTATCTCATATCCTCAATCTCTTGTGGAGTCCTGGGAGGATGGTCCATAGAGAGTGAGACTCCGTCTCTAAAGGGGGTTTGACCATTCTTAGAGTCTTGCATAGCGAAGCGATCCATCACCTTATCTATACAAGTTTTGGGATTGGTACCCACAATGGCGATATTAGAACATTGTAAATACATTGTATTTGATTTTGCTGAGACATTAATAAAATTAAACATTCATTCTTGATTATGTTTGTCTTTATGTATGTTTGCTACGCTCTGAAACTGTCAATAACAAAAGGGGTGCTAAGTACAGACTTGACAAGATAGCACCTTTTGACTAGTTTAAATATTTATTCGCAATCTTAAGATCGATAAAGCAATCGAATATGAGTAATATCTTATCTTGTGATATAGAGAGTTGTGAATCTGTGTTTTATTCTTGATATCTTACATAAAATATTGAACAAGACCTGTGATACTTTGTAGCTCGAGATAAATCCGTTTAATCACTCGAAACTCCAAGATCACATATGAGGGGTATTTTGGTACTTACCTAAATCCTGAAGTGAATGCATAATGTTTGAATTTATTTAACAATTTAAACAATTTAATTATATTACACATCCTATGTGGTGGAAAAATATAATTAGATTTATCATATTAAAACTATTTTTAATAAGATTAAACAACATAGGCATTAAAATTTATTGACATGTTAATAAACAAATTTATAAAAACATGTTGAACAACATTTGAACATACAATCAACCTATATAAACAAATTTATAATTATAGTCATCCAAATAATTGAGAATTACTTATAATTGAGATTGTAAACAATCCCGACGTTGCTCGCTATCTCCGAAAGGCCACACCAAGTCCAAACGTGGAAAGAGGCTCGCCGGAAGGGTTTGGATGTGCGCTGGCCGGACTCGGAGGACAGGCTCGCTGGACAGCACCTTCGTCGGACTGGGAGGTCACGCCAGATAGGAGATAGGACACCTGGGGCCCTCGCCGGACAAGATGCTGGATATGAGACCTTTGCCGGACAAGGAACCTTCGCCGAACTAGGACCTGGACGCTTCTGCCGGATTGGGTTTCTCGTCGGACTGGGACCTTCACCGGACTAGGATTCTTGCCGGACTGGAGCCTTCGGCTGACTGGGATTCCCGCCGGACTGGAGTTTTTGCCTGACTGTGATTCCCGCCGGACTGGAGTCTTCGCCTGACTGGGATTCTCGCCAGACAGGATTTGCAAAAACCTTCGGGACTTCAAATTTAATTCTAAATATCAAAATTTCACAGAATTAAAAACACCAAACACCACAATGAAGAGTCAACGATAATACACGAGGAATTCAATGATATTGAGAGGGTGGGCTCTTCTATGAACTCTTGGGAATAAGAAATCACTCAATAAAAAGATAAAAACAATTTTTCTCTTCTGTTCTTTTTGTGGATTTCGGCCGAGTATCACACAAGGGAGGAGAGAGTGCCTTGGGCGAAAATATTAGGATTTTCTTAAGCCTTTTAATAACCAGGTTAAATGGGCTTAAGTTGGGTCAAACCCATGACCCAATCACTTATAAAATTCGGCCAAACCTCTCCCTTATACTCGACCATATTAATTTATTTTATTCTCAAATTCTTTTTATTTATTTCTAAATTCAATTAATTTAGAACTCTCATTTATTAATAACATTTCATTAAAGAATTTCATACTTATCAAATAAGTACGAAATGAAAAATTATTTATTTTCTTCTTTTATTTATTTGAATTACTCAAGTGTATTATTATCAATATAACAATACTCTATGATTCAATAAATGAAATAATAAATAGCTGAATATTTATTAAGTTACTTAGAAAATAACATTCTCGATATAAATCAGAATTTATATTAAATGAGCAAATCAATCATTCTTGTTCATTTAATCTCTTCCAAGTGTCTATCATTGAGACCTTATGGACCCATATGAACAAAACTTTAGAATAAAGATCGGACTCAAAAGTTCACAAACTTTTTCCGTCTTTTATTCTTAATATTAGTCGATTCCACTAAAGGACTAATATTGACACTCTCTCTGTTCATATGCGTATATTTTTCGTTTCATGTGACAAAACAATTCTTCACACGGTCCACAGAGTATTTTACAATATTACCCTTCATGTGTATCACTAACTAAGGGGAATGTAAAATTTACCGTTTTACCCCTTGAGTTATTATTTCACTAACTCCTTTGTTATTTGTGAATGAGAAAAACATGGAGTGAGATGTCTATACATGTCACATGTTTTAATCAAAAAAATGTTCTTATTCGATGAATACCTGGCCAGGTTAATTCATTCACACTCTCATAACAAAACATAGTGTGATACTAATGCATTTGCATTTTATCAACATGAATTTCATATCTGTGAATCATATAACCCAACATCACAACATTATGAAACCAATCGTCGGGTCAGATGAACTAAGATTTATTCATTGCCCATTGACAAATCAAATGTCATAAAGTGTAATGTCAATTATACATTCACTTCAGGATTAAGGTAAGTATCCAAATACCTCTCGTATGTGATCTTGAAGTTTCGAGTGTTTAAACGGTTTTATCTCGCGCTTCTAAGTATTACTGGTCTTGTTCAATATAATCTATAAGATATCAAGGATAAATCATAGAGTCTCAACTCTCTATATCACATGATAAAATATCATGATCCATTCAAACAATCGTAACTTAGACACGATTGCTCTTTCTGTCTTGAGATTGCGAACAAATGGTTTAAACTAGTCACAAGGGGTTATCATGTAAAATCTGTATTTAAAACCCTTTCTGTTGATGACAGTTTCAGAGCGTAGCATTCATACACAAACACAAACTTTATTGAAGAATGAATATTTATTAATATCATTGTTTCATCAAAATATAAATACAAATGTATTTCATTGTCTAATTTCTCCTTTGTGGACACCAATCCCAACAAACTCCCACTTGACTCAAAGGAGATGTGAATGATCCTTCAATCCCAATCCTTCTAGGTGTCCCTCGAAGACTTTACTAGTTAAAGGCTTTATGAAGGGATCAGCAAGGTTTTCTAACGTTGAGATCTTCATGACTTCAGCATCCCATCTGTGAATGATGTCTCAAACCAGGTGATACTTCCCCTCTATGTGTATAGAGCGCTTATGACTTCTTGGCTCCTTAAAATTAGCGACTGCCCCACTATTATCACAATAAAGTGTAATAGGCTCGCTTACACTTGGAACAACTTCCATGTACATAAGGAATTTCCTCAGCCACACATCCTCCTTCGCAGCTTCACAAGCTGCCACATACTCGGCTTCCATGGTCGAGTCAGCAACGCAAGATTGCTTGATACTCCTCCAGACCACAGATCCACCATTCAGAGTGAACACAGACCCTGACATGGTTTTCTTGGAATCCTTATCCGCCTGAAAGTTAGAGTCGGTATATCCCATCATTTTCAGGTCACCACCTGAGTATGCAAGCATGTAATTTCTCGTTCTCTGAAGATACTTGAGAACATGCTTGACAGCAACCCAGTGCTGGGGTACAGGGTTTGACTGAAACCTACTCACCACGCCCACTGTGTAGCAAATATCTGGCCTCGTGCAAAGCATAGCATACATGAGACTTCCTACGGCTGAAGCATAAGGAATATGTCACATGTCCTAAACCTTTTGAGGAGCCTAGGGAGACTGCTTACTTGAGAGATGCACTCCATGTCTGAAAGGGACCTGCCCTTTCTTAGAGTCTTGCGTGCTGAAGCGGATCCATGATCTTATCAATATAAGATGCTTGGGAGAGCGTTAATTTTTTTTTCTTCCGATCTTTGAAGATCTGAATACCCAAAATATAAGCTGCCTCTCTTAGATCCTTCATCTCAAATCGCTTTGACAGCCAGATTTTAACCTCTGATAACTTTCATAGATTATTCCCAATGAGTATTATGTCATCTACATATAGGACCATAAAAACCACTTTGCCATCGTTTATCATCTTATAAACGCACGACTCATCTACTGATTGATCAAAACCGTAGCCTTTCACAGTCTTGTCGAATATAATATTCCACGATCTAGATGCTTTCTTCAGTCCGTAAATGGACTTCAACAATTCACAAACTTTGCCTTGTTGGCCTTTCTCCATGAACCCGTCTGGTTAAGCCATGTAAATGCGCTCGTCAAGATTTCCATTCAGAAATGCACTCTTGACATCCATCTGCCAGATTTCATAATCTAGGGCAGCATCAATGGATAAAAAAGTACGGATGGACTTCAGCATCGCATTTGGCGAGAAGGTATCTTCATAGTCAATACCTTCTTTCTGTGTGAACCCCTTCGCCACAAGTTGTGCCTTAAATGTCTCTACATTTCCATCCGGTCCTCTTTTCTTCCTGTACATCCACTTACACCCACCAGCCTTGATGCCTTCACGTAGATCTACAAGCTTCCAGACCTCGTTGACATACATCGAATGAATTTCAAGGTTCAGGGCTTATTGCCATATGTTTGCTTCGGAACTTTGCATCACTTGAGAAAATGATACTGAATCATCTTCCTCATTGTATGCGACTGCAGTAAAGGACTATCTGATACCCATGTATCGAACAGGTTGTCGTACAACTCTGTTACTGCGATGAAGCACATGAGCCTCTGGTTCCGAATATGGTTCTTCCACTGTTGGTATAGGGTAAGTCCTATCTTGTGAAGTACCAGCTACTTCACCCAACAATTCCTTAAGCACAAGTCTGCTTCTTGGTACTGAATTCTTCATATAGTGTGCTTCCAGAAACCTAGCGTTCGTGCTAACGAACGTTTTCTGATCAACATTACTATAGAAGATGTACCCTTTAGTTTCCTTGGAATATCCCACGAAAAAGCAGACCTCGGAACGACAAGCTAGCTTGCTAGTCTTCTGTCTCAGCACATGTGCGGGATAACCCCATATGCGAATGTGGTGTAAAACAGATTTTCTACCACTCCATCTTTCATAGGGCGTACCAGGGACTGTTTTGGACAGAACTCGGGTTAGAATTAAAGCTGCCGTTTCTATGGCATATCCCCATAACGAATTAGGAAGCGATGAGTAACTCATCATCGATCTCACCATGTATAGTAGAGTTTGATTCATTCTCTCTGACACACCGTTTTTTTGTGGGGTGCCAGGTGCCGTAAGCTGAGAAGGAATGCCTTCTTCTCTAAGAAGGTCTTCAAACTCTCCAGACAAATACTCTCTCCCTCGATCTGATCGAAGAGTTTGATCTGTTTCTCCGTCTACTTTTCGACTAAAGCCTTATACTCTTTGAACATTTCGAAAGTATCCGACTTATATCGCATAAGGTAGATGTGACCAAATCTTGAGTAGTCATCAGTGAAGGTTAAAAAATATTCACAACCTCCTATTGCCTGGATGTTTATTGGGCCACATACATCACTATGTATGAGTTCCAAAACTTGTGTGGCTCTAAGACCCTTTGAAGAGAAGGGTCTCTTGTTCATCTTGCCCTCTAGACAAGATTCACACATGGGAAGACTTCCCACAGTTAGAGATTTCAAAGGACCATCCTTTGTTAATATCCTAGTCCTATCTAGGCCAATATGTCCGAGACGTAAGTGCTATAGATATATATCGTCCGTTTCATCAGTCTGAAACGTCTTACGCTTCCTAAGTGAATCACTATTCCCTTCGGTGTCTAAGATTGTCGGTTCAACGGGATATAAATTCTAAATAGAATCCACTCACTGAGCGTTAGTAATAAAGGAATCATCAATATAAATCTCAATACCATTATTGATTTTAAAATTGAAACCTTGTTCTTCTAAACGACCAAATGAAATCAAATTCTTGCAAAAATCCGGAACATAATAAACATTATTCAATAATAGTGTTTCATTTCCAAACTCGAGCTTCATGATCCCGACAGATCTTGCTCCGACATTCATTCCATCACCCCAGCTGAATCCGAACTTCCAGTCTCTCGAGCTCCTGGTTTTCCTGAAACCATTAAAATTACACACAACGTGGTCAGAGGCCCCGCAATCTAGGATCCAGGGCGATGCCGTGTTTGTAGTATAAAATGCTTGAGTAACTAAAATCATACCTTTCTCCTTGACACTCTTGAGGTAGGTAGGACAATTCCTCCGCCAGTGGCCAGCCTCTCTGCAATGGTGACACTTGTGCTCAGACTTGTCCACCTTTGCGATGCCTTTGCCCTTAGCATCCACAACCTTCTTGTAAGGTTTCTTGGAACCCGTTTGGTTGGCGTTTTTGGTCATTTTCATCATCCTCTTAGAACCAGAGGCCGAGGCTCTGTGTTCAGCAACATTGAGCTCTCCCGACTTCTTCTTGTTCTTAGGGAAAAGTCCCTCGGCAGTCTGCAACTCCTTCATGAGCTTGTTCATGAAGTAGTTCAGACAGAATCCATCATAAGATTTCGTTAGAGTCTCCAAGATCATGTCAATCTTGGTTTCTCTGTCAATATCAGAACCGAGGATCTCCATATCATTCAGGTGATCCATGATCAGTAGCATGTGTTCCCGAACAGAAGATCTTGGCTTCATCCTATAGTTCATAAAACTGCGGATAACTTTATGCCATGCCTGACGCCCATGGCATCCGAACATCTCATGGAGATTAAATAGGATGTCATATGCAGTGGAGATGTCTCGATGATATTGTTGCAACACATTGCTCATCGATGCCAAAATGTAGCATCGAGCAATCTTGTCAGACCTCATCCATGCATCGTAGGTGTCCTTGTCTTCCTTACTTGAGTTAGCACTCGGAGCAGGAGGACATGGGGTCGTGATAACATACTTGTGCTTTTCCACCTTCAGTATGATGTCGAGGTTATGTTTCCAGTCAACATAATTCTTACCCTCGAGTTTATTAGAACTTAAAATCGTTTGAAGTGGATTAAAAGACATTTTGCTGAAAACATGAATAAAATAAATAACTTTAGTATGTGCTACTTTTTCGAATTATATGCATGCATGAACAATCCTAATATGGTGAGGAAATCGATAAATAATTCATGGTATTATGAACATCATTGGTTAATTACTTTTCATATGGGGAAACCGTAATTAACTGCCTTTCATAGTTGTGACACATCACTATTTAGTTCGAACCATCCAAGAAGTCACAACTTCTAGTTCTTACTAATTACCATAAACGTCTGGTCACTTATTTTTAACGCAGGGCCTCTATGTGAGGATTACTTTAAAACATAAGCCTAAGTGTGCAACCGACACGTGGGTCTTTACTCAAGTTACTTTGAAGACGGTTTACCTATGTGTAGACCCCGTGTCATCGTTCCTCCTTTTAGACTTAATTCTGTACAGTATGATTAACTAGATACTTCCGAAGTGCTCCCATTGAAGGGAGGGCCACTATGTGTGACTATTAGTTCATCACATATCTAGTTAATGATACTCGTGTCGGGGACCTTGGGTTGCTTCAATGATAAACAACCCTCCCACTTAGTTTTTGGAAAGAATCAAATTCTTTTAGAACAGTTTACAATTTTATAACTCATTATTCAATTATAAACTACATGAACAATTCATGTTATTATGATGTTGGCATTCTATCCTATATGACATGTGAGGTGATATGCAATGAGTGTAAATAATTTAAAAACATAAAATATTTAACTCACTAAATGGCCCATTTCTAACTACAACCCAAAAAGGAAATTAAATGAAAAATTAAATAACTTTAATCTTCATCGTCTAGGAGACTTATAACGGGTCATCGGATGTCTCGGGTTAGCCCCCACACGTTCTCCAACATGCGGCCAAGCCCGAGGTGCTGCCTCCTTGTCTTCTCATCACGAATTACAATAAATTAAATTTACAATTTAAATTTCCTCGCAAATTGAGGCTCACAATTTAAATAAATAAATTTAAAACCCGGGACGATAGCCGGAAATAAAATCCTAGAGCCTTATTAAATGAGGATCCATCCATAAACATAAACACACAATTCAAGCATTCACAATGCAAAAATTAATCATACAAAAACGCCAACACCAACTAGTCAAACGAATTTCAAAATAGTCACTAAACCTAAATATTAATGCCTTTATGTAGCTCTGATACCATTTGTTGGAATTTATTTAACAAATTAAATAATATAATTATAGTACACATGTTATGTGGCGGAAAAATATAATTAGATCTACATATATTAAAACAATTTTAATATATTTAGTAACCTAAGGCATTGAAATTTAATTACATGTTTAATAAACAATTTATTAAAGCACACACTCAACAATTAAAATACTAACAATCTATATAAACATTTTATATATTATTAGCAATCCAAATCGTTGAGAAAATACTTACAATTGAGATTGTAAACAACCCCGACGTTGCTCGCTATCGTCGGAATGCCACACCGAGTCCAAAGGAGAAAGCAAGCTCGCCGGGCAACATTGGACGCGTGCTCGCCGGACCTGGAGGTTTGCCTCGCCGGACCTGGAGGTTTGCCTCGCCGGAATGGAAAGCCTCGCCGGACAGAATGAGTCGCCGACTGGGAAGCCTCCCCGGACAGAATGAGTTGCCGGACTGGAAAGCCTCGCCGGACAGAATGAGTCGCCGGACTGGGAAGCCTCATCGGATAAGATGCGTCGCCAAACAAGAGCCTTTGAACCTGGGACCGCCGGACTTGAACCTATTCGGATTGGACCTGGCCTTCATGAATATCATCAACTAGATGCGATTTATAAAATTACCATTTTAGCCTTCTAGTTGTTATTTCCTCAACTCCTTTGTTATTTTTGAATAAGTTAGAAACAATGTATTGACAAGGAGCTAACGAGTCACATTGTTTCATCCAAATAAAGTCGTTACTTAATTTTGGATACTGCGCGGTAATTTTGAGGCATTATAAAATTAATTTCATTATTTGTGGAATATTAATTCTACAATGGGTATTTTAAGAATTGTACTAAAAGAAATAAGGAACCATTTAGAAGCTCCTTCCTAGGTAGAATTTTGGCCAACATCATTAGAGAGAAGGAAATAATATCTCTTATTATTTTGTGCCTTATTACATATTGGTAATTGCCTAAAATAAAAGATGTAATGAACTTCTTTGAGAAGTAAACAAATGTGCTAAGTGTGGAAACAAATTTCCCCCACTTATGCATCAAGGTGGCCGGCCATACACATAGATGAAGATGAGAGAAAATCAAAGATTATGTCATAACACAATAAGAAAGGGTAGTTACCATTTCTTGATTTTCCTTATCTTATAAATAGAGTCTCACATAGAGATGTGAAACTAAGTTTTTGCTCTTGGTTTTCTCTAGAGTGGCCGACCCTTTTCTCTCCTCTCTTCTCTAAATATCTCTTTTATTTTGGCACCTAGGTACTGTTGGCATGTATGCCCACAAAGGAGATTTTTGATATTAAATACTTTTGTATTTGTTTTTCTTTGAAATTGAATAAAGATTGAATATCCATTCTTACTTAACAGAGGACTTGGTGAAATAATAACTCAGGGGTAAAACGATAATTTTACATTCCTCTGAGTTAATGATACACACAAAGGGTAATATCGTAAAATACACCGTGGACCATGTGAAGAATAGTTTTGTCGCATCAAACGGAAATATAAACGCATATAAACTTAGAGATGTTCAATATTGGTCCTTTAGTGGAATCGACTAATATTAAGAATTAAAAGCCGGAAAAAGTTTGTGAACTTTTGTGTCCAAGATTTATTCAAAAGCTTCGTTCATGTGGGTCCATAAGGTCTCAATGATAGACTCTCGGACGAGATTTTGGTGAACAAGAAATGATTGATTTTCTCATTCAACGTAAATTGTGATTTACGCTAAGAAAATTATTTTCTGAATAATTAAATAAATAACTGGTTATTTATTATTACATTTATTTCACAAATCATATTATGTGATTATATTGATAATAATATAATTTGATTATTCAAATAAATAAAAGATGAAAATAAATATTTTCTCGTTTCGTACTACATTGATTAGTATGAAAATAATTAATGACTTGTCATTAAATAAATGAGATGTTCTAAATTAATTAAATATTATTTTAGAAATAAATCAAATAAATTTGGGAGATAATTAGGACAATATGGCCGGCCATAATAAGTGTTTTATGGGCTGGAAAAATTGTTTAAACTTATTAAAAGGAGTTTTGGGCTTAAGTTTGACTAATGGGTCTTAACTGGATTTTGACCTAACTTAAGCCCATTCTCTCTGATATTAAAGGAGGCTCTCTCTTTGGTAACCCTAGCTTAATTTCGACCAACACTCAGCCAAACCTCTTCCCCCTTGTGCTTGAGAGGTTTTAGCCGAAATTAAGAGAGAAAGAGAGAGAGGAAAACTGTTTCCCGGCAGCCCTTCCTTTTCTTTGAGTTTCCCCTTCTTGCCTTGTTCCCACGAAAGAGTCCACCCTCTTTGTCTCCTAAAATCCCTTGAGTATTATCATTGACTCAACTTGTGGTTGCTTGAGTGATTTTTCTCTCCCCAGGGCCGGCTACTTTTGGAGGAACGAAGGCACGACGGATTTGAGGATCTCCTTGACGCGCGTGGTGTAGAGGATCGGCCGATCACTTGGACGTACACCGAGACTTGCTCTCGCAGATCCAAACCCTATGTAAGTGTCTCTTTAACGAATTGGATCTGAATGATATAGTATTGTAGAATGATTATATTTATTTACATTGTTCGTTTGCATGCTTAAATGAATTTATTGATATGTACATAAATTTGTTGACATGCTAGTTTAGATTTAATGACATGGTTATGAATATGTTAGAAAACGTTTTTAATATGTTAAATTGAATTATGAATTTCCGCCATATATAGATATGTTTCATAATTAATTAGGTTAATTGTTAACTAAATTCCAACAAATGGTATCACAGCCATAATTGTCATTAAATCGATTTTGAGTGTTGGCGTTTTTTTATGAATTGCATTTGTGAATGTATGTGTTATGTGAATGGATCCTTACTCTAATTGGCCCTAGGATTGTTTACGGGTTACGTCTCGGTTTTAATTTTTATTTTATTTACAATTGTAATTTGTTGTAAATTTAAATTTTATAATTTTGTAATCCGGGAGACAAGAAGAAGGAAGGTAGCCTCCGGGAATGGCCGCGCTTTTTTGAAACGCGTGGGAGCTATCCCGGACGATTTCGAACACGCCCAAGGACCGTGTATTGGACACAAGAGGGCTGTTTGGGTCGGCCAAAACCCTAGAGTGGCCGTGTGTCTTCGGACGCGCGCGAGCTAGCTAGGGTTAGGCCCGACGACCGAGATTCGGAAATTGTTTCCGAATAAATTTAAAATCTTGAATAATTAAATTTTCTTATATTATTTCTGAAATAATAAAAGTGAATTTAGTTATTTGAGTGGGAGATATTAATCTCTAAGTTTTAAAACTCGGAATTCGACGACTCGACACAAGACTAGGAATAAAGTAGTTTATTTATTTTTCTTTTGTAAAGGGTTGTAATTTAAGAAATGGGTCATTAGATAAGTTAAATATTATGTTTTTATTTATTTAATCTTATCTCATATTCATCCACATGTCATATAGGATAGAACGCCAACACTAGATGAATTGTTCATGCATCATTATAGTTTTAATTTATATAACTAGTTATGAAATTGAACTTTGTCCACAAAAATATGATTTTTGCAAAAACTAAGTGGGAGGGTTATTTGTCGTTGAAATAACCCAAGGTCCCCAACATGAATTTAATTAACTTGTGTGAATGAACTAAGAGTCACCCTTGTGGCCCTCCCTTTAATGGGAGTACTTC
Source organism: Urtica urens (assembly GCA_958296335.1). Lineage (NCBI taxonomy): Eukaryota > Viridiplantae > Streptophyta > Magnoliopsida > Rosales > Urticaceae > Urtica > Urtica urens. Next base: position 4,144,304 of record OY282525.1, read on the forward strand.
GGAAGCACATAGTTAATTAAATTGTTACGAACTAAGCTCTAAAGAGGAACGATGAAGCGGGGTCTCCCCTAGGAGAACCATTTTCAAAGTAACTTGGATAAGGGCCCACATGTTGGTTACACGCTTAGACTTATTGTTTAAAGTAACCCTCCATAGAGGCTATGCGTTAAAAATAAGTGACCAAAGTCCATGGTAATTAGCGAGAACTAGAAGTTGTGACTTCTTGTATAGTTCAAACTAAATAGCGATGTGTCACGACTATGAAAGGCGATCAATTGCGATTTCCCCTAAGAAAAGTAATTGATCATTTTTGTTCATAAAACCATGAATTATTTATCGCTTTCCTCACTAATTTAGGATTGTACATGCATCATAATTCGAAACTGTAGCATATGCTAAATTTATTCACTTCATTTAATTTCAGCAATATCATGAATCCACTTGCATCTATACTGAGTTATAACAAACTCGTGTTGGGATTGGTGCCCACAAAGGAGATATTAGACATTGAGATACTTTGTGTATTTATATTTTGCTGAAACATTGATATTAATAAATGTTCATTCTTTTGAAGATTGTGTTTAGTTATGTTTAAGCTATGCTCTGAAACTGTCATCAACGAAAAGGGTGTTAAGTACAGACTAGACAAGATAACCCCTTGTGACAAGTTTGAAACATTTTTTCGCAATCTAAAGATCGATAGAATAATCGAGTCTTATTAATGATTGTTAGGATGAATCATGATATCTCATCTTGTGATATAGAGAGTTGTGACTCTATGATTCATACTTGGTATCTTGTAGAAGATATTGAACAAGACCAGTGACACTTAGAAGCTCGAGACAAAACTGTTTACACACTCGAGGCTTCAAGTTCACAACTAAACGAGTATTATGATACTTACCTTAATCCTGAAGTGAATATGTAATTGACATTGCACTTTGTGACATTTGATTCGTCAATGGGCAATGACTAAGTTTTAGTTGCATCTGACCCGACTGTTGGTGTCACAAGGATGTGATGTTGGGTTCAATGATTCATAGATATGGGATTCATGTAATAACGATGCAAATGCATTAGTATCACACCGTGCTTTGTTATGAGAGTGTGAATGAATAAACCTGGCCAGGTATTCATTTAATGAGTTCATTCTTTGATTAAAACATGTGACATGTAAAGACATCTCACTTTATGTTTTTCTCATTTACAAATAACAAAAGAGTTAGTGAAATAATAACTGGAGGGGTAAAACAGTAATCTTACATTCCCCTCAGTTACTGATACACATGAAGGGTAATATCGTAATATACTATGTGGATCGTGTGAGAAAGTGTTTCATCACATCAAACATAAAAGATACGCACATGAACAGAGAGATTGTCAATATTGGTCCTTTAGTGGAATCGAGCAACATTAAGAATTAAAAGACGGAAAAAGTTTGTGAACTTTTGTGTCCGATCTTTATTCTAAAGCTTCGTTCATGTGGGTCCATGAGGTCTCAATGATAGACACTTGGAAGAGATTAAAAGAACTGTAAAAGTTGATTTACTCATTAAGTATAAATTGTGATTTATAACGAGAAAATTATTTTCTTGAAACTCAATAAATAACTAGTTATTTATTTTGTTCGTTGAATCACAAAATGTTATCATATTGATGATGACATTCTCGAGTGATTAAATATGTTAGAAGAAGAAAATAAATTATTTCTCATTTCGTACTTATTCGATAACTATGAAATATATTTAATGATGTGTCATTAAATAATAATGAGAGTTCTAAATTAATTTTAGAAATTAAATCAAATATGTTTAGGAATAAAAATCAAAGATATGGACGAGTAAGGGGAGAGGGTTTTGGCCGAATTCCCTAAGTGAATAGGGTAATGGGTTTGACCCAGCTTAAGCCCATTTATAATCTGTATAAATAAGGCTAAACAAACCCTAATCACTTAACCCTAACCCTAGTTAATTTTCGGCCAACACTCTCTCTCTCTCCCCTTTGTGTTTCTCGGCCGAAATCCCCAACAAAGAAAAGAAAAAATTGTTTTTCCAATCTTTCATCTTTGATTCCTAATTGTTCTTAAGAGCCCACATTCATAATCTCAATAATTTCCTAGTGTATTATTGTTGATTCATTACTTGTGGTGTTTGGAATAAATTTGTGAATTGCTTTGAGGTTTTAAAATTGTTTTAAAAGCTATCAGCCAGCCCAAAACATCCCTAGGACGATCTAGGCTCATTCCGGCGAGTTCCCCAGCCTCCAGCGATCCAATCCAGCGAAGACTCCCTGTCTGGCGAGCTCCAATCCGGCGAGGTGATCCAATCCGGTGAGGCGCTCCAGTCCGGCGAAGGAACTCCTATCAGGCGAGTCCAATCCGGCGAGGTGCTCCAGGCCGGCGAGGCAAATCCGGCGAGGGAAATCCGGGGAGGCGTCCCAGAGATCTCCAGTCTGGCAAGGCTTCCCAGTCCGGCTAGGTTCCCAGTCCGGCGAGACTCCCCAGTCTGGCGAGCTCCCTGTCAGGCGAAAAATTCCTATCCGGCGAGGCTCCCCGCAGGCATCCATTCCGGCGACCCTCCCCAGTCCGGCGAAGATGTTCCCAGGCAGTCCGGCGAGGATTTTTTTTTCCATTTTGAACGTGACGTGGCATTCTGACGATAGCTAGCAACGTCAAGGTTGTTTACAAACTTTAACGTAAGTATTTTCTCAATTAAATAATTAAATATAAATTATATAATTGTTATATAAATTATTAGTTTAATTTGTTTGATTGAGAGTGTGAATTATAAATTGTTTATAATTGTTTGACAAATTTTAATGCCTTAGGTTGTTACATATATTAAAATTAGTTTTAATATATTAGATCTAATTATAATTTTCCGCCACATAGGATGTGTATTATAATTAATATTGTTTAATCGTTAAATAAATTCCAACAAATGGTATCAGAGCTAGTAAAAAGGCATTAAAATTTAGATTTAATGACTAGTTTGAAAATTTGTTTGACTAGTTGATGTTGGCGTTTTTGTATGATTGCATTATGAATGCTTGATGTGTGCGCTTGTGTAATGTATGGATCCTCATTCAATATGGCCCTAGGATGCTTTTATTCCGGTTATCGTCCCGGATTTTAAATTTTATTTATTTAAATTGTGAGCCTCAATTTGCGAGGACATTTAAATGTGTAATTTTATTTTTATTGTAATTCGACGACGATGAGACGAGGTGGCAGCACCTCGGGATTGGCCGCACGTTGGAGAACGTGTGGGGGCTAACCCGAGACATCCGATGACGCGACATTCAAGATGAAGATTATTTTAATTTTTATTTATTTTATTTACAAGGGTTGTATTAATAGAAATGGGCCTATTGATGAGTTAAATAATTTTACATATTCGATATTTAAATTTTTTAGACTCATTGCATATAACACTCACATGTCATATAGGATAGAACGCCAACATTATTGAAAAAGAAATTGTTCATATAGTTTATAATTAATAAAGAGTTATAAAATGATTATAAACTATTATTAAAGAATATGATTCTTTACAAAAACTAAGTGGGAGGGTTGTTTGTCGTTGAAGCAACCCAAGGTCCCCGACACGAGTGAAATTAATTAAATATATGATGAACTAAGAGTCACACATAGTGGCCCTCCCTTCAATGGGAGTACTTCGGAAGTATTTAATTAATCTCACTGTTAATGAACTAAGCCCAAAAGAGAAACTTTGAAACGGGGTCTCCACATAGGTGAACCGTCTTCAAAGTGACTTGAGTGAGGGCCCACGTGTCGGTTGCACACTTAGAATTATGTTTTAAAGTAATCCTCACATAGAGGCCCTGCGTTAAAAATAAGTGACCAAATATTTATGGTAATTCGTAAGAACTAGAAGTTGTGACTTCTTGGATGGTTAGAGCTAAATAATGATGTGTCACGACTGTGAAAGGAGGTTAATTACGGTTTTCCCATAGGAAAAGTAATTAACTATTGTTGTTCACAATACCATGAATTATTTTAACGCTTTCCTCACCATATTAGGATTGTTCATGCATGCATATAATTCGAAAATATAGCACATACCGAAGTCATTTAATTTATCAATGTTTTTCAGCAAAATGTCTTTTAATCTACTTCAAACGATTTTAAGTTCTAATAAACTCGAGGGTGAGAATTACGTTGACTGGAAACGTAACCTCGAGATCGTATTGACGGTGGAGAAGCACAAGTACGTTCTCACGACCCCATGTCCTCCTGCTCCGAGTGATGACTCGAGCAAGGAAGACAAGGACGCCTTCGATGCGTGGATAATATCTGATGTGATTGCTCGTTGCTACATTTTGGCATCGATGAGCAATGTGTTGCAACAATCTCATCGAGACATCTCCACTGCATATGAAATCCTATACAATCTTCATGAGATGTTCGGATGTCATGGGCGTCAGGCGAGGCAGCAAGCTATCCACAATTTCATGAACTGTAGGATAAAACAAGGATCTTCCGTACGGGAACACATGCTATTGATCATGGGTCACCTGAACGATATGGAGATCCTTGGTTCAGAGATTGACGGAGAAACCAAGATTGACATGATCTCGGAGACTCTTACGGAATCTTTTGATAGCTTCCGTCTGAACTACTCTATGAACAAGCTCAATTACACCGTAACTGAGCTTATGAAAGAGTAGCAGACTGCCGAGGGACTTCTCCCTAAGAAGAAGAAGAAGTCGGGAGAGCTCAATGTTGTTGAACACAGAGCCTCGACCTCTGGTTCTAAGAGGATGATGAAGAGGCCCAAAAACACCAACCGAACGGGTTCCAAGAAGCGTTACAAGAAGGCTGTGGATGCTAAGGGCAAAGGCATTGTTGTCGCTCGTTTTTGTACAACGATTTAGGAACCCATAACGGTACGACCCAAGGCCAGACCGAGTGGTCGCGTTTGGGTTCTAGCGTGTCGGACTTGGTATCCCAAGTCGTCCCTTAGCTGTCAATGAAGTTCGTTCCGTGCAGATACCTGAAATGCGAAGAAGTCAAGTGAACTACAAAGGAGAAACAGAGGGGGTGCCTCTGTTTACCTCTCCGACGCTCAACATTAGTAGGATCGAGGTGGATAAATTAGGAGTTTAGATTGTTGAGGTTTGAGAGAAACGAGTGAAGTCCGAGTTCAGCAGCGTTTCAGTACTCAAGTTTTGGTTTTCTTTCTTCGGGAATCGTGCCCCATATTTATAAGACGTGTCTTTTGAGCACATCCGAGCTGGGAGTGGCTTTAGGCCGACCAAGGAGGTCTCGAGATGGCCCCTGGCCGAGGGAAATCTCTCGTCCAGCCTCCGGCCTAGTGCAGGGTCTTGGACCGGCCCTTGGCCGAGTCAAGGGGAGGCCAGGGCCGGCCTTCGGCCGAGTGGTAGTTTCGCCCGGCCTTTGGCCGGGTGAATAGTCTTGGGCCGGCCCTTGGCCGGGTCAAGGGGAGGCCAAGGCCGGCCCTCGGCCGAGTGGTAGTTTCGCCCGGCCTTTGGCCGGGTGAATAGTTTTGGGCCAGCCATTGGCCTTGCCAAGGGGAAGCCAGGGCTGGCCTTCGGCCGAGTGGGAGTTTCATCCGGCCTTTGGCCGGGTGGGTAATCTTGGGCCGGCCTTTGGCCGGGTCAAGGAAAAGTGGGAGGAGGCCGAAGGGAGCATCTCGCTCGGCCCTTGGCCAAGTGGGAAGGGCTAGGGCACCGGCCGAGGGCGGGGCCGAGCCTCTTCGGGGCCTCCGTCGAGCCGTCGCGCCTTTTATGCACGCAACACTATGCCCTGGGCGCCGGCTAGGGTGACCTCGCGTCGTTTCGGTGTTTCCGTTGAACCGTCGTGTCTTTTAGTGCCCACAACACTAGCCCCCCGAGTTTGCCATTCGGTGTAGACCGTGTGGTAAGCTCAATCTAGCGCCGCTCTAAGTCGTTCTGTTGAGCAGCCTTAATGCCTCATTATTGTCAAGTACGTTGGTTGTTTCGTCAATTTCCCGTGATGTGCGCCACTTGTTGGGGGGAAAGTTGTTTAATTGTTTTTGTTTTTTGTTACTTCAGGATCAATGATCTCATGCGCCGACGTGATCATTTGGAGCTCGCAATTTTTTGGCACGGGGATGGGTGAGAATGTCACAGGCATGGTGCGTCAAAATCAGCGGTCCGGTCCCCGGACGCGATCCCTTCGAGCCACTGTATTTTGGAGTGCGAGGTGGTTCTTGTGCGAGAGCGTCGTACCGAGATCAACGACGTGTCGGGATTGGCGGACGGGTGCGCGGATGCGATCTCGTGGAGCTCGCTGCCTTTCAGCGTGCGAGGAGATTGTCGTGCGAGAGGGTCGCACGAATGACACGTCGAGATTAACGACGCGTCGGATTGGCGGTCCGGTGCGCGGACGCGATCCCGTGGAGCTCGCTGCCTTTTGGCAGGCGAGGAGATCGTCGTGCGAGAGAGTCGCACGAATGACACGTCGAGATTAACGACGCGTCGGGATTGGCGGTCCGGTGCGCGGACGCGATCTCGTGGAGCTCGCTGCCTTTCGGCAGGCGAGGAGATCGTCGTGCCAGAGCGTCGCACGAATGACACGTCGAGATTAACGACGCGTCGGGATTGGCGGTCCGGTGCACGGATGCGAACCCGTGGAGCTCGCTGCCTTTCGGCATGCGAGGAGATTGTCGTGCGAGAGCGTCGCACGAATGACACGTCGAGATTAACGACGCGTTGGGATTGGCGGTCCGGTGCGCGGACGCGATCCCGTGGAGCTCGCTGCCTTTCGGCAAGCGAGGAGATCGTCGTGCGAGAGCGTCGCACGAATGACACGTCGAGATTAACGACGCGTCGGGATTGGTGGTCCGGTGCACGGACGCGATCCCGTGGAGCTCGCTGCCTTTCGGTAGGTGATGAGATCGTCGTGCGAGAGCGTCGCACGAATGACACGTCGAGCTTAACTACGCGTCGGGATTGGCAGTCCGGTGCGCGGATGCGTCCCGTGGAGCTCGCTGCCTTTCGGCAGGCGAGGAGATCGTCGTGCGAGAGCGTCGCACGAATGATGCGTCGAAATTAACGACGCGTCGGGATTGGCGGTCCGGTGCGCGGATGCAATCCCTTGGAGCCCGTTGCCTTTCGGTAGGCGAGGAGATCGTCGTGCGAGAGCGTCGCACGAATGACACGTCGAGATTAACGATGCGTCGGGATTGGCGGTCCGGTGCGCGGACGCGATCCCGTGGAGCTCGCTGCCTTTCGGCAGGCGAGGAGATCGTCGTGCGAGAGCGTCGCACGAATGACACGTCGGGATTGACGGTCCGGTGCACGGACGCGATCCCTTTGGAGCTCGCTATCTTTCAGCTTGCGAGCTGGGTGATGTGCGAGCAGCGCATAACTAACCTATATCCCCCCGAGTTTCTTAAGGTCTCGAAGAGGAATTTTTAGAAATTAATTCAATATACGATTATTTGTCATGCAAATGAAAAACAACTTGATTCTCATAATATTGTTGAAAAATTACATTCCTCGGTCATTCACCTTAAACAAATGTCTCATACAAAATACTTGTTGACGTCAAAAGTTCCGCCCTTCTCGATTCCACGTGGGAATTCATCTTCGAGTCGGAAAAAAAAGCGCTTACGATTTTTCCTTTTCCTTTTCCGTCTACCCCCTGGATGTAGCACATCCTAGCCATGGCCTGGTCCCCAGTCATGGTGGCGACTCCCTTGTCAGTTGGGAACTTCATCATCAGGTGATACGTCGAGGTTATGGCCTTCAGCCGATTGAGGGTTGGCCGGCCTATGATGATGTTATAAGCCGACGGCTGGTTGACGACCAGTAAGGGTATGACATGGGTGGCCTCGAGCCCTCCCAACGTCCCAAAAGTGACAGGGAGGTCGATGACACCCTCTGTCATGACCCTTTCGCCAGAGAATCCGAAGAGTGGGGTTGCGACCGGAGTCGATTTCAACCCGGTCAACTTCATCCTGTCCAAAGCTGACTTGAAGATGATGTCGGCGGAGCTCCCGTTATCGATAAGAATTCTTCGGACGATAATATTCGCGATCGGGGCCGAGACCACTATCGCATCGTTATGGGGGTGCATGACCCTTGTCGCTTCTTGTCCTGTGAAGAACATGGACTCGAATTCATTCGGAGGTGGGGTCGCGTAGGTGTGGTTGATATGATGCTCGGCCGCCCCGTGAGAGGTTTCTCGAGCGTATCGCTTTCTCTGGGTAGATGAATCTCCGCAGCCCGGACCACCCAAGATGGACCCAACGATGTGCAATTGTGAACCGTCCGGTTCTCGGGTTGTCGCCTGATCAGCCACAATGATCGTTGCGGAACCTTTTCTCTCTTGGCGCCCTCGTCCGTTCTCTGTCGCCGTTGAACCCAGAGTTCGGAGTACATACTCTTTTAGCTTCCCATCCTGTCTGAGGGCCTCGATTTGTCTTTTGAGTTGGTAGCATTCAGAAGTTATGTGGCCGTGATCCTGATGGTACTCACAAAACTTGCTTCGATCTCGCTTTGCCGGATCTTTTGTGAGTGGGGTTGGGCTACCCAATTTGTCGCGATGTAACGCCAATATTCGCTCTTGGGAGGTATTCAACGGAGTGAAGGTCGAGAACTTTCGAAAATTGTCGTGGCGCGGCGGTCCGGCCCCTGAGAAAGATCGGTCGCTGAGGCCCTGTTGTCCTTTGTTCCTTCTCTTTCGAGGATCGGAATAATCCTTCTCGTGGTCCCCTAACCGGCGGCCATGTTGCCCACTAGCCTTTCGACCATCTCGGCCTTCCAAGTAGTCTTCAAGTCCCATGAATGTAAGAGCCCGCGCCATTAGCTCTACCATGTTTCTTGGGACCTTTCCGACGATCGACTTCAGGAAGTCGCTCGTGCGAATTCCTTCAATGATTGCCGTGATCGCGTCTTTGTCGTCGAATCCTTCGACTTTATGCGACTCTTCGGTGAAACGCGCAAGATATTGCCTTAAAGTTCCATCCCTGCTTTGCCGGATTGATAAGAGATGAGTTTTTGATTTTTTCTGCATCACGAGAGTGGCGAAGCGGGCGAGTAAAGTTTCCCTCAGAGCCCTAAAAGAAGGAATGCTCCCTGGCTTCAAGCTCCTAAACCACTCGAATCCCATTCCGGAGAGGGTCAAACTAAAGGCCTGACATAGAGTCGCATCTGATTGCCCTTGCATTGACATCCACGTTTCGTAATGTTGGATGTGAAAATGAGGGTCTGTGCGCCCATCATATGGAGGAATTGAAGGAAATTTGAAATTTCCCCCACAAGATTGTGTCAAGATCTGGGCGGAGAAAGGGGAGTAGGATTCTTCAGCTCCTCCGTAAGGCCGCGGTCTCCCCGACTCTCTCATCTCGATGATTTGATTCTGGAGGCTTTGGATCATTGTCACCATATCGAGTCCGTCGGCGGGGCTGGCCGCCGGTGCCAGGGGAGTCACGTGATACCGCTCGTTAGACGCCTGATCGGCCGCATTGGTTCTTGGGCGACCAAGCGTGACGGCCGGCAATACGTCTCTTTGAGAGTTCAACCTCTGGCGGAGGTCTTCGCCCCTGGAGTTCCTCTGAGCTGTGAGATGTTCCCTGAGATCCGCGTCGGGGACCAACGAGGCGAATCCGGTCGGCGCCGAAATGTCCTTCGAGTTCCCCGGTTGTCCGCCCCTTCATCACGTCGGGTACTTCTATGCTCAAACCGCGGTCGCGATCGACCACCCCGAGATGTTGAGGACGATGCGCCTCCGAATTGTGGACCTAGCGGTCGAATCGGCGGTGGTTGGTGTGAAGGTGGCCTTGCGCACGTTTCCCGACTAGGGCGAGGAGTTACCTCGTCCGTCCGAGATTCCCCCACGTATTCGGGGTCGGAGCCATCCCGGAAAGAACTTTTGTCAATGTCATATCCGAGGAGGTCGGCGATGAGCGAATTGTCCACACCCGGTCGATCCAGAATTTCCGCGAGTCGTCGAGCTGTATCCTCTCGGAGAGCGATGTCGGGATCATCCCTCGAGCCTCGGCACCCGTTCTCGTTCTCACGAGGTTGATCGTCGAGTCGGTGGGAGAGGCTTCGAAGGCCATATATGGCGTTCGTCGCCCGGGTGCCGGTAGATGCAACAGGAATCTGGCTCATCTTATCGGAGGTTACTAATGGGGAACAAGGCTGGCTTCGCCGGAAAGCGAGAGTACTTAGCCAAACTGAAAGGTTCCCCTCCTTCTAGCGCCAAAATATTGTCGCTCGTTTTTGGGTTCTAGCGTGTCGGACTTGGTATCCCAAGTCATCCCTTAGCTGTCAATGAAGTTCGTTCCGTGCAGATACCTAAAATGCGAAGAAGTCAAGTGAACCACAAAGGAGAAATAGAGGGGGTGCCTCTGTTTACCTCTCCGACGCTCAACATAGTAGGATCGAGGTGGATAAAAAGGTTAGGAGTTTAGAGGGTTGAGGTTTGAGAGAAACGAGTGAAGTCCGAGTTCAGTAGCGTTTCGGTACTCAAGTTTTGGTTTTCTTTCTTCGGGAATCGTGCCCCATATTTATAAGACGTGTCTTGTGAGCACATCCGAGCTGTGAGTGGCTTTAGGCCGACCAAGGAGGTCTCGAGACGGCCACTGGCCGAGGGAAATCTCTCGTCCGGCCTCCGGCCTAGTGCAGGGTCTTGGACCGGCCCTTGGCCGAGTCAAGGGGAGGCCAGGGGCGGCCTTCGGCCGAGTGGTAGTTTCGCCCGGCCTTTGGCCGGGTGAATAGTCTTGGGCCGACCCTTGGCCGGGTTAAGGGGAGGCCAAGGCCGGCCCTCGGCCGAGTGGTAGTTTCGCCCGGCCTTTGGCCGGGTGAATAGTTTTGGGCCGGCCCTTAGCCGGGCCAAGGGGAAGCCAGGGCTGGCCTTTGGCCGGGTGGGTAATCTTGGGCCGGCCTTTGGTCGGGTCAAGGAAAAGTGGGAGGAGGCCGCTGGGCCGGCCATTGGCCGAAGGGAGCATCTCGCTTGGCCCTTGGCCGAGTGGGCAGGTCTAGGGCACTGGCCCAGGGCGGGGCCGAGCTTTTTCGGGGCCTCCGTCTAGCCGTCGCGCCTTTTATGCACGCAACACTATGCCCTGGGCGCCGGCTAGGGCGACCTCGCATCGTTTCGGAGTTTCCATTGAACCGTCGTGTCTTTTAGTGCCCACAACAGGCATCGCAAAGGTGGACAAGTCTGCGCACAAGTGTCACCATTGCGGAGAGGCTGGCCACTGGCGGAGGAACTGCCCTACCTACCTCAAGAGTGTCAAGGGGAAAGGTAAAATCTTTGTTACTCAAGCTTGTTATACTACAAACAAGGCATCGCCCTGGATTCTTGATTGCGGGGCGTCTGACCACGTTGTGTGTAATTTGAATGGTTTTAGGAAAACCAGGAGTTTAGGTGACAGAGAGTTCGGATTCAACTGGAGTGATGGAACGAAGGTCGGAGTAAGATCTGTCGGGACCATGAAGCTCAAGTTTGGAAAAGAAACTTTATTATTGAATAATGTTTAATATGTTCCGGAATTTTGCAAGAATTTGATTTCATTTGGTCGTTTAGAAGAACAAGGTTTAAATTTTAAGATCAATAATGGTATTGAGATTTTTATTGATGATTTTTTTATAACTAAAGCTCAACGTGTGGATTCTATTTATTATTTATATCCTGCTGAGCCGACAATCTTGGACACCGAAGTGAATGGTGATTCACTTAGGAAGCGTAAGATGTTTCATATTGATGACACTGACGACACATATCTATGGCACCTACGTCTTGGATATATTGGCCTGGATAGGATCAAGAGATTAACAAAGGATGGTCCTTTAAAATCTCTACACGTGGGAAGTCTTCCTACGTGTGAATCATGTCTTGAAGGCAAGATGACCAAGAGACCTTTCTCAACAAAGGGTGTTAGGGCCACGCAAGTATTGGAACTCATACACAGTGATATATGTGGTCCAATAAACATCCAGGCAAGAGGAGGTTACGAATATTTTGTAACCTTCACTGATGACTACTCTAGGTTTGGTCATATCTACCTTATGCGACATAAGTAAGATACTTTTGAAATGTTCAAACAGTATAAGGCTTTAGTTGAAAGGCAGACGGAGAGACATATCAAAACCCTTCGATCAGATCGAGGGGGAGAGTACTTGTCTGGAGAGTTCGAAGACTTTCTTAGAGAAGAAGGCATTCATTCTCAGCTTACAACACTTGGCACTCGACAACAAAACGGTGTGTCAGAGAGAAGGAATCGAACTCTGTTAAATATGGTGAGGTCGATAATGAGTTACTCATCGCTTCCTAATTCGTTCTGGGGATATGCCCTTGAAACAACTAGTTACATTCTGAACCAGGTCCCATCTATAACGGTAGGAATACAGTACCGAGAAGCAGACTTGTGCTAAAGGAACTGTTGGGTGAAGCAGCTAGTACTTCACAAGATAGGATGGGTCCTATTCCAACAGTGGGAGAACCAAACTCGGAATCAGAGACTCCTGCGCTTCATCGTAGTAACAGAGTTGTGAGACAACCTGTTCGATACATAGGTATCGGAGAATCTTTTACTGCAGTCGCAAACAATGAAGAAGATGATCTCGTATCATTTTCCCAAGCGATGCAGAGTTCCGAGGCAAACCTATGGCAAGAAGCCATGAACGTTGAAATGCATTCGATGTATGTCAACGAGGTCTGGAAGCTTGTAGATCTGCCTGAAGGCATTAAGCCTGTAGGCTGTAAATGGATCTACAAGAAGAAGAGAGGACCGGATGGAAATGTCGAGACATTTAAGGCACGACTTGTGGCGAAAGGGTTCACACAGAAAGAAGGTATCGACTATGAAGATACCTTCTCGCCAGTCGCTATGCTGAAGTCCATCCGCACTCTCTTATCCATTGCTGCAGCCCTAGATTATGAAATCTGGAAAATGGATGTCAAGACTGCATTTTTGAATGGCAATCTTGATGAGCGCATTTATATGGCTCAACCAGACGGGTTCATGGAGAAAGGCCAACAGCGCAAGGTTTGTGAATTGCTCAAGTCCATTTATGGACTGAAGCAAGCATCTAGGTCGTGGAATATCAGATTTGACGAGACTGTGAAGAGCTACGGCTTTGATCAGTCGGTAGATGAGCCATGTGTTTATAAGATGATAAACGATGGGAAAGTGGTTTTCTTAGTTCTTTATGTAAACGACATACTACTCATTGGGAATGATGTAGGAAAGTTGTCAGAGGTTAAGGTCTGGCTATCAAAGCAATTTGAGATGAAGGATCTTGGAGAGGCAGCTTACATTCTAGGTATTCAGATCTTTAGAGATCGAAAGAATCGTAAGCTGACGCACTCTCAAGCATCTTATATTGATAAGATCATGGATCGCTTCAGTATGCAAGACTCCAAGAAAGGACAATTACCTTTCAGACATGGAGTGCATCTCTCAAACGAGCAGTCTCCCAAGACACTTCAAGAAGTTGAGGACATGAAACACATTCCTTACGCTTCAGCCGTAGGAAGTCTCATATATGCTATGCTTTTCACGAGACCAGACATATGCTACGCAGTAGGCGTAGTGAGCAGATTCCAATCTAACCCTGGACCCGAGCACTAGGTTGCTATTAAGCATGTTCTCAAGTATCTTTGGAGAATGAGAAACTACATGCTTGCGTATTCAGGTGGTGACCTGAATATGACGGGATATACCGACTCCGATTTTCAGTCGGACAAGGATTCCAGGAACTCCACATCAGGGTCTGTGTTCACTCTGAATGGTGGATCCGTGGTTTGGAGGAGTATCAAGCAATCTTGTGTTGCTGACTCGACCATGGAAGCCGAGTATGTGGCAGCTTGTGAAGCTGCAAAGGAGGCTGTGTGGCTAAGGAAATTCCTTATGTACTTGGAAGTTGTTCCAAGTGCAAGCGAGCCTATTACACTTTATTGTGATAATAGTGGGGCAGTCGCTAATTGTAAGGAGCCAAGAAGTCATAAGCGTTCTAAACACATAGAACAACAACACTATATGAATTGTTCATGCATCATTATAGTTTTAATTTATATAACTAGTTATGAAATTGAACTTTGTCCACAAAAATATGATTTTTGCAAAAACTAAGTGGGAGGGTTATTTGTCGTTGACTAAGAGTCCCCAACATGAATTTAATTAACTTGTGTGAATGAACTAAGAGTCACCCTCGTGGCCCTCCCTTTAATGGGAGTACTTCGGAAGCACATAGTTAATTAAATTGTTACGAACTAAGCTCTAAAGAGGAACGATGAAGCGGGGTCTCCCCTAGGAGAACCATTTTCAAAGTAACTTGGATAAGGGCCCACATGTTGGTTACACGCTTAGACTTATTGTTTAGAGTAACCCTCCATAGAGGCTATGCGTTAAAAATAAGTTACCAAAGTCCATGGTAATTAGCGAGAACTAGAAGTTGTGACTTCTTGTATAGTTCAAACTAAATAGCGATGTGTCACGACTATGAAAGGCGATCAATTGCGATTTCCCCTAAGAAAAGTAATTGATCATTTTTGTTCATAAAACCATGAATTATTTATCGCTTTCCTCACTAATTTAGGATTGTACATGCATCATAATTCGAAACTGTAGCATATGCTAAATTTATTCACTTCATTTAATTTCAGCAATATCATGAATCCACTTGCATCTATACTGAGTTATAACAAACTCGTGTTGGGATTGGTGCCCACAAAGGAGATATTAGACATTGAGATACTTTGTGTATTTATATTTTGCTGAAACATTGATATTAATAAATGTTCATTCTTTTGAAGATTGTGTTTAGTTATGTTTAAGCTATGCTCTGAAACTGTCATCAACGAAAAGGGTGTTAAGTACAGACTAGAAAAGATAACCCCTTGTGACAAGTTTGAAACATTTTTTCGCAATCTAAAGATCGATAGAATAATCGAGTCTTATTAATGATTGTTAGGATGAATCATGATATCTCATCTTGTGATATAGAGAGTTGTGACTCTATGATTCGTACTTGGTATCTTGTAGAAGATACTGAACAAGACCAGTGACACTTAGAAACTCGAGACAAAACTGTTTACACACTCAAGGCTTCAAGTTCACAACTAAAGGAGTATTATGATACTTACCTTAATCCTGAAGTGAATATATATTTGACATTGCACTTTGTGACATTTGATTCGTCAATGGGCAATGACTAAGTTTTAGTTGCATCTGACCCGACTGTTGGTGTCACAAGGATGTGATGTTGGGTTACATGATTCACGGATATGGAATTCATGTAATAACGATGAAAATGCATTAGTATCACACTATGCTTTGTTATGAGAGTGTGAATGAATAAACCTGGCCAGGTATCCATTGAATGAGTTCATTCTTTGATTAAAACATGTGACATGTCAAGACATCTCACTTTATGTTTTTTCTCATTTACAAATAACAAAAGAGTTAGTGAAATAATAACTGGAGGGGTAAAACAGTAATCTTACATTCCCCTCAGTTACTGATACACATGAAGGGTAATATCGTAATATACTATGTGGATCGTGTGAGAAAGTGTTTCATCACATCAAACATAAAAGATACGCACATGAACAGAGAGATTGTCAATATTGGTCCTTTAGTGGAATCGAGCAACATTAAGAATTAAAAGACGGAAAAAGTTTGTGAACTTTTGTGTCCGATCTTTATTCTAAAGCTTAGTTCATGTGGGTCCATGAGGTCTCAATGATAGACACTTGGAAGAGATTAAAAGAACTGTAAAAGTTGATTTACTCATTAAGTATAAGTTGTGATTTATACCGAGAAAGTTATTTTCTTGAAACTCAATAAATAATTAGTTATTTATTTTGTTCGTTGAATCACAAAATGTTATCATATTGATGATGACATTCTCGAGTGATTAAATATGTTAGAAGAAGAAAATAAATTATTTCTCATTTCGTACTTATTCGATAACTATGAAATATATTTAATGATGTGTCATTAAATAATAATGAGAGTTCTAAATTAATTTTAGAAATTAAATCAAATATGTTTAGGAATAAAAATCAAAGATATGGACGAGTAAGGGGAGAGGGTTTTGGCCGAATTCCCTAAGTGAATAGGGTCATGGGTTTGACCCAGCTTAAGCCCATTTATAACCTGTATAAATAAGGCTAAACAAACCCTAATCACTTAACCCTAACCCTAGTTAATTTTCGGCCAACACTCTCTCTCTCCCCTTTGTGTTTCTCGGCCGAAATCCCCAACAAAGAAAAGAAAAAATTGTTTTTCCAATCTTTCATCTTTGATTCCTAATTGTTCTTAAGAGCCCACACTCATAATCTCAATAATTTCCTAGTGTATTATTGTTGATTCATTACTTGTGGTGTTTGGAATAATTTTGTGAATTGTTTTGAGGTTTTAAAACTATTTCAAAAGCTTTCAGCCAGCCCAAAACATCCCTAGGACGATCTAGGCTCATTCCGGCGAGCTCCCCAGCCTCCAGCGATCCAATCCGGCGAAGGCTCCCTGTCAGGCGAGCTCCAATCCGGCGAGGTGATCCAATCCGGCGAGGCGCTCCACTCCGGCGAAGGAACTCCTGTCATGCGAGTCTAATCCGGCGAGGTGCTCCAGACGGCGAGGCAAATCCGGCGAGGCTATCCGGCGAGGCATCCCAGAGATCTCCAGTCCGGCGAGGCTTCCCAGTCGGGCGAGGTGCCCAGTCCGGCGAGACTCCCCAGTCCGGCGAGCTCCCTGTCAGGCAAAAAATTCCCATCCGGCGAGGCTCCCCGCAGGCCATTCCGGCGACCTTCCCCAGTCCGGCGAAGACGTTCCCAGGCAGTTCGGCGAGGATTTTTCTCCATTTTGAACGTGACGTGGCATTCCGACAATAGCTAGCAACGTCGAGGTTGTTTACAACCTTTAATGTAAGTATTTTCTCAATTAAATAATTAAATATAAATTATTAGTTTAATTTATTTGATTGAGAGTGTGAATTATAAATTGTTTATAATTGTTTGACAAATTTTAATGCCTTAGGTTGTTACATATATTAAAATTAGTTTTAATATATTAGATCTAATTATAATTTTTCGCCACATAGGATGTGTATTATAATTAATATTGTTTAATCGTTAAATAAATTCCAACAACTCAAGGGTGAGAATTACATTGATTGGAAACGTAACCTCGACATCGTACTGACGGTGGAAAAGCAAAAGTATGTTCTCACTACCCCGTGTCCTCCAGCTCCGAGTGCTGATTCAAGCCAGGAGGACAAGAACACCTATGACACGTGGGTGAGGTCCGATGAGATTGCCAAGTGTTATATCTTGGGTTCCATGAGCAATGTGTTGCAACAATCTCACAAGGACATTGCCACGGCATATGACATGCTCTACAATCTTCATGACATGTTTGGATGTCATGGGCGTCAGGCGAGGCAGCAGGCAATCCGAAATTTCATGAACGACATGGAGATTCTCGGATCGGAGATCGATGGACTCACCAAGGTCGACATGATCTTGGAGACTCTGACAGATTCTTTTGATAACTTCCGTCTGAACTACTCCATGAACAAGCACAATTATTCTGTAACTGAGCTGATGAAGGAGTTGCAGACTGCCGAGGGACTTCTCCCTAAGACCAAGAAGAAGACTGGTGAATCCAATGTTGCTGAACATAGGGCTTCCACTTCTAGATCGAAGAGAGTGATGAAGGGTCCCAAAAACGCCAACCGAACGGGATCCAAGACGCCTTACAAGAAGGCTGCAGATGTCAAGGGCAAGGGCATCGCAAAGGTGGACAAGTCTAAACACAAGTGCCACCATTGCGGAGAAGTCGGCCATTGGCAAAGGAACTGTCCTGCTTACCTCAAGACTGTCAAGGGGAAACGTATGGCTTTCGTCACCCAAACATGTTACACGACATATAAATAATCACCCTGGATTTTAGACTGCGGGGCTTCTGACCATATTGTGTGTAATCTGAATGGTTTCAGGAAAACCAGAAGCTTAGGTGAAGAAGAGTTCACGTTCAACTGGGGGAATGGAACGAATGTCAGAGCCAGATCTGTCGGGACCATACAGCTGAATTTTGGGAATAAGGCTTTATTATTGAATAACGTTTATTATGTTCCAAATTTTTAGAAGAACTTACTTTCTTTTGGTCGTTTAGAAGAACAACATTATGAGTTTAAAGTCAATAATGGTATTGAAATTTTTCTTAATGGTTGTTTTATTTCTAAAGCTCATCGAGTAGATTCTATTTATTATCTATATCCTAATGAGCCGACAATCTTGGACACTAAGGTGAATAGTGATTCAATCAGGAAGCGTAAGACATTTCATAGTGATGAAACGGATGATACATATCTATGGCACTTACGTCTTGGACATATTGGCCTAGATAGGATTAAGAGGTTAACAAAGGATGGTCCTTAAACGTGGGATCTATGCCCACGTGTGAATCCCGTCTTGAAGGCAAGATGACCAAGAGACCTTTCTCTTTGAAAGGTCTAAGAGCCACACAAGTGTTGGAACTCATACATAGTGATGTATGTGGTCCAATCAATATTCAGGCAAGAGGAGGTTACGAATACTTTGTAACCTTCACTGATGACTACTCACGTTTTGGTCATGTTTTCTTAATGCGACACAAATCCGATACTTTTGAAATGTTCAAACAATATCGGGCCTTGGTTGAGAAGCAAAGAGAGAAACAAATCAAAACCCTTCGATCAGATCTAGGCGGAAAGAACTTGTCTGATGAGTTCGAGGATCTTTTTAAATAAGAAGGCATCCATTCTCAGCTTACAGCACCTGGCACTCCACAACAAAATGGTGTGTCAGAGAGAAGGAACCGAACGCTACTAGATATGGTGAGATCAATGATGAGTTACTCATCTCTTCCTGATTCGTTCTGGGGATATGCCTTAGAAACGGCAGCTCATATTCTGAACCAGGTTTTGTCAAAAACGGTTCCCGGCACTCCCTACGAGAGATGGTGTGGTAAGAAATCTGTTCTAAACCACATCAAGATCTGGGGTTGTCCAGCATACATCCTGAGACAAAAGACTAGCAAGTTGGCTAGTCGTTCAGAATTATGTCTTTTCATTGGATATCCAAAAGAAACAAAAGGGTACACATTCTATAGTCCTACTGACAAGAAAACGTTCGTTAGCACGAACGCTAGGTTTCTTGAGGAGGATTATATGAAGAATACCGTACCGAGAAGCAAACTTATGCTGAAGGAGATGTTGGGTGAAGTAGCTGGTACTTCACAAGATAGGACAAGTCCTACACCAACAATAGAAGAACCACATTCAGAACTTGAGCCTCCTACGATTCGTCGCAGTACCAGGATTGTACGACAACCTGAGCGATTGATGTACATCGGAGAGGCATTTGGTGCAGTCGCATACAAGGAGGAAGATGATCCAGTATCATTTTCCCAGGCGATGCAGAGTTCTGAAGCAAACCTATTGCAAGAAGCCATGAACGTTGAAATGCATTCGATGTATGTCAACGAAGTCTGGAAACTTGTAGATTTACCTGAAGGCATCAAGCCTGTTGGGTGTAAATGGATCTACAAGAAGAAAAGAGGACCGGATGGAAGTGTCGAGACATTTAAAGCACGACTTGTGGCGAAGGGGTTCACACAAAAGGAAGGTATCGACTATGAAGATACCTTCTCGCCCGTGGCGATGCTAAAGTCCATTCGTACTCTTTTATCCATTGCTGCCGCCCTAGATTATGAAATCTGGCAGATGGATATCAAGACTGCATTTTTGAATGGAAATCTTGACGAGCGCATTTACATGGCTCAACCATACGGGTTCATGGAGAAAGGCCAACAGGGCAAGGTTTGTGAGTTGCTAAAGTCCATTTATGGACTAAAGCAAGCATCTAGATCGTGGAATATTAGATTCGACGAGACTGTGAAAAGCTACGGCTTTGATCAGTCAGTAGATGAGCCATGTGTTTATAAGATGATAAACGATGGCAAATTGGTCTTCTTAATCCTTTACGTAGATGACATACTACTCATTGGGAATGATGTGAGAAAGTTATCAGAGGTTAAGATTTGGCTATCGGAGCAGTTTGAGATGAAGGATCTTGGAGAAGCGGCTTACATTCTGGGGATTCAGATCTTTAGAGATCGGAAGAACCGAAAGTTAGCGCTTTCTCAAGCATCTTATATTGATAAGATCATGGATCGCTTCAGTATGCAGAACTCCAAGAAAGGACAGCTACCTTTCAGACATGGAGTGCATCTATCTAGTGAGCAGTCTCCCAAGACTCCTCAAGAGATAGAGAAAATGAGACATATTCCCTACGCCTCAGCCGTAAGAAGTCTCATGTATGCAATTCTCTACACTAGGCCAGATATTTTTTACGCAGTGGGCGTGGTGAGTAGATTCCAATCGAATCCTGGACCCGAGCACTGGGTTGCGGTCAAGCATATTCTCAAGTTTCTCCGGAGAACGAGAAGTTATATGCTTGCATACTCAGGTGATGACCTGAATATGACGGGGTATACCGATTCCGATTTTCAAGCGGATAAGGATTCCAAGAAATCCAAATCAGGGTTTGTGTTCACCCTGAATGGTGGATCTGTGGTCTGGAGGAGTATAAAGCAATCTTGCGTTGCTGACTCGACCATGGAAGTCGAGTATGGGGCAGCTTGCGAAGCTGCAAAGGAGGTTGTGTGGCTAAGGAAATTCCTGATGTACTTGGAAGTAGTTCCAAGTGCCAACAAGCTCATTACGCTTTACTGTGATAACAGTATGGCCGTTGCTAACTGTAAGGAACCAAGAAGTCACAAGCGCTCAAAACACATTGAGCGAAAATACCACCTGGTACGAGATATAGTTCATAGAGGGGAAGCGACGGTTATGAAGATCTCAAGGTTGGACAACCTTGTTGATCCCTTCACGAAGCCTTTACCCAGTAAGGTCTTCGAGGGACACCTAGAAGGATTAGGACTGAAAGATCATTCGCATCTCCTTTGAGTCAAGTGGGAGTTTGTTGGCATTTATGCCCACAAAGGAGAATTTTGATATTAAATACTTTTGTATTTGTTTTGCTTTGAAATTGAATAAAGATTGAATATCCATTCTTATTTAAGATTGTGTTTACGCATTTATGTCTACGCTCTGAAACTGTCATCAATGAAAGAAGTGCTAAGTACAGACTTGACAAGAAACCTTCTTATGACTAGTTTAAATAATAGTTCGCAATCTAAAGATCGATTGGGCAATCGATTCCTAGTAATGATTGTTAGAATGAATTAAACGATATCTTATCTTGTGATATGGAGAGTTGTGACTCTGTAATTCATTCTTGATATCTTAATGAAGATATTGAACAAGACCAGTGAAGTTTTGAAGTTCGAGATAAAACCGTTTAATCACTCGAAACCTCAAACTAACATACGAGGGGTATTTTAGTAATTACCTGGCCTGGTATTCATCGAATAAAGAATTTTTTGAAATAAAACATGTGACATGTTAAGACATTTCACTTTATGTTTTTCTCGTTCACAAATAACAGAGGACTTGGTGAAATAATAACTCAGAGGTAAAACGATAATTTTACATTCCTCTGAGTTAATGATACACACAAAGGGTAATATCGTAAAATACACCGTGGACCGTGTGAAGAATAGTTTTGTCACATCAAACGGAAATATAAATGCATATGAACTTAGAGATGTTCAATATTGGTCTTTAAGTGGAATCGACTAATATTAAGAATTAAAAGCTGGAAAACGTTTGTGAACTTTTGTGTCCGAGCTATATTCTAAAGCTTCATTAATGTGGGTCCATAAGATCTCAATGATAGACTCTCGGACGAGATTTTGGTGAACAAGAAATGATTGATTTTCTCATTCAACGTAAATTTTGATTTACGCTAATTAAATTATTTTATGAGTAATTAAATAAATAACTGGTTATTTATTATTACATTTATTTCACGAATCATATTATGTTAGTATATTGATAATAATATAATTTGATGATTCATATAAATAAAAGATGAAAATAAATATTTTCTCGTTTCGTACTACATTGATTGGTATGAAAATAATTAATGACTTGTCATTAAATAAATGAGATGTTCTAAATTAATTAAATATTACTTTAGAAATAAATCAAATAAATTTGGGAGATAATTAGGACAGTATGGCCGGCCATAATAAGTGTTTTATGAGCTGGAAAAATTGTTTAAACTCATTAAAAGGAGTTTTGGGCTTAAGTTTGACTAATGGGTTTTAACTGGATTTTGACCTAACTTAAGCCAATTCTCTATGATATAAACGGAGGCTCTCTCTTTGGTAACCCTAGCTTAATTTCGACCAACACTCAGCCAAACCTCTTCCCCCTTGTGCTTGAGAGGTTTTGGCCGAAATTAAGAGAGAAAGTGAGAGAGGAAAACTGTTTCCCGACAGCCCTTCCTTTTCTTTGAGTTTCCCCTTCTTCCCTTGTTCCCACGAAAGAGTCCACCCTCTTTGTCTCCTAAAATTCCTTGAGCATTATCATTGACTCAACTTGTGATTGTTTGAGTGATTTTTCTCTCCCCAGGGCCGGCTACTTTTGGAGGAACGAAGGCACGACGGATTTGAGGATCTCCTTGACGCGCGTGGTGTAGAGGATCGGCCGATCACTTGGACGTACACCGAGACTTGATCTCGCAGATCCAAACCCTATGTAAGTGTCTCTTAAACGAATTGGATCTGAATGATATAGTATTGTAGAATGATTATATTTATTTACATTGTTCGTTTGCATGCTTAAATGAATTTATTGATATGTACATAAATTTGTTGACATGCTAGTTTAGATTTAATGACATGGTTATGAATATGTTAGAAAACGTTTTTAATATGTTAAATTGAATTATGAATTTCCGCCATATATAGATATGTTTCATAATTAATTAGGTTAATTGTTAACTAAATTCCAACAGGTACTTATTAGACTTAGGCTTAAATTAGCTCTTTAGCTCATAGACTTGTTCTTGAGTTATTGTGTTATCGTCAAAACAACATCATTCATCATTCTCCGGTGAAGTCCAACCCCGACCTCATCAACTGTTGGTAGAGATGCCCATAAGAATTCATTTGAGGCATTATGAAATTAATTTCATTACTTGTGCAATATTAATTCTACAATGGGTATTATAAGAATTGTTTTAAAATAAATAAGGAAGCATCTAGAATCTCCCCCTAGGTAGAATTTCGGCCAAGCATCATAGAGCGAAGGAAATTATTTTTAGAAATTCTTTCGCCTTTAATTATAAAGATAATTACCCAAAAGGAAAAGAGAAAATGAATTTCTTTGAGAAGGAAACAAATGTGCTAAGTGAGGAAACAAATTTCCCTCACTTATGTCATAGAATTGCCGACCATATACATAGAGGAAGAGGAGAGAAAATCAAATTTTGTGTCATGAATGTATAATAGGAAAGGGTAATTACGCTTTTTTGATTTTCTCTCTCCTATAAATAAAGCCTCACATAGAGATGTGAAAATAACTTTTCTTGCTCTTGTGCTCTCAATTTTGGCCGACCCCTCTCTCTCTATCTCTCTCTCTCTCTCTAGAAAATACTTCTTTTATTTTGGCACCTAATTCCTCATTAGACTTAGGCTTAATTAGCTCTCTAGCTCATAGAATTGTTCTTGAGCTATTGTGTTTAATTGTGCCCACACACAAGTCCATCTAAACCTCTATAGACTCTTGTAATAGAAACCTTAGGTTTCTCGAGTTCACGTTAAGGCTTGAAGGAATCGAGCTAGAAGAGAAGATCAACCTTTCTCAAGATCCATCCAAATCAAAATTTAAGAAAGGTTAGTATTCAAGCTCTCTAAATAATGTTTTAATTATAACATGTATATGCACTTTGTTTAGGTTAGTAAAAATTGTTTTACTAGTAAATGAAATTTTTATATTCCACCATTAATGTGTTAATGATAAATTTTTCTTAACCCTAGACCTATTCCAACAAATGATATCAGAACTATGGTCAAAGTATAAGCATGTACATGTTATTTAAAATCATTATAAGAAAATTGTTTTCAAATTTTGCTTGAATAATGGTTTTTCAAAGACTAGATCTTACAAAATTTTAATTTCTTGGTACAATCTCTAAAATTAATTTTTTTTTGATTTTCCACTTGAAGAAAATTAAAAACAGTTTATTAATTATTTTATGTTAAGCATACTCAAAATCATTTTATTGACAAGTTTGAAAATTTGTGTACATAGTTTAAACTAGTTTTTTGCACTTCTAGTTTAAATTGGTTATTGAATATTTTGAGAGAATATTGTTTGTTTTAATTTCTGTAAATTATTAACATGTTAATATAACATACAATTAAAATGTTTCAATAAATCTATTTCAAATTACGCCTAGATCCGACGTACATTTAATTGTTTTTCAATTTCTGGACAAATTGTTACGGCTCAGTAAAACGGGCATTACTCTTTTCTCGGAACTTGGAAATTAGTGGTTCTTAAACAAGATTAAAATTACGGAAGTTAACTATCCAATGCAATTAGTTTCAGCTCAATCAGATACTGGATAAGTCATTTATCACCTTTCAAGTCCAAGGTGTACGGCAGTCCGCGAGTCCAGGATTTTAAATCCGGATTTTGCGACTCCTAACTTCTTCCCGTCTTCTTGATGCTACCTTGTTTTTCGACGTTCACAGGCTCAACCACCATGAAGATTCCTTGAAGGAAGATGACATGAAGACGAAGATTTTAGTTTTTAGGAGATTTTGAATCTAAAAAACAATCGAGTGCAAAAGTGAGATTTATTAGTCTCACACACTTTCCTTAGGAAAAATAAATTACTAGACAAAAAGATCCGAGTATGTTCCTTGTGCCTTAGTGCATTTGCTCTCCCATCACAAATATCGATTTTAGGGTTCTTTTTTCTAGTGATCCAGTCTATCTCTCTTTAATCATTGAAACGCGTTTCCAAAGGTACACGAGATGATGTGCCTATTCCAAAAACTAAGTGTGAGAGTTGTACTAATTGTTTGCAACCCACGATGCCCAACACTAATGTTAAGTGCATATGTCTCCAGATTAAGAGTCACCCTCGTGACCCTCTCTTTAATAAAAGTACTCAAAGACGGATTGCTCTTAACATTGCTTTTTTAGCTACGTTCAAAAGTGAAATGATGAGACAAGGCCTCCCCTCGGCGGATTGTTTTCAAAGTAGATCTTATTGCGCTGAGTGGTTGGTTACGCACTTAGACTCAATCTCTAGTAATCCTCTCTCGTAGCCCTGAGAAAATATTTGAGTGATCAAACATTTTTATAAGGTGGCTAGTCAAACGTTGATATATTGACATCATGACTATCCATTAATAATGTGTCATTTACTTATGAAAGGCAACTCTTTACGGCCTTCCCTAGAAGGAGTAAAGTGTCATTTTTGTTCATAACACCTCTGGATGTTTTCCAGTCTAATTTTAAACTTAAAATCCTAAACAAAAAACTAATCATAAATTGTTTCAACAATCAGCAATTCGTCTCTAAACATTTTCTCAATAATCTTTTTCTTTAATAAACTGGTACAGAAAAACTACGTAATATAGAAACGTAACCTAGACATCGTCCTTACTATGGACAAGCACAAATGGGTACTCACCACCCCATGTCTTCATGAAACGAATAATTATTCAACTCAAGAAGATAAGAATGCCTTAGTGGACTGGATATGATCCGATGAGATTGCGAGGTGCTATATTTTAGCATCGATGAACAATATGTTGCAACAACAACATCGTGATATTAATCCGGCCTATAGCATGCTCTTGGAAACTCTCCCGAAATCTTTTGATACTTTCAACCTGAACTATTTCATAAATAAGATAGGTACGCTGTTACCAAGCTAATGAGGGAGATTCACACCAGTGAAGGGCTCTGGTATAGAAATTGTCCTGCCTACCTCAAGACTAAAGGGAAATGTATTCTACTGATTGCCGAAGCTTATTTAGTAGCGGATAATGTATCATTGTGGATTCGTGACTCCACTGCTACTAACCAAATTTGTTGTTCCTTGAATAAGTTTAGGAAAACCAAAAGCATAGAGGATGAGACTTCTGTTTCAAGTGGGGTGATGGGAGTTTGGTGTTTGTTAAGGCTGTGGGATCTGTGACATTGTCTTTTAAAGAAAAAACTTTAAATTTGATTGCTATGTATTTTGTTCTTTCCTTTGGGAAAAACTTAATACTTGTAGCTCAAATTATTGTGCAAAATTATTATTAAAAGTTTATTGATAATGGAATTCGAATTTCTTTTTCTAATTCAATTTTCACTGATGCCTGTATGAAGAATGGTTTATACTATCTTTATCCAAAACAACCTTTGCTATTAGACACTGAAATAGATAATGATCTAATTAGGGAACCAAAGAGGACCAAACTTAATAACTCATCTGATCTAATAAAATCAACACATCTCTGGCACTTAAGACTTAGTCATATTAGTCTAAATAGGATTAAGAGACTTGTGAGGGCTGGTCCACTCAAAGCCTCTGCAATAGGCTCACTTCCGTCTTGTGAATCCTGTATAGAAAGAAAAATGATCAAACGATCTTTCTGTGATAAAGGTTGAAGAGCCATTGAGTTCTTGGAACTAATACATTATGATGTATGTGGTCCACTCAGAATTCAGGCACGAGGAGGATACGAATATTTCGTCACCTTTACCGATTATTACTCGAGATATGGATTTGTCTATTTGCTCAAACACAAATATGAAACTTTTAACGTATTTAAGGTTTTTTGGGCTTTAGTGGAAAAAAAACTGCCAAACAGATTAAAACCTTCGATTTGATCGAGGTGGTGAGTACTTGTCTGGAGAGTTGGATGACTTTCTTCAAGAAGAAGGTATCACTTCTCAGCTTAAATCACCTGGCACACCTCAACAGAACGGAGTGTAATAGAGAAGGAATCGAACTCTGATGGAGATGGTTAGATTAATGATGAGTTACTAATCACTCCCTAATTCCTTTTTGGGATATGCCCTCGAAACTGCTGTATATATTCTGAACCAAGTTTCGTCTAAGACGGTTCCTGGTACTCCTTATGAACGATGGACTGGGCGTAAAGTTAGGTTAAGCCACATCAAAATTTGGGGTTGCCTTGCACATGTGCTAAGGTAAAAGACTAGAAAATTATGTTATTTCATCCTTCCTAAATCCATCAATTACTCGATTGCAGTCATTTCGACTATCAATGACATTGATCACGGACCATTTGGTGGGACTAGGAACTTGATTGATGGACATTGGAGGGTTATTCCTAAAGATCCAAAGAGACGCTATTTTGTAGATTGATTAATATATTTTGGGGGTATGGAGTTTGAAAAGGCAATGTATCTATTATTATTATTATTATTATTATATGTATATCGGTTTGCATTATGCAATGAGATGAATTAAAATAAAATGTAAACTTTTTAGTTATATTGTTTTACATGTTCACTTATAATTTAAATTGTGTTTTCTTGACGCCCTTGTGAATGTGTTTATAAGTTGTTAGATGGTTTGGTTCAATTTGTTGACATGTTTAGAATAAAATAGTTTATTGACATGTTTACCATTTTTAATGCCTAGGTTGTTAGTTTATTAAAATGAGTTTTAATACAGGTCATATTATATAATGCCGCCACATATAGATGTGTTATGTAATATTATTGTTTAAATTGTTAAATAATTTCCAACAGGCCGCACGTTGGAAAACGTGTGGGCTGATCCGAGACAGCCGATGACCCGTCACAAGATCCCTTGGCCGGTTTTGCACTTGAAGATTAAATTTTTTTAATTTTCAATTTATTTTCTTTTTGGGTTGTATTTAAAAATGGGCCATTAGATGAGCTAAATATTTTATGCTTTAAATTATTAATCTCATTGCATATCACCTCACTTGTCATATATGATAGAACGCCAACATCATTTTAAAATGAATTGTTCATGTAGTTTATAATTGATTAAAAAGTTAGAAGAATTGTAAACGGATTTTCAAAGAATATGATTGTTTGCAAAAATTAAGTGGGAAGATTGTTTATCGTTGAAGCAACCCAAGGTCCCCGACACGAGTTTAATTAACTAAATGTGTGATCATCTAAGAGCCAGACATAGTGGCCCTCTCTTCAATGGGAGTACTTCGGAAGCATTCTGGTAATCAAACTTTTACGAACTAAGTCTTAAAGAGAAACGATGAAGCGGGGTCTCCACATAGGTGAACCGTCTTCAAAGTGACTTGATTAAAGACCCACGGGTCGTTTGCACACTTAAACTTGTGATTTAAAGTAATCCTCACATAGAGGCTCTGCATTAAAAATAAGTGACCAAAGATTTATGGTAATTAGTAAGAACTAGAAGTTGTGACTTCTTGGATGGTTTGAACTAAATAGTGATGTGTCACGACTATGAAGGGCAGTTAATTACGGTTTCCCCATAGGAAAAGTAATTAACTATTTTTCTTCATAATACCATGAATTATTTAACGCTTTCCTAACCATATTAGGATTGTTCATGCATGTAATTCGATATTGTAGCACATACTAAAGTTATTTATTTTTATTTATGTTTTCAGAAAAATGTCTTTTAACCCGCTACAAATGATTTTAAGTTCTAACAAACTCGAGGGTGAGAATTACATTGACTGCAAACGTAACCTTGATATCGTACTAATGGTGGAAAAGCACAAGTATGTTTTCACGACACCATGTCCCTTTCCTCCGAGTGCTGACTCGAGTAAAGAGGACAAGGACGCCTATGATGCGTGGATGAGGTCCGATGAAATTGATAGATGATACATCTTAGCATCCATGAGCAACGTCCTGCAACAATCTCATCGTGACATGGCCACCGCACAAGACATGTTATACAATCTCCATGAGATGTTCGGATGTCATGAGAGTCAGGCGAAGCAGCAAGCTATCAGCAGTTTTATGAACCGCAGGATGAAGCCAAGATCTTCAGCTTGGGAACACGTGCTGCTGATCATGGGTCACCTGAACGACATGGAGATTTTGGGTTCTGAGGTTGACCGAGAGACCAAGACAGACATGATCTTCGAAACTCTGACGGACTAACTCGATTGCTTCCATCTGAACTACTCCATGAACAAGCTTGAATTCATAGTGACTGAGCTCATAAAAGAGTTACAGACTGTCGAGGGACTTCTCCCTAAGAACAAGAAGAAGTCTGGGGAGGTCAATGTTTCTAAGAAGACCAAAAAATGCCAATCGAACAGGTTCCAAGAAGCCTTATAAGAAGGTTGTGGATGCTTAGGGTGAAAGCGTCGCAAAGGTGAAAAAGTCTGAGCACAAATGTCACCATTGCGGAGAAGCTGGCCATTGGCGGAGGAACTGTCCTACCTACCTCAAGAGCGTCAAGGGAAATTTATTATCTTTGTTACTCAAACTTATTACACGACAACCAAGGCGTCGCCCTGGATTTTAGACTGCGGGGCTTCTGATCACATTGTGCGTAATTTGAATGGTTTCAAGAAAACCATGAGCTTAGGTGACGAAGAGTTCGCGTTCAATTTGGGTGATGGAACGAAGGTCGGAGCAAGATCTGTCAGGACCATGAAGCTCAAGTTTGGAGATAAAACATTATTATTGAATAATGTTTATTATGTTCCGAATTCTTGCAAAAATTTGATTTCATTTGGTCGTTTTGAAGAACATGGTTTCAATTTTAAGAACAATAATAGTATTGAGATTTTTGTTGACG
Organism: Urtica urens; assembly: GCA_958296335.1. Lineage (NCBI taxonomy): Eukaryota > Viridiplantae > Streptophyta > Magnoliopsida > Rosales > Urticaceae > Urtica > Urtica urens. The sequence goes on from OY282525.1 coordinate 4,174,026, forward strand.
ATTCTTTTATTATTAAAGCTGATCGTGTAAATTCTATTTATTTTCTATATCCTAATGAGCCGATAATTTTGGATACCAAAGTAAATAGAGATTCACTCGGGAAGCGTAAGAAGTTTCATGGTGATGAAACTGAAACACATATCTATGGCACTTACGTCTTGGACATATTGGCCTAGATAGGATTAAAAGATTAACTAAGGATGGTCCTTTGAAATCTCTAATCGTGAGATCCATTCCCACGTTTGAATCATGTGTCGAGGGAAAAATGACCAAAAGACCTTTCTCTTCGAAGGGTCTAAGCGCCACCTAGGTGTTGGAGCTTATACATAGTGATGTATGTGGTCCAATCAACATCCAGACAAGACAAGGTTAGAAATACTTTGTAACCTTCACTGATGACTAATCAAGGTTTGATCATGTCTACCTTATGCGACATAAGTCGGATACCTTTGAAATGTTCAAAGAGTATAAGGCTTTAGTTGAGAAGCAGATGGAGAAACAGATCAAAACCCTTCAATCAGATCGAGGGGGAGAGTACTTGTCTGGTGAGTTCGAAGACCTTCTTAGAGAAGAAGGCATTCATTCTTAGCTTATAGCACCTAGCACTCCACAGTAAAATAGTGTGTTAGAGAGAAGAAATCGAACTCTATTAGATATGGTGAGATCGATGATGAGTTACTCATTACTTCCTAACTCGTTTGGGGATATGCCTTAGAAACAACTGCGTACATTCTGAACCAGGTTCCGTCTAAGACGGTCCCTGGTACTCCCTATGCGAGATGGAGTGGTAGAAAATCTGTTTTACACCATGTCCGTATATGGGGTTGTCCAACACATGTGCTGAGACAAAATACTAGCAAGTTGGCTATTCGTTCAGAAGTATGCCTTTCGTTGAATATTCCAAGGAAACTAAATGGTACATCTTCTACAGCGCTGCTGATCAGAAAACATTCGTTAGCACGAACGCTAGGTTTCTGGAAGCAGACTATATGAAGAATTCTGTACTGTGAAGCAGACTTGTGCTAAAGGAACTATTGGGTGAAGTAGCAAGTACTTCACAAGATAGGATGAGTCCTATTCCAATAGGGGAAGAACCACGTTCGGAACCGAAGCCTCCAGTGATTCGTCGCAGTACCAGGATTGTACGAAAACTTGATCGATACATGGGTATCGGAGATATTTTCACTGTTGTCGCATATCATGAGGAATATGATCCAATATCATTTTCCCAGGCGATGCAGAGTTCTGAAGAAAACCTATGGCAAGAAGCCATGAACGTTAAAATGCATTCGATGTATGTCAACGAGGTCTGGAATCTTGTAGATTTACCAGAAGGCGTCAAGCCTGTTCGATGTAAATGGATCTACATGAAGAAAAGATGACCGGATCGAAATGTTGAGACATTTAAGGCACGCCTAGTGGCGAAGGGGTTCACACAAAGTATCGACTATAAATATCTTTCCTCACCAGTCGCGATGTTGAAGTCCATATGTACTCTTTTATCCATTGTTGCCGCCTTGAATTGTCAAATCTGGAAGATGGATGTCAAGACTACATTTCTGAATGGAAATCTTGACGAGCGCATTTATATGGCTCAACCAGATAGATTCATGGAGAAAGGCCAACTGGGTAAGGTTTGTGAGTTGTTGAAGTCCATTTATGGACTGAAGGAAGCATCTAGATCGTGGAATATCATATTCGACAAGACTGTGAAAGGCTATGGCTTTGATCAGTCAGTAGATGAGCCATGCGTTTATAAGATGATAAACAATGCAAAAATGGTCTTCTTAGTCCTATACGTGGATGACATATTACTCATTCGGAATGATGTAGGAGAGTTATCAGAGGTTAAGATCTGGCTATCAAAGCAGTTTTAGATGAAGGATGTAGGAGAAGCGGCTTACATTCTGGGAATTCGATCTTCGGAGATCATAAGAACAATAAGTTAGCACGTTCCCAAGCATCTTATATTGATAAGATCATGGATCGGTTCAGTATGCAAGACTCCAAAAAAGGACAGCTACCTTTAAGACATGTAGTGCATCTCTCAAGTGAGATATCTCCCAAAACTCCTGAAGAAGTTGAGGACATGAGACATATATCTTACGCTTCAGTAGTAGGAAGTATCATGTATGCGATGCTTTGCACGAGGCCAGATATTTGCAACGCGGTGGGCGTGGTAAGCAGGTTTTAGTCAAACCCTGGACCCGAGCACTGGGTTGCTGTCAATCATGTTTGCAAGTATCTCCGGAGAACGAGAAACTACATGCTTGCATACTAAGGTGGTGACCTGAATATGACGGGATATACCGACTCCGATTTTCAATCGAATTAGGATTCCAGGAAATCCATGTCAGGGTCTGTGTTCACCTTGAAAGGTGGATCCATGGTCTGGAGGAGTATCAAGAAATCTTGCGCTGCTGACTCGAGAATGGAAGCCGAGTATGTGGCAGCTTGTGAAGTTGCAAAGGAGGCAGTGTGGCTGATTAAATTCCTTATAGACTTGGAAGTAGTTCTAGTGCAAGCAAGCACATCACACTTTATTTGTAAGGAGCCAATAAGTCACAAGCGCTCTAAACACTTAGAGCGCAAGTATCACCTGATACGAGACATCGATCACAGAGGGGACGCCAAAGTCAAGAAGATCTCAACGTTAGACTACCTTGCCGATGTTGGCATTTATGCCCACAAAGGAGATTTTTTGATATTAAATACTTTTGTATTTGTTTTGCTCTGAAATTAAATAAAGATTGAATATCCATTTTTATTTAAGATTGTGTTTACGCATTTATGTCTACGCTCTGAAAATGTCATCAACGAAAGAAGTGCTAAGTACAGACTTGACAAGATACCTTCTTATGACTAGTTTAAATAATAGTTCGCAATCTAAAGATCGATTGGGCAATCGATTCCTAGTAATGATTGTTAGAATGAATTAAACGATATCTTATCTTGTGATATGGAGAGTTGTGACTCTGTAATTCATTCTTGATATCTTAATGAAGATATTGAACAAGACCAGTGAAGTTTTGAAGTTCGAGATAAAACCGTTTAATCACTCGAAACCTCAAACTCACATACGAGGGGTATTTTAGTAATTACCTAAATCCTGAAGTGAGTACATGTATTCTTGTAACACTTTATGACATTTGATTTGTCAATGGGCAATGGCTAAATGAAGTTTCATTGACCCGACGGTTGGTGTCATAATACTGTTTCGTTGAAACATGTGATTCATAGATATGGAATTTGTGTTGAAACAATGCTAAGGCATTAGTATCACACCATGCTCTGTTATGAGAGTGTGAGCGAATAAACCAGGTTTGGTATTCATCGAATAAAGAATTCTTTGAAATAAAACATGTGACATGTTGAGACATTTCACTTTATGTTTTTTCTCGTTCACAAATAAAAGAGGACTTGGTGAAATAATAACTCAGGGGTAAAACGGTAATTTTACATTCCTCTGAGTTAATGATACACACAAAGGGTAATATCGTAAAATACACCGTGGACCATGTGAAGAATAGTTTTATCACATCAAACGGAAATATAAACGCATATGAACTTAGAGATGTTCAATATTGGTCCTTTAGTGGAATCGACTAATATTAAGAATTAAAAGTCGGAAAAAGTTTGTGAACTTTTGCGTTCGATCTTTATTCTAAAGCTTCGTTCATGTGGGTCCATAAGGTCTCAATGATAGACTCTTGGATGAGATATTAGTGAACAAGAAAAGATCGATATTCTCATTAAACGTAAATTGTGATTTACACTAAGAAAATTATTGTCTAAGTAATTAAATAAATACTTCGTTATTTATTATTACATTTATTTAACAAATCATATTATGTTATTATATTGATAATAATATAATTTGATGATTCAAATAAATAAAAGATGAAAATAAATATTTTCTCGTTTCGTACTACATTGTTTAGTATGAAAATAATTAATGACTTGTCATTAAATAAATGAGATGTTCTAAATTAATTAAATATTATTTTAGAAATAAATCGAAAATATTTGGGAGATAAATACACAAGATGGCCAGCCACTTAATGCAAATAAGGGGTTGGAAAATTGCTTAAATGATTTATCGGGCTTAAGTTTGATTAATGGGTCATTAATTGTTTTTGACCTAATTAAGCTCATTCTCCCTGAAATAAAAGGAGCTCTTCTCTCTCTCTTTTGACCTAGCTTTCACACGGCCACTCTCTCTCTCTCCCCTCCCATCTTGGCCGACTATTTGCTCTCTCCCAAGGAGAAAAATACTTGGCCAAAATCCCAAAAGATTTGAGAGAGCGAACCGTAGAGAGATTTTCCTTTTATTCCTTCTTCTCTTGTTCCTACGAAAGAGCCCACCCTCTTTGTCTCCTAAAAATCCCTAGAGTATTATCATTGACTCAACTTGTGGTTGTTTGAGTGATTTTCTCTCCCTAGGGCCAGCAATTTTTGGAGGATCGAAGGCACGACGGATTTGAGGATCTACTTGATGCGCGTGGTGTAGAGGATCGGCCGATCACTTGGACGTACACCGAGACTTGCTCTCGCAGATCCAAACCCTATGTAAGTCTCTTAAACGAATTGGATTTGAATGATATAGTATTGTAGAATGATTATATTTATTTAGATTGTTCGTTTGCATGGTTAGATAAATTTATTGATGTGATTGTAAATTTATTGACATGTTAGGTTAGATTTAATGATATGGTTATCGAACATGTTTTAAAACGTTAATAATATGTTAAATTGAATTATGAAATCCCGCCACATATTGATGTGTTTCGTAATTAAATTAGGTTAATTGTTAATTAAATTCCAACAGCTGATCCCTTCACGAATCATTTAACGAGTAAAGTCTTTGAGGGACATCTAGAAGGATCGGGATTGAAGGATCATTCGAATCTCCTTTGAGTCAAGTGGGAGTTTGTTGGGATTGGTGCCCACAAAGGAGATATTAGACATTGAGATACTTTATATTTGATTTTCTTGAAAAATTAATAAAATTATATTCATTTTTTATAATTGTGTCTGTGTTTATGTATGAATGCTACACTCTGAAAATATCATCAACGAAAAGGATGATAAGTACAGACTTGACAAGATAGTGCATTGTGACTAGTTTAAACATTTGTTCACAATCTTAAGATCGATAGAGCAATTGAATCTAAGTAATGATTGTTTGAATGAATCATGATATCTTATCTTGTGATATAGAGAGTTGTGACCCAATGTTTCATTCTTGATATCTTATAGAAGATATTGAACAAAACCAGTGATACTCAGAAGCTCGAGATAAAGCTGTTTAATCACTCGAAACTTCAAGATCACATATGAGAGGTACTTTGGTATTTACCTAAATCCTGAAGTGAATACATAATTGATATTACACCTTATGACATTTGATTTGTCAATGGGAAATGACTAAGTTATAGTTGCATCTGACCCGACGGTGGGTGTCATAACGTTGTCATATTGGGTTATGTGATTTACAGATATGGAATTCATGTTGAAACAATGCAGATGCATTAGTATCACATTATGCTTTGTTATAAGAGTGTGAATCAATAAACCTGGCCGGGTATTCATCCAATAAGGACATTCGTTGATTAAAACTTGTATGTAAAGACATCTCACTCTATGTTTTTCTCATACACAAATAACAAAGGAGTTAGTGAAATAATAACTCAAGGGGTAAAACGGTAATTTTACATTCCTCTGAGTTAATGATACACATGACGAGTAATATCGTAAAGTACTCTGTGGATCGTGTGAAGAATTGTTTTGTAACATCAAACGTAAAATATACGCACATGAACTTAGAGAGTCTTTGAATTAGTCCTTTAGTTGAATCGACTAATATTAAGAATTAAAAGACGGAAAAGGTTTGTGAACTTTTGAGACTGGTCTTTATTCTAAAGTTTCGTTCATGTGGGCCATAAGGTCTCAATGATAGACACTTAGAAGAGATTAAATGAACAAGAATAAATGATTTGCTCATTGAATATAATTGTGATTTATATCGAGAAAGTTATTTTCTAAGTATCTTGATAAAAAATTAGTTATTTATTGTTACATTTATTTGATGAGACATATTGTATAATTATATAGATAATAATACATTTGAGTGATTCAAATAAATAAAAGAAGAAAATAAATATTTTCTCATTTCGTACTTATTTGTGAAGTATGAAATTATTTAATGAAATGTCATTAATAAATGAGAGTTTTAAATTAATTGAATTTATAAATAAATCAAAAGAATTTGGGAATAAAATAAATCAATTTGGCTGAGTATTAGGATGAGTGTTTGCCGAATTCCTTAAGTGACTAGATCATGGGCTTGCCCAACTTAAGCCCGTTTGACATGCTTATATAAGGGCTTGAGAAAATCCTAATCATAGCTTAACCCTAATAGTGATTTTCGGCCAAACCCTCTCTCCCCCTCTTGTGTGTCTCGGCCAAAATCTCTCAGAGAAAACAAATAGAGAAAATTGTTTTCTTCTTTCGTTGAGTGGACCCCTTATTCCCGTGTATTCATAGAAGAGCCCACCCTCTCAATCTCACTATAATTCTAAGTGTATTATCTTTGATTCCGTTTATATGATGTCTGGGTGAATTGTTTTTCATTCGGGCCGACAAATTCCTTGAAGAAATTGATTTAGAATCAAATTCGAAGCCTCGGAAGTCCCTGCCGGTTTCTGTCCTGCGCACCAGCCCCTTTCTGGCGAGACAGGTCCATTCCGGCGAGCTTGCCCTATCTGGTGAACACCTGTGCTCACATGCCTCCAATCCGGTGAGCCATCCTCATGTCCTACGAGTCCTCCTAGGCGCAGATCTCCCTTGTCCGGCGAAGGTGTCCAAGTGCAAGGTCAATCCGGAAAGCCTCATTGTTCCGGTCCTGCGAAGGCTACCAGGTGCACAGGTCCTCCGGTTCGGCGAACCTTCCATCCGACGAGCCTCCCTATCCGGCGAAAGCATTGTCCGGCGAGCCTGCTTTCCCTGTCCGGCCGGTTTGCTACGTAGCCCATCTGACGAGCCTTTTTCACCCGATTGAAGCAACGTCCAAATTGTTTACAATCTCAATTGTAAGTATTTTCAACGAATTGGATCTGCAAATATAAATTGTCTATAGGTTGCTAGATTGTTTGTTTAATTTGTTGATCACATATTTGTAATAAAAAGTTTATTGACATGTTAATAATTTTTGATACCTAGGTTAGTTAAATTTATCAAAAATAGTTTTAAGATGCTAGATCTAATTATATAATTCCTCCATATACTAGATTTGTTATATAATTAATTGTTTAATCGTTAAATAAATTCTAACAAAGAAGTGGTCGGCTAGAAGAGAGAGAGCAATACCCAAAATCTTCTTTTCACATCTCTATGTGAGTCTCTATTTATAGGAGAATGAAATACAAGAAAGGGTAATTACCCTTTCCTATTGTGTATTCATGACACAATATTTGATTTCCTCCTCCTTTTCTCTTCCAAATAGTCGGCCCCCTATGCCATAAGTGAGGAAAATTTGTTTCCTCACTTAGCACATTTGTTTCATTCTCAAAGAAATTCATTTCCTATTTTCTTTTGGGCAATTACCAATATGCAATATTGCACCAAATAAAAGAAGATATTTCTATCCCCCCTTGATGTAAAGTGGCCGGCCATATGGGTGTCTACACACACATATTTACTTCCTAATTTGTTCATAACAAACGACGGAAAAGCCCTTGCATTATTGCCCATAAAATAACATGTCACAAAATTTAATTCACTAAGCATGAAAACCAATTTTCACCTGTGTGACTTTAAATTAATTTTTGAGAAAATTCAAAATCTTATTTTGATATTTTACATCAATTATCCTTAAGGACAAAAATACCCTTTAGACCATTTTCGGAAAATACGTCTAGATCAACAATTGAACTTATTTTGACTTGGCTTCTAGTTTAACAAACTCTACTCTAATGACTTGCGATAGTGACCTCATGGACCCAAATGAACAAAGTTTTAACTAGGACTCTTGGACTCAAAGTTCAAAACCTTTTCCAAGTCTAGTTTAATGTCAACTGACTCCACTAAAAAGTTGACACTGAAAATCTCTCGGTTCAAATGAATATATTTTCTACTAAAAAATCTAATTATTTGTGATGAGCGGATCCACTGGATATTATCGAATGATAACCCTTCATGAATATCATCAACTAGATAGGATTTATAAAATTACCATTTTACCCTTCTAGTTGTTATTTCCTCAACTCATTTGTAACTTGTGAATAAGTTAGAAAAAATGTATTGATAATGAGCTAACAAGTCACATTGTTTCATCCAAATAAAGTCGCTACTTAATTTTGGATACCGCGCGGTTCATTTATTCACAATCCAAGTAATAAAGCATGAAGTGATATACATTGCATTTCAACAATCTTGTACATGAATTCCATATCTATGAGAACTTCACAATGTATACTCATGTCAACTTCACAACCCAATACATCACCAATAGAGCACATCTAGTTCACAAACTTAGATCTAGAGTGTAGCTTTTTCAAATGAATATATTGAAGTCATGGAATGACATGTCTCATTTCAGGATTAAGGTAAGCACGATGCAATCCATACATAGTGACCTTGAGACATAAGAGGTTAAATGGTTTGTTTTTACATTGTCTCTAAATGTGCACTGGTCAATTCAGTATCTTCAGGAGATACACTGGAAGAACTATAGTCCGTTGATCTTTAGATTGTGAATATTTCGTTTTAACCAAACCATGAAGAATTTGTTCACACAAATCTACATTTGTCTCTTCATACATTGTTAAGTTTGATTAACGACTATAAGACTTTTGAATATTATAAATTTTCAAACAAACGAAAAAGAAATGAATGAACGTTTCAATTTTTATTAATTTAATAAGCAAATTAAAATAAAGACTTATGAGAGATTTATATTACATCGATGTGTAAATAAATAATCTTCTTGTGAGCTTCTCTTCCAACACCAAAGACCTCCGTGGCTGCCCAATCGAGCAATCACATCGCTCGAGTGACGAGCTCGCGATATGAATTTCGTCAACTCCCTCATAGAGTACAAAGGCAACATCCCGTGGTCAGAAGTTGTAACGACGACTCACTCGCTCCTCGCGACAACGAGTACGGTCTTAGAGGAGAAACAAACAGATGCTTGGCAGAATTGCTAGTGCAGACAGAGGTTAATAAGAGCTTGATCGTGAATCTTCTCGTAGGGTTAACAAGAGCTTGATCGTGAATCTTCTCGGATACGAGGATGAAGAAAACTCAACTCGAGATCGAGATTACTTCGAAGATGACGTGGTTCCAGGAATTGATACGAGTCAATCCTATACTTAGTCACCCTTAGCATGTGGAAGCGATGCCCCGCCGGTTCCACCAGCGAGTCGTGCCCAGGTTGGCTTAGCGCAGCGTGAAGGCTCGAGCAACACTCGAGGAAGGGTAACCGCTGGATCTTGTGACGGTAGATCCCCATGACTCGAGCAAGGGCAACACTCTAATAATAGTATAGATAGCCATGTGGCTCGGTGAGGACCCGAGGAAATGACCTCCCTACAGCTAGACCCACTAGAACCGTCGAGGAGGTTCTTAGGACCCGCCTTAACTCTCGTCGGGATCACCACAATGGAGACCTAAGGTAGAGACTGAATGCCCGACAGGAGGGCATGGACTAAGGGTCCAACGAAAGACGTATACCCATTCCGCTGAACAAAACTGTAGGCGCAGCCAAGGGGTTGTACATGATCACAATGATTAAGGGACTCCAGAATCAGATCATCAAGCTCCACGATGCGGGCTCAGGATGTTCCATGCCACATACGACATGTAGGTTCATTCTCACCTTTCGTGACAGTGCTTGCACAACCCCCCGGGGTAGGGTTCAAACTTCCCACCATATCTCCGTACGACGGACGCTCCGACCCTAATTTTCACATCCAACACTATGAAACTTGAATGCTGATTTAAAGGCAATCAAATGTGACGCTCTGTCAAACATTTAGCCTGACTCACATAGGGTCGGTCTTCGAGTGGTTTAGGAGTCTAAAGCCTGAAAGTATACATTTGTTCGGGGCCCTCCGAGAGGCTATCCTCACTCGCTTTGCTACGTTAGTAGCGCAGTAAAAGTCCAAATCCTACCTTTAAACAATTAAACAAAAAAGCGGCGAGATCTTACACCAATACCTGGCTCGGTTTACGGAGGAGTACCACAAAGTCGAAGATTTCGAAGATAGAGACGCCATCGCTGCCCATCACCGAGAGATCTAAACTAGTTACTTCTTGAAATCAATATGTTGGAAAAGCTCTGAAGGACACGGGCGAGCTCATGGCAAGAAGTCAGGATCCATATGGGGATAGAAGACTATCTCAATGGGAAGAAAAGGTGAAGGGAGAAACAGTCGTCAGTGTAGCGGCAATCGCCCTGATCCCCCGAGAAAAAAAGGGAGAAATAATTATGTCACCAATAATAAACCTCCGTCGAGATCGAATTGACCTATGGTAGACGAATTTTGGGGAGAAGCTTCATCCTGCTTAGCACGTCCCAAAATCGAATTTTGGCTCTTCATCAAGACGAACTCGGATCAGCGACTTTGGTAAGAAAAGATTTTGCGACGTGGTACAAGAGTAAATATTGCGAGTATCATTGGGATCATAGACATATGACCACCATTTGTTTTCTACAAAAATTAATATATTTGTTCCTGATTAGATTTGATAGATTTAATTGTATAAATTATATTACATTGAAAATAGATGATATTGAATTTTTTATATTATTGACATTTTAATAAACTTAAATGGTAGTATTGATGAATTTTAGGTTATCATTATACACGAATTTCGTATATGTTTTAACTTGAAAAATTGATCTGATAATAGAAATAGTGTCATTTTAAAAGATTTAGAGACAGATATTTGTGAGGTTTGCTCCACTGTCTTAGGCAAGTTTTCCAAACAATGGGCCGGCCCATGAAGACCACTCCAAAACCTCAATCGAATTTTAGGGTTTAGGAACTCTCTCCAAATCGGCCAATCCCCAAATTCTTGGGAGGGGTTCTTCGTAAGGATCGTCAAAGATGAGAAGGCTCAAGTTCCACGAGAAGAAGCTGTTGAAGAAAGTCGACTTCTTGGAATGGAAAAGGGAAGGAGGTCACAGAGAAGCCCTGGTTATGCAGAGATATCTTGTCACCGGTCGTGACGATTACAAAAAGTATGCAGTGCACATATACGTATATATGTGTGTTTATATCACTTTCTGTTTCTGTTTTGCTGATGAATGTTTTAAAATTGAAACAGATATTCGAGCATATGTCGAATGGTTCAAAAGGTAGTGAATATGTTGATGAAGATGGATGGGAAAGACCCTTATCGAATTCAGATGACTGAACAGATCTTGGACAAGCTGTGAGTATTTTCTTATTGTTTGGAGATAGGGTCTCAGAATTTGATCTGGTCTTGCCCAGGAAAAATACTCGATCTTTCAATATTTATTATTTGTTTGGTATTGTATTGGGGCATTAAGAGCGATACTTAAGTGTTTCCGTGATTTTAATAATTTGTAGAAAACTATTTAGGAAGAGGTCGAAATGCACAGCTCGATGAAACATTCAAAAATGTAAATTAGATGTTTAGTCAGCATGAAGTTCAAAAAATATCCACAATCATGTGATTGAAGTGACGAGATTTTATGGAAACTACAAAATAAGTTAAGAGTAAGTCTTTATCGTGTTCATAACAATAAATCGTACTGACTACTGTATTCACATTTTTTTACTTTCTTATTTTCAAAATATATTATTTAAGCTGTATATAGAAATGCATAATCCATATGAGAATGATTACAAGTACATGTATCTTATTGTTCAAATTGCTGGTGAATAATTAGATTTGGAATGCCGTTTGACAGGTTCAACATTGGTGTAATCTCCTCTAATAAGAGAAGCTTGGCCTTGTGCGAGCGCTTGTCGGTCTCTTCTTTCTGCAGGTAATCGTTCAAAGAGAGACATTGTGGTAACAGTAATCACATATGAATCATGAAATCTTGTCTTTTCGTTTTCACAGACGTAGGCTTTCGAGTGTTCTGGTGAAGTTGAAATTCGCAGTGCACTTGAAAGAGGCCGTGACATACATAGAGCAGGGACACATTCGAGTGGGTCCCGACACAATCACTGATCCGGCGTTTCTTGTCACCAGAAATTTGGAAGACTTCATCACGTGGGTCGATACTTCCAAGATCAAGAGAAAGATGCTTGAATACAATGACAAGGTTGACGACTATGACGCCATGAACTAGGGGGAGAGAGACAGAGAGAGAGAGAGAGGTTTGTAGCATATCAAATAGATGACGCAAACATGTATTGGGTCTTGAGAATTCGCACTTAGGTCACGCATACATGTTTCAAAAGGCTTTGTATAAGAAGTGGAGAAACTGTTGGCCTTTCAAGGCATATCATGGTGTACTAATTTGTTATTCATTCACTAGGACTTGTATTTATTGTGAATTTGTTTCTGGTTGTGTTGACGGACACTTCTAAAAAAGTCAAGTTCAAGATGTGCAACCAACTGATGCTAAACTGTTTTGTGAACCAAAATGTTCAAAATATCATTGTTAATAGATAAACAAATAATTATCTAATTAGCAACCATAATTTGCGGAATAGCACTCCTTTCAGAAGTTTTTCGTAATCAGTAAATTTCTTCACATGGCATCCTTTGGCGAGTTTCTTATTTACAAATTTGCCTTTTAATTTTAGGTTTAAATAGAAAAGATGGAAAATTATTGTAAGCACGTATTTTAATTTTAAATATTAGCTCTTTTTTTTTTTTAATTTCAAATTCTTGTTAATGCTGAAATGTGTTATTAACAGAGAAATTTTATTTCGCAGACAAAAACTTTCAACGTATCGAGATTAATTCATATTTTTAAAAATAGAATTTGCTGTATGTAGTACTTATGAAGACCTCTATTCCGAAAATGTAATTATGTTTTCAAAAAAATAAAATTAAGAGTATGCATTTGAATGTGAGTAGTGCAAAGTCCATAATATCACATTTCACTTAACATGTATTTTTTTTAATTTTTATCTCCGATTGTAGATTTTCGGCCGCCACCTGATTGCCCCCGCCGCCACTTCATTGCTCCGGCCGCCACCTCATTGCCCCGACATCGGTATGTTTTTTTAGTTTGGTTAAATTTAAGTTTGTTAATCATTTTTTAGTTTTGTTAATATGTTTTTATATAGCGTTAACTGTTAGTTTTGTTTTAATCCGAGTTTAAATATTTATTTAGATTTTCGCGTGTTGGTCGGAACCTCGTAGTGATCGCCGTCTCGTTCGCCCTTGCTCGTTGCCTCTCACATTGCCTCACAAGGTTCCTTTTTATGTTAATAAAATAATTAGAAATTTAGTTGAATATATTAATTTGAATATGCTGAATATAACTTAATTTGAATATATTAAATACAACTTAATCATAAGTTGAATATGTTAATTTGAATATGTTGAATATGAGTCAATTTGAATATGTTGAATATAAGTTAATTATAAGTTAAATATGTTAAATATGAATATGTTAAGTTGAATATGTTGAATATACATTAATTTGAATTTGTTGAATACGTTCTTAAGTATGTTTAGTTGATTTAGTAAGTCAATATGTTATTAATTTGAATGTAATTATTAATTTGAAAAGGTTATATATGTAGTTTGCTTTATGTAAATTTTTAATTTATTGATCAATATGATAGTTCTGGTTGATATATATATGTTTTGTACAAATTTCAGGTTTTTGGTTTGTCTATATTTTAGGAGTAACTCTGTCCAAATTTATATAAATTTTTAAGTAACCAATCGATCAAACAAATCATTAATTAGTTATATCTAAATTCCACAACTTTCCGATATCACATCATGAACAATCAACTCCTATATACTATGTATATTTTCCAACAGTTTTCAGTCTCACAACTTTCCTAATTTCAACATTCAGTGTCATGTCAAATTCAAGTCGAGATTGGATAACTGAAAATAATCCATGTAGTCTTGAATGAACTTATTCGAGTTGCACGATTCCAAATAAACAACGAGCATAAAATTAAATGTCCTTGTCGTCGTTGCAATAATGCGCAACTCAACAAATCCCAGTGGTTCGAGCTCATCTCATGTTCAAAGGATTTATTCTGTATTACACTCGGTAGTATCATCATGGCGAGTCACGTGAAGATGTCATTCTCGAGCTAGATGATTTAAACGACCAAGACGATGTTGGTGGAGTCCATGACGCACTCGAAGATATCAGGAATGATATTGATCATGACGATTTTAATGATCCAACTGCAGAAGATGTGGCTGAAGAAGAGCAGACCGCAGATCTATTTGCCGAGTTGAATGCAGAGTTGGACGATAAAAAATTTTCCTGCTCGTGGCGGGCATCACTTCTTTGGACGATAAACGATTTCCTGGTAGTGGCAGTTTGTTTAGGTGGAGTTGTCAAGGGTACCTTGTGTGCCCGACGTGCACCATAGATACTCCATCATTGTCCGTTAGAAACATAGTCGTGTATTACGATCATCGACGATACTTGCCCGATTCTCACCAAATGAGAACATGCAGTGGTCACTACACAACACGCATCGAGAAACAAAAGCCTCCAAAGAAGCTGATTGAATGTCAGATTATCGACCAGCTGAACAGTCTTCCTGAATTGATTCCGGGCAAGCACTCTACGACTTCGGAACGAAAGCGAGACGAGAGAGAACTGAATTGGACCAAGAAAAGTATCTTTTACGAGTTACCATATTGGTCTGATTTGACGTTGAGGCACAAATTTGATGTGATGCATATAGAAAAAAAATTTGTGCGGGAACTTCCTCAGAACGTTACGTAGCATTGACGGGAAATATAAAGACACCAAAAAGGCGTGGAATGACTTTAAAGACTTGAAAATTATAAGTCTAGTTTACACTTGGAGAAGCGTGGAAACATGTGGTTCAAATCACAAGCTTCTTATGTTCTCACACCCACGCAACGGAAAATGTTTGCCAAGTTTCTCAAGTCCATTAAATTTCCCGACGATCTCGCAGGAAATTTGAAAAAAAAAAATGTCGCTCTCGATGGAAAAGTAACCGGGTTGAAGGCGCATGACTTGCACATGATAATGCAGACGCTGTTAGAAGTGGGTATCGGTCCTCATGTTTTGAAACAAATTCAAGAGACGATTGCAGAACTTGGGAACTTTTTTAAGCTCATTTGTTCCAGGACGTTACGAGTGTAGGATCTTGAGAAAGCCCACGACTCCATCATTGAGATATCGTGTAAGATGGAAATCATTTTTCACTTTGCTTTCTTTATGATCATGGTTCATGCTATCATTCATCTACCTGAGAAGCTCTCAAAGGTGGTCAAGTGCATATGAGATGGATGTATCCATTTGAAAGATATCTCGGGATACTTAAGCATTTTGTTCGAAACAAAGTGAGACCAGAAGGATCTATAGCTGAGGCGTTCATTGTGGAAGAAAGTTTGGCATTTGTTGCACGGTACTTAGAAGATGCCTCGACCGATGTCGTTCAGCCTCACAAGTTCTCTATTTTCCAATCCAAGAAGTGTGTGCCTAATGGGAAGATGACTTCAACCCGGTTGGACGACAAGTCAAGAGAGATGGCAGACTGGTAGATCTTGACAAATTGTACCGAAATTGATCCGTATATATGATGTGAGTATTCTTTTTAATCATTTCCATACAATTAAGTTCATAAATTTATTTTATATTTGTCTAACTTCCCGATTCAATAATGTATATACAGTGAGCATTGGAATCTCATGGAATATGAACGTCATCATGATGTTGACGAAGCGCATCAGAAAGAATTCAGAGTCTGGTTCACTAAAAATGTTTACGATCAGAAAGCCGGTGGAGTCGATGTGTCTGACGAGTTGTACACATTTTCGGTCAAACCCTTTCAAAATGTTCACATTTATCCGAGTTGTGTGGTGAATGGCGTGAAATTTTTTACTTCTCGTCGCGATGAGATGCGTACTACTCAAAATAGCGGCGTTAGCGTACCAGTGGAAGGCTACACCTTCTACAGAAGGATGGATGATGTTGTCGTGCTAAACTATCGACATGATTTCCGAGTCGTACTATTCCAATGTCGTTGGTTTGGTGACAAGCAGTGCACATAGACGCTATCACAAGGATGACGTATGTGGAACGATGTGCTTACGTGGCGAAAGAATGGTTCACAGACGAACCATTTATACTCGCTACTCAAACCAAACAAGTATTTTACTTGCCCGATCCTCGAAATCCTAGAAAATGAGAATGAAATGTCGTCAAAGATTGTAATCGCTGATTCGTGTTGGATTTGCCTGACATTGAAGTTTCATCATTAACTTTAGTTCCATTGTCCGTACAACATCATGACTTCGATCAGTTGTCTCATCTTCACAAGAATTGTGAACCAACTCTGGTGGAGGATGCTACCGAAGATGACCTTATCGATGACTTCATAGACAACGATGATCATGAAGACGACGTTGATCGTTTTCTCAAAGATACGGTTAACGATGATCTCAAAATATATCAAACTGTCTTCATAACTTATGATGATGAAGACTAATTTTTTGTAAACTAAATTTAATGTATTATTAAAACTAAATTTAATGTATTTCATAAACTAAAATTTTAAATTAACTCTTATGTTTCAGACGCCTTTGTCCGGACGAGGTCTTACCAGGGGTCAAACTTCGCAAAAGGCTAGACGAGGAAATAAAGTGGTCATTGTCTTCGACCCCGTTCGTCTCCAATTTTATCCTCCTTTGAGTAGGGATGAAGGAGAGAGTGTCAAAAATGCGGTTTTGCCAACAGCCTTGGAGATTTGGTGCGAGATCACATCCCTCCGAAGATGCTCAACTAGAATAGTGTCTCGCCGCAACAACAAGCGGCGGTTTTGTCTAAATGTCGTTCTAAATGTTACCCGCCATATTTCCCACGCTTTTTTTTTCACTATTTTTGGACCCTTAGAGGCGACTTTATAGGCGACTAGTCGCTTCTAAGTTCGACGTCTAAAAGACATTTAAAAGTGACAAAGTCGCTTCTAAACCTTTAGAAGCGAATCATTAGAGGTCAATTAGAATCGATTTTTTGGCCTTTAGAAGCGACTTTGTTCGCTTGTAAGGCACTTTTTTGTGATATCACTTCCAGAGACTACATCGTCTTTGTAAGTCAGAGGCGCCACAAAAACGCCTAACGGGGCCGCAGCGCAACAAGCGAGGCCGCAACCCTTTAACCCGTCGTTGCGACGTCTCTGACTTATAGAGACGATGTAGTCTCTGTAAGCGAGTGGCGCCGCGGCGATATACCTTTGGGGCCGCGGCGCCGTGCTCCCACAACGAATATAGATCCGTCGTGGGACTCGGGGCCGCGGCGCCACGTAAAATCAACACTAAAACTTATCTAAAACTTTATTTTACTCGAATTCGAATTAATATAACGTTAAAAATAAAATTCTATCAAACAAAAGTAGGATTTATATCAGTTCGAAGTAAATGAGAAACATGATCATTGCATAAATCATCCATCTCTTTATCGATCAGTGGTAATCCGGATATGAATGGAGAAATACTAGACAAATATTCGTCTTGTTCTTCTTGAATATTTCTCTCTTTCATATGAACTACTAATGATCACTCCGACTGCATCACTTCTAAGCGAGTTGGATCAATGACCTTTGAACATATCGAATTGTAGAATACACATATTTTGGATATTGCGAACCTCACATCGTTTGACAAAATGCCCCGCAAAGCAAGCGGTAACATTTGTTGTATCAACACATGACGCTCGTTTGAAGATACGAACCTTTTATAGTTTGAAGAATGACCATCGGGGACTTTAATAGATTCAAACCACTCACACAATTTTTCTTCTCCTCCCGAGATGGAGTGTACTTTGCCCGTGGTATTTTTGTTTTTTTTTCCACTGTTCTCGTCGGCATGCAAAATGCTTCTTATATTCATTTCATTGAGATACATTCGAGATTTTATAATTATAAAATTAATAAAATTAAATATTGATTCTTTATAATTATGTTTGTGTTTATGTATGAATGTTACGCTATGAAAATGTCATCAACGAAAGGGGTGCGAAGTACAGACTTGAGAACATTCCCCTTGTGACTAGTTTAAACATTTGTTCGCAATCTTAAGATCGACTGAGCAATCTAATCTAAGTAATGATTGTTTGAATGAATCATGATATCTTATATTGTGATATAGAGAGTTGTGACTCTATGTTTCATTCTTGATATCTTATAGAAGATATTGAACATGACCAGCGATGCTTTGAGGCTTTAGATAAAACCGTTTAAAGACTCGAAACTTCAAGATCACATACGAGGGGTATTTCGGTAATTACCTAAATCCTGAAGTTAATGCATGATCGATGTGACACCTTGTGACCTTTGATTTGTCAATGGGCAATGAATAAGTTATAGTTGCATCTGACCCGACGGTTGGTGTCATAACATTGTCATGTTAGGTTATGTTATTCACAGATACAGAATTCATGTTGAAACAATGCAAATGCATTAGTGTCACACTATGCTTTGTTATGAGAGTGTGAATGAATAAACCTTACCATGTATTCATCAAATAAGAACATTCTTTGATAACTTGTGACATGTAAAGAAATCCCACTCTCTGTTTTTCTCATTCACATATAGCAAAGGAGCTAGTGAAATAATAACTCAGGGGTAAAACGATAATTTTACAGTCCTCTGAGTTACTGATACACATGAAGGGTAATATCGTAAATTAATCCGTAGATCGTTTGAAGATTTGTTTTGTCACATCAAACGGAAAATAAACGTATATGAACTTAGAGAGTTTCAATATTAGGACTTTAGTGGAATCGACTAATATTAAGAATTGAAAGACTGAAAAGGTTTATGAACTTTTGAGTCCGATCTTTATTCTAAAGCTTTGTTTATGTACGCCCATAAGGTCTCAGTGATAGATTCTCGGATGAGATTTATTGAAATATAACAATTGATTTTCTCATTAAATCTAAATTGTGATTTACATATAGAAAGTTATTTTCTGAGTAGTTAAATAAATAATTTGTTATTTATTGTTACATTTATTTAATAATCATATTATGTTATTATGTCGATAATAATATAATTTGATGATTCAAATAAATAAAGAATAAAAATAAATATTTTCTCGTTTCGTACTACTTTGAGAAGTATGAAAATAATTAATGATTTGTCATTAAATAAATGAAATGTTCTAAATTAATAAAAATGTTAATTTAGAAATAAATCAATTACGGATTATGTTTAATTATGGCTGGCCATGTTTAATTAAATAATAGCTGGTTATTAAATTGAAAACTCGTTAAAAGGTTGAATCAGGTTTAAGTTGATAGTAGGGGTTGACATAGCTTAAGCCCATTGGCTCTCTAATATAAATTTGGCTGAATTAAAGAAAACCTCCGCCCTCTATCTCCATACCCACACCCTCTCTTGACTCAACCTTCTCTCTCTTCACTCCGCCCTCTCTCTCACTTCGTCTCACTCTTCACCGAAAAGTTCTTCTCCTCCCCTCCACGGCTTCTCATCACATTGGTTAGTTTTTTTATTACTATTTTTGGGTTAAAATTGATATTTTGTATTTGGAATGGATAATTTAAATTAGGTCCTTAAAATACGAGTTCTTGATAACTAGTTTAGGTTCATATTTAGATATTGAAATTGTATTTTGAATTGTGTTTATAGATACAATATCGACTACAACAACTACTACTACTACTTCTAGCGACAATAGTAAAAAAAAACCTAGACGAGGATTAGCATTAAATCGCGATGATAAAGGAAAGAGAAGAAACACCCTTATGAGTCGTGTTCATAAAATTAGAACTCTCGGTAGAAAAATCACAATAGAATTATTTTCCAAGGTCGTCTCTTTTTAGGTAATCCTTATTCATGCTTATTTATTTATTTCAAAAATTTGATTTGTTTTTGGTATTAAATCGGCGATTTTTATAGGACATGACGATATACATAATAATCAGAAAGTCGATCTAATATTGTTGAAAAATTAACTAGTGTTCGGGCTAGTTGGTCATTGCATCCAACCACGCGGGTTACACTGTGTTCGAATGAAAGCATCGAGGGTTTACTTATATATTGAGCGGTTGTTAAAAAAGATCCCAATGCTTTTCATTATAAGATGTTTTCAAATTTCAAACTCAAACACAAAGACGCTCTAAGTGACGGACAATAAACTTATATCCGGTCAATGACCGCTCCAAGACAAAGCGGTAACACAGAATGCGAGTACTTTTTTTATGTTATATGCGCGATATAGTTATATGAGGTATAAGTATATTAGAAAACAAAAATACGTTTAAATATGTAGAAATAGAGAGAGTAAGAGAAGAGTGGATTAAATATGTACAAATATTTATTGAATGTGATGATTAGTTACATTTTGTGATTTTGAAAATATATATTTTGGGTGATTTTGAATGTATATGATCTTGGATGAATTTTGAATGTATATGATCTTGGATGATTTATGAGGGTTTATTCCATTAATTTTGAGGGGAAGCATTCTCTGGACAACGATGCTGCAACGACGTCTTCTCGGATCCGCGGCGCCATGTCCCACAACGGATCCAAACACCCGTTGTGGGAGTCGGCGTCGCGGCCCCACAGTACGTCGCCGCGGAGCCATGGAACAATTGTGGGAAACGTGGCCGCGGTCCCTGTAACAAGGACGCGGACCTATGAAATTAAATCAGCTCCGCAGCCATGTTATGTCGACGGCGGGTCGCCGACTCTCACAACGGATATATAGATCCGTTGTGGGACGTGAGACCGCGGCGCCGTTATAACGTGGATGCGCCGACGAATGATTGGTTGTTGAATATTCCATAGCGAATAGACACCCGGTGTGAGAAGTATGAACATTCCAAACCGGATGTCTAAGGGTTGTGAAAAATTTCACAAACTTGGATCTCACAACCCTTATTAAAGGTTGTGGAAGAATTCAACAACTCTTATTAAGGGTTGTGGGATCCAGTTTTTGTAGTATTGTTAGTTACATACAATATTTTGATTAGTTACACTTTGATCCAATTAGTGACATAGTTGTGTGTATTCCATATTATAACTAGCATATTAATGTGGTCTTCTACTACCTCCAGAAGTTGTAACCAACAACCGGGAGTATGTACACGACAGCGAACTCTCATTTCTGCCAGTTGGTAGAAAGGACCCACACGGAATGGACCAAGAACAAGACAAACTACAACCGGTCCAAGCGTAGTTTGTTGGTCTAAGCGATCTTGGCGGAGAGACCCATGAATCAAGCCGAAATGCCATGCGTCAAAGCGGGATACATATTGGTACCTGACCATGTGAATAACAACTACTTGTGCAAAAAAAAAGAGTCAATATTTTATTTGAAACACCAGACGCTATGCACGCCTTTGCACATTTTGGGAGCAAGTTTAATAGAGTGAGGAGGCCGGGAAAAACTTTCATTCATCAAAATCTTTTATAAAAGTATTTGTCACCGGGATCAGAACTTCCCCCAACGAACAAAATAAAAAAGCAATGGACTTATATGCTCAATTACACAGGATCATGGGCAACCTTATTCACACTCATTTTAGCCTCCACATAAGCTTCTAATTGTCTCCTTCAAACACACAGTTACTCTGGTTCATCATTTTTGCAACCAGGACCACTTTTCATCCCTCGTTGCAATGTCAACTGAAGCTTCAGAGGCTCCAAAGGTTGGCCCACGTTGATCTCCAAAGGGTGAGTTTTCTACAATTGTAAAAGCAAGGGCCAGAGTTGGTTAAGAATCTAGTCTAGAATGTCAATCCCACGACCAAAACATCGCCGAAGGCGATGTTAGAATTTGTGCCCACAAAGGAGATATTAGATTGTTTTTACTGAAATTTAAATAAAATTAAATATTCATTCTTATTTAAGATTGTGTTTATGCATGTATGTCTACGCACTGAAATTGTCATCGACGAAACAAGTGCTAGGTAGACACTTGATAAGATACCTTCTAATAACTATTTTAAATAATAGTTCGCAATCTAAACATCGATTGGGCAATCTTTGCTTAGTATTGATTGTTCAAATGTACTTTATTCTTAATATCTTGATGAATATTTTGAACACGGCCCTGTGAAAATTTGAAGTTCGAGATAAAACCGTTTAATCACTCGAAATTTCAAAATCCCATACGAGGGGTATTTTGGTCATTATCTAAATCCTGAAGTGAATAGATATCTTCTTGTAACACTATATTACATTTGATTTGTCAATGGGCAATGACTGAATGAAGTGTCATTGACCCAACGGTTGGTGTCATAATACTGTTTCGTTGAATAATGTGATTCACATATATGGAATTTGTGTTGAAACAATGCTAAAGCATTAGTATTAAACCATGCTTTGCTATGAGATTGTGAGCGAATAATTCGGGCATGGTATTAAACAAATTAAACATTCCTTGAATCAATCATGTGACATGTTCAGACATCTCACTTTATGTTTTTCTCATTAACAAATAACAAAGAAGATGGTGAAATTATAACTCAGGAGTAAAACGATAATTTTACATTCCTCTTAGTTAATGATACACACAAAGTGTAATATCCTAAAATACACCGTGGACCGTGTGTCGAATAGTTGTATCACATCAACCGGAAATATAAGCGCATATTACCTTAGAGAGTAAATATTAGTCCTTTACTGGAATAGACTAATATTAAGATTATAAAGTCGAAAAAAGTTTGTTAACCTTTAAATCCGAAGTTTATTCTAAAGTTTCGTTTATGTGGGACCATGAGATCTCAATGATAGACTCTAAGACCAAATTTAGTGTCCTTGAACAATTGATTTTCTCATTGAATGTAAATTGTTATTTACACCAAGAAAAGTATATTATAAGTAATTAAATAATTTATTTGTTATTTATCATTACATTTATTTAATGAATCATATTGTATAATTACATTGATAGTAATACAATTCTTTTATTCAAATAAATAAAAGATGAAAATATTTTCATCGTTTCATACTTGTTTGCATAGTATGAAAAGAATTAATGACATGTTAAGATCTTCTCAAATAATTAAATATGATTTTAGAAAGCAAATAAACTTATAAGGGAAATACAATATACTCGGCCATAATATTTATTATGGGCTGGAATTTTTTTTTTTTTTTTAAACTCATTTTAAAGAGTTAATGGACTTAACATGACTAATGAGTTTTGACCTAACTTAATTACATTGTTCCCTAATAAAAAAGAAGCCTTTTCTCCTAACCCTAACCCTAATTACTCATTCGGCCAACACTCCCCACCCCTTTTGTGTTTTGGCCGATTAGAGACAGAGAGAAAAAGAGAGAATTTTTTCTCCAAAGAGGTTCTTCTATTTTCTTGAATATTCTCATTCTTCCGTTGTTCACATAAAGAGCCCACCATTTTGATCTCCTATAATTCCCTGAGTCTTATCGTGGAATCTATGGTGATAGTTTGTGTGAACTTTTGGATCATAGGGGCCGGCCAATTCTCTTCAAGAAGCAAAGGCGCATGTGAAGCTTGCTCAGCCAACCTTGGGCGCATCCGATCCACGAGAGGTAGGCACGCAGGAGGCGCATCCGATTGGAGAGAGGAAGGCGTACAGCAGGCCCATCTAACTTTGGAGGAATAGGCGCACAGTAGACCCATCTGACCGGCGAGAGTTCGGCGTGCGGCAGGCTTCCATTCTGGTGAAGAGTTGGCGCTTGCAGGCCATTCTGGCTAGAAGATAGGCACGCGTGCAGGCTCTCCGATGAGGCGAGGCGCAAGCAAGGCATGTCTAATCCGGCAAGGCAAATGCGCGTGGGAAGGAAATTTCGGTGAGGGCTAGGCACGTGATTCAAACGCGAGAGAGGGTCAACCTGACGAGGCTAAGCGTGCGATCCGATGAGGCTAGGCGCGGGATTCCAACGAGTGCTAGCCACGCATGAGGTTGTTAGTAACCTCTATGTAAGTTTTCTAAACGAATTGGATCTGCAATTATAAATGTTATAGGCTTTGCTAGTGTGTTCAATTTTTTGTGTTAACATGTTTAGAATAATTATTGACATGTTAGTTGATTTTTAATGCCATGGTTAAATGAACATGTTTCAAATGAGTTTTCACATATTAGGTCTTATTATGTATTTCCGCCATATTCAGATATGTTACATACTATATTAGGTTAATCGTTAACCAATTTCCAAGAAATGGTATTAGAGCTAATAATGGCATTAAAAATAAGATTTTTTGACTAGTTTAAATTTTGTGACTAGTAAGGTGTTGACGTTGTTTATATGATCAATTTTTTGACATCCAATGACGCGCCAAGAATGTCTACGACCGGGCTTGCAAGCAAATATTATAAACAGTTTTTTTTTTGTGATGCATTGTAATTTTTAGAAATGGGTCATTAGATGAGATAAATTTATTTTTGTTTAATTTATTTAATCTCATCGCTTTTCACATCACATGTCATACAAGATAGAACACCAACGCCTCATTAAAATGAATCATGCATCATATAGTTTAAAGTTAATAAAAGTAGTTATAAAATGTAAATTGAAGAAAACAAAAATGTGATTTTTGCAAAAACTAAGTGAGAGAGTTGTTTGTCGTTGAAGCAACCCAAGGTCCCCAACATAAGTTTCATTAACGTTGTGTGTGATGAAATAAGAGTCATCCTCTTTGCCTCCCTTCAATGGGAGTACTTCGGAATCACTTCATTAATTAAACTATTATTGAGCTAAACTTTAAAGAGGAACGATGAAGCGGGGTGTCCCCAACGAGAACCGTTACAAAAGTGACTTGGATAAAGACCCATATGTCGGTTGTACACTTAGAATTATGTTTTAAAGTAACCCTCCCTAGAGGCTATGCGTTAAAAATAAATGACCAAAGTTTATGGTTATTAGTGAGAACTAGAAGTTTTTACTTCTTGGATGATTCAAACTAAATAGTGATGTGTCACGACTATAAAGCGACTAATTACGGTTTCCCCTAGGAAAAGTTAAATATAATTTGTGTTCATAATACCATAAATTATTTATCGCTTTTGTTGTCGCTATATTTCTGGCGCCAACCTTAATATATATTTCTCTCGTCGACCGGGGGACCGAACACGCTCCTGGGTCCCCCCGAGAGAACCCCGACGCACCTTGATGCATCTCGGGCCCTAACCGACCGACAAAACCCCCTAGGGGTCTTTCAGTCGTCCACTGGCTCCCTGGGGGTCACCCAGCCGGCCACTGTCCACTTGCTGGTCTCCCAGTCATCCACCGGCTCACTAGGGTCTCCTAGCCGGCCACTGTCCCTCCGGAGGTCTCGCAATCGTCCAATGGCTCCCTAGGGGTCTCCCAGCCGGAGACTGTCCCACTGGGGGTCTCCCAGTCGTCCACTGGCTCCTTGGAGGTTTGTCAGCCGACCACTGTCCCCCTGGGGTCTCCCAGTCGTCAACTGGCTCCCTAAGGGTCTCTCAGCCGGCCGTTGACAAGTTTTTGTGTGCCTAAAGCCACCTTGGCCGGCCTTATAACCTACTCGAAAGCTATAAATAGCCTATTGCACCCTCCACGAAAGATAACATGCACTTTTCACACGAAAGGTAACATGCACTTTGCACCCTAAGGGTCTCTCTCTCTCTCTCTCTCTCTCTCTCTCTCTTCTCTCTCTCTCTCTCTCTCTCTCTATCTATCTATCTCCTTCTCTCTCTCTCTCTCTCACTTTACTTCACTCCCCACGCGAGGCATAATAAGGAACGACTTCAGACCGGAATAGTTCCCTAAGATCCGAGATCCGAGTGCCGAAACGAAGCTGACCCAAGTGTCTCTGTTTCGCCGATCTTGTCGATCCCTCCTCGTCATCCTATAACTCCACCCACATTATACCAATGTTGAGCATCGAAGAGGGAAACATAGTACCCCCCCCCCCCCCCCCTCTGTTTTCCCTTATTAGTTCGTATCTGTTTACTCTTTTCAAATAACAGAAAGACTCGAATACCACATGACCGCTAAAAGACGATTTGGGACACCGGATCCAACACACTAAGGCGAAAGCGAGGTTCACTCGCCCCATGTGGGGATCTGACCGCTTAGGTCTCTAAACGTTATCCAAATTCCAGCGACAACATTTTAACGCTAGAAGAAGGGGGTGTTTCTACATTGAAACCTCTTTCACCACATCATTCCTTTTCATCTCTTTTATCTTCCGCGAACGAGAATGAGTAACGTTCCGGCAGCCTCCACGGTTGCTTGATCGAGTAATCCGATCACTCGAGTTACGAACTCACCATACGATTTTTGGAAACTCCCCCACAAGAGAACCAGGCAACAGCCAGTGGTAAGGAGTTCTGAAAATATTTCCTCCACCCCTCGTGACAACGATAGTGGCCTAAGGGGGGAAACCAACCGTCGCTTGGCGAAATTCTGGCACATCCAGGTTTGAGCAAGAGTTTGCTCGTAAACCTCCTCCGATACCAAGAAGGAGGTAGTTTGACCCGGAATGAGAACTACGTTGGAGACGACTTCCTCCCAGAAACGGACACGAGCCAAACCTTCACCCGCTCGCCTAAGATACGTGCTAGCGACGCCACGTTCTTCCTGCCGGTCGACAAACACAAGCCGACTCGCACCGCGAGGGCTCAAGCAACCCCCAGGCGAGGGCATCTTGCGAAGCTACCATAGCACTAGATCCAGGTGCATGCGCTGAGCGTCGTCCTGAGGAGGCGACGACGGCGCGGGTAGTCACAGAGCTTGCCGTGAAGGTCGCCCACCCATGAGTAGACCCGCGCGCACTGTTGGAAAGGACCTCAGATCCCGTCTTAACTCACGACGGGATCCTCGAGAAGAGGATCTGAGGCAAAAATTAGATGTCGGACATGCAACGGCTAGGGCCACCATTCTTGGGAATCCTCCTCCCAATGTCATGGACCAATGGTCCAACGAAAAACAAGTCCCGACGCTTTTAGGACCAGTTGCAGGAGCTGCTAATGGGCTCAAAATGA
Organism: Urtica urens; assembly: GCA_958296335.1. Taxonomy (NCBI): domain Eukaryota; kingdom Viridiplantae; phylum Streptophyta; class Magnoliopsida; order Rosales; family Urticaceae; genus Urtica; species Urtica urens. The sequence continues at coordinate 4,201,153 of OY282525.1, forward strand.
TCACGATGATTAAGGGACTCTAGAATCAGATCATCTAGCTTTGCGAGGCAGGCTTGGGAAGCTCCAGACAATACAATGGTCTGGAGGGCTTATACTCGCCTTTCACGCGGTGGTCCTCGCACAACCGCTCGGGCGGGGATTCAAGCTCTCCCAGAAGCGTTCCTGGCCCGATTCGCCCCACTATGGAATCCCAGAGTCAATTGTAAAGTATGCCGTGGAGCGTGTGAAAAATTGTTTTGTCACATCAAACATGAAATATACGCATATGAACAGAGAGAGTGTCAGTATTGGTCCTTTAGTGGAATCGACGAATATTAAGAATTAAAAGACGGAAAAGGTTTGTGAACTTTTGTGTTTGATCTTTATTATAAAGCTTCGTTCGTGTGGGTCCATGAGGTCTCAATGATCGACACTTGGAAGAGATTAAATGAACTAGAATTGTGATTTATATCGAGAAAATTATTTTCTTTATAGCTTAATAAATAATTAGTTATTTATTTTTTTATTGAATCATAGAGTATTATTATGTTGATAATAATACACTTGAGTAATTGAATTTAATAAAAGAAGAAAATAAATAATTTCTCATTTTGTACTTATTTGATAACTATGAAATTATTCTAATGAAATGTCATTTAATAAAATGAGAGTTCTAAATTAATTTTAGAAATAAATCAAAAGTATTTGGGAATTAAATAAATGAATTTGGACGAGTAGGAGGAGAGATTTTGGCCGAATTATTTAAGTGATAAGGGTCATGGGTTCGACCCAGCTCAAGCCCATTTTTAAAGCTGTTTATAAAAGGCTTGAAAACCCTAATCACACTTAACCATAACCTAATTCATTCAGCCAAAACAGTGTGTGTCTCTCTCCCCCTTGATCACTCGGCCGAATTCCCAAAAAGAAAAGAGAAGAAAAATTGTTTTCCTTGATCTCTTGATTTATTCCCAAAAGTTCCCGAGAGACCACCCTCTAGATCTCAACATATTTCTTGTGTTATATTGTTGATTATAAACTTGTGGTGTTTGTTGATTTTGTTCTGAAATTTTTGTTTAATTTTTTTTAAAAAAAAGGATTTAAACCGGCCAAAATCCCAGCCAGCATGTCCATTCTGGCGACCTCCGGTCCAGCGTCCAGTCCGGCGAAGAATCCCAGCCAGACTCCCTGTCCGACCAAAATCCCAGTCAGGCGACCAGGAGTCCATTCCGGCCAGATTCCCAGTCCGTCGACCAGGTCCTGTCCGGCGAGATCTTTCCAGTCCGGCGAGTCACTCCCAGTCCGGTGACCAGGTCCACTCCGATCAGTTCCAGTCCGGCGGTCCCAGGTTCAAAGGCTCCAATCCGGCGACACATCATGTCCGGTAAACATGTGTCCATGCGTCATGTCTCATGTCCGGCGAGGCTTCCCAGTCCGGCGAAGATCCTATCCGGCGACGCAGACTTCCCAGTCCGGCAAGTGCACGTCCAGCCCTGTCCGGCGTGCCTGTTTTCTCCTTTGGAATTGGTGTGGCATTCCGACGATAGCGAGAAACGTCGGGATTATTTATAATCTCAATTGTAAGTCTTCCTCAGCGATTGTACTGCTAAATATTATATAAATTGTTTATATAGGTTGTTAGTATGTTTAAATGTTGAGTGACGTGTTTTAATAAATTAGTTTATTAAACATAGAATTAAATTTTAATGCATTAGGTTGCTAAACATATTAAAATTGTTTTAATATGTATAGATTCAATTATATATTTTCACCACATAGGATGTGTTATGTAATTATATTATTTAATTTGTTAAATAGATTCCAACATATACCGACTCGGATTCTCAAGCGGACAAGGATTCCAAGAAATCCACTTCAGGTTCTATGTTCACCCTGAATGGTGGATCTGTTGTCTGGAGGAGTATAAAGCATTCTTGTGTTTCTGACTCACAAAGGAAGCCGAGTATGTGGCTGCTTACGAAGCTGCAAAGGATGATGTTCGGCTGAGGAAATTATGATGTACCTGGAAATATTTCCAATTGCCAACATACCCATTACACTTTATTGTGATAATAGTGGGGCTATTGCTAATTGTAAGGAACCAAGAAGCCACAAGCGCTCAAAACACATAGAACAGAAATATCACCTGGTGAGACCTATCGTTCACAGAGGAGACGATGAAGTAATTTGAATTAACTTAATGGAAGAAATCAAAGAGTTGAAACAGTGTGTTGAATTATGTAATTCACAGATATGGAATGTGTGTTGAAACAGTGCTAAAGCATTAGTATCACACCATGCTTTGTTATGAGAGCGTGAGCAAATAACCAGGCCTAATAGTCAACGAATAAAACATTTCTTGAATAAAACATGTGACATGTTGAGACATCTCACTTTAGGTTTTTCTGGTTCACAAATAACAAAGGAGTTGGTGAAATAATAGTTCAAGGGTAAAACGGTAATTTTACATTCCTCTTAGTTAATGGTACACACAAAGAGTGATATCGTAAAATTCACCATGGATCGTGTGTAGATAGTTGTATCACATCAAATGAAAATATATACGCATATGAACTTAGAGAATTTCAATATTAGTCCTTTAGTGGAATCGACTAATATTAAGAATTAAAAGTCAGAAATTTTTTGTGAACTTTTGAGTCTGAACTTTATTCTAAAGCTTCGTCATGAGGGCTCAATGGTAGACTCTCGGACGAGATTTAGTGAACATGAACAATTGATTTTCTCATTGAATGTAAATTGTTATTTACACTAACAAAATTATTTTCTAAGTAATTAAATAAATAGTTGATTATTAATTATTACATTTATTTAATGAATCATATTGTATAATTATATTGATAATAATACAAGTATGTGATTCAAATAAATAAAACATGAAAATAAATATTTTCTCGTTTCGTAGTTGTTTGTATAGTATGAAAAGAATAATGACATGTCATTAAATTAATGAGGTGTTCTAAATTATTAAATATTATGTTAGAAATAAATCAAATAAATTTAGAAGGGAATAAAAATAATATACTCGGCAATGTATTGATTATGGGCTGGAAAATTGTTTCTTAAAACTCATTTAAATGAGTTAATGGACTTAAGTTGACTAATGGGCTTTGACCTAACTTAAATCCATTGTTCCCTGATATAAAATAAATATTTTCTCCTAACCCTAACCCTAATCACTCACTCGGCCAACACTCCCCTCCCCTTGTGTTTTTCGGGCGATTAGAAACAGAGAAAAAAAGAGAGAATTTGTTCTCCGGAGACCTTCTTTTATTTCCTTTAGTTTATCCTTCTCCGATTGTTCACATAAAGAGCCCACCCTTTTGATCTCCTATAAATACCTGAGAATTGTTGTGGTAGTTTGTGTGAACTTTTTTGGATCACAGGGGCCGGCCAATTTTCTTCAAGAAGCAAAGGCGCGCGTGAAACTTGCTCGACCTACCTTGGGCGCATCCGATCGGCGAGACGTAGGCACGCAGAAGGCGCATTCGACTGGCGAGAGGCAGGCGCACAACAAGCACATCCAACCGACGAGTAATAGGCACACAGGAGGCCATATGACCGGTGAGAGTTGGGTGTGCGACAGGCTTCCATTCTGGCGAAGAGTTGGCGCGCGTGCATGCCATTCCGGCTAGAAGAAAGGCATGGGTGTAGGCTCTCCGGTGAGGTGAGGCGCAAGCAGGCAGGTCCATTCCTACGAGGCAAAAGCACGCGGGTATGACATTTCGACGAGGGCTAGGCGCGGGATTCTGACGCGAGAGAGGCTCAACCCGACGAGACTAAGCGTGCGATCCGACGAGGCTAGGCACGGGATTCCGACGAGAGTTAGCCACGCGTGACGTTGTTTACAACCTCTAAGTAAGTTCTCTAAACAAATTGGATCTGCAATGATAATTGTTATAGGTTGGTAGTGTGTTCAATTTTTTGTTTTAACATGTTTAGAATAATTATTGACATGTTAGTTGATTTTTAACACCATGGTTAATCGTTATTAGGCTAATCGTTATCCAATTTCCAACAGGTGAGGCTCTTAATGAAATGAGAGTTGTTTGCACTGAAGGTTACGTAACTCTATATGAAATGAGAGTTGTGTGCAACAAATTGGATGAGGCATTCAATGAGGTCAATGAGCTAAAACAACAGGTCGAAAAATGTAATTAAACCTATGAAATTATGTTGGACATAGTTAATGTCTACTTGGAAGGAGATAAAATTAGAGAAACTCAAGGTGATGATTTACATGTTTATAGAATCCTAATATTCAATTTTTAACATGCAGAGATGCAACAAAATCTGAGAATGTGAAAGCGCGAGAAAAACCCATCACATAGGCCAACAAAACACCTATCGATGGGAACAACAAATGATTCCTGAAATATCAGCTACAATTCAAATCATCCCAACCAAAGTCGATCGAAAAGGAAAAGGAAAAGTTATTGGTCCTACAAGAGTCGTAAAACCAACAAAAACATCTCCAAGAACCAAGTCACAGATCAATGAACTTGTAGATCAATCAGTAAGTAAATTGAAACTTCGTTTATATAAATATGATTACATATGTAAATTAACATGTTGTTTTGAAACATAAGTAAAAGGCCCAAAAAGACAACTCCAAACGGAAAATGAAAAACATATTGAAGAGGATCAACTCATATTAACCCAAATAAATTATTATGGAAAATAATTAACTACAATTTACTAATTGCGTAAATTGTTCTTACGGTTTGAACGATTTCACGAACTACTTTTTAATAAATTAATAAATCATATTTTAGAACCATAACATTTCATGAGTCATTGGTAAATATACTTTGATTCTCTATTAACCAATAATGTGCAACCACTAACAGGGTTAAAGCCAAATAATTTTAAAGTTCCAAAAAATTAAATAGGTTGGCACAAAGACTAATTCTTTCATCTCACCGCACCCCGAAGATGGTCTCCCTCCACAAGATAATTTCTTGGAACAAAAAAGACAGGAAATATGACATTGGTAAGTAAAGCTTCAAAACTAATCTCATAGTAAATTTTCCTTAAAATTGATGAACCTTATACATTTATTAACATGAGAGATTGCTACAAGATGATTGGATATTTGATGTAAATGACATTATAGACATGGAAATTAACGAAAAACAAATGCAAAAGCCAAGCATTGCAGGTACTCCGCAAGAAGGCAAGTACAAACATCTTCGGAAAAGAACTAGTGTAGTAGCAGAATTGCCACAAAAATAGAAGTTCAAAATGTCAATAAAGTAAGATACAAATTTTGTTAAATTGTGTTGTTTAAAACTGTGTAAATGGATGAGTTCTAACGTAATGATTAATTACAGATACAAAAAATTGTGGTAGAAGTACCAACCACCACCATGGAAACCTAAAAAAAAATTGCAATCATTACGCATCCAAAGGTAATAAAATGGATTTGATTAACTAAATGGTGTATATAATTTGTTAATAATCCTTCGTTGATGCATGAAAATTGTTAGAATTGTGCTCAAAGGTAGAAATAACTCAGCAAGAACAAGTAGGGATAATTAAGAGGGTCAAACGGACTTGTCGAAAATCTGTATACCACTAACTGCCGTACACTGCAGAAAAAAAATCAAAAGAAGCGAAAGCACAAAGTGCTACGGAAGCGGAAACACAATCCATTATTGAGGAGGCAAAGACCACTACAAACAAAGATGACGATTCAAATAGTCAGCCATCATTTTGTTTAGGACTAGATTTCTGAACTATTAGAGAGTATGAGGCCGTTAGACTTATGATAATTAACAATACATGTTATGAGAACTATGTAAAAATCATGATTTTTTTGTGGATGACTGTATTTTGAGACATGTTAACTATTCAGTTTCAGTACAAACAATATGTATTTTGGATTTAATGTCATCTTATATTGTGATATATGAGCAACTTCATGTTAGTACATGTCCATTGGTATTAGAACTTACAATGTTAACAATTAACTCCAACAATAACGTGGTAAATGAACCTGACACAATAATATAATTTCATATGTAATGGACATGTTACCAATTAACATATAAATCTGTGTAAGTGTTTTAGACATTTACGTAAAAATGTAAAATTATCAAAATCACCCCTTAATATATCACCAACATAAAGAAAAACAACACAATAAAATCAAACGGAATTATCTTATGGAAACACAACACGTCCCAAAAAAACAAAGGTTCTGAAAAGCATTAAATAATAAATAAATAAAAAACAACCACAGATTTTAGGACAATAATCAATTAACATAGTAAATGATTATCAAATGAACGTAAAATCCACATTGGCAAATAGTAACAAAATTTATACTTAATGCAACGCATCACTTCTTGCGCATCCTTCAAAATCTAAAAACGAATTCCAGTTAACTCACACTATTTTCGGAATGAGCTTCTTATTCTTGACAATCCATATTTGAATAAGGTCCTAATAACTCAATCCAAGACATGCAACCGGCCAACCTCTTGCTTCATGCAATACAACTTTCAAGCATTCTAAAATGTTGGTAGTCATGATATTAAACCTCTTCCCCGGGGAAATTACTACACTCCCATACTTCAGGATTGACTTTTAACAAATACTTCTTTATTTTACGATCACCATTAGACAAAATATTTAGCCAGAAATCAAATTCCTTAAGTGTGTAAGCTTTTGGACACTTATTAAAAAGAAGCAGAATAGGACTATTTCCAAACTGAGTTTTGAAATTACCCCACAAAATGTTGCATGCAAGAGGCCCATGTTACTTCCGTAAACACAATGTTAATTGATTTGTGTCTATCAGATACACTCACTATATCTTGTCAAACACCATAAACAATTCAAAATTGCATCATAAACCACGACCAAAAATTATAATTTTCATAATACACAATGCTAAATGCCAAAGGAAATAAGTGATTATACACATCTTGAGTTGTTGCTAAAAAAGCAACGTCCCATGCGACTTCCTCTTCAATAAAGTATCATCCACGTAAATCACAGGCTGACAGAATTAATCTATACACAAAAGTACCAAATGCGAGGAAAAAATACTTGAATGACCCATCATCTTCAACGACTATTTTAGTATATGAACCTATATCCATTTGCACATTTAATCATTCACTGTAAATTGAATGGTAATTTACAAGATAATCAAATACTTTACCCGGATTTTTTTGACAAATCATATGACCAATTATAGAAAAATGACTTTAAGACGAATCAAAATCACCATGCAGGTCAGTCAACGCAGTTTTCTGACCCTTCCCCCCACGATAACACTTCAACATTCGAAGATGCATAAGCTCAACTACACCACCGGACTTAATCTCGTTTGCTAATGAACCTCTAAGACCGTATTTTACAAATTTACTAATAAGTTTTGAAGATGCATACTTATTCTTATGAATAACAACTCTACAAAAAGATTTATGTCCGTTGGAATAAGTCCTTATCACCCAAATTCCAATTTAGAGTTCGCATTAGCATATAACTTCGATAAACAATGTAAATCCTTACAACGAATCCGGTATCTTTTTCATTAGATTTCACAGTGATAAATTCGAAACGGTTTCGAACGGCTAACATACTAAAAGCAGTTTGAAGAACGGATTTCGTAGTAAAAACGTTATTTACATTTATCTCGATGTTCATTGAGTTTTTTTCAAATCAGAGTCATTGAATAATACTATGTCGGAATCTTTAGGCTCTTCAATATCAATACTATCATCTTCACGAGATTGAAATTATTGAGTTTCAAACAATTCAACTGCAAAAAAAACATAGTTGTGTAAACTAATTCAAAAAAACATGATGGAAGTTATGAACAAAATATGGATAATAAACTAACGTGATTCTCGTAATGATGAAGACTGGCCAACAAGTAAATCCATACTCCTTGTAATTAAAATATCAATTCCCGACTAGACAAAATTGGATTAACTTAATGGCGAAAATCAAAGAGTTGTAAAACTGTAATCCTTGTAAATGAAATAACAATTTCCAACTAGAAAGAATTGGATGAACTTGGCTAGAATAAAAAACAAAATCGGGATTGTATAAACAATTCTATAAAGAAGAGGATTGAATTTTGAACTTTTAACAAAATATTACGGGTAAATCATTTCCAGATATAGAAACGAAATGATGATGCTCAAGAAAGATATTATTTTCGAAAATAAAAAAGGAAATAAACATAATTACTTACTTGATATAAATGTGTTAATTTGTCAACCCATTAATGTAGGAACTAAATACCAAATAATCTTAAACCGTACAATTTTGAAATTTCAGAGAAATATTTAAAATTTTCAAACAAATTTAAAATTTTCAAACAAATTTAAAATTTAAATTTTCACACTAATTAAAAATTCAAATAATTCGGCCGAAAAATTACAAGGGCTTTAACGTAAAATAACATCATAAGTTATTATGCCATGTAAGCCGTAGGACCATTTATATAATTTTTATAAAACGTTAGACTTTTCCAAATTCAATTTGTAAATTGGGGTCCTTTCGTCAAATTTTTGTAATAAATTTGGTTATCGTAATCTTATATTAATAGCATGAATTCATAAAATGGGTATTTGCTAAATTAATAAATTATTTATGATACCATTATTATTGGTGGATAAAGTAATCAATCAATTATTTGTTTATTTATTAACAAATTAAATAAATAAAAACACTGAATTTTAATCAAAAGAGCCTTAGCACGTAGTCGGCCGGTTTTCTCTTCTTACCTTGAGTAGAAGTTGCCAATTTTTCTAGTAGATAAAAATTTATTATTTTTCCTATTGGTACTATACCAGTATTTTTTTTTCTTTCGTTATATAATATAAAAGAGAGTATATTTGAAAAATGAATAAAAGTATTTTCAATATTATGATAATATGTTTGATGAGAATATAATATTATCTATTCTTTCGTGTTCTTATAATATATTTGAAAATGAAATATACTCATTTTTCTCGTGAATTATATATTCTTTATTTGAACTGAAAATTAATATTTCCTACTCGTAACAATTTGGTCACAAAGAATGTTCATTCTTATCCCATAACATTATTTTATTTTTCTTAACAAACCAATCCCTCCCCCCTAACATTCCCGACCGGGAAGAAGAGCAGGGGATGAGAAGGGTGCATTTCCATTAGCATTTACTACATCAAAAGTACAACTTATACAAACACAAGACGACACTTCGTCTAACGTACATAAACCAGAAGAATGAACATCAAAAAGTGCCCATTTGCACAGATTATGGGCAACTGTGTTTGAGTGCCGACTAGTCCAAACGAAAGGTCAAATCAGAGAAGAACCAACGCAGCGGACAAAGCTGTTCATACAGCGGAGTGAGGCTCCAAAACGGACAGGGCCGATGATTCTGCAAACCTACCACATGTCACCTTCAATTATCAGAGATGATAGACTCCTTGAGAGAGCCAACAGAAGACCCATAAAGATGGCCTGTAACTCAGCATCCGTCGCAGATTCCGTCGACACAATGTTACGCCACATCGATAGTGGAAACCTTGAGAAATTTCTAGCCACTATTCCAACCGATGCCTGTAATCGGTTGAAAGCAGCATCTACGTTAACTTAAATATTATCTCCCGCATGTCAATTCCATATGGGCTTAAGAAGAGTCTTCACTGATGACAGATTGGGTGACTGGCTGCAGTGCAGTAATTGCTCATGTGCCGAATTTGAAATTTTCGGCAGGGTAATATGAAAATCTGGAAGAGCCCCGTCGAAAATTGCTAAGTTTCTACAGTTCCAAATTTCTTCGCATATTTTTCAGGTTTTGATCGTGAATTCGTCCTGGTGGTTGCAACTTCGGTTATGTGTACAGTTCATTAGAGAATTTGAGATAATAATTGCAAACCTGTCGAATCTGCTAGAAGATTCTAGCGCATCTCGTTCGCGAGAAGGAACAATAATCGAGAACCCCAGTCGCATAATCGAGAACCCCAGTCGCAGTTGAAAAAGAGATGGGCCGAAGGGTCTGACTCGAACCCACAGATCTCACAAACGTCGTCAACCATTCCCCGACGTACGAGAGATTTAAGCGTGAAACATTTCTTGGCCATTTTTCGCAAAAAGATATGTCGCATAACATTATTATTTTGGGCCAACTTAAACATAAATTATTGGGCTTTTGACAATTTTAGTAATTTCCAACCCCTCTATTCCAAAAATGTAATAATGTTTCTAAAAGGACAAAACTAAGAGTAGTCAAATGAGAGGGTTTTTTCAAAAGAAAGAGAGAAGTACAAATACCAAAGTACCCTTACACTTTATGTTTATTTACTAAATTATATAAGAGAAATTTCACTAATTGGGCTTAAAATGCTATGAAATATCAAAATTGGACTTGCTATGTAACTCTCTATCTAATATTAGACTTTAAGGTATTAATGGTACAAAAATACCCTTCTCAGCTCTTCTCTCTTACCTCTCTCCCCGATGGAATCCGATACATCTCCTCTCTTCCCTGATCTCTTCTTCTTCTCATCTCTTCCCTGATTTCTTCTTCTCCTCTCTTCCCCGATTTCTTCTCATAGCTGTCTTCTCCGATTTCCGCCCTCCACTCGCCTCCGACCTTCGCCAGACGATAGCTCCGCCTCAGGCTCGCCTCCGATACACTTCACCGACGACCTTGGCGACATTGGCCTCCGACGCCTCTTCGATTCCGATGAAGAAAGGAACGAATTAGGGTTTAAATTTGTAAAAAGCTTGGTTTTGTTAGATTTAGGGTGAAATTGTTGTGGTAGATAGGTTTGATTTAGGGAATGATTGCCAGTTTTCGAATGAAATCGGATTTAGATTTTTTTTTTGCAGATTCCGCTGATTTCCGATGAAATCGGATGAAATCAGATGAAATGCATACATTCTTGAACTGTTGTTTTTTGAAAAATCCGATAAAATGCGATGGTATCCGATGCTTTCCGTTACGTTTTACAAAATTTAATTTTTTAAAAAATCCGATAGTATAGGATGGAATCAGATGAAATCCGATGGGTTTTTAATTTTTGAAGAACTGATACTTTCCGATGGTTTTCGATGATATCCGATAGTTATAAAAAATTTGGTTTTAAAAGATTCCGATGATCTGTGATAAAATCCGATGAAATCGGATGGTATTTATTTTAAAAAAAATAATAATGATTTCCGATGGTTTCCGATGATATCCGATAGTTTTAAAAAAGTTGGTTTTTAAAAAATTCCGATGATCTGTGATAAAATCCGATGATATCAGATGGTATTAATTTTTTGAAAAAATGATGATTTCCGATGGTATATGATGATATCCGATAGCTTCAAAAATGTTGGCTCTTTAAAATTCCGATGATATATGATGGAATCGGATGAAATCCGACGGTTTTTTAAAATTCAAAAATTCCGATAGATTCCGATAGTATTCGATGATATCCGATGGCTGTGATGATTTTTTGAAAAATGTTGTTTTTTTGAACAAAATTTGATGAAATTTGATAAGTTTTTTTTAAAATTTATACATAGTTTATGTTTTGTTTAGAATCCGATGATAATATGTATCGATGTTATGTTTATGTTTTTTATATGTATTTTGAATAAAGTTGTAAAATTTCAGGAAAAGATAGTGTATATATACGACAAAATATTTCCGGGGCGGATCTCATACGGGGGATCTGGCGTGTTATCAAAGGTGAAGAAGAAGTTTACCGAACTCGGGTTGATTGACCGAGTTTGAGAGACTCCGTTCGCGCAATTTTTTCAAGTAGATCAACTTAACTTCTCTCCGGTAATCATTCATGGACTTCTTCAACGGAAAGTTCATCCAACCGAGAGAAACGAGATTCAGTTCGGTCTCGGAAACGTTAGAGTCAGGTACGACTACGTCTATATAACAATCACGAGTATATAATGATTCTATTTGACTATATCGCATGTTTATTACTTAGGTTTGGTCGATCCGAGTACGCACTTATTACAGGTTTATCTTGGGGTGACGGTCCTACTGCGGCTGAAGAAGACGCACATTCAGGAGGTGTTTTGTTACGCGAGCAATTAAACAATCAGAAAAATGTGACTGTCACTTGTTTGATGACGGCGTTGGAGAAGTGCTCTAATACGGACGATGTTTTCAAGATAGGATTGTGCGCATTCGTCTACGGATACCTCCTGGGAGTCGACTTGAGCCGAAATTTAGACAAGAAGTACATCTTATTCGTAGACGATCTCCCGTTCTTCTTCAGCCTACCGTGGGGCCAAATTAGTTGGACAGCGACTTTTGCATCTCTCTCGGTGAACTTAGAGCGTTTATACGAGAGTTATCAGAAGAAGTTGGCTGATCCAAAGGTGAAACAAAAGGAAGCAAAGTACAGTCTCACTGGAAATTTGCATGCAGTGCAATATTGGGCGTACGAAGACATTCCGGAGTTGAGTTTGTTGGTCGCTAAGCATGTCGGCAATGCTATTCCGAGGATGCTCTCATGGAATAGCGGTGCCGTTGTGACTACCAAAGACATCGAGAAAGTATTATGCAAGAAAACGGTAACTTCAAAATCTTTTAACTAATCGTATTTGTCTTTATATGATTATGATTAAAGTATTTGTTTTGAACTAATCGTAAACATTGCAGTTGGGTGTTTTAGAATTGCTGAGACCTCGGGCCGGTGAAGAGGAGTTTCACAAGAAGCTAGAGGATCAACTTCGTACAATATTCTACGCGCCTGAGCATGAGGACGTTGGGGAGCCGCAAACCATCGAGGACGAGATTGATCTTATCGCTTCAACATCTCGTGTTCGCGACCAGTGGAAAATGCATGAGAACTTGTGGAGCGACGAAGAGGTCTTCGACGAGGAGGAGTTCATTGAGAACACTCAACCATTGGTATGTTGATTTAACGAATTGTTTAAGAACTTTCTAAGTGCAAATTCATGAAAACACTTTAACATTATAATTTAGGTTGCTCCCCTTCCCGATCTTCGCGCTCCTACTCCAGTTCCCACCTCTGCTGCCATTGTAGCTTCCTCAGCCACCTCCTCTAATGGTACTGCTCCCACTCCTACGTTTGTTATGACTGCAGAGATGTGGAGTAGGCATGAGGATGCGTTACGGGAGTTCAGGGAGGAGCAACATAAGGTCGCAAATGATCAGCGACACGCAAATGGGATAATACTGCATTGTTTGGCTGACTTTGGTCGTCGGCGAAACCGAATTCGACGAGATCAGGTAACGTTTGTAAATTTTACGTTATTATCTATGTAAATGTTTTTTGAAATAACAAATGTGGTTTCTTTTCACAGCTTGATATGTGGAAGAGATTGAACATGATATTCGAGGATGTTTGCAAATTACCTCCGGGCGACATTCCTACAACGCAAGCTGGACAGAAACGAGATCCTCCGCGTCCGCCTCCGCCTCCACCTTCGGCTCCGCATGATCCTCCTCAGTCTCCCCATGCGCCTTCTTCTCCGAATCCTGCTCAGGCTCCGGATGCACCTCCACCTAGGGCGTTGTATTTTGTATGTTTTATGAATATTTTTGTTTGTGTATGTTTCATATTTTGTAGACATTTTGTAAAAAAAAGTTGTACGTTTTGATATATGTTTTATGTACACGAGGTACTTCATGAACTAAACTTTTTAGGTACTTTTCCTTCCGGTTTTACTGACCCAACACGAGTTAAGTACTCGAGATCGACTTTTTCTCCTTTATCTCGAGATCCATTAAGGTGTCCGAACGTTGATAAACTCATCAGTGTACGCAACTGGACTACCTCCGGCATTTACAATGGTAAGAAGTTAGAGAGAAAACATTTGACGACCGTCGACGCCGATCCCAAGTTCTTCCGGGTTATGTTAGAGAAAGGTCAATGGCTAACGGCCACGGTACGTCCCGCATGATATAGTTCAATTTTTATAGTAATAACACAATCAATTTAGTGAATTTGTTACCATTTGTGTAGCATATTGACGTGATCATACGTATGTTATGGAGACGTCAACGTAACTTAAAAGCATACGGAAAACATGTTCGTGTGATGGATACAATTTGGGTTCAGAACGTATACGGACGATACATGAAAGAATTGGCGGATCAGAAAGCCGTTGATTCGGGGGCGGTTGTCTCTCACGTCGAGTGGGGTGAACGATCGATTTTTTTGCCAATGACTGGAGACGGTTTGGCATTGATATCATCGTGGATGGGTGCCAGAGAGATATTGTTCGTTGTCAACTACAAGAACGAACATTGGTTCACTTTGCGAGCCGACTTACGAGATTGGCACATCCATGTTTTCGATTGTCAGAGGAACATTTCCAACAACTCAGTTGAGTTCAAGAATATAATGGAGGTGAGCTACATTGAAATTATATTACTTACGGTACATGTGAAATTTTTTATGTGACGTTCTTACTTGTTAAGATTTGGATTCGAGCACTTCCGCTTGTTATGGCTCGTTCAAACTTATTCGACGATCATCCAAAAGCTTATCAAGAGGTGAATGTGAAACATCTAAAGCTCCCTGTTTTTACTTGGTCAGTGGACAAAACCGTCCCACAGTGTGATGACAGGTAATTATAATATTTAACTATTTTATTTATTTTCCTAACTTTGACACACTAACTTCAATCTTTTCCTAATTTTCAGTGGCGATTGCGGGATGTTCGCTATCAAGTACATTGAACACATTCTTGTCGGTTGGAATTTCAAGGTTTTGACAATTGGGAACATGCATATTTTTAGGCAAAAATGGGCGACGGATTTATTTTTTCAGGACGTCAATGTTTGAGCATGATATCTTGTTATTTTATATGTTTATTTTTTCAGGACGTTAACCTTGAATCTCGTTTATGTTTATGAAATATGAAATGAGAATCTCTTTGAATCTCGTTTATTTTTGTGTTTTCTAAAATTTCGTACTAGAAAACATAATAATACATGTTGTTGAAAGCATAAAATCTCTTACAAATAAAACAACTCTAAAACAACATGTTCTTGAAAACATAAAAATTCATAAAAATAATACTACATATTCTTGAAAAATCTCGTACAAATCACCAAGTACAAAGAATGTCTCAACTCATTTAATCCCTCCACGTGCACGTCGCCCTGTTATGACCACGACCGCCACATTTTCCACATTTTCGGTGAACAACAACCTTTTCACCTTGAGATGGGTACCGGTTTACTCTTCGCCTACCTTGCTTACTTTTCTTCGGGCGACCTGCTTGTTTCTTTTCGACCGGTACACCGACTCTTATATTTTTTATCTCTTCCGGTACGTTCCATTGTTCCTCGCAGCCGACGGGATAAATGGCTTCTTTATACATCTCGATCCATGTCTCCTTCATGTAGAAGTCACTGCATAACGAATAAACATCAACACCGCGATACTGAGCAGCTGCAATTGCATGCTCACACGGGATGGCTAGTTGTTGTGGTAGTCCGCATGTGCATGTCTTCTCAATCAAGTTCACATCAAACTCAGCCCTTGAGTCTTTGACGTGACACTCGTACATACCTATTCGAAATAGTCAATATTTGAATTATTTTGCGCATAATATACAACATAATTTCATGCTTTGTACGTACCTAGACCATACACATTTACGTATTGCGCTTTCTCGTTCAGTTGAGAAAATAACGTACCACCTCTTCGTAGACGATGATTTCACCCTCAATTCAAAATTGTTTTTCAGTGGGTACAAGTGTACATCCCGCTTCAACGTTTGCTTGTTCTCAAACGCCTTCCCGAGATATATTTCTTCGGAGCTACCTATTACATCATATGTACTCTCAAAGTTAAAATTTTAAAGACGTTTAGGAAGTAAAAGAATATAAGTGGAAAAGATTTTTACCTGTCGATGAAGTTGGAAACTGAGTTTGTTCTTCTTTCACAACGTCCTCGGCCGTGAATTTCGGAGCTTGCCAAAAGTATGTTTCATGCCGAGACTCTACGAAGGGGGGATCTTCATATGATGTCGCATCAAAATCTACTGGCGGTTGAGATAATTCTCTCACATGTTCTTCGTATTCTTCACTGTTCGCGAACTCATCATAATCATCAAAAGGGTCCGCGTACTCGGGATTGTCATCTCCTTCACTAGGGCTCTCATCATCACCTACTTTACTATATTGCTCACGAACTTCATTTTGATACACTTCTTCTTCAAAGGCGTCTTCGGTGTCAACAAACGGATGAGGTGAATCTTCAATCATGACATACTTCTCTTTTCTTTTCCCGTTATCTCTTCGTTGAATCGGCACTGGAACTTCTTTTGAAACCGCAGTTACGCATAAAGGGAACTTCTTATGGTTCCGATACTTCATATAGTACGCCACATCATCATCATTCTCTAAAACAACTGGAGTCATACAGATCGTGTCGACTGCGTACGGAACTTCAAGTTTCAAATCAAACTTTAAACAGTCGACACGGTCGTCTTGTACGATAAAGCAATAAGTTCATCGAACGTGATATTCTTTGCAAGCTCGACACTGTAAGTCTTTGCACTATTAAACATCCATAAGTTATTTTCTTTCACCCAAGTGCCGTTATACATCATGTACCCTGAAAACATAAAAAAAACAGACTAAATCATCAAAAATCAAACAAACCAGAAAAGCATCGGATATCATCGGATTTCATCGGATATCATCAAAATTTATAACTATCGGAAACCATCGGAGACTATCGGATTCTAACGGAACGTTCAATTTTTTTTAAAAAAAAAGTGCTCCCTTGTTATCGGATTCTATCGCATTCCATCGGATTCTATCGGATCCCATCAAAATTTTTAACAATCGGATTCTATCGGATCCTATCGGAAACTATCGGAAATTTTGAAATGAACAAATCATCTGAATCTATCGGATTTCATCAGAAATTATCGCAAATTACAGATAAATTTCATCTCTTTTCATCGGATTTTATCGAAAAAATCCATTTTTTCAACAATTTCATCGTAAATTCTGGTATTCCAAACCGAAAAAAATCCTAAATCTACTACCTTATACGATTCAATGAACTATAAAAGTGAAATGTAATGAAAAATAAATAACGTACCCATTTTCAAGTCTAATCCCGAGTATAGATAGAGATATGAATGGAGAGATTGAAATATCTATGAGATTGAGAGAAGAGAAAGCTGAGAATGAGAAGAGAACGTGAGAAAAAAAGAAGAAGAAAAGAGAGAAAGATAGAGAGAAAGAGGGAGAAGGGATTCGGCGGGTATTTTGGTCCAAAAATAGGACAAAAGTCCAATTTTAGATAGAGTATACATAACAAGTCCAATTTTGATATTTCATAACTTTTTAAGCCCAATTAGTGAAATTTCTCTTATATAATCTAATATTAAATACCTAAATATTATCAACCAATCAAAACACATAAAAAGAATCTTTTTCTCTTTCCTTGACCCCACAAGCATAAAATCAATCTTTCACCTCTTATACTTTTAATAATTTTTATTATATCTCATCTTTTAATCAAAATAATTATCATATTTATTATTTTCTCCACTCCTCCATCTTTTTCAATAATAATTATATTTCTCATTTTATTTTATTAATCGTTTTTTAGCAATTATTTTTTATTAATCGTGAAAAATATTTAATTTTAAAAAAATCATAAGTAGTCATTAGTTTTTATGTATAACTAATTCGATTTGGTGTGTAACTAATTTGGTTTTATATGTAACTAATTCGGTTTTATATGTAACTAATTCAATTTTGTATGTAACAATTCAATTTTTATGTAGCTAATGTTGATATTTATGTAACTAATCAATTTTTTAATATAACTAAATTGGTTTTTATGTATCTAAACTAGTTTTTATATGATTAACTAATAATTTAGTGGACAAATATTTCATATTCCTCCTTTTACACACACATTCCTCCTCTTTTATGTTATTAAACTAGTCTTTTATGTAACTACCGTGGGTGTTGCCTACGAATCACCTCTTTTATCTAAACTGTTATTGTTGCCTGAATCACCTTGATGTGAGTATTCTTTATTTAATCATTTCTCTACGCTTTACTCAACTTTTTATTATATATGCACAATCACAATAATGTGACAAACAAATTGATTTGAACTAAATATATATGGTCAAACCACTAAAAAAAAGACTTGAGAATTGAACGAGTGAAAGTTATGTAACTAATCAGATTTAAACGCAACTTATTGGATCAATCTGTGTAACTAATCAGAGATAAAGGTAAATATTCAGTTAAAGTTATGTAACACATCGGAAATAAAAGTAACTATTGGGTATATGTATATAACTAACTATTTAGTCAAAGTTATGTAACTAATCTGATATAAAGGTAACTCTTCAATCTAACTTATGTAACTGATTGGAAATAAAGATAACTCTTTTGTCAAAGTTACATATAAATCTATTTTGTTACATATTTAGTTACATTCAATAAATTTACTTGGACATTAGAATCGACTAGTCACTTCTAATTTTCCGCCACTGATTAGTAGAAGAAATTAGTCGCATCTAAAGGTCATAAATATTGCTTCTAATTTGCTGCTACTGATTAGTAGAAGAGACTAGTCGCTTCTAAAGGTCATAAATACCGCTTCTAATTAGATGGATGTTGTTTGTGATGGGCACAAATGACAAATTCATGACCATTAAGCAGCTCAAAAGCAAGCTCAGTTGCGCCGCCAGGCGAGTCAAGACTCATCTCATCGACGGAGTCAGCCATTTTTAGATGGAAGGTTGTGATTACAACACCACAATGGTCAATCTCATCCACAATTTCAGTTCGTCTTTGTAGGTTATGTAACTAATCATGAAAACTTATGTAACTATTCAGATTTAAATGTAACTATTCAGCAATATGTGCAGCTAAGCAGATTTAAATGTAACTTATTGGATCAACCTTTGTAACTAATCGGATATAAAGTTAACTATTCAGTCAAAGTTATGTATCTAATCGGAAATAAAGGTAACTATTTAGTAAACGTATGTAACTAATTGGATATAAAGATAACTATTCAGTCAAAGTTATGTAACTAATCAGAAATAAAGGTAACTATTTAGTAAACGTACGTAACTAACCAAATATAAGGCAACTATTCAGTCAAAGTTATGTAACTAATCCGAAATAAAAGTAAGTATTCAGTGAAAGTTATGTAACTAATCAGAAATACAGTGTACTATTCAGTCAAAATTATGTAATTATTCAGATATAAAGGCAACTATTCAATCACAGTTACATATAAATCTACTTAATTACACATTAATCTAATTAGTTACATTGTCACTTGTGTTAAATTATATATAAATCTAATTATTTACGTGTTTAGGTGCATGTAAATCTATTTATTAACATTCCAAGTAGTTACATTCAAATCTATGTTTATCTAATATGATATAAAAGGAACTATTCATTAAAGGTTATGTAACTAATCGAAAATAAAAGTAATTATTTAGTCAAAGTTATGTAACTAATCGAGAATACAAGTAACTATTCAATAAAGTTATGTAACTAATCGGATATAAAAGTAACTATTTAGTCAAAGTTATATATTAAATTACTTATTTACACATCAGTAATTAGCCAACTGGCACCCGATGGTACTCCTACGAGACTTTATGTCGGCGTTGCCGCTACAAGTTATGTAACTACTAAGATTTAAACGTAACTAATTTGTTAGATACGTTGTAACTAAAATAATTTAATAGGAACTAATCAGTAATTTGATGTAACTAATCAGATTTAATAGGAACTAATCAGTAATTTGATGTAACTAATAAAATAATACTTTCCCACGCATCAGTAATTTGGTTATAATCTTTAGAATAGACAAGTTGCATCTAAAGTCGCTTCTAAAAATATCGCCGGTAACTATTATAAGCGACATTGTCGCTTCTAAACGTTATCCGCCATATTTTTCCACGCTTTTTTTTCCCTTTTTCAGACCCTTAGTAGCGACTTTAGAGGCGACTAGTCGCTTCTAATTTCGTCGCTTCAAAACATTAGAAGTGACACAGTCGCTTCTAAACTTTTAGTAGCGACAAAGTTGCTTCTAATGTCGCTTATAAAGGTACTTTAGAAGCGAATTTTAGGCCTTTTTAAAGGTTTTTTTGTCCTAGTGCCAATTAAAGCTATGCAACTAATTGGAAATAAATGCAACTATTTAGTCCAAGTTATGTAACTAATTGGAAATACATGTAACTATTCAGTAAGCGTATATAACTAATCGGATATAAAGATAACTATTTAGTCAAAGTTATGTAACTAATAGGAAATAAAGATAGCTATTCAGTCAAAGTTATGTAACTAATCGGAAATACAGGTAACTATTCAATAAAGTTATGTAAATAGTCGGATATAGAGGCAACTATTCAATCAAAGTTATGTAACTAATAAAAAATAAAGGTAACTATTCAGTCAAAGTTATGTAACTAATTGAAAATAGAGATAACTATTCAATAAAGTAATGTAAGTAATCGGATATAAAAGTAACTATTCAGTCAAAGTTATGTAACTAATCGGAAATAAAGGCAACTATTTAGTCAAAGTTATGTAACTAATCGGAAATACAAGAAACTATTTAGTCAAACTTATGTAACTAATCGGAAATACAAAAAACTATTCAATAAAGTTAGTAATAGTCAATTGTCCCACCAAATGTAACACAAGTTTCCCAACCCTGCCCTGAGACTCTTTGTCTTTCTTTCATCTTTCCCACTTCTGATCTCAAGACTCAGTAATGAGAAACTACTCTCACTTTCTCTCCCTATCTCTTCACACAACAACTCTTGTTTTTTTCTTCTTTCTTTCACGCGTTCGAGGTCAATTATTTTTTAGCGCAAATGCCGTAGGCTCTCCGTGCTCCGAGCTCGTGTCATTCCTCGCGGACCACTCCAAATTGCAGTTTGTCTTTCGTTACACCCACTTTTTCTAAAATCAAATCCAACAAGTGCATCGGAGCCCTTGCCCAATTCTCTGCCAAACCCATATTCAAAATTATTAATAATGAATATATACTAATAATAAAAATAAAATTATTGGCAACTGGTCAATAATAACAAAAAAAAACCCTTAAAAGTTATATTAGTTGGCAAAAAAAAAAACAAATAAGTAACTGTCATTAATGGACAGCTGAAGTAAACAAAACAAACACAGTAAAGTTTCTTGATTCGTCTACGTTTGGCTCTGCGATATTTATTGGAAAGTAAGCAAACAAAAAACAAAAGTTTATGAGTCATGAATCTCATGATATATGAATACCTTCGTTCTGAATAGCGTCCATATCGAATTAAATCCAATTATTCAGTCAATAAAAATCTATTTATTTACATATAAATCCAATTAATCCACGTTTAACTAATTGGATATAAAAAGAACTATTCAGTCAAATATGTAACTAAGCGAAAATAAAGGTAATTATTAAGTCAAAATTATGTAACTAATCGGAAATACAAGTAACTATTCAATAAAGTTATGTACCTAAACGGATATAAATGTAACTATTCAGTAAGCGTATGTAACTAATTTGGGTGTTGCTTACGAATCACCTCTTTTATCTAAACTGGTATCGTTGCCTACGAATCACCTTTGATGTGGGTGTTCTTTATTTTATCTGCTCAACTTTTTATTATATATGCACTATCACAATAACATGACAATAACCAAATTGATTTGAACTGAATATATATGGTCAAACCACTCAAAAAAAATAATATCATCCACAATTTCAGTTCGTCTTTGTAGAGTGTAAATAATCAGTAAAATGTATGTAACTATTCAGATTTAAACGTAACTATTCTAGTAATATATGTAGTTAATCAGATTTAAAGGTAACTTATTGGATCAATCTGTGTAACTAATAAAATATAAAGGTAACTATTCATTCAAAGTTATGTAACTAATCGAAAATAAATATGTAACTAATCGGATATAAAAGTAAT
The DNA here is from genome assembly GCA_958296335.1 of Urtica urens. Lineage (NCBI taxonomy): Eukaryota > Viridiplantae > Streptophyta > Magnoliopsida > Rosales > Urticaceae > Urtica > Urtica urens. Next base: position 4,223,080 of record OY282525.1, read on the forward strand.
TATTCAGTCAAAATTATGTAACTAATCGAAAATAAAGGTAACTATTGAGTAAATATGTATGTAATTAATCGATAATAAAAGTAACTATTCAGTCAAAGTCATGTAACTGATCGGATATACAAGGAAAATATTCAGTAAACGTATATAACTAATGGGATATAAAAGTAATGCTTTCAAGTCATATATAGGGTGGGTGTTTAATATTTTTTTCTTTTTGCCTTGAGAATTACACCGAACTGTTTTATGGTGATTGCTAAAGAAAAAGAAAATTAAATAGCCAAAAGCACTATAAAACAAAACATAGATACGAAAGGCATTCATCAAAACGAACCTGAAGAAAACGCTTAGGCAATATTGCACAACGCCTTAACTTTGCAAGGATACTATATTCGTGACTCCGCATTTGTTCACGAGAGACTTAAATTGTCCGATACTAAGCTTCTTTTTCCCATTAACTCTGGGGGTCGATCACACAAAAAATACCTGAACAAAATCCCATGTACAAAATAGAAAAAGTATTCACAGGTAAGATCATAAAGTTTTCCCTGAAGTTATGGCGGCATTAACGAAATCCTCGCAGGACGTGACCCCGGCGCTCAAGACGTCAGGGAGCATGCCAATGATGTCAAAGGCCTCCTGAAGATCGGCAGCGGAACTCAATTCGTCGAGCCACGTCATGACTTCCTTTGAAAAGCCTACCATCTCCTTGACATTCAGGAGCCGCTCCTTCATCACCGCCTCCCACACTTCCTCTGCGGGAGAGGGTTTCTTGAGCTTGAAGAAACGCTGCATCTGCTCGATCAAGCCCGAGTAGACAAGCATCGGGCGGACGACAGGTAAGAGATCCTCCGAAGACGATCCGTCGCTGTGGGTGTGCTGCATGTAGGCGTGGTATATCCCGCGCTGCAGGAACACGCGGCGGTTTTGGAGCCACGACTCGTACGGCTCGGAGAGGAGCGAGTTCACCATCATGAATTGGACGGTTTCTTCGGGTCTTGATGATTCCGAAGAAATGTAGGTGGAGACCGACTTGGCCATGCTGCGGCGCTGTGATGGGCTTCCTTGGTCCACAAGGTGGCTCGCCATTTGGATCATGAAAGGAAGGAACTTCGAGTTGCTCTCCGTTCCCCCGCCTCTGCAATCTGCGCTGAATGACGCCCCCGTCGCAAAACGAGCAAGCATCTACATCAACGAATCAGTTGGAGGTCAGAAAACATTTTGAGCGAACCCAAGAAATTTGTTTCTTGGTGTACAAGGGAAACAGGCGTGGTACCAGAACGATGTCGTAAGTTAAGAGGCGAAGCCGGCTTCCATCAGCTCGTCCGAGAGCACTTAGGCTGTCCCAGTACTGCTCCAGATAGCGAGCATATTGGGGAAGCGGAACAGAGGGACCTCTGATGGGGAAGAGAGAGTTGCAGAGAGACTCATTGTTCCTGAGGGTCGCCCCTTCCCACTCTTTCTTTGGGTTCTTGAGAGCCGCGTCGGCTCGCTTAGCCTCCTGATGGCACTGGAAATGAATGATGTTGAAATAACTGACCGTCGTGTAAACACAGTCGCCGCGAGCGCTGCCTGAAGTTGCAGAGCCCAGATTGACCCGCTTGCTGTACGAGTACACGCCGAGCAAGTCAGTTGGCCTTAAACTGTATCCCTCGCGGCACACCATGCAAGCCAGCCCGTCCTCTTCTTCTTCCACGTCTTCGAAGCCTTCCATGATTGGCCGCGAAACCACGATCCGCTCACCCCCATCTGAGGCTACCTCTTGCCGCATCCCCATCCCCTACACCAATATAGATGTACACAGTCGTCAGTTTCACTTCTATATCAACACACTTGTGTATAGCTACCAATAAGAAGTACCTGAAGCAATTGTTCTCTCTTCCTCAAAGCAAGCCGTCTCATTTCGTCCTTCGTGGCGTGTCTCAAGCTCCTAACTTTCTCTTCCAAGAAACCATCTCCTTTACCTTCCTTATTCGACAGCGTGTCCAGTAAATTCTCAGCCCTGGCGCCAATCTCATTCTCTCCGGCGACACCTTCAAGAGCATGAAGAAGCGGCAAAATACCTCCTTCGTCGATGCACTGCTGAGTCGGAAGATGTCCAGTGGACAAACCCCTCAGCATCGACAATATCAACGGAACAGATGCTAGTCTCAAACCCGAACCCCATTCCTCCCTGGATTTAAAGCCGGCATTTTTGGAAACGTCGAAAGTTTCTCTCAGGTGCGCGACCGCAACGCCCGTGATTCCCCTCTCGAGGATGATGTCCTTCAGCCTCTCCCCGCAAGAACTCGTTTTCAGAGACTCCGAGACTCTGACAAAATTTTCCAGCGTAAATCTCTGCTTGGCAGCTTCTTGAGCGACGGTTTCGTCTTTTGGATCATCTTCGTGTTGTTTCTGCAACTCGTCGAATTTGGTCCAGTCTTGCAAATACGGACTGAAATGCTGGATCAGAGCTTCCATTGCTGCAGGCTCGCCATAAGTCAGGTACGGCAAGATTCTTGCGACCATCTCGGTGTTCCTCTGCTGCTTGTTTGACTTCTTTAGGCCTGAAGGGTGGGACAGCCTCTCAAGAAACATGAGGACAATTTTCTTGGCTTGTTCGTCCGTTTCATCGCTACTGACAGTAAGAGAACTCTGTGTGATGCTAATATTCTCGCTTTTATTCGCTTCGAGTGTTAGACTCTCGACTATCAAAAGAATTCCTTCAGCTGGCTCCATCGCGTCCACAGAGAAAGCTCGCCTTGCAGTCTCAAGTAGCAGACCCAAAGCCCCTAACTTCAACAATGCTCGTCTGTTCTCTCTTATTTTACAGCAGTACATTAGCAGATTAAGGACTGCCGCTAACTGTTCTTGGTTGAACTTAAAATCATCCCTCAGACGCTGCACACTCAAATAGAAGAAAATTTTGGTAATTTAATTTTCGGAGATGATATTAATGCATGTATAGCAAATAGTATTCCAGGCACCAAGATCATAATCTACAAACCTGGATAATTCCAAGAATTATTTCTAGACCACCGTACTCTTGAACAGCTCTGGAAATTGCAAATTCAATCTCTGGATCTTGAGATTCTTCTCTATCTTCCTCCAGTTCTTTAATCATTGGCTCGGTGGCCTCACCATCTAGACCCTGTGAAACAGTTACTTATAAATCTTATGCATCCTCTTACAAGATTGCTACAGCCTATATAAATAATTAAGGTATGTATGTGGGGAATATATAACGAGAAACTTCATTGTAAGATTTGAGATCTGGTGCAACTTTTGGCCAGAACATTCTAAAAATTAATTTTTGACAGTGAGATATTAAAAAAGTAGTTTAAAAGAGTATACACAAGGATGACAAGACTGAAACTTTGGCTGTTGGGAATGGCGCAACATTTTATTTAATACTTTTAACCTCCCCCTCATGTGTGGAAAATTAAAGCCCAAAATAATAAGTCAAGACGAATTTAACCTCATGGTTTGGTACCATGTTAAGTTAACCACTTCTCCCAAAAACTGCCAATGGGAAGCGAACATTATGTTTAAATGTTCCAACACAAGGTTATTTAATCTATGGAGCTAACGAACCTGAAGCCGGTAAGTCACGTTCATTGGTGGACAATCTCTTCCTGGTGTAGCATTAGAAGATAACAAGGTATTATTGGAAAGGACGTTCGAAGAGTTATTTGACTTCTTCCAGACTTGCTCATACACTAGGGCTATGCTCAAATCAAGAGAGATTATATTCCCAGCAACCAGCAACTCCATGCCATAATCATCTTCAACAAGACCTAAGAGATCCAACTGATGACAAATTTTATTCTTCACGTCGCGCATCAAGGGACCAATTTCAGCACTAGAATACGGATTTTTCGTCATCGATCCTCTGATGAACTCTTCCTGAGTGTGTGCCTTGTTCAGAACCATAAAATATGCAGGCTCTGGTTTCGATGGGCATATCAGATTGCAGAGCTGCTCTAGTATAAACTGCACAAATAAATCAAACAAAACGTATATTAAATACCATAAAGGGATGGTAAAACAAGAAAATATAAGTGCAACAAATCTGAGAGTGGATCCTTACAAGAGAATTTCTTCCCTTTTTCTCTTCTCCGTGAATTTGCAATCCACTTATACAAGCCCGAATAAACTGCCGCTTATTTTCGCTGTTTTCAAGAAGAAGGCTATCTAACAGATCTTTTAGAAGCCTGTTGCAATCACTAATGAGCTTTGTCTTTTGCACTATCAAACCGCGGATGACAATGAGAGCCTCCAGAATATCAGAAAGAAGATCATCTTGCATGAATCTGGAGTCAAGAGTTGAATAGTGAATGTATTAGACATGATGAAAGAAATTATACGAATCTGCATAGAATAATTTAGATTTCCAACTTAAACATGATTAAGATTTTGGTAAGGAAACAAGAATACCTGGATCTGATATTGGGAACTTCCAAAAACTTTCCAAGAAATTCTATGAGTTTATGAAGAATAAATCCTTGCGAGATGTCAATGCGCAGGCTTCTTTCCAAAGATTCAACAGTCTCCACCTCCTGTGTAATTAGTTTGCAAATTGTACGTAAACATCCTTGCACTGTTAAGAATAGACGAGCATCTTCAGACTCGATCATTTTGAAAAGCAATTCAAAATACTCCGCAGCACTTTCACCAGAAGACAGGGTTGCCGGTAACAGGGACACAAGGAGGTTCAACAACCGAAATCGTCTTGATACACTTTGAGCAGAGAGCAAACTTATTAACATGCACATTTTGGACCTTATAGATTGAGAACAGGCACTAAGGACAAGTTCCGTGACCCATGAACCCAGCTCAAACACTGATAAATCGCTTTTACTAGCCTTACTAGCTTGGCGCTTCCACCTAAGAGCATATTTGAGAGCCAGGAAATCCTGTCTTTGTTGCCGCGACCTCTGCGTACCAGTTTTGACTGCCTGAGAGATCTTGTATTGCCTTCTAACAAAATCAATATATGTTGCTCCTTTCTCCCATTCTGAATAGCTTAGCAATTGGATATCCTGAGTTTTTTTAGAAGCATCCCAATTTTTCTCAGATTCTGGGGTAGACTTGCTTTCATTCCCAACTGCCGATAATGACCCCGAAAGATTCGAGTCAGAGCTAGATTTTGTCAACGTAGAATTTTTGTCCGTTCCATCAGGTTTTGGAGGAGTACATGCATGAGATATAATTCTAAGACAAGTAAGAATGACATGCTCTGCAATTGCAGGGTGTTTTGCACCCAATTTAATGGACGAAAATAAAAGCTGAAAAACAACACGCAGTCTCGATTCCCAGTACTCATCTGTCAGAGCACAAACTTCAGAAAGCAAAGATAATTCTTCACGTGTGACCAGGGCAATATCCATGGAGCGATGATGTTCAAGACAGTACATGACTTTCTTCTGTATGAGATTGTTCAACTCACTAACTGCATTTACGTCTCCTTCTGAGAAAGCACAAAGAACTGCCCTAGCTTGGATACGAGCTGTTTTAGGACCTTGGTGAATGTTATTTTCAAATAACTCGGATAAGATGCCAGCTGCAACAAGCTGTTTCTTGGAACTTGGATGTTTGGACAAAACTTGCAAAATCTCAAGACATTGGGTCACAAATGTACTAGCACAGCCAAAGCAATTATTTGGGGACCTGGAAACAACAAATCTTGAAGAAGCCACTCCATCAGAATTCTTCTTATGCAAATAATTCATCAAAACTCGACGAAGTCCTTGCAATGTCTGTACACTTTTGCTCACAGAGTCGAAAGCTGCCTTGCATTTCTCACCATATAGAACACCAAGAAGAGCTATCTTACGGTTTACCTTGCACGAAGGTCCAGGCAGTGAGACCATCATTTGCTGCACCGTGTCCTTTTGTTGTGAGTCAACTTCATTCTCTCCAACACTTGAGACAATCTTAAGAAGGGGCTTTTTGAATCCCAGAAGCTGCTGGTATCTTCTGTGAGCATTTTCTGATTCAGACTCAATTGCAGCGAGCCCTTTCCTCATATCATCATCATTCTCCATATTATCAAAGGTAAAACTTGGCTTCGCAGTGAAATTGAACTCAAATCTACCGTACTTACTGTACCCGCACTCATTGCACAGAAAAGAGTCCAGATTTTCATAATTGATATTGCGGCATTGTCTGCACTGATATGCATTCTCGTGGCAGTTGTTGCAGATTCCGTGCTTATCTGTTACTGGTCGACTGCAACGAGGACACTGCAATGGTTCAAGTGATAAAGCCTGCAGATTCTCATAAAAGGAATCCAACTCAATCATGAAGTTACAAGCTGTAATTGGTATAGGAAAGTCCACTTTGAGTTCAGTTTGATTGAAAGCTAGATGACAAGTCTTGGCACGCTTCCACAGCGACCAATTATTTTTCAGCTCTGACAGGTCTGCCACAGGACGATTGTTGTAATACAAGTTCAAGACTTTCACTGATTTGGACTTTCTGGCATCATGAACATTCATGGTCACCGTCTGGATGGTGTAGCTACCTGTGCATTTGACTATGATGCGATTATCTGTAAACTTCGTTTCGGATTTCAAACTTTCTAGCTTCATCCGGCTGTAGGGTACCTCAGGTGAGCTACATGCAACACAAGGCTCGCTCTCCAGATAGTAACCATCAAATTCAACGAGTCCACTTAAAGTGTTGTATATCCGGGAATTTGGATGATTGGCCAGCAGCTCGTTCTGTGAATGAAGGGTCGAGGAGATGGACCTTATTACATCAGAGGTCAAACAACGATCAACAATCTCAGCATTTTGACGCTTCGAGCTAGAATCAGGTACTTTCCCCAATAACCATGTCACAAGCTCAGTATACTCAACAATATTCTGACCATACATCGGGAGAGACTTCACTTTTTGCAAGAGCCATGCCAACATGGTTTCCCTCAGTGACGGCTTTGCGTGATGCCATACACCATAAAGAACAGATTTGGCCTCTGAACGGACAGAGCTTGAATTCCATTCCAGTAGAAAGTAATCAATAAATTCCCTCAACACATCTCCACATCTATCAGTAAAGATACCAACTGCAGACTCCATGTCTAGACAGGACTTCTCCGAACTAGACTCTGCTCCTTCTTCAGCTTTCTTTTTCTTTTTTTGGTCCAGAGGCTGTGAGGTCTGTTTGTTTGCACCAAGTCCATCAACCGCAGAGCTGTTATTCAGTGAGGAGCTACTAATTTCTTTCCCTGTGAAGAATGCCAGATTTAGAAGCTTCAAAGTCTGAAGAACCGACTCTTCCCCAAGATAAAATACTCCTTTCATCAGGAAGGGTAAAACATCTCCGTGCCTCAAACAGTATTTTTGCCAGTTTCGAGGCCGAACTGCTGCAACTTCAGCCATGGTGCACAGGGATTTAACAATCTTGACACTTCTTTCATATGGTACAGAATTATTAAAACCCCCAGATTTGCTTACATGCTTCAACAGTTTCTTCATTTCACTCGAATACTGCCAAGAATCTCTGACGCTATAGTAGTGAGTTTTGCTTCCACATAGATGCAAGAAAAGCCTCCTAGCATATCTTTTAACAAAACTTGTGTGGGGATTGTTGATGTAACTACAGAGAGCATCCTGATATGCATCTAGTTTCAAATCCTTGCCATGGGAACTTTTTGAACCCTTGTCTTTCTCCCCGGTCTTGTCTTGCTTTTCTGGCCGGACTAAGGTATATACCAGGCGAAAAGTATTCTCTAACAGAAGTCTATGATAGTCCGAGAAAATATCTGAGCGATGAGCTTTGGTATACGAATCCGAGAAAAAGGGAGAGAAGTTTCCAGCTGGTAAATCCCTTCGGACTGTCAATAGAGCTCCGCAGCCAGAACCTGAACTCCCACTTTCATTACCACCGGCTGAGGACTTGAAAATATGAACCAGCTTCTGCAGAATATCCAACAAATAAGTGGCAAAAGGCTGCTGCCTCAGTGAACTGCAAGCTCGAAGCAGCTGGGATGCAAATTTATTCTTCTCTTGATCATCAGAGGAAGATGATACAGCAGCAGTGCCACGGCTTACACTTTTATCAAATGTATCTGTAGAAGGTTTTATAGTGGAACCATCACTACCAGGTTGGTGCCAATTCCGAAGCATCAACGTGAAGAACATGAAAACAAGAATTGCTACCTCCCCAAAAGGGGTTCGACCTTTGGGATCAAAAGGTTGATTGAGATTAAGTTCAACCAAAAACCATTTAATTAGTTTCTCTAGATCCAAAGTTTCAGGCTTTGAGAGGTCTATGAAAGGTCCACCAACGGCTGAAGACAATCTGTAAAAAAGCTGCATAATAGGAATTGCCCGGACCCCAGAAGTTGTCTGCATCCATCCTTGTAGTTGCTCAAGCAATTCAGATAGCAGCAATGAATTTATAGCTCTCTTGGATGCAGAGATTGACACAGTGTCATTTAACGAGGCAGAGAACTCTCCCGATTCATTAGTTTCTAGAACATGGATGGATGGAGCAGAACTCTGAACACCAGAGTCTGCTGTAAAGGACGGCAACAAGTTTGGATCACTAGTATCATCAGGTGAAAAGTGAAACTCATTCCCGTCTCCACCTAATGATTCAACTTCGATCGGAATAGCAGTCATAGGATGTTCTCTAAGGTGCGGCGGAGGAAGCCTGTCCGCATCAAGTACTTCATAACATGCCTCGCATAGATCAAAATCGGGACAAATAGTACAATGCCATCGCCTCCGAAGTATAGGAACAGTCGAGCAACCATCGCAGCAATATTGGACAGATGAATTGATAGTGTCTTCTTCTGTCATAACTTGGACACTTCCACTTGTTGCTTCAGCAGGCCTACGAGCAGATGCTGCATTTTCTATGGTATCATCTGTAGCCAACATTGTTTGTTTTGGAAATGGAACCTGAAGCAACCTTGATGATATAGCCAAACTGAAAAGAAAAAAGAAGCAACTCTTTGTTAAGACTCGACTATGGAATTCTAGAGAAGCTATTTTCCCCCTAACGGTATCTTTTTTTTTAAATGAAACAAGGGACTTTTATTGATAATGGCAAACCGAGAAAACACAGAGAAACAAAGTTACTTCTATTATTGATGAATACAAGAAAAATTAATCCAGAAGCTTCACGTATTGATGGCAGTGGACCTGACCCAAACTACAAACGAGGTATAAAAATATATGATCTATGTTGCTACAGTTTTCCTCTTCACAATCTTTACCCTTAAGCTATCATCATCGAAAGTCAAGAAGGTTTCCAGTTACCTGCTTGAGGTCTGAACAGCTTCATTGGAAGAGAATAGAAGCTTCTTAAATAGCACAACAGCAGGTGCAACTGAGTGTGCTCCTGGATCCTTTCCATGTGCGAGACACTCTGCATAACAGTAAATCAATTCAACAGATGAAACAACTATGTTGTTCATAGTTTGTGTGTCGGGCTGCTCAAAATCAAGTATGCCCCAAAGAACTTGCATGAGGCCATCTACCACTTCAGAACCTACAGATCGATTGAAATCACAGTTAATAGGAGTAAATCATATTTGTTATGCTAAATTATTAAAAACAATCTGACAATGAACCTCAAAGATAACTAGGATATGTTATTTGTTTAACATGTTTGCACCACTCCCTTAAAAATGCATGTTTAATTATGTGTTATCCATTCATATGTTTACATCTTAGCCCCACTTTCTTGATATGCGGCTTATAAAGACATAGTACCATTTATTTCAAAAAAAGTGGCCAAGTTAGAGCGACGCTGCAATGCGATCTTTGATACTGCACGCATCTGAGCAGTAAATTCTTCAATTAGACAAGCTCCAGCAATACCCCCAGATCCAAGCCTTGAAGAGAGGATAGAAGTTGATTTCACCACTCCACGAAGCCGCATGCTATCCTTAACCTATATCACAAGGTAAAGAAAAATTTACATAAATCTCCACGAGGAATACAACGGAACACTTAGAATGTATAAAAATAGGAATCAGGAATTACATGGTAATATAAATCTTTTTTGGGAAAGATAGCCTGCAGAACACGACATGCAGCTGCTTGCAGTAACGGTTCTCTGTCACTCTCGAATATTTTTTCAAGCAGTTGCCTACAATTGAGTTTGCTCAGATCCGAATGTACTTCTTCGACCTTTATGCTTCCTTGCGATTTACACGATGAATAGAGTTTGGACAAAAGTGTAAGACCATCTGCAATGACCTGCTCCTGAACAGGAGCAGACTGCATAGACCGACGTTTTCTACTAGACCCAGAAAGTAAGTTATTACAGTTAAGCGCACGAGCTTCCATGTCCAGCACCGCATCCATTTTTTCTTTCCAGCCAAACTCATCTTTCGCTCTACCATATACTTCGAGGGAGTCAATTCTCGGCATTGTGGAACCACTAAAAGTTGGCCCGACGGAGATCATAAACTCTTCGTCAGCAAGAAGTGATTCAGCAACTGTGAACGGAATGTCATACCAGGATCTCATGCCCTCGTCGAATTTAATAACCCTCTGGAATATAGAAATTTCTGTAGGAATATGATTTGCAGATGAACTGCCCACGTGTAAACGAAAACCAACCATGACGACATCCGGGTTAGAATTGACAACTGATATCTGCAGCAGAATAAAATAACCTGTATTATCGAATTATATTTAAAAATATGGACCCAAATATGATTGAAGTGTCTATTGACATCCCAAATCATACTAATGCACAGTAAGAGGACAGACAAAAGAGATCTGGAAATAATATCAAGAAAGGCATAAAAGTATTTGAAAGAACTCTGAGGTAGCATAAAAATTACAGTTGATCAAGAGGTTTATTTTCTTGAAACCTTATGCATAGATAAAAAAGCAGGAAAAGAGTAAACCAAAGATGAAAAATCATTACTGCAGAGAAATAATGACAAAAATTAGAAAACATGAAAATTGCTGTATTCGACTTGACTAAAAATGAGACCAAATTAATCATTTGTACGTGTACAAACAATACAGAACACCAATGCTAGTAAATATAATAAAAAAGACCACTATATAAGGAGATAGATGATACCTTGAAACCAGTCGTATTGGGGCTTTCCAGATAGCCATCTTCAGACGCCAAGCTCTGTTTTGCTCCTTCAGAATCCCCATTCCTTATTGCATCACCTCCCAGTTTCACATCTGTGGTAATACACACCGTTTTCTCAAAGAAATCCAGCGGGAATTCTGGGACGACATCAGCATAAGCCTTGTTGGTTAGAATACCAGGACCCAGTTTCTTAACCTTCTCTGCTGTCAAATTAGAAGCTGCGTCAACTCCCAGAGGAACATGCGAGTATATCTGAAGGCTTCCATCGTCATGTAAGATGAGACAGTGAATCTTATCTTTGGACAAAGGCTTGTAAGCTGTTATGCCGACTAGAGTGGAGGATGAACCTACTGTATGTCGCATGTTCTGGGCATGTAATTCATCGGTTCTCATTGATACCACAACAGAATTTGACTTGAGACTTGAGAAGCAAACAAATAACCCGCTACCAGCCAGCAACTCTCTCCAGCGGTGGAGCCCTGCGGGTTGCACTTTACCGTCTTGCTCCTCTTCATGTACAGTTGATATCTCGGTTAGAGATGTGGAGCTGGGGCTTAGCCTACTGACCAACGTAGTGCCATCTTGATAGGAAACAAACAGTAACTTATAGGTCGATGAGTAGTACAACGATGTCCCTTTAGCATGTATATCTCTGCCTTTAATTTCTACCACATCTGTAAGTTGTTTGGCCCCAGCACTACCTTCAACAGACATCTCGAGTCTGTATAAACTTCCCTGTTCTGAAAGCACAATTAGGAATATCTTCCTCTGTGCCACGAAAAGCGTTGCATCGACGATCATGTCATCGGGCAAGGTGAAGCAGTTAATAGGACTGATATTATCTTGCGATAGATCGTATATTTTGACAGATCTGTTGGTGACTACCATCAACTGAACCTGTGAACATGGAACCCAGTCCACACGTCTGATATGTGCTCCTTGCAGTTGAAGTTCAATAGCAAGACGGTCTGTCACCTCGCCTCGGGGATTAACTGTGAGCACCTGGCAATCTTCGAACCCAGCTACAGCAAGGTAATTATCCACTACCGGATTGAAAATGAGATGGACAATTTCAAAGCGAACAACATTTTTCGAGAGAGGCTTGACATTGGTCTTGTCTGCAGTCACAGGTGCAATGGTGGCTTGTCCAATCAACTGACCAACATCAAAGATAGCAACCTTGTCACCTTCCCCTACAGCAAGTCTCCCGCGTGTGCTCACACTGAGCAAAGATTTGACAAGAGACCTACTAGCTAAATGAGATTTAAGCTCCTTGGCATTTGGATAATCTGTTTTAATCTTCAGGTCCAGCGACCCACTTTTGTACGCCTTCTTTAATTGCAGGAGATCAACACTAAATGAGAGCAACTTGTCTTTGCCCAGACTAATTTTATCATCCTTCAACAGATTGGAATCCCGCTTGCAAGTCACAGAAGGCAACAACGAGGAGCAGAGCCGAAGCACCCGACCTTCAAAGTCAAGTTCTCCAAGGAACGATGGGATTTGATCTTGAAGTTCTCTTTGGATGTATAACCTCGTCTGATTATCCATATCTGGATATGCATCTTCATCAAGATCTGAATCACTCTCTGGAAGCTGGTCATCCTCTGGGAAGGGAAAAAATGATTGAAAATTACTAGCAGTACGGGCTGGTGGGCTGCTGGTTCCAGTGAATTTGCGTGGTTTTAAGCACTGACAATTGCTGCCTCGAACACCTCCAGCTCCACAATCACAAAAGAAACGGCTCGAACGGGAATATACAACGCGATGACCACGATGACAAACTTTAGCACAGACAGAGCAACAGCCTTTTGAGACGGTCAGATCGCATGTGTAACAAAAATACCAGTGTTGTTCCATGAAATTGCTACCACTGGATGTAAACGTGCAAACTTTAGAAGCAAGCACCTTTTCACTGTTAGTATCTTCTTCATCGTCTTTATCTAAGCTGGCCACATCACCATCAGAAGTACCATCATCCTCATCTTCATCCATAGAATCTCCATCGCATTCGAGAGCTGAGGATCCCCCTTCTTCATTTGCAGATAGAATCAGAGTATCAGGGTTCTTCCTCGAGTTGATAGGTCTAGAGGTGATAGGTCCAGCACCAAGAGCATTGCTAGACAGAGAGTTCCCCGGAAGTCTTTCTTTCATAATCTTCCCAGAGCCAGAGTCACTCAAGACAATTCCAAGAAAGCCAAAAAGGAACTTCAAACCAGGTAATAACCGCTCATTGCCAGCTAGCTTCTCCATCAGCATCACAGACTTCTCCAACAGCAACTTCATCGAGTTTCCACCTTTAGCTAATTGCACAACAAAATGCAAGAAATTCTTGGATACATGATTGTCAAAAAACAAAAATGCACGATCAAGTGATCCAAGCACGGCTTTGAAAATGTGAGACTGCAGTTTGTTTGATTGCAATTCAGATGATGAGGCTACAAGGCATAAAACAAAACTCATTGTTGACTCTCTGAGAGAAACAGAGCATCCTTTTCCACTGCCAATCTCATCTGACCCTTCAGTTATGCAACCCAAGAGTCTTTTTTCCAACCACTTCGACAGGTAAAGCAAATCCATGCAGAGGAGTTTATCTTGTAACTTCTGTTTAAGACCAGGGGAAAACTCCCCAACAAAGAGATCGAGAAAGAAGTTCAGAACCTTCACATTTACAGCCTCTGAATAACAAATATCCAATGAATCCATCAAAACCAATAAATCACAGCGACGTAACTCAAAGAGAGGCTCCAGCTTCCCTGAGACATCTTCTACGCCGATGTAAAATTTGAAAATACCAACTTTTGATGGGTCTTTCCTGAGGCAATTTACGGTTTCAATTATTTTTGTAACTATGCACTCGTGGATACTGCTGTTAACTACTCCCTTATTACTGATCTCCCTTAAAAATCCCTCCAGGTGACCCAATAAAAATAGATCGGAATAGTCTGAACCTCCTAATCCACCAATCAATGTCTGATAAATTGCATCACAGTTCTCATGAATGCTTTCAAAAACCCTATCAAACTTAACTTTCATAACAGAATCAAGCATCAGACTAAGTACCTCAGTCCCGAGACAAACATTTCCTCCCGTATCTTCTATTCTGATGAGTTCATCTAAAACAATAATTATTCCCCTTATATTAAGGATGCAAGAAAGAAGGACTCCTGTAGAGACTTGAAGATCAAAAGGAAACCCATGCAATAGAAATTTCAAACCACAAGAAATTCCTTCAGCCCTTTTGTCAAGAATCGCACCCAACTTAGGTAAGAGATCAAAAACAGTCTCCAGCTGAGAAGAAATGGAAACCTTCTCAAGCTCATCCAAAATGCCTTTATCGACTCCAGAATACTTGAGCAGCAGCCACTGTGAAAAACCATCAACCTCCTTCTCACTGTTATCAAATGCAGCTAGAAAAGTTTTCTGATAAATACACAAGTAGCTATTCAACAGTGATACTAATACCCCAACTAGCATTTCAAACTGCCCAGCCTCCACGATGGATGATATTAGACCCTCGGCAAAAATGCTATACTCATTTTCCTTGGAGACCTCATTCATCCTGTTTGACTCAACTCCTGGAACTGTTCTCATCCTTGCATACCTTCCTATGCCAGCATCAAGTACGGATAGCACGGACGACAGCCACATTCCATTTCTTAAGAAATCCCAACCTAACGTCTCCAAAATTTGAGATATAGATTTAGCATTTAAGTGCTGAAGAACATGAACAACAACTTCAGCAAAATTACCACTCTTATGAAGGGTATCACAACGGCTAAGAATAGCATGGCTGAAGAAAAATAAATGTTTCATGTTAGAACTGTCAAGAATCTGTGGATCTCGCCATAAAGAGAGTGCTTCATTGGATGTAGCCGTATCTGAGAAATCCCAACAAAGCAGGAAAATATATCTTTCAATAATGAGGTCCTCTACAGCTGTAGCTCTACTGCCTTTCCAGAGCCCCAGAATCCATGAAGTGGTCGAGAAAATGTCAAGCAAACTCAAGGATAGGCAGCCAATACCCAGGCCCTCTGTGGAAACAGTAGTAGTATCATCTGAAATGTCAAATAATTGATTGATCAAGCTACTGATGATAGGCTCTTCAGAGCATGCCCCCATTACTTTCTTCACTGTAACCAAAGCCCACGATGACAACCGATCATCGAGACATTTAGGAAGATTTGAACATCCATGTGGGGTTTCTCTCAACTTAGAACGAAGATGCAGAAGCAATGACGAAGGGCAACTTCGCGGATAGAATACCATATGGCGAAGCACTAAAATCAACCTTGAAATTAGTAGAGCCCAGCATGATAAGTGGGTGCTGCTAAACCCTGGTCCAGGAACTTCCATACCTTTGAGAGAAGAAAAAACCAAGTTTGCCAGGCTTGCCTTCTCTCCTTCAGATGACAAGTGAAAGGCCATTAGAAGGATCTCAATGTGAAATAGAGAAGGAAGCCCATCCAGAAGGTCCTTGAGGCTGGGACATTTTACACAAATGGCTCTTGTCTTTTCAACAATGAAACTGACATATCCCTTAAAGATTTGAGCTCTTGCTCTACTACCTGCTTCACCCACCCGGCAGAAAAGAGTGTGAGCTAGCA
Source organism: Urtica urens (assembly GCA_958296335.1). Lineage (NCBI taxonomy): Eukaryota > Viridiplantae > Streptophyta > Magnoliopsida > Rosales > Urticaceae > Urtica > Urtica urens. Next base: position 4,238,739 of record OY282525.1, read on the forward strand.
AGGTTAAGGTCTGATCTGAGTATACAAACATGTCATTCTCAACGCTCAAAATTTTATCAACAAGATACTCTTGAAGTGAATCAGCCAAAGCATGTTGAGTCAGAAGCTCTTTCAACAGTTCAAAGCAAATTTCACGGATACGGGAAATATTCTTTTCTTCTTGTGGAGAACAGTTATCGGAAGCCTTTTCATCAGCATAATATCCCTGGCACAAGATCAAGGAGTGGAATATATCAATGTGATAACTGCTAAGCTTCACACGGCCATCTTCAAATAGAGAAGGATGCCACTCGGGAGAAAATATGCAGCCTCTGAGAAAGCCTAACACTTCAACAGCAGCTTCAATGGGCAGATTACAGTAGCTGGAATTCGCAGCAACGGTTGGCTGATCATTACCATCGACAGACCCAATAGAGCGACCACTTTCAGAGAAAAGATCACCAAAAAGTGCTTCATCTTCATGGCAAACTACACTTTCAAGCTCAGCAGAATTACTAGTCGTTTTTGCACCCATAGAAAGTGATCTCTCCACATATGGCTTCAATTTCACCCCTTCTGAATGAAGGAAGAGGACGAGATGCATCATATTGTCCAGCCACTGATTTGAGGCAGGGAATATTATCTCAAGCAGTTGCTCAAACGTGTATACCTTTAACAAATTCACTTTTTCAAAATGAACCGAGCAAGAAGCCAAATCAGTATTTAGATCAACACTACCAATCAGACCCTCTGTGTCGAACTGCTTCCTACCAACAGCTCTATTAGCTTGTTTTGTGACATCGTCAATGAGCTTCAATACATACATGACACTTCGCGGAAAGCAAGCTAGTGGAGGCTTTGCGTTGGAAGCAGACCTATTATATCTCCAAACAGAAGAATTCAAACTATCTAGTATAGAAACTATTACACCTGCTTGGATATTGAGAAAAACATGGCTGTTGTAGAATATTCCCCGGGAAATATCAAAAAATTCTTCCAATAGTAACAGAGCAAGACTTTCATAGCTACCTTCAACAGCAGCATTACCATAGCCGAATTCAAATCCGCATTTAAATAAGCAAGGAACCGTATTAGCAAAGGAGGCAATCGCTTGGACCAGAGAGACATCATACTCAATATATGGAAGGTAAGCTGTAACACTTCCAAGGAGCTTTAAAATCCTCAAGCAGTATGCGAGTCTCTTGTGGAGGTTCGAACCACTCATCTTCTCGTCAAACATATCTGGAAGTACAATCAGGCCTCTGCAAACCAAAATCAATCGATTAAGACATCCCGCCTCAGTAACCGCCCAATATTGTGACAGAAAAACCATTTTTCTTGGGTCCTGAGGCAAAACAGGTTCGCTCAATCCAGTAGCTTGTTTATCAACCGGTACACTTTCAGAAGGTAAAGCCAGAAATATCTGATTGGCCACTTTTTCATCCTGCAAGCGACTCGCTCTTCCTGAAGGAAAAAAAAGAACAGGAAAGCACGTGTTTAGTGTGAAATCAACAAAATTTCCTACCATACAATTGAAGAAGAAAACTGAGAGAGAGAGAGAGATTGATACCTTGGAGACTATATTTTATGTGGTCATCAAATACAATACTCCCAGAATTATCAGCAACCAAAGGTAACATGTTTGTCAGACTAGAAACAGAGTACGGTTGCATTGCCTCAGGTACTTTACTTACTCCATCTACCAGAGCTGTTTCTAAAAGCTGTAGCATATTGTTCTGGGCAATCGGAAAGAGATTAGATCAACTGCCATTATAATCGGCACAAGATAAAATTAACCGAACACACAATTATATACTCATTTGAATTACTTCTCTATTTTATATAATAAGATGTGAAACTTATATTTTTGGGGCTGTAAATTAAAGGACAATAGGAGAGTCTACAACAACAGCATCTTTACTACAAAGATAGACGTATTTAATATCTAGAGTTGTCAATTAGAAAAATTATGAGTTTTTAATTACGAAAATTAAGAGTTTTATATTCTGCAATTACATTTTTAAATTATGCTTCACTATTCTGAATTTCAACAATCGTCCACTCGGTCCGCCATACGGGCCACCACTCCAAGCGTGTGAGACCACGTTTTAAACTATTCTATATAATGCTCTATATAATGCTAGATCACATACTAATCTAATTCTACATTGTTCTATTTAATAATAGGTTATCTAATATACTTTATTATTTTTAGAGTATTTTATACAATTTTAGAGTATATTTCTTAAGCAAGAATATATATTAATCATGCCTGGTTTGTTACAAAAATATTCGACTTAGTGCCCCACCAGGAAAAATCTTTAGCGACTAAGCGGGCCTTTAGTCGACCAAGTGTTCCATCTAGATTCACTATAATTGTGAACACGTACTACCAAAGATTTTTGGACTAACTAGGAACGAAAACTTTTTGGCCTCAAGGCGCGCCTTACGCTTTCATGAGGAGGTGGCGCTTTGAGGCTTACACCTTTGAAATTTGGAGGCGGGTTGCGCCTCGGTCCAAAAAGACGACCGCCTTGGACCAAAAAAGCATCTGCCCCGCTTTGAGGCGCGCCTCGACAAAAAAAATCAACGGTTCAAACGTGTGTTAATGAAAATTGGACCTGTTTAATAGGTTAAAAACATCAATTGGGCCGGGCTTGGGTTTTAAACTTAAGGTTTTAATTGTAAAATAAATAACAACCGGTTAAACAAAACAAAACAATCGTCCGCCATACGGGCCACCACTCCGAGCGTGTGAGACCACGTTTTAAATTATTCTATATAAAGCTAGATCACATACTAATCTAATTCTACATTGTTCTATTTAATAATAGGTTATCTAATATACTTTATTATTTTTAGAGTATTTTATACAATTAAGCAAGCATATATATTGATCATGCATGGCTTGTTACAAAAATATTCGACTTAGTGCCCCACCAAGAAAAATCTTTAGCGACTAAGCGGACCTTTAGTCGACCAAGTGTTCCATCTAGATTCACTATAATTGTGAACACGTACCACCAAAGATTTTTGGACTAACTAGGAACAAAAACTTTTGACCTCAAGGCGCGCCTTACGCTTTCATGAGGAGGTGGCGCTTTGAGGCTTACGCCTTTGAAATTTGGAGGCGGGTTGCGCCTCGGTCCAAAAAGGCGACAGCTTTGGACCAAAAAAGCGTCTGCCCCGCTTTGAGGGGCGCCTCAATAATAAAAAATCAACGGTTCAAAAGTGTGTTAATGAATATTGGACCTGTTTAATGGGTTAAAAACATTAATAGGGCCGGACTTGGGTTTTGAACTTAGGGTTTTAATTGTAAAAAAAATAACAACCGGTTAAACAAAACAAAACAATCTCATTCCTCCTTTTCTGCTTGCCTGTCCCTCCACCTGCTCGGCCATCTCCCTCCACCTGCTCAGCCATCTTTCTCCCTCCACTTGCTCGGCCATCTCTCTCCCTCCACCTGCTCGGCTATCTCCCTCCACGAGTTTTCTATATTTTTAATGATCGAGATTTGACTATATTATTTTAGTTTTTAATTTTTATAAATTATTTATAATTAATGTTGCTTATAATAAAAGGCGTACACCTCGCCTTTTAACGAAAAACGTCTCAATATACGCCTACGCCTTTTTAAACCTTGTTTTATATGGAATCGCACCTTGAATAATAGTTGATAACATGTGGTTGATAATAAAACATGCATTCAAGAGCATCTGCCCAAAAACATTTTAGAACACTTGTCTGAAATAGGAAAGCTCGTGCAATTTCAAGGTGTCGATTTTTGCGTTCAGCAACTCCATTTTGGACGGAGTATCGACATATGGTTCATGGAGCATTCCATTTTGGATCACGTAATTCTGAAATTGAATGGACATGTATTCTTTTGCGAGTGCGAACAGACACATTAAATTGCGTACGGATTTCAACACAAAATAAACAAACAATGAGACTAACTCTAATTTTTTTTATATAGTTTTATTAGATTAATATTATTCTTTCACGCTAGAATAATAATTTATGATGTTATTTCATTAGGGTAATAATCCATCAATCTTCTAGTTCTTTTTATCGGGCATCAACGGGTGATTTTATCTTGGAAGCAAAAGAAAAACGACTTTTCTTTAAGAATATCCAAGTTAAACGAGAAAAATCATCCACAAAAGTGAATATCAAAAGCCTGCTTTGGATGCAACTGGACAAGGACCCCAAATATCTTAATGAACTAATTCAAACGAAGCGCTAAATCGCTTATTGATTCTAGGACTGGAACTAAGATGATGATGTTAGTAAACTGACACATCTAATCAAGAAAGTGAGCTAAAGTGAGGGCAAAGTTTTTCAAGAAAATGAAAAGAAGGTTGACCTAGGCGATAATGTTCTTCAAATGCAGATGTAACACCGGGACAAGCAATTGATTTGGATGTATCGAGAATATAAAGACCCCTAGATTCATGTCTTCTACCAATAATTTGTTTTGTCGCCAAATCTTGAAAAATGCACGAGTTAGGCAAAAATGAGATGGAGCAATTTAATGTTCTTTGGAGTTGGCTAACAGACAAGAGGTTAAATGATAGTTTCGGTAGATGCAAAACATGTAGTAATGACAACGAAGGAGTAGGTGTGATAGTCCCAGATCCAATAACATTTGAAGGAGATCCATCGGCTAAAATAACCATGGATGTAAAGGTATGAGGTGTAAGGGTGGAAAAGAGTTTTGAATTACTTGTCATATTATTTGTGGCACTAGAATCTGTGACCCATTTGAAAGATGAGGAAAGACGGCACATATTCGGGTTACATGATCTAGCAATGACAATGACAGAGTCTTGAAGTCTTTAGTGATTCCTGGTACTCGAAAAATTTGACATACTCTTCGGCAGAAACAGAACAGAGTTGTCGAATGAGGATGCAATTTGTTTTTTTGATTCTTGTATTGGAGCTTTCGACATTCTTGTATAGTATGACCTGGTTTTTTGCGGTATTTACAAGTGATCGTACCCGTATCCCTAAGACGAGAATTAAAACTTTGTGGACCATCAAATTTGTAGTTAGCAGAGTGGCTTGAGTCGTACATGTTTCGATAGAGTAAAGGTATCATCTCCGATGCACCACTTGGTTTTGGTTCAGCTTTTTCAGCCATTTAGATTGGAACTCTATAAATTGGTTAAAAGAGAAGGCTAATTTAAAAAAAGGGTCTTAATTAAAAAAAGAACAAATTTTTTTTTGGAGAAGGGTCTGAATTTTTATTGGAGAAGGGTCTGAGTTTTATTAGAGAAGGGTCTGATTTTCTGATGAGGCTTTAATAAATACTATGTAATTAGGAAAAATATGAAAGAAGAAGAATTTGGAGAAAAAATTATCTATTGCATTAAGATCAAAGATCTTATTTTTAGACATAAAAAAAGTAGTAATAATTATTTTAGACTATTTTATGTAATGCTAGATTACATACTAGACTATTCTAATGATTGTTCTATATAATGTTAAAGTTATAATTATTCTGTACAATTCTAGAGTATATCTTAACAGTTTTATTCTACATTAATTTTGGTTACTCTATGATAGTATTTATAGCTCAAATTTTCAACGTCCAAAGTTAATGTTAAAGTTATAAGATTATTCTATACAATTCTAGAGTATATCTTAACAGTATTATTCTACATTAATTTTGGTTACTCTATGATAGTATTTATGGCTCAAATTTTCAACGTCCAAAGTTTAGCAGTGTATCGTAATGTCATCCAAACAAACTTTATCCTCACCGAGCTTGCTTTGAGAATTAAAGTTTCGCAAATAAGGAGAAGCACCATTCCAGGGAGTAGGTCGGAAAAGCGATAATGGTGGTGATTGGACAGTGCACATGTGGATCTACAATATTCGGCAAATGATCAACCAACATTTGAATTGAGATTCTGGCCACATGGACCAAGAGTGTTCACGAGTTACGTCGACGAGGCATTCTGGAGTTGAGATTGAAGACAAGCTCAAAGAGAAGGAGGAGAGTAATGATACTTATCAACTATCTAAGTTATCAATTAGAGAAAAAAGGTAGTTTTAATTACGAGATTAGTTTATATTCTATAATTAGGTTTATAAATTCTGCCAATTTACCATTTCGAATTTAGATTAATTAACTAGTTTTGTCTATCTAATAAGGACCCTCAGCTAATGAAAAAAGTTAAAAATAAGGGAGGCTAAGCTGGGTGAAAGATCGGCACCGCAATGGAAAAGATGAAGATAGAAAGAAAACCTAAATTGAGTTGCTTTGAACATATCACGTTTTCTAAATCTCCAATTCATCAAAGTAATTAGAGAGCTAATTGAATAAAGAACTAGCAATGTTAACAAGCATTTGTTGTTAGAAGGGCCACAAACCTGATTGCTAAACTCTTCACCGTCGAAGTTTGATCTCTCCAAGTAAGATAAAGCTAACTCCACTGATTTTTGCACAATCGCAAGAACAACTGCGTCTACTTCCTCAACTATTCACAGAATGCCATGGAAAGTAAGTATATACAGATTCCAAACTCATTCAATCACCAGTTCACATTCACGATCATAATATCAAGAAGGAATGACACTGAATAAACAGTAACTAAGTTGTCATTTTTCATTAAAAATAAATAAATAAAAAGCCTATTTGATTCATTCTCGGAACCAGAAAATGTAACAACAACCAATTTTAAGAAAGTAACAATGAATCAGTCCTCACGAGACGTACTTTAACAACCAGCAAGAGGTAACGAATCGAAAAAAGTTATTCGATGGCTGAGCTCGTACCTGAGAGAGATCGAGAAGACGAAGCGATCGCGGAGGCAACTGAGCACAGTTCTTGAATCTGAGTGTCGCTCCAGGATCGAAGCCCTAGCTCTCCCGCGGCAGAGGCGAACTGAAGAATCTGGTAGAGGCTTAAGACGCCGGCTCTGGTGGAGTTATCGGAGCCGATACTGTGGACGAGATCGATGGAAAACGACGACTGTAACTTACTGTCGTTTTTGCTCAGAGCCTCAGCAAGCTTGGTCAGAGACTCCGCCATGGCGACGGAATAGTGAGAATCCGATGCTACAGCATGAAAAAGGAGAAATAATGATAGTTGATTGAGATTGGAGAGAAGGAGAAGAAGAAGATCAAGAACAAAGGATGGAGTGAAGAAATTGATTAATTTTGAAGAGGGAAAATAAGTTTTCTCATTTTATTATAATTAATATTTTCAGTCGTGGAGTAGAAACTTGGAGAAGAGGAAAGAAAAATAAGAATAAAAATGAAAACGAATTCTTTTATCTGTATATACTATATACACAAATTCTTTGCTTTATTAGCGAGTGTGAATATGATGCGTTTTATCATTAGCTTTTGTACAGGTATGTGTAAGAATTAATGTCCACTGATAAATTTTTCTTAATAACAAAATTAATAGATCAAGGGATCAATATTCTTAACTGTATATATTTAAAGTATTATAATTAAGGGATTAAACTGTAAAGTAAAGTTTAAAAAAAGTATTAGTGAAATTTGTAGTCACTTACACTATTTTAATGAGAAATTTATTTTATAGACTTAAACCATTTTAGACATTATTTGGAAAATATTTCAGAACATTTTGATAAAATATTTTGTTCTTTTAAAAAATTTATGGGATTTACACGAAGATTTAATTTGATGTTTTAGTTTTACGAATTTCTTCTTAAAACTTATTAATTTTTGTACATATAATAATTATTAATAACATATATATTAAATCGGATTAATTTAAGTCGATTTTGAATTTGAAAAAACCTAACATTTAAGACGTTGCTTTTTTAAAAAAGCATACTTTCTAACTTTAGACATTATTTTTTAAAAAGTGACATCTAAAGTATCGTAACTCACCTCCGAAAAAATGTCTAAAGTATCGTATACTCACGCTCTTAGTGTTTATCATCTGCTAAAATCCAACACTCAAAATTGGTTTAAATTTAGTCCAAATTAATCCAATTCAACATATATTTTACGAATAATTGAATAACATTTAATCATTTTGATAAAAAAAAAATTATATAAAAACAACCGTTAAATGATCAATCTTCAAGTAAATCACTTAAAATTTTAAAATATTAAGTGTTTTCCAAAGCTAATTTTGTCTAATTTTGGTCCAAATGTCCATTTGAAATATTTTCCAAATGATGGATCTAAACTTTATATTTTCCATAGTTTTGAGTTTATAAAATGAAATTTCTTCTTTTAATTGCAAAATTAGCATTAAGCAAGCATCGTATTTGCAAAATAGCACAAATATGATCATTATAAAGTTTGTTTTGCTCCTCTAATATTGGTCACGCCGTTTTCTCATTTCTTCAAATTAGAGATGATCCGACCATGTCTTTGCCTTTCTAGGTAGGGATAATTTCTCGAAAAACTTATAACTACTTCTCGATCTTGTTGTTAAAAGCACGATTAAGCCTTTGATAAGCTTTCTTTGCAATTTTATTTATTTTTCCTAAAAATAATCCAAGGGTCCATTGTAAAAATGTTTCAATCGTCAATCTTCATTGATGAATTGGACTCTAATTTACGATCGGTGGCAACAACGATTTATAAAGTGTTCATAACCGCGTAAAGAAGAAGTGAGACAATGAACGAGCCACACTGATATTGGATCGGATGGCGCTCCCGTTGGCAGAGATGTCCACAAGAAGATTATTTATTTGCATATCGATGTAGTATAAATCTCTCATAAGTTCTTATTGTAATTTGATGATTAAATTAACAAAAGTTGAAACGTTCATTCATTCTTTTTTCGTTTGATTTAATATTTATGATATTGAATAGTCTTATAGTCCTTAATCAAACCTAACAACGTACGAAGAGACAAAATGTATATTTGTGTAAACACACTCTTCATTGTTTGCTTCAAACGAAATATTTACAATCTAAATATCAACAGACTATTGATCCTAGTATGATTGTGTTGGGATTGGTGCCCACAAAGGAAAATATTATGCATTTTATTTATTATTTGTAATATTTTGCTGAAACATTAATATTAATACGTAAGCATTCTTTTCCTATAGTTTGTGTTTATGTATGTATGCTACGCTCTGAAACTGTCATCGACGAAAATGGTGTTAAATACAGATTTGACATGATAACCCCTTGTGACTAGTTTAAACCATTTGTTCGCAATCTTAAGACCAATTAAGCATTTGAGTCTAAGTAACGATTGTTTGAATGAATCATGATATCTTATCATGTGATATAGAAAGTTGTGACTCTATGATTTCATTCTTGATATCTTATAGAAGATATTGAACAAGACCTAGTGATTCTATGGAAGCTCGATATAAAACCGTTTAATCTAGAAGCTCCAAGATCACATACGAGGGGTACTTCGATAACTACCTTAATCCTGAGGTGAGTGCATAGTCGATGCTACACTTAATGTCATTTGATTTGTCAATGGGCGATGGCCGTGTAATGGCTGCATCTGACCCGACGGTTGGTGACATAATGTTGTAGTGTTGGATTATGTGATTCACATATATGGAATTCGTGTACACATAATGAAAGTCATTGTATCACACTATGCTTTGTTACGAGATAGTAAATGAATTAATCTGGCCAGATAATCATTAAATATGAGATTCCTTGATTAAAACATGTCACACGTATTGACGTCTCACTTTATGTTTTTTCTCATTCACAGGTAACAAACGAGTTAGTGAAATAATAACTCTAGGGGTAAAACGGTAATTTTACATTCCCCGGACTTACTGATACACACGAAGGGTAGTTTGGTAAAGTACACCATGGATCGAGTACAAAAAAGTTATGTGACTTCAAACGGAAAAATATGCGCGCATGAACTTAGAGCTTTTCAATATTGGTCCTTTAGTGGAGTCAACCATTATTAAGAATTATAAGCCGGAAATAATTTGTAAATTATTGAGTCCGTGCTTTATTCTCAAGCTTCGTTCATGTGAGTCCATAAAGTCTCAATGATGCACATTTAGAACAGATTAATTGAACGCAATAAATTGATTTACTCATAAAATACAAATTGTGATTTGTATAGAGAAATTTATTTTTCAAGCGAATTAATGAATAATGTGTTATTCATTAATTATTGATTTTGTAAATTAAAGAACTTTATTATTGTGATAATAATTTTCTTGAGAATTCATAATAACAATATTAGAAAATAAAACATTTCTCGTTTTATGTTATTCGATATCCATTAAACAATTTAATAACAAGTTATTAAATAGATGAGAGTTCTAAATTAAGTCGAATTTGGAAATTAAATCAAGGCAATTTGTGAAACAAAATTGAGAGACAAGTAGGACATAGAGGTCGGTCATTAACATGGTTTTGAGCTGAATATTGATTCAAACCAAAGCCCACATGAGAGCTCATTAACAATGTCTATAAATAACGGGTTTGACGAAACCCTAGGTCAAGCTTTGCTCTCTCTCTCTCTCCCTCTTGGCCGACCATCCCATCACCCGGGAGGACGAAAAATTTGTTTCTTGTTTTCTCGTGTGCGTTCATCTCCAGCCCACACTCATCTTCTCATATTTTTTTTGTGTCATCGTTGAATCAACTTGTGGTTGTTTGGTCCATTTTCGTTAAAATTTATTTTTTTGGAAATCTCACCTCCGAACCAAAGATTCGATGAATCTGACAAAACTAAGTCCGGAAACCCTGGACTCTTTCCGAACCCATTTAAGTCAGTTCATTTCCGACGCAACGCAAAAAACGGTGTCCCGATCCGAGCTTCCATGAGCTCTCAACGTCGTCGCGAAGTTTCGCCTACAATCTGCCAGCGCCTGTCCGCGCCCGACAGCGCCTCGGCGCCCTGCGGACCACATCTCCCGTTGCGGGGCCTCCGAGCGCCGCCTGCAGCCTTCAGCGACGTGCCCAGCCACTGCCACCTGCTGCCCGGCTGCCAAGGACCGCACGCCACCTGATGCCAGCTTCCCGGACCAACCCCAAGGCCGCGCCTCCGCTGCCCGTGCATGTGTCGCCACTCATTCCTCTTCGTGACGTGTTGACGCTTCGAGGAGGACATTGCAAACCTGGAATTGAAGCTTGAAGATTCTTGCTTCGAACTCGAGCACAATTCCTCGACCGAGTTATTTATAACTCGAATTTGTAAGTCTCGATAACTTTAAATACTCGTTAATTATATAATTTGTTATGTGTTGATTGGAGTGTTTAAATTTTATCGACGTACATGTTTATAATTAAATTGTTAATTAACATGTTCCTAGATTAGAATCAATTTTTTAATTAACATACTTATGATTTTAATGCCAATAGGTTGTTAGATATTAAATAGTTTAATATGCTAGATCTTTTTTATTATTAATTCCGCACGTAATCTGTTATGTTTAATAATAATCTGCTTAAATCGTTAAATGATTTCCAACAGATTGTTGGAAGAATCTATGATGTCTGGTATTGAGGCATAGGGAGTTATGAACTATATAGTTCTTCCAGTGTAATTTCTGAAGATACTGAATTGACCAGTGCACCTTTAGAAACAATGTAAGAACAAACTATTTAACCTCTTATGTCTCAAGGTCAATATGTATGAATTGCATCGTGCTCACCTTAATTACACTCAAGAGGTTAAATGGTTTGTTCTTACATTGTCTAAAAGTGCACTGGTGAATTCAGTATCTTCGGAAGCTACACTGGAAGAACTATATAGTTCATAACTCTCTATGCCTCAATACCAGACATCATAGATTCTTCTAACAATCATACTAGGATCAAAAGTCCGTTGATATTTAGATTGTGAATATTTCGTTTGAAGCAAACAATAAAGAGTTTGTTCACACAAATTTACATTTTGTCACTTCGTACGTTGTTAGGTTTGATTAAGGACTATAAGACTATTCAATATCATAAATCTTTAATCAAACGAAAAAGGAATGAATGAACGTTTCAACTTTTATTAATTTAATCATCAAATTGCAATAAGAACTTATGAGAGATTTATACTACACCGATATGCAAATAAATAATCTTCTTGTAGACATCTCTACCAACGGGAGCGCCATCCGATCTCAGATCAGTGTGGCTTGTTCATTGTCTCACTTCTTCTTCACGCGGTTATGAACACTTTATGGATCGTTGTTGCCACCGATCGTAAATTAGAGTCCAATTCATCAATGAAGATTGACGATCGAAACATTTTTAGAATGGACCCTTGGAATATTATTAGGAAAAATAAATAAAATTGCAAAGAAAGCTTATCAAAGGCTTAATCGTGCTTTTAGTAACAAGATCGAGAAGTAGTTATAAGTTTTTCGAGAAATTATGCCTACATAGAAAGGCAAAGACATGGTCGGATCATCTCTAATTTGAAGAAATGAGAAAACGGCGTGACCAATATTAGAGGAGGAAAACAAACTTTATAATGATCATATTTGTGCTTATTTTGCAAATACGATGCTTGCTTAATGCTCATTTTGTAATTAAAAGAAGAAATTTCATTTTATAAACTCAAAACTATGGAAAATATAAAGTTTAGATCCATCATTTGGAAAATATTTCAAATGGACATTTGGACAAAAATTAGACAAAATTAGCTTTGGAAAACACTTAATATTTTAAAATTTTAAGTGATTTACTTGAAGATTTGATTATTTAACGATTGTTTTTATATAATTTTTTTATCAAAATGATTAAATGTTATTCAATTATTAGTAAAATATATGTTGAATTGGATTAATTTGGACTAAATTTAAACCAATTTTGAGTGTTGGATTTTAGCAGATGATAAACACTAAGAGCGTGAGTATACGATACTTTAGACATTTTTTCGGAGGTGAGTTACGATACTTTAGATGTCGTTTTTTAAAAAACAATGTCTAAAGTTAGAAAGTATACTTTTTTTTAGAAGGCAACGTCTTAAATTTTAGGTTTTTCAAATTCAAAATCGACTTAAATTAATCCGATTTAATATATATGTTACTAATAATTATTATATGTACAAGAATTAATAAGTTTTAAGAAGAAATTCGTAATACTAAAACAATCAAATTAAATCTTCTTGTAAATCCTATAAATTTTTTAAAAGAACAAAATATTTTATCCAAATGTTCTATTGAAATATTTTCCAAATAATGTCTAAAATGGTTTAAGTCTATAAAATAAATTTCTCTTAAAATAGTATAAGTGACTACAAATTTCACTAATATTTTTTTAAAACTTTACTTTACAGTTTAATCCCTTAATTATAATACTTTAAATATATACAATTAAGAATATTAATCCCGTGATATTACAAACTTTAAAAAAAGAATTAATTTTTGATATATTAAATAAAATATTTATTTATTAATTAAAATTATTATTAATTAACAAACCTAACTACAAAATTAATTAAACAAAAATAAAATATATTAACAAAATAGTTATCACATAGAATTGCTAAGTCACTAATAACTTAGTTATTACATAACGACATTAAATACTTATTATAACTATGTTTACAAAGTAAAAAATTATTAATTAAGTTATAATTTAAATTTGAATGCTCTAATTAGGTAATTAACTACAATTTCTATAATTAACTACAAATTCTCGAAATACGTATTAACTAAGTAAATAAGGTAACAATGCATTTCATAAATTTAACTCATTAAGTGAATCATTTAACGACAAAAATTTTAGTTACTTAACTATCTATATAATTAATTTAAGAATATAATTAACGATGCGAGGTGATGTGAGAGGAAACGATGCAAAGAGAGATCGAAATGAGGCGGTGATTGATACGAGGCTGCGACCAACACGAGGCTCTAACCAACACCTAAAACTATAACAAATTTTAAAACCGGATTAAAACAAACCGAACTAAAAACCTTATCCAAATTAACAAAACTTAAATATAAACCAAAAAAAATTACCGAGAGGCAGCGACGACATAGTGAGTGGTGAGACAGCGATGACACAGTAAGTAGGCGAGGCAGCAACAACCTAAAAATTAGAACAATCGAAAAAAAAGAAATCAATCAAATTAAAAAAACAAATAAACAAAACTTATAAACAAAATTTATAAACTTACCGGGCCTGGAAGGTGGAGCTGTGTGCAGGGGCTGGAGCGAAGATCAGTGAAGGCTGGAGGCACGGGAGCTGGACGCGCGGGGGCTGTGAAGATGAGAGACAAGCAAAAGTGACAGAAAGAGAGAGAGAGAGAGAGAAAGAGAAAGAGAGAGAGAGAGAGAGAGAGAGAGAGAGAGAGAGAGAGAGAGAGAGAGAGAGAGAGAGAGAGAGAGAGAGAGAGAGAAAGTGAGAGAGAGAGCCTTTTGTTGGCCGGAGGCGGAGCAGAGTTCGTCGAGGCCGCGCAGGTGGAGATAGAAAGAGAGAGAGAGAGCCTTTTGTTGGCCGGAGGCGGAGCAGAGTTCGTCGAGGCCGCGCAGGTAGCCAGAAAACGGAAGTGGTCGAAAAATTACGTATGGAGGACCAATTTTGTGAAAAAAGAGAAAACAAGAAACTTACTTGGAGAGACACGCGGGAGAGAGCAAAGACCCGTGGGGAGAAGCAACGGGAGGGAGAGACTCGGACGGAGGGAGGCGGGAGGGAGAGACTTGGCCGGAGGGAAATGAGATGGAGAGAGCGTTCAGAAGAAGGCGGGAAGGGGAGACTCGACCGGAGGGAGATGTTTGAGGGAGAGAGGGCCGAAGGAGATTTTTCGGAGGAGAAAGCACAGAGAGATTCGCGTAATAAGGGAAGAAGAAGAGGGTTCATGTGTTTTAATGACCTAGGGACAAAAGAAGCGACTAGTCGCTTCTAATGTCCTTCGCAATCAAAACGATGACGTTTTGATAAGTGGGGACAGTATAAGTGACTAGTCGCTTCTAGTGTCCCCAGAAGTGAAATTTGGCGGAGAACTTTTGGAGCTCAAAATTTTGGGCATTAGAAGCAACATTTAGAAGCGAGTAGTCGCTTTTAATGTCCCAATTTATATATTTAGTGAAATTTTGGCGGAGAAAAGTTTGGGCATTATAAACGACATTAGAAGCGAATAGTCGCTTCTAATGCCCAAACTATAACACTTGGGAAAATTTTGGCGAAAAAAAGTTCGAACCATATATTTTGGGTATTAGGAGCGACTAATCACTTCTAATGTCCTAAAACACTGAAAAAATTGCCGGAAAAAAATGAGCCAAAATTTTGGCCTTTAGAAGTGACTGTCGACTCTGACTATTAGAAGCGACTAGTTATTTCTAAAGGTCAAAAGTTTCATTTTTCTAAAGAAATTGGGGTAGATGCCTTAGAAGCAACTTCTAATGATAAAATGTCGCTTCTAAAGATAAGTGTCGCTACTAAGAGTCATTTTTGTAGTAGTGAGACATTGTTGGCTAATGTTGAAATCGATCTATAATTAAGAATAAATTATCGTTTTTCGTAAGCAGCGAAATATATTTTTTTAACTACTTAAAAAAGTGCGTGAGCATGTCATTTATAAAATAAAACTATACCATATATTTACTCGGTACTAATTTTTTTAGCACATGTATCCCCTCGCAACTGAAAGTGGAGAAAACAATTTTAAAGTAAATCATTTTTTTGAATTAGTTGCAAGCCGAGAAAAATACTGATTTTAAAATAAATGAGAAAAACAATAGTGAAAGTGACATTTTGATCATTTTTCTTGATTATATTATTTTATTAAATCTTGAAATATATGTTCTATTTACACCACATAGAAATAGAGGCTAATAAGATAGTGTCATGCGGAAAATTGTGTTAATAGTATTGATACGTTCTTTTACATCCAATTTATAGTTCATAATTTTTAAAATCAATTGGTTTTGTCAAGCTATTTAATTTTGTATCTAGAATTTTTACTTCCCTTTCTTAAATGCTATTACTATGTGATAAGCACAATCTCTTTGGATACGAATTTTGTCTTAGTACGAAAAAGTAAATGCCAATACGGAGGAGACGCGTGGTATACATTAATCGCGAAACATATTTTTTCCTATAAATCTAGTAAAGTTAGAGATGTAGCATATTATATATATATAGTGTATATATATTGAAACTTGTAGCATGTTATATTGTTTTCCCTAACAGATAAGGATAAAAATTCACATATAGTCCTATACACTTCAGTTGTTTTTAATTGAATTTATGATTTTCTTTTTGTTACATTTCTTTGTTCAGGTATGACTTGCTTGGGAAAGTCTTCAAAAAGATGATCGCATCAAGTATAGTCCTGATTGAAATTCAAACTACAAAAGCATGCATTGTAACTTTTAGTTAACTAAAAGAATAATATCAATGAAAAAAACTAAACAAGTAACATCAATAATGATGTGGAAGAAAAATCCACATTCATAATGAGTGCCATAAAAATCAAAATAACAATCAGTTACTTATAGGTTAAACAAAAATCTAAATAAATTATGACATATCTGGTTCAACATATTGAATTCTGTCAATATATGCGAGTGTACATAGATGATATTATGCTTTATGCAAATTAATAGGAAGAGGATTCTATATCATATTATCGCTTCTGTATTTATCAAGATACTCTAGTTTGAATATTTTGGATTCTAAAATAACTTTCTCTATTCTTTTTTCTTTTTTTGTCTAATTCATGAACCAACTCTATTTTCCAGAACTTATTTATTATCATATCCCAACCTCTTTTTGTTCATTGTACAAATATTCGAATATATACCCTCAGTTCTCTAGAAGCACATATATCTTTACAGTTTTGCAATATGGGTTCCAATTCAAAACGCTCAAACGAAATTGATCTTGACTTGAGGTTGAAATATTCATCTTATGTTCCCAAAACCATTGCTTGCCTTTTCACTGAACTAGAAAAAATTGACAATGTGGATTTGAGGTTGGCTTACCTGAGTGATTATTTGGAAAGGTACAAGGAAGAGTTATCTAAGGTTAATACCACTAAGCGTCAGCTTTCAGAAAGTATGTTTTTTCTTGTGAAAGGTATTTTCATTAAAGGATTTTCTTTTTTCACCCTTACGTGAATGCATCGCTCTTCGTCTGATTTTATTTATTCTAAATGATCGATGTGATAATAATGTGCATCTATATTTTTTTTTCAGAAACAAATAACGTTATGTTTTATTATATTATTTTGTAGCCATTGAGCCGATGAAGGAGAACATTATTAGGACAAAGATAAATGAAGGTCAAGATATGCATGATCGGGTTCGCGTTGAAGAGTATTTTAGATGGATAAAAAATATATATGAGAATGAGCTAAAAAATATAATTTCTTCGTCTACCTCTTCTCCGTCTTCATTCTCTTCAATCCTTGGTCACCGTATGACTGACAAGGTATTTTATACATAATAACAATAAATAATAATAATAATAATAATAATAATAATAAAAAGTTGACCAATTGATACAACATGTAAATTCATTTTTTAATTATGAATAACGAAATAAACATAAATATCATCCCCCATGAAAATTCTCATTTTATATATCTAATTTACGGTATTCAGAAGATGAAATTAATTTTAGAATATGAATCGTAGTCCACAAAAATATTATAAAATGTCAATATTTACATTATATTTTTTAAATAAAACAAAAGTGAGGGTGTTTAGATATTCTCTTAGAATATCAAATTATTTAGAAGTCTATTTCTTTCATTTATTTATCTAGAAGAATTTAAGTTGATAAATTGTCATGAAGTCATTGTGACATATGATTTTCGATTAAGTTGTGTAAAAGAAAAGATATAGAAGATCGCTGCGAGGAGAAATCGGAGCATCACTCATTGAAATATGAGTACAATATTCCAATCAATCGTGCTGATGAACTAGATCGTCAAATCTCCAAACATCGGAAGATTATAAATAATGAACTTTCACCCCGAACAAGCTTAATTAAGGAACTATCGGAGGAGATCAATGCAGATCCTTTTGGGGTAGGACGTTCTAGAAGAACTTGGACGCCTCAACTTCATCGATTGTTTCTCTTAGCCGTGGAAAAATTAGGAGGACCATACGGTAAACAATATATACATCCAACTATTCTATTTATGAAATTAAGCACATATAATGTTGTTTAGATATATGTCGATTATTGCATGCATAATAGATACTGCGTGTACATAATACATATTCGGCTTCAGCTGTGTATATATCGTACGATCGACAAGATTGTTGGAATTGCATTGATTATATAATACTTTTCTCCTTTGATGATTTCCGCTTAACCTTTTGTTCGTATGATTGTTTCAGACTCTAGTCCGAAACAGATTAAGGAGTGCATGCAAATTGAAGGGCTTACTAACGATCATATTAAGAGCCATCTTCAGGTAATAATTATACCCTTAAATTAAATCCCTAAGATAATTTTACGCTTAAATTATTTAAAAAAACAAAAAAAAAACTTGCTAACAACAAATATACTGTAACAAATTAGACATATTTATTAATTAAAAAATGATGTAAAATATGAGTAAAACCATTTATAAAATTTTAGTAAAATAAGAAAGGCAAGATGTCAGGCACTTAATTTTATGATGTTCAATTTGAAAATGCGCATAATTTTATTGTACAATTTGATATACACAGAAATACAGGATTCATCAAAAGATTAGTAAACAGACTATTAAAAAAGTTAATAACGACCAAAAGAAGATCAATAGCTCAGATCTCCCCGATCAAGAGGACCCATCGTACTATCACATGTTCCATGGTAATCAACATCAAGAGTCTCATCAACAAATTCCGAACCTCAACAGCTTCTCTGACGAAGAGGCTTACATTCCTAAACCGCCAATAAACAGATACAACAACTTCGAGTACGTTAACATGGCATGGGCGAATCAATTACGCAATGGCGAATTTTGAATTTTGATATAGTGAATTGTTTTCTATGTTTGATTATTTATAATTTCTTTCAAATTCCATTACTATTTAAGCACTCATGCATCTGGAGCGTTGTTTTGGTTTATGGAGACGTATTTATTATTATGGGTTTTGAATATTTTTATTAATATTTTTAATTGTTTTCTATGGATATACAAGTTTTTTTTTATCATGGGATAATCAGTTTTGTAGTAAATGTAGAACCAATAATTAATAAACAAAAAATTTCGTAACTATTTTATATGGACATATAATTGTTTGCATGTCTCACATCTAGACACGTAGATCTGATTAGATCCTCTTCACAATATGTTTCTTATTTGTTTTGGAAAGTTTCTAAACAAAGTATCTAGACAGAGTACCCGGAAGATTTTCATTTATTTAAGGGTGAGAAAATCTTAAGATGACGTTTTCTTTCCATATCTACTATAAAAATCGTGTGATTCTCCTTTAATAATTGTTGAAGATGCCAAAGTTCTTAGACGTGTTCAATGTTAGGATTCAAGTTAAAATCCTGATTTCGTTAGAAACAATAAGTGAACAAAAAAGTGAAATAAATGCAACATACAACACACGATTCATAGTGGTTCACTCAAACGTAAACTACATCCATTTTTTTGCTACCTCGGCTTTCACCATAAACCCAATGGTTTAAAAAAAGTCATCGACCCAAATACAACTCATGACACTTTCATTGCTTACAACTTTTAAAATGGAATCTTTAGAGCTAATACCTTTAAGTATTTCTAAAGTTTGAGATAATGTAATGAAAGTAATGCACCCCTTTTTATATGTTACAAACTGTCATTCTCTCCTTCTCATTCCATGTAAGACTAGTTCGTTAGTCACCACATATATAACCAATAATCTCCCACTTGGACAATAACCGCACCAACTGTCTCCATCAGAGGTGGCAACACTGATCTTTAACCAAGGAGTTCGGCTCGCGCAAAAATGAATGCAACCATATTATCTTTATGTGGTCTCGGTGATGATCACGTACTTTGCCTCGCAGCTAAATATTACGACGATCTTCTCCAATCTTGAAACCTAGAAACTGGTTGTTCCTTCAAGTGTGTAGACGTATCCACTCGTGCTATTTTTGTCGTATATATCGCCTCCATTATCAGTGTGAACATAGCCTTGAAGTCCTTGTTCAGAATTCTTGAGCATCAACACGAGCTTGAACTACATAAGATATGAGAGGATCCACTAACCCCCCATTACTCTCTCCTAGGGTAACACATAAAACTACTCATAGCTCCCACTGGGTGAACAATGTCTAGCCTTATGCACACCATCACATACATCAAACTTCCAATGGACGAAACTTCTGAGATCTTGTCCATGTATGCCAACTCGTATTACATTACTGGCTACAACTCTTTAGAATGTTTAACTTATAATATGTTGACCCACCTCGTCTCCTCCTTGTTGGAGCGTTTGAGTTTTATCTTCACGTAGTCTTTTTAAGAAAGCTCAACGTCCTTTCTAGTTCTCTTGAATCATCCCAAAGATTTGGCGGCTCCAAAATCCGTCATCACAAACTCTTTGGAAAATCTCTTCTCTAGCTCGCCAACCTTATGTACGTCTACACCTATCATAAGTATGTTGTGGATATAGAGAAGAAGACACACATGAGCCTTCAAGTCTCTTGAAATAGCAGCAATGATCAACCTTACATCTGCCAAACTTTGTTTACATCATGAAGTTATCGAACTTTTATTTCAGTCCATGGAGACTCTTCTGGAGCTTGCACACGAGCTGATTTTTTTTTCTTCACCTCAAAGCTTTTGGGCTGCCTCGTGTAGATCTCTTTGTCAAGATCATCGTGAAGAAATATCGTCTTCACATCTAATTGCTACAGATGTAGCTTCTATTTGGAAACCAATTCTAGCATGTTTTTTATCATCACGAGTGGAGAGAAGATTTCGTAAATTCAATTCCTTTTGTCCACTGGAACATTTCACCACTACTCTCGCCTTGACTGTTAGCATCCATTGCTCTCCTTTATGCGGTACTTTCACTTGTGTGTATTTCTTTATTCCTAGTTGTTAACTCCAGAAGCTTCCAAGTGCGATTCGTGATTCGTGAATCCATCTCATCTTCCATGACAAGCTCTACCACTTGGTCGAGGCATTGAGCATGATTTCCTCTTTGTAGCACTACATCTCTCCTTTGTTAGCTCGATCACCAAAGTTTGCATATTTTCCTTGATCCCGGTCCCATTGCAAGCCTTGTCTTTATCTTCTTAAACTTGATATGTTCAGACTGATCTCACCTCGATCGTAGCACCGCCTTAGTTTAGCTCGACTGTTGGGAATTATCTTTGCACTATTTTTGACTTCCCACCCTGAAGAGCTCTACTTGTCAAGCTCATATATAGATGACTTTATGCTCCGCACAATCTTACTTGCTTTGGCATTTCATAAATGATAATGGAACTCAGTGTCATCATAACTAATGAAATAACACTTTTACATTTTGGTTCAAGCTTACTACGGAAAGACATCCATATGGACATATGATATGCAACCAAACACCTTAAAATGAGAAATGTTACCTTCTTGCCATTCTAAATCTCTAATGGAATGATGAAACCCAGGGAAAAAGACGGTCCTTGAATTATCATGAAATTTTCCGTGTTGATTAATGTTGGAATAGGTCTATGGTTAAGAAAAAATTATCATTGACACATTAATGGCGGAATATAAAAATTTCTTTACTAGCAAAACAATTTTACTAACCTAGGCAAAGTGCATGAACATGTTGTTATTTAAAAACATTATTTAATTACTTGTTACTAATCTTTCTCTTGTAGCTTGATCTCTAATGTGCATTAGAAAAGGTAGATTGTCTCTTGCTCGTTACATTTACACCTAAACGTGAACTCGAGAAATCTATGATTTCTATTACATGAGTCTATAGAGGATTTGAAGGATTTGTGTGTGGGAACAATTAAACACAATAACTCAAGAACAAGTCTATTAGCTAAATAGCTAATTTAAACCTAAGTCTAATGAGGACTTATGTGCCAAAATAAAAGAGATGTTTTAGAGAGAGAGAGAGGAAGTGGTCGGCTAGAATTAGAGAGAGCAAGACCAAAAGCTTATTTTCACATGTCTATGTGAGGCTCTATTTATAGGAGAATGAAATACAAGAAAGAGTAATTACCCTTTTCTATTGTGCATTCATGACACAATATTTGATTTCTTCTCCTCTTTCACTATCAACATGGCCGGCCACTCTTGTGCATTAGTGAGAGAAATTTGTTTCCTTCTTAAGAAAATTCTTTTCCTCTTTTCCTTTTGGGTAATTATCTTTATAATTAAAGGCAAAGAATTAATCTCCTCTTTGGATGATGTTGGCCGAACTCTACACTAGGAAAGGAGCTTCTAGATACTTCCATATTTCTTTTAAGACAATTCTTAAAACACCTATTGTAAAATTAATATTGCACAAATAATGAAATTAATTTGATAATGCCTCAAACAACTTTTCGGCTTTAGAAAATAATTTATATTTCCATCATATGAAAATATTCAAAATCTCATTTTGACATTCACATCATTTTATGTCCATGTGGACAAAAATACCCTCTAGACATTTTCTGAGAAAACGTCTAGTTCAACACTTGAACATATTTTGACTTAGCTTCCAGTTTAACAATCCTACTCTAGTGACAAGTATAGTGACCTTATTGATCCAAATGAACAAAGCTTGAGCTACTATACTCGGACTCAAAAGTTCATAAACTTTTTTCGAGTATAAGCTTAATGTCAACTGACTCCACTAAAGAGTTGACACTGAAAATCTCCCGGTTCAACTGAATTTATTTTCTACTTAAATTCAACTTACTTAAATTGAGTGGATCCACTGAATGTTATCTATTATTAGCCTTCATG
Source organism: Urtica urens (assembly GCA_958296335.1). NCBI lineage: Eukaryota > Viridiplantae > Streptophyta > Magnoliopsida > Rosales > Urticaceae > Urtica > Urtica urens. Next base: position 4,261,489 of record OY282525.1, read on the forward strand.
AATATCATCAACTAGATGAGATTTGTAAAATTACTATTTTACCATTCTAGTTGTTATTCCCTCAACTCATTTGCTACTTGTGAATAAGTTAGAAACAATGTATTGACGATGAGTTACCAAGTCACATTGTTTCATCTAAATGAAGTTGTTACTTAATTTTGGATACCGCGCGGTTCATTTCTTCATAATAAGTAATAAAGCATGATGTGATATACATTGCATTTCAGCAATCTTGTACATGAATTCCATATGTATGAGAACTCCATGAAGCTGGTTGATGACATCTTCATAACTTAATATCTCACCAATTAGTCTAGTCTAGATCACTTAGTAGACCTAGAATTTGACTTTCTCAAATGAGAATATGTAAGCTATGAAATGACATGTCTCATTTCAAGATTTTGGTAACCACGATGCAATTCATACATAGTGACCTTGAGAAAGAAGATGTTAAATAGTTTGTACTTACATTGTTTCTAAAGGTGCAGTGGTCAATTTAGTATATTCGGTAGATACACTAGGAGAACTATAGAGTTCCTAACTCTATATGCATCATAACCAGACATCATAGATTCTTCCAACAATCATACTAGGATAAATAGTATGTTGATCTTTAGATTGTAAATATTTCGTTTTAACCAAAATATGAATAGTTTGTTCACGCAAATATACATTTGTCTCTTCATATATTGTTAGGTTTTATTAAAGACTATAAGACTATTTAATATCATACATCTTCAAACAATCGAAAAAAGAATGAATGAACGTTTCAACTTTTACTAATTTAATCAGCAAATTACAAAAAGGACTTATGAAATATTTATATATTACATCAATATGTAAATAAATACTCTTCTTGTGGGTATAACTCTTTCAACCAAATTAATGCTACGGAAGTTAGCTATTTAATGCAATTGGTTTAAGCTCAATCAGACACCGGATGTGTCATTTATGACCATTTAAGTCCGAGGTGTACGGTAGTCCGCGAGTCTAGGATTTTGAATCCCAATTTGCGTTTCCTAGCTTCTTCCGCTCTTTTTGTTGCTATCATGGCGTGTCGATGTTCACGTACTCAACCACCATGAAGATTCCTTGAAGGAATATGTCATGAAGATAAAGAAATTAGTTTTAGGAGATTTTTAATCTAAAAAACGTTCAAGTGCAAAAGTGATGATTTTTTAATCTCACACATTCTTCTTAGGAAAAATAAATTTAATAGACAAAAAGATCCAAGTATGTTCCTTGTGTCTTAGTACATTAACACTGCTCTCCCCTTACAAATATCGATTTTAGGGCTCTTTTTTCTAGTGATCCACTCTATATCTCTTTACTCATGGAAACGTGTTTCCAAACGTACAAGAGATGATGTGCCTATTCCAAAAACTAAGTGGTAGGGTTGTACTTATCGTTTGCAACCCACGATCCCCAACACTAATATAAGTGCATATGTCACCAGACTAAGAGTTACCCTCGTGACCATCTCTTTAATGAAAGTACTAAAAGACGCATTGCTCGTAACATTGCTTGCAAAGCTACGTTCAAAAGTGAAACGATGAGACAAGACCTCCTCTCGGCGGATTATTTCAATGTAGATCTTGTTTAACTAAGTGGTTGGTTACACACTTAAACTCAATATTTAGTTACCCTCCCACGAGGCCCTGCGAAAAGATTTGAGTGATCAAACTTCTTTATAAGTTCGATAGTCAAAGCATTGATGTATTGACATCATGACTATGCATTAATGATGTGTCATTTACTTATGAAAGGCACTCTTTGCGGCCTTCCCTCAAAGGAGTAAATTGTCATTTTGTTCATAACACCTTTGAATTTATTCTGTTCAATATTAAGCTTAAGATCCTAAACAAAAGACTAATATAAAATTGTTTCAACTTTCAGCAACATGTATCTAAACCCACTCTCTACTATCATTTCCTCGAACAGGCTAGAATGTGATAACTATGTAGATTTGAAACGTAAACTAGACATCTTTCTTACCATGGACAAGCCTCAAATGCGTATTCCCTACCCCATGTCCTCCTGAAACGAATGATGATTCGACTCAAGAGTACAAGGACTCCCTTGCAACCTGGCTCAGATCCAATGAGATTGTGAGATGCTATATTTGAGCATCAATAAACAATGTGTTGCAACAACAACATCGTGAGGCTAGGAGATGTTTTGAGGGCAAGGGCGTCAGGCTATGAAACACTCTACAATCTCTAGGAGATGTTTTGAGGGCAAGGGCGTCAGGCTAGGCAACAAGCGGTTCGACAGTTTATGAACTGTTGTATGAAAGCAGGGACTCCTGTTAGAGAACATATGATGGAAATCCCTGGATCTGAGATTGATGGAGATACCAAAATAGATATGATCTTGGAAACTCTCCCTGAATATTTTGATACTTTCAAGCTGAATTATTACATGAATAAGCTAGGTTACGCTATTACCGAGCTAATGAAGGAGCTTCACATCGCTGAGGGACTCTTGAAGAAAAAGAGGGCAAATGGAGAGGGTCATGCTACTGAGCACAAAGCCTCTACTTCTGGATCTAGTAAGATATCTTTTAGAGCTGAAAAGAAGAACCCTAGCAAGGTTCAGACGAAGAAGGTGCCCGGGGCTATCAAGGTGGACAATTCTAAGAACAACTGTCATCATTGCAATGAGCCCAGACACTGGCGCAGGAACTGTCCTATCTACCTCAAGGCTAAAGGGAAAGGTATTGTACTTATTACCGAAACTTGTTTAGCAGTTGAGAATGTATCATTTTGGATTCTTGACTCCACTGATACTAACCTTATTACTGAGCACAAAGCTTGTTAAGTTCATACGACAGTTTATGAACTGTCGTATGAAAGCAGGGACTCTTGTTAGAGAACATATGATACTGATCATAAGTTATCTCAGTGAGATGGAGATCTTTGGATATGAGATTGATGGAGATACCAAAATAGATATGATCTTGGAAACTCTCCATGAATATTTTGATACTTTCAAGCTGAATTACTACATGAATGAGCTAGGTTACAGTGTTACCGAGCTAATGAAGGAGCTTCACATCGCTGAGGGACTCTTGAAGAAAAAAAGGGCTAATGGAGAGGCTCATGCTACTGAGCACAAAGCCTCTACCTCTGGATCTAGTAAGATATCTTTTAGAGCCGAAAAGAAGAACCTTAGCAAGGTTCAGAAGAAGAAGGTGCCCCGGGCTATCAAGGTGGACAATTCTAAGAATAATTATCATCATTGCAATGAGCCCAGACACTAGCGTACGAAGGGTCCTACCTACCTCAAGGCTAAAGGGAAAGGTATTATACTTATTTACCAAAGCTTGTTTAGTAGCTGATAATGTATCATTTTGGATTCTTGACTCCACTGCTACTAACCATATTTGTTGTTCCTTGAGAGTTCAGGAAAACCAAACGCTTAGAGGATAGCGAATTCTGCTTCAAATGGGGTGATAGGAGGTTGGTGTCTGCGAAGGCTGTGGGAACCGTGGCATTGTTTTTTAAAGACATAACTTTAAATTTAAATAATGTATATTTTGCTCCTTCTTTTGGGAAAAAGTTAATATCTGTAGCTCAAATTGTTGAGCATAGCTATTATTTAAAGTTTATTGATAATGATTTTTGAATTACTTTTTCCAATTCATTTGTCACTGATGCATGTATGAAGAAGTTTTTATACTATCTTATCCTACACAACCTTTGCTATTAGAAAATGAAATAGATAACGATCTAATTAGGGAACCAAAGAGGATCGGAACTAATGTCACCTCTGTTGGAATTTATTTAACAATTTAAACAAAATAATTATATAACATATCAAATATGACAAAATTATATAATAGATCGACACATATTAAAACAATTTTAATATGAACAATAACCTATGGCATTAAAATCAATTTATTAATTTAAAAATAATTTATTAAATCGTAAGACACTCAACAATTGAACACACTAACAACCTATATGAACAATTCATATATTTAATTTAGCATATTAATTCGTTGAGAAAATACTTACAATTAGGATAATAAATTATCTTGACGTTGCTCGCTAGCGTCGGAAGGCCTCACCGAATCCACGTCAAAAAACAGGCTCGTCGGAATGCCCAAAAAAATTCTTCGCCGGACTGGGAAGAATCGGGTCGCCGGAATGGAGCCTCGTCGAACTGGAGGCTTCAGGAGACTCGCCAGATTGAGCTCACCGGATTGGGCTCGCCGGACTGGGATCGCCGGAATGGACTCGCCGGACTGGGTCTCTGAACCTGGGACCGCCGGACTGGAGTAAGCCTCGCCGGACTGGGAAGCTCGCCAGACTGGAGCGGGTCGCCGGACTGGAGAAGATCGCCGGATTGGAGAAGCTCGCCTGACAGGGAGAAACACACCGGTCGGAATGCCTTCGCCGGACTGGAGTTCCTGGGCGATCAGATGCAATCTGGCAGAGTAGAAAAAATCCCAAAAAAATTTTAAAAACGATTTTTAAACCAATTTTCAGAATACAAAAAGACACCAAACACCACAAGAGAGAATTAACGATAATACACAAGGAGTTTTATCGAGATTGAAAGGGTGGGCTTTCAAGAACACTCGAGATTGATTATGGAAACTAGAAAACAACTTTTTTCTCTTTTCCTTTTCTTGGGAATTCGGCCGAGACTCACAAAGAGGGAGAGAGGAGAGTCTTGCCGAAAAATTTAGGTTTAGGGTTAGAGTGATTAGGGTTTAGTTGCCTTTTTATAAATAGCTTCATAATGGGCTTAAGCTGGGTCAAACCCATAACCCTATCACTCTAATTTTCGGCCAAAACACCCTCCTCATACTCAGCCATAATACAATTTATTTATTTTCAATTAATTGATTTATTTCTAAATACAATTTATTTAGAACTCTCATTTTTATTTAATGACATTTCATTAAAATAATTTCATACTTTCTAAATAAGTATGAAACGGGAAATTATATATTTCTTTTTTTATCTATTTGAATATCACAAGAGTATTATCATCATTATAATAATGCTCTTTAATTCAATAAATAAACGTAACATTAAATAACTAATTATTTAATAAGCTGCTTAAGAGAAATAATTTCCTCAATATAAATCATAATTTATATTTAATGAGTAGATTAACAATCCTTGTTCTTTTGATCTCTTCCAAGTGTCTATCATTGAGACCTTATGGACCCACACAGACGAAGCTTTAGAATAAATATCGGACACAAAAGTTCATAAACTTTTTCCGTCTTTTGATTCTTAATATTGGTCGATTCCACTAAAGGACCAAAATTGATACTCTCTCTGTTCGTATGCACATCTATTTATGTTTGATGTGATGAAACACTTTCTCACACGATCCACAGAGTATATTACGATGTTACCCTTCATGTGTATCAGTAACTAAGAGGAATGTAAAATTACTGTTTTACCCCTTGAGTTATTATTTCACTAACTCCTTTGTTATTTGTGAATGAGAAAAACATAAAGTGAGATGTCTTTACATGTCACATGTTTTAATCAAAGAATGAACTCATTCAATGAATACTCGGCCAAGTTTATTCATTCACACTCTCATAACAAAGCATAGTGTGATACTAATGCATTTGCATTGTTATTACATGAATTCCATATATGTGAATCATGTAACCCAACATCACATCCTTGTGACACCAACAGTCGGATCAGATGCAACTAAAATTTAGTCATTGCCCATTGACGAATCAAATGTCACAAAGTGTAATGTCAATTACATATTCACTTCAGGATTAAGGTAAGTATCATAATACTCCTTTAGTTGTGAACTTGAAGCTTTGAGTGTGTAAACAGTTTTGGAGCTTCTAAGTGTCACAGGTCTTGTTCAATATCTTCTATAAGATATAAAGCATGAATCATAGAGTCACAACTCTCTATATTACAAGATGAGATATCATGATTCATCCAAACAATCATTACTAAGACTCGATTGCTCTATCGATCTTTAGATTGCGAACAAATGTTTCAAACTGGTCACGAGGGGCTATCTTGTCAAGTCTGTACTTAGCACCCTTTTCGTTGATGACAGTTTCAGAGCATAGCTTAAACATAACTAAACACAATCTTCAAAAGAATGAACATTTATTAATATCAATGTTTCAGCAAAAATTAAATACATAAAGTATTTCAATGTCTAAAATCTCCTTTGTAGGCACCAATCCCAACAACATCTAATCTAATAAAATCAACACATCTCTGGTACTTAACACTTGGTTATATTAGTCTAGATAGGATAAAGAGACTTGTGAGAGATGGTCCACTCAAAGCCTCTGCAATAGGCTCACTACCGATTTGTGAATCCCGTATAGAAGGAAAAATGACCAAACGACCTTTCTCTGATAGATGTTGAAGAGCCATTGAGTTGTTGGAAGTAGTACATTCTGATGTATATGGTCCACTCAGAATTTAGGCACGGGGAGGATACGAATACTTCATTACCTTTACCAATTTTTAGTCAAGATATGGATTTTTCTATTTTCTCAAACACAAATTTGAGACCTTTAACGTATTTAAAGATTTTCGGGCTTTAGTGGAAAAGTAAACAGGCAAACACATCAAAAATCTTCAATCCGATTGAGGTGGTGAGTACTTGTTTGAAGAGTTCGATGACTGTCTTAAAGAAGAAGGTATCGCTTCTCAGCTTACAGCACCTGGCACACCTCAACAAAACGAAGTGTCAGAGAGAAGGAATGGAACTTTGATGGATATGGTTAGATCAATGATGAGTTACTCATCATTCCCTAATTCCTTTTGGGGATATGCCCTCGAAACTACAGCATATATTCTTAACCAAGTTCTGTCTAAGACGGTGCCTAGTACTCCTTATGAACGATGGACTGGGCGTAAAGCTAGTTTAAGCCACATCAGAATTTGGGGTTGCCTTGCACATGTGCTAAGGCAAAAGACTAGCAAGTTCACTAGTAGGTAAGAATTATGCGTGTTCGTTGGATATCCAAAGGAAATCAAAGGTTTCACATTCTATATTCCCGAGGACAAAAAAACGTTTGTCAGCACTAATGCTCGTTTCCTTGAGGAGGACTATATGAAGAATACGAAACCTAGAAGCAAAATTGTGCTTGAAGAAAAGTTTGGTGAGGATGCTTCTACCTCATGTGTAAGAACTGTTCTTACCCCAAGTGAAACGCTACCTAACAATTCAAAACTTCGTCAAGTAGTACTTCAACGTAGTGGGAGGTTATCTGAAAAGCCTCACAGGTACATGTCTTATGGCGATACTCTTGTAGCCGTCGCTGACATGGATGACCCTGTTTCCTACAGCCAAGCAATGGCTGGTTATGAGTCAAACCTTTGGCTTGATGCCATGAAAGTTGAGATGCATTCGATGTATTTCAACAAAGTCTGGAAACTTGTAGACCTACCTAAAGGGGTTAAATCTGTAGGGTGTAAATGGATCTATAAGAAGAAAAGGCGTCCGGATGGGAACGTTAAGACGTTCAAAGCGCAAGTAGTGGCTAAGGGTTATACTCAAAAATAAGGTATCGATTATGAAGAAACCTTCTCGCCAGTCGCAATGCCTAAATCCATCCGTATACTTCTATCCATAGATGCCGCTCTCGATTATGAGATCTGGCAGATCGATGTCAAAACTGCCATTCTAAATGGCAATCTTAACAAGCGAATTTTCATGGCTCAACCAGACCGTTTCGTGGAAAGTGATCAAGAGAATAAGGTTTCTGAATTGCTTAAATTCATTTATGGAATAAAGCAAGCATCTAGATCATGGAATATTAGATTCGATAAAACTGTACAAGGCTTCGGCTTTGAACAGTCAATAGATGAACCTTGTGTCTATAAATTGATACGCGAGGGAAACGTTGTGTTTCTGGTATTGTATGTCGATGATATACTACTCATTGGTAATGATGTAAGAAAATTATCTGAGGTTAAAATCTGGTCAGCTAAGCAGTTTGATATGAAAAATCTAGGGGAAGCTGCGTACATTCTGGGGATTCAGATCTTTTGAGATCGAAAGAACCGGACTCTATCGCTCTCCCAAGCATCTTATATAGATAAGGTGTTGGATCGCTTTGCTATGCAAAACTCCAAGAAGGGCCTAAACCCCTTTAGACATGGAGTCTTACTCTCTAAGGACCAGTCTCCCAAGACTGCACAAGAGATTGAGGACATGAGTAAGTTTCCCTATGCTTCAGCCGTAGGAAGTTTCATGTATGCTATGTTGTGCACTAGACCGGATATATGTTTCGCCGTTGGCGTAGTTAGCCATTTCCAATCAAATCCTGGACCCGAGCACTGGGTTGCTGTTAAGCATGTTCTTAAGTATCTTCGGAGAACTAGGAACTTGATGCTTACATATTCAGGTACTGACCTGACTATGACGTGGTATATCGATTCCGACTTTCAGGCGGATAAGGATTCCAGGAAATCCACTTCAAGATCTGTGTTCATCCTGAATGGTGGATCTGTAGTTTGGAAGGGTATCAAGCAATCTTGCATTGCTGACTCCACCATGGAAGCAGAATATGTGGCTGCGTGTGAAGCATCCAAAGAGGCTGTATGGCTTAGAAAATTTCTTAAGTATTTGGAAGTTGTTCCAAATGTCAACGAGCCCATGACACTTTATTGTGATAATAGTGGGGCTGTTGCTAACTCAAAGGAACCTAGAAGCCATAACCGCTCTAAGAATATTGAGAGGAAATACCATTTGATTAGAGAGATCGTGCAGCGTGGAGACGTGGAGGTGAAGAAGATCTTAACGGTGGACAACCTTGCAGATCCTTTCACCAAGGCCCTATCCAACAAGGTCTTCGACCAACATCGAGACGGATTAGGCATGAAGGACTACGCTCATCTTCTTTGAGTCAAGTGGGAGTTTGTTGGCAGAGATGCCCACAAGAAGATTGTTTATTTACATATTGATGTAATATATAAATCTTTATAAAGTATTTATTGTAATTTTTTGATTAAATCAATAAAAGTTGAAATGTTCATTCATTCCTTTTTAGTTTGATTGAAGATTTATGATATTAAATAGTCTTATAGTCCTTAATCAAACCTAACAATGTATGCAGAGACAAATGTATATTTGCGTGAACAAACTCTTCATGATTTGACTAAAACGATATATTCGCAATCTAAAATCAACGGACTATTGATCCCAGTATGATTGTTGGAAGAATCTAGGATGTCTGGTTACGAGGCATAGAGAGATAGGAACTCTATAGTTCTTCCAGTGTATCTTTCGAAGATACTGAATTGACCAGTGCACCTTTAGAGACAATAGAAGAACAAACCATTTAACATCTTCTATCTCAAGGTCACTATGTATGAATTGCATCATGCTTACCTAAATCCTGAAATGAGAAATCTCATTTCATAGCATTAATAATCTCATTTGAGAAAGTCAAATTCTAGATCCATTATGTGATCTAGACTAGGCCAATTGGTGAGATATTAAGTTATGAAGATGTCATGAACCAACTTTGTGAAGTTCTCATAGATATAGAATTCATGTACAGGATTGCTGAGATGCAATATTTATCACCTCATGCTTTATTACTTGAATTGTGAATAAATGAACTGCGCAGTATCAAAAATTAAGTAGCGATTTTATTTGGATTAAACAATGTGACTTGTTAGCTCCTCGTCAATACATTGTTTCTAATTTATTCACAAGTAACAAAGGAGTTTAGGAAATAACAACAAGAAGGGTAAAATGGTAATTTTATAAATCCCAACTAGTTGATGATATTCATGAAGGGTAAACATAGATAACATTCAATGGATCGGCTGAATATAATTAATTTGAATTTGAGTAGAAAATAAATTCATTTGTACCGAGAGATTCTCAATGTCAACTCTTTAGTGGAGTCAGTTGACATTAAGCTAATACTCGGAAAAAGTTTGTGAACTTTTGAGTCCGAGTTTAGAAGCCCAAGCTTTTTTCATTTGGATCCATAAGGTCATTATTACAGGTCATTAGAGTAGTATTGTTAAACTAGAAGCTAAGTCAAAATAAATTCAAATATTGAACTAGACTTTTTCTCGGAAAATGTCTAAAGGGTATTTTTGTCCACATGGACATAAAATGATGTGAATGTCAAAATAAGATTTTGAATATTTTCATATGATGAAAAGATAAATTATTTCCTAAAGCCGAAAAGTCGTTTAAGGCATTATGAAATTTATTTCGTTATTTGTGCAATTATAATTCTACAATGGGTATTTTAATAATTGTATAAATAGAAAGCATCTAGAAGCTTCCCCCTAGATAGAATTTCGGCCAAACAATCATCAAGAAGAGAGTTTTATTTCCCTTTAATTATAAGGATAATTACCCAAAAGAAAAAGGGAAATGAATTTCCTTGAGAAGGAAACAAATGTGCTAAGTGAGGAAATAAATTTCCTCACTATGGCAATAGTATGGTCGGCCAACCTAAGAGAGAAAGGGGAAGGGAAAATCAAATATTGTGTCATGAATACATTATTCTTTCATGAATGATTAATTGACCTTTATAGATTTTTCATTCTCCTATAAATACAGCCTCACATAGAGATGTGAAGGTAAGAAGTTTTTGCCTTGTTCTCTCTTGCTTTTGGCCGAACCCCCTCTTCTCTGTCTCTCAAAATACTTCTTTTATTTTGCACCTAGATCCATACTTGATCTAGAGAATTAGCTTATGATCCAAGAATTGTTCTTGGTTCATATCGTTTAATTGTGCCCACACACAAATCCTTCTAAACCTCAATAGACTTTTGTAATAGAAATCTTAGGTTTCTCAAGTTCAAGATTAGAAGTGAAAATCGAGCCAAGGAAGAAGATCCAATTTTCTCAAGACGCTTCAATTTTTAAGATACAAGAAATGTTAGTATTCAAGTACCTTAAATAATGTTTTTAGTTATAACATGTATATGCACTTTATCTATATTAGTAAAAAGTGTTTTACTAGTAAAAGAAATTTTTATATTCCGCCATTAATATCATTAATGATAAATATTTCTTAACTCTAAACCTATTCCAACACCAACAACTCAGTAGCTTTTCGACCTTTATCAGAGAAATGTCACTTGGTCATTTTTCCTTCTATATTGGGTTCACAAGTCGGCAGTGAGCCTATTGCAGAGCCTTTGAGTGGACCGTCCCTCACAAGTCTCTTTATCCTATCTAGACTAATATGACCAAGTCTTAAGTGCCAAAGATGTGTTAATTTTATCTGATCAGAGGAGTCATTAGGTTTGGTCCGTTTTGGTTCCCTAACTTGATCATTATCTATTTCTGTGTTTAACAACAAAGGTTGTGTAGGATAAAGATAGTATAAACCATTCTTCATACAAGCATTAGTGACAAATGAATGGGAAAAAAATTTGAATTCCATTATCAATAAACTTTAAATTATATTTCTTCTCAACAATTTGAGCTACATATATTTAGTTTTTCCCAAAGGAATGAACAAAATACACATTTTTCCAATATATTAAGGAATTTTGAAAACCATATACCCTCTTTGTATGCTTCACAACCACCCACATATTCTGCTTCCATGGTGGAGTCAGCAATTCAAGATTGCTTTATACTCCTCCAAATAACGAGTCCACCATTCAGGATGAACACAGATCCTGAAGTGGATGGTGGATTTCCTGGAATCCCTATACGCCTGAAATTTGAAATTGGAATACCCTCTCATAGTCAGGTTAGTACCTGAATGTGTAAGCATCAAGTTCCTAATAATCCAAAGATATTTAAGAACATGCTTAACAGCAGCCCAGTGCTCGGGTCCAAGATTTGATTGGAAACGGCTAACTACGCGAACGGTGAAACATATATCTGGTCTAGTGCACATCATAACATACATGAGACTTCCTACGGTTGAAGCATAGGGCGTATTTCTCATGTCCTCAATCTATTGTGCAGTCCTTGGAGACTGGTCCTTAGAGAGTGGACTCCGTGTCTAAATGGGGTTTTTCCCTTCTTAGAGTTTAGCATAGCGAAGCGACCCATCACCTTATCTATATAAGATGCTTGGGAGAGCGACAAGATCCGACTTTTTCGAACTCCAAAGATCTGAATTCCCAGAATGTACGCAGCTTCCCCTACATCCTTCATATCAAACTGGTTTGGTAACTAGATTTTAACCTCAGATGATTTACCCACGTCATTACGAATGAGTAATATATCATTGACATACAATACCAGAAACACAATCTTACCCTTATGTATTACTTTCTAAACACAAGGTTCATCTGTTGATTGTTCAAAACCGAAGGTTTTTTACAGTTTCATCGAATCTAATATTCCATAACCTAGATGCTTGTTTTAACCCCTAAATTGATTTAAGCAACTCACAAACCTTGGTCTCTTGAGCACCTTCCACGAAACTGTCTGGTTGAGCCATGAAAATGCGCTTGTCAACATTGCCATTCACAAAGGAAGTCTTGACATCCATTTGCCAAATCTCATAATCAAGAGCGTCACCTATAGAAACAAGTATACATATGGTTTTAAGCATTGCGACATGCGAGAAGGTTTCTTCATAATCAATACCTTCCTTTTGGGTGTAACCTTTAGCCACTAGTCGCGCTTTGAACGTCTCAACGTTTCCATTCAGACCCGTTTTCTTCTTATAGATCGATTTACACCCTATTGTTTTTACCCCTTTAGGTAGGTCTACAAGTTTCCATACTTTGTTGAAATACATTGAATGCATCTCAACTTTCATGGTGTCAAGCCAAAAGTTTGATTCAGAACCAGCCATTGGTTTATTATAGGAAACATGGTCATCCATGTTGGAGACAGCTACGAGAGTTTTTCCTTACGACATATACCTGTCGGCATTTTCAAAAGCCCTACCACTACGTCTAAGTACTACTTAACGAGATTCTGAGTTGTTAGGTTTCCTTTCAGTCAGGCTAAGAACATTTCTTACAGATGAGGTAGAAGCATCCTCACCCAACTTTTTTTCAAGCCGAAATTTTCTTCTAGGTTTCTTATTCATCATAAAGTTCTCCTCAAGCAAACAAGCATTAGTGCTGACAAAGGTTTTTTCGTCCTCGAGACTATATAATGTGAAACTTTTGGTTTGCTTTGGATATCCAACGACCACGCATGATTCGGACCTACTAGCCAACTTGCTAGCCTTTCTCCTTTGGACATTTGCAGGGAAACCCCAATTTTAAATGGGCTTAAACTAACTTTACGCCCAGTCCATCGTTCATAAGGAGTACTAGAGACCGTTTTAGACGGAACTTGGTTCAGAATATATGCGGCAGTTTCGAGGGCATATCCCCAAAAGGAATTAGGGAGTGATGAGTAACTCATCATGGATCTAACCATATCCATCAAAGTTCGATTCCTTCTCTCCGACACTCCATTTTGTTGAGGTGTGCCAGGTGCTGTAAGCTGAGAAGCGATATCTTCTTCTTTAAGAAAGTCATCAAACTCTTCAGACAAGTAATCGCCAGCTTGATAAAATCGAAGGGTTTTGATCTGTTTGCCAGTTTTCTTTTCAATTAAAGCCCGAAAAAACTTAAATACGTTAAAGGTCTCAGATTTATGTTTGAGAAAATAGACAAATCCATATCTTGAGTAATCATCGGTAAAGGTAACGAAGTATTCGTATGCTCCCCATGCCTGAATTCTTAGTGGACCACATACATCATAATGTACTACTTCCAGCAACTCAGTGGCTCTTCGACCTTTATCATAGAAAGGTTGTTTGGTCATTTTTCCTTTTATACAGAATTCACAAGTCGATAGTGAGCCTATTGTATAGGTTTTGAGTGGACCATCCCTCACAAGTCTCATAATCCTATCTAGACTAATATGACAAAGTCTTAAGTTTCAGAGATGTGTTGATTTTATTAGATCAGAGGAATCACTAGATTTGATCATGTTTGGTTCCCTAATTAGATTTTAGTGTCTAATAGCAAATGTTGTCAAGGATAAGGATAGTATAAACCATTATTCATACATGCATTAGTGACAAAAGTATTGGAAAAAGAAATTCGAATTCCATTATTAATAAACTTTAAATAATAATTCTGCTCAACAATTTGAGCTGCGTATATTTAGTTTTTCCCAAAAAATGGAACGAAATATACATTATTCAAATTTAAAGTTTTGTTTTCAAAAGACAGTGTCACGGATCCCACAATCTTAGCAGATACCAAGATCCCATTACACGACTTAAAGCAGAAGTTGTCATCCGCTATGCCTTTGCTTTTCCTGAACCCATTCAATAATCCACGATGATACATTATCAGCTACTAAACAAGCTTCGGTAATAAGCACAATACATTTCCCTTTAGCCTTGAGGGAGGTAGAGAATATCCTACGCCAGTGTCCGGGCTCATTACAATGATGAAAGTTGTTGTTAGACTTGTCCATCTTGACAGCCCAGGGCACCTTCTTCTTCTGAACCTTGCTTGGGTTCTTCTTATCGGCTCTATGAGATCTCTTCTTAGATCCAGAGGTGGAGGCTCTCTGCTCAGTAGTATGAGCCTCTCCATTAACCCTATTTTTCTTCAAGAGTCCCTCAGCCGTGTGAAGCTCCTTCATTAGCTCGGTACCAGTGTACCCTAGCTTATTCATGGAGTAGTTCAGCTTGAAAATATCAAAAGATTCAGGGAGAGTTTCCAAGATCATATCTATTTTGATATCTCCATCAGTCTCTGATCCTAGGGTTTCCATCTGATTTAGATAACTTATGATCAACACCATATGTTCTCTAACGGGAGTCCCTAGTTTCATACGATACTTCATAAATTGTTGAATCGCTTGTTGCCTAGCCTGACGCCCTTGCCCTCCAAACATCTCTTGGAGATTGAAGAATATATCACTAGCTGAATCTAAATCACAATGTTTTTGCTCCAATACAATGTTCATCGATGCTAAATTATAGCACCTCGCAATCTCATCGGATCGGATCCAAGCTACTAGGGCGTCCTTTTTCTCTTGAGTTGAATCATTATTCGTTTCAGGAAGACATTGGGTGGTGAGTACCCATTTGTGCTTGTCCATAGTAAGGACGATGTCTAGGTTAGGCTTCTAATTTACGTAGATTTTAGGTTCCTGTTTATTCGAGGAAAGGATTATTGAGAAAGTGTTTAGAGACCAATTGATGATTGTTGAAACAATATATGATTAGTCTTTTATTTAGGATTTTAAGTTTAATATTGAACAAAATAAATCCAGAGGTGTTATGAAGAAAATGAAAATTTACTCCTTTGAGGGAAAGCCTAAAACAGTCTCGCCTTTTATAAGTAAATGATACATTATTAATGCATAGTCATGATGTCAATACATTAATGCTTTGACTAGCCACCTTATAAAGAAGTTTGATCACTGAAATCTTTTAGCAGGGCTTGGAGGGAGGATTACTAGAGATTGAGTTTAAGTGCGTGACCAACCACTTAGTTCAACAAGATCTACTTTGAAAACAATCCGCCGATGGGAGGCCTTGTCTCATCATTTAATTTTTGGACGTAGCTCATTAAAGAGAGTGTCACGAGGGTAACTCTTAGTCTAACGACATATGCGCTTAACATTGGTGTTGGGGATCATGGGTTGGAAACAATAAGTACAACCCTCCCACTTAGTTTTTGGAATAGGCACATCATCTCTTGTACGTTTGGAAACACGTTTCCATGAGTAAAGAGAGATAGAGTGGATGACTACAAAAAAGAACCCTAAAATTGATATTTGCGAGGGGAGAGCAATGTTAATGCACTAAGACACAATGAACATACTCGGATCTTTTTGTCTATTAATTTTATTTTTTCTAAGGAAAGTGTGTGAGATTATTCTTCCTTCAAGACATCTTTATGGTGGTTGAGTGCGTGAATGTCGGAAAGCTACTATAGCATCAAGAAGAGATGAATAAGGTAGGAGTCGCAAATCCGGATTCAAAATCCTAGACTCGCGGACTGCCGTACACCTCGGACTTAAAGTTTCATAAATGACACATTCTATATCCGATTGAGTTGAAACTAATTGCATTGGATAGCTAACTTTCATACCTTTAATTTGGTTTAAGTCCGAGGTATACCCATTTTACAGAGCCATAAAAACTTGTCTAGAAATTGAAAAACAATTAAAAGGTCCGTCGGATCAGGCGTATTGAGAAAGAGGTTTATTGAAACATTTTATTTGTATGTTTTTATTTCAGTTGTGTGTAATATTAACATGTTAATAATTTACACAAAATAAAACAAACAATATTCTATCAAATATTCAATAACAAATTTCAACTAGTGAAATAAACTAGTTTAAACTATGTACACAAATTTTCAAACTTGTCAAAATATTGATTTCGAGTATGCCAAACATAAAATAATTAAAAAACTGTTTTTAATTTATTTATATAGCATATTTAACAAGTGGAAAATAACCACAAAATTAGTTTTATAGGTCGTACAAAAAAAATAAAATCGTGTAAGATCTTGTTTGTGAAAAAACCATTATTTAAGCAAATATTTGAAAACAATTTTCTTATCATGATTTATATAACATATACATGCTTATACTTTGACCATAGCTGTGATATCATTTGTTGGAATATGTCTACGATTAAGAAAATTTATCATTAACACATTAATGGCGGAATATAAAAATTTCTTTAGAAGTAAATCAATTTTACTAACCTAGGCAAAGTGCATGAACAAGTATAAATTTAAAAAAATTATTTAAAGTGTTTGAATGAAAACTTTTCTTGTACCTTGATTCAGAGGAGTCTTGAGAATGGTTGATATTCTCGTCTGGCTCTATTCTTTCAGACCTAAACGTGAACTCGAGAACGCCTAAGGTTTCTATTACATGAGTCTTTAGAAGTTATGAAGGATTTGTGTGTGGGTAGAATTAAACACAATAACTTATGAACAAGTTTATGAGCTAGAGAGCTAATTAAGCCTAAGTCTAATAAGGATTTAGGTGCCAAAATAAAAAAAGGGATTTTGAGAGAGAATGAGAGGAGAAGGTTGGCTAGAATAGAGAGAGCACGACCAAAAAAACTTATTTTCACATGTCTGTGTGAGGCTCTATATATAGGAGAAGGAAAATCAAGAAAGGGTAATTACCCTTTCCTATTATGCATTCATGACACAATATTTTATTTTCTCTCCCCTTTCTCTATTAACTTGGTCGGCCATCCCTTGTGCATTAGTGAGAAAATTTGTTTCCTCACTTAGCACATTTGTTTCATTCTCAAGGAAATTCATTTCCTCTTTTCCTTTTGGGTAATTATCTTTATAATTAAAGACAAAGAATTATGTACTTCTTGATGTATATTGGCCGAACTTTACACTAGGGAAGGGCATCTAGATGCTTCCTTATTTCTTTTAAGACAATTCTTAAAATACCCATTGTAGAATTAATATTGCACAAATAATGAAATTAATTTCATAATGCCTCAAACAACTTCTCGGCTTTTTGAACTAATTTATATTTCCATCATATGAAAATATTCAAAATCATATTTTGACATTCACATCATTTTATATTCAGGTGGACAAAAATACCCTTTAGACATTTTCCGAGAAAACGTCTAGTTCAACACTTGAACTTATTTTGACTTAGCTTCTAGTTTAACAATCCTACTCTAATGACCTGTAATAGTGACCTTATGAATCCAAATGAACAAAGCTTGAGCTTCTATACTCGTACTCAAAAGTTCACAAATCTTTTCCGAGTATTAGCTTAATGTCAACTGACTCCACTAAAGAGTTGACACTGAAAATCTCTCGGTTCAAATGAATTTATTTTCTACTCAAATTCAACTTAATTATATTGAATGGATCCATTGAATGTTATCAATGTTTACCCTTCATGAATATCATCAACTAGTTGGGATTTACAAAATTACCAATTTATCCTTTTAATTGTTATTTCATCTACTCATTTGTTACTTGTGAATAAGTTAGAAACAATGTATTGACGAGAAACTAACAAGTCACATTGTTTCATCCAAATAAAGTCGTTACTTAATTTTTGGATAGTGCGCAGTTCATTTACTCACAATCCAAGTAATAAAGCATGAGGTGATATATATTGCGGTTCAGCAATCTTGTACATGAATTTCATATCTATGAGAACTTCACAAAGCCGGTTCATGACATATGCATGACTTAATATCTCACCAATTAGTCTAGTTTAGATCAATTTATGGATCTATTATTCGACTTTGTCAAATGAGAATATTAAAGCTATGAAATGGCATGTCTCATTTCAGGTTTTAGGTAAGCACGATGTAATTCATACATAGTGACCTTGAGATAGAAGATGTTAAATGGTTTGTTCTTACATTGTCTCTAAAGGTACACTGGTATATTCAGTATATTCGAAAGATACACTAGAAGAACTATAGAGTTCCTAACTCTCTATGCCTCGTAACCAGACATCATAGATTCTTCCAACAATCATACTAGGATCAATAGTTCGTTGATCTTTAGATTGCGAATATTTCATTTTAACCAAACCATGAAATAATCTACGTTTGTCTCTTCATATATTGTTATGTTTGATTAAGGACTATAAGAATATTTAATATCATAAATCTTCAATAAATCGAAAAAGGAATGAATGAACGTTTCATTTTTTTATTAATTTAATTCAGCAAATTACAATAAGAACTTATGAAATATTTATATATTACATCAATATGTAAATAAATAATTTTATTGTGGGCATCTCTGCCAACAATGTAATCACCTTCTAGGAACCATTCTTGGAGGTCAAGGTGTAACCTTTGCTGTTTAGATGACCCATCAAGATCAAGTTCCTCATTTGTTTGACCTTCGTGATCTTCCAAATTTATCTGTTTCCCATCTGTCTGACATCGCCAATGTTTGTTATGTCTAAAGGCTCGCCATCAGCTTAATATACCTTCACGAGATTTTCAGCCACATAATTATCCCAGATATCAAGTATTGGAGAGTTGTGGAATGATGCTTATTACTCAAGATCAATAGCACACATGAAGCAAAATCACACCCTTATACTTGTATGATGATATAAGACTGTAAGTTGTTAAATTTTGTGGTCGATGAACCTCTTCATAGTAAAAATTACAAATTGAACTAGTTGGTTGTTTGAGATATCCAAACAAGGAAAGATTACCAACTAGTATCAATCCTAATCACGTTATATATTTTTAGTTTCATGTTCTTACACGTATTGGACGTCGAATTCTCGTAGATTCGATCTCAATATATATCCACGCTAAATCGCACAAGAATTGCAACAAAATAATATTTTATGTTTGCTCTTAGGTCACTCGCGTAAGTATGACCATTGTGCCCACCTACAAGTAGTTGTGGAGGTTGCTTCAACAACGTCCGACACTTCATAAGTAAAATCAGTTTCTTATTTATTTTTCCAAATAATTTAGTGTCGGGATTCAACATAATAATTTGCTTGCATCGCTCTCTTGCTAGTTCTATTCATTTAGCAAATCTAGATTTTCTTATATAATCCTATAATAATAAGCTTGACTGCGTAATTTATTATATTTCGCATGGTCACGGGGAACCACAATTTTGAAGATCCAAAGAACAAGGAATAGCCAAGTTCAGAAGATCGCTAAAGCCTTAACACAAAAATCAGTTAGATCCAAAAGCTAGGAATGTGGAGGATATAGAACTGAATCAAAATGTACGTAATCTAAATACTCATATAGTATTGTGCTGATTATGCTTATCCTGACAGTAGATTTGTTATTGGATAATTTTGAGTATACTCGTAATTATTGTTTACCTTATAGATTACCTATTATTATAGTGTTTTTTCTTATTTTGAATATATAAATATATTGTATGATTAAGGTATTAGTTTATTAATAAGAAGTATTGCTACAATAGTTTGTGTTCCATACAAATGAACTCTTATAAACATAGGGAAATAATTTACTCAATATATAGTTCTCCAACGATTGATATTAAAGTCATTGTTTGTGTTAGATACTACTTTATGACTTTCTAATAAAGAATATCAAATTGGTTATTAGTGTATGTACCATATTGCTCGCCAATGTTTATATATTTTGATTGCCAATCCGCATTTCATAAGCAGAAACAGATCGCGTAATTTTGATTGCCTAAAAATGAAGATTCTCAGCAGACTTGAAAGGTGGATGGGTAGGAATATCTCCCGATCAGGAAGAACCACACTGCTTAAATCAATCGTCCAAGGGATGCCAACGTATGCGATGTCCACCTTCAAAATTCTTAAAAAAATTAGGATACTGTGGAAAGAGACTCGAGAGAATTTTGGTGGAGAGGTGAAGTTACCAGAAATAGGTATATGGCACTGCTCAGTTGGAATAAACTTTGCCCCCCGAAAAGTGTTGGCATTTATGCCCACAAAGGAGATTTTTGATATTAAATACTTTTGTATTTGTTTTGCTTTGAAATTAAATAAAGATTGAATATCCATTCTTATTTAAGATTGTGTTTACGCATTTATGTCTACGCTCTGAAACTGTCATCAACGAAAGAAGTGCTAAGTACAGACTTGACAAGATACCTTCTTATGACTAGTTTAAATAATAGTTCGCAATCTAAAGATCGATTGGGCAATCGATTCCTAGTAATGATTGTTAGAATGAATTAAACGATATCTTATCTTGTGATATGGAGAGTTGTGACTCTGTAATTCATTCTTGATATCTTAATGAAGATATTGAACAAGACCACTGAAGTTTTGAAGTTCGAGATAAAACCGTTTAATCACTCGAAACATCAAACTCACATACGAGGGGTATTTTAGTAATTACCTAAATCCTGAAGTGAGTACATGTATTCTTGTAACACTTTATGACATTTGATTTGTCAATGGGCATTGGCTAAATGAAGTTTCATTGACCCGACGGTTGGTGTCATAATACTGTTTCGTTGAAACATGTGATTCACAGATATGGAATTTGTGTTGAAACAATGCTAAGGCATTAGTATCACACCATGCTCTGTTATGAGAGTGTGAGCGAATAAACCAGGCCTGGTATTCATCGAATAAAGAATTCTTTGAAATAAAACATGTGACATGTTGAGACATTTCACTTTATGTTTTTCTCGTTCACAAATAACAGAGGACTTGGTGAAATAATAACTCAGAGGTAAAACGGTAATTTTACATTCCTCTGAGTTAATGATACACACAAAGAGTAATATCGTAAAATACACCGTGGACCGTGTGAAGAATAGTTTTGTGACATCAAACGGAAATATAAACGCATATGAACTTAGAGATATTCAATATTGGTCCTTTAGTGGAATCGACTAATATTAAGAATTAAAAGCCGGAAAAAGTTTGTGAACTTTTGTGTCCGAGCTTTATTCTAAAGCTTCGTTCATGTAGGTCCATAAGGTCTCAATGATAGACTCTCGGACGAGATTTTGGTGAACAAGAAATGATTGATTTTCTCATTCAACGTAAATTGTGATTTACGCTAAGAAAATTATTTTTTGAGTAATTAAATAAATAACTGGTTATTTATTATTACATTTATTTAACGAATCATATTATGTTATTATATTGATAATAATATAATTTGATGATTCAAATAAATAAAAGATGAAAATAAATATTTTCTCGTTTCGTACTACATTGATTAGTATGAAAATAATTAATGACTTGTCATTAAATAAATGAGATGTTCTAAATTAATTAAATATTATTTTAGAAATAAATCAAATAAATTTGGGAGATAATTAGGACAATATGGCCGGCCATAATAGGTGTTTTATGGGCTGGAAAAATTGTTTAAACTCATTAAAAGGAGTTTTGGGCTTAAGTTTGACTAATGGGTCTTAATTGGATTTTGACCTAACTTAAGCCCATTCTCTCTGGTATAAAAGGAGGCTTTCTCTTTGGTAACCCTAGCCTAATTTCGACCAACACTCAGCCAAACCTCTCCCCCGGTGTGCTTGAGAGGTTTTGGCCGAAATTAAGAGAGAAAGAGAGAGAGAGGAAAACTGTTTCCCGGCAGCCCTTCCTTTTATTTGAGTTTCCCCTTCTTCCCTTGTTCCCAAGAAAGAGCCCACCCTCTTTGTCTCCTAAAATCCCTTGAGTATTATCATTGACTCAACTTGTGGTTGTTTGAGTGATTTTTCTCTCCCCAGGGCCGGCCACTTTTGGAGGAACGAAGGCACGACGATTTGAACGCTCTCGCACGACGATCTCCTCGCCTGCCGAAAGGCAGCGAGATCCACGGGATCGCGTCCGCGCACCGGACCGCCAATCCCGACGCGTCGTTAATCTCGACGTGTCATTCGTGCGACGCTCTCGCACGACGATCTCCTCGCCTGCCGAAAGGCAGCGAGATCCACGGGATCGCGTCCGCGCACCGGACCGCCAATCCCGACGCGTCGTTAATCTCGACGTGTCATTCGTGCGACGCTCTCGCACGACGATCTCCTCGCCTGCCGAAAGGCAGCGAGATCCACGGGATCGCGTCCGCGCACCGGACCGCCAATCCCGACGCGTCGTTAATCTCGACGTGTCATTCGTGCGACGCTCTCGCACGACGATCTCCTCGCCTGCCGAAAGGCAGCGAGATCCACGGGATCGCGTCCGCGCACCGGACCGCCAATCCCGACGCGTCGTTAATCTCGACGTGTCATTCGTGCGACCCTCTCGCACGACGATCTCCTCGCCTGCCGAAAGGCAGCGAGATCCACGGGATCGCGTCCGCGCACCGGACCGCCAATCCCGACGCGTCGTTAATCTCGACGTGTCATTCGTGCGACCCTCTCGCACGACGATCTCCTCGCCTGCCGAAAGGCAGCGAGATCCACGGGATCGCGTCCGCGCACCGGACCGCCAATCCCGACGCGTCGTTAATCTCGACGTGTCATTCGTGCGACCCTCTCGCACGACGATCTCCTCGCCTGCCGAAAGGCAGCGAGATCCACGGGATCGCGTCCGCGCACCGGACCGCCAATCCCGACGCGTCGTTAATCTCGACGTGTCATTCGTGCGACGCTCTCGCACGACGATCTCCTCGCCTGCCGAAAGGCAGCGAGATCCACGGGATCGCGTCCGCGCACCGGACCACCAATCCCGACGCGTCGTTAATCTCGACGTGCCATTCGTGCGACGCTCTCGCACGACGATCTCCTCGCCTGCCGAAAGGCAGCGAGATCCACGAGATCGCGTCCGCGCACCGGACCGCCAATCCCGACGCGTCGTTAATCTCGACATATCATTCGTGCGACGCTCTCGCACGACGATCTCCTCGTCTGCCGAAAGGCAGCGAGCTCTACGGGATCGCGTCCGCACACCGGACCGCCAATCCCGATTCGTCGTTAATCTCGACGTGTCATTCGTGGGACGCTCTCGCACGATGATCTCCTCGCCTGCCGAAAGGCAGCGAGATCCACGGGATCGCGTCCGCGCACCGGACCGCCAATCCCGACGCGTCGTTAATCTCGACGTCTCATTCGTGCGACGCTCTCGCACGACAATCTCCTCGCATGCCGAAAGGCAGCAAGCTCCACGGGATCGCATCCGCGCACCGGTCCGCCAATCCCGACACGTCATTGATCTCGGTACGACGTTCTCGCACAAGACCCACCTCGCACTCCAAAATACAGTGGATCGAAGGGATCGCGCCCGCGGACCGGACCGCTGATTTTGACGCATCGTGCCTGAGATATTCTCACCCATCCCCGTGCTGAAAAATTGCAAGCTCCAAATGATCACGTCGGCGCGTTAGATCACTGATCCTGGCAGTAAATTAAACAACTTTCCCACCAACAAGTGGCGCACATCACGGGAAATTGACGAAACAACCAACGTGCGTGATACTAATGAGTCATTAAGATTGCTCAACGGGACGACGTAGAGCGGCGCTAGATTGAGTTTACCACACGGTCTACACCGAATGGCAAACTCGGGGGGCTAATGTTATAGACCCAACAACTGACGACGACACGTTATACCCTTCCGACAAGAATGGCCGGCTCAACCTTCGGCAGGCCAAAGGCCGGCTCGACCTTCGGCAGGCCAATGGCCGGCTCGACCTTCGGCAGGCCAATGGCCGGCCCAACCTTCGGCAGGCCGATGGCCGGCCCAACCTTCGGCAGGCCAATGGCCGGCCCAACCTTCGGCAGGCCAATGGCCGGCCCAACCTTCGGCAGGCCAAAGGCCGGCCCAACCTTCGGCAGGCCAATGGCCGGCCCAACCTTCGGCAGGCCAATGGCCGACCCAACCTTCGGCAGGCCGATGGCCGGCCCAACCTTCGGCAGGCCAAAGGCCGGCTCAACCTTCGGCAGGCAAATGGCCGGCCCAACCTTCGGCAGGCCGATGGCCGACCCAACCTTCGGCAGGCCAAAGGCCGGCTCAACCTTCGGCAGGCCAATGGCCGGCCCAACCTTCGGCAGGCCAATGGCCGACCCAACCTTCGGCAGGCCGATGGCCGGCTCAACCTTCGGCAGGCCAAAGGCCGGACAAAACTCACCCGGCCAAGGGGCTTCCAAAACGTCCCTTGGTGACTTATAAATACAGGGTATGGCCCTCGTGAAAAAGAGGAGACTTGAGTACTGAAACGCTGCTGAACTCGTACTTCACTCGCTTCTCTCAAACCTTAAACCCCTAAACTCCTAACCTTTTTATCCACCTCAATCCAACTAATGTTGAGCGTCGGAGAGGTAAACAGAGGCACCCCCTCTGTTTCCCCTTTGTAGTTCATTTGATTTCTTCACATTTCAGATACCTGCATAGAACGAGCATCATTGACAGCTAAGGGACGACTTGGGATACCGAGTCTGACACGCTAGAACCCGAACGCGATCACTTGGTCCGGCTTTGGGTCGAACCGTTTTGGGTTCCTAAATCGTTGTCCAAAAACGAGCGACAACAGGATCTTTTCTTCCCATCATCGAGGGAATGGAACAGGTCTAAGATAAGAGACTTATGTGGTCAGCATGTTATGGAAGAAATTGCGAAAATAGTCCCGATGCCCAGCAGGGAAGTCGATAAGCTTATTTGGATGCCGAATGAGTCAATGGTTTCCACTGTATAATTTTCCTATAACATCATCTTTGGAGCTAACTTTGATCCATCTGACGAAATTTGGAATAAATTTGGAGATTTAATTTCAATGACCAATATCAGCTGGCTCTTTAGAGGATTCGGAAATGGTGCTTTCAAACAACAGAGAGGCTGTCGAAGAGCAATGAAGGAATCAAAGATGTCTGTCAAATCTGCAAAGGAGATTCTGAAACCTTGTTTTTCGAAAGCCCTATGGCGAAGGGACTATGGCTGTGTGAAAGGCTGGGGAAAGTGTGGGATGGGACAATGTGGAGTTCAGGGCACGACATTACTTCTGAGCTTTTGCTCTGCAATGACGAGACTAAACAAGTTTGGAAATCAGACGAATTTATGGAGAGGGTGGTTGCAATTATTGAAACCATTTGGAGAGCCGGGAACGAGCGCTGGTTTAAGGGTTCAAAGATTTTTTTCCCACTGCTGATTTCCAGGACAAGGAAAGTACGTGATGACATTAGAGCAAACGGGAATAGTAGCTTTGCAGCTTCGATTCCTCTACCGGAGGCAACAGAGGTCAAATGAGAGAAGCCACCATTGGAGGTAATAAAAATTAACGTAGATACACCTTTTAAAGATGGTGTAGTTGTTGTGGACGTGGTGGTTAGAGTAGCGTCAAGAGAAGTTAAATTGCTATGGAGAAGTAAAATTGAAGCGTAGTCTGCGCAGGAAGCAGAAATGAGAGCGGTGGGGTTGGGAATCCGACTCCAAAAAATTTATGGATATTAAAAAGTTATTATTGAAGGGGATAACAAGTTTGTGATGGAGAAGGCTGGAAATAAAACCACTGCTGTGAGCTGGAGGCAGACCTCTAAATTTCAACACGTTTTAGAAGAGTCTAAGTATTTTTTGACATGTGGTTTTGTTTGGATTAGAAGATCGGGTAACAAAGTAGCACATTTAGTTGCTCATTGGGCCCTCAATAGTGATGACTTTGGAAATGTGTATTTTAAGGGAGGTCCCGATCCTTGTTCAGGACCAAATTATCGATGAAATGCAGATGTAGTGAGCACTCTTTTACTCTCGTGGTACTTTAGGGGGCGAGAGGTTTTAAAGAGCCTCCATTTAAAAACAACACTCTTTCCCTTATGTCACATATTTAAATCTATTTGTCTCTTCCCGGTTAAATATTTTTTCGACCTTGAGGAAAGGTACGATGGAACGTTAGGCAACATGTTAGTGTGTGATGACAAACATGACCAAAGGAAGATAAGTGAGTTGTTGAACGGATGGTGATGCCATAAAATGGATCATTACCATCAATGTTGGGTGACTACTCAGTTACACCGGGCATGGCTCATGGGCGACAGCTGTATCACGTGGTTAATCGACGACTCGTGAGTCCTCGATGGCATTGGTGTTCCCTTTAGTCCACAACGACAAGGGTGTAGCGATGTGGTTCATACTTTTCATTGCTGGATATTTTAGATCTTTGAAGTTTTCTTACGCAAAGCAAATTGTCCATTTCCTCATTTGATTATGAACTTGTTATATTCGTGTAATTATAGTAAATATGGCGATCTTTAGTTATATTATAATTCAACAAATTAGGTTATTTAAACAAAAAATCGGACAAATGGCCGTATTGCGCAAACGTTTTTTGGATTCGGCTAACGTTTTGTAAAACTATTGTTAATATCCCTAATGCACACGTGACCTAATTAATTACGGTTTAATTTACGTTATTACCCTAACACTACCTTCGGATTACTTTTGATTTTTGAATTATATTTTCTAATTCCGAAACCAAATTTTTAATTTCCACAATTATATAGGGTGGCGGTTATATTTGGTTTGAAATTTAAATAGGCGGACTTATCTTTAATTAATAAGGCCGGTTGACTTGAAGAAGTTAGAGATCCTATAATTATGGTTTTTTAATACGTGTTATATATCCATTACTTACATAAACGTGGATGTAAACCAAAAATACCACTGTCTTCATTCTCGAAACCCTTCTTTCTCATATGTATTATTCTCAATTTACAGCGTCGGTTTTTTAATATCTTTGTATGATCATTTCATAAATTGATAATCAATTTACAGTGACATGGATATTATTGTTGGCGAGTATTCATGTGTACGGGAATCAGGTTCGTTTTGCTTTCTATTATAATCGATTTTTACCCTTTATTTCTTACACGTAATATTCTTACTTGCAGTCGAATTATTTGAACAACAATGCTTTCTAGCTCGTGATGAAGATTTAGGGGTTGAAGAAGAGTTCAATGATGCTGATTTAGTGTTTTTTGATGATTCGGATTTAAAAAAAATTCCTAAGAACATTGACTTAAATGTTAACAATGTTTTTACAAATAATTCGGTTCTTCAAACATCGCTTAGTATGCTAGCTGTTGGGAAAAGTTTTGAATTTATCACTGTCAAGTCTAACAAGTCAAGATATCGGATTCAGTGTAAGGATATGAATTGTCAGTGGAAGTTCTATGCTACGGTTAGTGATAACAAGTCAAGAATAAGCATGCATTTTCAAATTTGATTAGTAAATGTGTTAAAGACGATTTTAGAGGTTCTTTACCAAATGAAATCGAGCTTGCTGGCGTAGCTGAAATCATGCGTACCCGTTGGAAAGTTGAAGTATCTTATTACCAAGTATGGAAGGGTCGGAAAACTACGTTGACGGATTTGCGTGGTGATTTTGATTCTTTCTATCATAGGTCATATGATTTCTGAAAATAATTCGGGTATGTTTCTTCACAAGTTTGTTAATTATACTTCAATTTACAGTAACACATTTTGTCAATTTACTTTGTAAATTATAACATGTTAGTATACGAAAACTATATGCGAAAAAGATAGCTCATTCAAGTATTTCTTTCTTGCATTTGGCGCATCCATTGCGGGATTTAAATATTATCGGTATGTGATATCCGTTGATGGTAATTTTTTGAAGGGAAAGTCGCATGATACGTTGTTTTTAGCTACGACGCAAGACGGAGACAATTATTTATTTCCATTGGCGTTTAGCATTTAATGCGATAAATGAAAATAAATTTTAAGTTGTGGATGGGTGGTTGATGTTGAAGAGAATACGTGTACTTGTCGGTTTTGGCAGTTGGAAGAGTTTCCATGCTCTCATGCGTGTGCTGCATTGCATCGTAGGAATTTACGACCCATAGACTATGTTTCGCCTTACTACAAGCAAGATTATTTCAAGTTGACCTATGCCCAAGATGTTGTCTCGATTTCTCATGAAGGTGATTAGGGTTTGCCTCCGGAAGTTCTAGGCCTGTGATCATTCCTCCAACTCAAAAACACCAATCCGGTAGGCCCAAAGAGAAACGATATCGTTCTAAGGCTGAAAAGTATCACCCGTATGTGCAGCGTTGTAGTAAATGTGGTCAAAGTGGTCATAATAAAAAAGGTTGTAATCCTTGTGTTTTTATTTTAATTTTTTTTACTTTTGCATAAATTTTGATTTATTTATTTACATATTATGGTTACGTTTACTTTGAGATTGTATAATGGAATTCCTTCACTTGCCAATTTCTCTTTACAATGTACAATAATCGGTTGCTTATTTATAACAGTCTTATATAACACCATAAATTGTAAATTTTTTTGTTTTTAATCTTAGTATTTTTCAATGTTATCAATTACCACAGTAAATTAACCGGTTTTATTAACTGTTTTAACCAACGTATAAAACAAGGAACCATGATACAAAGTAATTCCTGGTATCATTTGCTCATTTTCTCTTTACAATATTCATATCAATTACCACAGTAAATTAACTGACGTATAAAACAAGGAACATGGATACAAGGTAATTCCTAATATCATTTGCTTATTTTCTCTTTACAATACTCAAATCAATTTACACAGTAAATTTCTAGGATTCAAGCGTTAATTTCTGACTCACGTTAAATGGCTAGTCATTCAAAAAGAAGGATTAAATACAGAAACTATAGTAATTGTTCCAAAATATCTATACCATCATCATCCACAATGTCGTCTAAAAATATGTCTATGTAGTTATAGTTGACCATGATTTATAAAAAGTTCCAAAAAGGTAGGTTAATTACCTACATTATACCTCTAAATAAACTACTACTACCCATAATCTTAAATATTTAATACTATATTTACAAATCGAATGACGGCATGCTGCTTGGTTCATCTTCCTCGTTTGCACTTGTCGCTTGCTTTTCCTTCTCGGTTGCTTGTGTCTTTGATTTCTTTGTACGCTTCTCTTCAATGTATGGGGCTTTTGGTATACTAATTTCCTACCTTGACGTTTTGACCTCCCAATTATTCCCATTTCCACTTGTTTATTTTGGGAAACATGTTACATATAACAATCATAATGCAGTCATCAGTTAAAACTTAATTTACCTTTGGCAATTTTAATTTTGGTTGGGCATTTTTCTCCATAACTTTCTTTACCTGAAATTAACAGCAATTAGTAATATATTTAAAGATATATGTAAAATCAATAATTATTGCTCTATTTACCTCATTGATAGGACATGGCAGAGTATTTGCTAATTCTGGAACTACTGGAATTAGGGATTTTTTGGCAATGTTTTTTTTCTGCGTCTAGTCATAAACATTTCCGTTAATTTTCGGGTTCATTACGTCATATACTGCAAATAACCAATCATCTTGTAGCATACGTAATCTTTTCAGTTAATGAATTATTGATTTAATGACATGTCATATAACTTAATTTAGTATTATTATTTACTAAGTAAATCTTACTCGAGTCATGTTAGCTGTTTTTTCTACTCCCAACAGTGGAGATATATCTTGTGGTGGAATATCACAAAGTGGTCCTTCTTCTCATATAATCTTCGGTCTTGGTACTTGAAACTGGAAAACAATTTACAAATTAATAATTTAATTTACGTAGTTAATCAATGCGATTTATCTCTATGAGATGAGAACTTACTGTGTTATTGTCGGCTGCCTTCTCAACACTTTTGACTGTAGATATATCACAATCTAGTACTTCATTTTTTTATTCTTTGATTTTGTTACTTTAAACTGGAAAGCAATTTACAAATAATGATATATTATTATTTATAATTGATCAATGTTTTTTAATCTATAGTCTATCTACAACTTACTGGGTTCATGTTGGCTGACTTCATAACACCTTCCACTGTAGATATGTCTTGCAAGGGAATTTCAGTATTGGGTTGTTCCGTCGGGACACCATCTGTATTTGTTCAAATATTCTTGGATTTCGAAATTTTAAACTGTAAAACAATTTACAAATCTAATATGTCATTACCACTGTAAATCAAAATTTTCCAATGAACAATTACCGACTCTAAGTATTACCATTTCTGTTAATGTCTTTTGATCATCCGCCGGTATGACCTTTCTTTTTACCAAAGGATTTTGTACATCTTTGTTTAGGTCCTGCTTAACCAAAGGTTTCAACAAATTAAAAAATAATAGTAACTTAACATTGATAATCACCGACTTTGTTACATGTGATTGTATGCTTATGTGGTTTGCTTATGGATCGTTGATTTTCAATGTTGTTCTTGGAGATCTTCTTATAAGCCTCATTATTTATGTACAGTCATCTACTTTTGCTTTTCCTTTCCTATCTTCTTTAACTGGGCTCTTTGTCTTCGGTGGTGACATTTCTGGAACTGTTGTAGAGGCTTTATTGTTTGAGATATTTGCCTATTAATTTTCAAGCATCAACAATTTTTAATTTGTTAGATCAATATAAATAATAATACAAATTTACGTTGGTTTACCTTAATTTTTTGTATCATTTCACCTTCGAGGTAAACATTTACTATGTCTAGCATAGTTTTCCATTGTTCGTTACATTTGTTGACTCTTTGATGTAGCAAATCGATATCTCTGATAGCCTCGTCCAATTTATCGCACACTGCCTTCATTTCGCTGATTGTTACGTAGCCGTCTTTGCCTCTTGATAAGCTGGCTACGTCCTTTTCTATTGGTGTTGTTTGAGGCGTGTGCATTTTCATTTCTACTGGATTAACATCGAGTTTGGGCCCGCCTTTTCCTAATTCAACATCCGAAGTTGATCGTGCGTTGTATTCCAGCTTCATTTACATAAAATAGATTAGTAATTTACAAAATTTATACTTTTGTCAACATTCTACTAAAAAACAGATACAGCCTAACCTTTTGATATTAAATATGTGGAGCAGATCATCGTATGCTGCATTGAAGTGGTAAGACCACTTTAGCATTCTTGGAATCGACGGCTTGTTGTTTAATTTTGTAAAACCGTGTTCTTCAAAAGTAGGGATAAGTTCGTAGAGCCAATCAATTATTGGGTGTAGGAACCCGTCGATGTTGAACCCGGTTTTACTTACTGAAATCTTGATCTTTTTAAATGAATCAAACAACCGTTGAAAACTTACCCTTCCCCCATGGGTAGGATGCAAATAGGTTGGTATTGGTTGCCATCCTTAGAATATCGTCTGATATTATGTGTTGTCATTCCCTTGGCAACACCATCTGCTCTAGGATAGAAATGTTCACAAAAGACAACCTTTCCTCATCATTTCCGCCAAATTTACTCCATAGAAGACCGAGCAGTATGTGTGCTTTTTTTGTTCCAAAAATAATAAAAAACTGATCTTTTAACGGATTTCCAATCACCAACTCCTCTTTGATATTTGGAACGTCATCACAAATTAATCTTGTAAATGTAATAATGATATACATAGTAAATTGTCAAGTGATTAACAGGTAAAGAAGAGAAGTAAAAACATTTACCGGACATTAATTGGAACTCTTTTATGGTGAATTGATGAACATGCCCTCCTATTTTGAAATGAAGCTCATCAATTTTATCTGAATCAACTTGGTTGAGTTCTAACAAGTGAACTAATTTTTTTGGGAAAACTTCGCCTTTCAAATGTCGGAAGTGGGAAAATGGTGACTTCTTGAACATTTCAAAATTTTGTTCTGTATCCAATGACGACATGATTTGTTTCATTGCGGTGAAGATAGTGTGAACAATTATTCGCTGGGATAAATCTCATGCACCTAAATCTATTAAATAACATAGTAAATTATACAAAATTAGAAATCAATTTACAAAGTTAATTTTGCAGGTGTATACAAATGCGAAGATACCTTAGGGTTTTGTTTCTTTGATCATCGCGTGCCCTTTTTTTTACCAACACTCATTCCCCTTTTTTGAAATTTTGCTCATATGGAAACCTAAATATTGAGGATGAAGACATGTTAAATGTTTAGAAAAGTAAAAAAAAACTTCATATTATAGATCGAATTTTGTTTTACAGAGGTTGATGTTTATTATTTATCGGATTTGATTTACAGAGGTTGATATAATTAACGATTTTTAGTTTTTTTACACATGCATGGTTAAGAACGGAACAACCATTTTACACCGACAAAGAAAATTAACAAAAACATTTACCCAGAAAAAGAAGAATAAGAAATTCGAATATCTTTCAACGATGGATAAATAAAGAGTCCTAAAAAATGATATTTCATACTCTAAGGTTGGATAATTACCTTCGGTGACGCTATCTCTGTAACTTTTTTTAATCTTCTCTTTCACAAAAATGGTGATTTTCGACTGTGAGAGTGGATCGGTTTCATTTGGAGAGATAATGGGGGATTGAAGTTATTAATGACTATATTTCAAATCCGTTTAAAACGGAAAAGTTTTAATTGTTTTTGTTAATTGATTGCGATTTTCAAGGATTGCAATAATTATCCCGATTTTTTATTTTAATAAATAGAATGGGCGGGAATCAATTTTTGGGCAAAACCGGAAGGAAATGTTTGTAAAAATGAAACCTTATTAAAAATGATTATGTGTGCATTTTTTTTTAAAAAGAAAAATCAAACATTACAACTTTTCATATGCAAAGCAAATTGTCCATTTCCTTATTTGAGCTTTAACATAACTTGATAATACATCATATAAAGAGTAAATTCAGTAAGAGAGTTCGTTTCTAGGGTTTACGACGGGGTGGAGTCCCTGGGACACCAGGCGGACGGAAGGGAAACGGAGGGAACGGGAAACCGAACGCTGGCGGCGCCGGCGGAGGCGGCAACGGAGTTAGCCCGGGGAGCGGCGGGATCGGAAGCAACGGATTCGGCGCCGCCGGCGGAGGCTGAAAGGGATTGGGAAGGCCCGGTGCCGCCGGAGGAGGTTGGAACGGGTTCGGAATGAGCGGCGCCGGAGGAGGCTGAAACGGATTGGGAATCAAGGGCGGCGGAGGCTGGAGCGGATTGGGAATCAAGGGCGGCTGGAGCGGATTGGGCGGGAAGAAGAACTGCCGGGCCCCGATATCATCCCGATGGATCTCGGTGGTCCTCCGAGCGGTGATCAGCGGAGGGAGATTCGGAAGGCGTGGAAGATGAGGGAGGAGAGGGAGAGGGAGCTCCGGGAGAGGAATGTCTGGGATGGGAAGGTGTGGCAGCGGAGGCAGTTCTCCGGGCTCGGCTGGGTCTTCCAGCGGCGGCGGAAAGGCGGAGAGGCTCCCGGCGACGGCGGGCTTCTGGTTGCAGAGGCCGGGCTGGGCGAGGGGCCTGAAGGTGAATAATCCGGCGGAGAAGACCGGCGTGCCGTGGCGGCGCCGACCGGAGCGCAGGCGGACGTTGGAGGAGGATGCTGACGTGGCGATGGCGCAGTAAGGGTGTGTTGTGTGGATGAGCTTGACGGAGCATGATTGGATGAGAGTGAGAGGAAGCCGGACTCTGAACTCTCCGCGCCTGTTGGTTCTCGCTCTCTTTCTCGCCGGGTTCCCCTTGTTCTCGCACTCCACCGCAACACTAGCCCCTGCGTATTATCCACAAATGTTTATAACAAATACGCTCTCTTCCGACTGATACTACTCGATACCCTTTTTATCGTCCTCATTCTAATAGCTTCTTAAACGTAGCCTAAATCATAACCATAACTATAGTAGAACGTAACTGTAAACAGCATCACTATAGGATTCGACGTGATGAAGAGGAATAAAATGATTCGACGTGATGAAGAGGAATAAAATGATGAATAAATAGCACCTGAAATGAAGTTTGCGGTAGTGTCAGACGTCTGTTGGAAACACGTGTCACAGTACACTTTGCCGACGACAACAACCTCGGACCCATGTTTCTTCTTCAGATGCTCGTCATGATCAGCCTCCGATGCTGATGAGATCAGGTGACACAATCCCAGGCTTATGACAACCACAAACACTATATACCTACTCATCATCATATAACTGTACTATATATTATCGACGATAAATACCAGATGAGGTTTTAGGGTATATATAGGAAGAAGTAGGAGAAGAAGAGTTATTCGGTTCATGCAGATACAAGTGAGCCCCGAACTATAAGCAGTGAATGCAAAGTTGGTTTCTCACCACTCAATCACAGTTTGGCAACGGAAACACACATATCTATTCAAGTTTTTGTTTCTTTGCTGGTAGGAGAATGACAAAAAGAAGAAAGTAATTATTCAATTATTGTTGGTTCACGGGACTTGGAGTTATCTGTCTCCGCGATAACACCTTTGTATTCTTTGGTCTCAACCGAATAATGAAATGAATTCTGTAAAATGTAAGAATAATAAAGGCTGATACGACAGCAAGGTTAGTGTAAGAATTATCTCATCAATTGCCGGTATTGATTTACGACAGTAAATTTCTTTTTGCATACGTGGGGAAAAAATATCGACTCATTTGAATAATCACGGAGTCATGTCAATTTAGGCAATTTATCCAAATTGCCAAAATACAAGATCCAAGTCAATTTGAAAAAAATATCGACTCTTTTCATTTTGGTTAAATTTTATTTTCTCTAATTTTTGTCTCCGTATTTATGTCAATATTATTGTTGTAATATTGCTAACACATGATTGTAACAAATATTAATAATATTTGAAATAATATACACCACTCTTTTTTATCTATTTTAGGATGGTCTAGAAAAGATAAGTGGTAATTTAGATAGTCTAGTGATAATAACACATGACTTTCAGTTAGGAGCTCGTGGGTTCGCCCCTACCCGCAATAAAGTTGTCTTTTAAAAAAGAGATGGCAATATTTTACAACATCTACTCTTTTGTATAATATTAAGAATTTTTTTGTTAATGATCATCTACTAATTCAACTTATTCGGCAATTGGGCATATACTATTGAGTTTTGACTTTTTCATTGAGGTAATGTTTATTAAAAACACTCCTCTCATGCGGTACCATGCTGAGCTAATATTGAAAGTTTTCACATTTTTCAGTACTTGCCTATTTGGCGAACAAGTGTGCTACTTGGTTATCCGTCTTAATCTCTCGCATCTTAATTTTCTCTCTCAGAACTTTCTCTTTGATAAAAAGATAGTGCATCTTCACATGTTTTGTTCGAAAATAAATTGCTAAATATCTTGCCAAACAAACCGCGATTTGGTAGTCGGCATAATCACCTTTCTAGTGCAATTTTTTTGTTACAAGTACGAGTGTTGCTATTATGGCCTATGTAATAATCGACAGCGAACCTGTTGGTTGCCTTTCATTGCACCAAGTGGTTGTTCTCGACCCGAGTTTGATCACATTACATGTGGTTGATCTTCGAGTATTGTGGTCTCCTGCATAGTCATCATCACAATTTCCAGTTAGCTTGCAGTCTTCGCCCCTCTTTGTACAAAAGACCATAGTCAATTGCACCTTATACTTATATTAGAATTCGTCAAGCCGCATCTAAGTGACTTTAGAGTTTGTATGTACCAATTCACGACCCAAACCGCATAAGAAAACGTTTAGTAGATAAGACTAATTACTAGTTGTTAATACATATCCTTCCAACTATTTTCCTGCATGTGCATGGATCTTGGAATTTGATGCCATCGAAGTCTAGGCTGTCATGCACTCCATCAATTCAAACTTTAACTATATCTCTTCTTATCTATGTTGGAAGAAAAACAATCCTTCTATGGTGTAAACAAATTCTAACTTCAATAAGTGTTTAAACTCTCCAAACATTGTCATTTGGAAGTGAACTGAAAGATTTCTCTCGTTTAAAAATCATTCTTTGTCCCCAATTATAATCAATTAGTTCACATAAACCGACACAATTTTCAATTTTTTTTCTTTAATGAATAAGCTTTGCTTGTATAATCTTATTGGCTATTTTCATTAAGGCAAAACGCATGTTGTTCAAGATGTTTCTCACATGTTCATAAGACATCTCCTACGGGATACAATGCCATAGTTTTTGTATTGCGTATCATTTATTTAATGGAACCCTGATGACTTCCATTGGGCCAATTGTCCTCGTTCCAGATCTGAGAACAACCCTAATGTTTTGTCTCTTATAAAAGGAATGTCTTCTTCATTTTTAGGGTAACACTTCCTGCGCCAAAAATCCACATCAAGATTGGAGTGTTCAACCTGTGTTTCAACCATGTAAGGGTTGTGTAAATGTTTTGTTTCTTGAAAGAGAACAAAACTTGTGAGTGCTTTTATTTTGTATATTTTCCTTCTAACATCTTATTGTAAACTCTGCGTGTGTTATGAAAAGTGAGGAGAGCTCACTCCTAAGGAGGGCCTAGATTTGAAATAAACACTGATGGGTGTTTGAGGTGAAAAAGTTGAGTGAGGCTCACACCTAAGGGGAGCCTTAGGTCGAGTGATATTTTGGAAAGAAAATGTTAGGTCTAGGACGTGTATTCCCCTTGTAAACTCTTTGTAACTTTGTTGTTCCGTTCATATGGTATACTCTTTTACCGAGATGATGGGTGAACATCTCTCTGTCGTTTCTTTAATGTCGATATTAGTATTGTGTTTTTGATGTTTCAACATATGTCAGTAACATCGTAAGAAACATTATAAAACAATTTTAATATATTTAACAACCTAAGGCATTAAAATTTAATTACAAGTTTAATAAATAATTTATTAAAGCACACATCACTAAACATTTAAACACACTAACAACCTATACAAACAATTTTTATATATTTAGAAATTTAAATCGTTGAGAAAACACTTACAATTGAGGTTATAAATAACCCCGACGTTGCTCGCTATCGCCAGAATGTCACACCAAGTCCAAAATAGGAAAGAGGGTCGCCGGACAGGGCTGGTAGCGTCTTCACCAGACAGGGAGACTTCAGGAGGCTCGTCGGACGCAGACTGGTAGGACAGGACCCTCGCCGGACAGCAGACAGGAAGCCTGGGCACCTGTTCACCGAACTGGAGTGTCTCCCCGGACTGGAGCGCCTCGCTGGACTGGGAAAAACACGCCGGAAAGGACCTGTTCGCATAACTGGGATTTCCGCCGGACTGAACTCCTAATCGTCTGGGTCGCCGAACTTGGTCACTGGGACGCTGGCCGGATTGGGAAGGCGCCTGGACGTCTCGCCGGGCTGGGAGCTTCGCTGGGGATTTCGCCAGATTGGAAGCTGCAGGTCGCTGGACTTCCTCACTGGGTTCGCCTAGACACCCTCGCTGGGATTTTGACCGGATGGACGCTAGATGGGATCTGTCGCCGGATTGAACGCTGGTTGGGATTCCTGGCAGCTAGAAGTTTTAAATCAGATTTTAAAACTACAAATTATTCCAGAAAAATAATCAAACACCACGAGTTGAAAATCAACAATATCACACAAGGAATATATTGAGATCTAGAGGGTGGGCTCTAATGAACTCTCGAAATTAAATCAAGAGACTAAGAAAACATATTTTCTTCTTTTCTTTTCTTTGGGAATTCGGCCGAGTGATCACACAAAGGGAGGGAGAGAACTTGGCCGAAAATAATTAGGGTTAGGGTTAGTGGGATTAAGGTTTCTGCAGCCTTTTATAAATAGCTTTAAAATAGGCTTAAGCTGAGTCAAACCCATGACACTGATCACTTAAAATCTCGGCCAAATCTCCCTTTCCTACTCGTCCAATTTTTTTATTTTATTCCTAAATACTTTTGATTTATTTCTAAAATTAATTTAGAATTCTCATTTTATTTAATGACATCTCATTAAAATAATTTCATAGTTATCAAATAAGTACGAAATGAGAAATTATTATTTTCTTCTTTTATCAAATTGAATTACTCAAGTGTATTATTATCAACATAATAATACTTTATGACTCATTAAACAAAATAAATAAATAAAGAAAATAACTTTCTCGATATAGATCACAATTTATATTCAATGAGTAAATCAACAATTCCAGTTCATTTAATCTCTTCCAAGTTTCTATCATTGAGACCTCATGGACCCACATGAACGAAGCTTTCGAATGAATATCGCACACAAAAGTTCATAAACCTTTTCCGTCTTCTAATTCTTAATATTGATCGATTCCACTAAAGGACCAATACTGACACTCTCTTTGTTCATGTGCGCATATTTTATGTTTGATGTGACAAAAAAAAATTCACACGATCCACGATGTACTTTACGATATTACCCTTCATGTGTATCAGCAACTAAGAGGAATGAAAAATTATTGTTTTACCCCTTGAGTTATTATTTCACTAACTCATTTGTTATTTGTGAATGAGAAAAACATAAAGTGAGATGTCTTTACATGTCACATGTTTTAATCAAAGAATGTTCTTATCCAATGAATACCTGGCCAGGTTTATTCATTCACATTCTCATAACAAAGCATAGTGTGATACTAATGCATCTGCATCTTTTCAACATGAATTCCATATCTGTGAATCATGTAACCCAACATCACATCCTTGTGACACCAAGAGTCGGGTCAGATGCAACTAAAACTTAGTCACTGTCCATTGATGAATCAAATGTCACAAAGTGCAATGTCAATTACAAATTCACTTCAGGATTAAGGTAAGTATCATAATATTCCTTCAGTTGTGAGCTTGAAGCCTGGAGTGTGTAAACAGTTTTGTCTCGAGTTTGTAAGTGTCACAGGTCTTGTTCAAAATCTTCTATAAGATATCAAGGATGAATCATAGAGTCACAACTCTCTATATCACAAGATAAGATATCATGATTCATTCAAACAATCAATACTAAGACTCGATTGCTCTATCGATATTAAGATTGCAAACAAATGTTTAATCTAGTCACTAGGGGCTATCTTGTCAAGTCTATACTTAGCACCCCTTTCGTTAATGATATTTTAATAGTGTAGCATTCATACAAAACACAAACATAATAAAATAATAAAGAATGAATATTTATTAATATCAATGTATTAGCAAAATTAAATACAAAAGTATTTCATTGTCTAATATCTCATTCAAAAAAACACAAGAAAATATCCATGGAAGATAGTCTTATCTGTGAAAAAAATGGATCACCGTGTGTGTCCTCATCAACGCAAAACAAAGAAGACAATCTTTATACTATAAAGACTAATCTCATCAAAGTTTCTTCTTCGTCGTTTGCTACCACTTCCAAGGATTATGTTGTTGGCAGAGATGCTCACAAGAAGATTGTTTATTTACATACTGATGTAAGATATAAATCTTTCATAAAGTCCTTATTGTAATTTTCTGATTAAATTAATAAAAAATTTAATAGTCTTATAGTCCTTAATCAAACCTAACAATGTTTGGAGAGACAACTATAGATTTACGTGAACAAACTCTTCATGGTTTGGTTAAAACGATATATTCACAATCTAAAGATCAACGGACTATTGATCCCAGTATGATTATTGGAAGAATCTATGATATCTGGTTACGTGGCATAGAGAGTAAGGAACTCTATAGTTCTTCTAGTGTATATTTCGAAGAAATTGAATTGACCAGTGCACCTTTAGAGACAATGTAAGAACAAACCATTTAACATCTTCTGTCTCAAGGTCACTATGTATGAATTGCATCATGCTTACCTAAATCCTGAAATTAGACATGTCATTTCATAGTTTTAATATTCTCATTTAAGAAAGTCAAATTCTAGGTCCTGTGAGTGATCTAGACTAGACCAATTGGTGAGATATTAAGTTATGAAGATGTCATGAACCAGCTTTGTGAAGTTCTCATAGATATGGAATTCATGTACAAGATTGTTGAAATGCAATGTATATCACCTCATGCTTTATTATTTGGATTGTGAATAAATGAACCGCGCGATATCCAACATTAAGTAGCGAATTTATATGGATGACACAATGTGACTTGTTAGCTCCTCGTCAATAGATTGTTTCTAACTTATTCACAAGTAACAAATGAGTTGAGGAAATAACAACTAGAAGGGTAAAAATGGTAATTTTATAATCCCATCTAGTTGATGATATTCATGAAGGGTAATCATTCGATAATATTGAGTGGATCCGCTCATCACAAATAAGTAGATTTTTTAGCAGAAAATATATTCATTTGAACCGAGAGATTTTCAGTGTCAACTTTTAGTGGAGTCAGTTGACATTAAACTATACTTGGAAAAGTTTATGAACTTTGAGTCCAAGAGTCCTAGTCAAAACTTTGTTCATTTGGGTCATTGATGTCACTATCACAAGTCATTAGACTAGAGTTTGTTAAACTAAAAGTTAAGTCAAAATAAGTTCAATTGTTGAATTAGACATATTCTTCAAAAATGGTCTAAAGGGTATTTTCGTCCTTAAGGATAATTGATGTAAAATGTCAAAATAAGATTTTGAATTTTCTCGCAAATTAATTTAAAGTCACATGGCTGAAAGGTTTTCATGCTTAATGAATTAAATTTTGTGACATGTTATTGTATGGGCAATAATGCGAGGGCTTTTTCGTAATTTTTTATGAACAAATTAGGAAGTAAATATGTGTGTAGACACCATATGGCCGGCCACTTTAAATCTAGGGAGGGAGAGAAATATCTTCTTTTATTTGGTGCATTATTGCATATTGGTAATTGTCCAAAAGAAAAGAGCAAATGAATTTCTTTGAGATGTGCTAAGTGAGGAAACAAATTTCCCTCACTTATGACACAATGTTGGCCGACCATGTAGAAGAGAAAAGGAGGAGGAAATCAAATATTGTGTCATGAATACACAATAGAAAAGGGTAATTACCTTTTCTTGTATTTCCTTCTCCTATAAATAGAGCCTCGCATAGATATGTGAAACTAAGTTTTATGGTCTTGCTCTCTCCCTCTTCAAGCCGACCATGTTCCTCCTTCTCTCTCTCAAATACTCTTTTATTTTGGCACCTAGATCCTCACTTGATCTAGAGAATTAGTTTATGATCCAAAAATTGTTCGTGGTTCATATTTTAATAGTGCCCACTCAGTAAACTCTTCAAACGCTCGAAGACTCTAGTGGTAGAAACTTTTGTGGTTTCTCGAGAATCCAAAGACGAAAGGCAGCGAGACATGGAGAAGGATCTTCATCCAATAAGGGAATCCAAGATCAAGCAACAAGAGAAAGGTTAGTATTCAAATAATTTAAATAATGTTCATGCACTTTGCCTAGGTTAGTAAAATTGTTTTACTTGTAAAGAAATTTTATATTCCGTCATTAATATGATTAATGATAATTTTTCTCAATCCTAGACCTATTCCAACATATCTGTCTAGTCCTCCTGAAGTCTCTGAGAGATTTATCTCATATGCAATAGGAGCCTCTTCGCTCATCCCTCTCATTCCATCTACCACAGAGCATGTTCTCTCGGATGAGACTCTCGCTTGTATCGACATCACCAAACTCCGTCAAACAACAAATTAGATTGTTTTAGTTTCCAGAATTGGTCCCTACCATGTATCCTGGTCAGGAAATTCATTATTAATTTGCAGAGACCATCAGTGATCTTATCTCTCCATTGTTCCAGAAAGTGTTTTGTCATGAAGAAATACAGTATCTTCTCTCTCAGATCAGCCTAGAGTTTATGACCATTTCATTGACCTCGATTGAGGATGTGCTGCCATTTCTTGTCTCTCCTACAAAATATGTCCATTGTCTTTCATCCTCGAAGAAAAAAATTGTGGTCTAGAAGAAGTCTGTTAATAAGGCGGGTATTTTCAAAAAGAGAAAAATGCCTTTATGTCGTCGTGCCTCCCTAAGGGAGCATCCTTCGTGCAGAATCCACGTCTCAAGTTATGAAGATAATGACTTTCTAAAGAAGTTGTTTCCTAATTTGCATCCTTCCGCTGCTGTCCCTTTGCTTCTGATTAGCAAAAAAGGGGAGATACTTGTGGTACTTGAAACTTCTGATACTTTGTTTAGTATACGTGCTTCAAATCCTATGTCAGTCAATGTGACACGAGTCGACTCACAATATTGTTGATTCAGAAGTATTCTCGAGTTTTGCCTACTCAAAGCCAAAGAGGGAGATTGGTAGTACAAGCTTATTGGCTATTTTCATTAAAGAAAAACTCACTTTGTTCAAGATGTTTCTCACATGTTTATTAGAAATCTCCTATCGAGACACAATGCCATGTCCGCCTGACAGCTTTTGTAGTATGATCATTTATTTAATGGAATCCAGTTGTCTTCCGTTGGGCCAGTTGTCTCTTTCCATGTTTTGTCTCTTATAAAAGGAATGTCTTCTTCATTTTTAGGGTAACATTTCATGCGCCGAAAACCCACATCAAGATTGGAGTGTTCAACTTGTGTTTCAGCCATGTTGTATATTTTCCTTCTAACGTTTTATTTTAAACACTGTGTGTGTTATGAAAAGTGAGGAGAGCTCACTCCTAAGGATAGCCTAGGTTCGAAATAAACACCGGTGAGTGTTTGAGGTGAAAAAGTTGAGTGATGCTCACACCTAAGGGGAGCCTTAGGTCGAGTGATACTTCGGAAAGAAAGTGTTAGATTTAGGATGTGTGTTCTCTTATAAATCCTTTGTAACTTTGATGTTCCGTTCATATAATATACTCTTTCACCGGGATGGATATCCCTCCAGATGTAGGTAGTTGACAAACTGGGTAAACATCTCTCTATGTCGTTTATTTTAATGTCGATATTACTATTGTATTTTCAATGTGTCAACATATGTCAGTAATATCGTAAAAAACATTATAAAACAGTCAAAGTATAACTTTCAAGCTTGAATTTGCATGTGCAATTGAATATCCACTTCAAGTAAGAAATTCCTCAATATTATCATACAAAAATTTTGGTGCATGCTTCACTCTAAAAAATATTTTCTTCGTTTCCACCCATAGTTTGCATCCTCAAATCCTTTGATTGGTTCATGTAGATCTCTCGGTCCTATCTCTTTGTTCAGAGAGCTATCTCCGTATCCAAGTGCCATGATTTCCAGTCTTTATAACGCAAGTGCAAGAAGGACACCTACAATAATTCTTCATAGTCTAGACCATATTGTTGAGATAACCATTGAGATAGAACGCCATATTTGTATCTCAAATGAGTATATTATATACTCAAAATTCCGCTTAATTACGGTGAGTGAGTCCATTACTTGTAATCTACAGTTACGCTCATGATATCATCAACTAGATAAGATTTATAGAATTACCACATAGTGAATCTAGAACTCTGACTTTCTCAAATCAGAGTATGTAAGGTATGAAATTCCATTCTATTTTAATATTGAGGTAAACATGATGCAATTCTACATTGGAACTTTGAAACAGAAGAAACTAAATGGTTCATTCTTTCACTATCTCTAGAAGTGCCATGAACAATTTAAATCTTCATAAGATACATATGTAGAACTATATAACTTCCAACTCGCTATGTCTCATAACCAGACATATCCTAATAATTATACTGATTCAATAGTCTTTTGATTCTTAGATTATGAATATATTGTTTGAATCAAGCCATGAAGAATTTGTTCATGTGAATTTATATTTGACTCTTCCATTATTTTTAGGCTTGTTTAAGTACTAAATACTAATGTTTATCATAAAGTTTCAAACAAACAAAATAGATTGAATATCATAAAAGCTTTATTAATGAAAATTTCAACTCTTTATTAAGAAGAGTTTTTGAGACTTTATTACATCAAGTTTATACAAGTAACAACTACTACTTTTTTTTGTAGACATCAAAAACAATAGTTTTGTGCAAGAGATGTTGACGAGAAAGAATAACCGCTGTCAAAGAATGTTTAAATTGGAAAAAGTAATTTTTATATGCGTGTGTCATACTTTGGAAATGAGTTAGAATTCAAAGGTTCAAGAAGAGTCTCTGAACTCGAGATTTTAG
Source organism: Urtica urens (assembly GCA_958296335.1). Classification (NCBI taxonomy): domain Eukaryota; kingdom Viridiplantae; phylum Streptophyta; class Magnoliopsida; order Rosales; family Urticaceae; genus Urtica; species Urtica urens. The sequence continues at coordinate 4,305,579 of OY282525.1, forward strand.
GAATTACTAATGATCTTGGATATGGCATATTAAATCGATTAGTGCAAGAGATTTTTCAACGTTATGGAGATACTATAATTAAGTTGCTAGTTTGCAGAGCTGTTAGACGTACTATGTCCCATGGTAGTCAATGTCACAAAACATTCTAATTAAGAATAATCTTGAAAAATAGCAAAAGATTCTAGATATATGCCTCATTTTAAGTTATTTTCATGCTAAGTTTGGTGATTTTATTTTCATCATCGTCGTAATACAATAAATGTATAATTTAATTGACATATTTTCTATTTTTGAAGGATTGAGTTGGAGTTATAGATGGTGTTCATGTTCTAATGATGTTACCTCGAGAAGATCAAATACCTTTTATCGGTAGAAAGAAGATTCATCCCCAAAATGTACTAGCAATATGTGATTTTAATATGAAAGTCAGTTTTCAATACGGTGGTTGGGAAAGCAATGCACATTATTTAAGAGTGTCTCTTATACTTTACGTGATAAAACGCTTAACTAGTAGTGCTATTTACTCGATCTCAACGATTTTTGGAACAATTTTTTGACATCGATAATACTTTGGAGATAAAGAGATGTTAAATGGGCTTTCTTTTCAAAACTTCTCCAAGGTATGGCTAAAATATGTTTGTAAATTAATTTAACTTAGAGCATTTACTAAATAATTATCTTCTCCTCTTAAATTATGAAGGAAAAATTATATATAGAAGCGACGCTGACTTTTTGAAGCGACTTGTCACTTTTGAGTCAATATAGCTAATTTCTACAGAAAATTTTGGGTTTTTACTTTTAAATCCGACAAGTCGCTTTTATTTTCGCTATAATAAATTCTAAAGCACTTTGTCGCTTCTAAGTTGACCCAACATTTGGCTCTTTTTTCTCTGTTAAATTTTTAGAAATGCGATTTTCGAAGCGATTCGTCGCTTCTAATTTCCCAAAATTTTGACTCCATTTTTTCTCCGTCAAATTTTCAAGAAGTAAGTTTTTTTTATGAAATTTTGCTCATTTTTTTCTCCGCCAATTTTTTATTAAGTATGATTTTTGGAAATTAAGAAGCGACTTGTCGCTTCTAATTTGGTCGAGCATACATTCAGAGTGTCGAAAAAAATATGGAGAATCTTGAATGGCATGCCGAGTTACCGATCAAGAAATCCGATAAAAATAGTTATCGCCACCATGAGATTACACAACTATATTAAAATGCACGCAAGACAAGATCCACATTTTACACCACTTATGAGACAGTGGTTGACGAAAGCACGGTTGACAACAATAAAAATGAAGATCATGATCAAGAGTGTCGGATTTTTATGAGTAGCATATATATTATTTATACCCATATACAAATTAATCACCACATTAATAATTACTATTTAAATATTTATAAAAAGGTCTATTTTAATTTTCTTTCCTCTGACTATGTTTTTGTTGAAAACGGTATATTAATTTTTTCTTTTATCAAAAACTATATCAAAAATAGTTTATGAGACACTTAATTGCTACTAAGTTAATTTTGAAATAAATAATTTTTTTGTAAAAAAATTTAAAATTGTTCTTTTTAAAAAAAAAGTTCTAGATAAATGTTTGGGACTATTTATCAAGGAACTTCCTAAATGCTTAATTTATTATCTGGTTCTGAACACATAAAGACACGTTAGACAAAATTACAAACCGAGTCGTAGAATTTCGTGAAGCTCCCATGTATTATGTGTAGTTTATATATAAGGAATTCCATTTATATACGTCTTTTTTTTTTGTAGCCTCATATTTAAGGAATTCCATTTAGATAAGTTTTCATTCGTCAGATCATGTGTCTTCTAAATCTTCCAGAATTAACCAAAAGGAACAAGGAAAAAAATACAGTGGTTCTAATGAAAGTTGTTAAACTTACATGAAAGATGTCAATAAATGTGCATAGTCGGAAGTAGTAAATGAATTTGTGCTGTGTACAAATAGCTTCCTAAATAACGGTAATCAACTGCCTTACAAATATGAGTTGTATTCAAGTTTATTAAATATTCGGAGAATATTTGAAGAATAAAAGCATTGAGCTCGTCGGGATTCTTGCCGAGAACCTAATATTTTAAATTGTCAAATTCGGAAAATTGACATGTGTCGCCCCATAGTCGCTCCATGTAGCGGAAGTCGAAGAGATTTTGTCACATTGGTTGGGTTTTTTCACGCTATCATCGCGGTGGTCAATCCATAAATACATTTTCTTGTTTTCGTTGATCGCGATGCGATGAATGGCCACTGCGTCGCGAAAGTCAATCGGACGGTCAAACGACACTCAAATTTGGTTGATTGCCCTTTATCTCTCATATTTGCATCTAGAATACTCATTATCTCTTGGTTGCATCTAGCCGACCGTTTTGAATTTGAATATCCTGAAAATTACATAAAAACTATCAAACCAATTAAGTCCTTATATTGATAATTGTACAAGATCATCTAATAATGACGCATAAAATGCGCTTATCAATGTTACATGTACCGATCAACTTAAAGATATTCTCATCAACGTCAATAAATGTGCCGTTCATAACTCTTGAGTTTCTCGTGGCATCTCTTTGTTGATACGCGGACCACTATCTTGTGTCAACATTGTCAAGGCTGCCTTATCATTAGTCACAAAGGGAGAAATTCAACCCTCTTAATAGCCATCTAGACTTTTCCCTCAATGGCCTTTAGAAAAGCTATCATCTATGTCTTCCAATATTCATAGTTTGGTATTTCCAGAGTTAAAGTCGGTCAAAAATCTGTTAATCCTTCATGTTCATCTCAAAACACATGTTGGTAGACACAAGTTGATCACACTCTATAAATTGAGTGGTCTTCTCTAATATTAATTTAAAGTCTTCTCTAATATTAATTAAAATTTAATATTAATTAAAATTATTTAGTTTGTAATGAGAGAAGGCTGTTCAACTATTTGGTGGAAACTACTTGTTGAACAACTAAATGATATTGACACGACTAACTAAATTAATAATCGAGTCATCAATCAATTTGAACGCAATATAATACACACAAAATTGATAACCATATTTAATGATAAAATTCCTTATTCAGCGGGACTGATACTCCTAGTGGTTAAACGTTATCCATTATCCCAACAATCAAAAGTATACACGACTAATGTTTGCAAACTCTCTCAAAAGCAAAAGCCTAATTTTTTTGGCTTCTCCAATAAATGAAAAATTGAGGTCACCTCAGACCAGAGACTTTATCTCTTTTACACAAGACTCTTCTCTCAAAAAATTGCATGTTCCTCTCTTGAAGATGTCATCACTCCCAACCTCTAATGAATCGAGCACGACAATAAGTTCCAACTAGTTCAAGGTTAAGGTCGGCGTGAATTGACCTCATAATTCAACCCTATGTGAGTTTTATTATATTCAATAACAAAATATATGTAAATTAAAATGATGCAAAAGCAAATTTGATTAGATCCCGATGATTTTGGACATAAAAATAGAATACGTTTAGTTTAGTTCACGCTTAGGGGAGTGATTGGTGTAAGGCAGATAATTGAACAAATTCTTGCAGTTTCGACTTAGAACAACATTTAGAAACATGTTTATCAAATTAAACCATATCACATAGGATCAGCACTTTATTTATTCTTCTTTTAAAAGAAAAAATAGTTGCTTTCCATGTTATAATTTATTTATTTTTTAAGTTAGATCTCTTTCGTGTACAATCTAAGAACGGGTAAAATTATACTCATGACTATATAGTAGGTCTTAAAGGGAGCATAATAATTAATAATATTTATTTTGATACTATTATATTGTCTAACTGCACACCCTTACATCCTCATACAGAATTAATATAATTTAATAGCTGAAAACATAATTAATAAAATTATATTTATTTTGTGGGTTTAATTATGCTGAAAGTATCACACATAAACTCCTTACGACAATTATATATGCAATTATACTTCTTTACCCAATTTTAAAACAAAATATTTTTAAAAGGAAAATAAAATCTGAGTTCATATGAATATATTGGAATCCACCGAAAAGCATGAATCTCATCGTATTTCATCAAAAAATTAAATTTTGATTTTTTGTACTTCTAACTGTAAATTCTAACTCATCAAATAATCTCAAAAAATAACTCTAAAATAAGTTTAAATAATACCAAAAATGAAAATGGACAGAAGATTTTGTTTTTCATTTTCGGTGAAAGATGAAGAAGTGTTGAGAAAAAAATAGAAAAAAATGAGTTTATTTTATTCGAAAAATATATTTATATAAAAATAAATCAAAGTCTATTTTCAAATAAAATTGTTTTAGTCTTTACTATCTTCTCTCTCTCTCTCTCTCTCTCTCTCTCTCTCTCTCTCTCTCTCTCTCTCTCTCTCTCTCTCTCTATATATATATATATATATGCATACACATGTAAGCTTGGCTCAAAGGTGGCACGAGTGGGGCAACGGCCAAGGCCGCCTCCAAAGAATATATATACATATATATATATATGAATAATAATAACTATTTTTTTTGAAACATACGTATTCGTTTTCTTTAAAAAAAATACAAAATGGGAATAGATGAACATAATTAAGGCGAAATAATAATCGAGTATTCAAAGTGCACTTTCATTGTATACAGTCATCTTAAAAATTAGTTAGATGTCAGTAGTAACTAGGATAGCCTATTTATATTGGTAATATCTCATAACTTGCGGTTAGAACACCACTCGTAGCAAAGGTACTTTAAAATTAAAAAAAAAAATTACTTCCATCGATGAAGATAATTAAAATTGACAATTCATAGACGGCATAACCATTCTTCTCCAAATCAAAATTAATAATTTGGTTTCTAGAATTCGAGTAACCGAAACAGGAAACTTTGTTTTTTTCTGTTCCAATTGCTCACATCCAGTGACACTGCATCTTGAAAGTATTGAAAACAAATTAGATAAAAGTAGATTAGTAAAAGAGAAATGCGACATTTCCCAAAACGAATGTAAACATATGCTATCCTTGAGAAATATGACTTATTTTCTTCCTATTCACGGATTAGAAAGCTGTGGATTTGTGGTCTTCTCTTCGGTCTTTGACGGACACATAAGGAATTCATGGTCATGCTTAGACGCCGAGTGGTGTGAACGCAATGTCCGCTAGTATTGTCATTGTTGCCCGTTGCTTGTATGCGTTGTTCTGTCGATACATGATCGGATGAAATAAACCAGTGCTTCTCTCTTTTTTAGGCTTCGATGAAGTTAATATTACTTCAATTCAATACAACAAAGATGGTTGAAAACACTGAAATTGCTGGTGTGATAGTTGAATTTCAAAAGTAACTTATCAGATACTCTTGTTTTCAGATTTTGATTCTGTAGAACTTTTATTACATGTTACAGTCACACAAAAAAAAATGAACACGTAAAAAAAGTTGAAAATTAAAAAAGTACACCAAACTCACAAACCAGGGGCCCTAACCAAAATTGGGAAGGAAATGAAAACCCAGTAAAAACCTATTTTGTATTCTAAAAGGAAAAATAAAATAGAATATGCAGTGCGACAAACCTCCTTACTAAATTCTAATGAAATCAGTCGAGTTCACACGGTCAAACTAATATATTTGACGGGATCCACACAGATGGAGCCTGGATATAATTTTATGAATGGAAACCAGAAGCAAAAGAATTGCTGATGATACAAGAGAACCATCCCACTTTTTACCAGATTTTATACACAAACAAAAGCGCCAAACTAACCGATCTTTCATGTAACGTTGCGAGCAATGCTGCCTCGGCTCGGGTTTAGGAACACGGGAAGTGGAAAATCACAAGAAGCAAGTCTCCGGAGAGAATGTTTTGTAAGACTCACAATAGCTCTTTGTCATAAAAAGCGAGAAGCTGCTTTACATGATTGTGCCAGGCAGCCACATTTAGTCCATCGACAGTGACCCAATCCACGACTGTCGATGCAGGTTGCTCCCACCACTCTTCAAGCTGAAAAGAGCATGAGTTTCTTGTTACTTATACAGATATAATGACGAGTTTATCTCTAGTGGTCAGTCACTAACCAATCCTCGGACGTATTTGCACTCGTCTAGGCACTTATGAGCACCAAGAGCTCCAGATTTTAGCTCAGGCAACCACTTCTCTATCACAGTTTTTTCCTGCTCAGAGGCTAACTTTAGGCAGTAACTCGTAGTCCTGAAATTTTTGTCAGTGTGATTTTAGTTTAGAACACTACAGCCAGATTATACATCTTACAGAGAAGCAATACTCTCTTGTTCAGACACAAGATTATTTTGAAAAACTAGCTTCATAACATGTCAACGTGTGATAGTGAATGGACAAAAGGCAACGTTGACAACCTTTCATAGTCTTGCTGGGCTCGATAGGCGTGGTTCAACAACGCATGGCTACTTTCAACGAGATCTTGTCGTATGTGTACCAAATTGATCGCCTTCGCAAGATCCTCCAACACACTAGCCTCTGAACCACGTAACTTCAAACAGAACTCTAGGGATTCCAAAACCGATGCAAGCCCAGCATCTGAACCCTCCAAACCTGTAAAAGCATCAAATGAATATTTAGCCAAACTGGGCACACATGAAGGTCCACAATGTCGTCTTGCGCAGCCAAATTTGTGGCCTATACTATGAAGACTATATTGGATTCTTTCTATGGTTATTACATAAGAGGCATTTTGGGAATTTTAGGGCATGTTCTTGTTTCCCCCTTGTTTATGTTCTTCTTCCCACAATTTTTCTTTGTATAAGCATATGAGATAATTTACTCAAACTAGAAAATCCCAGTTTTTTTTTATTGTAGTGAAAACTGTAGCAGCAAAATGGGAATAGCTCTCACATTGAGAGTGATTCTTTTTTACAACTGTTTCCCTCTCTCAACCCACATTGAGAGTAAACTTCCATAAAAACAATAAAAATTAAAAAAGATTAAAAGAAACATCAGGACTTTACTTGGTAAACTAGGCAAAACCGGAGGGATACTTCTAAATTAGTTTATTTGTTTATTTAATGAACCTAGTTAGGTTTCGATTAGGGCTATAATCCAAAACACGCAAGCGGTCAAAAATCCTGTCCAGTATACATATCATGGCTCACCAGCTGGATACTGAAGAGCAGCTGAAACACGACAGATTGATGGTATCGCTGAAGGATCTCTTGCACCTGCTTTTGCAGTTAAAATAGCTGCATTTTTTTCTGCAGTGGCAGCAGCTTCGGGTCCAGTGGAACCATTTGCACCCATAGCCTCCACCAATGCCTAATACAAGTTGAATTACATGTATATGTCAAATTGAACGAAGAATATCTAAATCGAGATATAAATGAGGTAAATTTCTTCTGGTAGTTTAGTTCTACCTGGGGTGTTGCTGGAAGCATGTACAAATTGTTATCTGGGCTCCGATAATAGGCAGACACTTCTTTCTCGATAAAATCATTTGCGTTATTAGAGATTTCTGCAACTGTTGTACAAGCTGGGATTATAGTGCTCGAGGCAAACTCCCTTGCAGCTAATGGCTGCTGATTCCAAAATTCTGCCGCGTCCTAGATGATTGAACATCCGCTCTTGAATAATATTCATGGATACAGATATACGCCAACATGTATCTAAATGTTTGATAAAGCATAGTAACAGATATATGGAGCTCATCTTACCGCATTAACCTTTAGAAGTGCATTATATATGATTTCAAGCTCGGATCGTCGAGAATCAAACTCTTCAATTTTCTTCCACTTCTTTCTCAACGAATCTTCAGCTTCCTTCCTCTCTGCACATTGTTTATTCAATCGCTGTATTTCAGACATCAGCGTGTTTAGGCTCGCTTTCAATCCAGCTAGCTCCCTCTCCTTAGACCACACCTCCAACTGGACAAGAAGAATAATGGATGTGCAACGTGTGTAACAAAATATATCCGATCAGAAAATTATCTTTCTGTGAATATGGAGATTTTATAACAAATAAGAAGTACTTCCACTTTGCATGTAAGCATTGATGGAGTATCCAATAAAGTTACCTCAAACTGTCGCAGACCGCCTAGATTTTGTGACGTGCCACCACCATGAGAGGAAACCGCGTCAATACTGCCATGCAAGCGCTTAATAAGTTTTTGAGAAATGTCCCGAGCTTCCGCAGCTTTATTCAGAGCGTCTTCAGTAGCCAAAAATTGATGTACATGTGCTTTCTGTTGAGACAGCAGAAAATATAAATATTAAGTAAATTCTTAGAATATTCGCATCTGTTAGAAGGAGGCTAGGGTAGAATTCATGCCAAGGAGCAGATTTAAAGTAGGGCACCAATAAAATAATTAATATTTCTATAAATTTTGATATGGGCTTCATTCAATCCTATATATCCCTAGGGGGAAAATATTACTTTAAAGTTGTTAGACATGATGTTTGATAAAACGGGAAAGGATCTAGAACGTACAAATTACCTGTCTTTCAAGAAGTTGGTTTTGAGTTCCTTTGGACGGAACATCGACCCCTATCTTTTCGTTACCGTAAAGTTGATAGTGTAATGGTGAGCTCACATCAGGGGAAGAGACATCAATTACTCTGTTGTTCTCGTATTTGTACCTAGGTTTAGAACATTTTTATTTCAAAAGTCAAATTAGGATGAAAAGGAAGAAAATATAGGCATTCTGTGAGCACAAAAGTCAGATACATATGCAAATTTACCTTAAGATCTCTGCATCAGCTTTGACATCAATTTTATCAATTTCCCTGGATATGACAGACTTCAACCTCAAGGTGTGAGCAGTGATTGCTTGAAGCAACTGGGGAGGACTCTTCAGGCAACTGAGGATGACAGTTCTGACTTCCTCGGGCAATTCGTCGTCAAAATCAAAGCCCAATTCAGCCGCTGCTTGTGATTCAGGACTCGGGTGTACGCCGAGTCCTTCATAAGCAGGGAACGAATTGCGAATCTTGTCAACCATGTGATCGGCCAGAGACTCGCAAACCTTCCTTATGTTTCTTTCACGGGTCGTCTCGATGAGGATGACTTCGTCGGCGGACTTGCTACTACCCCGCAGAGACGAGTACACCGATTCCTTTTCGCTGAAGCTCACCACTTCGGTGGAGGAATCAAACCCCATGCTCTGCACATCCCTCGCTTGGTTCACATACAAATGTAGCCGCCTGTGATACTCTGCAAATATCTTTGCCGCTTCGTCACACTGTTGGTCGTAAGCCTCCAGTGTCACCTGCTTGTGCCTGCAATATACAACAAAAAAATCTGTGCTAACCTCCACGATGTTCATTTGTTTCCAATGCAGCTCGCTCCTGACTGTTAACGAAACTAAGCAGGCAGAGAGGAAACCTTATCCCCGTCATACATATACATACCTATAATTGGAGCGGTCGTCGAGCATTCTCTTCCTCTCGGCGGCCTCTCTGGAGAGCTCCAACATCCTGGCCTTGAGGTCCTTCCTCTGGCGCCTGAGAATGCTCCTGAGTCGCTCCACCTCCTTCGCCGCCGCCTCCCTCTCCGCCACAGCCGCCTCCCGAGCCTCCTCACCGGCCGCCGCTCTCGTCTTCTCCTTCCTCCTCTCCTTCGCACTTCCGCCGTGGACCATGATGTTCCGCTGGATACTCTCCACTGTCTTCTCCGACTTCACTCGACTCATCAGGAACTTCCATATCGGAATCATGTTTCCCCGGCAAACCTTCCTCAGCGCCAGGATCGACGGCTCCGGCGACTTCCCTGAGCCCGAGTTGTACGGCCCTAGAGGTCTGTACCCCATTTCCTTCTGCAGCCACTCCAATATCGCCTCCGGATGCGCCGTCGAGCTTTGCATTGTCATCCTATGAAGTCAAATTTTGAACGCGATTCCTGTCTCTCTATGTCACAGACGAGCTTGGGAGGATTCAAGAATCGAAACCAGCGACGACAAATGCCATCGGAGAGCAGTGCAAGCTATCCTGCGAAAGAGGAACGTAGATCTGGATAGATTGAAGCCCTAATCGACGTAGAGACGGAAATATAAGAATCAATGGTCGAACACGATGGACAAAACAATCCGAGAGAGGAGATGGTGAGACATAAATTTGATTTCAATTCTTTTATGTTCTCTGTTTCTTTTTTCCTTTCCCTCTATTTTTGTCCTTTATTTTATTTTTATTTTTCTCTTTTGTCGTACGAGTGCAATTCAAACTCAAAGTTGGTTCATGCAGGTCCCGCTTTTTCCTTTTTTTTTCTTGGTTCATCCACCACAAAATGGATGTTTACTTTGTGAAAATTTCCAAATCATGGCTAAAACTAGTAATCATATAAGAGTATTAAAATGAAAAAATCGGCTCTATAGCCTTAAACGTTTAGGTTTTGGATATACCAAGGTTTGGTTAATGGATTGAAAATAGCCAAGTAGATTCATTTACATCACATGAACCATACCAATTTGTCATTTTGCCGAATTTATTTTGGAAAAATAGTTTTTAAAAAATTGAATTCGAATTTGGATTTGGATTTCGAATTTCGAATCACCATAATTAGTGGGTTTACCAAATTTTGATTCCCGAAATATTGTATCCAATTAGGTTTAAATAAACTAATTAGTTAGTTACCTATATTAAAGGAAACATTATCTTTTTTTCATATTAATTACCTAAAATTATTTACTCACTCATTTTGGCCGGCCGAAACTTAATATCAACCATCATAATCTCTGTTTTGATCGGAAAAAAACAATTCGAGAGCAATGAGAATGTTTGAAGAAGATGATTTTTTGTTGCAAGATTCTGGTACGACTTCTGCTAACAGTTTATTTTCGTTATATTTACACTGTATTTCTATATTTTTTCTTTATATTTACACGATCGAATTTGGATTTAGATTTCGAATTTCGAATCACCATAATTAGTGGGTTGACCAAATTTTGATTCCCGAAATATTGTATCCAATTAAGTTTAAATATCCTAATTAGTTAGTTACCTATATTAAAGGAAACATTATCTTTTTTCATATTAATTACCTAAATTATTCTCACTCATTCTGGCCGGCCGAAACTTAATATCAACCATCATAATCTCTGTTTTGATCGGAAAAAACAAGAAAAAACAATTTGAGAGCAATGAGATTGATTGAAAAAGATGATTTTTTTGTTGCAAGCTTCTGGTACGACTTCTGTTAACAGTTTATTTTTGTTATATTTATACTGTATTTCTGTAGTTTTTCTTTCTATTTACACGATCGTTGCAAGATTCTGGTATGGCTTCTGTTAACAGTTTATTTTCGTTATATTTACACTGTATTTCTGTATTTATGTATTTCTTCCTTCTTTTTACACGATTAATCTTGTTTTTTTTTTCAGTCCATCTTTTTGAATGCCTTGAATCTCGGTTGATTTATTATTCTTTATTTTTTATTTAGTTATACTGGGTGGGAGGTTTGATTTGTGACGTTAATGACATTGATTTTCGGTTTTTTTATATATTTTTTTAATTAATTGTAACTGGCGGGAAGTTATTATGAGGGTACATTTGTCTCTAAAGTTTTGTAAACAAATTTAGCCGGCTATTTTCAACTTATTAACCAAACGTTGGGTATATCCAAAACAGCTATAGTTTACATGGGTATCCATCAAAATGACCCTATTAAAATTATCTGCAATTCGAGGAAGATATGTAGAACCACACTGTTATGAGAAATTTTATTAAGTAAACTCAAACGTATATATAATATTTAGCTTACATAATACCTTATTAGGATTATTTTATCCGAAAATAAATTTTTGATTTATTTTCGAACAAATATAACCTTAAATTAAAAAAAAAGTCATTTGCTCTTTTTTTATCTTATTTTACCAAAAATTTATTCTCAAATACTTAGATCGTGTTTGTCGCAATTAAGAACAAAATACTTATAAAAGGTATTGAATCGAAAATTTGGAACTCAAACAAATACGCAACTTTAATTAAAGAAAACCACAAAATCCACTGCAAACAAGGTCACCCAAAATCACAAATATAGAGAAACACACAAAAATCAAAACACATATTTGATGAATGTCAAAGAAGAATCGGCGATTACGTCATGAACTGCATAAATGGATAGAGACGTAAGATCTAAAAACAACATATTTCATGACAGTTTCAGAAGTTAGTTTACTTCTTTTTGAATGTCGAAGCAAGTATGATGACTTTATGTACGACTACGTTGACAAAGAGTTGCATAACATAAATTTCAGTCGCCATTAATTCTTAGAGTGCCATTAATTTAATACTTGTTGATAAAAAAGAAGATGCTAACGATGATACACGCGGAGTGATGGAGTTTGATTTGAAATAAGTATATATTTGATCAATCAAATTTATTTGAATCGATGTTGGATGATGCTGTAAACCCATTATTTTATGGATGCAAGTTTTACAAACTAGTTTTTTTAGTGATATTGCTTCATCTAAAAAAGTGAATTATTGAAACGCTAGTCAAATTCATCAGAATTTATTATATTGGAGTTCTCTCTCTGATAACATTGTAACCCTTCATTAGTGTTGAGCGTCAAATACAACACATATGTGTTATGTTAGCTTGATTATTTTTCCTCTTACTTTTAGGCAATTTTGAATAACAAACACTTCATCGTAAAAATAAATTCGAGACATCGAGTTTAAGGCAATTCGCTCAAATGCGATCTCTTGACGGTTCTCAAATCATAGTACGAAAACAAGCATTGTCATGGGAGAACCACTTATTCACATCAATTTAGTGGAAACTAGAATCAACAACTATAAAACACGCTATTGGTAGTGCCTTTACCAACTTCTTATATCTTAATACTTAAAATCCCTCATTAGTTTAACAGTAGCATCGCTAACGTCCATGGAAATTATTAATTTATATATATTACGGTCGTACTAAGTTACATCATTACAAAGAAGGAGTATGATAAAACATTTATTTTCTTTTAACCTAAAAACAAAAATCAATAAAGAAATATATATTAAATAATAAAAGATTCTTCTACTACCCACCGGCAGAGAGAGAAAATAAAGTTCTTCGCATTCATTATTTCATTTATTCACCCATTCATACGAATAGCGATTCTCGCCCCAAAAATTCCAAAAAAGTCACACGCACTCGAACCAATTTTAGTATCCCGATTTTCAAACCCCCTAACTATTTTTTTTTCATTTTAATCTCGAAATGGTTATCCGGAAGCCGATTATCCAATCCAATTTCCTTTTCAATTTTTTAGTTAATTGATTTTCGTTTGCTCTTTTCTCCTCTGCCTCTTTTGTTCGTTCTTCATCGCACTGTTGGTTTTAGCTTCAAACAAAGGTATTTTCTTATCCCGATTCTTTCATCAAAGTTTTTCTCCCTCCGATCATCTGTTCTCGTGTTATGATTTTGTTTTGGGAATTTATCGTCGAGCCAGAGGAGAACTTAGTAGCTTTTTGGGGCTCAATTTGGGTTCTGGTTGATCAGTTCTAATTTAGGTTGATCATATTTTTTTCGTCTACTATTATGGACTCAATTTCCGTTCTGGTTGATCATGTTTTTTTCGTTTTCTATTATGGACTCAATTTCCGTTCTGGTTGATCAGTCCTATAGAAATTTTGTCGCTGTAAGCTAAATTAATGGATGACAGCCATGTTGATAAATTGTATTTTGTTGTACGGTGATCCAAATAGATCGTTCTCTTTTGGTGTGGTTTCCTTTCGTTTTGGATTTGGTTTTTGTTTTCCTTACTGGTGCAGGAAAGAACTCTTTTTTCTCTTGATTTTGAAGCAATCGCATACCAAGCAAGCTTACCCCAATTTATATATTGAAAAAAAAAACTAGTACCCCATTGAATCATCAAACACAATGACAACTTTCACGTGACAACAATTTTGAGCGGCTCAATGTTAAATTGGTTAGTGTAGCTTTGATATCAAAATATCTTGCAACTTAAATTTCAGCTCAAACTTCTCAGCTAGGAAGATTGTATTAGGGTATTGCTTTGCTGTAAATGTCATAACTTCTCAGCTGGGAAGATTTTATTAGGGTATTCCTTTTTTAAATTTCAGTTCTTGAAATTGGCCCAGCTTCACTATACTGGCGATTGTTTGATTTCGTGTGGATTTGTTTTAAGATTTAAATTTTGTTTTTCAGCTGAAAAAGAAGTCAAATAAATTCTGAGCGTTTCTCGCCGACAGTGCGAAGAGAGAATAGGGTTTTGAGTCCCCTCTCTCCTTGGAAAGAAAAAGAGTGCCAAAGAGAGCTTCGTTGCTCGGATTTTCGGGGGTTGAGGTCAGAGATTCTTTTGTCAGGTTTTTGAGCTGCGAAAAAAGGGGGCTCTGAATCTGGAAAGATGGGGTCTGTTTGTTGCTGTTTGAGCGTCGATGATTTCGAAGATTACATGAACCCGAACAGTTCCGTGTATAGGAACTGTGTTTGTCTTGGCTGCTTCCTCGAGAACTTCCTCAATGTGGTACGTTATATCTGCCTTCTCTAGCTGTCTTAGCCCGAACCTAAGGCTGGTTGTTATTCTGCATAGTTGTGATAGCTTAATAAAATTTAACTGATGACACCATGCTTACCTTGGCCAAAATTGAAAAGATGGGCTGCATAGTCAATCATGCTATGTTCATGCCTCTTGAAGCACTGCAAGTTTTTGGCAAACTAATCTTTTATCAAGAGTTGAGGTTAGTTGGTATAAGGAGAAAATGTTAGATAAAATAAATATGCAGTGGAGAGACCTGAAAGGGGGATTGCTTGTGTACGCTCTCTAGGTGTCATGGGTATGAGTATCTGAATATAAAGAGAAAGTGTTGGTTTTTATCTGATACACTCATAATATATAATTGCATGTGTGTATATATATATATAACGTTGGGCTTCTGGGTTTTTTGGGGGTAGTACACATCGATGTTCGGGAGAGGGGAAGGGCATTCGATGGTGTCGTCAGTGCAGGGGTCGGCGTCGACGGCGTCGCTGGACAACTCGCTGGCGGACATGTACCGGTCTCCGCCGAGGCCGCTGCCGTACGACGCGGACCCGAGATACTTGCGGCTACAGAGGGACGGCCTGGTCTCGAGGCGCGAGAAGGGCTCCAGCCACTCCCACGACGAGTCCGAGCCCCTCAGGAGCGACAGCGACGCCGACCCCTCCGACAGCAAGTGGAGCGACTCCAAGGACGTCTGGTCCAAGTCCTCCTCCTTGAAGCTCTCCTCCGCCAAGGCCTCCACCACCCTCCCCAATACCTACACCTCCTCCGAGGAAGAGGATGTCTGTCCAACGTGCCTCGAAGGTCCACATTTCTTTCATAATTTCAACAAACTACTTTACTTCAAGGCTTGAAAGAATGACTTAAATGTTGCGAAACCAATAGTTCGGGGTCCATTTTGCTACACTATCACATTATAGTTCAAAGAACGGTTCTCACACGCCTCCTTTGTGCTCGCAGAGTATTCTCCGGAGAACCCAAAAATAACGACAAAGTGCTCTCATCATTTTCACCTTGGCTGTATCTATGAGTGGATGGAACGGAGCGATAGCTGTCCCGTTTGTGGGAAGGTAAATTTATGAGGCTCGTCATCTACACTCCGACTAGTGGCGTTACAAGCTTAACGATCTTTTTTCTATATAGGTTATGGTGTTCGACGAATCACCTTAAGCTTTCACAGAAGAGTCGGCGTCAAGTGGACTAGCTGTGAGCGAAGAGCAACACAAATATGCTGTGCTCATCTTCGTTATTACTCACTGTGAATAGTAAAAGAAATATGTTAAAGAAAATAGTAAATATTAAACATCAAAGCATAATCTCTTATAACTGATTGTTGCGCGTTTGGCATTGATTTCAATATATCGGCGTCTTTTTACATTATCCCATGGGCATTAACCTCCACACTGTATGGAAAGATAGTCTCACCGGGAAAAAAGTGTACATGGAAAGGAAAGCCGTCTGTAATCGACAAAAACTCCAGTAAATCTATATTTTCCTACAAGTCCACAGGTATTTTTTGCTGGTTTGTATTGAGTTTTTCTTATAATTATGGACTATTCCTCATTTTAACGGAGTAAAAGAGAGAAGTTTGATTAGTTACATTCGATAAATAAAAATTGCGTACCCACTTATGACTGTTTTCATAAATTTTGATACAATCAATACGCTCATTTCTTTTTTATTTATTTAAAGAAAGTGCTCATAGTGAGTTTTTATTTCTTTTTAGTATAAAGTCCTTTTAAGTTTTGTAGTTACAATTATCAGTTTCATGTCCACGATTTCAAAGTTCTTATTGATTCTAACATCACCAGCGCTAGTCCACAGGTCTAATCCTTTACTTTCTTCAATTTGTTTCTGCTAAAAGACTTTAGCGGGAAACACCTGAGTGGTAAGATATCTAATAATATGAGTGAAGAGACATAAGGTAGGAACACAAGAATCAATCTCTGATAAAGAGGAAGATAATTTGATCGTGCAAACCTCATTCTTAGTAGCCAACAAATTCTCCTTAATGGAAACTAAAAACGCATACGGAGAATGGGAACACTCATTTCTGCTGGGAGGCCGTCTCCTCTCCGATTCAAGTTTTGAAACCAAGAGGCTCAAAGATGTAATAAGGCCTGAAAAATCAAATAAATCAAACCAGGAGTTCTGGAAATTCAATTTCGAAGAAGCAGCAATCTGAGTAAAGTTCAAGGAGGCAGGCCTTGCACGTTCAAAGGATTCCAACTCATTCTTGTGCTAGGGCCAGCTCATCTTACTAATATGTCTCCCTTATGTCAACGTTGTTGGGATTGGTGCCCACAAATAAGATATTAGATATTATAAATACATCGTATTTGGTTTTGCTGAAATATTAATAAAATTGAATATTCATTCTTGAATATGTTTGTGTTTATTTATGTTTGCTACGCTCTGAAACTATCATCGACGAAAGGGGTACTAAGTACAGACTTGACAAGATAACCACTTGTGACTAGTTTAAACATTAGTTCGCAATCTAAAGATCGGTAAGGCAATCAATCTGATTAATAATTGTTTGAATGAATCATGATATCTTATCTTGTGATATAGAGAGTTGTGATTCTGTGTTTCATTCTTGATATCTTATAGAAGATATTGAACAAGACCTGTGATACTCTGAAACTCGAGATAAAACCGTTTAATCACTCGAAACTCCAAGATCGCATACGAGAGATATTTCGGTACTTACCTAAATCCTGAAGTGAATGCATAATCTGTTGGCAGAGATGTCCACAAGAAAATTGTTTATTTACATATTGATGTAATATATAAATCTTTATAAAGACATTATCGTAATTTGCTGATTAAATTAATAAAAGTTGAAACATTCATTCATTTCCTTTTAGTTTGATTGAAGATTTATGATATTCAATAGTCTTATAGTCCTTAATCAAACCTAACAATGTATGAAGAGACAAATGTAGATTTGCGTGAACAAACTCTTCATGGTTTGAATAAAACGGTATATTCACAATCTAAATATCAATGGACTATTGATCCCAGTATGATTGTTGGAAGAATCTATGATGTCTGGTTACGAGGCATAGAGAGTTAGGAACCATATAGTTCTTCCAGTGTATCTTTCGAAGATACTGAATTGACCAGTGCACCTTTAGAGACAATAGAAGAACAAACCATTTAACATCTTCTATCTCAAGGTCACTATGTATGAATCGCATCATGCTTACCTAAATCCTGAAATGAGACATGTCATTTCATAGCATTAATAATCTCATTTGAGAAAGTCAAATTCTAGATCCATTATGTGATCTAGACTAGGCCAATTGGTGAGATATTAAGTTATGAAGATGTCATGAACCAACTTTGTGAAGTTCTCATAGATATGGAATTCATGTACAAGATTGTTGAGATGCAATATATATCACCTCATGCTTTATTACTTGGATTGTGAATAAATGAACTGCGTAGTATCCAAAATTAAGTAGCGACTTTAATTGGATGAAACAATGTGAATTGTTAGCTCCTCGTCAATACATTGTTTCTAAATTATTCACAAGTAACAAAGGAGTTGAGGAAATAACAACTAGAAAGATAAAATGGTAATTTTATAAATCTCATTTAGTTGATGATATTCATGAAGGGTAAACATAGATAACATTCAATGGATCCGCTCAATATAATTAAGTTGAATTTGAGTAGAAAATAAATTCATTTGAACCGAGAGATTCCTAGTGTCAACGCTTTATTGGAGTCAGTTGACATTAAGCTAATACTCGAAAAAAGTTTGTGAACTTTTGAGTCCGAGTATTGAAGCTCGAGTTTTGTTCATTTGGATCCATAAGGTCACTATTACAGGTCATTAGAGTAGGATTGTTAAACTAGAAGATAAGTCAAAATAAGTTCAAGTGTCGAACTAGACTTTTTTTTTAGGAAAATGTCTAAAGGGTATTTTTGTCCACATGGACATAAAAAGATGTGAATGTCAAAATAAGATTTTGAATATTTTCATATGATGGAAATATAAATTAGTTTCTAAAGCCGAGAAGACGTTTGAGGCATTATAAAATTAATTTCATTACTTGTGCAATATAATTCTACAATGGGTATTTTAAGAATTGTCTTATAATAAACAAGGAAGCATCTAGGGGAGCTTGAACCTCCCCCCTAGGTAGAATTTCGACCAAGCATCATAGAGAGAAGGAAATTATTTCTAGAAATTATTTTGCCTTTAATTATAAAAATAATTACCCAAAAGGAAAAGAGCAAATGAATTTCTTTGAGAAGGAAACAAATGTACTAAGTGAGGAAACAAATTTCCATCACTTATGTCGTAGAATGGCCGGCCATATACATAGAGGAAGATGAGAGAAAATAAAATATTGTGTCATGAATGCATAATAGGAAATGGTAATTACCCTTTCTTGATTTTCCTTCTCCTATAAATAGAGCATCGCATAGAGATGTGAAAATAAGCTTTCTTGCTCTTGTGCTCTCAATTTTGATCACCCCTCTCTCTCTCTCTCTAAAAATACTTCTAAACCTCTTTACACTTAGGCTTAATTAGCTCTCTAGCTCATAGACTTGTCTTGAGCTATTGTGTTTAATTGTGCCCACACACAAATCCTTCTAAACCTCTATAGACTCTTGTAATAGAAATCTTAGGTTTCTCGAGTTCATGTTTACACTTGAAGGAATCGAAGTAGAAAAGAAGGTCAACTTTTCTCAAGATCCATCCAAATCAAGGTTTAAGAAAGGTTAGTATTCAAGCTCTATAAATAATGTTTTAATTCATAACATGTATATGCACTTTGTTTAGGTTAGTAAAATTGTTTTACTAGTAAAACAAATTTTTATATTCCGCCATTAATGTGGTAATGATTAATTTTTCTTAACTCTAGACCTATTCCAACATAATCGATGTGACACCTTATGACATTTGATTTGTCAATGGGCAATAGCTAAATTGAAGTTGTGTCTGACCTGATGGTTGGTGTC
Organism: Urtica urens; assembly: GCA_958296335.1. NCBI lineage: Eukaryota > Viridiplantae > Streptophyta > Magnoliopsida > Rosales > Urticaceae > Urtica > Urtica urens. Next base: position 4,324,993 of record OY282525.1, read on the forward strand.
ATAACGTTTGTATGTTGAGTTATGTGATTCACAGATACAGAATTCGTGTTGAAACAATGTTAATGCATTAATAACACTATGCTTTGTTTTGAGAGTGTGAACGAATAAACCTGGCCAAGTATTTATCGAATAGAATATTATTTTATTAAAACATGTGACATGTAAAGAAATTTCACTTTATGTTTTTCTCATTCACAAATAACAAAGGAGTTAGTGAAATAATAACTCAGGGGTAAAACGAGAATTTTACATTCCTCTTAGTTACTAATACACATGAAGAGTAATATCGTAAAATACTCCGTAGATCGTGTGAATAATTGTTTTGTCACATCAAATGGAAAATAAAAGCATATGAACTTAGAGAGTTTATATTAGTCCTCTATTGGAATCGACTAATATTAAGAATTAAAAGACGGAAAAGGTTTGTGAACTTTTGAGTCCGATCTTTATTGTAAAGTTTCGTTCATGTGGGTCCATAAAGTCTTAGTGATAGATTCTTGGACGAGATTTATTGAAATAGAACGATTGATTTTCTCATTGAATGTAAATTGTGCTTTACACTAGGAAAGTTATTTTTTAAGTAATTAAATAAATAATTGATTATTTATTTTTACATTTGTTTAATGAATCATATTATGTTATTATATAGATGATAATGTAATTTGATTATTCAAATAAATAAAAGATGAAAATAAATATTTTCTCGTTTGTACGATTTTGAGAAGTATGAAAAGAATTAATGACTTCATTAAATAAATGAGATCTTCTAAATTAATTAAATATTATTTTAGAAATAAATCAATTAGGGAAATAAGTTTAATGTTGGCCGGCCCTATTTAATTAATTATGTCTGATTATTAAATTAAATAACTCATTAAAAGGTTGAAGGCTTAAGTGGAATAGTGAGTTTGACCTAACTGAAACCCGTTATCTCTCTAATATAAATAGGACATTTTCGAAGTAACCCTAACCCTAATCCCAACATAGACACTCGGCCAAAACCCCCCTCTCCCTTGCGAGCAATTTGGCCGAGAGTTTTCAGAGAGATAAGTGATCAAGAAATCGTTTCTTGATTTCTTGATTCACCAGTTGAGCATTCCCCATTCCCGTTGTTCAATTGAAGAGCCCACACTCTTCAATCTCCCACAAAATCCGAGATCTATATCCCTGAATCCATTGTGGTGTTTGAGTGACTTGTTTTTTTTGCAGAAAACGAGGTCAGAACGCAAAGGAATCGACGTGCTGCGCGTCTTCAGTCATGTCCAGCGCCTCCAGCACCTAGCCCTAGGTGTTTTCTAGGTCCCTGCACATGTGCGGTGTTCCAGATCGACTCAAGGAGCTCGTAGTTGCGCAGGCGCACATACTCCTCCCGGCAGACCCATCCGGCCAGTGCTATTCGGGGGGCATGTTTCTCCAATCCGGCCAGCGTCTCTTCAAGGAAATCCGGCGATTATTTTCAAGCAATCCGACGAAAGCGAACCACGCACGAGATTTTTTATAATCTCACGTGTAAGTCCTTTCTAACGAGTTAGATGCAAATAGAAATTGTTTATATAGGTTGCTAGATTGAATTTTTCAATTGTTGTTTGTATGTCTAAAGTAAATTGTTTATTGACGTGTAGTAATTTTTAATGCTTAGAATATGTTTAAAATGTGATTTAACATATTAGTATCTATTATGTGTTTTCGCCATATTTAAATCTGTCACATAGTTTTATTCTTTAATCGTGAAATAAATTCCAACAAACGTAGCAAGCGGCAAAGAACTTGCTTCAATGATTGGAGAGTTCGTCAAAATGACCTACATGAAGTCCAACGAAGATGAAAGTGGTAGTGAATGTCAAAAAACCATTATTTCTTAAATTTTTTCTCGAAAGAGAAAATTTACTGCCTCTTTGGATCCCCTGCAAATACGAGAATCTAGGCAAGATTTGCTGCAAGTGCGGGAATTTTGTCCATGAAGACTGTGACTGCAAAAGGAAATCGTGGTCAATGGTCAAAGATTGAGCCCAAAGATTTTGGTTCATTGTTGGTTTAGGAAAAGTTTGGAATTGGAACATTAATGCCATTTGAATTGATTTAGCTCTACTAATTCTTCATATTACAATCAGGGTCTCAATCAAAATGAATTTATTATCAACGCTTCGATGATCTTGGGGGATATTTGGCTTAGTAGAAATAATTACATTTTCTAAAGCAAATGCCCTAATTTCGATCATACTCATAAAAAAAAAGTCGCAATAAAACTAAAAGTACTCATTGCCTTGAATTGCTTTGACCCATACTGTTGTTTCTAATTGCCTTGTGTCGGAGCACTGGTCAAGGCCTTTGGGAGACTTCATCAAAGTTAATGTAGACGTTTCCTTCAGACCTTCCAATGCATCGGTGAGAGTAGTGGCAAAAAACAGTGACAGGTAGCCTATTTGACGTGGACAAGTCCGGTCGACGCTAGCTCGCCGGAAGAAGCCGAGATCAAAGGAGTTATCCTTGTCAACCTCATGGAAAAATTAGGAATAATAATAAAGTCACAATTGAAGGCGATAATAAGACCATTATGGATAGTCTTAGCATTGGAGGACCTTCCCCTTTTTTTTCGGAAATTGATTCCCATCTTTGGGAAATCAATGAATTGCTCAACTCTTTTTCTTCTTTTAACCTTCGTTTGGTTAGTCAGAAAGCTAATCATGTGGCTCACGCTCTTTGTCAATGGGCACCTAGAGTAGATGAGCCCGAATTTGCTTTTTATTGGGATTCTCCGTCCCTTGCGCGGCAACAATGTATTGATGACATTGTTAATTCAATATATCCTCCAACCTCTACGCTCCGCTTCTTCCCCTCCGAGAATGCTACGGGTGTGAGATCTGTTGTTAACAAAATACAATACGCTAATTTTTTAATTAGTTATTAAACATTTATGAATTATTAGGCATATACTACAAACAATTTACTATATTAAATTAAATTAACTGAAGTGGTAGTTAGAATAGTGTAGTGTTAATAACACATGGTTTCTAATTAGAATGCTCTGAATTTGAAATCCATCAACAAAAACCTGTCTTACAAACAACTTAAATTAATTGAAATATATCATACAATCAATTGACTGGATTAACTTAAATGAAATTAAAATACTAAAAACTGTACTATGTCCTGATTTTGCAATACTTCAGGTGCTAATAAAACTTTAGTAAAATTTAATTGTCTCAACTCTCCAGCAGGTTGTTATGGAGGACACTTTTCATTAGCACGTTTATGAAACACTTGTCCGGGTCTACAGGAGAACTGTAACGAGTCTTGACCGGATTGAGCTTATTTTTCTGGCCTCGGAATCAGCTTTTAAGTGCTAACATTGAACTGACCAGAGAGAATTCGGTAGGGGTTGACCAATTTCTTGAACCCGAGCCCAAGTATTGAGCTACGACTCTTGTGATCACAATAGACGACGAAGTCAGACGTTAACAATAAAGTAAGTGAAGCGCATTCAGTATCTAACAAAACAATTAAATGTATTATCAGGTTTAACAAATAAGCGAAAACGACTTCTCTCCCATTTACTCAACAAGTCTTCTATTAAAACCAAAGGGAAAATGACTTGTTTCTCTTGTAGGACAAGGTTTCCCTTTATTGGCGTCTGGTCTCTGTTATTTTATTATGATCTATAATTTTCTACCACTATCAGGCCCTAAGGTCTAATAGTTCGACAGCAAATACTCATCAATGGATTTCAACTAAAATCAGAATTATCTATGATTGTTGACAACATACAATATTTTCACTCTCGTTGTCGTAATATTTATTACAAACAAGTCGCACAAAACAAGCTATAATACCACCAACTTACAAAGAAAAAAAAGAGCTGGAACTTAAAGTTTGAAATGTAATGACTATAGATCAATATTTTTATCAACTCTTTATTATAAATTTGTATATTTATTATAATAAATATCAGGGCTTAAAAGCTTTCAAGAAGACTTCAGGGGGTTGAGCACCACTCAGCTTTCGCTTCCCATCATTAATCTGCCAAACACAACAAACAAGGCCATCCTTAAAAAACTCTACCACATCATGTTTCTCTAATTAATTTACTTACAAGGAAGAACGGGACCCCGGTGATATTCGCCGAATCCCTACTAAGCTCCTCCTCGACCTTAAGCGCGTAGATCACAGAAAAATATCAGGCTAATATTCGGATCCCAAAATCAAAATATTTATAAAATAAAATGTTCCAAAAATACCTCGTTGACCCCATTGATGGGGTCTTGAAGAAACTCTGCCGCGCCTTCTACCCCGGCTTTACCGGCACACTCCAAAAGAAATTCCCTGCCACCAAGAAAATTCTATATATTCAGATTCCACGTAAATATCTCCATGCACACTATAAATATTTATAATAGTTTACCTGTCACCAACATATTTTCCTTGTGTGAAGTAGCCAATGAAGATCTCCTCCACAAGGTCGTGTTGCTTCTGGGGACTCTGTTGTCCAGCAAAGTATACAAGCCTATGACTATCTAAAGTATTTCCCCTGTTTTTCAAGGCATAAGAACACAGCCATGTCATCTCATTTTCCTCCGAAAACTAAACAAATCAATGATCAATAAGTTGTTACAGCACTTACGTTAGTCCAGCGAGGCTGTATTCAAGCCCGAGATTTCGATAAACCTCGGCCATCCGAGCTTCCATTCGTAGAGATTGAGGCCCAAATTTGTTGGCGTAGAACTCTTTCTTTTCGACCCCTTTTTTTGGGGCTTTAGGATCCAGCTGATACGGATGCCACTTGATCTGTGGATAGATTTCAAGTTGCTTTCATAGAAGAAGAACTTGATACAGAAAACTATATAGAAAGTAAAAGCTGACCTCGAAGTCGTATTGATCTTTGGAAGCTTCGATTGCTTTGTCAAGATTCTTTTTCCCCACAAAGCACCATGGACACACCGTGTCTGAAGTAATGTCGATCCGAACAAGTTGTTTTGATGAAGACCGAGACATTGTTGCTTTATATGAGTAGTTCCTCTACCCAAAAAAATACCCTTTATACTTTACAAATTTACACATCTAATTCTTCATAACTATTTCAATTTTCTGAGAAAAAATAAGAAGAAGAGAAAAACTATTTGGATGTAATTAAAAAATAAAAAGGACTGTGTAAGTATATATACCATCTTCACTGATCAACAAACCAGGTATTGCTCTTACCAATTTCTTTTTCTTCTGATTTTTTTATTACTGAAATTTCAATTAGTTCATTACAGAATATGAAGTCAAAATCATCATTAACGAACGTACCCTAGATTTACCCTTGTTCAAATTTTACAAACTTTCTAATCACAATTGCCTTTTTTTCTTAGTCAGAATCTCTTCCTAGATCATTTGTTATCTGGTGGACGATCTATGGATGTCAAAGATAACATCTCCCAAACAGTCTTATAAGGTTACGAAAGAAAGAAACCAACAAAAGAAAAAGAAAATAAAGGAAACAGATCACATGTTTTGAACAAGCTAAATTAGCTAATGAAAGAAAGAAGATCCCGAAAAAACGACAGACCTAGAGTTATTCAAGCGGTATTTCACAGAGACAATTATAAAAACTACTGCTTACCAAATTGAAAGGAGAGCGTTTCGGTGGTGAAGCGAATGGAAATATGATATGAAACCCAAAATAAAGTAAATTTATAGTGGTTGACATTGTGACATGTTTATCTCATGTATGCCTATGGCTATCATCACCATTCAGCACCAAAATAGAAAATTTCCTTAGATTGGAGTTGGTACCATATCACAAAGTCAGCAGTTGACCGTTGAATTTTCGCTATACCATTCATAAAACAAAATGGAAGTTTGAACTATTTTGGTAATAAAAACTAAAACGGAAAAACTGGGTAAGCTTGATTTTAGGTAGTCTTAAAACTTTTAAGACCCCTTTATTAATGCGTTTAAAATCAAAGTATCTAGATACGAAGAGATTAGTATGCATCTAGAAAAGAAGAAAGAAGATAAAGGTTCTATTTTAGAAAGAAACTCTTATTAACAAAGACCGTTAAAATGCTCGCTCTTTGAAAGTAATAAGTTACTTATAAATGTGTAAATTACTTGTGAGCAATAATTTAGTTTCATATCTACTACATATAATTAGTGTTTTTGAAAGTAATAAACTACAAATAAAAATCGTCAAATAATATAACTTTGGAGTTGCTGTGAATTGAAAAAAAAATGTTTATTCTGTACAAATTTTGCTTATAAACTTAAGAATACTCTTAAAAGGACTCCAGCAAGCACATGCCAATTTTTTTTTTTAATGGATTTTGATAAATTTGAGAAGTTATTTATGTGGAGGAATTTTAGTTGTACGGTGGAGTAGAGGAAGAGAACATCGACGTAAGCAGGGATATTTGGCAACACATGCCAGCGTAAGAACACTGAATGCAAAAAATATGGGCTTTTTGAGCCTTCTAAACTCCAATCGAAGAAAATTATGTGAGAATGTGACTCTTCGAGAGAAAATTAAATTCGTCGTTTGCTGATCTCGTTACGGTCATGAATCTAACTTGTTTGTGAGTGTATGAGACGGTTGTTCCCAAATATTATTGTAGATTATAGAAAATGATGAAAATCGAGTATGAAGCTTTCGGAGGAGATTGCGCCAATGTATAAATGGACAATCACCTTACGACGGAAACGTCTTTAGAGTCTTATCTGATGTAGCTCTGGGCTCTGAAGTCACAGTCTCTCACAAAGTCAGTGCCGTGGAGGCAGGGGGAACCGTGAGGGATGCCCATGAAGCGTATGTCGTCATGGAGGATGACATGACAATCGTGGTGGAGGATGCTCGTCGTAGCGCTGCTTCCCTGGTTCGGAATGCTGTGGAGGTTGATAATCAGGTACTACCGTCACCTTCAACTTTTTTCCCAGCCTTTTCCCGGATATCGCTCGGTGTGACGATGCGGGTGGAGTTGCTGACGCCTTTGATTGACCGGATCTCGCCAACGACTTAGTAATCTTTTATGGCTTTTGTCTTAGCGCTTTTCCTTGTTTTATTTTACTTCTACAACATTTTTATGATTGTTTCTAATCTTCTTTGTTGTAATGAGAAATTGATGGTTCCATTTTATCACTAACCTTCCTTTTTATGAGTGCCGATTGATTCAAACATCTTCGTTGAATGTTTAGAGGGCGAGACTCAACTTAGGAAAAAACGAGCGTCATTATCGACTACTCGGCGAGTGAATACTCATCGGAGGAGTAAACAAGCATCATCATCGACTGTTCGGCGAGTGAATACTCGGCTTAGGAAAAAATGAGTGTCACCATCGACTACACGGCGAGTGAAAACTCAGCCTAGGCAAAAACGAGGTGAATACTCGACTTAGGAAAAAAAAGAGCATCATCTTTGACTGATCAACGAGTGAATATCCGACTTAGACAAAAACGAGCGTCATCGTCGATTGGTCGATGAATGAATACTCGACTTAGGAGAAAACGAGCGTCGTCTTCTGTTGGAAGAGATGCCCACAAGAACATTATTTATTTACTTATCGATGTTATATAAATCTCTCATGAGGCCTTATTGTAATTTCCTGATTAAATTAATAAAAGTTGAAACGTTCATTCATTCCTTTTTCATTTGTTTGAAGATTTATGATATTAATTAGTTTTATAGTCCTTAATGAAATCTAACAATGTATGAAGAGACAAATGTAAATTTGCGTGAACAAACTCTTCATGGTTTGCTTGAAACGAAATATTCACAATCTAAACATCAACGGACAATTGATCCTAGTACGATTTGGAAGAATCTATGATGTCTAGTTACGAGGCATATAGAGTTAGGAACTCTATAGTTCTTCCAGTGTATCTTCCGAAGATATTGAATTAACCAGTGCAATTTTAGAGATAATGTAAGAACAAACCATTTAATCTTTTTTGTCTCAAGGTCACTATGTATGAATTTCATCGTGCTTACCTTAATCCTGAAATGAGACATGTCATTTCATAACTTCAATATATTCATTTGAGCTACACTCTAGATCCAAGTTTGTGAACTAGATATGGTCTATTGGTGATGTATTGAGTTGTTAAGTTGACATGAGTATACTTTGTGAAGTTCTCATAGATATGGAATTCATGTACAAGATTGCTGAAATGCAATGTATATCACCTCATGCTTTATTACTTGGATTGTGAATAAATGAACTGCGCGATATCCAAAATTAAGTAACGACTTTATTTGGATGAAACAATGTGACTTGCTAGCTCCTCGTCAATACATTGTTTCTAACTTATTCAAAAGTAATAAAGTAGTTGAGGAAATAAGAACTACAATGGTAAAATGGTAATTTTATAAATCTCATCTAGTTGATGATACTCATGAAGGGTAATCATAGATAACATTCAATGGATACCTTCAACATAATTAAGTTGAATTTGAGTAGAAAATAAATTCATTTGAACCGAGAGATTCTCAGTGTCAACTCTTTAGTGGAGTCAGTTGACATTAACCTAATACTCAGAAAACGTTTGTGAAATTTTGAGTCCGACTATAGTAGCTCAAGTTTTGTTCATTTGGATCCATAATGTCACTATTACAGCTTATTAGAGTAGGATTGTTAAACTAGAAGGTAAGTCAAAATAAGTTCAAGTGTTGAACTATACGTTTTATCATAAAATGTCTAAAGGGTATTTTTGTCCACATGGACATAAAATGATGTGAATGTCAAAATAAGATTTTGAATATTTTCATATGATGGAAATATAAATTAGTTTCTAAAGCCGAGAAGTCGTTTGAGGCATTATGAAATTAATTTCATTATTTGTACAATATTAATTCTACAATGGGTACTTTAAAATTTTCTTATAAAAATAAGGAAGCATCTAAAAGCTCACCCGAGGTAAAGTTTTGGCCAACATCAATAGAGAGAAGGAAATAATCTCTTATTATTTTGTGCATTATTGTTTATTGGTAATTGCCCAAAAGAAAAGAAGATATGAATTTCTTTGAGAAGAAAATAAATGTGCTAAGTGATAAAACAAATTTTCTTCACTAAAGCAAAGAGATGGCCGGCCATATGCTAGGGAAAGATGAGAGAAAATCAAATATTGTTTCATGAATACACAATGGGAAAGGGTAATTAAACTTTCTTGTATTTCATTCTCCTATAAATAGAGGCTCACATTGAGATGTGAATATAAGATTTCTTCCTCTTGTTTTCTCTAAAGTGGCCGACTCTCACTCCCTCTGTCTCTCTCTAAAATATGTCTTTTATTTTGGCACCTAAGTCCTCATTAGAATTAGGCTTAAATTAGTTCTTTAACTCATAGACTTGTTCTTGAGTTATTGTGTTTAATTGTGCCCACACACAAATCCTTCAAATCCTCTATAGACTCTTGTAATAGAAACCTTAGCTTTCTCGAGTTCACGACAAATTGTGAAGGAAACAAGTAAGAAGAGACGATATATCTTTTCAAAGACTCCTCAAAGATTAAGCTACAAAAAAGATTAATAACAAGTAATTAAATAATATTTTTAAATAACAACATGTTCATGCACTTTGTCTAGGTTAGTAAAATTGTTTTACTTGTAAATAAATTTTTATATTCCGCCATTAATTTGTTAATGATAATTTTTTCTTAACCCTAGAGCTATTCTAACATCTTCGACTACGTGGGGAGTGAATACCCGACTTATGGAGTTTTGGGATGAAAAGAGTGTGTGAATGACAACTTAAGGAGATGTTGGATGGATAACGATTTGAAGGAACTGTGCATAATTTTGACTCATTCCTAAAGAGGTGTTATATTCTAGACTACATGCATAACATGCATGAGATAAGATCACTCTTATAAAAACATATCTTACGACACACTATTGAGCTCTTACAACAACCCATTAATTTTTTTTTTTGAGACATTATTTTTATTGCCGCTGCAACAAGAAGAATAATTGGATATTTATGCCCAAGATTGTTGAAAAAGTGTCTTATTGTTAAAAGTTATAAATTAATAATAAATAAACTAAAAGTCCACAAGGATGAATTTTACATCTTGCTCGAGCAATACACATAATGACTTCATGATCTTAGAGAAGTCTTTAATGAACCGTCGATAAAAGCCTGCATTGCCTAAGAAGTCCGGGATGCCTTTCACCGAGATTGGAGTAAAAAGCTTCTAGATAGTTAAAATGTTAGCCCAATCCACTTCCAGTCCATTCTTCAAGACGCGGTGATCTAGCACGATCCTCTCCTGTATAATTAAGTGACATTCGTCTCTCTACAAGTAACAATTACCTTGACAAATTCTCGAGACAAAAATCAACTGAAGGGCCAAAAACTAAAAAGTCAAAAGTCTTTTCCACCATATGAGAGAAGATGACCATATTGCAACATTAAAATGTGGTGGGTGTGTTGCATAGCCTGAATCACATTAGCTTGAAAGTGAAAATGTCATAAAAACAAGTGAATGTGATCTTTTTTTGGTGCTTTTTCGCGATGGATATTTGATTGTGTTGGAATAGATTTGTAAGATTATAAAAAATTTCACACTTTGTAAGAGATGTTTGTCGCACACATTTTTTCATTGAGAATAAAAGACTGAGGTAGATATTGTTGAAATGAGCCTCCCATACACATTGTCATCCTTTTAAACGACTATATGAGGTGGAAGCCCGAGAGGGGTAGGATCACTATCGAGAATAGGCGGCTGGTTCTATACTTTTACTTTCTTGTCTGTCATTGTAAGAGAGAAAAGAGAAAAAAGTGATTATTTATTTGTGATATGTGAGAAAGTGTTTTCTCAGTGGAATTGATCACAATAATTTTGTAATTTATGGTCATTCTTGACCAGTGATAATTGAAATGCGTCCATTGCGGAGTTCCGTGGATCTAAACATTCTCAAACCATGTACGTGGATCTAGACATTCTCAAACCATGTAAATTGGAGGTTGTTTCATATTATTTTCTTTTGATTACTGCTGTGAATTGGCTTGCTTTTAAATCAGTTCTTGGTTGTTTGATTTCTTACGTCGATAATCGTATCTGTTGAGGTCGGATTTCGTCAAATCCCTCTTACAACTACTTGTGTCGTTTTTATTCCCCTAAACGACATGAAACGAAGGCTTATCCCGAGGAAGAATGCCTTTGCGAAGAAGCCGTGTCCCGAAGAAGGCTTGTCCCGTGGAAGGTTCGTCTTGAGGAAGGCTCGTCCCGAGGAAAGCTCTTCCTGAGGAAGGCTCATCTCGAGGAAAGAAGTCATCCCGAGGGAGGTTTAAATAGGAGGGCTCGTCATTAGGAGTCCACGTGGCAACGACGAGGTTTAAATAGGAAATAGAATCAAAGAGTTAAACCAAATACGAAAATCATGTGATTAGTTAAAATATCTCGAAGAGTATCTCGTATTTTCGGCAATTAAGTTAGCAGACAAATGAGGAAACCCTAACAGACAAAGGAGAAAACCCTAGCAAACATTTCAGCAAATCCCGAGTCTATAAATATGAATGTAAAACCTCATTGAAGGGGGTTCAGAGATTTTACGTCGCCAATATACAGAGTTCATACTTTTGTAATTCCAAAAAGCTTCCAAGCTTATAAACGAAAGAGACCGAGCCTCAACACATACAAAATCAAGGATATTACAAACGTAACCCATACTATTTTCTTATTATCATTCATATAATCCTTGTGACTGTTTAAGAGACCGGTGCAAATCGACCTCTACAGTTTGGCGCCCACCGTGGGACCCATTTCTTTCAAACTCATAGCCAGGAAGCTAAAGGAAGTTGACAAAGGAGTTTGAGCAAGATGACAACCGGACGAAATAACGTTGGCGGCGGTCAGAATGAAGCCGCCGAAACAGGAGCACTTCAACAGCAAATGGCCGGCGCCATGGCAGCGATAGCAGAGGCCAACAGGAAGGCAGAAGAGCAGGCTGAACTGAACAAGCAACTCATGGGTTGCCTAGACCGCATGGCGGCCGGTGGGGGATTGGAAGGATGGATGCCACCAGCACCTCCAATCAATAGAACTCTATTCCAGACCACCGCCCTCACACCGGCGACAACTCAAGAAGGAGGTCCGGCGACCACGTTGACGCCGACGTTGGAGGAGGAGATCAGGAGGATGGTGAAGGAGATGCCCTCGGGTATTGAATTTAGGATGAGACAGGTAGCGTTCTGATGCACAAGGCGATGAGCTCGGCGCCTGAAATTGACCGGATGGTCAGAGAAGCTAGGGCCACCGCGTTCTCGTCGAAGATCCGTGACGTGGAGCTGGGGGAGCTGCCCAAGATCAAAATCACGCCGTACAAGGGGACGTCAGACCCAAATACCCACGTGAAGTCGTTCAGGATCGTGACGGAGCGCATAACGGGCGAGACGGAGATGGTGGAGGCTATCCTGTGTCGCCTCTTCCTCGAGAGCCTACACGGTCCAGCGAGCGATTGGCTCGGAAAGTTTGCGTCGGAGTCCATCAACGACTCCGATGACCTCGTCGTGGCTTTTCTGGGCCACTATTCGATGTACGTGCAGAGCAACGCGACAGTCACAACCTTGTGAAACCTCACCTAGGAGAGGGATGAGACGCTCCGACATTAGGTCGAGAGGTTCAAGGCGGTCATGGTCAGGATCTTGAACCTCGACAGGGTCATCGCGATCCAGGCGCTGAAAAATAACCTGTACTAAACCTCCCCTTTCCGTCCGGAGTTGGCGAAGATGCGTCCGTCGACCATCGAGGGCGCTCTCCATCGAGCTTCAATCTTCATAGAGATCGAGGAGGAGGAGATAGCCCTAAAGAAGATCCACGAGGGTAGAGGCAAGGGCAAACATCCCGATAGGAGAGATCATCGGGATGGAGGAGAAGCCCGACCAATGAGGGCGAGAGGAGGAGACGACTAGGGAATCCTCGATGAGCGTCGGGCCCCAGAGATTCCGAAGAGGGGAGTCTACCAAGTGGAAGAGAAGAGGGACCGCGAGGAGGGGAACCAGCAACAAGGAGACTTCTCCAGCGACCCGAGGGGGTACCAGCGAGGAGGTTTCTTGGCCAACCGAGGAGGATTCTCCGGGGGCCGAAGAGGTCATACTGGAGGGCGAGGAGGATCCTCGGGAGGACGAGGAGGCCCTGAAAGGAAGTTCTGGCCCAAGGACCCGAGCAAGTTTTGCGACTTCCACAACATGGGCGGCCACTCAACCGAGGAGTGCGCCATGTTGAACAGGGAGCTACAAAAGAGGTATGCGCAGGGGAGCTGAAGGAATTGGTGCGCAACCACCGCGAGCCATGGAAGAATAAAAATCGGACGTGGCGGAAGCCACAGGAGGAACCGGCCCAAGCTGGCGGAGGTAGCCGGAGCGGGGCAAGGAGAAACCCTGCTACCGAGAGGCAGGTGGCAGAGTGAGCCGAGGACGAGGATGGAGGTGATCATGGGTGGATGACGGCTGTGCGGAGACTCCTTCAACAACATCAAGGCCTTCCAGCGGCGAGGGAAGGAACACAACCGCGGAGACGCAGTGACGTGTGGTTCTCAAGCGAAGATGGAGTTCGTCGAGAACAAGGAGTGCGTGGAGATGCACGATGATGCCCTGGTCCTCATGCCGGGATCGGTAACGTTGATGTTTGCCGCGTCCTAGTCGACAACGGAAGTTCGGTCGACGTCATCTTCTACGAATGCCTTGAGAAGATGAATATCGAGGGATTGGTGATCGGAGGACGCCGTCGCAAGGTTTCGGGGGTACGGGAAGAAGATGGAGAACAGAAGCCCGTCGCCTACATCAGCAGAAAGCTCCTCGACGCCGAGACAAGGCACCCGTTGATAGAGAAGCTGGCCCTAGCGGTATACGACGCCTCAGAAAGACTAAGGCACCACTTCCAGGGCCACGCCATCGTGGTCATGACCGATAGGCCGATCCGTGCCATTATCCACAACCCAAATCAGTCAGGGCAGATCACCAAATGGTCAATCAAGCTCGGGGCATACGATATCGAATACAGACTCCGGAAGAGCCTCAAGTTCCAAGTCCTCGCTGATTTCCTCATCGAGCTTCTGAGAGAGCCGATCGACCTGAGAGACAAAGATGGCATGTGGAAGTTGCACGTCGACGGATCCACTACTTCGCAGGGATCGGGAGCAAGGATTAGGCTCATCTCCCCAATGAGAGAAGTCATAGAAAAAGTATGCCGGCTCGCCTACCGCTCCACCAACAACGAAGCGGAGTATGAAGCTCTCCTCATCCGAATGCATTCAGCCCTCGCTGTGGGGGTCAAGAACATCAACGTCTTCTCGGATTCCCAACTGGTCGTGAAGCAGGTCAGCGGGGAGTACAAGAGGAACGATGAAAGGATGGAAGCTTACGCGAAGCTCGTGAAAGATCTCTCCAAAAAATTCAACTATTTCAGCTTGACGCAAGTGACACGAGGAGATAATACTCATGCCGATGTCTTGGCAAGCTTGGGCTCGACGACGGAGGTCGGCGAACTTTGATCGATCACAATGGAGACGGTGAAAAAACCGAGCATCAAGCGGGAAGAAGGCCCAACGAGGAAGAAGTCTAGATCCTGCGTCGAGGGCCGAGAAGCGGAGCCCGAGAGGCCAATATCAACGAGCTTGTAAACGAATAATATGAAGACGATGAACGAGGGGTGGTAGACGACGACGAAGACTGGCGAGCACCCATCAGGAAGTACATCTTGGAGGGAAAAGTGTCCGACGACCGCCAAGAAGCGAGGAAGATCAAGTCCAAGAGCGCCAAATATGCCATCATCGGGCAAAGGCTCTACTTGAAGAGTTTCACTGGCCCCTACCTAAGGTGCCTTGGCAAGAAAGAAGCCGATTATGTGATGGAAGAAATCCACAACGGGGAATGCGGAAACTATTCCGGTGGACGCTCGCTGCTGAGGAAGACTAAACGACAAGGCTTCTTCTGAGAAAAAATGGTCGCCGACTGCGCCGATCATGCCAGAAAATGTTAGAAGTTCCAGCGACATGCCCCAGCGATAAACTGCCCGGCCGAGGAGCTGTCTTCACTGATTGTCCCATACCCCTTCATGAAGTGGTCCATGGACATTGTCGGTCCAATGCCCATCGGGACGAGGCAAAAGAGGTTCATGTTGGTCGTCATAGACTTCTTCACCAAATGGACGGAAGCCGATGCCTACGCTAACATCAAGGACTCCGACATTGAAAGTTTCGTGTGGAAGAATATATTCACGCGCTTTGTGTTGGCATTTATGCCCACAAAGGAGATTTTTGATATTAAATACTTTTTGTATTTGTTTTGTTTTGAAATTAAATAAAGATTGAATTTTCATTCTTATTTAAGATTGAGTTTATGCATTAATGTCTACGCTCTGAAACTGTCATCGATGAAAGAAGTGCTAAGTAAAGACTTGACAAGATACCTTCTTATGACTAGTTTAAAATAATAGTTCGCAATCTAAAGATCGATTGGGCAATCGATTTTTAGTTATGATTGTTAGAATGAATTAAACGATATCTTATCTTGTGATATGGAGAGTTGTGACTCTGTGATTCATTCTTGATATCTTAATGAAGATATTGAACAAGACCTGTGAAGTTTTAAAGTTCGAGATAAAACCGTTTAATTACTCAAAACCTCAAACTCGATTACGAGGGGTACTTTAATAATTACCTAAATCCTGAAGTGAGTACATATCTTCTTGTAACACTTTATGACATTTGATTTGTCAATGGGCAATGGCTAATTGAAGTTTCATTGACCCGACGGTTGGTGTCATAGTACTGTTTCGTTGAAATATGTGATTCACAGATATGGAATTTGTATTGAAACAATGCTAAGGCATTAGTATCACACCATGCTCTGTTATGAGAGTGTGAGCGAATAAACCAGGCCTGGTATACATCGAATAAAGAATTTTTTGAAATAAAACATGTGACATGTTCAGACATTTCGCTTTATGTTTTTCTCGTTCACAACTAACAGAGGACTTGGTGAAATAATAACTCAGGGGTAAAACCGTAATTTTACATTCCTCTGAGTTAATGATACATACAAAGGGTAATATCGTAAAATACACCGTGGACCGTGTGAAGTAGTTTTGTCACATCAAACGGAAATATAAACGCATATGAACTTTGAGATGTTCAAATTGGTCCTTTAGTGGAATCGACTAATATTAAAAATTGAAAGTCGGAAAAAGTTTGTGAACTTTTGAGTCCGTACTTTATTCTAAAGCTTCGTTCATGTAGGTCCATAAGGTCTCAATGATAGACTCTCGGACGAGATTTTGGTGAACAAGAAATGATTGATTTTCTCATTCAACGTAAATTGTGATTTACGCTAAGAAATTATTTTCTGAGTAATTAAATAAATAATTGGTTATTTGATAATAATATAATTTGATGATTCAAATAAATAAAAGATGAAAATAAATATTTTCTCGTTTCGTACTACATTGATTAGTATAAAAATAATTAATGACTTGTCATTAAATAAATGAGATGTTCTAAATTAATTAAATATTATTTTAGAAATAAATCAAATAAATTTGGGAGATAATTAAGACAATATGGCCGGCCATAATAAGGGTTTTATGGGCTGGAAATATTGTTTAAACTCATTAAAAGGAGTTTTGGGCTTAAGTTTGACTAATGAGTCTTAATTGGATTTTGACCTAACTTAAGCCCATTCTCTCTGATATAAAAGGAGTCTCTCTTTGGTAACCCTAGCCTAATTTCGACCAACACTCAGCCAAAGCTCTTCCCCCTTGTGCTTGAGAGGTTTTGGCCGAATTTTAGAGTGAAAGAGAGAGGAAATTTGTTTCCCGGCAGCCCTTCCTTTTCTTTGAGTTTTATTCCTTCTCCCTCTTGTTCCCACGAAAGAGGCCACGCTCTTTGTCTCCTAAAAATCCCTAGAGTATTATCATTGACTCAACTTGTGGTTGTTTGAGTGATTTTTCCTCCCACAGGGCCGGCCACTTTTGGAGCAACGGAGGCACGACGGTTTTGAGGATTTCTTAAACGCACGTGGTGTAGAGGATAGGCCGACCTTTTGGACGCATCCCGAGACTCAATTTCGCAGATCCGAATCGAACATAAGTTTTCTATAAACGAGTTGGTTCTGAATGATATAATTTTGTAGGATTGTTAGAAATTTTAGATCGCTCGTTTTTGCATGTTTGAATGAATTTATTGATAAGTATATAAATTTGTTGACATGCTAGATTAGATTTAATGACATGGTTATCGAATATGTTTTAAAACGTTTTTAATATGTTAATTTGAATTGTGAATTTCCGCCGTATATCGATATGTTTCATAATTAATTAGGTTAACTAGTTAACTAAATTCCAACACTTTGGGCTACCGAGAGAGATCATCGCTGACAACGGCTCGCAGTTGATCTCGAAGAGGTTTAGAGACTTCGGTGCACGATGGAGGATGAAGCTGAACACTTCGACGCCCAGGTATCCCCAAGGCAACAGGAACGCCGAGGCGGTCAACCGGACGATCACCGACATTGTGTGTTCTTGATTGTATTGCAAATTAGGATTTTAATCTTGAAACCGAGAGGTAAAAGTTGATTCTGATCTAGGTTTTTAATATCACTCTAGCGAGGGTTAACAATAATTATCTGTGAACATGAATACTGCATTAATGAAACAGTGAATTAAACTGAAAATCAAATAGGTGTATAACGGAAAAATAGAGAAGTGAAACCTCACCCTTGTTTCCCACATTCACCTTTAAAACATTTTAATTAAGTCGTTTAATATTTTAGCAATCATCCTATTCACATTATAATTTCTCTTAGTTTAAATTTTAGTCAACCTCGATTCGCATTTAATTATAAATCCTCGTGGGAACGAACTGAACTTACTAACTATATTACTTGTTTGACGTGTGCACTTGCGCGCGCGAATTTTGCAACAAGTTTTTTGAGTTTGATAAGCGCGTTTTATACGTTATTATTAAGCAATTCTAGAAGAATATTCAATGCGAATCCTTAGGTGTTTTTGATAGTTTTTGTAGTGTGGGTTGTTTTTGTCGCAGATTATGTTAGGATATCAAGTTTGGAACAAAGGAGCGACTTGGAGCAAAAAAAATTAGGTTTAAGGAGATTTCGGCGTTGGGCACCCGAGTGCCCATCGCAATGCGGTCATTTCCATCGCATCGTGATGGCTTAAGGTCGCGACGCGGTCCCCTTGGTTGCGTCACGATGGATGCGTCAGGAAAGAGAAATTGCACGATTTGGGCTGAAGTAATCCGATTTTAAGAGCCGAGGGTTGCACGAAAAAAGGCACTTCGCTTATAAACGAAAAGGAGTAGCCGCAAAGAAAGACAGACCCTTGTTGCTTGAATTTTTAGAGAGAGAAACGTAGCTGAGGAACAGACGATTTTCTGAAGAACCTAAGAGACGCTGCGAGGCCACGACGAGTCTGCGGCAACTGCGACCACACTAGTTTTATTCTTTTCTTTCTCTTGCACTTAGTAGTTTATTCTCTTTAGTTTTTCATTATGAATTTTATTGTGTTTATGTTTTTCGTTTCTTCAACCATCACCATGAACTAACCCCATAGCGGGTGGTGGTGGAGCTCCTCTTGAATTTTGTTATGAACTGGTCTTGATCTAGAGTTTGATTCGTCTCAATGATGCGTTTTTGTTCAGCTTGTTATTAATGCTTACAAGAAATTGATCACTTTGTGTATGATTCTTGAATTAATCAACTACTTTAGCGAGATTTGATGAATTGAGCAATAGGCTAACAAACCTTGAATACTGCGATGACTAGAGATAGCCGTATTATTTAGGGATTCATTGTGTGTTCTTGATTGTATTGCAAATTAAGATTTTAATCTTGAAACCGAGAGGTAAAAGTTGATTCTGATTTAGGTTGTTAAAATCACTCTAGCGTGGGTTAAAAATAATTATATGTGAACATGAATACTGCATTAATGAAACAGTGAATTAAACTGGAAATCAAATAGGTGTATAACAGAAAAATAGAGAAGTGAAACCTCACCCTTGTTTCCCACATTCACCTTTAAAACGTTTTAATGAAGTCGTTTAGTATTTTATCAATCATCATATTCACATTATATTTTCTCTTGGTTTAAATTGTAGTCAACCTCGATTCACATTTAATTATAAATCCTCGTGGGAACGAACTGAACTTACTAACTATATTACTTGTTCGACGTGTGCACTTGCGCGCGCGAATATCTTGCGGTCAACCGGACGATCACCGACAATATCAAAAGAAGGATCGACGAGAAGAAGGGGCTCTGGGCCGACGAGCTCTCCGGAGTACTCTGAGCCTACCGAAAAACTCCTCACTCCGCCACCGGCCAGACTCCGTTCTCCTTATCGTTTGGAGTTGAGGCCGTGATCCCAACAGAGGTAGGAGTCCCGAGCCTTCAACCAGAGCCTACTCCACCAACTCGTTCCTGTGGACGAACGACGCGAGCAAGCAAGTGTGCACATTGCCAATTACCAGAATACGGTTGCTCGCTACTACAACCAAAAGGTGCGTCCGAGGAAGTTCTAGGTTGGCGAGATGGTCCTCTGACGAGTTTTCCAGAACACAGCTGAGGTGTACGCCGGGAAGCTAGGGCAGAGCTGGGAAGGCCCGTACGTAGTCACCAATGTCATTAAACTAGGAGTCTACGAGCTCGAAATACCGAAGGCGTCAAGGTGATCAGGAGATGGAACGTGAAGCATCTGAAGAAGTTTTACTGAAAGCTTCCTCCCTCCAGTCGTAATCCTGGTAAGTAGTTTGTGAATGTTCTTTCCAGCTACCAGGGAGTCCTGATCCTTTTGTTCGGGAACATTTTGGTGGCTTCGGCCATTTATGTAATAAATGTGAGGTACTCTTCCCTCCCGAGCCGCACCCAATCGGGGGGCTCGAAGAGTTTGATGAGGCCTGGTTTTCAAAAGTGCCAAAATGAAACGCTATCCTATAGCCGAACAAGTCCAACAACAACAAATTTAAAGAGGCGAGAGTGCCAAAAATTTAAATAGGCGAGAGTGCCCAAAATTTTATCCAAGGCTCCCGATGCCTGATAACAAAAACACAGCGGCGAGAGGACCCATGTTTACAAAGCCTCCCCGATGAGCAAAATATCAAAGCCTCCATGCGAGCAAATTAAAAGAGGCGAGAGTGCCCAAAATTTTATCCAAGACTCCCGATGCCCGATAACAAAAACACAGCGGCGATATGGCCTATATTTATAAAGCCTCCCCGATGAGCAAAATATCAAAGCCTCCTCGCGAGCAAATTAAAAGAGGCGAGAGTGACCACAATTAAAAAAGGCGAGAGTGCCCAAAAATTTATCCGAGGCTCCCAATGCCCGATAACAGAAACACAGTGGCGAGAGGGTCCATGTTTATAAAGCCTCCCCGATGAGCAAAATATAAAGCCTCCCCAGTGAGGAAAGAGTCAACAAAGGCCCCCGAGCCCGAAAATAAAGGGGCTCCCCGAAGAGTTCTTATCCCTGCTCCCATCTCATTTCGATTAAAAAAAGGGGGGAGTGGGGGATGTATATTCTTCCATCTCTAAAGAATTTTTCTAAATAAATTATTCAATTGCGACCTTATGAAATGCTATTTAAATTGAACTGCGATCCTTATGCCTTAAAGGTTGTAGGTTAATCACAGCTTGTATGATAGCTCGTCGGTTTAACTGTGAATTCTATAAGTCTATTCAAAGCTATGCTCGTAGGCTTATGTATCTACTATTATTATTAACTTTAAGGTTTACATCTTATGATGTTTAGGTTAACATTCGTATGCTCGTCGGATTAACGCATCAGATCACTCATGTACGAGTACAAAGAAGGAAATAGTAAAAAGTAAAACACATTGCAAGGAAAGGGTGAGAAAGGCAATTTTATTAAATCTCGATCTCTACAAATACAAGATTGAAGTAATTTACAAAAAATTACATAAAAGATTACGAACAAAAGGAAAGGGAGATTTATGCCGCCGGCTCCTGAGAACAAATGAGGTCTTGATTAGACCCATGCTCGCCGAGCGAGCCGGAGGCGGCGGAGGGATTCCCCACGACAAGAGCCGACAAACGACGGTTTTTGGTTGCCAGGAGACAGGGGAGGAGAGTCGGGGTCCGCATCGGCCTTTTCGTCGAGTTCCTCGGCCTTTGCCTTTGCCTTCTCCTCGTCGCGACCCCGTTGCCACTCTGGGAGCTTAGCCCGGAAGTATTCGACCGTCGCCCCGGGCGGGAGAGCATTGACCACATTGATATTGGCCTGATAGGCGGCTTCCATGCGGTTGGCGTCGACAGACTCGTCGAGAGCCTGGAACCTAGGTGACGCCCGCTCAAGCTTGACTTGGCCTTCTCGAAAAGGCGCAGTCGGGCATGACGCTCCTTGCCCAGCTTGGCCTGTGCCACCGCCAGCTCCTCGACAAGCTTCCTCAAGGTAGACCGGACCTTGGAGGGTAGGCAACCCTCCTCGGCGAGAGGAATGCCCACAACCTTGCCGATCTGGACAAGAAGCTCGTCCTTCCTTTGAAGGGCCTCCGCGAGCTCCTGATGGCGCTCTTTTTCCTCGGCTAGGAGACCCTCCTTGGTGGCCAGCATCTGCTCCTGCTCCTCGAGTTTTTGCCCCGCCTGGGCCTTGAACTCTGCAAGGTTGACTTTGGCGAAAACACGCCGACGAGTCTCCGCAGCCATGTCCGACTCCAGCTTCTCGGAACGCTCCCGATACCCACGTTTGCCGGCGATAGAAAGCTTGAGTTGCCTCTGAGCGTCCTTAAGTTGGGTAGAGAGCTCCCCCGACTCCTGAGCCATCAGGCTGGCGTTATGACACTCGGCGAGAATCAGATCGTTCAGCCGAGCCACGCCCTCGAACAGGCAAGCCATGGCCTAAGGATAGCCCTCGAAGTCTCCCAAGGACGCACCAACGTCGAACGAGCCAGGTGCTCGTAACGTCAAGTCCCAGCACGAGTACGAAGAGTACTCTCTCCATTCCTCGACAGAGAAACTCGAGGTAGGCACGCGAGGGGAACCACAAAATATCGGGGGAGAAGATTGCGAGGCCTCGAACCCGAAGTGGCGTCGGGGTGAAGCGTGAGGAGGGGGAAGAAGCGGAACAAAGGGAACCAGCCCCCGCTCGGGGAAAGATGACATCCCCGCGTCGTCCACAAGGGTGGCCCCGACCGACTCGTCGCCACGTGCCGACGGCTCGGAATGAGGAACCTCAAGGGACCCCCCCTCGGGTTGCCCCTCCTCGGGACCAGGCCCCGCCGGCGAGCTCAGCGACGAGAGAAGGAGCAGAGGCATTTTGTTCCCCGGCGGAGGGGAGAAGAACCCCGCTGGTCGAAAAAGGGACGGGAGGAGTCAAGACGGTAAGCCTCTCCCTCACCTCCTTGGAAAGGCTGTCGAGAGGAAGAGGTGGGGGAAGCTGGGCCGAAGTACCCGCAACATCCGAGAGAAGAGTCGCGGTCGTCGGGACCACATCATTGTAGTCCACCACGAGGTCCCTCCTCTTCATGGCACGATGGGAAGAGCTTGCGCCCTCGGCGGACGTCTCCACTGCCGGCCCGGCCCCGCTCGCAGTAGCGGAAGCTGGGAGGTCAGAGGCCTGCCCCCAAGCGGATCCGGCATCGCCGAAAGGAACAAAAGTCGGAGGGGTTATGAGAACCTCCTCGGTCGGAGGCCCCTCGATCCACGCGGGAGCCTTGCTCTTCTTTGCTGGAGGACCATCCTCCGTGCCTTCGGAGGGCCGCTTGCCCGCAGCAGCCTCAGCCCAAGAAGGTGGCTCCATAGAGTTCCTCGGTTTCTATGGGAAGGACGCCGGCGGAGTCTTGTCGGAGCCGCGCCTCCTCACAAGAGGTTCTTCGGGCGAGTCCTCCTCATCCCGAAGGGAGTTCTTTTCGGCATCGCCAGAAGCCTCCCCGGACTTCTTCGACTTCTTCTGGATTCTCCTCGTTTGGACAGAAGACGAGGCGCCCACTCGCGCTACGGCATCGCGGAACTCGGCCGAAAACCGGGTGTGGATGTGATGGCCATGGATGTTGGCCTCGAGAAAAATCCCGGCGTCCACCAGCCGTTGAAGGTTGCTGAAATCCCTCGCCCTGTCTCGACGGTCACTCGCAAGAAGCGTCGGGTGGATCTTCTTGAACTTGGCCTCTGCCTCGGTGCTGACGCTGGGCCTAATATGGGGAAGCAATTGATCGGCTTTGACCCATCGCGTCGGCAGCGACTTGCTGTGGTATCCGAAGGAGCGGGCGTTGACCTTGACAATGAAGTAAGAGTACTCCCACCCAGACTCGTTCGAGGGAACATTGAAGAGGATATGATACCGAACACGGTGGGAGAGAGAGAAGCGTCCCAAATTCTTCGGGTTCTTGAAGAATTTGTAGAGGCGCATCAGGTCCTCCAGGGAGAGAGGAATGTTCTCTTCAGCAGCGATGGCCATGGTGCAGAGGATGAGACGAATCGCATGGAGATGCACCTGGGCGATGGGGACATTAAAGGCGCAGAGGAAAGCGAGGAAAAGGTACGAGACCGGGAAGCAAAGGCCCACGACCTTGAAGAAAACTTCGTATACAGTGACCCATTCCCCGTCTTGGGGATCGTCAACAAGCTCGTCGGGACGAGAAGACAAATCTGGCAAACATCGTCGTCCCAGTATTCCTGCCTGATGGTATTTAGACGCTCCAGAGTCATGGTGGAGCGGGGAGTGTTGGTCTTGAAGATGTGTCCCGGAGCCATTGTGGATCTAGGGGTTAGAAAGAAGAAGAAAGAAGGTTTAGGGACGAAGAGTCTTGGCGTGGATTCAAAATCTTGGAGGATGAGAGAATGTAAGGTTTCAGAAAGTTACCTTCGAACAACGGGTTTGAATTTATAGAGGAAAGCAAACAAATCCAACGGCCAAGATGAAGAATCTGAAGCGGTGCAAACGAATCTAACGGCTCGAATGCGAAGGGGTTTTGATGCAATCGACAGTGGAATACAGCTGGCCGCTAAAGTGATATGACGAAAAAGTTGTAGGCCCTCAAGTACACGCCACCCGCATTTAATGAAGAGAGAGGTTTGCAGGATTCGAAGAGACGCGCCCGAGGAAGGAGGTAAAGGTGAAAACCTGGCACGGACGATTGCCGAGGAAGCTCGTCGCTACGCCCAAAAAAATAGCTAGCGCTCAGGAAAGCTCGTCGGAAAACCTGTGTTTCATTTCACCAAGTGTTTACACTTGATAAAATGGGGGACTAACTGTTAAGGTTGGATTTTGTCAAATCCCTCTTAACACCACTTGTGTCGTTTTTATTCCCCCAAACGACATGAAACGAAGACTTATCCCGAGGAAGAATGCCTTCGCGAAGAAGCCGTGTCCCGAGGAAGGCTTGTCTCGAGGAAGACTCGTCCCGAGGAAAGCTCGTCCCGAGGAAGGCTCGTCCTGAGGAAAGAAGTCATCCCGAGGGAGGAAGTCGTTCCGAGGAAAGGCGTCGCTGCGAGGAAGGCTCGTCATTAGGAGTCCACGTGGCAGCGACGAGGTTTAAATAGGAAATAGAATCAAAGAGTTAAACTGAATACGGAAATCATGTGATTAGTTAGAAAATCTCGGAGAGTATCTCGTATTTTTGGCAATTAAGTTAGGAGACAAATGAGGAAACCTTAACCGACAAAGGAGAAATCCCTAGCAAACATTTCGGGAAATCCTTGAGTCTATAAATATGAATGTAAAACCTCATTGAAAGGGGTTCGGACATTTTACGCCGCCAATATACAGAGTTCATATTTTTGTAATTCCAAAAAAGTTCCAAACTAATAAGCGAAAGAGACCGAGTCTCAACACATACAAAATCATAGATATTGTAAACGTAACCCATACTATTTTCTTATTATTATTCATATAATCTTTGTGACTGTTTTAGAGACCGGTTCAAATTGACCTCTATAGTACCTAGCCCTCCATAATGAAAAATAGAATACCCCCTTCACTGTTTATTAATAAATACAATATTAAGCAGTAACCGACCATTTATTTCAGAGAAACCGAGAGAGGCAGATTATACTTTGGAATTAACATACATCCATATATATATATATATATATATATAAGTCAATATGTAGTCAGTGGTTGATGAGATGGTTGATCATCCATCGTGGCAAGTGAATGTCAACAGGGCCGACGGTCTGATCAGCTCGCCTTCTTTCTTCATATTCTTCGTCGCTGTTTTCGCAGCAAAAATAACGTGTCTAGTTTATTAGTAATATTAATATTTGGATGTACACTAAATTTCAACCCAAATTCAAATTTGATATAATTTTTTACCAAACTTTTGTGCAGTCTCTTTGTTTTCACTTCAAAACATAACACCAAATTCTACCCTAAATAGAATATTCTCTTTTATAATTTTTCTTATAACATTTTATATTAATTTCAAATTAACCCCTCTATTTTTATTTTTCTATGTCAAGAATATTAAATTAAGATATATTTAATTTAATATTGTTGACATAAAAAAAGTTTTTAATAAAAGAGAAAAGTAGATATTTCATGCGGATTTTGGTATTTTAGCTTCGTATTTTATTATATTTTAAGATAAATATTTTTAAATTGACAACAAATTGATTAAAGTAAACTCTTCTATGCATAATTATACATTTTGAAAGAAGTCTTCGCTGTAAAAAAGTAATATTAAGATCAAGTGTGATGCAGTAAAAACTTATAGGATTTTATTGATTGATATAATTTAATTACAAAATATAGGATTTTGTGTAGGGCGTTAGTAAATAATAAACATAAGGTATCTAATTAATAATATCATCGAAAACTTACAGTAGTTTGCCAAACAAATACTAAGAGAAAAAAGAAAAGAGGTATTTGTAAAAGTGACATTGAAAAAACTACTAAAAAATGGGTATAATTAAGAAAGCTACTGGGAAAATTAATATATTAACCATAACAAACGTTTTGTTCATAAGAGTAATTATATTTATTGTGATTGAGTTATTAATAAGTTGCAGAAATAAAGTTAACATAAGAAACCCTTCTTTGATTTGAACTTACCCAATAAAAAATTCTTCAACTTTGATTCGAAAGTCAAAAGTGAATAAAATAAATCATACTTTCATATAAAAATATATTGAATTAGATTTAATGATCAATGAATTCATTAGTTTAATTATATATCTATACATAAAAATTATTTGAACAGTGGGGTGAAGATGATCTAATAAGTTTAGTGTACAAAAGAAAGAATACCTAGTAAACGGAGCAGGAACTAGGGCTGTTGAGACTTTTGACAAGAGAGTTGATGGTGCTGAGATTGGATCGCGAACAATGGCTTGTTCCTCCAAGCTTGCGCTCTCTTTCATCTGTTGCTTGGATGGGTTTTTATAGGCAAATTATGTCAGTTTTTGGGTGTTCGTTCTAGCAGCCTATGTTTGACGAGTTTTGAAAGTATCTTTTTTCTTTTTTTACCTTTCTGGTCATGGAGTTGTTTTGTTGTCGCAGCGCCTTTGTCTGTCATGATGAGCTAACAATGAGAAATTAACCGTTCACAATCTCTACTCCTTATAAAATAATTGACAATGATGGTGGTGGTTATTCATGCGAACTATCGTGTTGTTAGTTAAGCCAAACAGGAAATAATTCAAAATATATCATCCTTGGCCTCATAAATATTCGAATTGAATATGTTTGAGACTTCAACACTGCTTCAGTAAAACAGATAACTCAACACGAACTACAAACGCTAAAGAGAAACAGTGCAATATATTGTATCTAATAAAGAAAAAAAAATTACAGAAAGAGTGTGCAGTAAAAAGAATAGAGAGGTTACTTTAAATTAACGCAAAAATGATGATAAATATTGAAGCGCATACCTTTTTTTGCAAGTTTGAAATGGATTCGTTTAGGAGTTTGTTCTGAAAAATGGAAGCACAAATTAAGATTTGTTATTTTCCATGGAAATGTAAAAAAGGCGAATATGTTTGATGATGGATTCTATTGTTACCTTTTTAGTTCTTATGCGCTTAAGACCTGTATCAATTTGCTGTTCTAGGTTATGAAGTTCTCTCGTGCTTAACAGATCTAAATCTTCTCCCATAGTGTTCCTACATAAGGTTAAAAATGACATAAATTTTTGTTAACGTTACCCACACACATGACACATATATATGTGTGTGTATGTATACCTTAAGCTCTTCTGCAACAATTCAATTTCATTTTCTAGCTTACGGCAGTCCTCAGAGCCTTGATTTTCCTGCATAATATGATAAATCCACTGTTTCGCTTCTTCACAATATTTTTATTGGCGAGCTAAATAGACTGAATTTATGGCGACTTAATTACAGTTTTTTAAATTTATTTATGAAGAATTGCTCTAACTAGGCCAATTCAAACATTGCGATTGCAAAACACCCACTCTTTTGTAAACGTTTAAAAAATACACAATTAGTTATACGTGGCCGTTTTTAACAAATATATAATTCCAATTATGCCACTTTTTTTTTAATTTTCGAGTTAATTATTAAATTAATTAAGATATTTAAAAATTAATACAAATTAACCCAAAATTCCGGATTCTCTTGCTTCTTTAATTTTTACGTAACAGATTTCAAAGCGTAATTAATGGGATTAATATATTTTTGAAGAGGTCAACGAATTAAATAAGAATCTTTTTTGTTTTTGAATTAAATTTAATAAAAAATAATTAATTAAAGGCTCATCATATATCAGGTAAAGGTTGCCACTAACGTTTAAAAAATTACTCGTCCATATTAAAACGTAGTTAATTTGCGTTAATTTTTTTTTTCAACAATGAATTGTTCAGTTCTTATCCATTCCCCTAATTTACTGGATTTCAAACCGTAATTAATGAGATTTAATATATTTTTGAAGAAGTTAACGAATTAAATAAGAATATTTTTTATTTTTGAATTAAATTTAATAAAAAATAATTCATTAAAGGCTCATTATATATCAGGTAAAGGTTGCCACTAACATCTGAAAAAATCCTCGTCCATATTAAAACGTAGTTAATTTGCATTAATGACTGTATTTGTTTTAGTAATTATCATTTAATACTAATCCAGATTGCAGATTATAGTTAAAGTATATTCGTCCATATGTAATATTGGTTAATTTCCGTTAATTTTGCGTTAAACTGATTAGTTTGCGTTAATTTGTTCAATGTCAAGATTGCTCTAACTATTCTTTCATTCAATTCCATTAATTTCCGTTATTTTTTGATTAATTTAATTAATTAATCCAGTTTTTAAATATTAACGCAAATTAAACTAAAATTCCGGATTTTCGTGTTTAATTTTCAATAATCAGATTTGAAACCGTTATTTAATGGATTTAATATCTTTTTTAAATAGTAACATTGCGTTAAACTGTTAATTAATGGATTTAATATCTTTTTGAAATAGTCAACTTGCGTTAAACCGGTTTCAAGTTTCAGTTGAAATATATTCTTCCATATATAATACTAGTTAATTTGCGTTAATTTATTTTTACAAAGACAGCGAATCATTCAAATCATATCCCTTGGTTTCATGGGTTTGAAATAGTTAATTAATAGATTTGATTAATATTTGAATTAGTCAACTGAATAATTATCAATTTTTTGTTGATTTCATTAAATAAATATATTTCATTAGTGACTGGATTTTTTAGTAATTATCATTTAATACTAATCCGGATTGCAGATTATAGTTGAAATAGATTCGTCCATCTGTAATATTGGTTAATTTTCGTTAATTTTGCGTTAAACTGATATTTATTTTTGTTACTTTATTCAACGTCAGGATTTCTCTAACTATTCTTTCATTCATTTCCGTTAATTTCTGTTATTTTTCGATTAAATGAATTAATTAATCTAGTTTTTAAATAATAACGCAAATTAAACTAAAATTCTGAATTTTCGTGTTTAATTTTCAATTATCAGATTCGAACCCGTTATTTAATGGATTTAATATCTTTTTTAAATAGTCAACTTGCGTTAAACTGTTAATTAATGGATTTAATATCTTTTTAAAATAGTCAACTTGCGTTAAACCAGTTTCAATTGAAGTGTATTCGTCCATATATATTACTAGTTAATTTGTGTTAATTTATTTTTACAAAGACAGTGAATCATTCAAATCATATCCCCTGATTTCATGGCTTTGAAATAGTTAATTACTGGATTTGATTAATATTTATATAAGTCAACTGAATACTTAACGATTTTTTGTTGATTTCAATAAATAAATGTATTTCATTAATGACTGGATTTTTTAGTAATTATCATTTAATACTAATCCGGGTTGCAAGTTACAGTTGAAGTAGATTCGTCCATCTGTAATATTAGTTAATTTCTGTTAATTTTCGTCCATATGTAAATATATTTCAAAACATTAATTTACATTAATTTTACTCCGTAACCCTAGAGAGAGAATGATTGCAGAGAGAGAGAGAAATCGGTGGTAGAGAGAGAAAAAAGTAGGAGTGTTGAAAAGAGTTTGGAGTTTAAGAGAATTAGTTTAGTATATAACAACCCAACCAAATGAAAAAGACGTTAATTTTCATTAATTTTACTGTATAACCATAGCAACTAAAATCTTATATCCTTCTTCTCTTTAGCAGTGGTTT
Organism: Urtica urens; assembly: GCA_958296335.1. NCBI lineage: Eukaryota > Viridiplantae > Streptophyta > Magnoliopsida > Rosales > Urticaceae > Urtica > Urtica urens. The sequence goes on from OY282525.1 coordinate 4,354,555, forward strand.
TGCTCCCACTCTCGGAACCTTTTGTTCTCGCCATTATCGTTTCTACAAAAGAGATAAATACAGAAATAAAGAGGAATGAGAGTTTCGTTTTGCAGAGAGATAAATCGTTGATGGGATTCATTTTTCAAAAATAGAAAGGAAGGAAGGAGTGTTCGTGTTTTTGGTCGTGGTCGTGTTTGTTTCGGATCGCAGAGAGAAAAATGGTTGAGGATAATTGTGTTGGGATTGGTGCCCACAAAGGAGATATTAAACGTTGAAATATTTTATGTATTTAATTTTTGCTGAAACATTGATATTAATAAATATTCATTCTTTTGAACATTGTGTTTAGATATGTTTAGTTATGCTCTGAAACTGTCATGAACAAAAAGGGTGCTAAGTACAGACTTGACAAGATAACCCCTTGTGACTAGTTTGAAACATTTGTTCGCAATCTAAAGATCGATAGAACAATTGAATCTTAGTAATGATTGTATAGATGAATCATGATATCTCATCTTGTGATATAGAGAGTTGTGACTATATGATTCATGCTTGATATCTTATAGAAGATATTGAACAAGACCAGTGATACTTAGAAGCTCGAGATATAACTGTTTATACACTCGAAGCTTCAAGATCACAACTAAAGGGGTATTATGATACTTACCTTAATCCTGAAGTGAATATGTAATTGATATTACAGTTTGTGAAAATTGATTCGTCAATGGGCAATGGCTAAGTTTTAGTTGCATATGACCCGACTGTTGGTGTCACAAGGATGTGATGTTTGGTTACATGATTCACAGATATGGAATTCATGTTAAAACAATGCGAATGCATTAGTATCACACTATGCTTTGTTATGAGAGTGTGAATGAATAAACCTGGCCAGGTATTCATTGAATGAGTTCATTCTTTGATTAAAACATGTGACATGTAAAGACATCTCACTTTATGTTTTTCTCATTCGAAAATAACAAAGGAGTTAGTGAAATAATAACTAAAGGGGTAAAACAGTAAATTTACATTCCTCTTAGTTACTGATACACATGAAGGGTAATATCGTAAGATACTCCGTGGATCGTGGAGAAATGGTTTTATCACATCAAACATAAAATATGCGCATATGAACAGAGAGATTGTCAATATTGGTCCTTTAGTGGAATCGACCAATATTAAGAATTAAAAGATGGAAAATGTTTGTGAACTTTTGTGTCCAATCTTTATTCTAAAGGTTCGTTCATGTGGGTCCATGAGGTCTCAATGATAGACACTTGGAAGAGATTAAAAGTACTGGAACTATTGATTTACTCATTAAGTATAAATTGTGATTTATACCACTGGAATTTGTTTTGGTCATTGAATAACAGAGTATTATTATGTTGATAATAATACACTTGAATGATTTGATTCAATAAAAGAAAAAAATAAATTATTTCTCATTTCGTAATTATTCGATAACTATGAAATAATTTTAATGATGTGTCATTAAATATTATGAGAGTTCTAAATTAATTTTAGAAAATAAATCAAAAATATTTGGGATCAAAATGAAAGATTTTTGACGAGTAGGAGAGAGGGAGTTGGCCGAATTCTTTAAGTGAGTAGGGTCATGGGTTTGACCTATCTTAAGCCCATTTATAACTGTATAAATAAAACCTTAAAAACCCTAATCACTTAACCCTAACCCTAGTTAAATTTCGGAAACCTCTCTCTCTCTCTCTCCCTAGAGATACTCGGCTGAAATCCCAAGAAAAGAACAAGAGAAAAGTTGTTTTCAATTCTTCTTCTAAAATTCTTAATTGTTCTTGAAAGCCCACCCTTTCAATCTCAACAATTCCTCTTGTATTATTGTTGATTTCCCACTCGTGGTGTTTGATTATTTTTGTGTTATTTTATTTATTTAAAAATTGTTTTTAAAAACATATAGAAAGCCAAAAATCCAATTTTAGGTTTCAATCCAGCGAGCAACCTTTCCCAGGACGTTCAGCGTCCAATCCGGCGAGTTTTGCCCTTCTAGCGCGATTCCGGCGACTCCAACCCGGCGAGGCCAATCCGGCGAGGGAACTCCAATCCGGCGAGGGGATTCCAATCCGGTGAGGGGACTCCAGTCAGGCGAGGCGAGTTCGGCGAGGTCAATCCGGCAAGCGTTTTCCAGCGTTTTCGACGAGGGGTGGTATTCCGACGATAGTGAGCAACATCAAGGTTGTTTACAACCTTAGATGTGTGTAATTCTCAATTTATTAAATAGCTACAAATTATATAAATTGTTATATAGGTTGTTTAGCCTATTTAAATTGTTGAGTGTTGTGTTTTATAAATTGTTTATAATCATGAAATAAATTTTAATGCTTTAGGTTGTTTAAATATATTACAATTTGTTTTAATATATTAGATCTAATTATAATTTTCCGCCACATAGGATGTGCTTTATAATTAATATTGTTTAAATTGTTAAATAATTTTCAACAAATGGTATAAGAGCTAGTTAAAGGCATTAAAATTTAGATTTAATGATTAGTTTCGAAATTTGTTTGACTAGTTGGTGTTGACGTTTTTTGTATGATTGTTTGTTTGCATTGTGAATATTTTGTGTATGTGTTTGTGATTGTGAATGGAACCTCATTCGATATGGCCCTGGGATGTTTGTTTCGTTTATCGTCATAGATTTCAAATTTATTTATTTAAAGTGTGAGCCTCAATTTGCGAGGACATTTAAATTGTAATTTTTTTTTGTTGTAATTCGAGAAGACAAGATGGCAACACCTCGGGATTGGCCGCACGTTGGAGAACGTGTGGGGGCTAACCCGAGACATCCGAAAGATGCGTCATTGAAGAAGAAGATTAAATTGTTTAATTTTTATTCTTTTTTTGTTTTTAAAGGGTTGTATTTAGAAATGGGCCTATTGATGAGTTAATTATTTTAAATATTCGATATTTAAATTGTTTTTACTTATTGCATATAACACTCACATGTCATATCACGCCAACATCATTTTAAAAATGAAATCGTTCATATAGTTTATAATTAATAAAAGTTATAAAATGATTATAAACTGTTATCAAATAATATGATTCTTTGCAAACACTAAGTGGGAGGGTTGTTTATCGTTGAAGCAACCCAAGGTCCCCGACGCGGGTGAAATTAATTAAATATGTGATGAACTAAGAGTCACACATAGTGGTCCTCCCTTCAATGGGAGTACTTCGGAAGTATTTAATTAATCTCACTGTTAAAGAACTAAGCCTAAAAGAGAAACTTTGAAACGGGGTCTCCACATAGGTGAACCGTCTTCAAAGTGACTTGAGTGAGGGCCCACGTGTCGGTTGCACACTTAGACTTATGTTTTAAAGTAATCCTCACATAGAGGCCCTGCGTTAAAAATAAGTGACCAAATATTTATGGTAATTAGTGAGAACTAGAAGTTGTAACTTCTTGGATGGTTCGAACTAAATAGTGATGTGTCCCGACTGTGAAGGAGGTTAATTACGGTTTCCCCATGGGAAAAATAATTAACTATTGTTGTTCACAATACCATGAATTATTTATCGCTTTCCACACCATATTAGGATTGTTCATACATGCATATAATTCGAAAATATAGCACATACTAAAATCATTTATTTTATCAATGGTTTTTAGCAAAATGTCTTTTAATCCACTTCAAATGATTTTAAGTTCTAATTAACTCGAGGGTGAGAATTACGTTGACTGGAAACGTAACCTCGACATCGTATTGATGGTGGAGAAGCACAAGTATGTTCTCACGACCCCATGTCCTCACGTCCCCATGTCCTCCTGCTTCGAGTGCTGACTCGAGCACGGAAGACAAGGACGCCTACGATGCGTGGATGAGATCTGATGAGATTGCTAGATGCTACATTTTGGCATCGATGAGAAATGTGTTGCAACAATCTCATCGAGATATCTCCACAGCATAAGACATCTTGTTCAACCTTCATGAGATGTTCGGATGTCATGGGCGTCAGGCGAGGCAGCAAGCTATCCGCAGTTTCATGAACTGCAGGATGAAGCAAGGATCTTTAGTTCGGGAATACATGCTATTGATCATGGGTCACCTGAATGATATGGAGATCCTTGGTTCAGAGATTGACGGAGAAACCAAGATTGACATGACCTTGGAGACTCTAACGGAATATTTTGATAGCTTCTGTCTGAACTACTCCATGAACAAGCTTAAGTACACTGTAATTGAGCTTATGAAGGAGTTGCAGACTGCCGAGGGACTTCTCCCTAAGAAGGAGAGCTCAATGTTGTTGAACACAGAGCCTCGACCTCTGGTTATAAGAGGGTAATGAAGAGGCCCAAAAACGCCAACCGAACGGGTTCCAAGAAGCCTTACAAGAATGTTGTGGATGCAAAGGGCAAAGGCATCACAAAGGTGGACAAGTCTGAGCACAAGTGTCACCATTTCGGAGAGGCTGGCCACTGGCGGAGGAACTGTCCTACCTACCTCAAGAGTGTCAAGGGGAAACGTATAGCCTATGTTACTCAAGCTTGTTATACTACAAACAAGGCATTGCCCTAGATTCTTGATCGCGGGGCATCTGACCACATTGTGTTTAATTTGAATGGTTTTAGGAAAACCAGGAGTTTAGGTGACGGAGAGTTCGGATTCAACTGGAGTGATGGAACGAAGGTCGGAGTAAGATCTGTCGGGACCATGAAGCTCAAGTTTGGAAATGAAACTTTATTATTGAATAATGTTTATTATGTTCCGGATTTTTGCAAGAGTTTGATTTCATTTGGTCGTTTAGAAGAACAAGGTTTCAATTTTAAGATCAATAATGGTATTGAGATTTTTATTGATGATTGTTTTATTACTAAAGCTCAACGAGTGGATTCCATTTATTATTTATATCCTGTTGAGCCGACAATCTTGGACACGGAGGTGAATAGTGATTCACTTAGGAAGCGTAAGACGTTTCATACTGATGAAACTGACGACACATATCTTTGGCACTTACGTCTTGGACATATTGGCCTAGATAGGATTAATAGATTGACAACGGATGGTCCTTTAGAATCTCTACACATGGGAAGTCTTACCACGTGTAAATCCTGTCTTGAAGGCAAGATGACCAAAAGACCTTTCTCAACAAAGGGTCTAAGGGCCATGCAAGTATTGGAACTTATACATAGTGATGTATGTGATCCAATAAACATCCAGGCAAGAGGAGGTTACGAATATTTTGTGACCTTCACTGATGACTACTCCAGGTTTGGTCATATCTACCTTATGCGACATAAGTCAGATACTTTTGAAATGTTCAAACAGTATAAGGCTTTAGTTGAAAAGCAGACGAAGAAACAAATCAAAACCCTTCGATCAGATGGAGGGGGATAATACTTGTCTGGAGAGTTCGAAGACTTTCTTAGGGAAGAAGGCATTCATTCTCAGCTTACAGCACCTGGCACCCCGCAGCAAAACAGTGTGTCAGAGAGAAGGAATTGAACTCTGTTAGATATGGTGAGGTTGATGATGAGTTACTCATCGCTTCCTAATTCGTTCTGGGGATATGCCCTAGAAACAGCTGCTTACATTCTGAACCAGGTCCCATCTAAAACGGTACCTGACACACCCTATGAAAGATGGAGTGGTAAAAAATCTGTTTTACACCATACTCGCATCTGGGGTTGTCCAACACATGTGCTGAGACAAAAGACTAGTAAGCTGGCTAGTCGTTCAGAAGTATGCCTTTTTGTGGGATATTCCAAGGAGACCAAAGGGTACATCTTTTGTAGTATTGTTGATCAGAAAACGTTCGTTAGCACGAACGCTAGGTTTCTGGAAGCAGATTATATGAAGAATACAGTACCGAGAAGCAGACTTGTGCTAAAGGAACTGTTGGGTGAAGTAGCTGATACTTCACAAGATATGACGGATCCTATTCCAACAGCGGGAGAACCACACTCGGAACCTGAGACTCCTGCGCTTCGTCGTAGTAACAGAGTTGTGAGACAACATGTTCGATACATAGGTATTGGAGAATCTTTTACTGCAGTCGCATACAATGAGGAAGATGATCCGGTATCATTTTCTCAAGCGATGCAGAGTTCCGAGGCAAACCTATGGCAAGAAGCCATGAATGTTGAAATGCATTCGATGTATGTCAACGAGGTCTGGAAGCTTGTAGATCTGCCTGAAGGCATTAAGCCTGTTGACTGTAAATGGATCTACAAGAAGAAGAGAGGACCGGATGGAAATGTTGAGACATTTAAGGCACGACTTGTGGCGAAAGGGTTCACACAGAAAGAAGATATCGACTATGAAGATACCTTCTCGCCAGTCGCTATGCTGAAGTCCATCCGCACTCTCTTATCCATTGTTGCAACCCTAGATTATGAAATCTGGCAAATGGATGTCAAGATTGCATTTTTGAATGGCAATCTTGACGAGCGCATTTATATGGCTCAACTACATGGGTTCATGGAGAAAGGCCAACAGGGTAAGGTTTGTGAGTTGCTCAAGTCCATTTATGGATTGAAGCAAGCGTCTAGGTCGTGGAATATTAGATTCGACGAGACTGTGAAAAGCTACGGCTTTGATCAGTCAGTAGATGAGCCATGCGTTTATAAGATGATAAACGATGGCAAGGTGGTTTTCTTAGTCCTTTATGTGGACGACATACTACTCATTGGGAATGATGTAGGAAAGTTTTTAGAGGTTAAAGTCTGGCTGTCAAAGCAATTTGAGATGAAGGATCTTGGAGAGGCAGCTTACATTCTAGGTATTCAAATATTTAGGGATTGGAAGAATCGAAAGCTAGCGCTCTCTCAAGCATCTTATATTGATAAGATCATGGATTGCTTCAGTATGCAAGACTCGAAGAAAGGAAAGCTACCTTTCAGACATGGAGTGCATCTCTCAAGTGAGCAGTCTCCCAAGACACTTCAGGAAGTGAGGACATGAGACACATTCCTTACGCTTCAGCCGTAGGAAGTCCCATTTATGCTATGGTTTGCACGAGACCAGACATTTGCTACGCAGTGGGTGTGGTGAGCAGATTTCAGTCTAACCCTGGACCCGAGCACTGGGTTGCTGTCAAGCATGTTCTCATGTATCTTCGGAGAACGAGAAACTATATGCTTACGTATTCAGGTGGTGACCTGAATATGACGGGATATACCGACTCCGACTTTCAGGCGGACAAGGATTCTAGGAAATCCACATCAGGGTCTGTGTTCACCCTGAATGGTGGATCCGTGGTTTGGAGGAGTATCAAGCAATCTTGTGTAGCTGACTCGACAACCATGGAAGCTGAGTACGAGGCAGCTTGTGAAGCTGCAAAGGAGGCTGTGTGGCTAAGGAAATTCCTTATGTACTTGGAAGTTGTTCCAAGTGCAAGCGAGCCTATTACACTTTATTGTGATAATAGTGGGGCAATCGCTAATTTTAAGGAGCCAAGAAGTCACAAGTGTTCTAAACACATAGAGCGCAAGTATCACCTGCTTCGAGATATCATTCACAGAGGGGATGTTGAAGTCATGAAGATTTCAACGTTGGACAACCTTGCTGATCCCTTCACGAAGCTTTTAACGAGTAAAGACTTCGAGGGACAACTAGAAGGATTGGGATTGAAGGATCATTCGCATCTCCTTTGAGTTAAGTGGGAGTTTGTTGGGATTGGTGCCCACAAAGGAGATATTAGACATTGAAATACTTTATGTATTTAATTTTTACTGAAACATTGATATTAATAAATGTTCATTCTTTTGAAGATTGTGTTTAGATATGTTTAGCTATGCTCTGAAACTATCATCAACAAAAAGGGTGCTAAGTACAAACTTGACAAGATAGCCCCTTGTGACTAGTTTGAAACATTTGTTCGCAATCTAAAGATCGATAGAGCTATCGAGTCTTAGTAATGATTGTGTGGATGAATCATGATATCTCATCTTGTGATATAGAGAGTTGTGACTCTATGATTCATGCTTGGTATTTTATAGAAGATATTGAACAAGACCAGTGATACTTAGAAGCTCGAGATAAAATTGTTTAAACACTCGAAACTTCAAGATCACAACTAAAGGGGTATTTTGATACTTACCTTAATCCTGAAGTGAATATGTAATTGACATTACACTTTGTGACATTTGATTCGTCAATGGACAATGGCTAAGTTTTAGTTGCATATAACCCGACTGTTGGTGTCACAAGTATGTGATGTTGGGTTACATGATTCACAGATATGGAATTCATGTTGAAACAATGCGAACGCATTAGTATCACACTATGCTTTGTTATGAGAGTGTGAATGAATAAATCTGACCATGTATTCATTGAATGAGTTCATTCTTTGATTAAAACATGTGACATGTAAAGACATCTCACTTTATGTTTTTCTCATTCACAAATAACAAAGGAGTTAGTGAAATAATAACTCAAGGGGTAAAACATTAATTTTACATTAACTCAATAAATAATTAGTTATTTGTTTTGGTTATTGAATCACAGAGTATTATTATGTTGATAATAATACACTTGAATGATTTGATTCAATAAAAGAAGAAAATAAATTATTTCTCATTTCGTAATTATTCGATAACTATGAAATAATTTTAATGATGTATCATTAAATATAATGAGAGTTCTAAATTAATTTTAGAAAATAAATCAAAAATATTTGGGATCAAAATGAAAGATTTTTGATGAGTAGGAGAGAGGGAGTTGGCCGAATTCTTTAAGTGAGTAGGGTCATGGGTTTGACCCAGCTTAAACCCATTTATAACTGTATAAATAAAAGCTTAAAAACCCTAATCACTTAACCCTAACCCTAGTTAAATTTTGGAAACCCCTCTCTCTCTCTCTCTCTCTCTCTCTCTCTCTCTCTCCCTCTCTCCCTTGAGACACTCGGCTGAAATCCCAAGAAAAGAACAAGAGAAAAATTGTTTTCAATTCTTCTTCTAAAATTCCTAATCGTTTTTGAAAGCCCACCCTTTCAATCTCAATAATTCCTCTTGTATTATTGATTTAAAAATTGTTTTTAAAAACATATAGAAAGCCAAAAATCAAATTTTAGGTTTCAATCCGGCGAGGAACCCTTCCCAGGACGTTCAGCGTCCAATCCGGCGAGTTTTGCCCTTCTAGCGCCATTCCGGCGACTCCAGCCCGGCGAGGCCAATCCAGCGAGGGAACTCCAATCCGGCGAGGGGATTCCAAACCAGCGAGGGGACTTCAGTCAGGCAAGGCGAGTTCGGCGAGGTCAATCCGGCGAGGCTTCCCATCGATCTCTAGTCCGGCGAGGGCTTCTTCATCGCGCAGGTCCCGGCGGGGCTCCCCAGGCCGGCGAGCGTGATCCGGCGAGATCTCCCCAGTCCGTCGAGCATCCTGTGAGGCGAAAAATCCCAGTCCGACGAAGCCTTTCGCAGGCGCCCATTTCGGCGAACCTCCCCAGTCCGGCGAAGGTGTTCCCAGGCATTCCGGCGAGCGTTTTCCAGCGTTTTCGACGAGGGATGGCATTCCGACGATAGCGAGCAATGTCAAGGTTGTTTACAACCTTAGATGTGTGTAATTCTCAATTTATTAAATAGCTACAAATTATATAAATTGTAATATAGGTTGTTTTGCCTATTTAAATTGTTGAGTGTTGTGTTTTATAAATTGTTTATAATCACGAAATAAATTTTAATGCCTTAGGTTGTTTAAATATATTAAAATTGGTTTTAATATATTAGATCTAATTATAATTTTCCGCCACATAGGATGTGTATTATAATTAATATTGTTTAAATTGTTAAATAATTTCCAATAGATTGCAAAGAGATAGAGAAATTCGTGGTAAGAGAGAATAGAGTAGGAGTGTTGAAAATGGTTTGGAGTTTAAGAGAATTAATTTAGTATATAACAACTCACCCAAATTTTTCCCGCCCACATTTAAAACTCCATTAATTTTGTATTTATTTACAAAATATTCGGCCATTAAATGGAGAGAGAATGTGAGTTTATCCATCAATCTAAAAAACCGGCTATTTTGTAGTTAATTTTTAGAATTTATTATTTCATATTTAATAGCATTTTAATAAATCGAAAATGGTATAATAGTCCAAAAATTTCCGTTAATTTTTCTAACTGAGTATTAAATAAAACGTTAAATAAATTGGATATTTTACAAATTCAATACTATAAAAAGATATATAGCTTTTTATCCCTTTATTTCGCGTTTACGATAATATGTAGTGTAGATAAAGTTGATAAAACTGTATATTATCAGAAACCTGTGTTTGAAGATCAGCACATCTAGGATAAAACTGACGTTGGGCTCTTGTGTATCGCACGTATCGATCAAGAATTGTTTCCATGTTATGCATAACGAAAAAAAAAGCGCAGTGAGAGAAGAGCAGATGATCATATGGTTGGGATAAGTGAAGCTTAAATTTAATATTTTCTATTTTGATAGCTATATACATTTTTTTTTATTTTAGTAATATTTTATTAAATTTAAAGATTTAAACTATTAATTATTCCAAAAACTTATTAAAAATAATAATTGCACATGTTTGAAAACATTACGAAAATAATTTCTTTGAAAATAATGTCATTTAATTTTCAGCGAAAAACACTCTTGTCCACTAGAATATATTTTGTTCCTCGCCAATGTGAACTGGCCGTACAAACAAATAATACTGTTGCTAATTTGTCTTATTTCATGGTTGGAAATAAAAACAGACACCTAGAGTTATTGCCAAATTTGGTAAGAAGTGAAAGCTTGAAAGTATAAAAATAAATATAAATATAGTAGTCAAAACCAACGACCCAGAAATGAGAAAGATCAGCAGATTTTGTAGAGAGCGCAAAACAAAAAACAAAAGAAATTACCCAGATTGTGATGAGAATTCAAAGACTTTGCCTTTAGCAGAAAAGATTATGACAGCCACGTCAGCTTCACAGAGAACGTTGATTTCTTGGGCCTTCTTAATCAATCCTGTCCGTCGCTTTGAGAACGTCACTTGTCTGCTTACGTTGCTCTCTATCCTCCTTAGCTCAACCTTCCCTCTTCCCATCATTCACTTCACTAATTACTATATTTCAATTTTATTGCTTTGCTGCTATTGATTACATCGATCAGTAGTAAGAAAGCTTAGATAACTCTGGTTCGCCGTTTTCTGAAACTACTAAAGAAGAAAGAAGAGTAGTTACCTTTAATATATAATAGCAGTAACAACAACGACAGAAACAAAAGGACTGAGGAAGAAGTTGAGCTGTGTTTTAGCTGTTTTATTATTTTGTTTTTCTTTCTTTTCTTTTTCTTCCTGGGTGTTTGTGTTTTGTTTGCCTATTGCATTCTTCGGGGGTTTATAGATGTAAGATTATGTTTGCCATGTACGTAAAAAAGAATTGGACGGAATAGTCTTGATTTAATAATCGGTAGAAAATTAATAATTATTCTATTAAAACTAGAATATTGGAGTATCAAATTTGTTTAAGGAAACTTCTTTTGTGGCGAGTAGAGATTGAACGGCCAAAGCAGATTTACTTTTATAAGCTTTTCTTAACATATTATTAATATTTTAAAATTGATCCTTTTTTTTTTATTATCTAATATGCGCTTTAAATTAGTGGGCCTAAATCAATGACTTGATTTGCCTATTGGTAAAGCCAGTCCTTAATTGAATCCACAACTTCATAAAAGTACATGATATTATCAACTAAATTATTTTAGTTATTACTATAGCAGTATCAATTAGACTAGCTAATACCAGATGTATTACTTTTTTCTATTACATTAGCCATTAAACGTTTTCAAATTTCCAGAGTAATTATTGGGCTAATTTAAAATATTATTTAATATATGTTTATCATTTTATTGAATCCTTTGATTATTTTGCTACATTTATACTACTACAAAAGTTCGATACCACAGAGAATCGACGTTCCGTCGTGAGAAATATGTATCCTACAACGGGATGGTTCTACCGCTATGGAAATTACCCAGTTCTCTAACGGGACACTGAGAGTCGATATTTCGCACATTGATAAATTGATCCGCCGTAGGAGCTGTCCGTTGGCAAGATCTCGCGGCGGCAAGAACTATACATCGCTGCGGCGAGTGTACACCTACAACAAGTCCTCTGACCCGTTGCGAGAAATTTCTCCCGGGAAATTCTACCCACAGCGGGTCAAACATCTCGTCATGGAACACCTTTTTCGCGGCTAATTGTTATAGATGCCGCAGCGGCAAGTTCCCACAACTAAATTATGACCCGTTGTGGGAGTGTAAACTTCTAAAATTGGAGTCGCGGCGACTGAAAGTCCTCCCCCCGACTACATGTACCACAACGAGTCATTTAACCCATTATGGGATAGTCTTGTCGCGGAGAAGGTTTGTACTCGCTGCGGCGAGATCTCGGAAAGTTTTAGAGTTTCGGTATAAAAGTTCATTTTTTCACATTTACTCATTATCTCACATTTTTTCTCGACTTAAAAACTATTTTCGACCAAGTATGTCTTGCTATTTTCTCCTCTTTTCTTTTTCTCGCCACCGCGAAGAGTCCACCGCCACTAATCTCTCCTCCGGGTTGCGTTGTCGTTTCTTCTCATCTTGAAGAAGGTAAGTTATGATGTTTTGATATGTTTTAATAGTTTTTTTACTTCATGTTCTGTTTGGAATATATGTTATGATTCTTTATAAGTTTTGTGTTTGAAATAGTTGAAAAGAATATGTGTGCATTTTGTGTGATTCTCCGCAACAGTGGATTGTGGATTGTGGGCGCTGCAGCGAACGTATATTTTCTGCGAAAGTAAAATTTTGAAATGTATGGATTTTGTGCGATGTTTTTAGTATGGATGAAATTATATATGTATGGATGAAATGTTTTTAGGGAATGTTATTGTCGGATATATTTTAGGTAACAATTATGCGTTCGAAGAACCCTAGTCATGTGGATGCCCCAATCTCATCGAGACCAAAGGAGAAAAAAGGAAAACGAACTCGTTAAGCGTCGACAGAACCGATAATAGACTACGACGACCGGGTGTTTTCATGCAAGTGTTGGGATTTGTGCCCACAAAGGAGATATTAGACATTATAAATACATTTTATATTTCGTTTTGCTGAAACATTAAATAAAATTAAATATTCATTCTTTATTAAAATTTGTATTTATGTATGTTTGCTACGTTCTGAAACTGTCATCAATGAAAGAGGTGCTAAGTAAAGATTTGACAACATACCCTCTTATGACTAGAGTAAATAATAGTTCGCAATTATCGATACGACAATTGAATCTGAGTATTGACTGTTTGAATGAATCATCGATATCTAATCTTGTGATATAGAGAGCTGTGACTCTGTGATTTATTTTTGATGTCTTAATGAAGACATTGAACAAGACCAGTAATACTCTAAAGCTCGAGATAAAATCGTTTAATCACTCAAAACTTCAAAATAACATATGAGGGGTATTTTGGTAATTACCTTAATCCTGAAGTGAATACATACATTATTGTAACACTGTATTACATTTGATTTTTCAATGGGCAATGACTAAATGAAGTTTCATCTGATTCGACGGTTTGTGTCATAACGTTGTTTCGTTGGTTTATGTGATTAACAGATACGAAATTCGTGTTGAAACAATACTGCAACATTAGTATCACACCATGTTTTGTTATGAGAGTGTGAACGAATAAACCGGGCCTGGTATTCATCGAATAACGCATTCTTTGAATAAAACATGTGACATGTATAGACATCTCACTTTATATTTTTCTCGTTCACAAATAACAAATGAGTTAGTGAAATAATAACTTAGGGGTAAAACGGTAATTTGACATTCCTCTCAGTTAATGATTCACACGAAGGGTAATATCGTAAAATACTACGTGGATCGTGTGAATAAAATATAATTAGGGAATGAATTGAAATGTGGCCGGCCATGTTTATTGAATTATGGCTGGGTATTAAATTTAATAACTCATTAAAAGGTTGAAAATGGGCTAAGTTGATTATTGAGTTTGACCTTAAGTCCGTTGTCTCTCAAGATATAAAATAGCGGTTTTCAAGAAAACCTAACCCTAATCCCATTTGAAACACTTGGTCAAACTCTCCTCTCACTTGTGTGTGTGTTGGCCAAGAGTCTTTGAGAGAAAGAACATCAAGAAATCTTTTCTTGATTTCTTGATTCAATCCTTTGAGTGATTTTCTTCTCCGTTGTTCAAATCGAAGAGCCCACCCTTTTAATCTCCCATAAAACTAGAGAATTATATCATTGAATCACGTGTGGTTTTTTAGTAAGGTTTTGTTTGTAGAGAATCAGCCAAGACCGAAGAGAAATGAGCTAGATCTGAAAGGCTCAAACCGGCCAGCTAGTCAGCCGGCTAGCCTGCCAACCGGCCTGCGAGCCTCAGGTGGTCTTGTCCTTCTATGCGAGTCCAGGTTACCTCCATCACAAGTCTTTGTGCTCGCCACATGGGTCCAGCACCCCTCTAGCTAGGCGCACATGTGTAGGGCTCCAGCCAGGCGCAGAGAGCTATCAAGCCCTTAAGTGCACCAAACCAGCCAGTCACCTGCCCAGTCTGGCAAGATATCAGTCCTTTTCGGCGAGGCAGATTGTTCCCTTCCCGGTGAGCCTGAATCTCCCCTTTCCGGCGAGCCCAAATTTTCTTTCCGACGAGCCTTCAGCACCGATGATACATGGCCCAATCCGATTGGGTTTCCTAGGCAATTGACAAGGCACTCCGGAGTAAGAGAGCAATGCACGGGGTCGTTTACAACCTCACATGTAAGTCACCCTAAACGAATTGGACTGCAAATGTATAAATGTTATAGGTTGCTAGTGTGTTCAATTTGTTGATCATATGTTTAGAATAACATATTTATGGAATATTAGTAATTTTTAATGACTAGGTTAATTGAATTTGTTAAAATAAGTTTTAATATATAAGATCATATTATATATTTCCGCCATATTGTGATATGTTATATAATATTATTGGTTAAACGTTAACTAAATTTCAACAAATGGGCTTCGAAGAACGCTAAGATATGCTCACCTTAAGTAGTCATGTCTTGAGAAGGGATTGAAGGTTACCAGTACGACCCCGATCGCAAATTTATTAGGAATACAACCGAATGAAGCTGATGGAGAGTGTTTTGTGGAAAAACCGAGCACAAAAGTCGTGAAAGAAAAGTCGACTTTAGTGTCACAGTCATCAACAACTTGTTCTACGCCATTATGTACGTGTTCTACGCCATTATGTACGTGTTCTACGCCAACTTATCGAATGCCAAGAATGACATCGTAACAGTTCGTGAAAGAAAAGTTGACTTTATCAGTGTCACAACCATCAACAGCTTGGTATCACTCCGGATATTGATTTTGAGAACGAGGGTCATCGAGTGTGGAAAGACTTATGTGTCAACTTCATCTCCATATTCTTTCCCTTTAAAAAGATGTACAAGAGACGTAATGAAATCCACTCGTTTGCATAATTTGAGAGAGAATCCCTTTTTTAATCATGGTTGTGATTTCAGGAGCTCAAGCAAAAGTCCTCGAACCATGACATCCAAGGCGGATGATGGTGCAAATGTTCTACGACTATCTTTCCGCATCATCGCACACCCTCTTCAACATTTTTGAGGGAGGCGATAGCCCCATGGTCGGAAATATCCGCCAGACAGTAACAAGACAACAACATTACATTTGGATGACCATGGATTTGAGGAAAATCGGCAAACCCCGATTGACACATAGTCAAGCCAATGTCGAACCCAATCCTAAGGCGTAATTTGAATGTCCTTGAGATAAATGCGTGCGACGTCCTACGCGGAAAATCATAAACCAACAGGTCATCGATCGTTGCCTTATCGGGCGAGTCGTAAACTAACGTGCCATCGATCGAGACCTTAGAGACAATCATAAGCCAATAGGCCATCGACGAATGTTCACACGAACAAAAGCGCTCAAATCACGGTTGTTGAAAATTTCTCAAACCGAAGAAAGCGAGTCCGGATGTCACCAAGTAAGCGAGGCGCAAGCCGGCGAGATTGTTACCATTCCCAAAGTCCGAGTACCGGTCAAAACGACCCAGATGAGTGGTCAAATAAGTCACCGCTCATTGATCGCATGGAATGCGAGACACGTCGTTAACCTCCCTAGTCATATACATCGTGGGTCCTATGGATCATCCACGACGACATGCAACCATAGCTGATTTCCCGATCAATGTGTGCGTCATAAACCTGTGGCCATTGACGACATGAAGATCGGGTGGGCGAGCATTGGCAAAACGCCGCCCGAAAGTGTGCAATGCGATAACATCGCAGCGACAAAAGTATTCACACGAATTAAATCTCACACTAGAGACATGATAAACTTTCGATAGAAGGAAAAATCATGAAATTACGACAAAAAATATCCGAAGTGAAACGAAAACGAAATACGAAAGCGTTAAACAATTGCACAACAAATTGAAAACCGCTAACGCAAAGGCGCAGATAAAGGAAAGACTTAGTCCGATCCGAAGTTGACACGCTCCTCAGGAGAAAGCTGAACCGGATGAGAGGGAGACGTCCCGACCGAGGATTGAATGGTCTCGGTCGGACACCGATCCGCGAGATCTTCGAATTCCGCTTCATCCTCCAGCGGTGAGAACATAGCATCAAAGAACGCAAAGGAGACTTCGTGCAACTCGTTCTCGATGATTACGCGTCCTGAACGATGACGACTGCAACATATCGGGCCTCATACAAGGCGACCTTCCAATCCTCTTCCTCTTGGGCTTTGGCCCGCATGGCTTAGTCGCGCTCGTCGATGACAGCCTGCATCTCCTCCAAGAGAGACTCATTCTCTCGGGATGCCTTCCCACGAGCAGTGTCGGTATCGGCCAGCCTGCCGCAAGCAGAATCCAACTTCGTGTCTCGTCAGGCCACGGCCTCTTTGAGCACCTTGCTCTCCGCCAATAGGCGTTGGCAGATCTCTTGACCTGCTCCCTCAGGGTCCGCTCATCTGCAATTTTTTCCTCCGCAGCCTCAGGACCGAAGATGGCCTCGCGAGGGCCTCTACATGCAGGCGGTCCTTCCGATTACTCGCCTCTCAAAGCATACGCTCACAACGAGCGACCTCCTCCATCATCATTTCCATCCACTGATGACGCACCAAGGCCTACAGATAAGGATTGTATAAGTATGAGGTATTAGATAAGCAAGAGGTTTGGGAAACCAACATTTTGGGCGTCGCGGATCCCTTCACGAAAGAGCTCCATGTTGCTGGTGACGACAAGCTCCTTGAAGCATTTGGGGGAAGATTCTAAGAGGCCGCGAGAGCTCCGATACCTTAATTCGGTCGCTCGGCGATGAAGAACAACCACCCGCTAGACGAGGGAGGGTTGATTAGGCGCCGAGAGCTTGATGGTGCGTCACTTACGGAGGACCTGGCCGGACGTTTTCGCGAACCCTCTGCCGAGGTCAGCAGTATGGTAGTAGATTGCGCCTGTCTCTCCATGAGACAGACCCATGCCACCACACGCGCTTCGGGAAAATGAGCCTGCACGGTCGCGTCACCTTGGGATCACCGTCAAGAACCTCATGAAATGAAAACCACATGGTTATGAAGGCGCAAAGAAAGACAACATCGAGGGGTATCTCGTACCGCTAGACCGCTCCCCTTCGAGGTGTTATCGTCACTGCCCGAGTCAGAGTCGTGCCGCCTTCAAACCCGCGGTCGAGGAGGCGGGAAGACGGTTGTAACGAACCACCCGGTCAAGGCCATAAGGCCGAGCGACTCAAAGATAGAAGCTTGACGCCGGGAGGTTGGAAGCCTATGAACGATCCTCCCAAGCGCGGTGAATTCCGGGTGGTCCACCGATGTAAGAACGTTAACGGGCCCGAAGGGTAGATGGGCAAACCCAAAGGCCACCTCGAAGACCCAAATAAAATGGTACCGCAACTTCGAGGGCAAATTGGAGACCACGGTGAACTGTTTCTGGTGGTGCGCTCGGAACGATCCAAACCGAGCAGGCACTTCTACAACCGTCATGAACTCGAGAAGTTGTCGGCAAGCATCGCGCGTCGCTTCTCGTGGAAGAAATGTTAGCAGGACTGTCCATAAGAAGATTATTTATTTACATATTGATGTAATATAAATCTTTCATAAGTCCTTATTGTTACTCGCTGATTAAATTAATAAAAAATTGAAACGTTCATTCATTCATTTTTCTTTTGTCTCATAGTCCATAATTAAACCTAACAATGTATGAAGAGACAAATATAGATTTGCGTGAACAAACTCTTCATGGTTTGGTTAAAACGATATATACACAATCTAAAGATCAATGGACTATTGATCCCAATATGATTCTTGGAAGAATCTATGATGTCTGGTTACGAGGTATAGAGAGTTAGGAACTATAGTTCTTCGAGTGTAACTTCCCAAGATACTAAATTGAATAGTGCACCTTCAAAGACAATATAAGAACAAACCATTTAACCTCTTATGTCTCAAGGTCACTATGTATGAATAGCATCATGCTTACCTAAATCCTGATATGAGACATGTTATTTCATAATTTTAATATTCTCATTTAAGAAAGTCAAATTCTAGATCCATTAAGTGATCTAGACTAGACCAATTGGTGAGATATTAAATTATGAAGATGTCATGAACCAAGTTTATGAAGTTCTCATAGATATGGTTTCTAACTTATTCACAAGTAACAAAGGAGTTGAGGAAATAACAACTAGAAGGATAAAATGGTAATTTTATAAATCTCATCTAGTTGATGATATTATTGAAGGGTAAACATAGATGACATTCAATGGATCCACTCAATATAATTAAGTTGAATTCGAGTAGAAAATAAATTCATTTGAACCGAGAGATTCTCACTGTCAACTCTTTAGTGGAGTCAGTTGCCATTAAGCTAATACTCGGAAAAGGTTTGTGAACTTTTGAGTCCAAGTATAGAAGCTCAAACTTTGTTCGTTTAGATCCATTAGATCACTATTGCAAGTCAATAGAGTAGGATTGTTAAACTAGACGCTAAGTCAAATTAAGTTCAAGTGTTGAACTAGACGTTTTCTTGAAAAATGTCTAAAGGGTATTTTTGTCCACATGGACATAAAATGATGTAAATGTCAAAATATAATTTTGAATATTTTCATATGATGGTAATATAAATTAGTTTCTAAAGCCGAGAAGTCGTTTGAGGCATTATGAAATTAATTTCATTATTTGTGCAATATTAATTCTACAATGGGCATTTTAAGAATTGTCTTAAAAGAAATAAGGAAGCATCTAGAAGCTCCTTCCCTAGGTGTAGAGTTCGGCCAACATTACCCCAAAAAGAGAAGATTCTTTGCCTTTAATTATAAAAAATGAACCAAAAGGAAAAGAGGAAATTAATTTCCTTAAGAAGGAAATAAATATGCTAAGTGAGGAAACATATTTGGTCGGCCATGTACTAGAGGAAAATGAGAGAAATCAACTATTATGTCATGAATGCATAATAGGAAAGAGTAATTACCCTTTCTTAATTTTCCTTCTCCTATGAATAGAGCCTCACATAGAGATGTGAAAAAAAGTTTTTGGTCTTGCTCTCTCTATTCTAGCCGACCACCGTCTCTCTTTCTCTCTCTAAAATCCCTTTTTATTCTGGCACCTAAGTCCTCATTAGACTTAGGGTTAATTAGCTCTCTAGCTCATAGACTTTTTCTTGAGTTATTGTATTTAATTGTGCCGACACACAAATTCTTCTAAACACCTAAAGACTCAAGTAATAGTAACCTTAGGTTTCTCGAGTTCAACATTAGACGTGAAGGATTCGAGACAAGGACGAAGATTAACCTTTCTCAAGAAGCTTCAAATTAAAAGGACGAGAAAGGTTTGCACTTAAACACTTTAAATAATGTTTTTAAATTTATACATGTTCATGCACTTTGCCTAGGTTAGTAAAATTGTTTTACTTGTAAAGAAATTTTATATTCCGCCATTAATAAGATTAATGATAATTTTATATAGCAAATTATTCATTGTATAAAGTAAATAAATAATGAATTGGTTTCTTAAGCAAATGGGCTTGGGAATTTCTAATTTGGCTTGGACTTAAGTAGGCCAAAAATCCCCTAGGGATATGCCTTAGGGGTGGCTGAACTTTTCCCTTAGTGTAAGCCTTGAATTTCTCCTTAGGAGAGATAATATCTTCCATAGATATTGATCTGATGGGTAGGAGAGATTGTAGATTCATTGTTGAGATCTAATGGCCTAGATTACATTAAATATGAGAGAATATCTCTAGAAGGAGAGAATATCTTCGAGAAGGAGAGAATATCTATAAAAAAGGAGAGAAAATCTCTAAGATATTATTTCATTATAAATGCTATAAATAGGAATTAAAGGCAAGAGAAAAATCATTTCATTCTCAATAGAATTTTCGGCAAGACTCACTCTCTCTCTTGGTTGAACTATATCTTTCCACTCTCCCTAGAATTGCAAATTTAGTTCCTAGAAAATAGGAGTGAGATCTTGAAACAACTAGTTTCAGAGATCATTTGAGATATCGACTGTGCCCACTCATATTTTTTATTCGTCTCGAAGATTACGTTTGGGAAGACTACGGTGTTATCCTCGAGTACTCAAATTAGAAGAAGTACGACACATAGAAAGTGTTTAATTAGAGCATTATGTACAAGATTCAAAACCCGTAAGTTTTATAATAAACTTCTTCTCATTGTTTGATTGTTGAATTTCTTTTAGTGTTTATTAATAAAGTAAATGTAGATCTTGTTTTGTAACCATAATTATTAATTGGCTATTGTGAGCGTAAATAATATTCTTCCGCACTTAATATGGTTGCCTATGTGAATCGTTCATCAACATGTGATATTGGAGCGATTGTTCGTGTTTGATACTCACTGATTACACCAACAAACAGTATTAGAAGGATTGATCGTGTCTGATACGCGCTTGATTCACCAACAACTCTTAGCCAGCAGTCGTACTTTGAACATCCTAACGTCTAATTTTGGACCCATTTATTTCTTGTAAATTAACTTAAAAGCTACACGCCTTATCCGTTCAAGAAGGTCTACAAACCAAAAGGTTTGATTTTGAACTACTCAATGCATGGCTGTAGAAAACATGGGAATCCATGTCCGAGACGGCTAAAAGAGTCTCTCTGTAAGACATGTAGCTATCACGCTTTTAAGAAGCCCTTCCACTACATTGAAGTACTACCTGAAATTATTATGATGGGTTAGGTTTTATTTTAGTTAGGGTAAGAACAATTCTTACAGGTGAGGTAGAAGCATCCTTATCCATCTTTTCTACAAGAATAACTTTGCGTCTAGGTTTTAATTTTTCAAAAATTCCTCCTCAAGGAAACCAAAATTTGTGCTAACAATTTTTTGTTGTTGTCCTTAGGACTATAAACTGTGAAACCTTTTGTTTATTTCGAATATCCAACAAAAAGACACAATTATGACCTATTAGACAACTTGCTTGTCTTTTTCCTTACCATATGTGCAGGGTAACTCCAAATTATGATGTAACTTAGATTTTCTTTACGCCCAATCCATTATCCATAAAGAGTACCATGAACTGTCTTTGATTGAATTCGGTTCAGAATGTAAGCTTTTGTTTTGAGGATATATCCCAAAGAGGAAATATGGAGTGATGAGTACTAGCTATTCAACCACAATTTTGCTACTAGGTTTTTCTCCTCAAAGAAATTAGCGTTCGTGGTAACAAACTTATTATTTTCCTCCTTACACATAGTTTGATCACTCGCGTTCTTTTGTAGGACCACCATAGAGGATTACTAGGGATTTAGATTAAGTGTATAATTGATATTGGCGACGCCCTGAAGTTCCAGGGCGATGCGAGGGGCATTTGGTTCAACAAAATCTGCTTCATTTTCATTCTTATTTTTCACTTGTGCCTTCAACTCCATCCGAACGTACGAATCTTAAAATAAACACTAAAAACTACCTAAGCTATTACAACACTTGAGGATGAACATAGATTTTTCGCTTAAATTCATCTACATTCACGTGTAAAACGTGATTTCCGATAACAAAGCACTTAGTCCAAGAGATATACTTTAAAAGCAATCCGGCAAGGGGAGACCTTGTTTCATTGTACTACTGTCGGATGTAACTCTTCAAGCAACGATCATAGCAAAGCACCGTTGACTACTCTCATTTAAGAGAGGGCAACGAGGATGAATCTTAGTCTGACGACAGTTACACTTCTCATTAGTATTGTGCATCTTGCATTGTTAATAACGATAATCCTTCCATTTAATTTCTAGTTCGAGTTGACAATTGCATAAAGTATACTTGTTTTACCGAGGAAGTTTACCTGATCAACCTTGTAGAACTTCATCGACAACATACTCTGTATAACTCACATTCTGTTTACCGTCTTACTAAGGTTAAAATTGCGGTTTGCATTGTGACGTGCTATTAATCCTCGTAACTCATGTACCTTTAACTTCTTATTGGTGGATTACTTTTTAGCTTTACGAATTAATCTCTAAGACGTAGACTAGCTTGTCCGAACATGATACTAATTATTTGGCTTTAATTAATATAATTTTCTCTTTCATTGATATTTTAGAATTGTTGAAATGGGATTAAAATAAAAAATCGGATATTTTAAACTCTATAGTGTTTTTTATGTACTCAACGATTTTTTAAACATTTGGTAAATACCCATGCTAAAACGTTTACACAAATTTTTTGTCCATATTACCTCATATTTATTTCAAGTTTTTCTTTCCCAGTTCAAATTTATGGGCGTTTGAAATTCAAATTATTAGTAGTTACTTCGCTGAAATAAGTTTGGATTTGAATAATAATTGGGATAACTTATAGTTTGATTATTTATGAATTTAAAATGAAACAAAATATATGAGTTATTCTAGATCTTTGATTGTGGTAACTAATCACACCACTTTGATTTAGCTATTACACAATTAATTAACACTATTTATTGTTTTTCTGTGATCAGCCGGTCGATTATTTTTTATTGTTTCTCTGCAATTTTTCTGGTCTCAAAAATCATATCACCGTAAAATATCATAAGAATATTTCCCTATTAATTATTTATGGACATTTGTGTACATAACTGAATAAGTATAGTCTGTTCATCAAACATACATTATAGTTTTTCTCATCTCTTTATTCTTCTCTATTGGACAGATTTGAGTGAGTTTTTTATTTTTTATATTTATTTTATTTTATTTACTACTAGTTAACAAAATTTGCAGTAAACAATTTACTTGTGGTCTGGTTACTAATCGGTTTTTTCAATAGTTTCAATTAATAGCTTGTTACATGTTATCGTTTACAGTCCGTTTTCTCTCTCATAGTTTCACTTTAATTTACTTCTTGGATTCGATTCGTCAATTAATTGTTGTTAATTATTTTTCTCGTTTTACGCGTTGACAAGCTGTTCATTTAAGTTTTTATTTGATTTTATTATGCTTTGAGAAGGATTCGTAGGCGGGAATTTTACTTTGGGCTAAAATGGTCCTAAAATTAGGCTGTGTATTTAATAATAATTTACAAAATATTATGTATTTGAAAATCCGTAAATGTTTATATGGGTATATACATCAATACCTTTAAAATAAATATGTGGTTCAACTCGTAATTACGAACAAATATTTGAATAACCATCCAACTTACAAGTACAACTAACATAGTTGCATAATCATGACATAGAGTGATTTCAAAATACAGAGTAGCAATATGACTATAATTTTAAGGGTTAATGTATAATAGAGCCCTATATAGGGTTGGTAATTTGATTTTGTCCAACGTTTTGTAAATGTCCACTATTTTAATTAACGAAAATTTTCTTTCAATATTGACCCCAAAAACAAAAATCCCGCCCAAATTAAATACGGAATAATAATATTGCACCATATTAGCTTATATATATAATTTTGAATTTCAAGAGAGAGAAACTTCAAACGCATGCAAAAAAATTTCGCTTTAAAATAAATCCATCGACGAACAAACTACAATCCATCGATGAACAAACTCAAGCCATTTTTGATCGATCATCGATGAACATATCAACGACGTAAATCGGTCGGCGATTAACAGGTATTTATTTTCTTTTTGGTATCTAATTTGTTTTTGTTTTTGAAATTTTTTCAGTAAATAAATTTTTTTAGAATCGATTTCTTCATGAACACGATGAGGACGATGATGAAAAAGAAGAAGAAGAAGAAGAAGAAGAAGAAGAAGAAGAAGAAGAAGAAGAAGAAGAAAAAGAAGAAGAATAAGAAGAAAAAGATGAAGAATAATGATGTGAAGATTTCATAGTGGAGAAGGATGTGAAATTTTAATGGCAGAGGACGATGTGAAGCTTTCATGAACACGACTATCATTCTTCATTTTTTTCTTCTTCTTCTTCTTCTTCTTTTTTGTGTTTTGATATTGATTTCAAATTTATGGATGAAATTTTGATTTATTTCTTCTAGGAAAATTAACAAAAATCGTGTTTTCTTAATTAGTATGCAATTAACGTTGTAAACCGCAACTACATTTACGTTGCAACAAATCGATATCAGTGTAAATTGCATATCAATTAACGAACACATAACAAATTCGGAGAGAGTAAAAATGGAAGCAGTAATTGACTGATAATAAATATCAGCGAAAATAGATAATATCAAAGAAATAAAATCGACTGAAATGAAAAATTTCCGAAAATAACTGTAAAAATAAAGTAATCCAACCATAAAGGAAGATTTTTAATTACAAAAGCTAAAAATAAAAAGTTTAGTTAAATATTCATGATTCTAGGTTCTAAAAGAACTTAATCAACCACTAATAAATTTTTTGAATAAAAAAAGGAACTATTTGAAAATTTGAAACAATTTTTTTTAAAAACAAATTAAATAATAACAAAAACGTAACTCAATTTCCATTATAAAAATCAATTATTGATGTAAAATTTAATTTACGTTATAAAACATAACTCAATTTACGTTAGTACGATTCCATTTTAGTTTAAATTGGATATCAATTAACGAACATTATGAATGTAAAAATCAATTTACGTTGTAAAACGCAGTTCAATTTACGTCGGAAACAAAATCTATTCAGTGTAAATTGAATATCAACTATGAAGAGATAATATCAAATAATAAAACCGGTTAAAAATATTAAAATTCCCAAAAATAACTAAATAAGATAATCCGGTCATTAATGAATGATTTTTATTAATTAATCTAAAAATAATTGGTCAATTAAACGCCCATAATTTTAGGATCTAAAAGCAAATATTAAATTTTCAAAAATTGTTTGAGCAAATAAGAAATGAATTCAAATTTGAAACGTAAATTAGAAAAATAAAGTAATTCAAAATTCAAAATAAACATAAAGGATAAAACCGAAAATAAACATAAAGGATAAAAAGATAAATTAATAATGTTATTAAATATGTTACGTCATTATTTTGAACATTTATAAAAGTTTTACCAAACATTTGACATAAACCAAAAATCGTTTGTAATGTAGGGCCAATTCGCCAAATTTTTTTAATTATAAAGGATATGGTTGTTTAGGCTAATTACTTAACTTACAAATATGAATACGAACCACTGTAGAAGTTTAATGTTAATAGTTTGTTCACTTAACTGCATATACTTTTTACAGTAGATTTTTCAGTTTCCATGCACATTTTTGTACGATTTTCGTTTTTTTACAATATTATATATTTAATATCCTAATTTATGTTCTTACTTACGCAGTTCCGAACGTGAGAAATCATAAAGAAATGTGATGATTTATGTGGATTTTCACTTCTTCTTTAGCCCGGACAGTTCTCTTTATAATCATGGAAAACCCTAAAGTGTGTAGATGTGTGTATGTATATTACTATGTTTCTATGGCTTTTTTCGTAATTGATATTCATGAACTCCCAGAAGATTATGCCGGTCACTAAAAAGTCATACATATTCGGAAAAACAAAACTTCTCTTAGCCAATGCATAATCTACGAAAGAATCTTTTTCTGTTCAATTTTATCCTTTTTCTCTATTTTCCTATTTTGGCAATTCCCTAACCTCACTGCAGCAATGCCTAAACGAATAAAAGTTACTTTAATATCCACCAAAAAGAAAGAGTCATATCGGATTATAATTAGTTTGTTAAATATTGATCGACGTTTATGGGTGTTTTTTCTTTGTCA
Source organism: Urtica urens (assembly GCA_958296335.1). Lineage (NCBI taxonomy): Eukaryota > Viridiplantae > Streptophyta > Magnoliopsida > Rosales > Urticaceae > Urtica > Urtica urens. The sequence goes on from OY282525.1 coordinate 4,380,706, forward strand.
TACTTTGTTATAATATTTCTCATTTTTTGTTTTGCTTTGTCCAAACTAGTACCTCAAAAAGAGAAATTATATTAATGAGACCATCAGAGCTTCATGATCAGGAAATTGCATTCATGATGCTTGAAATTATTTATTAATTTTTTTTTTATAAAGATACGTGTTATTTGGTATTTGTTAATTCAATAAGCTAATTAACTGTAAGTCCCCGGAAAAATCTAAGCATGCCATTATTATTTTCGATTAATTAAGGCCTATCGATTTATTTTAGTTTTTTTGAAATAATAATTAATGGATATAAAGAGGTCCAAACTTTATACTACCTACCAACAAGTGAAGCAACCAGACAAAAAAATAAAAAGAAGGCATCTAATTCCAGGTTGTAATATAGCAGACCGTATACATTGTGGAATATTATATCTTAGGAAATAAAGCATGGTATAATATGGTCCAACATTGTAGTATCCATGAGCTTTGCACTACAAAAATATTATAGATGTCCATGTTTTTCGGTAAGTGGGATTAGTGAAGTTTACAGCATTTATATCTGCACGGAATATGTATTTCTTAGTGAAAGTGATTGTTATCGGCCCGACGAGAAGCGACGGCACGACGGGCTCTCCAAAAGATTGAGCGGCTGACCTGGCCGATGGCCCGTGCAACTCACTCGGCCGTTGGCCGGCCCAGCTCACTCGGCCATTGGCCGAATTGGAGCCTTCGACCTACTAACGCACTTCAAGGGGCCAACACCCGAGTGAATCATCCTCAGGCCGGCCCACTCCTCTCTCACTTGGTCAACAGCTGAGTTAGCCATCTCTCTGCCGACCAGTCCTTCACTCGGCCAATGACCGAATGAAGTCCCTCGTCTACCCTCTTGGCAGTCCGCCCAGCCGAAGGCCAATAGAACCACCCTTCGACCCATCCTCCTCGCTCGGCCAAGGCTTGGGCAACTCCCTCGATCAGCCAAGGGCCGAGTGAACGTTTTCTCGACCCAAAACGTTCATTCGGCCAAAGGCCGAGGCAACCTCGCGCAACCTTGGCTCTTGACTCGGCCAAAGAGTTTTCGACGAGTCCCTTTGGTCGCCTATAAATACGAGGCTCAATTCCTCGAGACACGTAATCCAAAATTGAGTATTGGAATGCTGTTGAACTCGTAATTCATTCGTTTCCATCAAGTTTTAACCCTCTAAACACTCAACCTCGTTATCCACTTTAATCACACTAATGTTGTGCGTCGGAGAGGTAAACAAAGGCACCCCCTATGTTTTTCCTTTGTAGTTTACGTGATTTCTTTTACATTTCAGGTGTTCACACGAAGCAAGCTTCATCGACAATTGAGGGACGACTTGGGATACTAAGTCCGACACGCTAGAGCCCAAGCGCGACTACTTGGTCCGTTTTGGGTTGAACCGTTTGGGGTTAATAAATCGTTGTCGGAAAACGAGGGACAAGATTTTGGCGCTAGAAGGAGGGGATTCTCTCAACAAGCTCCTGAAAAATGAGTCAAATTCCCGCCGCATCCACCGACACTCGAGCGACGAGCACGAGGTATGGTCGGCGCCGCATTCCTACACATGCGACGCTCTCGCATGTTAAAAATAATATAAAAGACTTTAGCTAGCCCCGTCCGCGCACCGGACTAACAAGGCTAACAAGGCTAACAAGTAAGCATAACGTACCCACACACTGGATCAATGGGGCTGGCAAGGCTAACAAGTAAGCATACGCCATCCTTGCAATGCCCTTACACGGAATCCGCCTCGGGCAGCTACATCCGCGCACCGGATCGTCAATGCCAGGCGAACATGCGCTAAGCATGTCACACCCTCGCCTGACCGAAAGGTAGTGAGCCTCGAACAGTCCCATCCACGCACTGGATCAGTGGGGCTGGCGAATACATGTCGTCCATGCAACTCTATTGCACGTAATTTGCCTCAAATAGCAACATCCGCGCACCTGATTTTCAATGCCGATGAACGTGCGCTAAGCATGTCGTACCCCCACGCGCCAAAAGGTTGCAGACTTCGGGCAGGCTCGTCCCCACAACGGACCAACAGCCCATGCGAAACTCTCGCACGAGACTCGTTTCGCACATCGAGAGGTACCAATCTCCGAATTGTCCAATCCGAATCGCGACGCCAACACACGATCGCCCAAGAAAATACGCAATGGAATAAAACCACGCCAAACATGATATAACAAACTTACGACCGCAAGGCGCAATAAAACAAAAGACGACTTTCGACAAATAACTTAGTTCGACAAAGGTAATAAAGGAGTCTGTGAATCCAAAAGAAAAACAAGCGCTAAACATGTGCGTGGAAGTAATAAAACTAAGGCAAAGATGACTACTCAGATACGAAATCAACTTGCTCCTCGTCATCCAGGGAAGGAAACATCGCGTTGAAAAAAGAAAAGGTGACCTCGCAAGTCGCATTCTCCTTCATGACCGCATCCCGGACACGCACAACAGCCGCATGGCGAGCCTCCTCCAAGGCAAGATCACAGTCATCCTCCAAATCCGCTTTCGATCCCATAGCATCATCCTTCTCCTCAATAAGGGTATGCATTCTCAACAATAGGGAATTTCTCTCCCTCTCCGCCTTGACCCAAGAGATTTCGCTCGTCATCAGCTGAGTGTCGACGATCTTCAACTCCTCACCCCGATAGCGCCGGTTGGAGTTTCTTTGTCTCTCCTAGAAAGTGTCAGCCGCTCGGTCTGCCTTCTCCCGGGATGTGCGAGCGATCGCGCGCAACGACCGCTTGGCCTCCACCTCTGCGTGACTCCATCATATATAGCTCTCACTCCAACACTTGAAACTCTCGGATGGGCCGAACCTCCGCTAAGACAACAGCATGATCAGTCGTCGCACTCTTTGCGTCCCTCTTCATAACCTGCATCTGCCGCAATAGATCACAGAGGATTCGGTCCCACCGCTCCTGGCGTGCAAGTACCCATGTTAAATATATTCTGTTGGAAATTAATTAACGATTAAACAATATTAATTATAAAACACATCCTATGTGGCGGAAAATTATAATTAGATCTAATATATTAAAATAATTTTAATATATTTAACAACCTAAGGCATTAAAATTTATGAAACAATTATAAACAATTTATAATTCACATGCTCAATCAAATAAATTAAACTAATAACTTATATAACATTTATATAATTTATATTTAATTATTTAATTGAGAAAATACTTACATTAAAGGTTGCAAACAACCTCGACGTTGCTAGCTATCGTCGGAATGCCACGTCACGTTCAAAACGCAGAAAAATCCTCGCCGGAATGCCTGGGAACGTCTTCACTGGACCGGGGAGGATCGCCGGAATGGATGCCTGCGGGAAGCCTCGTCGGACTGAAGTTTTTCGCCTGACAGGGAGCTCGCCGGACTGGGGAGCCTCGCCGGACTAGGCACTCGCCGGATGGGAGACTGTCGCCGCACGGGGACACGCCTGACAGGGAAGACCCACCGAAATGCACGCTTGCGGACTGGGAAGCCTCACCGGACTGGAGATCACTGGGACGCCTCGCCGGATTCGCCTCGCCGGCCTGGAGCATCTCGCCGGATTGGACTCGCCTGACAGGAGTCCATTCGCCGGACTGGAGCGCCTCGCCGGATTGGATCACCTCGCCGGATTGGAGCTCGCCTGACAGGGGCTCTTCGCCGGGCTGGATCGCTGGAGGCTGGGGAAGTCGCCGGAATGAGCCCAGATCGTCCTAGGGACGTTTTTGGCTGGCTGAAAGCTTTTAAAACAATTTCAAAACCTCTAAACAATTCACAAAATTATTCCAAACACCACAAGTAATGAATCAACAATAATACACTAGGAAATTATTGAGATATTGAGTGTGGGCTCTCAAGAACAATTAGGAATCAAAGATGAAAGATTAGAAAAACAATTTATCTTTTCTTTGTTGGGGATTTCGGCCGAGAATCTCAAGGGAGAGAGAGAGAGTGTGGCCGAAAATTAACTAGGGTTAGGGTTAAGTGATTAGGGTTTGTTTAGCCTTATTTATACAGGTTATAAATGGGCTTAAGCTGGGTCAAACCCATGATCCTATTCACTTAAGGAATTCGGCCAATCCCTCTCCCCTTACTCGTCCATATCTTTGCTTTTTATTCCTACACATATTTGATTTACTTTCTAAAATTAATTTAGAACTCTCATTATTATTTAATGACACATCATTAAATATATTTCATAGTTATCGAATAAGTACGAAATGAGAAATAATTTATTTTCTTCTTCTAACATATTTAATCACTCGAGAATGTCATCATCAATATGATAACATTTTGTGATTCAATGAACAAAATAAATAACTAGTTATTTATTGAGTTTCAAGAAAATAACTTTCTCATTATAAATCACAATTTATACTTAACGAGTAAATCATCTTTTACAGTTCTTTTAATCTCTTCCAAGTGTCTATCATTGAGACCTCATGAACCCACATGAACAAAGATTTAGAATAAATACCGGACACAAAAGTTCACAAACTTTTTCCGTCTTTTAATTCTTAATATTGGTCGATTCCACTAAAGGACCAATATTGACAATCTCTCTGTTCATGTGCGTATCTTTTATGTTTGATGTGATGAAACACTTTCTCACACGATCCACAGAGTATATTATGATATTACCCTTCATGTGTATCAGTAACTGAGAGGAATGTAAGATTACTGTTTTACCCCTAGAGTTATTATTTCACTAACTCTTTTGTTATTTGTGAATGAGAAAAACATAAAGTGAAGATGTCTTTACATGTCACATGTTTTAATCAAAGAATGAACTCATTCAATGAATACCTGGCCAGGTTTATTCATTCACACTCTCATAAGAAAGCATAGTGTGATACTAATGCATTTGCATTGTTATTACATGAATTCCATATTTATGAATCATGTAACCCAACATCACATCCTTGTGACACCAAGAGTCGGGTCAGATGCAACTAAAACTTAGTCACTGTCCATTGATGAATCAAATGTCACAAAGTGCAATGTCAATTACAAATTCACTTCAGGATTAAGGTAAGTATCATAATATTCCTTCAGTTGTGAACTTGAAGCCTGGAGTGTGTAAACAGTTTTGTCTCGAGTTTGTAAGTGTCACAGGTCTTGTTCAGTATCTTTTATAAGATACCAAGTATGAATCATAGAGTCACAACTCTCTATATCACAAGATGAGATATCATGATTCATGCTAATAATCAATAATAAGACTCGATTGCTCTATCGATCTTTAGATTGCGAACAAATGTTTCAAACTTGTCACAAGGGGTTATCTTGTCAAGTCTGTACTCAACACCCTTTTCGTAGATGACAGTTTCAGAGCATAGCTTAAACATAACTAAACACAATCTTCAAAAGAATGAAAATTTATTAATATCAATTTTTCATCAAAATATAAATACATAAAGTATGTCAATGTCTAATATCTCCTTTGTGGACACCAATCCCAACAAATTTCACGCCTCTTGATGTGTATTGTGTATGGGCGCCCTTACAGCGGGAGGGCGAACCAAATACGATCGCTGACAATGGCCGCTTATTTGATGAAAGCATCTCGCCCCTTGCACGGCCCGGCGATCTTCCGCGACGGGCCTCAATTTTGGATTGCATTGTGGCCACGACTTTGGTGGGTTCGCTCCTCGATGCTCGCGTACGCTGACGATCCCGAACCATGATATCTGTAGAGAAAAAAACGGTAGAAAAAAGAGAAGTCAGCGCCACACATAGGAAAAAATAATGGCAAAAACTCAAGATGAAGGGATCGTCTCGGCCCTAGAGCCAGGAAAATAGATAGTATCCCCTGGATCGAGAAGAGAACCAGAGGCGGTTTCCGCCTTAAGCTTGAGTTCCTCGACGAAATCTCCTCCCCATGTACGAACCATCTGGTAGTAGACTAAGGTCAGAAGATTCGAAAAGCAATCCATGCTGCCTCAAATCTAGATCGACTCTAATCACAAGTGCGAGCTCAGAATCCTCAGAGATGTGGTCGGCCAAAATATTGGCAGCAGGACCAAAGGACAGTGGTGCCGTCTCGAAGGCTGACTCGGACACCCATACCCAAGGATATCGATTCTTGGACGACAGCTTCGTCAGAATGGAAAAGCGCTTACGGTGCTGAATCTTGTACGAGCCTTGTTTCCCGGGCATATCATAAACAGACACGAGATTACGAATTCGTCGGCCGTCACGGCCCGACTCCGTGCCTTGTGTAACATCATGTGGAACACCGCGACCACGCGGTAAAAAGAAGGAGACATCTGCGATGCGTGGACGTTCAGCCGGGCCAGGAGGTCCTAATTCACGGGCTGAAAAGGAAAATGTAATCCCCGTGAAGAATTGCCTCATGGATGGCCGCGTATCCCGACCGCGGACGGCTCGGGAGATCGTCGTGCAATGTTCGCAACATCGAGATGGACTCCGGGATACGGAATTTTCTTCTCAAACCCATGAAGTTGGCAAGAGAGAGGGAGCTCGGAAAATCAACCCATGAGCAGTTAAAGCCGTCGCAAACCGCCAGCTCTCCAACGGGGCACGATAGGGCACGTGTCTCCTCTTGCGCAGTCAAAGTAACAGCAACGATCGGAGAGGTATGATGATTCATCTGTTGAAATAGGTATAGGATTAGGAAAAATTTATCATTAACACATTAATGACGGAATATAAAAGTTTCTTTTACTAGTAAAACAATTTTTACTAACCTAAACAAAGTGCATATACATGTTATAACTAAAAACATTATTTAAAGTTTTTGAATACTAATCTTTCTTATATCTTCAAACTTGAAGCGTCTTGAGAAAAGTGGATCTTCTTCCTTGGCTCTATTTCTTCACTTCTAATCTTGAACTTGAGAAACCTAAGGTTTCTATTACAAGAGTCTATAGAGGTTTAGAAAGATTTGTGTGTGGGCACAATTACAAAAATATTAACCAAGAACAATTCTAGGATCATAAGCTAATTCTCTAGATCAAGTATAGATTTAGGTCCAAAATAAAAAGAAGTATTTTCTAGAGAGAGAGAGAGGGAGAGGGTCGGCCACTATTGAGAAAGAGCAAGGAAAAAACTTGTTTTCACATCTCTATGTGAGGCTCTATTTATAGGAGAAAGAAAAAGCTATAAAGGTCAATTATGCATTCATGAAAGAATCATGCATTCATGACACAATATTTGATTTTATCTTCACCTTTTTCTCCTAAGATGGCCGGCCATACATTGTGCATTAGTGAGGAAATTTGTTTCCTCACTTAGCACATTTGTTTCCTTCTCAAGAAAATTCATTTCCCTTTTTCTTTTGGGTAATTATCCTTATAATTAAAGGGAAATAAAACTTATTTTGACTTAGCTTTTAGTTTAACATTTGTGTTGAGATTGATGCCTACAAATGAGAAATTAGACAATGAAATTTCATTTGTATTTATATTTTGCTGAAATATTAATGTTAATGAATATTCATTCTTGATTGAGTTTGTGTTTATGTATGAACGCTACGCACTGAATGTCATCAACGAAAATGGTGTTAAATACAGATTTGACATGATAACCCCTTATGACTAGTTTAAACTATTTGTTCGCAATCTTAAGACCGAAAGAGCAATCGTGTCTAACTAACGATTGTTTGAATGAATTATGATATCTTATCATGTGATATAGAGAGTTGTGAGTCTATGATTCATCCTTGATATCTTATAGAAGATATTGAACAAGACCAGCGATACTTAGAAGCTCGAGATAAAACCGTTTAAACACTCGAAACTTCAAGATCACATACAAGAGGTATTTGGATACTTAACCTTAATCCTGAAGTGAATGTATAATTGACATTACACTTTATGACATTTGAATTGTCAATGGGCAATGACTAAATCTTAGTTTCATCTGACCCGACGATTAGTGTCATAATATTGTGATGTTGGGTTATATAATTCACAGATATGGAATTCATGTAAATAAATGCGAATGCATTAGCATCACACTATGATTTGTTATGAGAGTGTGAATGAATTAACCTGGCCAGGTATTCATCGAATAAGAGGATTCTTTGATTAAAACATGTGGCATGTATAGACATCTCACTCTATGTTTTTCTGATTCACAAATAGCAAAGGAGTTAGTGAAATAATAACTCAAGGGGTAAAACAATAAATTTTACATTCCCCTTAGTTAGTGATGTACATGAAGGGTAATACCGTAAAGTACTCCGTAGATCGTGTGAAAAATTGTTTTGTCACATCAAACATAAAATATGCGCATACGAACAAAGAGAGTGTCAATATTGGTCCTTTAGTGGAGTCGACCAATATTAAGAATTAAAAGACGGAAAACGTTTGTGAACTTTTGTGTCCGATCTTTATTCTAAAGCTTTGTTCGTGTGGGTACATAAGGTCTCAATGATAGACACTTGGAAGAGATCAAAATAACAAGGATTGTTGATTTACTCATTGAATATAAATTATGATTTATATTGAGGAAATTATTTTTCTTAAGTAACTTATTAAATAATTAGTTATTTAATGTTACGTTTATTTATGGAATTATAGAGCATTATTATAATGATGATAATACTCTTGTGATATTCAAATAGATAAAGAAAGAAATATATATAATTTCTCGTTTCGTACTTATTTGGAAAGTATGAAATTATTTTAATGAAATGTCATTAAATAAAAATGAGAGTTCTAAATAAATTGTATTTAGAAATAAATCAGTTAATTGGGAATAAATAAATTGTATTATGGCCGAGTATGAGGAGGGTGTTTTGGCCGAAAATTAGAGTGATAGGGTCATGGGTTTGACCCAGCTTAAGCCCATTATGAAGCTGTTTATAAAAAGGCAACTAAACCCTAATCTTTATAACCCTAACCCTAGTAATTTCGGCAAGACTCTTCTCTCTCCCTCTTTGTGAGTCTCGGCCGAATTCCCAAGAAAAAGAAAAGAGAAAAAAGTTGTTTTCTAGTTTCCATAATTAATCCCGAGTGTTCTTGAAAGCCCACCCTTTCAATCTCGATAAACTCCTTGTGTATTATCGTTGATTCTCACTTGTGGTGTTTGGTGTCTTTTTGTATTCTGAAAATTGGTTTAAAAATCGTTTTTAATTTTTTTTTGGGATTTTTCCACTCTGCCGGATTGCATCTGATCGCCCAGGATCCCCAGTCCGGCGAAGGCATTCCGACCGGCGTGTTTCTCCCTGTCAGGCGAAGCTTCTCTAGCCCGGCGACCTGCTTCAGTCCGGCGAACTTCCCAATCCGGCGAGGTTTTCTTCAGTCCGGCGGTCCTAGGTTCAGAGACCCATTCCAGCAAGCCCATTCCGGCATTCCCAGTCCGGCAAGCCCAATCCGGCGAGTTTCATGAAGCCTCCAGTCCGGCGAGGCTCCATTCCGGCGCCCCGGTTCTTCCCAGTTCGGCGAAGATTTTTTTTTGGGCATTCCGACAAGTCTGTTTTTCGACGTGGATTCGGTGAGCCCTTCCGACGCTAGCGAGAAACGTTGTAATAATTTATTATCCTAATTGTAAGTTTTTTCTCAACCAATTAATATGCTAAATTAAATATATGAATTGTACATATAGGTTGTTAGTGTGTTTAATTGTTGAGTGTCTTACGATCTAATAAATTGTTTAAATAAATTTATAAATTGATTTCAATGCCATAGGTTGTTATTTATGTTAAAAAAAAATTAATATGTATAGATCTATTATATAATTCCGCCATATTTGATATATTATATAATTATTTTGTTTAAATTGTTAAATAAATTCCAACAAATTGAACTTATTTTGACTTAACTTATAGTTTAACATTCCTACTCTAATGACCTGTAATAGTTACGTTATGGATTCAAATGAACAAAGCTTGAGCTTCTATACTCGGACTCAAAAGTTCACAAACCTTTTCCGATTATTAGCTTAATGTCAACGGACTCCACTAAAGAGTTGACATAAAATGATGTGAATGTCAAATTAAGATTTTGAATATTTTCATTTGATGAAAATATAAATTATTTTCTAATGCCAAAAAGTCGTTTGAGGCATTATGAAATTAATTTCGTTATTTGTGCAATTATAATTCTACAATGTGTATTTTAAGAATTGTCTTAAAAGAAATAAGGAAGAATCTAGATGCTCTCCCCCTAGGTAGAATTCGGCCAACATAGCATCAAGAGGAGAGTTTTATTTCCTTTTTCTTATAAGGATAATTACCCAAAAGAAAAAGGGAAATGAATTTTCTTGAGAAGGAAACAAATGTGCTAAGTGAGGAAACAAATTTCCTCACTAATGCAAGGTATATGGCCGGCCAAACCAAGAGGGAAAGGGGAAGGGAAAATCAAATATTGTGTCATGAATACATTATTCATTTATGAATGAATAATTGACCTTTATAGATTTTCCTTGTCTTATAAATAGAGTCTCACATCGAGATGTGAAGGTTAAGTTTTTTTCTTGCTCTCTCCCTATTGTGGCCGACCCTCTCTCTCTCTCTTTCTCTAGAAAATACTCTTCTTATTTTGCACCTAGATTCACATTTAATCTAGAGAATTAGCTTATGATCCAAGAATTGTTCTTGGTTCATATTGTTTAATTGTGCCCACACACAAATCCTTCCAAAACCTCTATAGACTCTTGTAATAGAAATCTTAGGTTTCTCGAGTTCAAGATTAGGTGTGAAGATGTCGAGCGAGCCAAGGAAGAGGATCTGCCTTTCTCAAGACGCTTCAAGATCAAGCTACCAAGAAAGGTTCGTGTTCTAGTAAATTAAATAATGATTTTAATATATAACATGTATATGCTTTTTCTAGGTTAGTAAAATCGTTTTACTTGAAAAAGAAATTTTTAAATTTTGCCATTAATTTGATTAATGTTAAATTTTTCTTTAACCCTAGACCTATTCCAACACTTCCGTCAAGGCGTCTTCATTATGGTTGAGCACGTGAACGTCGGAAATCCATGATAGCATCAAGAAGAGGGGAAGAAGTTTGGAGTCGCAAAATCCGGACTAAAAATTCTGGACTCGCGGACAACCGTACACCTCAGACATAAAAGGTCATAAATGACACATCCAGTATTGAATTAAGATGAAACCAATTGCATTGGATAGCTAACTTCCGTACCTTTAATTTAATTCAAGAACCACTAATGTTCAAGGTCCGAACAAAGAGTAATGCCCGTTTTACTAAGCCATAACAATTTGTCAAGAATTTGAAAAATAATTAAAAAGTACGTCGGATCTAGGTGTAAAGAGAAAGAGGTTTATTTAAACATTTTAACTGTATGTTTTGATTTCAATTGTGTGTTATATTAACATGTTAATAATTAAACAGAATATAAAATAAACAACATGATATAAAACGTTCAATAACAAATTTAAACTAGAAGTACAATGAACTAGTTTAAACTATGTACACAAGAAAATTATATAGCACATATGTTTCCTTCTCAAGAAAATTCATTTCCCTTTTCCTTTTGGGTAATTATCCTTATAATTAAAGGGAAATAAAACTCTCATCTTTTATTTGTTTTGGCCGAATTCTATAGCTAGGAAGGGGCATCTAGATGCTTCCTTATTATTGAACAAATAACGAACAACCGAGTGAATCATCATGATGCCGGCCCACTCCTCTCTTACTCGGCCAACAGCCGAGTGGGCCATCTCTCGGCCGGCCCATTCGTCACTCGGCCAAGGACCGAATCAAGTCCCTCACCTGCTCTCTTCGCAGTCCGCCCAGCTGAAGGCCGAGAGAACCACCCTTCGACCCATCCTCCTCGCTCGGCCAAGGCTTGGGCAACTCCCTCGATCAGCCAAGGGCTAAGTTAAAGTTTTCTCGGCCCAAAGCATTCATTCGGCCAAAGGCCGAGGCAACCTCGCGCAACCTTGGCTCTTGACTCGGCCAAAGATTGTTCGATGAGTCCCTTGGGTCGCCTATAAATACGAGGCTCAACCCCTCGAGACAGGTAATCCAAAATTGAGTATCGAAACATTGTTGAACTCGTAATTCATTCATTTCCCTCAAGATTTAACCTCTAAACACCCAACCTTGTTAGCCACCTCAATCACACTAATGTTGAGTGTCGGAGAGGTAAACATAGGCACCCCCTTCGTTTCCCCGTTGTAGTTCAAGTGATTTCTTTTACATTTCAGGTGTTCACACGAAGCAACCTTCATTGTCAGTTGAGGAACGACTTGGTATACCAAGTCCGACACGCTAGAGCCCAAACGCGACTACTTGTTCCGACTTTGGGTCAAACCGTTTGGGGGTTTGAAATTGTTGTCCGAAAACGAGCGATAACAGTGACCAATCAAGTTGGAATACGTTTGGATCTCTTTAAGTTCGTTAAAATTGACAAAAGAGATTTGAGACCGTCCTACCCAACGGACCCCAATGTCTCTTGCCTAATCGAAATGACATTACTATTTTATTATAATATGCATATGTACAATACTCTATCAGCCTGTTATCTGCACAAGATTGGGACCATGGAAACACAAGTAAAATACCATAATTTTAGAAATTAAGAGACATACAAAAGGAAAAGAGGAAATGAATTTCTTTGAGAAGAAAACAAATGTGCTAAGTGAGGAAACAAATTTCCATCACAAATAGCATAGAATGGCAGGCAATACATTAGAGGAAGAGGAGAGAAAATAAAATATTGTGTCATGAATGCACAATAGGAAATGGTAATTACCTGTTGTCGCTGAAATTTGGACAACGTTCAGAGACCTAAGCGGTCAGATCCTTGCTAAGAGCAGGTGACCATCGCTTCGGCCTAAGCGTGTCAGACCCGGTGTCTTGGATCGTCTCTTAGCTGTCATGTGGTCTTCGAATCCTTTTGTTATCTGAAAATAATAAACATACGTGAACTAAGAAGGGAAAACAGAGGGGGGGGGGGTCCTCTGTTTACCTCTCCGACACTCAACATTAGTATAATGTGGGTGGAGTTTTAGGATGACGAGGAGGGATCGACGAGACTGATTGAAATGAGGATCCTTGGATCACATGCAATTTGGGGCTCGGGTCTCGGATCTTTAGGGAACTATTGCGGTCAGATATCGTTCCTTGAGATACCTCAAGTGGGGGTAACATACGTTGAGAGAGCGAGACACGTGCTAATAGTTTAGCAGAGTGTTCGGTGTAGAGAAACGTGTCTTACCTATGTGAAAGTTGTAAAGGGATATTTATAGCCACGAGATCACTCTTGGGGCCGACTGGGAGACCCCTAGGCGGCAGGGGACGAGAGGGCCTCTCCCAGGCGCTGTTGGTCGGCCAGGCCTCTCCCAGGCGCGAGTGGCCGACCAGGCCTCTCCCAGGCACAAGGGTGGCCGACTGGGAGACCCCTAGGAGGCAGGGGACGAGGAGGTCTCTCCCAGGCGCAGGTGGCCGACCAGGCCTCTCCCAAGCGCAGGTGGCCGACCAGGCCTCTCCCAGGCGCAGGTGGCCGACCAGGCCTCTCCCAGGCGCAAGTGGCCGAGCAGGCCTCTCCCAGGCGCAAGTGGCCGACCTGGCCTCTCCCAGGCACAAGGATGGCTGACTGGGAGACCCCTAGGAGGCAGGGGATGAGGAGGACTCTCACAGGCGCAGGTGGCCGACCAGGGCGTGGACTCATCGACGGGCCAAAGTTCTAGACGTGTGAGGGCGTGCCATGGCTTTTCCCGACGAGCCTTCTTCCCTTTATACGACGGGGGAAAGGGGAATATATATTAACGTCGTCGCCGGAAATACGGCGACAACATTAACCCCCCGAGTTCGATGTCGAGCGTGAGGTCGAGAATGAACTCAGAAGTGGAGCCCCTTGGTCATCATTCCGGTTCAAGGGCCGCCCACGCTCCGGCGGCCCGGGCCGGCGAGCAGGACTTCAGGGACCTCTCGAGGAGGCGGAGGAGAATATGTAATATTATAAACACTCTCTCGCGCTTAATTTTCCACTATTTCGTAACGTTGTGTCATGGATACCGCGCCTATCAATGTTGATGGTGGGTCCGTCGATGATTTCGTTGGTTCCTTTTTATCTTCTCCCGAAAACAATTCTTTTCCAATTCCCATTCTATCCTTCTCTCCCAATCTCGAGCCCTCTCTCTCTCTCTCTCTCTCTTCTTTGATGATGACAATTTGAACTCTTGGATGGCCTCCGAAGGGATCTCGAGCGGCGCGTCGGGGATCGGGGCGGAGATCCTTGCGGGAATGGGTGGTGAGCAGCCGGGCGGAGAGGCGCCGCCCTTGGGCGTTGCGCCCTCACGCGCCGTGAGGGAGGAGGAGGACGAGCGAGGAGCGCAGGCGTCCGACGAGGGAGGCGAGGTTGCGTCCAAGGGCGAGGGCAGACCCAGGCGCGCGTGCGACGCGTCGGGTGGGGGGGGGGATTCTTCAGCGGAACCCCTCCAGACCTGGTCGTGGAGGCGAGGGCGCGAGAGGGGCGGCCGAGATTGAGGTCGCGCGCGCTAGGGCCGGCGGGGGAAACCCTAGCCCCGCACGCGACGCCTTGGGAGACGCGTCCCAGCCTTGGGCGCGCGGATCTGCACGCATCGGAGCGCTGGGCAGCGTGGGCGCAGGCGCGACGGCGCCAGGGCAGGTAGAGGAACCTCGCCCCTCGCGCGCGAAGCGGCCCGGGGGGCTCCTGGCCTGAGCGTCGTGTTAGGCGAGGCGTCGCCGGGGATGCTTGGCGGGGCCGGCGTGAATCGGTCGTGGAGGGCCTACCCGGGGCGTCGCCTATCGGCCAGGCCTCTCCTAGGGGGGGAGTGGCCGACCAGGGGTCTTCCACTGGGTTGTTGGCCGACCAGCCTTTTCCCAGGGAACTTGTGGCCGACCAGGGGTCTCCCAAGAGCTTAGTGACCAGCCAACCCTCTCTTAGGGACCTGGTGGTCAACCAGAGGTCTCCCAGGAGGCGGGAGGCCGACCAGCCCTCACTCAGGAGCCCAACGGGCGGCTTGGAGTCTCCCGGGCGGTCGTCAGCCGTGGGGACCCTTCCATCCCTTACACAACTGGGTTGTGGTTGTGCGTCCGCGCTTCTTGACGGCCGATCGGCAACCTTATGGGCCGGACAACGCCCTGATATTTCAACCGGAAGCGGTTCGTTGGCGAAAAAGGCGTGCGTCCCACCCCAGTAAGCGCGGGAAGAAAGTGAGAGGACCCAGGCCTTCCCAGTCTCGGATTTGGGGGGTCTATCCGTGTGACGGGGTCGAAACCCCGTCTCCCATGTCGCTTGTGGCGTTTCGAAGTCTCCGGGGGGAGTATGGGATTCCCCCGTGCATTGACATGCTGCGTCCCATTTTGACAGAATGGCCTTCCTGCCCTCGGCTCGGGTTCGCTGCCATTCATGTAGCCAGTCTTAGGACCGGTCTTCGGCTACCGTTTTCTGCCGTGGTCCAGAAGCTCTTGCTCTAATTGGAAGTGCACGCGGTCCAGATGTTGCCTTCGTTCTATCGGATGGTGGCCGCCTGCCATATGATGTTCTTCCGGGAGTGGAAGAGGGCAATGACGGCCGATGACTTCTTGGAAATTCTCTCGATCGTGGAGGGGCTGAACCGGATCGGATCGTATCGTGCCTATCACATCAAACAATTTGTCGTGGTCACGAACATGCCTAGCAAGAACCAATACCAGTGGGTATGGGTTTCTGAGTCTGCCTTCGGCTCTGCTCCCCTTAACTTTAGACCCGCGAAGATCCCGATCTCGGCCACTGACCCCGAGCTCACGGAGCTTGGCAAGGTCGTTCACCGTCTTCCGGCTGTTCGTCGCCAGGCCTCGATCTTCGAGTCGCTCGACACCATGGCCACCACCAGGTGGTTTATCTCGAACACCTCTCCGCTTCCTCAAGTGTGCGGCCGGGGGCGGGACGAGTCGGATTCAGAATCTGACGAGGATGTCCTTCCGGTCAATTGTTGTAGCGGTACGAGGTACCCTTTACTATGCCGTTCATTTCTGCCCCCTAATTTAGTTGCTCTTTCATCAGGCGGTTCTCGACGGCGACCCCGACGGGGCGTGGGGGGTCTGTCCCTGCCACGCGAGACTCATGTGGCGACGAGGGAAAATCCGCCGGAGGAGCGACCAGTGTCTCATGCCCCGCCACCGACTCAGGAAGGCGGAAGCAGCGGTCCTACGAGGAAGTGCCCGACCGTATCTTCTACGAGTGACGCGCCGTCCGGCTCTCAGAGATTGGTGGAGGTGCCTTCTGTTGGTGGCGGTGGGTCGTTCTACCTTGCCGAGGCAGCCAATATAAGGGACTGGAGCACCCGGGGACTTGCGGAATCATCCCCGAAGTGTTTCGAGAAGCTCGTCGTCGTTGGAGACATGGAACTCTTTCGGCAGGGGACCCGCGTCTTGTCTCATTTTTCCTGTTCCATATTTATGCATCATTATATTGTAGGTTTTGGCACGCCACGAGCGGATGGAGCTTGGGATGGAGGAGGCCGCTC
Source organism: Urtica urens (assembly GCA_958296335.1). Lineage (NCBI taxonomy): Eukaryota > Viridiplantae > Streptophyta > Magnoliopsida > Rosales > Urticaceae > Urtica > Urtica urens. Next base: position 4,397,130 of record OY282525.1, read on the forward strand.
GCCGTGAGCGGGCGTTGAAGGAGGCGTTAGCCAATGCCATCTCTGGCCGAGAGGCGGCCGAGGCGAGGTTCGCGGAGGAGCGTGCCTCGAGAGAGCAAGTGGAGTGGTCCGCCAGCGTGTTTCTGGCAGAGAACAAGGTGGTCGAGCGGACCTTGGCGGCTCGTGACGCCGACCTGGCCTCTGTTCGCAGCCAGTTGGCCACGAGTGAGGCTGCTCACCGGAAGGTCGCCGAAGAGAACGACGCTCTCTTAGCGGAGATGCAGGCCGTCGTCGATGATCGTGACGAGGCCGTCCATGCTAAGGAGCGTCTGAAGGACGATTGGGAGGTTGCCATATACGAAGCTCGGCGCGCCGCAGCCGTCCGAGTCCGAGATGCTACCGTCGCCGAGAATTAGCCACGTGAAGTGTCCTTCACGTTTTTCGATGCCATGTTCCCGCCAATGGAGGACGATGCGGACTACAACGACTTTGACGGTCGACGTCCTACCGAGATTACTCATTCCTCGGTCGGTACATCTCCATCTCACCCGAGTTCGGTCCTCAGCGAAGAGCAAGTCGATTTCGGCTCCGACTAGGACTTTATTTCCTCTGCGCCCGTGTTTAGCGCTTTTTTGTCTCCTTTTGACTCGCTTTGGATATTTATAGATTTGCCGTCGTGACATTTACTTTGCCGTCAAAGAATTTACTTCATCTTTTGAATGAAATTTCACTACCATTTTGTGGACTCTCTTTTTCCGATTCTTGTGTCGCTTAAATCCTTCGATTTACTATTGTCGTCGGGTTTTCCCGATGACAATGAGTATAATAAATATATCGCCTTCGGACAACCTGGGCCCGGCCAACGGAGGGTGCCACGGGCTCTCTCGACGCATCGGCCGGTCCGACGGGCCCTGATTAGCCGTTGGCCGGCCGTGAGACGTCCCCGGCCGACCCTGACCCGCCTTGGCCGGTCCCGGCACGTCCTGGCTGGCCTTGGCACGCCTTGGCCGGCCCTGGTATGTCCTTGGTGGCCCTGGTACGTCCTGGCGGCCCTGGCACGTCCTGGCCGGCCCTGGCACGTCCTGGCCGGCCCTGGCACGCCCTGGCCGGCCCTGGCCCTCCCTTGGCCGGTCCTGGCCCTCCCTTGGCCGGTCCTGGCCCTCCCTTGGCCGGTCCTGGCCCTCCCTTGGCCGGTCCTGACACTCCCTGGCCGGCCCTGTCACGCCCTCGGCCGGCTCTGACCCGTCTTGGGCGCCCATGGTCGATTGCCTCGGCTATAAATAGCCCAAGACGCCTCTCACAAAACGTAAAAAACAAAAAATAGCTAAAGGAGAGAATTCCTCCTCGAGTATTCTCCCTAGATCCGAGACTTGAGCTTGGAAACGACGCTGATTTCATAATCTCTGTTTTCACCTCGCCTCGTCGATCTTCCCTTATCATCCTACAAACTCCACCCACATTATACTAATGTTGAGCGTCGGAGAGGTAAACAGAGGACCCCCCCTCTATTTTCCCTTCTTAGTTCACGTCTGTTTACTCTTTTCATATAACAGAAGGACTCGAAAACCACACGACAGCTAAGAGACGATCCGAGACATCGGATCTGACACGCTTAGGCCGAAGCGAGGGTCACCCGCTCTGAGCGCGGATCTGAATGCTGAGGTCTCTGAACGTTGTCCAAATTTCAGCTACAACATTTTGGCGCTAGAAGGAGGGGCGGATTTCTCGATCGTAAAATTCGCTCATTCCACATCTTTCCATTTCATCTCCTTTCTTTTCCGCTCATTCGAAAATGAGTGACGTTCCGCAAACTTCCGCAGCTGCCCGATCGAGCAATCCCTTCGTTCGAGCTGCTAGCTCACGGTACGAGTTTCAACGACTCCCCCACCGAGGGACCGGGCAACAACCTGGGACCAGGGGTTTGGAAAGCGACATCCTCGCCCCTCGTGAGAACGAAGAGGGTTTGAGAGACGAGACCAACCGCCGCTTGACGGAATTGTTGGCTCGACCGGGGGTGAGTAAAGGTCGACTCATGAACCTCCTCGGATACGAGGAGGGAGGCAGTTCGACTCAGGACGAAGATTACGCCATGGATCATGCTGTCCCGGAGACAAGCGAAAGCTTGGCGCTCACCCCGCTCGCCCTTGGAGAATGCGAGCGACGCTCCATTCGACCTACAGGCCGAGCTGCGGCAGGTGGTTTCGCGACGGGAGGGTTCGAGCAACCCCCGTCCCCGAACGGCGCAAGGCGCTCCGCAGAGCGGGCAGTCTCGGCGCGCGTGCCGTACATCCTCCTGACGGGGTGTGGATAGTCGTAGGGCCCGTCGCGAAGACCGCCCGCATCCGCTTGGACCTTCGCGCTCTGCCGAGGAAGATCTGGGGACCCGCCTTAATTCGCGACGGGGTCCCCAGGGGGAGGACTTAAGGAGGAAGTTGGACGCCTGCCGGACCATCGCCGGGGCTACCACCCTCGAAAATCCTCCTCGGAACGCCTTGGACCAAGGATCCAATGAGCGACAGGTCCCTACGCCAATGGGACCAGAAGCGGCAAACGGGCTCGAAATGATCACCATGATTGAGGGCCTCCAGAATCAGATCATCGAGCTGCGGGGGACAGGCTCAAGAGGTTCCAGACCGTATAACGGTTTGGAAGGATCATACTCGCCTTTTACAACAGTGGTCCTCGCGCAACCCCCGGGACGGGGATTCAAACTCCCCGCCATGCCATCGTACGACGGGCGTTCCGACCCCAATTTCCGTATCCAACACTATGAGACTTGGATGACAATGTAAGGACTCTCGGAGGCAACGCTTTGTCAAGCTTTTAGCTTGACACTGGCAGGATCAGGATTCGAGTGGTTCCGGAACTTGAAGCCAGGCAACATCGACTCGTTCCGCACCCTCAGGGAATCCTTTCTCGCTCGATTCGCCACGATGGTCGCGCAAAAAAATTCCAAAACGCATTTGTGGACGATCAGGCAAAAACAAGGCGAGAGCTTGCGTGAGTATCTGGCTCGGTTCACCGAGGAATCCCACAAGGTTGAGGACTTCGATGACCGAGAGGCCATCGTGGCCATCACGGAAGGCTCCGAACCGAGCGACTTTTTAAAGTCGATCGTGGGAAGGGTCCCAAGGGATATGACCGAACTCATGGCATGCGCTCGAACACACATGGAGGTCGAAGACTACCTCAACAGCCGGAAGGGCGAGGGTCACACGGATAATTCTCGATCAAACGATCACCCCAATGCTCGAGGAAAGCGGGGGAGGAACACCAACATCGCCAAGGCTGACCCTCTACCTCGACCGAGGAAGCCGTTCGCTGATCAATTCCGGGGGAAGCTCTCACCCCGCTCAATACGTCCCCGGCTTGAATTTTGGACATTCATAGGGACAAGCTCGGGTCCCCGACGCCTTTGAAAAAAGGTTCCGCAACGCAGGACAAAAGCAAGTACTGCGAGTATCACCGGGACCACGGACACGTGACCTATGAGTTTTACCAGTTAAAACGACAGATAGAGGCCCTATTTCAGGATGGCAAGCTCAAAGAGTTTGTCATGAGAGCCGCCGGGGTGACAATCCCGGAGGATCGCCCATCTGTCCAATATTGGGGCTCGACCAAAGGAAAGGCCCCAGCCATCGCCACCGTTAGTGGTGAGCACAAAAATCCCGAGATGAACATTGTGAGATCAATCGCCGGGGGGCTTGATTGCGGCGAATCAAGCAATCAGAAGAAAAATTATTTGAGGGCAGTGACCAACGAGAGGGTTAGAAATGGCATCAACCTCACGTATGTCGCTCCCCCACCTACTCCCTTTGAAGACATCCGCTTCACCGAGGAGGAAGCGAGACGAATACTCCATCCGCATAACGACGCTCTTGTCGTGACTGCAACAGTGGCTAACAACAAGGTTCGACGAATCTTGATTGACAACGGTAGCGCGGTGGACATAGTATTCAAATCGGCGCTTGAGCAAATGAAACTCGATGGAGTAAGGCTCGCCCCGATCCAGACCCCATTATATGGCTTTTCCGGGGAAAAAGTGTGGACGGAAGGGTCATTAGATCTTCATGTCACCTTTGGAATCCGAGGTAGCGCCGAGGTCACTCGGATTGTAACATTTTTGATCTCGACGAACCAACGGCCTACAATATGATAATTGGAAGACCAACCCTGGTGGGCCTCAAGGCCATTACGTCAATATATCACCTCATGATGAAGTTTCCCACCGAGAGGGGATCAGGCCATGGCACGATCGTGTCACGTACATGCCGCTAGTGACAAAATCGCCAAACTTGAGGGAGCGAAAGAGGTCTGCACCGTGTATCAACTCAATGACGAACTCCCATGCAAACCCGATGCGGGGGGAACGTTCGGCGAGTTGGACCAGCGTGACGAGATCGAGCGTCGGCGCATGGAAACTCATGACGACCTCGTCACGGTTGTCCTGGATCCCTCCAAACCTGACCAAGTGGTCAAAATCGGCGCACAACTCTCCGTCAAAAGGCGGGAGTTGATGGCTTCCTTCCTCAGGGAACATAAAGACGTCTTTGCGTGGACAGACACGGATATGCCGGGCATTGACCCGAAGGTCATGGTGCATCGCTTAAACGATGACCATAACATACACGAACTGGTTCAGCCCAGGAGGGTGTTTAGTGGGGAAAGATATCTCGCCATAGGGGAGGAAGTTGAAAAACTCCTCGACGCCGACTTAATAAGAGAGGCGGAACACCCCAAGTGAGTGTCGAATGTGGTGATGGTAAAAAAGCCCAACGGGAAGTGGCGAATTTGCATAGATTACAAAGATCTTAACAAAGCCTGCCCGAAGGATAGCTTCCCCCTTCCCCGGATAGAGCAACTCGTGGACGCGACAGCAGGCCACGAGCTCCTTAGCTTCATGGATGCCTATTCAGGCTACAATCAAATCCGGATGCACGAGGACGACCAGATAAAAACAACCTTTGTGACGAAAAAAGGCTTGTATTGCTATAAGGTAATGTCGTTCGGTCTAAAAAATGCCGGAGCAACCTATCAACGTCTGGTCAACCGTATGTTCACCGACCAAATCGGCAAAACCATGGAAGTCTACGTGGACGACATGTTGGTAAAAAGCCGACTTGTTCCCGACCTTGTCCGCGACCTCCGAACCACATTCACGATCCTCCAAAGGTACGGGATGAAGTTGAATCCCAACAAATGTGCATTCGGGGTCGAATCGGGAAAATTCCTCGGCTACATGGTCAGTAAGCGGGGAATCGAAGCCAACCCCGAGAAGATCACAGCCATCCTCGAGATGAGGTCCCCGCAGAAACCCAAGGAGGTCCAAAGTGTGGCAGGGCGAATTGCGGCGCTAGCCAGATTCATCTCCAAGGCCACCGACAGGTGCCACCCTTTCTTCCAATCTCTAAAGAAGAGAGATGGGTTCGAATGGACTGCGGAATGTGAAAGGGCGTTTTGCGAGATGAAGTCATACCTCGCGACCCCCTCATTCTTGTCAAAGCCCGTCGACCACGAGGTCCTCATATTGTACCTCGCAGTGTCTGATAGGGCCACAAGTGCAGTCCTTATACAAAGAAGTAGGCCAATGCCAACGGCTAGTCTACTACGTCAGTAAATCTCTCTTAGACACCGAGACTCGGTACCCAGAGATCGAGAAACTTTCATTGGCATTGGTCATGAGCGCGCGAAAGCTGCGTCCATATTTCCAAGCACATCAGATAGTGGTGCGCACCAGACATCCTATCGAGAAAGCCCTTCAGCGAGGCTCCTCGACGAGGATGGCGATTTGGTCGCAAGAGCTCAGAGAATACGGGATAAAGTTCCAACCGCGAGCAGCCATCAAGGGCCAGGCTATGGCTGACTTTGTGGCAGAATTTGCACCCCCAGAGATCGAAGTCGAATCAGACAATGTCCCGTCGGACCCCCCAAGGAAAAGAGACATCGGGCCGACAGGCCCGACGTGGTCCCTACATGTCGACAGGGCTTCAAACGCTCGGGGGGCTGGCGCCGGGGTAGTTTTGACTAATCCCGACGAGAATAAATTGAAGTACGCCCTGCGCTTCGAGTTTCGCGCTTCCAACAACGAGGCCAAATACGAAGCCTTGATAGTCGGTTTAGAGTTAGCTTGCCGATTGGGGGTCGATAACTTGCGCATCTTTTGCGACTCGCAACTAATCGTGAAACAAGTAAAGGGCGAATACGCTGCCAAGGAGCCTAGCATGATCGCATATTTGGCAAAACCTCTCAAAAAACCTAGAAGCGATAGCTTGGTTTGAAGTCATACAGATACCCCGAGAAAAAAATGTCGAGGCCGACGCGTTAGCGCGCCTCGTCTCCGGGATCGATGAGGAAGAAAATGGCGATGTCCCTATCGAAGTCTTGACCAGACCATACGTTTCCAGAAGTGATGTAGGAACGATTGGCGACTCCCCAAACCCATCGTTGATGACTCCGCTAACAGAGTACCTCGGAGGCGGCAAATTGCCCGAGAACCGCGACGACGCTCGAAGGCTGAAAGGCTTAGCATCGAGGTATACCATGCGTGCGGACACGCTATACAAGCGCGGTTTCTTGATGCCACTCCTACGCTGCCTGGGCGAGGCCGAGGCAAAGCGGGTAATGTGCGAGGTGCACGAAGAGTTGTGCGGAAATCACGCCGCAGGGCAATCAATGGCCCTGAAGCTCTTAAGGTTAGGCTATTTCTGGCCAACCTTAAAGAGGAAGGCGCACAACTGGGCCCGGCAATGTGACAAATGTCAAAGGTTTGCCCATGTGCCTAGACAACCGCCGGCCCCCCTTTGCCCCATCATCGTCTCCCCACCATTCGCCAAGTGGGGAATTGATCTGATCGGGGAACTCCCCATGGCCCCGAGACAATTCCGGTTTGCCATAGTTGCAATCGAGTACTTCACAAAGTGGGTGGAGGCAGAACCGCTGGCGAGGATCACCGAGGAAAATACAACAAACTTCATTAGGAGAAGCATAATATACCGACATGGGATCCCAGAATCCATCGTGACCGATAACGGACGACAGTTCGACAACGCCCGCCTTCGCGAGTTGTGCAAGCAGTTGGGGATAAGCAAGACTTACGCCTCCCCCAGGCACCCCCAAGGCAACAGCCAAGTGGAGGCACTCAATCGCACCATTAAGGAGAACTTGAAGAAGCGATTGTACGCCCGAAAAGGCGCCTGGGCGGAAGAACTCCCGTTCGTGCTATGGGCCTATCGAACCACAGCTCGGAACGCAACGGGGGAAACCCCATTCGCCCTTACCTTCGGGGTCGAAGCAGTGGTCCCGATAGAGACCACGCTCCCCACGCTTCGCACCGAGACCTTCCACGAGGCGGAAAACGAAGAGGCAATGCGGGTAGAGCTCGACCTAATCGATGAGAAAAGGTCTGACGCACTCACCCGTCTTGCCACCCATAAAAGAAAAGTCGAACGATACTACAATTTGAAAATCAAGCTACGAAGCTTCGCGAACGGGAGCCTAGTACTGAGAAGGGTGTTCCCGAACACCAAGGTATAAGGAGCCGGTGTCCTGGGTCCAACATAGGAGGGGCCATACCGGGTTCGAAAAGCCATTCACAACGGCACTTACAAACTCGAAAATCTGGAGGGCCTCGTATTTACCCACCCGTGGAACGCCGAGCACCTAAGGCAGTACCACCAATAGCGGCGGCAGATCTGCGCCCAACCACATTTCATGTAAACATAGTAGCTGTCGTAATTCAATTTAGTCCAAGTGTACTTTTTTGAACATCGAAATAAAAGCGTATTTGTGTCATCATGTGCTGTTCTTTAAGTTTCTACTTTTTTTTTTTAAATATCAAAATTTCATGAAACTTGGGAGGCTAGGGTACTTTGGTCGCAACACCGACCAACCCAACCAAAAAACGGTAACAAGGCCACAACCTTGCATCTAGTCGCCCATGGATCTGAGGACGCAATCGTAAGCCGACAGGCCATCGATGAAAGCATTCACGGGCAAAGCACTCGAAACACGATCCTAAAGCCGATGTAAACGAGCCCGGACGTCGCCCCACAAATGGATCGTAAATCGGCAACGCAGCCACCGCCCACAAAACCCGAATTCCTGAAAGAACTCGGACGAGCGAGCTGACAAGATTTCCCATCATTGACCATACGGAGCGCGCGTCATTCTGTAAGAGAAAAACAAAACAAACTTCAATATATGGAGAAATGGTCTTCTTTAATAAAAAAAAGGAAGGTCTACAAAACAAAGTAAAAAGCGCTAAACAAATGGCGCAACCAAAATGAACAGTCTACTCAAGGCCTCAATCGACACGTCCCTCGTCGACCGAAGAAGGTGCCACCGCCTGCGAAGGCGATGTGCCAATAGAGGAATGAGTGGTATCTGCTGGGCGGGAGTCCGTGAGATCGTCGGCATTCGCATCATCCTCTAAAGGCGGGAACATGGCGTCGAAGAACGCGAAGGAAATCTCGCGCGACCCGTTCTCCGCTATTGTGGCATCCCGGACCCGTACCGCTGCAGCATGGCGAGCCTCGTACAAAGCCACATCCTAGTCCTCCTCAGCCCGAGCCTTGGACCGTGAAATCTCGTCACGCTCCTTGGTGACGGCCCGCATCTCCGACAGGATAGACTTGTTCTCCTGGAGTGCATCCTCACGCTCGGTCTCGCACGTGGAAAGCTTGCCGCGAATCGCTTCCAATTCCGCGTCTCGAGATGCCACCGTCCTCTCGAGCGATCTTGTCTCGGCGGCAAAGGCGACAGCCGATCGTTCCGCTTGCTCCCTCGAGGCCCTCTCCTCCGCCAGCTTCGCCTTCACGGCCTCGAGCTCCGCAACGACTTTCGCCACAGCCTCGGCATGTTGTCGCTCCCTCTGGTCGTTCAATTCCGCCGATACGCGTTCGCGACGAACGACCTCCAGCATCAGCGACTCCATTCGTTCGTGGCGGGCTAAGGCCTAAAGGGAACATCGCGTAAGCATATAGCTCATATGAAGAAAGAAGTTGGGAGGTCTACCTTTCGAGCGTCTCGAGTCCCCTGGCGGAAGAGTTCCATGTCGCTAACCACGACGAGCTCCTTGAAGCATCTCGGCGATGAGTCCACGAGACCTCGCGAACTGTGGTCCCTCAAGCGCATGGCTTCCTCCATAAAGGACGGCGCTCCCCCACCCGGCGAAGGCGGATCAACTAAGCGACGCGAACTCGAGGGTAACCCGCTCGCTGAAGAAACCGCGGGGCGCTTCCGCGAGGTGCCGCCCTCCTCCCGTGATGGAGCCAAGGTCTCGGTGGCCACAACTGGTCGACCGGCGGGAAGGTGAGCTCGATCCGAGGAATGAACCCCAAAGCCCGACGATGGTGCATCGTCATTTCTCCGAACGCGCCTTTGGGAACCACCTGAAACATAAACAACGGACAACGTGAGAAAAACTCGGCAAACCAATAATAAAACGAGGGATACGTCGTACCACGAGGGCGATCGACCACGTGAGATTCGCTGTCTGATCCCGAATTGGAATCTCGCCGATCCCTTGCCCGAGGACGTGGCGCCGGAGAGACCGACGAAACGAACCACCCCGTCGTGGCCATCATGTTAGGCGATACGAAGATAGACGCCTGACGTCGGGTCGCCGGGAGCCGATGGACCGCTTGTCCAAGTTCGGTAAGCTCAGGATCGACCACTGGGGCAGGCACCCTCGCCGGTCCGAAGGTGAGGGGGGCGGTCCCGAACGCGGCCTCAGATACCCAGACCCAATGATATCGGTATTTCGATGGCGTGTTGGTGACTACCGCGAAGTTCCTAGCGTGGTTCGCCCGATATGACCTAACTCGCGACGACACTTCCACGATAGGCAGGAACCCCAAGAAGTCGTCCGCCGTCATCGCTCGCCTCTTCTCGCGAAAGAGGATCATGTGGCAGGCGGCGACGAAGCGATAGAAGATCCGCGCCATCTGTGCCAGGTGAACCTCCAACCTGGAAAGGAGATCCTGTAACACAGGTTGGAGCGCCAATCGACCCCGAATCGACCCGTGTTGGACCGGCCGATCGGATTTCGGTCTGGGCAGGTCCGGCCGGCCGGGAATCGGCCAGGGGAGAGCCGGCCGGCCGAAATTTGGCTAGGTAAGGGCCGGCCGGCACGAGTCCCGCCTGGGTAGGGCCGGCCGGCCGCATTTTGGGCCACCCAGGGCCGGCCGGCGCAAGCCCCACCTGGGTAGGGCCGGTCGGCCGCATTTTGGGCCACCTAGGGCCGTCCGGCGCAAACCCCGCCTGGGTAAGGCCGTCCGGCGCAAACCCCGCCTGGGTAGGGCCGGCCTGCCGCGTTTCGGCCGCCTAGGGCCGGCCGGCACAAGCCCTGCCTAGGCAAGGCCGGCCGGCCGCATTTCAGGCCACCCAGGGCCGGCCGCATTTCAGGCCACCCAGGGCCGGCCAAAAGAGCCTGGGCCGGATCCTAGGCGGCCGAAGCCATCCCAACCACCACAGGCGTGGCCGCCGATTCCCCTACGAGCACGTCGGGGCCGCCGGCGCCGACGAAGAAGACGGCCCGGAAGGTTCCCGCGTCCCCACCGTCCGGGTTCGACCGATCCGGGACCGGTCCCTCCCGCGTGGCGCCGAGTCTGTCCCCGCGTCCCGCGGCCGGCCTAGCCACGGCCGTTCCCTCTCCACAATCGCCCAGATCTGGCTCGGCCAGATCTGACCTCCTCCACGCGGCGACCCGCGATCGTCCACCGGCCACCCCTGCGCCGCCCTCACGCGACACGGCCGACCCAGGCGCGGCCAGCTCTCTCGATCGCGCCGCGTCGATCTCCCGTCCGGCGGCGGTCTCCGCACCGCTTTCCCCGCACGCGACCTGGTCACTGACGGCCGGCGCCTCGCGACCGCCGTCCGCGTCTGTCCCCCCCGCCGGCGTTGTCGCCACCTCGCCGCCTACGCTCGCCATCCACGCGTCCAACGCTTCCTCATCGAAGAACAAAGGGGAAAAAGGCTCGGGATTTCGAGGGCAATTTGGGGAAGTCAAAGGATGATCAATGTCATCAGGGTTGGACAAGAGCGAACTAATAAAGTCCTCCATGGACCCACCATTAACGGTAGAGGACAAATGATCCATGACACGTGCAAAACAAAATAATAAAGAAAAGGGGAAAAGGGAGAACGCCAACTCAGCTTCTTATATTACCACTTGGTGAAGTAATCGATTGCCACTATGGCAAACCGAAACTGCCTCGGGGCCATGGGGAGTTCGGCGATCAAATCGCTCCCACACTTGGCGAATGGTCGGGGAACGATGATCAGACACAGCGAGGTCGGGGGCCGTCTGGGTACACGGGAAAACCTCTGGCACTTGTCGCATCGTCGGGACTAGTCGTGAGCGTCCATTTTCAAGGTCGGCCAGAAATAGCCCAACTTCAGGAGTTTCATGGCTATCGACTGTCCCGCTGCGTGATTTCCACACAATCCTTCGTGGACTTCTTTCATGGCTTGCCTCGCTTCGCTTTCGCGAAGGCTACGAAGGAGCGGCATCGAGAAACCCCTTTTATATAGCACGTCTCTGCGCATGGTATATTTCGATGCTAAGTGTTTTAGCTTTCTGGCATCGTTGCGATCTTCTGGCGTGACACCATTCGTGATGTATTCTTTCATGGGAGTCAGTCAAGATGGGGTCGAAGAGTCGCTAACCATTCCCACATCGCTCCTTGAAACGATGTGGGATTTCCCCGTTTTCACCCGCATCAATGCCCGAGGCAAGGCATGCCAAGGCATCTGCCTCAACGTTCTCTTCTCTAGGGACTCGGATGACCTCGAACCAATCTATCGCTTCAAGGTTCTTGAGTGTTTTTGCCAAGTATGCGATCATGTTTGGTTCTTTGGCAGTGAATTCGCCTTTTACTTGGTTCACGATCAGTTGCGAGTTGCAAAAGATGCGCAAGTTTTCAACGCCGAGTCGATGAGCAAGCTCCAAACCGACTATCAAGGCTTCGTATTATGCGCAAGTAGCGCGTATTTTAGTTTTTCCCGGTCAGGGTTGGTTAAAACCACCCCGGCCCCGGCTCCTTGGGCGTTCGACGCGACGTCAACGTGTAATGCCCACGTTGGGCCTACCGGCCCAGAGCCTCGTTTTTTCGGTGATTTTTGCGCAGGGATTGTAGTCTCAATTTTGACCCTTCGGTGCGAGTTCTGCCACAAAATCTGCCAGCGCTTGGCCCTTGATGGCAGTTTGTGGTTGGTATCGTATCCCATATTCGCTAAGTTCTTGCGACCATATGCCCATCGTCGTTGAGGAGCCCCGCTGCAATGGCTTTTGAATCGGGTGGCCGGTACGCACAATTATTTGGTGTGCCTGAAAATAGGGGCGTAGCTTCCTAGCACTCATGACTAGCGCAAGTGACAGCTTTTCAATCTCTGGGTACCAAGTTTCGGCATCCAGGAGAGCCTTGCTAACGTTACAAATCGGCCATTGGCTCTGTCCCTCCTCACGGATGAGGACTGCGCTAGTAGCCCTTTCGGACACTGCGAGGTAGAGCACGAGCGGGTCATGGTCCATGAGTTTGGACAAGAATGGGGGCGTTGTGAAATATGATTTCATTTCACGGAACGCTTTCTCACATTCGGATGTCCACTCAAACCCATCTTTCATTTTCAATGCCTTGGAGACGAATCTAGCAAATGCCGCAATCCTGTCTGCCAAACTTTGCACCTCTTTGGGCTTTTTGGGAGATTTCATCCCGAGTATGGCGGCGATCTTCTCGGGTTTGGCTTCGATTCCCCTCCTACTGACCATCTAGCCGAGGAACTTTCCTGATTCTACCCCGAATGCACATTTATTGGAGTTTAGCTTCATCCCGTATTGGCGGAGGATCCGGAACATAACCCTGAGGTCGTGGACATGGTTTGAAGCCAGTCGGCTCTTTACCAGCATATCGTCCACGTAAACCTCCATGGTCTTGCTGATCTGATCAGCGAACATCCGATTGACTAATCGCTGGTAAGTGGCGGCGGCATTTTTGAGGCCGAAAGGCATTACCTTGTAGCAATAGAGGCCTTTGTTTGTCAAAAAGATCGTCTTTATTTGGTCGTCCTCGTGCATCTGGATTTGGTTGTAGCCTGAATAGGCATCCATAAAACTGAGCAACTCGTGGCCCGCTGTTGCGTCCACAAGTTGCTCGATCTGGGGGAGGGGGAAACTATCCTTCGGACAGGCTTTTTTAAGATCTTTATAATCTATGCAAATGCGCCATATTCCGTTGGGTTTTTTAACCATCACCACATTCGACACCCATTTCGGGTGTTCCGCTTCCCTTATGAAGTTGGCAGCGAGGAGCTTGTCCACCTCATCTCCAATGGCGAGATCCTTTCCCCGCTAAATGCCCTTCTAGGCTGTACCCGCTCGGGCACATCACAGTCATCGTTTAGACGATGCACCATAATCTTCGGGTCTATGCTCGGCATATCTGTATGTGTCCATGCAAAAATGTCTTTTGTGCTCCGTGAGGAAACAGGTCATCGCCCCCTGCTCTTTGGGGGACAGTTGGGCGCCAATTTTGACCGTTTGGTCAGGTTTGGCGGGGTCCAGAGCTATGGCTATGAGGTCATCGGAGGTTTCCACATGGTGACGCTCGATTTCGTCGCGTTGATCCAATTCTCCGAAGATCCCCCCTTCATCAGGTTCGCATGGGAGCTCGTTCGTGAGCTGGTATGTTGTGCAAACCGTCGCCTCCCCCCCTGGCCTGGCGATCTCTTCCTTTGCGGCCCGCACATGGCACATTCGTACCATGGCCTGACCCCCCATCATGAATGAAATCCCCTCACTGGTAGGGAACTTCATCATGAGATGGTAGATCAAAGTAATGGCGTTCAAACCAACAAGGGTCGGTCGACCGATTATCATGTTATAGGTTGTTGGCTCGTCTATGATTAAAAAGGTCACGATTCGAGTAATTTCCGCGCTACCTCAGGTTCCGAAGGTGACGGGCAGATATATCGATCCTTGCGTCCATACCTTCTCTCTAGAAAACCCGTAGAGGGGGTGTGAATCGGGGCGAGCTTTACTCTTTCGAGTTTCATTCGCTCAAGCGCCGATTTATAAATTATATCTACCGCACTCCCATTGTCAACTAGGATCTGTTGGACCTTATTGTTGGCAACTGTTGGGGACACAACGAGAGCGTCGTTGTGCGGGTGCAGGATCCTTTTTGCCTCGGCCTCGGTGAAATGGATCTCTTCAAAAGGAGTCGGGGGGGGGGGGGGTGATTTGAGTGAGGTTGATACCGTTCTTAGTTCTCTCATTAGTCACCGCCCTCAGATACCTTTTCCTTTGATTACTTGACTGGCCACACTCAAGCCCCCCGGTAATTGTTCTTACAATGTTCATTCCGGGGTTTTCAGGCCCGTCGCTAATGGTAGTGACGGCAGCGGCCTTTTCCTTGGCTGGCTCTTTGCCTTCATTTGTTGGGCGTTCTTCCGGGATAGTCACCCCGGCCGCCCGCATGACAAACTCTTTGAGTTTCCCATGTTAAATCACGGCTTCTATTTTCCGTTTTAACTGGAAACAATCGGAGGTCATGTGTCCATGATCCCGATGATATTCACAGAACTTGGTTTTGTCTCGCGTCGCGGAACCTTTTTTCAAAGGCATCGGGGACCTGAGCTTTTCTCGGTGAAGAGACAAAATTGGGGCTGGGGATGCGTTGAGTGGGGTAATAGCTTCTCCCAGAAATTGGTCAGTGCAACGCATCCTCGGCCTGGACGAGGGGTCGTCGCGGTTGTTTCTTCCGTGCTTTCCCTGAGCGTCGGGCCGTTCGCCAGAACGGTGGCGCCCGACGCGCCCGCCACTCTTCCAACAACTGAGGTAGTCTTTCACCCCCATATGTGTTCTGGCACATGACATAAGTTTGGCCATATCCCTCGGGGTCTTTCCCACAATCGATTTTAAGAAATCGTTGGGCTCGGCGCCCTCGGTGATGGCGACTATGGCATCTCGATTGTCAAAGTCTTCGACTTTGTGGGATTCCTCCGTGAACCGAGCCAGATACTAGCGGAGGCTTTCGTCGGGCTTTTGCTTGATCGTCATAGGTACGATTTAGACTTTTTCTGCGCTACAAGCATGGCGAATCGGGCGAGGAAAGCTTCCCGGAGGGCTCGGAACGAGCCGACGCTTCCGGGTTTCAGACTCCTGAACCACTCAAAACCCGAACCTGTTAAAGTCAAGCTGAATGCTTGGCAGAGAGTCGCGTCCGATAGTCCTTGCATCAACATCTATGTCTCAACGTGCTGGATGTGGAAATTAAGGCCAGAGCGTCCGTCATATGAACCTGTTAAAGTCAAGCTGAATGCTTGGCAGAGAGTCGCGTCCGATAGTCCTTGCATCAACATCTATGTCTCAACGTGCTGGATGTGGAAATTAAGGCCAGAGCGTCCGTCATATGATGGGACGGTGGGGAGTTTAAATACCCTCCCAGGTGGTGTGCTAGCAGCACCGCCATGAAATGCGAGTACGACCCCTCTAGACCATTGTAAAGATCTGGAGCCCCCCGAGCCTGCCCCCCGGAGCTCAATGATTTGATTCTGGAGTCGCAGAATCATGGTAATCATTTCGAGCCCGTTGGTGGCCCCTACGACCGGTCCCACTAGCGTGGGCCCTTGTTGTTCATTGGACCCTTGGTACATGATGTTGGGAGGAGGGTCCCCGAGAGTTGCGGCCCCAGCAACAGTCCGGCGGGCGTTTAAATTTTTCCTCAAGTCTTCCTCATAGGGACCCCTCTGTGAGTTAAGGCGAGTCCTGAGATCCTCCCCTAAGGAGTGCGAAGGTCTAGCCGGCGGTGGGCGACCTTCGCGACAGATCTTGCGGCTATCCGCGCCGTCATCACCTCGTTGGGACGCTGTGCGACGCAGAATTGTTGCCGTTTCTCTGTGCTTGAGGGTTACTAGAACCTTCGAGCCTCGAGCCTGTTTGAGCTCAGCCAACCAATGGTTCTAGAGGAGCTTCGCTCGCGTTGGCCAAAGGCGAGGGGGTGAAGGTTTGACTTGCTTCCGTTTCCGGGGTCTAGTCGTCTCCGACATAGTCCTCGTCCCGGGTCGACTAAGCCTCCTCCTCGTATCCGAGGAGGTTAACGAGCAAGCCCTTGTTCACCACCGGCCGTGCCAACTATTCTACTAACCGGCGGTTGGTCTCGTCTCGTAGGTCGCCTTCATCATCACGAAGGGCCGGAGCAGCATTCTCAACCCCTCTCATCGAGGGCTACGGTCTGGCCTCCCGATGGGGCAGCTGCCGAAATTCATATCGCGAGCTAGCGGCTCGAACGATAGGGTTGCTCGATCGGGCAATTGCAGGAGTTATCGGAGCGTCACTCATTTCGTATGAATGATCAAGAGAGGAGATGAAAATAAAACGATGTGGATTGGATGACCTTCAAGATTGAAGACCCCTCCTTCTAGCGCCAAAATGTTGTCGCTGAAATTTGGACAACGTTCAGAGACCTAAGCGGTCAGATCCTCGCTTCGGCCTAAGCGTGTCAGACCCACTGTCATGTGGTATTCGAGTCCTTCTATTATCTAAAAAGAGTAAACAGACGTGAACTAAGAAGGGAAAACAGAAGGGGGGTCCTCTGTTTACCTCTCTGACGCTCAACATTAGTATAATGTGTGTGGAGTTATAGGATGGCGAGGAGGGATCGACGAGACCGAGTGAAACGAGGATCCTTGGATCACAAGCGTTTTGGGGCTCGGGTCTGGAATCTTTAGGGAACTATTCTGGTCGGAGATCGTTCCCTGAGATACCTCAAGTGGGGTAACGTAGGTTGAGAGAGCGAGACACGTGCTAATATTTTAGCAAAGTGTTCGGTGTAGAGAAAAGTGTCTTACCTTTGTGAAAGGTGTAAGGGGCTATTTATAGCCACGGGATCACCCTTGGGGCCGACTGAATAACCTCTACGCGGCAGCAAACGAAATGGCCTCTCCCAGGCGCTGGTGGTCGGCCAGGCCTCTCCCAGGCGCGAGTGGCCGACCAGGCCTCTCCTAGGCACAAGGGTGGCCGACTGGGAGACCCCTAAGAGGTAGGGGACGAGGAGGTCTCTCCCAGGCGTAGGTGGCCGACCAGACCTTTCCCAGGCGCAGGTGGCCGACCAGGCCTCACCCAAGCGCAAGTGGCCGACCAGGCCTCTCCAAGGCGCAGGTGGCCGACCAGGCCTCTCCTAGGCGCAAGTGGCCGACCAGGCCTTTCCCAGGGGCAACGATGGCCGACTAGGAGACCCCTAGGAGGCAGGGGACGAGGAGGTCTCTCCCAGGCGCAGGTGGCCAACCAGGACTCTCCCAAGCGCAGGTGGTCGAGCAGGACTCTCCCAGGCGCAGGTGGCCGACCAGGGCGTGGACTCGTCCACGGGCCAAAGTTCTGGACGTGTGAGAGCGTGCCATGGCTTTTCCGGATGAGCCTTCTTCCCTTTATACGATGGGGGAAAGGGGAATATATATTAACGTTGTTGCCGGAAATACGGCGACAACATTATCCGGTTTTTTATTTTCCTTCTCCTATAAATAGAGCGTCACATAGAGATGTGAGAAGTAGTTTTTAGTCTTGCTCTCTCTTGCTTTTGGCCGACCATTTCCTTCCTCTCTCTCTCAAAATACTTCTTTTGTTTTGGCACCTAAGTCCTCATTAGACTTAGGCTTAATTAGCTCTCTAGCTCATAGACTTGTTCTTGAGCTATTGTGTTTAATTGTACCCACACACAAGTCCTTCTAAACCTCTTTAGATTCTTGGAATAGAAAACTTAGGTTTCTCGAGTTCACATTAAGGCTTAAAGGAATTGAGCTAGAACAGAAGATCAACCTTTCTCAAGATCCATCCAAATCAAGGTTCAAGAAAGGTTAGTATTCAAGCTCTCTAAATAATTTTTTTAATTATAATATGTATATGCACTTTGTTTAGCTTAGTAAAAATTCTTTTATCAGAGCAACAAATGGTAAAAAAAAATTTATATTCCGCCATTAATGTGTTAATGATAAATTTTTCTTAACCCTAGACCTATTCCAACAAATGGTATCAGATCAATGGTCAAAGTATAAGCATGTACATGTTATTTCAAATCATTATAACAAAATTGTTTTCAAAATTTGCTTGAATATTGGTTTTTTCAATGACTAGATTTTACAAAATTAAAATTTTTTGGTACGACCTCTAAAATTAAGTTTGTGTTGACTTTCCACTTATTAAATATGCTATATAAATGCATTAAAATAATAGTTTTTAATTATTTTATGTTTAGCATACTCAAAAACAATTTTTTGACAAGTTTGAAAATTTGTGTACATAGTTTAAACTAATTTATTGCACTTCTAGTTTAAATTTGTTATTGAATTTTTGTATTATTTTTCTTGTTTTATATTGTGTTAATTATTAAGATGTTAACATAACTAACAATTGAAATCAAAACAAACAATTAAAATGTTTCAATAAACCTCATTCCAATTACGCCTAGACCCGACATAATTTTAATTGTTTTTCAATTTCTGGAAAAATTGTTATGGCTCTTTGCTCTTTGCTCGGAACTTGAAAATGAGTGGTTCTTGAACCAAATTAAAGGTACGGAAGTTAGCTATCCAATGCAATTGGTTTCAGCTTAATTGAATACCAGATGTGTCATTTATGACCTTTTATGTCCGATGAGTCCAGAATTTTTAATCTGGATTTTGCGACTCCAAGCTTCTTCCCCTCTTCTTGATGCCATCATGGATTTTTGACGTTCACGCGCTCAAAAACTTTCAAGTGAAAAAGTGAGATTTATTCATCTCAAACACTTTCCTTAGAAAAAATAAATAAGTAGACAAAAAGATCCGAGTATGTTCCTTGTGCCATAGTGCATTAACACTGCTCTCCCCTCACAAAGTTCGATTTTAGGGTTCTTTTTTCTAGTGATCCACTATATCTCTCGTTAAACCTGGAAACGTGTTTCCAAATGTACAAGAGATGATGTGCTTTTTCCAAAAGTTAAGTGGGAGGGTTGCACTTATTGTTTGCAACTCAGGATCCTGTTATTTTCAAAAAAGTAAGTGAGAGGGTTGTACTTATTGTTTGCATCCCACAATCCCCAACACTAATGTGAAGTGCATATGTCGCCGGACAAAGAGTCAACCTCGTGACCCTCTCTTTAATGAGAGTAATCATAGACACATTGCTCCTAACATTGCTTTTATATCTACGTTCAAAAGTGAAACGATGAGACAAGGCCTCCCCTCGGCGGATTGTTTTCAAAGTAGATCTTGTTGAACTAAGTGGTTGATTACACACTTAGACTCAAACTCTAGTAATCCTCCCTTGAGACCTCGCGAAAGGTTTTGAGTGCTCAAACTTCATGACTATGCATTAATGATGTGTCATTTACTTATGAAAGGCGACTTTTTGCGGCCTTCCCTCGAAGGAGTAAATTTTCATTTTGTTCATAACACCTTTGGATTTTTCTTGTCTAAACTCAAACTTAAAATCTTGAACAAAAGGCTAATCATAAATAGTTTCAACAATCAGCAACATGTCTCTAAACACTATCTCAATCATCCTTTTCAAAAATTAACTGGAACAGAAAAACTACGTAGATTAGAAACGTAACCTAGACATCGTTCTTACGAAGGAAAAGCACAAATGGGTACTTACCAGCCCATGTCATTTTGAAACAAATGATGATTCGACTCAAGAAGACAAGGACGCCCTAGCGGCCTGAATCCGATTAGATTAGATTGTGAGATGCTATGTTTTAGCATCAATGAACAATATTTTGCAACAACATCATCGTGATATTGATTTGGCCTAAACCATGCTCTTCAATCTCTATGAGATGTTTGAAGGGCAAAGGCGTCATGCAAGATAACAAGCGGTACGACAGTTTGTGAACTATCGTATGAAAGCTAAGACTCTATTAGAGGACACATGATATTAATCATAAGTTATCTCAATGACATGGAAATATTTGGATCAGAGATCAATGGAGAAATCAAAATAGTTATGATCTTGGAAACTCTCCCTGAATCTTTCGATACTTTCAAGCTGAACTACTACATCAATAAGCTAGGGTATCCTGTTACCAAGATGATGAAGGAGATTCACATCACTAAGGGACGCTAGCATAGAAATTGTCCTGTCTACCTCAAGACTGAAGGGAAAGGTATTGTACTGATTACTGAAGCTTGTTTAGTAGGTGATAATGTATCATCATGGATTATTGAGTCCACTGCAACTAACCATATTTATTATTCCTTGAATGGGTTCAGGAAAAAAAACGCTTAGAGGATGGCGACTTCTGTTTCTAATGAAGAGATGGGAGCTTGGTGTCTGCTAAGGCTGTGGGATCCGTGACATTGTCTTTTGAAGACAAAACTTTAAATTTGAATAATATGTATTTATTTGTTGCCTATGGGAAAAACTTAATATTTGTAGCTCAATTGTTGAGCAGAATTATTATTTAAAGTTTATTGATAATAAATTCGGATTAATTCTTACAATTCATTTGTCACTGATGCATGTTTAAATAATGGTTTATACTATCTTTATCATACACAACTTTTGATATTAGACACTGAAATAAATATTGATCTAATTAGGGAACCAAATAGGATCAAACCTGATGACTCCTCTTATCTAATAAAATCAACACATCTAATGCACTTAAAACTTGGTCATATTAGTCTAGATAGGATGAAGAGACTTGTAAGGGATGCTCCAGTCAAAGGCTCTGCAATAGGCTCACAGCCGACATGTGAATCCTATATAAAAGGAAAAATGACTGAACAACCTTTCTCTGATAAAGGTAGAAGAGCCACTGAGTTGCTGAACTAATACATTCTGATGTATGTGGTCCACTCAGAATTCAGGCACGGGTTAAAGAAAAATTTAACATTAATCAAATTAATGGCGGAATTTAAAAATTTCTTTTTCAAGTAAAACATTTTTTACTAACCTAGAAAAAGCATATACATGTTATATATTAAAAGCATTATTTAATTTACTAGAATACCAACCTTTCTTTGTAGCTTGATCTTGAAGCGTCTTGAGAAAGGCAGATCCTCTTTCTTGGCTCGCTCGACACCTTCAAACCTAATCTTGAACTCGAGAAACCTAAGATTTCTATTACAAGAGTCTATAGATGTGTGTGGAAGGATTTGTGTGTGGGCACAATTAAACAATATGAACCAAGAACAATTCTTCGATCATAAGCTAATTCTCTAGATCAAGTATGGATCTAGGTGCAAAATAAGAAGAGTATTTTCTAGAGAGAGAGAGATAGAGAGGGTCGGCCAAAAGAGGGAGAGAGCAAGAATAAAGCTTAACCTTCACATCTCTATGTGAGGCTCTATTTATAGAAGAAGGAAAAATCTATAAAGGTCAATTATTTATTCATGAATGAATAATGTATTCATGACACAATATTTGATTTTCCCTTCCCCTTTCCCTCTTAGTTTGGCCGGCCATATACCTTGCATTAGTGAGGAAATTTGTTTCATCACTTAACACATTTGTTTCCTTCTTAAGGAAATTCATTTCCCTTTTTCTTTTGGGTAATTATACTTATAAGAAATAGGAAATAAAACTCTCCTCTTGATGCACTATCTTGGCCGAACTCTACCTAGGGGAGGAGCATCTAGATGCTTCCTTATTTCTTTTAAGACAATTCTTAAAATACCCATTGTAGAATTATAATTGCATAAATAACGAAATTAATTTCATAATGCCTCAAACGACTTTTCAGCTTTAAAAAATAATTTATATTTTCATCAAATGAAAATATTCAAAATCTTATTTTGACATTCACATCATTTTATGTCCTTGTGGACAAAAATACCCTTTAGACATTCTCCGAGAAAAAGTCTAGTTCCACACTTGAACTTATTTTGACCTAGCTTCTAGTTTAACAATCCTACTCTAATGACCTATAATAGTGACCTTATGGATCCAAATGAACAAAGCTTGAGCTTCTATACTCGGACTAAAAAGTTCACAAACCTTTTTTCGAGTATTAGCTTAATGTCAACTGACTCCACTAAAGAGTTGACACTAAGAATCTCTCGGTTCAAATGAATTTATTTTCTACTCAAATTCAACTTAATTATATCGAGTGGATCCATTGAATGTTATCTATGTTCACCCTTCATGAATATCATCAACTAGTTGGGATTTATAAAATTATAATTTTACCATTCTAGTTGTTATTTCCTCAACTCCTTAGTTACTTGTGAATAAGTCAGAAACAATGTATTGCTGAGGAGCTAACAAGTCACATTGTTTCATCCAAATAAAGTCGCTAATTAAATTTGGACATTGCGCAATTCATTTATTCACAATCCAAGTAATAAAGCATGAGGTCATATATATTGCATCTCAGCAATTTTGTACATGAATTCTATATCTATGAGAACTTCACAAAGTTGGTTCATGACATCTTTATAACTTAATATCTCACCAATAGGCCTTGTCTAGATCACACATTGTACCTAGAATTTGACTTTCTCAAATGAGAGTATTAATGCTATGAAATGACATGTCTCATTTTAGGATTTAGGTAAGCATTCTGCGATTCATACGTAGTAACCTTGAGATAGAAGATGTTAAATGGTTTGTTCTTCTATTGTCTCTAAAGGTGCACTGGTCAATTCAGTATCTTCGAAAGATACACTGAAAGAACTATAGAGTTCCTACTCTCTATGCCTCGTAACCAGACATCCTAGATTCTTCCAACAATCATATTGGGATCAATAGTCCGTTGATCTTTAGACTGCAAATATATCGTTTTAGTCAAACCATGAAGTGTTTTTTTTACGCAAATCTACATTTGTCTCTTCATACATTGTTAGGTTTGATTATGGACTATAAGACTATTGATTATCATAAATCTTCAATCAAACCAAAAATAAATGAATGAACGTTTCAACTTTCATTAATTTAATCAGCAAATTACAAAGATTTGTATATTACATCAATATGTAAATAAACAATATTTTAATTAGGACTTTACAAAGATTTATATATTACATCAATATGCAAATAAACAATCATCTTGTGGGCATTTCTGCCAACCTTTGGCTTGATGCAATGAAAGTTGAGATGCATTCGATGTATGTCAACAAAGTCTAGAAACTTGTAGACCTACCTGAAGGGGTTAAACCTGTAGGTTGTAAGTGGATCTATAAGAAGAAAAGGGGTCCGGATGGGAACGTTGAGCCGTTCAAAGCGCGACTAGATGCTAAGGGTTATATACAAAAAGAAGGTATCGATTATGAAGAAACCTTCTCGCCTGTGGCAATGCTTAAATCCATCCGAATACTTCTATCCATAGCTGCCGCTCTCGATTACGATATCTGGCAAATGGATGTCAAGACTGCCTATCTGAATGGAAATCTTGACGATCCCATTTTCATGGCTCAACCAGACGGTTTTCGTGGAAGGTGATCAAGAAAACAAGGTTTGTGAATTGCTTAAATCCATTAATGGATTAAAGCAAGCATCTAGATCATGTAATATTAGATTCGATGAAACTGTAAAAATCTTCGGCTTTGAACAGTCAATAGATGAACCTTGTGTCTATAAGTTGATACACGAGGGCAAGGTTGTGTTTATGGTATTTTATGTTGATGATATACTACTCATTGGTAATGATGTAGGTAAATCATCTGAGGTGAAAATCTGGTTAGCAAACCAGTTTGATATGAAGGATCTAATGGAAGCTGCATACATTCTGGGGATTCAGATCTTTCGAGATCGAAAGAACCAGACCTTGTCGCTCTCTCAAGCATCTTATATAGATAAGGTGATGGATCGCTTTGCTATGCAGACTCCAAGAAAGGCCAAAACCCCTTTAGACATGGAGTCTCACTCTCTAAGGACCAGTCTCCCAAGACTGCACAAGAGATTGAGGACATGAGAAAGATTCCCTATGCTTCAGCCTTAGGAAGTCTCATGTATGCTATATTGTGCACTAGACCGGATATATGTTTCGCAGTTGGCGTAGTTAGTCCTTTGCACTCAAATCTTGGACGCGAGCACTAGGTTGTTGTTAAGCATGTTCTTAAGTACCTTCGAAAAACTCGGAATTTGATGCTTACATATTCAGGTACTGACCTGACTATGACGGGTTATACCGATTCTGACTTTCAAAGGGATAAGGATTCCATGAATTATACTTCAGGATCTATGTTCACCCTGAATGGTGGATCTGTTGTTTGGAGGAGTATCAAGCAATCTTGCATTGCTGACTCCACCATGGAAGCAGAATATGTGGCTGCTTGTGAAGCATCCAAAGAGGCTGTATGACTTAGAAAATTCCTTAAGTATTTGGAAGTTGTTCCAAATGTCAACGAGCCCATGACACTTTATTGTGGTAATAGTGGGGCTATTGCTAACTCAAAGGAACCTAGAAGCCATAAGCGCTCTAAGCATATTGAGAGGAAATACCATTTGATTAGAGAGATCGTGCAGCGTGGAGACGTGGAGGTGAAGAAGATCTCAACGTTGGAAAACCTTGCAGATACTTTCACCAAGGCCCTATCCAATAAGGTCTTCGACCAACATCGAGACGGATTGGGCATGAAGGCTACTCTCATCTTCTTTGAGTCAAGTGGGAGTTTGTTGGCAGAGATGCCCACAAGAAGATTGTTTATTTACATATTAATGTAATATATAAATCTTAATAAAGTCCTTATTGTAGTTTACTGATTAAATTAATAAAAAGTTGAATCGTTCATTCATTCTCCTTTAGTTTGATTGAAGATTTATGATATTCAATAGTCTTATAGTCCTTAATAAAACCTAACAATGTATGAAGAGACAAATGTAGATTTGCGTGAACAAACTCCTCATGGTTTGACTAAAACGATATATTCACAATCTAAAGATCGACTATAGATCCCAGTATGATTGTTGGAAGAATCTATGATAATTGGTTACGAGGCATAGAGAGTTAGGAACTCTATAGTTCTTCTAATGTATCTTTCAAAGATACGGAATTGACCAATGCACCTTTAGAGACAATAGAAGAACAAACCATTTAACATCTTCTGTCTCAAGGTCACTATGTATGAATTGCAACATGCTTCCCTATATCCTGAAATGACACATGTCATTTCATAGCATTAATACTCACATTTGAGAAAGTCAAATTCTAGATCCATTACCTGATTTAGACTAGGCCAATTGGTGGGACATTAAGTTATGAAGATGTCATGAACCAACTTTGTGATGTTCTCATATATATGGAATTCATGTTTAAGATTGCTGAGATTCAATATATATCATCTCATGCTTTATTACTTGGATTATGAATAAATGAACTGCGCAGTATCCAAAATTAAGTAGCAACTTTATTTGGATGAAACAATGTGACTTGTTAGCTCCTCGTCAATACATTGTTTATAACTTATTCTCAAGTAAAAAAGGAGTTGAGGAAATAACAACTACAAGCGTAAAATGGTAAATATTTAGATCTCATCTAGTTGATAATATTCATGAAGGGTAAACATAGATACCATTCCGTGGATCCGCTCAATATAATTTAGTTGAATTTGAGTGGAAAATAAATTCCTTTGAACTTAGAGATTCTCAGTGTCAACTCTTTAGTGGAGTCAGTTGACATTAAGCTAATACTCGGAAAACGTTTGTGAACTTTTGAGTCCAAGTATAGAAGCTCAATCTTTGTTCATTTGGATCCATAAGGTCACTATTACAGGTCATTAGAGTATCATTGTTACACTAGAACCTAAGTCAAAATAAGTTCAAGTGTTGAACTAGACTTTTTTCTGGGAAAATGTCTAAATGGTATATTTGTCCACATGGACATAAAAAGATGTGAATGTCAAAATAAGATTTTGAATTTCTTTATATGATGGAAATATAAATTAGCTTCTAAAGTCGAGAAGTCATATTTGTCTGTTTCTTGATTTTCCTTCTCCTATAAATAGAGCCTCACATAAAGATGTGAGAAATAGTTTTTAGTCTTGCTCTCTCTTGCTTTTGGCCGACTATTTCCATCCTCTCTCTCTCAAAATACTTCTTTTATTTTGGCACCTAAGTCCTCATTAGACTTAGGCTTAATTAGGTATCTAGCTCATAAAGTTGTTCTTGAGCTATTGTGTTTAATTGTGCCCATACACAAGTCCTTCTAAACCTCTATAGACTCTTGTAATAGAAACCTTAAGTTTCTCGAATTTACGTTTAGGCTTGAATGAATTGAGCTAGAAGAGAAGATCAATCTTTCTCAAGATTTATCCAAATCAAGGTTCGAGAAAGGTTAGTATTCAAGTTGTCTAAATAATGTTTTAATTATAACATGTATATGCACTTTGTTTAGGTTAGTAAAAATTGTTTTACGAGTAAAATAAATTTTTATATTCCGACATTAATGTGTTAATGATAAATATTTCTTAACCCTAGACCTATTCCAACAGTTCCTAGTTCTACGAAGATCATTTATTACATGCTTAACAGCAACCCAGTGGTCGAGTCTAGGATTTAATTAGAAAAACTACGCCAATCGCGAAACATATATCCAGCCTAGTGCACATCATGAGACTTCCTGCGGCTGAAACATAGGGAATCTTTCTCATGTCCTCATTCTCTTGTGCACTCTTGGGAGACTGGTTTCTAGAGAGAGAGACTCCATGTCTAACGGGGTTTTGGCCCTTCTTGGAGTCTTGCATAGCGAAGTGATTCATCAGGTTATTTATATAAGATTCGCATTCGGATCCGGTTCTTTCGATCTCGAAAAATTTGAATCCCCAAAATGTACGCAGCTTCCCCTATATCCTTCATTTCAAACTGCTTAGCTAACCAGATTTTAACCTCAGATAATATACCCACGTCGTTACCAATGAGTAGTATATCATCGATATATAGAACCACAAAAACAACTTTGCCCTTGTGTATTGACTATTCAAATCCGAAATTTTTAACAGTTTCATCGAATCTAATATTTCATGACCTAGATGCTTGCTTTAATCCATAAACGGATTAAAGCAACTCACAAACTTTTGTCTCTTGAACACCTTCCACGAAACCGTTTGGTTGAGCCATGAAAATGCGCTCGTCAAGTTTTCCATTCAGAAAGGCAATCTTGAAATCCATTTAGCAGATCTCATAATCGAGAGCGGCAGCTATGGATAGAAGTATACGGATGGAGTTAAGCATTGTGGCAGGAAATTTTTTTATAATCGATACATTCCTTTTGGGTGTAACCTTTAGCATCTAGTCGCGCTTTGAACGTCTCAACGTTCCCATATGGACCTCTTTTCTTCTTATAGATCCACTTACACCCTACGGGTTTAAAGGTCTACAAGATTCTAGACTTTGTTGACATAAATCGAATGCATCTCAACTTCCATGACGTCAAGCCAAAGGATTGATTCAGAACCAGCCATTGCTTGGTAGTAGGAAACATGGTCATCCATGTCTGAGACGGCTACGAGAGTATCTCCATAAGACATGTACCTATATGGCTTTTCAAAAGCTCTCCCACTATGTCAAAGTACTACTTGACGAAGTTCTGAATTGTTAGGTTTTGCTTTTCAATTGGGGTAAGAACAGTTCTCACGGATAAAGTAGAAGCACCCAACTTTTTTCAAGCTCCATTTTGCTTCTAGGTTTCGTATTTTTCATAAAGTCCTCCTCAAGGAAACGAGAATGTTAAAGTTTTGTCGTCCTCGGGACTATAGAATGTAAACCTTTGGTTTCCTTTAATATCCAACGAACACACATAATTCTGACCTACTAGCCAACTTGCTAGTCTTTTGCCTTAGCACATGTGCAGGGCAACCCCAAATTTTGATGTAGCATAAACTAGTTTTATGCCCAGTCCATCATTCATAAGGAGTACCATGTACCGTCTTAGACGGAACTTGGTTCGGAATATATGCGACAGTTTCGAGACCATATCCCCAAAAGAAATTAGGGAGTGATGAGTAACTCATCATTGATCTAACCATCTCCATCAGAGTTTGATTCCTTCTCTTTGACACTCGATTATGTTGAGGTGTGCGAGGTGCTGTTATCTGAGAAGCGATACCGTCTTCCTTAAGAAATTCATCGAAATCTTCAGACAAGTACTCACCGCCTAGACCAGATCGAAGGATTTTGATCTGTTTTCCAATTTGCTTTTCCAGTAAAGCTCGAAAAATATTAAATACATTAATGGTCTCGGATTTGTGTTTGAGCAAATAGACAAATCCATATCTTGAGTAATCATCGGCAAAGGTAACGAAGTATTCGTATCCACCCCGTGCCCGAATTATGAGCGGACCACATACATCATAATGTATAAGTTCTACCAACTCGGTGGCTCTTCGACCTTTATCATAGAAAGGTCGCTTGGTCATTTTTCCTTCAATACAGGATTCACAAGTCGGAAATGAGCCTATTGCAGAGGCTTTGAGTGTACCGTCCCTCCCAAGTCTCTTATTCCTATCTAGACTAATATGTTCAAGTCTTAAGTGCCAAAGATGTGTTGATTCTATTAGATCAGAGGAGTCATTAGGTTTTATCCTCTTTTGTTTCCTAACTAAATCATTATCTATTTCAGTGTCTAACAACAAAGGTTGTGTAGGATAAAGATGGTATAAATAATTCTTCTACGAGCATCAGTGACAAATGAATTGGAAAAAGAAATTTGATTCCATTATCAATAAACTTTAAATAATAATTCTCGTCAACAATTTAAACTGCAAATATTAAGTTTTTTCCAAAGGAAGGAACAAAATACACATTATTCAAATTTAAAGTTTGTCTTTAAAAGAGAATGTCACAGATCCCACAACAGTAGCAGACACCAAGCTCCGATCAACCCACTTGGAGCAGAAGTTGTCATCCTTTAAACTTTTGCTTTTCCTGAATCCAATCGAGAAACAACAAATATGGTTAGTAGGGGTAGAGTCAAGAATCCACGATGATACATTATCAGCTACTAAACAAGCTTCGGTAATCAGTATAATACCTTTCCGTTTAGTCTTGAGGTAGGCATGATAGTTTCTACGTCAGAGTCCCTTAGCAGTGTGAATCTCCTTCATTAGCTCGGTAACAGTGTACCCTATCTTATTGATGGAGTAGTTCAGCTTGAAATTATCGAAAGATTTAGGGAGGGTTTCCAGGATCATATCTATTTTGGTTTCTCCATCATCTCACATCCAAGGATTTCCATGTCATCGAGATAACTTATGATCAACATCATGTGTTCTCTAACAGGAGAGTTCACAACCTGTCAAACCACTTCTTATCTAGCTTGATGCCCTTTCCCTCCAAACATCTCATGAAGATGAAGACCATGCTATAGGTCGAATCAATATCACGATGTTATTGTCGCAACACATTATTCATCGATGCTAAAATATACCACCTCGTAATCTCATTGGATCGGATCCAGGCCACTAGGGCGTCCTTGTCCTCTTGAGTCGAATAATCATTCGTTTCAGGAGGACATGGGGTGGTGAGTACCCATTTTTGCTTGTCCGTAGTAAGGACGATGTTTAGGTTACATTTCTAATCTACGTAGTTTTTCCGTTCCAGTTTATCCAAGGAAATGATTATTGAGAAAGTGTTTAGAGACGTATTGCTGATTGTTGAAACAATTTACGATTAGTATTTTGTTTAGGATTTTAAGTTTAATATTGAACAGGAAAAATCCAAAGGTGTTATGAAAAAAATGACACCTTACTCCTTCGAGGGAAGGCCGCAAAGAGTCGCCGTTCATAACTAAATGACACATAATTAATGCATAGTCATGATCTCAATACATTAACGTTTGACTAGCCACCTTATATAAAAGTTTGATCACTCCAAACATCTCATGGAGATTGAAGAGCATGCTATAGGCTGAATCAATATCACGATGTTATTGTTGCAACACGTTGTTCATCGATGCTAAAATATACCACCCCGTAATCTCATCGGATCGGATCCAGGCCACTAGGGCATCCTTGTCCTCTTGAGTCGAATAATCATTCGTTTCAGAACGAAATGGAGTGGTGAGTACCCATTTGTGCTTGTCCATAGTAAGGACGATGTCTAGGTCACTTTTCTAATCTACGTAGTTTTTCCGTTCCAGTTTATTCGAGGAAATATTTATTGAGAAAGTGTTTAGAGACGTATTGCTGATTGTTGAAACAATTTATGATTAGTATTTTGTTTAGGATTTTAAGTTTAATATTGATTAGGAAAAATCCAAAGGTGTTATGAACAAAATGACACCTTACTCATTCGAGAGAAGGCTGCAAAGAGTTGTCTTTCATAACTAAATGACATATCATTAATGATGTCACTACATCAATATTTGACTAGCCACCTTATAAAAAAGATTGTTCACTCAAAACTTTTCGCAGGGTCTCGAGGGAGGATTATTAGATATTTAGTCTAAGTGTGTAACCAACCACTTAGTTCAAAAGATCTACTTAGAAAACAATCCACCGAGGGGAGGCCTTGTCTCATTGTTTCAGTTTTGAACGTAGGTCTACAACCAATGTTAAGAACAAAGCACCGTTGAGTACTCTCATTAAAGAGAGTGCCACGAGGGCGACTCTAAGTCTGGCGACATTTGCACTTAGCATTAGTGTTGGGGATCGTGGGTTGCAAACAACAAATACAACCCTTCCACTTAGTTTTTACGATTTTCACATCTTCTCTTCTACGTTTGGAAACCTGTTTCCTTGAGTATATAGAGATAGAGTGGAACACTAGAAAAAGAGTTCTAAATTGATATTATGAGAGGAGAGCAGTGTTAATGCACTAAAGCACAAGGAACATACTCGGATCTTTTTTCTAATTAATTTTTCCTAAAAAAAGTGTGTGAGATACAAAGTCTCACTTTTGCACTTGGAAGTTTTTGAGATTCTAAATCTCCCTAAAACTAATTTCTTTGTATTCTTGTCATCTTCCTTCAAGGCATCTTCATGGTGGTTGAGCACGTGAACGTCGATAACATATTTATGATTTACGAAAAATTAAAACAAAAAACATAATATAAAACATTCAATAACAAATTTAAACTAGAAGTGCAATAAGCTAGTTAAATAATGTACACATTTACAAACTTGTCAAAATATTAATTTTAAGCATGCTAAATATAAAATCTTTAAAAAAGTTTTTAATGTGTTTATATAGCATCTTTAACAAGTGGAAAATCAAAAACAATTTAATTTTAGAGGTCGTACCAAAAAATTAAAATTGTCTAAGCTCTAGTCTTAGCAAAACCATTATTCAAGTAAATTTTAAAAACAATTTTCGTATAATGATTTTAAATAACATGTACATGTTTATACTTTAACCTATGCTCTGATACCATTTGTTGGAATAGGTATAGGATTAAGAAAAAATTATCATTAACAAATTAATGGCGGAATATAAAACTTTCGTTACTAGTAAAATTTGTTTACTAACTTAGGTAAAGTGCACGAACATGTTGTTATTTAAAAATATTATTTAATTACTTGTTACTAACCTTTTTATAGCTTGATCTTTGAGAAGCCTTGGAAACGGTAGATCGTCTCTTCTTACTTGTTTCCTTCACAACTTGTCGTGAACTCGAGAAACCTAAGGTTTCTTTACAAGATTCTATAGAGTGTTTGAAGGATTTGTGTGCGGGCACAATTTAACACAATAACTCAAGAACATGTCTATGAGCTAAAGAGCTAATTTAAGCCTAAGTCTAATGAGGACTTAGGTGCCAAAATAAAAGATATATTTAGAGAGAGAGAGGGAGGATCGGCCAAAATAGAGAGAGAGTAAGAGAAAAACTAATTTTCACATGTCTATGTGAGGCTCTATTTATAGGAGAATGAAATACAAGAAAGGGTAATTACCATTTTCTATTGTGCATTCATGACACGATATTTGATTTCTTCTCCTCTTTCTCTATGTATTTGGCTGGCCATTCTATAGCATTAGTGAGAGAAATTTGTTTCCGCACTAAGCACATTTGTTTCCTTCTCTAAGATTTTCATTTCCTCTTTTCTTTTTGGGTAATTATCTTCATAAGTAAAGGCAAAGAATTCCTCTCCTCTTTGAATGATATTGGCCGAACTCTACACTTAAGGAAGGAGTTTCTAGATGCTTCCTTATTTCTTTTAAGATAATTCTTAAAATACCCATCAGCCAGGTCTGCTTTCAACATCAACGGCTCCACCCTCTCTCCCTCTTTTTAGTTCTCATCTACTATGAGGGGCTCTCGAACCTCTTTTGACTAGTCGAGAATGCGTGAAAAATTTTAGGATTCCGCTTCAAAAAAATTCACGTGTCTCACCTGTTATTCGCTAATGATAATATTATGTTCTTCCGAGCGAGGCTCGAGACGTGCGAGAGGGTTATAGAGATATTGTAGACGTATTCCGAGGCCTCTAGTCATATGATGAATTTTTAGAAGTCCGTTTGGACAAGGATGTCAGGGCGGCAGATGGGGAGAATTTGGCCCAGATTCTATAGTTAGGAGGTCGAAGTGCCATATGAGATATTTGAGACTCACCTATGGCAAGAAGACGGAGATTTATGAGTTAGTGATAGACCGTATTTGGTAAAAGATTAATGGTTGGAATGATCTCTCCTTCTCACAGGCTGGCACAGAGGTGCTCATTAAGTCCGCTCTTCTGTCGATCCCCAGCTACGTGGCCTCATGTCATCTGATCTCGATGAATTTGATTAGAGAGATTCCATCGATGATTTCCAGGTTTGGTGGAGAGGCGGGACTGTGACTAGGAAGATCAACTGATGCAAGTGGGAGGTTCTCCAGACGATAAAGTCAGAGGGCGGGATGAGCTTCAGAGAATGAGAAATTCAACTAAGACCTAGTAATTAAGAGTTTTTGGAGATTCTTTCAGAGACCGGACAATCTAGTAGGTAGAGTCTATCACCATAGCTACTTTTACGAAGAAGATATCATGACCGACCTCCCATGGTGGTGTAGTTCAATCATGTGGCAAAGTCTTTTATGGGGTTGAGAGATCATCCATTGTGGGTCGAGATGGAGGATAAGTGATGGAAAATCAAATCTAGCTGTAGGAGAAATATGGGTCCCTATAGATAGTCCAGCCACTTGGATCGATTCCCCTTAGATCTCTACTAATATGCGCTTATCGGAGCTCATGCGATGAGACGGTTGTTGAGACGTTGATCTCATTAGAGAGATATTTTAGAGGAGGATGCCTCTGCCATCTTGAGTATTCCAAGTGGGGGAGATTGAATCATGAACGCGTGTCGTTGACACTTCACAAAAGATGGATAGTGCTCGATCAAGAGCGCATATCGAGTTGCGAAGGAGAGAGCTAGTATTCCTACCGCCAATTTTTTTTTATTCGACGGTGATAGAGGATTGGTGGGGGAAGTTCTAGATGTTGAGGGTTTCCCCTAAGGTGAAACCTCTTTGTTTCCATGTCTGCTTGGATCGGATACCGGCTAGAGTAATATTTGCCTAAAAAGGGATCCCCTAACATGACAGTTCATGTTTGTCAGGGGATGAGAGAGACGATGTTACACGCGATTTGGGGGTGCAGTTGGAGTAAGAGAGTCTGGAAGGAGACTCACTTTGGTCACATCCTTTTTGCCTTCTAGAGAGGGAGACGTCTTTGACACCATTCTCAGAGCGACACATATTCCTTAAGGTTAGTACCCATGAGCTTTTTATTACTATTATTTGGGAGTTACAGAACCACAGTAACGATATCGTATCCCGAAGAGAATTGTTGAGCCAGACTTAGATAGCCCAGTGGGCGATGAGCTTCCTCGATGAGTACAAGGAGGCTTTCTCAGTGAAGCAGCCAAGAGATCAAGATATTCAGCTTCTAGATGGACTCGCCGAGTTCTTCATCTCGATTATTGTCGATGTGACGTTGACTCACGATCATTTCCCTGACTAGAGGTTTCTCACCCAACTCGCGGAGGCGTAACCAATCCTCTAGGACATATACTTAGCGCTTAGTATCGGTGACATGAGAGTAGACATCCAGTGCGACTACTTGAGAGTGGTGAAGAGGGTGTCAAAGAGATTGACGTCTAGGACAGAGGTAGAGACGATATTACTCCGCATCTTCAAAGAGGTGTGACATCAAAACGTGTTTTATGTTGTTTACTTCGCGTCTTTAGAATGTTGCAACCCGTAACCTAACTCGCTATGCAGTTAATCACGGATCGAGTTTGACTTCGATGCGAGTTGTCCCCCCTTGTACGGAGGAGGATATTGGAACTGATGATTGAGAATTACGGTACCACTTGTGGGGATAGAGGTAGTCTGTTTTAGAGTTGTTTGTATTTCCTTATATCTCCTGTAATAACGTAATTTCACTGCCATATGTGAAGGCATTGTACGATGTTGTCGGTATTATCTGACGATATGAATAACAACTGGCGGACGTCGGATATACACAAAATATTTTATAGCGGCGGCCCGACACTAACGCCCCGGGGGGTACTTGGCGGTCGATGACCTCCCCCGAACTGCCCCTCGAGGCGGCCCGCGCGTCCGACGAGTGGCCCAGACGTCCCCACGCTCGCTGGCGAGGGCTCGGACGTCCTCCCCACAGGTCCGGACGTCCACGCAAATCAGCCAGGTCGGGTCGGGCCCGACGCCCATTAGGGCTCCTTGGGAAGAACTCCCCCGCGTGGCCGAAGAAGGAAGGCGCGAGTCCTGCCATCGCCGGCGACGGCGGAGACACGTTCGCCAGGAGGTCTGGGCTCCCTCCCCCGAGGCGCACAAGCCCAGGTCCGCCCTCGATGCCGCTCCAGAGGCGACGCGCGAAGCTCCCGCCGCCGCCAAGGATGGCGGAGATCTGTTCGCCGAGGGACTTGGGCTCCCTCCTCCGAGGCGCGCGAGCCCAGTCCCGCCCTCGCGCGTCCACGCCTCCGACGCCGCCCCTCGGCCAGCGACGGCCCCCTGATTGTCCGACGAAATCGAGGAAGTAAGGCTTACCCGGAACCCAAGGCGAGACTGCTCGACGACGTGGCGTCCTCCCGCATTCGACGTGCGCACCTTAGCCGACTCGGGTTCCTCGGCTGAATTTCCTCGCGCGAGGCCTCGCCCGGCGACCTCCAGTCGATCGCCCCTCTCCCCTGACTCGTGCCCAATCGACACCGTCGCTCTGGCCACCCACTCGCCGCTCTCATGGGCGGATTCTTCCTCGGAGGCCATCCAAACGTTCAGTGTTTCGTTGTCAAAAAACTCGGAGAGGGAAGATTCGATTCCCGTTGAAAAAGAATTTGGGAACGACGAAAAATGGGGGTCGTTTTCCTCGAGAATGGAGAAAAAGGATTCAACCAGGTCATCCAGGGACCCACCAGTGGGGGATGACGAAAGACTCATTGGAAAAAATAAAAGGAGAAATAATAAAAAGTAAAAGAGCGTCGAAGGATATACCACCTGACCGGCGTGCTCGCCTCGAATGCCTGGGTCCGCGTCCGTCGGCCCGGCCCGCCTGAAAATGTCTCTGACCTGTGTCTGGGCGGCGAGGAGAAGGCTCTGATTTGTTCATTGATCACTCGCTCAATATCGAACTCGGGGGGCTAATGTGTCGATATTATCTGACGATATGAATAACAACTGGCGGGCGTCGGATATACACACAATATTTTATAGCGGCGGCCCGAGACTGACGCCCCGGGGGGTACTTGGCGGTCGATTACCTCCCCCGAACTGCCCCTCGAAGCGGCCCGCGCGTCCGACGAGTGGCCCGGACGTCCACCGAGTGCCCTGAACGTCCACCAAGCGGCCCGGGCGTCCAGCGAGTGCCCTGGACATCCACCAATAGGCCTGGACGTCCACCAAAAGGCCTGGACGTCCAGCGAGTGCCCTGGACGTCCACCAAGAGGCATGAACGTCCAGCGAGTGCTCTGGACGTCCACCGAGTGCCCTGAACGTCCACCAAAGAGGCCTGGACGTCCACCAAGAGGCCTGGACGTCTAGCGAGTGCCCTGGATGTCCACCAAGAGGCCTGGACGTCTAGCGAGTGCCCTGGACGTCCATCAAGAGGCCTGGACGTCCAGCGAGTGTCTTGGACGTCCACCAAGAGGCCTGGACGTCCAGCGAGTGCCCTGGACGTCCACCAGGTGGCCTGGACGTCCAGCGAGTGCCTTGGACGTCCTGTGAGGTGGTCTGGACGTCCTGTGAATCGACCTGGACGTCCTCCTACCTTCCACGCGTCCAGGGGGTGTTTTGGCCGGCTCCAAGGTCCTCCTTTGGCTATAAATAGCACCACAATCCTCACAACAAAGGTACACCAGTTTTCCCTAGAGAAAACTACTCTCTCTCTCTCTCTCTCTCTCTCTCTCTCTCTCTCTCTCTCTCTCTCTCTCTCTCTCACTTTCTCTCTATCTGCCATACCCTCCACGGGAAGCTGATTCTGGAACAACTTCCGACCGGGATTGTTCCCTAAGATCCGAGGTCCGAGCGTCGAAGCGACGTTGACTCCCTAGTCTCCATTTCTGCCCGATCTTGTTGATCCCTCCTCGTCATCCTATAAACTCCACCCGCACTATACTAATGTTGAGCGTCGGAGAGGTAAACAGAGGACCCCCCCTCTGTTTTCCCTTCTTAGTTCACGTCTGTTTACTCTTTTCAGATAACAGAAGGACTCGAAGACCCCACGACAGTTAAGAGACGATCCGGGACACCGGATTTGACACGCTAAGGCCGAAGCGAGGGTCACTCGCCCCGAGCGGGGATCTGACCGTTTGGGTCTCTGAACGTTGTCCAAATTTCAGCGACAACATACGATATTTTCGTGATGTCTACCACAGTTATTAAATATAAAAAGTTTTCGAAAGGGAAGTTAGAACTTTTAAAAAGGAACAAGAGAGAAATAACGCGATTTTATAAAAATCGCGAGTTATTTTTATAATTATTATGGAGTTGAAATCCTATGGTGTTCAAATCATATGAAAATAAACTTTATTCTTATGTAAGGAACATAAATATTGGCCCCAAATAAATAGAGCGACGAAAATGTTATGGGCGATAGAAATATGAATGGCTCTCCAAACCCGTTGGCTATGTAAATTATCAAGCACAAAAACTAGTCATGTAAGGTCCCCATAAACAAAGCGATTCTCTATGAATGCTCACCACGTAATCGGTTAAAAAACAAAGATTCCAAGCATAAAAAAAGTTGCTCTAATGAATTTTAGCCTCGAAGTACAATGTCTCACTCTTTGATTTGTCAGCTTGGAAATGAAGATATTTACCTCGAGGTGGACGCAACTATCACACCACAAATGCTTGTCTTTTATTTTTCTTAATGTTTTTTTATTCTTTTCATGTATTCGTATTTGGATTAGAGGTATAATACTAACAAGGATTTCATTAAATTTCAAAGCATAGACATTAAAAGTGAGAAGAAAAGTTTACCATGGTATTATAAGAATAGTAAAATATTATATTGAGAGTATCTTACTCTTGGCCTTTTATCATGCTTCGATTATAACTTCGTTATTCTTCGGTTAATTTGTTTTTATTCTTACAGCATGATACCTTAATCTTTTGTTACTCTCTTAAATTTATTAGAATACAATAGTCAAGGGTTTTTTAATTTTAATGTTTTCTTTCTTGAGTGTTCAATATTTTTTATATTATATCCTGATTACACTATGTAATATAAAGTTAGTCTCCATTGACTCTCTCCTAAATTTCACCCATCTCTTCAATTACATCGCATATGAAACTCGGATTGTATATTCTGCTCATGGTCATTATAATCAATTTTATGACAGAGTGTCGGATTTAATTCAGATTCCTCGTCATAATGCATGCTCATGTGGATATGTATACGAGGATGCCAAATATGGCAAGAATGCCTTTACCACCAATTGATTTTATAAATATTCTTGTTTATGTTATTTATTATATAGTGCGAGAAAACCCATCACATAGATCATAGTTTAGAGAATCACACGTGTCACACCAATCGACTTAAGTTGGTGACTTTTGAGGTACATTATATTGGTAAAGCTGCTATATGTATATTTTTACTTTACATACTTAATATATGATAAGTATTGGTAAAGGAATGAATTCAGAAAAAAAGAAATGATTTTCTTGTTACTAAAAAATTTACGTGAATACAAAATATATACACGACCTAACAAACTCAAACTAACTCCAATCCATTGAAATTCAGAGAGATGCCCCTACGCAGTGCGAAAAGACATGGCATTTTAAAATGCAGCCTCAACAGACGAATGACGATTCTTCTACCTTTTTTAGCCACTCATGGTCATAGCTAACTTGTTGAGCCATATTTTGACATATGAGTTCAAAGATTTGACCGAGTCGCATTCCGTTAGCCTATTGGGCCTAAGTCCCAACTAAAATAAAATCAAAACAAATACTTTTATATGAAAAGTTAATTTTTTTTATGTTTTATTTAAAATAATTCTCTGGCTTGAGTGCTAATAATTTTTATTTAAAACATTAAAAAATAAGATATTTTTGTTGGAAAAAATGTTAATAAAATGTTATTAACATAGATTATGAATGATTTATGACTAATATTTGAGTGGGGTCCACTCACCGAAATTTGATAATTCTTTCATGATCTTATCTTTTGTTGCAACGGGTATAAGATTAAATATTTATTTGCCAAAATCATGTCTATGATGAATGAGAAATTGATGCTTAAAGTATGCTTAAAAACACATTTGTTATGTATCGTAGAAGTGAGAGAATCCAAAAGAGTCCCACATGGGTTGGATAAGGGAGTTCGTGTGGTGTTTATATAAGATTATCCTTCTTAAGGTGGTATCCAAGTGCAAGAGAGAAGAGTGTGAGTGAAATAGCTCTAACCCCTCACGCGCACACATACACGGGCCACCGCCGAAATTGTGTTTGTTCCAAAAGAGAGAAATTTCTTTTTTTCCTCCAAAATTGTGGTTGTTCCTTCTGAAACACTAGATGTTCCTTCAGGAAATTTAGTTGTTCCTTCAGGAAAGTTGGTTGTTCCTAATTGTTCCTTTGGATACCAATTGTTCTAGATGTTTCTTTTATAGTCCGGTTGGTTTATTTACGAGCTTGGTTCGCCGGAGAAGTGTCTTTGCAACTCAAAGATCTTCTCATTCACCGTTGTATCATGGGAGGTAAATTGCTCAAGGTTTCTGTTGTGGGCATAAAAGACGTGACGGCTCAACGGAGGCTCCGAGAGGGTTTAGCCATGCCCTTGGCCAGCGCCCAAAACCCATCCACTCGGCCAAGGGCCGAGCGAAACTCTCTCTTCCACCGAAAGCCGGCCCAGAGGTCCTCCCTT
Organism: Urtica urens; assembly: GCA_958296335.1. Classification (NCBI taxonomy): domain Eukaryota; kingdom Viridiplantae; phylum Streptophyta; class Magnoliopsida; order Rosales; family Urticaceae; genus Urtica; species Urtica urens. Next base: position 4,436,325 of record OY282525.1, read on the forward strand.
GGCCCGGCCAAAGGCCGGCCCACAACCTTCCTCTCGGCCAAAGGCCGGCCTTGGCCTTTCCTTGAACCGGCCAAGGGCCGGCTCGCGATATTTCACTCGGCCAAAGGCCGAGTGAAGCTTCCTCTCGGCCAAGGGCCGGCCTTGGCCCTCCCTTGACCCGGCCAAGGGCCAGCCCACGACATTTCACTCGGCCTAAGGCCGAGTGAAGCTCCCCTCTCGGCCAAAGGCCGGTCTGGGCTTTCCTTGACCCGGCCATGGCCCGACGCGCGACATATCACTCGGCCAAGGGCCGAATGAAGGGATCCTCTCGGCCAAAGGCGGCCTCAAAACGTTCTTGACCAGCCGAAGACTCTTCCTTGCTTTCCACATGCTCCTTATAAATACGGGGCCAGAATCCCGAGAAAGGTAATCCAAATTTGAGGACTGAAACGTTGCTGAACTCGTACTTCACTAGTTTCTCTCAAACCTTAGCTCTCTAAACACCTAACCTCGTTATCCACCTTAATCACACTAATGTTGAGTGTCGGAAAGGTAAACAGAGGCACCCCCTCTGTTTCCCCTTTGTAGCGGGCAGCATGGTCGCCGGCTTGGGGACCATGAGAAGGACGACTCCGATCCTCGAAAGAGGAGAAATAGAGGAGGACAGGGCCTCAGCGACCGATCTTTCTCAGGGACCGGACCGTCGCGCCCCGACAGTTTCCGAAAGTTCTCGACCTTCACCCCGCTGAATACCCCCCAAGAGCGAATCTTGGCATTACATCGCGATAAATTAGGCAGCCCAAATCCACTCACGAAAGATCCAGCAAAGCGAGATCGAAGCAAGTTCTGTGAGTACCATCAGGATCGCGGCCACTTGACTTCCGAGTGCTACCAGGTCAAAAAGGCAAATCGAGGCCCTCATACAAGATGGGAAACTGAAAGAATATGTGCTCCAAACTTTGGGTACAACGACGACGGGGAACGAACGAGAACGCCAAGAGAGAAAAGGTCCCGCCATGGTCACTATGACTGATGAGGCGATAGCCCGAGAACTGGACAGTTCACAGTTGCACATCGTGGGCTCCATTTAGGGTGGTCCGGGCTGCGGAGATTCATGCGCACGGAGAAAGCGGTACGCTCGAGAAACCTCTCACACGGCGGCCGAGCATCATATCAACCACACTTACGCGGTTCCACCCCCAAATGAGTTCGAGTCCATGTTCTTCACAAGGCAGGAAGCAACAAGGGTCATGCACCCCTATAACGACGCAGCAGTGGTCTCGGCCCCGGTCGCGAATAACCTCGTCCGAAGAATTCTTATTGACAACGGGAGTTCTGCCGACATCATCTTCAAATCAGCTTTAGACAGGATGAAGTTGACCGAGTTGAAACCAACTCCGGTCGCAACCCCACTCTTCGGATTCTCTGGCGAAAGGGTGATGAATGAGGGCGTCATCGACCTCCCCGTCACTTTTGGGACACTGGGAGGGCTCGAGGCTACTCACATCGTATCATTCCTCGTTGTCGACCAACCATCGGCTTACAACATCATCATCGACCCTCAATCGATTAAAATCCATAACCTCGACCTATCATTTGATGTTGAAGTTCCCGACAGATAGGGGAATAGCCACCATGGCCGGACATCAGTCCATGGCCAAGATGTGTGACATTCAGGGGGTCGACGGGAAAGGAAAGGAAAAAATGGTTAATGCCATTTCCCAAATCGAAAAAGATTTGCCATGCGATGTAAAGGCCGACGGCACCTTCGGTGAGCTGGACAAGAGAGATGAGGTCGAAAGGCGAAAAGTGGGGACGACGGGCGACCTCCTCACTATTGTACTGGACGAGGAAAAACCCGATCAGGTCGTCAAGATAGGTGCGCAGCTTCCACCTGAGAAGCAACACCAACTAACGGCGTTCCTTCAAGAGCATAAGGACGTCTTCGCATGGACCCATGCCAATATGTCGGGGATCGACCCCGAAATCATGGTTCATTGCTTGAATGACGAAAAAAGGGTAACCGAACGAATACAGCCCAGGAGGGCGTCCAGTGGAGAAAGGTACCAGGCCATCGGCGAAGAAGTTGATAAACTTCTCGTGGCAGGGTTCATAAGGGAAGCAGAGCATCCCAGGTGGGTATCCAACGTGGTAATGGTGAAAAAATCAAATGGAAAATGGCGAATTTGCATAGACTACAAGGATCTCAACAAAGCCGGTCCAAAGGACAGCTTCCCCTTACCCAGAATCGAACAACTTGTCGATGCCACCGCGGGCCATGAGCTGCTAAGTTTCATGTCGCCTACTCCGGCTACAATCAGATCCGCATGCACGGTCCAGACCAAATTAAGAAAACCTTTGTTACTGATCGGGGACTATACAGCTACAAGGTCATGCCTTTTGGCCTCAAAAACGCAGGGGCAACGTATTAGCGATTGCTAAATCGCATGTTCGCCGACGAAATCGGGAAGACAATGGAAGTTTATGTCGATGATATGTTGGTCAAAAGCCTAAGGGCCGACGATCACGTCGGGGACCTCAGAAACATGTTCGCAATCCTACGACGGTACAAAATGAAACTAAATCCGAACAAGTGCGCCTTCGGAGTCGAATCCGGAAAAGTTTTGGGATATATGGTGAGCAATAGAGGAATAGTAATCAATCCCAAAAAAATCGAGGCGATTCTGAACATGAAGTCCCCCACCAAAGTCAAAGAAGTGCAAAGCTTAACGGGTAGGGTAGCCGCGTTAGCGTGCTTCGTTTCAAAGGCAACCAATTAATGCCAGCCGTTCTTAAGGCCAACGGATTCGTGTGGACAGAAGAATGCGAGGTGGCTTTCCGTGAACTGAAATCCTATTTCAGCTCCGCACCGTTCTTGGCAAAGCCCAGTGAGGGGGAAAAGTTGTTTTTATACCTCGCGGTGACATAGAAGGCAATCATCACGGTTCTGGTGCGCGAGGAGAACAAGCTTCAATGGCCAGTCTACTACACAAGCAAGGCGCTCCTCGACGCCGAGACCAGATACCCGGAAATCAAAAAGATGACATTAGCCTTGGTCACATGCGCAAGGAAACTGCGACCTTACTTCCAATCTCACCCCATCATCGTACGCACGAAGTATCCCATAGAAAAAGCATTACAGAAGGCCACATCTTCCCGGATGGCAATATGGTCTCAAGAGCTAGGAGAATATGGCATAGAGTTTCAACCAAGGACCGCAATCAAAGGCCAAGCTCTCGCCGACTTCGTGGCCGAATTCGCAGCAATCTCCCTGACAGGGGAAGATGCAAAGACTCTCGATGAAACAGAAGGCAGCCCGACCAAGAAGAGGCCGATAGGCCCGGAAGGGTCACTCTGGGCACTACACATTGACGGTGCGTCAAACGCCCAAGGCGCCGGCGCATGCGTCATACTCACAAATCCCGATAGGGAAAAGCTTAGGTACGCCATGCGATTCGAAGTCAACGCCTCCAACAATGAGACCGAATACGAGGTTCTGATCATAGGCCTGGAATTGGCAGGAAAACTCGACGTCAAAAACTTGCGCATCCACTGCGACTCACATTTGGTCGTCAATCCAGTCAAAGGAGAATACGCGGCCAAAGAGCCGAGCATGGCGGCGTATCTTGCCAACGTCACCAGGCTCTTGGAAGCATTCTCGTGGTTCGAGATAATCCGAGTGCCTAGGGCAGAAAATGCCGACGCCGACGCCTTGTCGCGTCTAGCATCCGGGATAGATGAAGAAGGCGCCAATAATGTCCCGATAGAAAGGTTAACGAGACCTTGCATCTCAAGAAACGACGTGGGAACGATAGGGCAAGCGCAACCTACGACATGGATGACGCCATTGCTAAGGTACCTCCAAAAGGGAGAGATCTCGGAGGGAAGGGAGGAAGCCTGAAAGTTGAAAATTTTGGAACCCAAGTACACGATGAGAGGGGAAACCCTCTACAAAAGGGGATACTCCATGCCCCTCCTCCGATGTCTATCCGACGACGAAGAAAAAAAGGCCTTGTACGAAGTACACGAGGGAGTCTGCGGAAACCACTCGGCCGGACAATCGCTGGCCCTAAAATTGCTCTGTGTGGGGTACTTCTGGCCGACCATGAAGAAGGACGCACACTCATGGGTCAGGAGGTGCGACAAGTGCCAAAGATTCGCACATGTCCCGAGACAACCCCCCGCTCTGCTATGCCCAATCATCGTGCCTCGACCATCCGCTAAATGGGGGGTCGACCTCATCGGGGAATTACCTATGGCACCAAGACAATATAAATTCGCAATCGTCGCGGTGGACTGCTTCACGAAATGGGTCGAAGCGGAGCCACTCGCAAAGATCACAGAGGCAAATACAACAAGCTTCATGTGGAAAAACATAATATGCCGCTTTGGGGTTCCCGAGTCGATCGTCACCGACAACTAGAAGCAGTTCGATAACACACGTCTGCGAGAACTGTGCGAATAGTTGGGAATTCGCAAGACATACTCATCACCTCGACACCCTCATGCCAATGGGCAAGTCAAAGCGGTAAACAAGTCAATAAAAGAAAATCTGAAGAAAAAGCTAGAGGCGAAAAAGGGGTCCTGGGCCGAAGAACTACCAACAGTTTTGTGGGCGTACAGGACCACCGCGCGAAATGCCACTGGCGAAACCCCGTTCGCACTAGCATTCGGCGTCGAGGCCGTAATACCTGTGGAAACAAGCATACAAGAACAATGAGGCAATGAGGTTCGAGCTGGACCTCATAGATGAAAAAAGAACAGACGCATTGTCACGTTTGATCGAACAAAAAAGAAAAGTCGAAAGGTACTACAATTCGAAGGTCAAACTAAGTAAATTCGCAAACGGAAGTCTCGTCCTTAGGAAGGTTTTCCCAAACACGCAGGTCCCTGGGGCTGGAGTTTTGGGACCTACTTGGGAAGGCCCATATCGAGTACGCCAGGCCACCCACGACGGAACTTACGAATTGGAAAACTTCAAAGGTCTCGTTTTCACCCACTCGTGGAATGCCGAGCACTTGAGACAGTACTACCAGTAGACGCAACCCAAAAGACAACCTACTTCCATCCCTTTCGCAATTTTATTATTTGTATATGAGGTCCACGACCCAAAAAGTGTAACCCCTTTCTGACAATGAATAAAATTTACGCTTTATGCTCTCTATAATTTATTTTAAAATCTCTGCAAATTTCTAAAAACAAACTCGGGGGGCTATGGGTTAACATCCGCGCACCGGATGATACGTCTCGAACGGCCACATTCTCGCATTCCGACAGGAAGCGAATCGTGCGCAACCCTCCTATGGGGAAACATCCGCACACCGACCGACAGGTAGCGAGCCCAGCACATCCCTCCTATGGGAAAGCACCCGCGCACCGGATGATTCGCCCCAAGTGACGGTGTACTCGCACACCTACAGGTAGCGAGCCGCAGACAGCTCTCATATGGGGAGGCATCCGCCCACTAGGTGTCTCATACCAAGCAACCACACACTCGCCCGCCGAAAGGCAAGGCTGAGCCCCAAATAATCTCTATTCCCACATTATGACGATTACGAACAAGTAGAGAAATAAAAACATCCAATAAACGCAGAGAAAATCCAACAAAGATGTTCTTGAAAATGCATGAAGAATGAAAAGCGCTAAACATGTGCGCAAAAAGAACGCAAGAAAATAAGACGATCACTCGGAGCCAAAGTCAACCTGTTCCTCATCAATCGGAACGCCCGACCCGTCGGTAGTCTCTCCATCGGGCGGTTGGTTCGTCGCCTGGGCAACTTCCGAAGGAGCTCCGAAGTGTGCGTCACCCGATCGGGGGACGTAGTCCAGCGAAGGGAACATCACTTAGAAGAAAGAAAACGTGACCCCGCGGGTCACGTTCTCCTTCGCGACCGCATCACGAACACGCACGACGGCTGCGTAACGGGCTTCTTCCAAAGCCAAGTCCCAGTCATCCTACAGGTCGGCCTTCGACCGCAAAGCATTGTCCTTCTCCTCGATAAGAGCTTGCATCTCTAGGAGAAGGGAGTCTCTCTCCCTCTCGTCCTTGACTCGGGAGATCTCGCTCGTCATCAGCTAGGCGTGCACGATCTTCAATTCCTCGTCTCGGCCGGCAAGCGCGGTCTGAATTTTCTTCGTCTCACCTAGGAAGGTGTCTGCCGCCTGCTCCGCTTTCTCTCGAGACGTGCGATCCGCCGCTCGCAACAACCGTTCAGCCTCCAACTCCGCACGAACTCCCCGCAACTCCCCTTCTAGGACGTGGAATTCCCGAGCGGGACGGACCTCTGCCAAGGCGGCAGCATGGTCGGCCGTCATCTTCTCGGCATCCTTCTTCATGACCTGCATCCTCCGCAAGAAGTCTCAGAGAATCCGATCACCCCGTTCTTGTCGGGCAAGCATCTGACAAAGCAAAGACACGCACGCGTAAGCGCGTGTGAAAAAAGGAAATAAACGACGCATAAAACAACGAAGAATGAGAAAGATTGTACCTTCTGGGCATCGCTGATCCCGTTCTGGAAGTATTCGAGATCCCCGGTCGTTAGAAGCCCCTTGAATTCCCGTAGGGGAGAGTAAAGAATCCCTCGAGAACATTGACCCCGCAGCGCTTCGGCCTCTTGCAGCAGGGTGGACTCCATGCCACCCGATGCGCTCGAAGTGTGGGCGCGCTTCCCGCCGGACGGTTCATCAGCAGGTGGGACCGGCATCGGTTGTTTGTTCGAGGAGAGCATCTCGCCCCAGGCCCGAATTGGAGATCTCTCGCGGCGAGCTTCAATGCGAGAACGTGCCGCGGCCAAAGCCTCGGCGGTGGGTTCTCCCCTCGGCAGTCGCACGCGTGAACGATTGCGAGCCATCGTATCTGAAAAGAAAACAAAAAAAGCAGTCAAAGTTATAAAGTGAGGCAAAACAAAAGTAGCAACACCCTTAGGCATGAAGGAACGGATAATACCCCCCCGATTTGGGAGGCGAAGGAGGCTCTATCGTCGCCTCAGGGTCAAGATCCCCGGCGGACTTCTCAACCAAAGCAGGGCCTGAGACCACTTCTGCATTTGGGACGAACCACCCGGTGGTCGCCATGAGATCGGCGGATTCAAAAAAATTCCTTACCGCCTCGAGTCCAAAATAGCGCTAATCACAAGGGAAAACTCGGAATCTTTAGTATCACGGTCCGCCGAGAAGTCGGCTACGGGGCCAAAAGCCAACGGCGCCATTCCAAACGCAGACTCGGACACCCACACCCAAGGGTATCGATGCTTGGTGGACAACTTCGTAAGAATAGGGGATTTCTTACGATGTTGGACCTTGTAGAAGCCCGGTTTCCCGGGCACGCCGTGGACGGATACGGTATGCAGGACCTCGTCGGCTGTCACGCCCCGGCCTCCCGCCCGGTACAGCATCATGTGACAGTCAGCCACCACGCGATAGAACAAAGGCGACATCTGGGACGCATGGACGTTCAACTGGACCAACAACTCCTGGATCACGGGCTGGAAGGGTAGTCGTAAACCCCCGCGGAGGCTCGCCTCGTGAACGGCCACATACCCCAATCGCGGGCGGCTCAGGAGATCGTCGGGCAGTGGTCGCAACAATGAAATGGAACTCGGAATGTGAAATCTTCGTCTCAGACCCTTGAAACTCGTGAGGGAAAAGGAACTCGGGAAGTCAACCCCAGAGCAATTAAAATCGCCCCCGGCCATCGATTCCCTAACTGGGAACGACAACACGCATTTCTCCTCCCTCGTTGTCAAAGTAACGGGAGCGGCCGGGAGATCGGGCGATTCTTCGGAGCCCTCGGCGCCGGAAGCCCACGACGTCTCGGGGGGTTCCCTGGGTAGGGCACCCAAAACCGACTTCCGACGCGCGAGAGCCCGAACGTCCTCCCCATCTCCCATTGTGATGGCTCCTCCCCGGACAACTGCATCCTCTTTGGCAGAGGTCCCTCCGGCGGCCGGATCCTCGCACGCCGTGGGTCGGTTTCCCCTTCGGGGTCGCCGCTCACCCAATCGGAGGTCCTCTCGGCCGTCACCGCGAAGTCTCCCTCCTCGACATTCAGGCTCGTCCGCGAAGCGGCGAAATCAACGCGAGTCTCACCTCGCGAAAATCCTCCGACGACGGAAACCCCGGGATGGCTCGGCCCACGCGCGCGGGGCGCTCGCCTTGGACCTGCGTCGTCGGCCTCGCCCCCGGCGAGGATCGTCGTGACATCGGGTCTCCTGCCCTCAGGGGGCGGGGTCTCCTGCCCTCAGGGGGCGGGGTCTCCGCCCCGACGCCCGCGCTCGCACCCTCGGGGGGCTGAGTCTCCGCCCCAACACCCATGCCAGAGGCGGCCTTCCCGGCGGCCGGAAGCCACAGGTCTGTTCGTCCGCCCGCGCTCGCGCCCCCGACTCGCTCGATCTCCCTGTCGGCCGGACGCCCCAGGTCCGTTCGCCCATCGATGGTCGGCATCCGCGCCCTCGCTCGTCCATCCGCGCCGAAGCCAACGCTCTCGAGGCCTCCAGTCGCCTCCTCGCCGGCGACGTCTCGCTCGCCCAGGATCGCGAGGATCGGGCGATCTACCTCTTCGCCGGCGACGCGTCGCTCGCCCAGGATCATGGAGATCAAACGATTGGCCTCCTCGCCGACGACGCCTCGCTCGCCCAGAATCGCGGGGATCGAGCGATCGGCCTCCTCGCCGGCGACGCCTCGCTCGCCCGGGATCGCGAGGGTCGGGCAATCGGCCTCCTCAATGGTCGACGATCCCGCGCTCGCTCGCCCGGCCTCCTCTCCCTCGCCCAGCCATTGATCGATCGAAGAAAAATCTCCCACCGTCTCCGAGCCTATCTCACCCATTGAAGAAGAAGGTGGCGCGAGGAAAGGACTCGGGGAAGAAGAAAAATGCCTCCAAAATTGGTCTAGATCCACACTTTGGTCCTCGAAGAGGGGAAAAAGTTCATCCTCGACGGTCCCACCCTATGACGTGTACTCGGCCGGATCCATACCCACGTGGCTAGAGATGACGTCAAGAATAAAACAAAATGTTTGGAGAACAACTTACCAAACCAAGGGAGGACGTGACAATGGGTGGTAACCAAGGGCGGGAGAGTTTGATTTCACCACACGGACTCTGCTCGATGGCGAACTCGGGGGGCTAGTGTTGTGGGCCTAAAAGACGCGACGGCTCGACGGAGGCTCCGAGATGGTTTAGCCATGCCCTAGGCCGGCGCCCAAAACCCATACACTCGGCCAAGAGCCGAACAAAACTCTCTCTTCAGCTGAAGGCCGGCCCAGAGGCCCTCCCTTGGCCCGGCCAAAGGCCGGCCCACGACTTTTCACTAGGCCAATGGCCGAGTGAGACCTTCCTCTCGGCCAAAGGCCGGCCTTGGCCTTTTCTTGACCCGGCCAAGGGCCGGCTCGAGATATTTCACTCGGCCAAAGGCCGAGTGAAGCTTCCTCTTGGCCAAGGGCCGGACTTTGCCCTCCCTTGACACGGCCAAGGGCCGGCCCACGACATTTCACTCGGCCAAAGGACGGCCTGGACTTTCCTTGACCCGGCCATGGGCCAATGCGCGACATATGACTCGGCCAAGGGCCCAATGAAGGGATCCTCTCTGCCAAAGGCCGCCTCAAAACCTTCTTGAGCGGCCGAAGGCTCTTCCTTGCTTTTCACATGCTCCTTATAAATACGGGGCACGAATCTCGAGAAAGGTAATCCAAATTTGAGGACTGAAACGCTGCTGAACTCGTACTTCACTCGTTTCTCTCAAACCTTAGCCCTCTAAACACCTAACCTCGTTATCCACCTTAATCACACTAATGTTGAGCGTCGGAGACGTAAACAAAGGCACCCCCTCTGTTTCCCCTTTGTAGTTCACGTGACCTCTTTACATTTCAGGTACCCACACGAAGTGAACCCCACTCACAGCTAAAGGACGACTTGGGATACCAAGTCCGACACGCTAGAGCCCGAACGCGATCACTTGGTCTGGCCTTGGGTCGAACCGTTCGAGGCTCCTAAATCGTTGACCGAAAACGAGCGACAACAATTTCTTGGCAGTGGGAGGACAATATTACTTTAAGGAAACCGTCGAATGGTCCTCGGTTTTTCTCCTATTTTGTAATAATTAAATATCGTTATTTTTATTTCTTTTCCTCATATTATTATAATCTGTTTTTCCGAAAATTTAATTAATTTCCACCCATTATATCTAACAATTTTAAAGTAAAATTTTCCCATGTTAGACATATTGCACTTGTAGGATTTTTTTAAGAAAATTAACTTGGTTGATTTATTTTGTAGAAATGGCTACCAATAATGACAACAATAACGTGGTTGCGTCAGGAGCCTCGATCAATCAGATGAGTTCGGGCGTGGAGGTGATAACAACCAACGCCACAAATCCGAACATTGTGGTGCAATCACTTGTTTTGGCAGAGGCTTTGGCCGATAACGGACCTGCGGGCCTTGTTCACTCGATGGCGGCTATGGTCGTGAACAGACCTGCGGGTCATGTTCTAAATGCGGGGTCGGCTCGAGGGCCTCCCGTAATGATGCCGTCCGAGAAGCCGGGGAAGTTCGACGATTTGAAATTCAAGAGATGGCAACAGAAGATGCTCTTCTACTTGACCACCATAGGGCTTGTGCGGTTATTGAGCGACAACCCTCCCATCCTTCGTGAGGATAAGACCTATCCAAAAGTGAGGATTGCGTACCTCGCTTGGAAGGATTCCAACTACTTATGTCAAAATTATGTGATGAATATTCTTGCGGACTCTCTATACAGTGTATATAGTTCCAAAGTGTCTTCTAAACAACTTTGAGAATCACTTGATCGGAAATACACAACCGAGGATGCGGGCTCGAAAAAGTATATTGTGGGCCGCTTCCTCGAGTTTAAAATGGTGGACCACAAGACAGTGGTGAGTCAAGTGCAAGAATTGCAACTAATCTTTCACGAGATTCAAGCCGTGGGAATGACCATAAGTGAGTCATTTTAAGTTGCATCTGTCATCGAGAAGTTACCTTCGGGGTGGAAGGACTTCAAAAACTACCTTAAGCACAAGCGAAAGGAGATGAGTCTTGAATATTTGGTGGTTCGTCTTCGCGTAGAGGAAGACATGTTGGAAATTATTTAACAATTTAAACAAGAATATTACAAAACACATCTATATGTGGCGGAATTATATAACATGATCTGTATTAAAACTCAACTTAATAAACAACAACCTAGACATTAAAAATCACAAACATGTCAATAAATCATTTATTCTAAACATATCAACAAATTGAACCAAACAATCTAACAACTTATAAACACATTTTATAAATCATTAAAACAGATCCAATTCGTTAAGAACACTTACATGTGAGGTTGTAAACAGCCTCGTGCGTTGCTAGCTAACTCCTGAAGGCCTCATCAAAATTCTGAAATCTGACCCGTCGGATTGGAAATCCTGACCCGCCGGAATGGATTCTAGCCGGCCGGCCAGAAATTGGCCTGCGACGCTGTGGCTTCCTCCGGTGGAATCTGACCGCGAAATTTTGCAGGAACGTGGAAGACACCTAGGGCTAAGTGCATGTAAAAGAACTTGTCCAGATTCGTCGTCAAACTCCCGTGGTGAGCTAGGCACGTTTCGAGTCCGGCGAAGTCCTCCAGTCCGGTGACCAATCCGGTGACCTTATCCGGCCAGCAGGCTGGAATGAGCCTTGCTTTGTTTCGCTCGATTTCTTCGCGTCTCGAGTGAATACCTGCGTGTACAAAGTCACTCAAATACCAATAGAAGAGTAAATGGTAATTCCCTCGGGATTTGATGAGGTTAAGAGGGTGGGCTCTTCAAGTGAACAACAAGGGACACTCGGGATCACTCAAGAACTTTCGAGAGATCAAGAAAATATTTCTTGATATCTCTCTCTCTAAAATTTCGACCAAAGAAATCAGGAGAAGGGGGAGAGAGAAGTTGGTCGAAAATTATGTGATTCGGGTTAGGGTTTTCAAAAAACCTATTAAATAGAGAGAGAGCGGGCTATTCTTAGGTCAAACCCAATAGTCAAACTCAAGCCCATTATTCTTTTAATTAATTTCAAAAATTAATTATTTGACCTAATTCATTAATTATGGCCGAGTATTATCCTATATATTTCAAAAATATTAATTTTGATTTATTTCCATAATAATATTTAATTATTTTGGAATATCTCATTTATTTAATGACAAATCATTATTTCTATACTATTCAAGATAGTAAGAAATGAGAATATATTTATTTTCATATTTTATTTATTTGAATAATTTAAATATGTTAATATCCATATATTAACATAATATGATTCATTAAATAAATGTAAAATAAATAACCAATTATTTATTTGATTACTTAGAAAAATATTTTCTTAGTATAAATCACAATTTACTTAAATGAGAAAACCAAATTGTCCTTGTTCAATAAATCTCGTCCTAGGGTCTATCATTGAGACCAAATGGACCCACATTAACGAAGCTTTAGAATAAAGATCGGACTCAAAACTTCACAAACCTCTTCCGTCTTTTAATTCTTGATATTAGTCCATTCCACTAAACGACTAATATTGAAACTCTCTAAGTTCATATGCGTATATGTTCCGTTTGATGTGACAAAATAATTCTTCACACGATCCACAGAGTATTTTAAGATATTACCCTTCATGTGTATCAGTAACTCAGAGGAATGTAAAATTACCGTTTTACCCCTAAGTTATTATTTCACTAACTCCTTTGTTATTTGTGAATGAGAAAAACATAAAGTGAGATGTCTTAATATGTCACATGTTTTACTCAAAGAATGTTCTTATGTGATGAATATCTGGCCAAGTTTATTCATTCACACTCTCATAACAAAGCATGGTGTGATACTGATGTATTGGCATTGTTTCAACATGAATTCCGTATCGGTGAATCAGATAACCCAACATGATAGTGTTATGACACCAACCACCGGGTCAGATGCAACTATAACTTAGCAATTTCCCATTGACAAATCAAATGTCATAAGGTGTCACATCGATTATGCATTCACTTTAGGATTTAGGTAAGTACCAAAATACCCCTCGTATGTGATCTTGAAGTTTCGAGTGTTTTAAACGGTTTTATCTCGAGTTTTAGAGTATCACATGTCTTGTTCAATAGCTTCTATAAGATATCAAGAATGAAAGACAGAGTCACAACTCTCTATATCACAAGATAAGATACCATGATCTATTCAAAAAATCATTATTCAGATTCGATTGCTCCATCGATCTTAAGATTGCTAACAAATGTTTAAACTAGTCACAATGGGCTATCTTGTCAAGTCTATACTTAACACCCCTTTCGTTGATGACAGTTTCAGAGCGTAACGTACATATATAAATACAAACTTAAATGAAGAATGAATATTTAACTTTATATAATGTCTCAGCAAAATCAAATACAAAGTATTTATAGTGTCTTAAATCTCCTTTATGGGCACCAATCCCAACAAAATGATCGTGATTAATCTTTTTATCGAAACTGAACTTCATAAGGCATAAACGAATGAGATTAATGAACTTATTTTCACATAGTTCACATACAACGTTTTCCTGATATAGATTAAGTTACAATGGTTTCTTATGGTTGACCAAGTTTGAAATTAACAATAACAATCTTGATACACTACCTTAAAATTTATTGATTAAAGATAGCCTAAAGTTTATTTGAGGATAATTAATCATGATCATCATCTTTCATCGTTGCGTAGCATATTTAATCGAGCTCGATTGAGTCGATAAGATTTCTGAATAAGTATGGATTAAAGCCCCAATTATAACGACGCTCAAACTCAATTGACGATTTGATATCCTATACTAGTTTTTATTCTTTCACATATTAGACTAAACGATATTTATGAACATAGTGATATGCCATAATAATAATCTAAGTATTTTTTAATCGTATTTCTTAGGTAATCGTTTAAAAAAATATATATCTTAATCTTTCTTTATGATTTATTTCATTATCGTTTAACAAAAATGAATCCAGCCTCCTCGAAAGTAGTTAAAAGTCATTCACCTAAGGGTTAATTTTAGAACCAATTGAATGTGCACAGTTCCAAATGTCATTTAGGGTTGTTTAAATCTTTCGTTACGAAAATAACAATATTTAGGGTATATATGTAAATAAAAAAGTATAACGGAATAATTGACATTCTCGATACAGGTTGAATATGAAGGTTCATTATCACATACTGACCTGGTCAGTTGACGAAGGTCATGCTGAGTAAATATAATTATCGTTTACAGAAAAATAAACTGTTTATTACATCGGGAAGTACTGACGAAGTTAAACAAATTATTTACAAACAAGAAAGGATTTCTTCTTATTCTTGTTCAGATTTGTGTATCTCATATTACTAAGTACATAATCCATTATTCGGCGAATAAATTTTATATAATAAAATTATGTATCATTATTCTAATCTTACAATCAGTAATGGTGATTAACAACATAAATTCTAAAACACGCATAATGGTATAGTAAAATAATTATTTATAATAGGATGGTTTATTTATTGTTGGATCAAACTCACTAATCAGTTAAATAGTTACTTTTCTTGTTGGATTAAGTAAATAAATAAACAAATTGGATTTAAGAGATTGGGCTTAAAATTCAAACGTTATGAGTTTAGCCCAGTGACAAAACTAGAGTTGGCTAATTCTCCCCTCTGATATGCGTATTGACTGGCTACTATAGGTTTGGTATTTACCAAATCTTTCACTTTATTTTTTGCTAAAATAAATGAGATATAGATTAAAGGAAACTTGTTATTTGCCTATATCATCTCCTTAAATTCACCAGGACTCACCAGGACAAAAGAGTCCTTTTGAAGTCGCTTTTAAAGGTCAAAACGTCGTTGCTATTTTATATGTAGAAGCGACTTTGTCGCGTATAATACTTTGTTTCTAAACGTAAGTCGATAAATAATAGAAGCGATAAATTTAGAAGCGACTGGTCGCCTCTATAATCGCTTCTAAGGGTATGATAAAAGCACATAAAAAAGCTACCAAAATATGACGGGTAAATATTCGAAACGACTCAAAAAATTGTTTTTTTTAATTTATTATATTAATTAAACTAAATTTTGCTATAATTAAATATTAAATAAAATTAATAATACCATTAAATATTCTTTTTGAAGTTAAAATAGAGTCACTACTACTTATTACTCTATAATGGAGTAATAAAAATATATATATTTCAGTCGAAGATTGTCTTATGTTCAATAATATCATTATTACAACAAAGTTAGGATGAAAAAACTTGATCCAAATATTAGTCTTCACTAACACGATAAAAAAGTCATTCAAGCCTTATTAGAGATTGATCATATGACTTCAGAATTTTCACTGAAAAATTCTCTCGAAGGTTGAAGAAGATCCTCCGAGTATTCTTCAATTCGAGTCGTGCTGCCTTGCCGACTCTGCATTCTACTGAATATCTTTCCAACAATCTGTAATAAAGTTCATCAAACTAAGATTAACATAACAATATATATGCTGGTGAAAGAAATGTGTATCAGATTCCACTTGTTGGTGACCTATTCATCTTACAACCATATTAAATGCGAAAAGTAATTAATTGTACTAACATTAGCCAATGAATATTAATGATTTCTAAACAAAATCTAGATTTACTAATTTAATGCATTCCATGAAAGCAATTCAGCAACCGATACTAGCTAAGTCGTTAGAACACTTACATGGATTTTGGCGCACCTACAGAAAGCTCTGATCCAACAATTGCTCCTTCTTCGTGCTTCGCCTGACTTGAGTACTCCAAGATGATATCGTAGTCTTTTGAAACATAATTTTCGAGATGAATAATAAAAATGAGCGGGCACAGTCGATGTCTCACTAGATCTCGAAATCAGGTATTTCAGGATCTTACTCCTATTTTTTATGAACATAATTTGCAATTCCAAGGGAAGAAAGGGAAAGAAAGTACACGACCTCTATGGGGAGAAGGAACCCCAAAATTCTCTTGAGTTTAGTCTTGAATGAAATGATATTTCCCTTTTCATCAACCCATGTTTATATCATTTGGAAGGAAATAAACTCTGAGAGATTTTCTCTCATTTTCTAGAGATATTTTCTCCTTCTTGTAGATATTCCCTCCATCTGGAGATATTCTCTCCTATGAGAGATTTTTTTTTCTCATATTTTTTTTAATCTGGTTCATTAGATCTCAACAGTGGATCTACAATCTCTCTAATCCATCAGTTCAATATCTATGGAAAAGATTTTTTCTTTTTATAGAGAAATTCAAGGAGTACTTTGGGGAAGAAGTTCGACCACCCCTAGGGCTTATCCTTAGGGAAATTTCAGCCAACCTTGTGCTAACCGCAAGCCAAATATTTTTAAGGCCCATTCGCTTAAAAATCCAATTAATTATTTATTTACTTGATCCAACAATAAATACAAAATTATGCTATAAATATTTATTTAATTTTGCGAGTACCTATTTTTCATGAATAATGTTGTCAACTACCAATAGAGCAAGTGAAATTAAATAATGATTAACATTATTATTCAAAAAAATTTATCCGCCTTTGTTAGAGCTGAATGGGATACTATGGACCTAGTAGTAGAAACTTAAGGAACTCGACGAAAAAAATAATATAGTCTTATCTCTTTTTCATCGATTCGTCTAGACTTATCAATACTCCACCATGTAATCTAAGACTAAACCCTTCTTTAATACAAGATTATATTTACTCATCATGACGAGTGTTGAGATTGGTGCCCACAAAGGAGATATTAGAAATTATAAATACTTTACATTTTTTTTTGCCGAAACATTAAATAATAATTAAATATTCATTCTTGATTAAGTTTGTGTTTATGTATGTTTGTTACGCTCTGAAACTGTCATCAACGAATGGGGTGCTAAGTTAAGACTTGAAAAGATAGCCCCTTGTGACTAGTTTAAACCTTTGTTCGCAGTCTTAAGATCGATGGAGCAATCGAATTTGAGTAATCATTGTTTGAATGAATCATGATATCTTATCTTGTGATATAGAGAGTTGTGACTCTGTGTTTCATTCTTGATATCTTATAGAAGCTATTGAACAAGACATGTGATACCCTGAAGGTCGAGATAAAACCGTTTAACCACTCGAAACTTCAAGATCACATACGAGGGGTATTTTGGTAATTAACTAAATCCTAAATTGAATGCATGATCGATGTGACACCTTATGACAATTGATTTGTCAATGGGGAATGGCTAAAGTTATAGTTGCATCTGCCCCGAAGGTTGGTGTCATAATATTGTCATGTTGGGCTATGTGATTCACAGATACGAAATACATCTTGAAACAATGCTAATGAATTATGCTTTGTTATGAGAGTGTGAATGAATAATCTTGGCCAGGTATTCATCGAATAGAACATTATTTGATTAAAACATGTGACATGTAAAGACATCTCACTCTATGTTTTTCTCATTCACATATGACAAATGAGTTAGTGAACTTTTGTATCCGATCTTTATTCTAAATCTTCGTTCATATGGGTCCATGTCTCAATGATAGACTCTCGGACGAGATTTATTCAACTAGAACGATTTGATTTTCTCACTGAAAGTAAATTATGATTTACACTAAGAACATGATTTTCTAAGTAATCAAATAAATAATTAGTTATTTATTATTACATTTATTTAATGAATCATATAATGATATTTGATATTTGAAGAATATGAAAATAATTAATGGTTTGCTATTTGATAAATGAGATATTCTAAAGTAATTAAATATTATTTTAGAAAGAAATCAAATATATATTTTCGGAATATATAGGAGGATACTCGGCTAAATTAATGAATTAGATCAAGAATTAGTTTTTGAAATTAATTTAAATGAACAACGGGTTTAAGTTTGACCTAAGAGAAGTCCACTTTCTCTCGCTACTTAAGGGATTTTCAAAACCCTAATCATAATTCTCGGCCAAGTTCCTCCCTTTCCTTAAAAGAGAATTAAAGATAAAAAGAGATCAAGAAATGTTTTCTTGATCTCTTGATTGTTATTTTGTGATCCCGAGTTGTCTTCGTTGATCAGTTGAAGAGCCCACCGTGTAAATCTCTAAAACATTTGAGAGAATTATTGTTAAATCTTCTATTGGTGTTTGAGTGACGTTTTAGCTGCAAAATTTCACTCAAAATGCGAAGAAATCGAGCTAGATGCGACGAGGCTCATTTCAGCCCTCCTACCCGCCGGACTGCCCTCACCGGACAGAGTAGTCGGTTGTGTCCCTAACCCACCACAAGAGTTCTACTCGCATCCAGATCGAGCCACTTCACCAGCACCTAGCCCTAGCATTCTTCTACCTTGGTTCACAGATCTCGGAGCTCCACTGACTCGCAGGAACCTACAGGCTCACAGGCCCACTCTGATCGACCGACAAGCTTCCATTCTGGCGGGCTTGACCTTCCAGTCCGGCGAGACAAATTTTCAGAAATTTGACGAGGCGCTCCGACGTTAGCTAGGAACACACGAGGTTGTTTACAACCTTACGTGTAAGTTTCCTAAAACGAATTGGATCTGCGATTAATTTTTATAAATATGTTTATAAGTAGTTAGATTTTTGTGTTCAATTTGTTGACATGTTTAGAATAAATAGTTTATTAACATGTTAGTGATTTGTAATGCCTAGGTTGTGAATTTATTAAAATGAGTTTTAATTTATTTTAGATCATATTATATATTTCTGCCACATATAAATGTTTTATATAATATTATTATTTAAATCATTAAATAATTTCCATCAACGAGTGTCCAGTGATTTAGTTAGTTTGTGATCAAGATCCTCCAGGTTCAACCCATGTCAAAAGAAGTCAATTTTTCTGTTATACTTCTCTTGATACATATCAGCCCTGAGCATTTTTGCTTCTGTACCGAAAATTTCTTTCGAACGTTAACTTACTTCAAAAGTGCCCGCAATCAATCGATTATGGAATCAACCATTAGGTGAGTGAATATTAACCTTCTTTCATGAAGGCTTGATTCGGTACCTGTAAATCACTTCCCACTCAAATCATGCTCTGAGAAAATTCCAAAAGACATAAGCTGTGATAAAGGCATGGATAACCTTTTGACGAATGAGCCAAAAAGCTCAAAAACATGATCCAGTGTCCATGATCCCTTCAGGATTTAGATCAAGTCTCACTGTGACCATCATAGTGGCCTCGGTTAGTGCGTCATAATAGTCCTTAAACGACACATCTACCTCATGGAATGTCCAGGTCGTACACTTACCACAAGTGTGAAATGCTTCCACATAGCGACCATCCTTCACTCAGGTGTTCCACATATATGATTTTGATATAGCTTTCCAAGCGTATATCAGTCATCGACCTCGTTTCTCAAGTTAATATGGAGACTACGGAAGATAGTTTCTATTGATTATAATTATTTAGAATTCAACCCACTAATCATAATTCGCTAATAAAGTAAACTGTTATATTATTTAGTAATCACTTGAGAATATCTCTCATTTGAAATAATTCCTAAAAATATATGCACACTTCTACATATATGTAGAAACACTCACTTTCTAGAAAAGGCCGCAATTAGAGACACTAACGTACAAATAAACATACATGGCGGTCAGGTTTGCTTGGTCTTTAATGGTGCACAAGGTCAGCTGCAAGTCTTCAATAAGATTTAGTAACAACCAACATGGGAGAAGCGAGACAATGACTGTTGGAATAGGCATCTTTGCCAATAATGACCGGGGTGCAGCGAGCTGGCGACCAACGCGTAGTGATGCGGCAATTTTGGTCTCCGACAAAACTTTGGTCTCCGAAAACAAAACTAAATCCCCAAACCAAGAATAATATAAGGAAAGAGAAAAAATTCCTAAAGAGAAAACTGACGGAATAGGTCTAGGGTTAAGAAATAATTATCATTATTCATATTAATGGCGGAATATAAAATTTCTTTTACTAGTAAAACAATTTTACTAACCTAGATAAAGTGCACATATGTTATAGATTAAAAATATTATTTAATTATTTGAATACTAACCTTTTTTGTAGCTTGATCTTCAATGGATCTTGAGAAAGGTAGATCTTCTCTTCTAGCTCGATTCCTTCAAGCCTAAACATAAACTCGAGAAAGATTACAAGAGTCTAAGGTTTCTATTACAAGATTCTATAGAGGCTTAGAAAGATTTGTGTGTGGGCACAATTAAACACAATAACTCAAGAACAAGTCTATGAGCTAAAGAGCTAATTTAGCCTAAGTCTAATGAGGACTTAGGTGCCAAAATAAAAGAAGTATTTTCTAGAGAGAAAGAGGGAGAGAGGGTCGGCCAAAAACTAAGAGAGAGCAAGAATGAATCTTATTTTCACATCTGTATGCGAGGCTCTATTTATAGGAGAAGGAAAAATCTGTAAAGGTCAATTATTCATTCATGAAATAATAATGTATTCATGACACAATATTTGATTTTCCTCACTTAACTGATGTGGCCGTCCATACACCTCAAGCAAGGAGGAAATTTGTTTCCTCACTTAACTTATTTATTTCCTTCTCAAAGAAATTTATTTACTCTTTTCCTTTTGGGTAATTATCCATATAGTTAAAGAGAAATAAAACTCTCCTCTTGATGCATGTTTGGCCGAGATTCTACATAGGGGGGAGCTTTTAGATGCTTCCTTATTTCTTTTAAGACAATTCTTAAAATACCCATTGTAGAATTATAATTGCACAAATAACGAAATTAATTTCATAATGCCTTAAATGACTTTTCGGCTTTAGAAAATAATTTATATTTTCATCATATGAAAATATCAAAAATCTTATTTTGACATTCACATCATTTTATGTCCATGTAGATAAAAATACCCTTTAGACATTTTCCGAGAAAAAGTCTAGTTCAACATTTGAACTTATTTTGACTTAGCTTTCAGTTTAATAATTCTACTCTAATGACCTGTAATAGTGACCTTATAGATCCAAATGAAAAAAGCTTGAGCTTCTATACTCGGACTCAAAAGTTCACAAACTTTTTCCGAGTACACTACTACAAAAGATACTTTTAGAAGCGACAGGGTGAATTAGAAGCGACTAGTCGCTTCTAATTAGAACTGACATTTGACAATTAGAAGCAACTAGTCGCTTCTAACTTCAATACCCCGATTTTTACAAAATTATCAATATTTTGACAATTAGAAGCGACTAGTCGCTTCTAATCGTCATAATTATTGGATCGGGGCATTAGAAGCGACTGGCTTCTAATGCCCCAAAATTTTGGCTCCAAATTTTCTCCGCCAAAAATTTCGCTAAGTATAGATATTGGGGCATTAGAAGCGACTAGTCGCTTCTAATGTCGCTTCTAATGCCCCAAAATTTTGGCTCCAAATTTTCTCCGCCAAAAATTTTGCTAAGTATAGAAATTGGGGCATTAGAAGCGAATAGTGGCTTCTAATGCCCCAAAATTTTGGCTCCAAATTTCCTCCGCCAAAAATTTCGCTAAGTATAGATATTGTGGCATTAGAAGCGACTAGTCGCTTCTAATGTCGCTTCTAATGCCCCAACTTATTTAAACGGTGTCGTTTTGGTTGTTAAGCGACATTAGAAGCGACTAGTCGTGCCCCGGCCGCCGCCTACGTGCCCTCCTCCCCCGGCCGCCGCCTACGTGCCCTCCTCCGCCCTCCCTCTCGCTCTCCGCCCCGCCTCTGCCGAGCTGCGCCACTGGGCCTCCGTCGTGCTCCTCCCCTGCGCCTCCACCGCCGAGCTCCGACTCCCCTCCTCCTCCGCCAAGGTATGTTTAGTTTATAATTAGTCTAATATTGTTATAGGTTAGTCTAATATTGTTTTATAACATATGTTGTTACTTTTAATTTATTATTGTCGTCGCAACCTCGTCACCGAAGATGAGCCTATCGACGACTTCATAGACGACGATTATCGTGACGTTGATGTTGACCATTTCCTTGGAGATAATGTTGATGATGATCTTGAAATAGATCAAATTGACCTCTTAAGTGACGATGAGCAAGATTGAGTAAATTGTTTAACTATATTTAATATAAAGTAAATTTAATGTATTTCATAAACTAAAAATCTAATTTAATGGATTTCAAAAAAGGAGAGCGCATTGGCACGTTTGCAAATAGTCTTGGAGTTTTGGTGCGAGAGCACATCCCTCCGACGACGCCGAGCTGGAATGACGTCTCGGCGCGACAAGTAGCAGCCATTTTGTCTGGTATAAACGCAGAGTATGACTTTGTGTACGAGGACGAGTCGGGAGACATTATTCCAGCAACGTGCCACTCGAATCTTATCGAGAAGACTATTATCCGCGACGCGAAGAAGCGTCTGCGAGACGGAAAGTCGAAATATAGTCGATTTTACCGGATTGAGTGCGGCGGAGACAAAGAGGAGGCGCTCCAGAGAACGCCCAAGGGTCTGACGAAACAACAGTGGTCCGAGATGATTGATAGAATGACCACAGAAACGTTCCAGGTATAAATTAGATTAAACATATTAATCAATTATTCTTAAAAATAATTTTCTAACCAATGTTATTCTCTAGGACATGTCCAAACGGAATACGGCGAATCAAAGAAGAAGACCACGAAGAGTCGACAGGGCACGATCTCATTTTATGAGTATCGTCATAGTCACGTAAGTATATTTTCATTCAATTTCAAATTACATAAGTTATATATTATAGTTATAATGTGTTATATGCATATGCAGCGGGTAGGAGAAGGCGGGCAGATGCTAGGACCGCTCGGTGCGTGGGAGAGGATGCACACGACTCCCAATGGTCAGTGGACTACGCCTGCTGCTGGAGAGTATCATGTAAGTATATACGTTATTAATTAAGTTTCCTTATAATAGTTGTTATTAATAATTACTTTAATTTGTATTGTGTATGTAGGCTCGGATAGTAGCTCGGGTGGCTGATCTACAAGAACAAGCTCGGGAGTCGGGACGTGAGGTGAGCTTGCCATCTTTGGAGGAGACTGTTATGAGCGAAATCCTCGGGACGCGACGTGATTGGGCTACGGGAATTGGGCCTCTAATTTTGCGCTCCGACATGCTAGAAGCTCAAGCCCACGACAGCTCATCGTCTTCCGTAGGGAATGTGAGTTCGAAGTCCTCATCTGATATGGAAGAGAATCTAGCGGCTCTCCAAGAAGCTGTGTTTGGCATGGCTGTTGGTTTGAGCCAGACCCCAGACTTCACTCCGACTCCCGTGTTTAGGGCGAATTTGGACCACTACATGACCCAGTTCGGACCTCGTGTAGGCGATTCGGGCAATGCAGGCGCTTCGGGTTCAGAGCAGAGACCAGATCGACCTTCGACTCCCACCGACACCGAACCAGAAGAGCATCCACACGGACCCAGCGGACGACGCGCAGGACGAGGACGACAAGGACAAGGACGACGATGATTGTAATTTATTCGACGTTTTAGACTTATTGGTTTACATTTGTTTACATATTGACTTTCGGTTTTCTAATTAGTTGAACTTATGTTATTATCGACTTTATACATTGTCGACGTTTGATTATATTACTATCGACTTTTGATTATATTCAGTTTATGTTTAATCTGATTTAAATTAGTAAATTTCAATATTATTAAATTTAATTACTGATAATAATATTTAATTAATATTTAAAACCGGAAATAAATTTTTGAAAATTAGATTTTACAGTTTTAGAAGCGACTAGTCGCATCTAAAGTCGCTTCTAAAATATGGCGGGTAACAATTAGAAGCGACTAGTCGCTTCTAAAATATGGCGGGTAACAATTAGAAGCGACTAGTCGCTTCTAAAGTCGCTTCTATAATATGGCGGGTAACAATTAGAAGCGACTAGTCGCTTCTAAAGTCGCTTCTAATTGTTACCCGCCACCTCTTCGCACGCTTTTTTGGTCGGTGTTAAGGGCCTTTAGAAGCGATTTTAGAAGCGACTAGTCGCTTCTAATTTCGTCGCTTCAAAACATTAGACGCGACTAGTCGCTTCTAATTTCGTCGCTTCAAAACATTAGAAGCGACTTTAGAAGCGACTCGGCTTTAGAGGCGAAACATTAGAAGCGACAAAGTCGCTTCTAATGTTGCTTCTAAAGCCAAATTAGAAGTGACTTTTTGGCCTTTAGAAGCGACTTTTGTCGCTTCTAAAGGTCTTTTTTCTCCTAGTGGTATTAGCTTAATGTCAACTGACTCCACTAAAGAGTTGACACTGAGAATCTCTCCGTTCAAATGAATTTATTTTCTACTCAAATTCAACTGAATTATATTGAGTGAATCCATTGAAATTTAACTATGTTTTCCCTTCATGAATATCATCAACTAGTCGGGATTTATAAAATTACCATTTTACCCTTCTAGTTGTTATTTCCTCAACTCCTTTGTTATGCAAGACTCCAAGAAGGGCCAAAACCCCGTTAGACATGGAGTCTCACTCTCTAGGGACCAGTCTCCCAAGAGTGCAAAAGAGAATGAGGACATGAGAAAGATTCCCTATGTTTCAGCCGTAGGAAGTCTTATGATGTGCACTAGGCTGGATATATGTTTCGCCATTGGCGTAGTTTTTCTAATCAAATCCTAGACTCGAGCACTGGGTTGCTGTTAAGCATGTACTAAATGTTCTTCGTAGAACTAGGAACTGTTGGAATAGGTCTAGGGTTAAGAAAAATTTATCATTAACACATTAATGTCAGAATATAAAAATATATTTTACTCGTAAAACAATTTTTACTAACCTAAACAAAGTGCATATACATGTTATAATTAAAACATTATTTAGATAGCTTGAATACTAACCATTCTCGAACCTTGATTTGGATAAATCTTGAGAAAGGTTGATCTTCTTTTCTAGCTCAATTCATTCAAGCCTAAACGTAAATTCGAGAAACCTAAGGTTTCTATTATAAGAGTCTATAGGTCTAGAAGGACTTGTGTATGGGCACAATTAAACACAATAGCTCAAGAACAACTTTATAAGCTAGATACCTAATTAAGCCTAAGTCTAATGAGGACTTAGGTGCCAAAATAAAAGAACTATTTTGAGAGATATAGGATGGAAATAGTCGGCCAAAAGCAAGAGAGAGCAATACTAAAAACTATTTCTCACATCTTTATGTGATGCTCTATTTATACGAGAAGGAAAATCAAGAAATGGACAAATATGACTTCTCGGCTTTAGAAACTAATTTTTATTTCCATCATATGAAGAAATTTAAAATCTTATTTTGACATTCACATCTTTTTATGTCCATGTGGACAAATATACCATTTAGACATTTTCCGAGAAAAAGTCTAGTTCAACACTTGAACTTATTTTGACTTAGATTCTAGTTTAACAATCATACTCTAATGACCTGTAATAGTGACCTTATGGATCCAAATGAACAAAGATTAAGCTTCTATACTCGGATTCAAAAGTTCACAAACTTTTTTCGAGTATTAGCTTAATGTCAACTGACTCCATTAAAGAGTTGACACTGAGAATCTCTCGGTTCAAATGAATTTATTTTCCACTCAAATTCAACTTAATTATATTGAGCAGATCCATGAAATGTTATCTATGTTTACCCTTCATGAATATCATCAACTAGATGAGATCTATAAAATTACCATTTTACGCTTGTAGTTGTTATTTCCTCAACTCCTTTTTTACTTGTGAATAAGTTAGAAACAATGTATTGACGAGGAGCTAACAAGTCACATTGTTTCATCCAAATAAAATCGCTACTTAATTTTGGATACTGCGCAGTTCATTTATTCACAATCCAAGTAATAAAGCATGAGGTGATATATATTGCATCTCAGCAATCTTATACATGAATTCCATATCTATGATAACTTCACAAAATTGGTTCATGACATCTTCATAACTTAATATCTCACCAATTGGCTTAGTCTAGATCACATAACGGACCTAGAATTTGACTTTCTCAAATGAGAGTATTATTGCTATGAATTGTCTCATTTCAGGATTTAATTAAGCACGATGCATTTCATACGTAGTGACCTTGAGACGAAAGAGGTTAAATGGTTTGTTCTTCAATTGTCTCTAAAGGTGCACTGGTTAATTAAGTATCTTCGGAAGATACAGAGGAAGAGCTATAGAGTAACCAGACATCATAAATTCTTCCAACAACCATACTAGGATCAATAGTCTGTTGATCTTTAGATTGTGAATAATTCGTTTTAAGCAATACATGACGAGTTTGTTCACGTAAATCTACATTTCTCTCTTCACACCTTGTTAGGTATGATTAAGGACATAAGACTATTGAATATCATAAATCTTCAAACAAACGAACAAAAGAATGAATGAATGTTTCATCTTTTATTAATTTAATCAGCAAATTATAATAAGGACTCGTGAGAGATTTATATTACATCGATACGCAGCTATATAATATTCTTGTGGGCATCTTTGCCAACATTATTTTCAAATGTTCTCTATTATGATTAAGCCATTTAGATCTTGTTATAACCATCTTTAATTTTCTTATAATATTGTAATTATTAAATTTTTATTTTTTCAAAAACACCAACAACCCATACAATTTGGTGTAATGAAAGACATTCGCCACTTGATGTTAACGGGCTTTCCATCTGCTTCAAAGGATTGGAGAGCAAGAGTTATGAAGTATGGGTATATTTGGGACCTGCGCATCGGGTCCGATCAGGATAGTCTTTGCCTCAGGGCTTGTCCAGGCTTTTGTCGATAGGCTAGCCTTTATCCATGAAGACTTGGTCGATTAGGGTCATTCCTTTCCTTCACATAAGGTCCTTGATGCTTTTATTTTCTCTTGTCATGGACATTTGCACAAGTGTCTTTATCTCGGTTCCTGTGAAAATTTGAGGTGAATTAGGATTTTACACTTGGGAAAACTCTTTTTCCCTTACTGTATGAAGGCTTTTAGATAGGTCAATGAGTCGATAGCGCAAGTCATCCAATCTCGGGCCGCATGGAAGTTTTTTTTGGGTATATTCATAGTTTTTGTGTCACAAAACTCCTTCTCTATGATTTTGTGGGCGGTTTCAGGTCAGTATGTAAGACTTCACTAATATCCTTATCTCAAGTCGCATGGAATCATTTTTTGTCATTGATACCCACGATAAGAGTTATAATTGTTACTTATGTATATTTGATGTAATAAAGTCTCAAAGACTCTTCTTGTAACAGCTGACTAAATTAATAAATAGTTGAAAATTTCATTCATTATATTTTTGTTCTTTTGAAGTTTTATTATAAACATTAATATTTAGTTCTTAAATAAACCTAAGAAAAAATGAAGAAAAAAATAAAGAATTTCAAAAACAACTCTTCGTGGTCTGCTTAAAACAATATGTTTGGATCTCAAGACCAAAGGACTATTAATCTCGGTAGGATACTTAGATGAACTTATGATGTCTGGTTATTAAATATAGAGACTTGAGACTATATAGTTCTTTATAAATATCTTATGAATATAATAATTTGACCAGTGTACATCTAGAAAAAGTGAAAGAATAAATCATTTAAACGCTTATGTCTTTAATTCACTATGTATGAATTGTATCATGTTTTCCTCAATCCTGAAATGAGACATGTCATTACATAGCTTAAATACTTTCATAAGAGAAAGTAAAAGTTATGGATTCACTATCTTATATGCAGAGAAGAATTATTGATGAAGTATTAAGTTATGATAATGTCATTACAACTTTGCGAATTTCTCAAAGATATGAAACTTGTGTACAAGATTACTTAAATGCAATGTATATCACCCCATGCTTTACTCATTGGATTGTGAAGAAATTAACAAGCCATTGTCCAAAGTAAATTGTGACTTGTTTGGATCAAACAATAGCTCCTCGTCAATACATTGTGTCTACCTTTTTCACACGGGAAAAATGATTTTAGAGAATAACAATTAGAATGGTAAAATGATAATTTTTTAAGTCTCATCATACTATTCAATGGATCAACTCATTATAATTAAGTTGAATTATGAGCAGAAAATATATTCATTTGAGCCCGAAAATTTCAGTGTCAACTCTTTAGTACAGTCAATCTGTATTAAGCTAGAACTTGAAAAAGTTCGTAAAATTTTGTGTCCAAGTATCCTACATTGCATTTTGTTCATTTGGGTCCATGAGGTCGCTACTACAAGTACTAAGATTAAGATTTGGTAAACTAGAAGCTAAGTTAGAACATGTTCAAGTGTTGAACTAGATGATTTTTCTTGTCTAACGGTAAGTATTTTCATTGTGGGAAATTGGATTTGAACTAGATGAATCATATGATGGTCATGAAATGAATCACACAGCGGGAAATTGGATTTGAACTTGGAGAACTGAATTTCATTTTCTGGAATTATATGTGATAATTCTATAAGTACTATTCTTGTAATTGTGTTGGACAATTAAAAGAAACATCTAGAAGCATGTTCTAGATGCATATGGCTGACCATATATCCCATTAATATTAGAGATAAATTATTTTGATCAAAGATATATGAAGATGTACACCAAATTAAGCAGAAAGAAAAAACAATTAAGTTATTTCAAGAAGCTATAAGGCCGGCCAAATTCAGGCTAAGAAAAAGAGTGATTTTGCATTGATGAATATTTTATAGGAATGAAAAATTAGTATCATAAAATGAATATGAGATATTTCTTAATGATTTGATTATGTTCAGCCTATTCTTCTATACATATCATTCTCAGATTGAGATGTCAGGACACACAGTTATGATAAAAATCACACGACAACTCTCTCTCTAGGCTTGGCTGGTTATACACTCTCTCTCTCTCTCTCTCTCTCTCTCTCTCTCTCTCTCTCTCTCTCTCTCTCTCTCTCTCTCTCTCTCTCTCTCTCTCTCTCTCTCTCTTCTTCTCTCTTTTGTTTTGGGACCTAGGTCCGTATTGGACCTAGTATGAGCTATTTGGCTCGAAGAATAATTCTCGAGTCATAGTGTTTAAAAGTGCCTACGCACTAAATCTAACAAACACTCATTATATTCTAGTGGTAGAATCTATCGTGGTCCGATACAAGGAGACATAAAAGAGACTGGTTGCGAGGAGACCAAGGTCTTGAAGATTCAAAGGTACCCCGAGTATAAATAAATTATTATAGTTTAATATAAATAGATTAAGTTTTCATGCACTTCGTATATTTTTTTAAATTGTTTACAAAGACTTTTTATACTCCACCAGTTCAAGAGGCGTTGAATTATTTTAAAACGCTATAACTCCAAGATAAATTGGGGTATGCTTGAATTTTTCCTTTGGGAAACCGCTTTTTCTCTGATTCCATGTTCTTGGGGGGAAAACCCTAGAACATGGAGCCGCTCGTCGTCACAATGGTCGCGTTATATTCATGTTGGGAGTTTGTATACTTGTATGCTTTGAACGTGCTCACCTCCATGTTCTTCCAGTCATCTTTCTCAAACTTGTTCACCTTCATGTCCTCCTAGACGAGTGTTTCGAACATGATTGCATATATGTCTTCTCAAACAGGTGTCTCAAACATGTTACCTCCATGTCCTTCCAAATGGGTGTCTCAAACTTGTTAACTTCTTTCCTAGGTGTGGTGCCTCATGACTCTATCTTTACTTTCCCTTGATAATTTTCTCGTTAGTAAGAAAATATTAATTTCAAGACACTCCATCTGGTTGTTTCGCTCGATGAGAACCAAGCTGGCGGAAAATGGGTTACTCATTAGGGTGGTGCTTGTTAGCAAGATCCTTAACGGTTGCATATGCCTTGCATGCATTTGCACTTGCATGTGGAGCGCAACGCTCTCCACTAGTTGCAGATCGACGTTCTCGAAGATAGTTGTGCAGTTAAGCATGGTTGTCTCTTGCCGTCTTAAAAATTTCTTGCCGAAATTAAGGCTCCTACCTAGTTAAGAACATATCTTGCTGGTGGAGAGCTCGTATATGATTTATTCTCGGAAATATCTCTTATTAGCGTCAAAATTCTAAGTTGTTTTTTAGATAAACATTTACAGACATGTGATGCGGCCAAATTTAGTCACATGTCGTTAAATTCGTAGAGATTCAAATATGTGTGACCAAATTCGCTCATGGCACATATATGTACATGTTAATTTAGAAAACAACTTAATTCGCACATGTTAATTTTAAAAAACAACTTAACTCGTACATGTTAATTTAAAAAACAGCTTTAACAACCTGACTGACCCAATTATTATAAGGTCTTCTGCGAAAGGGCTTAAAAATAAAACCGTGCAAGTTTGGGCCTAAGCAGTGGACATAAATATGTGGCCAGCTTTATAAACACAATTAAGTAGTCATGATACAAACAGTTCGAGCGCTTGTTAATTACAATGGCGGCCTTTCAAGTTGCAACACTGCCAGAGCTTAACTCATAAGGAGATTGATTTAAGATAGCGACCGATTCTCTTAAACATTCAAATTAGTTAGAACAAAAGAGTTTCAAAAAAGTCAACTGAAACTCACTGCTGACATTTACGTCAATATATATCTATATCAAGAGTAGCACACTATTCATGCAAACCTTGATCTCATATATATATATATTATATATATGTATATGCGTGTATGTATATATATAGCGACAAAGAAAAGGCATTGAAGCACACAACTTTCAAGAAAGAAATATAAAACATTTCGTTCAATAGTTTTGCATATTCTTAGTAATCGATTACTTATAAAAGTGATCTCAAAGCATCCATCCGGGGATGAATCCATTGACTTGATGATGATGCGCATGATGACTTGTTCCGCTAATTTCCTCCGATGCCACCGAATTATACCTATTCAAACAGGTTTTAAAATGTCAGAAGCAGACTGCATAACATTTGAACACAACTAAGTGACATATTATAAATGAATACAAAGCTATTACCCTATTTGCAAAGAGGGGTTTGTGTCAAGAGGTTGGAACATCAAGCCTTGAGATTGAGCGTGGTGAGAGCTGAACGACATGTCTTGATGATTATCGTTCTGATGACTCATTTCCCATGATTGTCTGAAGTTCATATTCCTCGCGCCGATCTCTTCCAGCTAACAATCAACCACTTATATCATGTATGCATAATTTATTTGCTACCGTTTCAAATAATTAATTTGTACTTAATTCAGATATCTAAACAAGCTGGTATATTATGAAGGTATTTTTGGTACCAGGAATACCCACCGCAAAATATGACTAGTTTTCTTAATTTTTCATCGTGGTGTTTAGATTAAGAAAAGTCATAGAGAAGTATTTGAGATTTGAAACTGAAATAAAAGTGTACAAGTATAGTCAATATTTCAATTTCCTTGAAAACGAGAGGAATATAAATATCCAAGAAAATTACACAAGTGACGGCTAAACGTCTATGTTCTCACTATTTTCTTTCTCCGTACAAAGTATATATTTTGATAGCGTATACACATTTCAATTTAATTTTCTTTAAGTTTTTGTAGCTCATTTGGGTTAAAAAAAATAGGGTCCTTAACCTGTGTACCAATAAAAACGTTTACTAATTTCAAAATACCTAACGTTTTATAAATTTTGTGTAAATACCCATTTCAAATTGTTTACAGAATTATTTAGACTGTTTTGGTCCGAATTTGAAAATGTTTAAAAAACTGCAAAATGATGATAATTTGAACCTAATGTTCGCGTAAACAAAATTGGGTGAGTATTTACAAAAAATTTACAAAATGTTGGATATATTTAAAACACTAAACATAAAAGTGGGTTAAGAACCAATTTTTTGTAAAAAAATATAACCTTTGAGATATGACACTTTTGTGCCACACGAATTCCAACTTGTTAGAAGCACTAGAGCTCTAGGTGACCTAATTTTTAATAGACAGGACACACTCGGATTTGTTCTCAATTTCATAATAGACCTGAGTTCGAATAATATGCTTCATGTTTCTAAGATAACTAAAAACCTTCTAAGTGTGTCCAAGTTCACAAAGGATAATTTTACTATTTTTAGTATCACCTTGATATGTTCTATGTTAAGGACAAGTCGAGCAGAGTCTCGTGTTGCATCCCTCTTAAAAAAATTGCTAAAAAACGGACAAGTCGAGCAGAGCGACACTATTTGAAAAAGGGGCCCATGGGGAACTATATGCACAAAGTCAATGAAAAATAATTCTAGATCACCGAGAAATAGGCAAGAGGATCAAAGTGTACTGATGTGTTACTCTTATTCATTACCAACTCTTCTTGAGGTCGTGCACAAAAACCTTCACCAATATTTAGGATCTAGACTCAGGTTACCTCCTACAGGACCCGTATGAGGTGGAAGCTCCACGTACGGTTTAAGAGATGAGCCTTTCCAGCAATGGGGCCTTGGGTTCGATATGATGGTTTAGGTAGGCGGCTAACTGCACTTGTGGGGATTAGTGCGCGAGACCACCTCGTTGTTTTGAGCAAAGAAATGGCTCATTAAAACTCTATCAATGAGACAGTTGTTTAATGTATAGGTATCGAAGCGAGATACCGAAAAGAGTGAGATAATGTCAGTGGTTTAATGCTTCATAAAGAATAGAAGGGGCTCACAAGTAGGAATTACAACTTATAATTGTCTTTAACTGGTGTCTATGTGGCATGACAGGATAGAACATCCTGCATTTCCTATTTTCATGAGACATTAAATTGGATAGTCCACTAAATGGTTGTTTTTCCCTGCTATTGGGAAAATTCATAATCTTCCATATTATTTGTCTTAGTCTATCATCAGTGTCTCAACAATTTTTTGAATTTTCCAACATCTGAGCCCAAGCTCTAAGATAGTACTATGCACTATTAAGTGCAGACTCATTCACAAGAATTACAACTATTATCGTAGCCTCAAGTATCTATAAACTCTCATGTCATGTGAATCTGAGAAAAATCTGGTATTCATGAACGTAAGGCTCTAGCAGGAATCTTGGAAGAGCCTAACACAGTAATGAAAACACTACAAGATCCTTTGTGGGTCACTGCCATGGATGTAGAATACAAAGTGCACTTGATGTTGAACATAACATGGTCATTAGTAGATCTTCCTTCTTATAGGAAACAAATAGGTTGTAAGTGGGTCTTCAAAGTTAGAGAGAATGGAAATGGGTCTGTGAACATACTAAAAGCAAGATTAGTCGCCAAGGATTTTCACCAAAAACTTGGATTCAACTAATAAAAAACGTTCAGTCTAGTAGTTAAGCCTACAACAGTAAGAGTCACCCTAACTCAAGCCTTGACAAACAAGTGGAGAATAGCCCAACCAGATGTCAACAACGTGTTTTTAAATGAAGAGTTACACGAAGAAATCTATATGGACAATCCACAGGGAATTCAGGTCAGAGAATCGGATTCCAAAGTTTATAAACTTCACAAAGCCATTCATGGCCTGATACGGGCTCCGCAGATGTGCTTCGAGACACTACATGCAGCGTTACACTCAGTAGGTTTCTTGAGCTCCAAGTCTGATAACTCCTTATTCCTAAAACCCACTGCCACATCGACTATGTATATTCTCATATATGTGGATGACATCCTCAATACTGAAACACACAATTTTGAAATTCAACAGCTCATTTCAGCTCTCCAAAATATGTTTTCACTAAAGAGCTTGGGTGACCTCGATTTCTTCCTTGGTATACATGTTTCCAAGACACAAAATGGGTTACTTCTCAAACAAGCCAAGTATATGACTGAAGCGTACAATATATTCACAGCCAAGAGTATGTATTCACCGATGATTAGCAATTATAGGCTGCAAAGTTGGTGCTCTATAGTTTCTACAATAACAAGACTAGAAATAGCGTACTCGGTGAACAAAGTTTGTCAGCTTCAGTAGTCTCCCGCAGAAGAACATTGGAAAGCTGTTAAAAGGATTCTCAAGTACGAGCACATTCAACATGGACTGCAGCATCGGAGCTGCCGGTCACTAAACTTAACAACATACTCAGATGTTGGCTGGGGTGCTGATCATGACGATGGGAGGTTAACATCAGGCTTGTTCATATTCCTTATCTTAAACCTGATCATGTGGCATTTCAAAAAACTGCACGTGGTGTCTATATATGG
The DNA here is from genome assembly GCA_958296335.1 of Urtica urens. Classification (NCBI taxonomy): domain Eukaryota; kingdom Viridiplantae; phylum Streptophyta; class Magnoliopsida; order Rosales; family Urticaceae; genus Urtica; species Urtica urens. The sequence continues at coordinate 4,470,349 of OY282525.1, forward strand.
CGCTGAAGCCGAATAGTGGAGTCTGGCTAATGCAGTTGTTGGGCTTACCTTTCTCAAATCACTCCTCTCTTAGCTCAAAGTCCTACTAGTCATATTACCGGTGATGTGGTGCGACAATTTGAGCACCAATCGAGTATGAGTAAACCCAATGCGGTATATGAAAACATAACATATATTGAGCTAGATTTGTTCTATGTCAGGGAGAAAGTAGCTAACGGGAAAACAGACTTAAGATACATTCTTGCTTCAGCACAAAATGCTGATGTCATGACCAAGACTCTTCCCAGTGGCCAAAATTTAGAGTGGACAGTCTTGTTCTTGTAAACAGAATATTAGCATATACGCTGCCATGTGGCAATGAGTACGAGTGATTGATTTAGTCATTGATTGTTAGTTACAGCACTTAAGAACTAGCTTAAATGCCACCAGTTGTAACAGATTCAGACTAATGAGATTTACAGATCTCATTCCCTCATTCTTCTCTTCTTTTGGATAATTTATTTCAGTATATTTTATTAGATAGGTACCTTCATTGATAAGGCTCTGTTTGCTTCTATTAACGTATGCTCCTGCATTTGATCAGTGATACGACAATCAAATGACCTTTAATGCTCAGTATATATATATACACTGGAAAAGAGAAGGGTTATGTAAATGTAAAAGCATACTCTGTTCTGTAGGTCACTAAGCTGGTCAAGCATAAATTGGGTCTGCAAAAGGAAATAAAAATATATGATTTATTCGAATATTCTAAATTTTGATATATAATATAATGGCAGAACCATCAACTGTAATCAAACTATAGAACAAAGCGCCCACACACTGAGACACGTATATGTATATATATAACCAGAAAATCCATCAACTACAAATAAATGCATGCATAGCACATCTACAAATGCAAAGAGCTGTCTCAAACACGTTCGCAAGTCTAAACATAATATAACGAATAAACCCAAAAAAAATAATTAAAATATAAATAAATTCAAGCGTGTACACATACATAAAGTGTATACTGTGCATATGGAGTTTAGTTCTTTACCCTGGTTGACCTAACTTGCTTGAGAGAGGTCTCAAGTTGACGCTCAATCTGTTCAAGTTCCTTTGTGTTTAAAGGGCCCAAGTCTTCTCCCAGGAGGTTTCTATGTATAAAATTATATATCAAGAAAAACAGCTATTCGTAAAAAAATCAGATATACATGCATCGGCATTAAAATTGCCAAAGTATTAACTCAAGAATTATTTATTATTACAGACTGTTACGTAATTTATTAACGTAGTACATATTTACCTTTGAGTTCGTTGAAGGGACTCAAATCTACCTTTCAGTTTCAAGTATTCCCTGTAGCTACTCTGTTATACAGTACACACGTCATGTCAAGAAACGACCCTATACCTAAATATATATTATATATAAATACATATTTTTATATTCAATGTTTATACATCCTTGGCAACAAGAATAATATTTTAAAAGAAAAATGACCTCAAGTTCTTTGCCGGGTCTACTGACTTCCACAGCGCCATAACTGCACTTTTGGTACCGTTCCAGGGTTTTGAGCATGCTATACACATAACAAAAACCGAATATATTATAGCACATTTTCATTTCATATACATAACCCTTGTATATGGAAAATTACTTCAAAGTAATGTCTCCAACTGTTTATGATATTGAAAGTCTGTTACTTGAGAAGCTTGCTTCAATAACCATGTTTTGTTTGCATTAATTTGTGTATATCTGTCTTAGCGCGATACTCGGTATAATACTGATGCAATATATATTACAAGCTAAAACTAGCTCTGGGTTGAACTTTAGCATAAAGCGGGAACGTGACTGACGAACAACGGAAAGATTTCATCAGACGTGACAAGACGGGATTCAGATGAGCGTGAGATCTAAAAAAAACTTGCTGTAATCAACGGTAATATTAAGCTATGGACCGAAAGTCTAAAATTATACACTACAGTGAATAACAATATCATAGCGTGAACAAAAAAGTACAGGTCAAATGTCAATCATGATGCAAAGGCTTCGGTTTTTTGTTCACAGGTTACTTGATCTTTCTAGGTGCCCGAGAGAGTCTTGCCAATTACAATTGTGTAAATAAATACTATCTGAATTCTTTTAAACCACGAATTTATTCTAGAAAAACTTTATTTTTCCGGTCATAATAATTACAACATTACAGATTTGTGTATATAATATAAGTGCGCGTGTATGTGACTCTATGAATGTATACGCATTTTCATATATATATGTTATCTTAATTAAGATACTAACTACTTTTATTTCTAACAGTCTAGTTAAAAAAAATCAAAATGGCCTGGTTAATTTACTCAACATAAATCTGGAGAAATAATATGTATCCAATTCAAGAATTTCGATTTAAGGGGAAAATTTCAATATTTTTATACGGACAAAAACAAACACTATTTTTTCACAGATCTGTTGCTAAAATGACGATCCCAAATACAATACATAATGTACCGCAAAGAGTGGAGAACATCTAAGTTTGTTTATATTAAAATCTAATAAAAAAAATATATACACGAACATGAACTATTTATTATGAAAAAAATACCCCAAAAAAAAACCTCAAATCAAAAGAGATATAAATTCCATATATTCCACACACACGCACACGAAAAATATACGTCAAGGAATGTTTTTAATTGTTAGTCAGATCAAACAAATTACATTAACAAAAATACATATAGAAAATACTATAAATCAGAAGTAAAATATCTATATATACTTGTGTGTGTGTTGACATGAAAAATAAAGTCAGATCAAGCAAGAATTTAGAGCAATATATGTGCATCAAACCAGATCTCAGAGGTAAATTATCTATATATAAATGTTACAAGTAAATTAATTCTGTCATATTAATATACCTATATTCTATATATACATATATACATATATGTACCTATTGCTGCTACAAAACTCGTAGAGCTTTCCACGGTTAGAGAAGACGATGAGAGCAACCTCAGCTTCGCAGAGAACAGAAAGCTCGTAGGCTTTCTTGAGAAGACCATTCCTTCTTTTTGCAAACGTCACTTGTCTGTTTATCTTGTTCTCTATTCTCTTCAGCTCTACTCTTCCTCTTCCCATTTTCTTCCTATCCTTTCTTTTAATGTATCTAATTCTAACTTCTGTTTTCGTCTATATTTTCCCACCAAATCTCCGATCCACAACTTTTCTCTTTCCTTCTTATTCTATATATCACATAATAATAAAACATTAATTTCTTAATCAAACCAAAGGAATTAGTACTAAAATGATTATATGTTGCTCTCTCCTTTGAGTTTCGGGTTACCTTGTGAGTCTTCTTTTCTGATTCAGAACCAAACTTGTATCCAAATCCGTGAATAGCAACACAAAGTTGGATACTAAGTTGAAACCCTAGCTCAGAGAAAGAGAGAGAGAGAGAGAGAGAGAGAGAGAGAGAGAGAGAGAGAGAGAGAGAGAGATTGGTTTGCTTGGTTCTGATGTGTTTGGCTTTATTATTGGACTTTTTTTCTCTCTTTCTCATCATCTGATTTGTCTTTAACCTTAAATTTATTTATTTGCAATATGGGGTTCGGTCCTTGCGATGCTCTTACTAGTTTCACGTAAACCCTCTTTCCTTATTATAACCTTCTTGTCACTCTTTTTACGTCAAAGAATAAAGTACCAAAGCCACGCGGTCTTAATAGCGCGTGTTTGACCGCGCGAAAACTTTTTTGCTGCTTCTGCTCTCTTCCTGAACGTCATTGCTTCAACGGGATATAACGTGCTTATTTATTATTGGACTGTTCTATTCTTTTTATGGTAGCTAGTTAAAATAATTTTGTACCCTTGACTACACTGCCCTTGCGAAGGTGAACTTACTAACGCGCAAAACTTTTGTTGGTGTTTTTATTTAATGTTTTCAGATATATGATTTAGCCTACTGTACTTATTGTTTGTAATTGTGTACTTAGGTATGTGATGCAATTACCGTATAGTTCTTCGACAAGCATATTCAGAATATAAAAAATAAAGGTTGTATACAGTGTGTTTGGGTAAGTTTATTAAACCTATTTTTTGCTTTTTTTTTAAGCTAAATTTTATTTAAGTGTTGGGCACAATCATTTTTGTTAAAATTTATAAAGTGATTTTAAAAATTTTAGCTAAAAAATTAAAAAGTATAATTTGCAGATTTTAATAATTCGTAATTCTCTATTTTGTTTTTTGTTCTCTCATTCCTTATTTTTTTTCTTTGTAACAAATTTTAATTACTTTTGTTTACTTTTATCAAATAACTTTCTTAAAATCACCAAAATTTATATTATATTTTTTGTAATATATAAACATCCACTTATATATTTTTTTATATACCAAAAAATATCTTATTATTATTATTAATTACATCTTATATATATAATAATTATTTAGAAATATAAATATATATTTTATCAAACATTAAATCAACTTTTGCTAACAATTATATCTATTTTACAAAAATTTACCAAATACTCATATGCTTTTTGAAAAAGAGATAAGTAGTAATATAGCCCTTTCAAACATATTAATTACTATATAGCCAAACGTTTGGAAGAAAATGGTTAATAACCATTAATCAAAATAAATATGTATATATTAATTAAAAAATGTAACTCACCAACACCAATTACTAGCCACCTCGTCACAATAAATGGGTATTTACTAAACAAACAAAAAAAAATGGCCAAATAACAATATCAATGTTTCATTTGGTTATTTAGAACAATTTTTGTTTGAAAAATCAGCTTTTACGAAACCCAAATTTAAAATCACGTTTTTAAAAACAAAGTTATGCCACATAAAGCTATTATATCATGTATTTCAACTCAGAGGAAAAAAAATATTAAGTAAGTTATAAACTACCAGGAACTGCATGGGTCCGAAAATACTAATTTTCTCCTTGAGTAAATACAATCATCAATGTATAGATTATATGTTATACATATAATGTTAGACAAAAGGGATATATATATATATATATATATATATATATATATATAACCGGCCTTTAGCATAGGCGGGTTAGGTGCAGGCTTAGGCCCCCACTAAAACCTCACCTAAAGAAGCCTAAAAATTTTAAATAATTTTAATTTAAAAAAATACGGTGATAAAAAGGTTCTAAATTGTTCACAGGCCTATGTCTTACAATGAGTTCGGGCCGGCTCTGATGTTTAGGCTTCATAACCTAAACAAGCTTGAGATGAAAGGGGTATATTCCAAATGAAGGCATCACTACAAGTCTAACTAGTTTCCATATATTTTATATGGGCACTAACTTATAAATAATAAAAATTACATGAATGAAATAAGTGAAAGTACATATGTGAGAGGACGAGAAGTATACTACATATCTATAACTTCCTCGTATTTTACTTGAAATACATGTATAAAAAATTGAATTTAGTTTTCATGATTCATTGACAAGGTGCATCCTTTAGAGATCACAAGGAAGTGAAAAAAAAATCTCCACTATAAACTAATAATCTAGTATTTTAGTAATAACTTCTTTTAATGGATGTCACTACTACAAAGTAAATGGGTCCTAAAGTAATTGGGTCCTTGATAGATTCAAAATGGAAACGCGCTTGGCGCATTGAGTCTCCATAAGACTCGGTTACTACTCAGTTTAGTTACCACAATATCATATGAAAGACGTGGGTTTTTAAGGTGAAGTGCCTTTTGAGTTGCGAGGTCCAACGGTTCAAAGCATGTTTCGTCTCACAAACTCTTTGAATCGACTAATACTCTTACTTGTTTCCTACAAGGATTGATGTTGTCACTCGTTTTCAGACAACTATTTAAAAGCCAAAAGCGGCAACATCCCCGATCAAGTCGAGTGATCTCGCTTTGGCTTGACCGTGTCGTACTCAATGTCCAGCGTCGTTTCTTAGTTGTGATGTGGTCCCCAGTTCGGCTAGTACTGAAAGAATGTGAAAATATGAGAAAACCCTCTTTTATATGCATTTTTTTTTTATGGTTTTAACCAAGGAAAGCCTCGTGGGAACTAGTCTAACCGATCCGCCATGTTTAATCGACTGGCAAATCGCCATGTTTAGTCATCCAACCGGCCAAGTTTGAATCAACTGGTCGGCCGCCCATGTCTGACCAGTCGGCCATGTTTGGGGGATCCATCGACAATGTTTGGGTCAACTGGCCGATCGGTCATGATTGGGTCAACTAGTCGGCCGACCATGTTTGGGGTCGACCAACGATAAAGATTGGGTTAACTAGTCGGTTGACTGTATCTGACCTATTGCTTATATTTTGGTCAGCTTGGCATCAGCTACTTTTAGGTCGACAAGTCGGTCGGCCACGTCAGGCCAGTTGCCATGCTTGAGTCAACTGGTCGATTGGCCATGTTTAAGTCGAGTAACCGACCGACCATGTCCGACCGGTAGGACATGCTTGGGTCGATTGGTTGATCGGCCATGCTTGGTTGACTAGCAGACCGGCCACACTTGCCTCGACTAGTCAATCCGCCACGTATTTCTCAACTAGTCGGTCGGCCACATTTTTTCTCATTAAGCCAGTCGGCCATGTTTTGTTGGCCATCGTTTTTTGAGAAGGAAAATTTGGGTAAGCATCATTGGGGCCAAAATAGGTCGATAACATCAGCCCCCGAGTTCGTCTTTGAATGATAAATCGGACGCAAACTCAAGAATGTATCATGTACGTAGCTCGAGAAATTATGGCCCATAAGTTGTCATTGATGTTCATAAGAATAGTAGTAGTTGTTACTTTTATATATATATATATATATATATATATATATATATGATGTAACAGGGTTTCAAAAACTCTTACTTGTAATTGATGAATAAATTACTTAAAAGTCGAAATTTTCATTCATTCTGCTATGTTTGTTTGAAGCTTTATTAGTCTTTATTCTTTAAACAAACCTAACAACAAATGAAGAGATAAATATAATTTTGCATCAATAACTCCTCATGATTTACTTAAATCAGGATCAAAAGACTATTGATCTCAGTATGATTTTTAAGAGAACTTATGATGTCCGGTTATGAGACAGATAGTAAGTTGTGACTCTATAGTTCTTCGTATGTATCTTATGAAAATACAGAATTAACTAGTGCACTTCTTGAACTGTGATAAAATAACCCATTTAACCTCTTATATCTCAAAGTCGCGATGTATGAATTGCATTACGCTTAACTCAATCCTAAAATGATACATGTCATTGACAGGAGGAGGGATTCTCATTAAGGAGCCTCCGACATGTGGAGATCGGGGCAATGGAAGGGATCATTCGGAGTTTCTCGTAGTGGATCTAGGAGGCGAAGATAGCTGAGTAGCCTCCGACAAAAGCGCCAACATCATGGCGCCGCTCAAAAGCTACGCGCAAGCACTATCGAGATGACCTTACAATCGATCTGGGTTGATTAATGACCAAGGAAGAAAATGGTTTTTCTCAAGCACTCCCACGAAGAAACTAAAAAAACATAAGAAAAAATAAAGATAATGAAAGAATTGTTTCATTTTGCCGAAAGATTAAAAAAATATAATATTCATTCTTATTTAAGTTTGTGGTTATGTCTGTTTGTTACGCTCTGAAACAGTCATAAACGAAAGAGGTGCTAAGTAAGACTTGACAAGATATCCTCTTATGACTAGTTTAAATAATAGTTTGCAATATAAAGATCGATCGGGCAATCGAATCTGAGCATTGATTGTTTGAATAAATCAACAATATCTTATCTTGTGATATAGAGAGTTGTGACTCTGTGATTTATTCTTAATTTGTTAATGAAGACATTGAATAAGATTATTGATACTTTGAAGTTCAAAATAAAACCGTTTAATCACTCGAACCTTCAAGATCACATACGAGGTGTATTTTGGTAATTATCTAAATCATGAAGTGAATACATATATTCTTGTAACACTTTATGACATTTGATTTGTCAATGGGAAATTACTAAATGAAGTTTCATCTGACCTGACGTTTGGTGTCATAATGTTGTTTCGTTAAAATATGTGATTCACATATACGAAATTTGTGTTGAAACAATGCTAAGGCATTAGTATCACACCATGCCTTGTTATGAGAGTGCGATGGAATAAACCGGGCCTGGTATTCATCGAATAGAACATTCTTTGAATAAAACGTGTGACATGTACAGACATCTCACTTTATGTTTTTCTCGTTCACAAATAACAAAAGAGTTGGTCAAATAATAACTCAGGGATAAAAAGGCTAATCACCTCACATGTCATATAGGTTAGAACGCCAACATCACATTAAAATGAAATGTTCATGTATATAGTTTAAATTTTTTAAAGGAATTATAAAATATAAACTATTTTCAACAAAAACATTATTTTTGCAAAAACTAAGTGGGAGGGATATTTATCGTTGAAGCAACTCAAGGTCCCCGACATGAATTTTATTAACTTGGTGTGTGATGAACTACGAGTCACCCATCGTGGCACTCCCTTCAATGTGAGTACTTCGGAATCACTTTGTTAATTAAATTATTAATGAACTATGTTGGCAGAGATGCACAGAAGAAGATTATTTATTTGCATATCGATGTAATATATATCTCTCATAAGTCCTTATAGTAATTTGCTGATTAAATTAATAAATGTTGAAACGTTCTTTCATTCCTTTATCATTTGATTGAATATTTACGATATTCAATAGTCTTATAGTTCTTAATCAAATTTAACAACGTATGGAGAGAGAAATGTAGATTTGAGTGAACAAACTCTTCATAGTTTGCTGAAAACGAAATATTTACAATCTAAAAATCAACAGACTATTGATCCTAGTATGATTGTTCGAATAATCTATGATATCTGGTTACGAGGCATAGAGAGTCACTAGGACAAAAAAGACCTTTAGAAGCGACACAAAAGTCGCTTCTAAAGACATAAAAGTCGCGACATTAGAAGCGACTTCGTCGCTTCTAAAGAGTCGCTTCTAATGTTTTAAAACAACTATATTATAAGCGACTAGTCGCATGTATAGTCACTTCAAAAGGTTAAAAAAGGCTCATAAAAGCGTTCGAATTTTTTATTTTTTTTGGCATTAGAAGAGTCGCTTCTGATGGTAAAAACAATTTTAAAAATTAAAAAAAAATTAAAAAAATTTAAAAATATGTTAGAACTTTTATTCCATGTTACACACAAAAAATAAATAAACACGTACAAAAATAAAAGACAAACTTCATTTCTAAATTCTAATGAAATAAGCTGGGTTCACACGTTCAAACTAAAAATTTAACCTTTGCTGCGAGTTGGGGTTGCAAAACTTTGCGAGAGGAGCTGCGAGATGAACGAGATGTAATGTGAAACTTTAAAATAGATTATTCAAAACCGTTAAAATTTAAAACTAAAAACTAAACCAAAATCACAAATTATTCATCCCTAATTCGAAATCAAATCAAAATCACACAAAATCATAACTGGACCTTTAATTAATTAGGCATAATTAAATCTTTTATCAAAATTCAACTATCAAAATGAAGCACCGATCAATATGAGGTCGCAACCAAGTTGAGGTTTCGATAAACACGAATAAGTAAAACATATTTTAAAACCGAATTAAAACAAAATTAACAAAAGATAAATACACATTAACGAAACTGATAAAATGATTAACAAAATTTTATATAACCAAGACAAGAAAAAAAAAACATACTGAGAGGCGACGACGACGCGGGACGAGGCTAGACTCGAGATTCCGACAACAGTGATCTTTTTATGCTCCAGCAGTGAAATTTTGGCGGAGGAATTTCGGAGCAAAATAATTTGGACATTGTAAGCGACATTAAAAGCGACAAGTCGCTTCTAATGCCCAATTTTCTAAGTTATTGAAATTTTTGCGGAAGAATTTTGGAAGCGACTAGTCGCTTCTAATGCCAAAAAATTGGCGGAAAAAAGCGAGCCAAATATTTTGGTCCTTCTAATTTCTCGACTCGGACCTTTAGAAGCAACTAGTCGCTTCTAAAAGTCAAAATTTATATTTTTTTGGAAAATATCGGGGTGTTTACGTTAGAAGCGACTAGTCGCTTCTAAAGGTAAAATTTCGCTTCTAATTCTCCCTGTCGCATCTAAAGGTGTTATTTGTAGTAGTGAGGTAGGAACTCTATAGTCCTTCCAGTGTATCTAGCGAAGATACTGAGTTGACGAGTGCACCTTTAGAGACAATGAATTGCATCGTACTTACCTTAATCCTGAAATGATACATGTCATTTCATAAGTTCAACATATTAATTTTAGAAAGTTATACTCTAGATCCAATTTTGTGAACTAGATGCGCTCTATTGGTGATGTATTGGATTATTAAGTTGACATGAGGATACTTTATGAAGTTCTCATAGATAAGGAATTCGTGTACAAGATTGCTTCAGGAAAATGTATAACATCATGCTTTATTACTTTGATTGTGAATAAATGTACCGGCCTATGTCCAAATAGAATAAATGATTCTTTTGGATAAAACGTTATAACTTGTTAGCTCCTCGTCAATACATTGTTTCTAACTTATTCACAAGTAACAAAGGAGTTGAGGAAATAACAACTAAAAGGTTAAGATGGTAATTTTTTAAATCTCATCTAATTGATGATATTCATTGGTAATCATTCGATAATATTCAGTAGATCCGCGCATCAGAAATAAGTAGATTTTTAAGTAGAAAATATATTCATTTGAACCGAGAGATTTTCAGTGTCAACTCTTTCGTGGAGTCAATTCACATTAAACTAGACTTCACAAAGTTTGTGAACTTTGAGTCCAAGAGTCCTAGTTAAATTTGTGTTTATTTGGGTCCATGAGGTCACTATGACAAGTCATTAGAGTAGAGTTTGTTAAACTAGAACCTAAGTCAAAATAAGTTCAATTGTTGAACTAGACGTAGTTTCTGAAAATGGTCTAAAGGGTATTTTTGTCCTTAAGGATAATGTAAAAATGTCAAAATAAGATTTTGAATTTTTTCACACACTGATTAAATGTCACAGGGCTGAAAATTGATTTTCAAGCTTGGGGAATTAAATTTTGTGACATGTTATTTTTTTGGCAATATTGTGAAGGTTTTTTCTTATTTTTTTGTGAGCAAATTATGAAGAAAATATATGTGTAGACACCCATATTTCCGGCCATGTTACATCAAGGGAGATGAAGAAATATACTTTTTATTTGGTGCATTATTTTATATTGGTAATTTCCCAAAAGAAAGAGGAAATGAATTTCTTTGAGAAGGAAACAAATTTCCCTCACTTAAACCATTGTATGGCCAACCATGTAGAAGAGAAATGAATGAGGAAATCAAATATTGTGTCGGGGAGTTACTTGTTATTCAATCTTATCGCAGCCGTAGGATAGTCAAGATTGGAATTGGAATATATGAGTCGATAAGGATAGCTGACACCAACTCATAAGTTAGGGCCAATACCGGCAATCATAATAAATAGTTGATAAGTATGATTATGATCAGGATACATGAGCTGTATTTCTACCCGATTATTCTATTTAAATAGTCGATCTGACAGCCAATATTATACATTGAAAGTAACAATATTATACATTTAAATACACAATAGGAAAGGGTAATCACCATTTCTTGTATTTCCTTCTCCTAGAAATAGAGCCTCACATTGAGATGTGAACATAAGCTTTTGGTCTTGTTCTTTCTCTTTTTAGTCGACCAACCTTCTCCCTCTCTCTCTAGGATACTCATTTATTTTGGCACCAAAATCCTCACTTGATCTAGACTATTAGCTTATGTATCAAGACTCGTTATTGGTTCATATTGTTTTATAGTGCCCACTCACTAAATTCTTGAAACGCTCAAAAGCTCTAGTGGTATAAACTTTCGTGATTGCTTGAGAATCCAAAGAGGAGAGGCAGAAAGACAAGCAGAATGATCTTCATCCGAGAAGGGACTACAAGATCAAGCAACAAGAAAAACGTTCTAAATCTTTTTCATATTTATTATATGTTTTAATTAATAATATTTTCATGCACTTTGTCTAGGTAATAAAATAGTTTTACACGTATTAAAAATAATTTTTTATAGTCCGCCATATATGATATGATAATTAATTGTTAAATCCTAGATTGATTCCAACAAACTAAGCCATAATGAAACAGGGTCTCCCCTAGGAGAACCGTTATCAAAGTGACTTGGATAAAGGCCCACGTGTCGGTTGTACACTTATGACTTATTGTTCAAAATAATCCTCCCATAGAGGCTATGTTTTAAAAATAAGACCAAAGTTTATGGTAATTAGTAAGAACTAGAAGTGGTGACTGTTGGCAGAGATGCCCACAAGAAGATTGTTTATTTACATATTGATGTAATATATAAATCTTTGTAGAGTCCTTATTAAAAGATTGTTTATTTACATATTGATGTAATATATAAATCTTTTTAATTTGATGATTAAATTAATAAAAGTTGAAACGTTCATTCATTCCTTTTTAGTTTGATTGAAGATTTATAATATTCAATAGTCTTATAGTCCTTAAGCAAACCTAACAATGTATGAAGAGACAAATGTAGATTTGCGTGTCCAAACTCTTCATGGTTTGACTAAAACGATATATTCGCAATCTAAAGATCAACGGACTATTGATCCCAGTATGATTGTTGGAAAAATCTAGGATGTCTGGTTACGAGGCATAGAGAGTTTGGACCTCTGTAGTTCTTCCAGTGTATCTTTCGAAGATACTGAATTGACCAGTGCACCTTTAGAGACAATAGAAGAACAAACCATTTAACATCTTCTATCTCAAGGTCACTATGTATGAATCGCATCATGCTTACCTAAATCCTGAAATGAGACATGTCATTTCATAGCATTAATAATCTCATTTGAGAAAGTCAAATTCTAGGTCCAATGTGTGATCTAGACAAGACCTATTGGTGAGATATTAAGTTATGAAGATGTCATGAACCAACTTTGTGAAGTTCTCATAGATATGGAATTCATGTACAAGATTGCTGAGATGCAATATATATCACCTCATGCTTTATTACTTGGATTGTGAATAAATGAATTGCGCAATGTCCAAATTTAAGTAGCGACTTTATTTGGATGAAATAACGTGACTTGTTAGCTCATCGTCAATACATTGTTTCTGACTTATTCACAAGTAACAAAGGAGTTGAGGAAATAACAACTAGAAGGGTAAAATGGTAATTTATAAATCCCAAATAGTTGATGATATTCATGAAGGGTAAACATAGATAACATTCAATGGATCCGCTCAATATAATTATGTTGAATTTGAGTAGAAAATAAATTCATTTGAACCGAGAGATTCTCAGTGTCGACTCTTTAGTGGAGTTAGTCGACATTAATCTAATACTCGGAAAAGGTTTGAGAACTTTTGAGTCCGAGTATAGAAGCTCAAGCTTTGTTAATTTGGATCCATAAGGTCACTATTACAGGTCATTAGAGTAGGATTGTTAAACTAGAAGCTAAGTCAAAATAAGTTCAAGTGTTGAACTAGACTTTTTCTCGGGAAATGTCTAAAGGGTACTTTTGTCCACAAGGACATAAAATGATGTGAATGTCAAAATAAGATTTTGAATATTTTCATTTGATGAAAATATAAATTATTTTCTAAAGCCGAAAAGTCGTTTAAGGTATTATGAAATTAATTTCGTTATTTGTGCAATTATAATTCTACAATGGGTATTTTAAGAATTGTCTTAAAAGAAATAAGGAAGCATCTAGATGCTCCTCCCTTAGGTAGAGTTCGGCCAAGATAGTGCATCAAGAGGAGAGTTTTATTTCCTTTTTCTTATAAGGATAATTACCCAAAAGAAAAAGGGAAATGAATTTCCTTAAGAAGGAAACAAATGTGCTAAGTGAGGAAACAAATTTCCTCACTAATGCAAGGTGTATGGTCGGCCAAACTAAGAGGGAAAGGGGAAGGGAAAATCAAATGTTGTGTCATGAATACATTATTCATTCATGAATGAATAATTGACCTTTATAGATTTTTCCTTCTCCTATAAATAGAGCCTCACATAGTGATGTGAAGGTTAAGCTTTCTTCTTGCTCTCTCCCTCTTTTGCCCGACCCTCTCTCTCTCTCTCTCTCTCTAGAAAATACTCTTCTTATTTTGCACCTAGATCCATACTTCATCTAGAGAATTAGCTTATGATCCAAAAATTGTTCTTGGTTCATATTATTTAATTGTGCCCACACACAAATCCTTCTAAACCTCTATAGACTCTTGTAATAGAAATCTTAGGTTTCTCGAGTTCAAGATTAGGTGTGAAGGTGACGAGCGAGCCAAGGAAGAGGATCTACCTTTCTCAAGATGCTTCAAGATCAAGCTACAAAGAAAGGTTGGTATTCTAGTAAATTAAATAATGCTTTTAATATATAACATGTATATGTTTTTTCTAGGTTAGTAAAAAAAATTTACTTGAAAAAGAAATTTTTAAATTCAGCCATTAATTTGATTATTGTTAAATTTTTCTTTAACCCTAGATCTATTCCAACAATGACTTCTTGGATGGTTCGAACTAAATAGTGATGTGTCACGATTATGAAAGGCGATTAACTGCAGTTTCCCCTAGGAAAAGTAATTAATCATTTGTGTTCATAATACCTTGAATTATTTATCGCTTTCTTCGCCATATTAGGAGTGTTCATGCATGTATTTCAAATTTGTAGCACGTACTAAATTTATTTATTTTATTTTAATTCAGCAAAATATCTTTTAATCCACTTCAAACGATTTTGCGTTCGAATAAACTCGGGGGTGAGAATTATGTTGATTGGAAACGTAACCTCGACAACGTGCTGGCGATGGAAAATGACAAGTACATTCTCACAACCCCATGTCCTCCAACTCCGAGTAGTGACTCGAGAAAAGAGGACAAAGATGCCTGTGATGGTTGGATGAGGTCTGACGAAATTGTTAGAGGCTATATCTTAAAGTCTATGAGAAATGTGTTGCAACAATTCATCGAGATATTCCCACAACATATGAGATGTTGTACAATCTTCATGACATGTTTGGATTTCATGGGCATGGGGCGAGGCACCAAGCTATTTGCAGTTTCATGAACAACAGGATGAAGCCGGGAACTCCAGTTCGGGAACACATGCTATTGATCATGGGTCACCTGAACGACATGGAGATTCTCGAAGGCGAGATCAATGGACTCACCAAGATCAAAATGATCTTGGAGACTCTTCCAAACTCCTTCGATAGCTTTCGTCTGAACTACTTTATGAAAAATCTCGGTTATTCTGTAACCGAGCTCGTGAAGGAGTTGCAGACTGCCGAGGGACTTCTTTTGAAGAATAAGCAGAGGAACGGTGAAGTAAAGAGAGTTTCAATACTAGTCCTTTAGTGAAATCGACTAATATTAAGAATTAAAAGACAAAAAATGTGAACTTTTGTGTCTGGACTTTATTCTAGAGCTTCATTCATGTGGGTCCATGAGGTCTCAGTGATAGACTCTGGACGAGCTTTATTAAATAAATGAGATGTTCTAAATTAATTTAATATTATTTTAGAAATAAATCAATTATATTTGGGAATGAAATTTAATATCTTGGCTGGCCATATTAATTTGGAAAAACTCATTAAAAGGTTTAACAGGCCTTAAGTTGACTATTGGGTCTGACCTAACTTAAGCCAATTATTCCTAAGTATAAAAGGATTAAAATTCGCTTTCTAACCCGAACCCTAATCACAATAGTCAGCCAACGTTTCCTCTTCCCCTTGTGTGTGTTTGGCCGAGTGTTTGAGAGAGAGAGAAGGATCAAGAAATTGTTTATTTATTCTTGGTTTGATTCTTGAGTGATTTCCTTTCTCCCATTGTTCAATCAAAGAGCCCACCCTCTTGATCTCTCAAAAACACGAGAAAATTATCTATGACTCTTCTTGTGGTGTTTGAGTGAAATTTCATTGTCACAGTGACAGCCAAAACACAATCAAGACGTGCTACACGTGACGATGCACAAATCGGCTAGCCTGTCAGCCAGGCTACTGCCTCCCGCGAGCCTGTCAGCCCCATGCACCATCCAGCCTTGTGCCTGCCTGCCTCTCGCGAGCCTGCCAGCCCCGTGTGCCAGCAAGCCTTGCCCCTACCTGCCTCCCGCATGTTGGAATTTATGCCCACAAAGGAGATTTTTTATATTAAATACTTTTGTATTTGTTTTGTTTTGAATTTAAATAAAAATTGAATATCCATTCTTATTTAAGATTGTGTTTATGCATGAATGTCTACGCTCTGAAACTGTCATCAACGAAAGAAGTGCTAAGTACAGACTTGACAAGATACCTTCTTATGACTAATTTAAATAATAGTTTGCAATCTAAAGATCGATAGGGCAATCGACTCTTATTAATTATTGTTATAATGAATTAAACGATATTTTATCTTGTGATATGGAGAGCTGTGACTCTGCAATTCATTCTTGATATCTTAATGAAGACATTGAACAAGACCTGTGAAGATTTGAAGTTCGAGACAAAATGTTTAATCACTCGAAACCTCAAACTCACATACGAGGGGTATTTTAGTAATTACATAAATCCATAAGTGAATACATATCTTCTTATAACATTTTATGAGATTTGATTTGTCAATGGGCAATGGCTAAGTGAAGTTTCATTGACCCCGGTTGGTGTCATAATATTGTTCTGTTGAAATACGTGATTCACATATGTGGAATTTATGTTGAAACAATGTTAAGACATTGGTATCACACCATGCTCTGTTATGAGAGTGTGAGCGAATAAATCAGAACTGGTATTCATCGAATAAAGAATTCTTTAAATTAAAACATGTGACATGTTGAGACATCTCACTTTATATTTTTCTCGTTCATAAATAACAAAAGACTTGGTGAAATAATAACTCAGGGGTAAACCGATAATTTTACATTCCTCTGAGTTAATGATACACACCAAGGGTAATATCGTAAAATACACTGTGGACCGTGTGAAGAATAGTTTTGTCACATCAAACGGAAATATAAACGCATATGAACTTAGCGATGTTCAATATTGGTCCTTTAGTGAAATCGACTAATATTAAGAATTAAAAGTCGGAAATAGTTTGTGAACTTTTGTGTCCGAGTTTTATTCTAAAGCTTCATTCATGTGGGTCCATAAGGTCTCAATGACAGACTCTCGGACGAGATTTTGGTGAACAAGAAATGATTGATTTTCTCATTCAACGTAAATTGTGATTTACGCTAAGAAAATTATTTTTTAAGTAATTAAATAAATAATTGGTTATTTATTATTACATTTATTTAACGAATCATATTATATTATTATATTGATAATAATATAATTTGATGATTCAAATAAATAAAAGATGAAAGTAAATATTTTCTCGTTTCGTACTACATTGATTAGTATGAAAATAATTAATGACTTGTTATTAAATAAATGAGATGTTCTAAATTAATTAAATATTAGTTTAGAAATAAATCAAATAAATTTGGGAGATAATTAAGACAATCTGGCCGGCCATATTAAGGGTTTTATGGGCTGGAAAAATTGTTTAAACTCATTAAAAGGAGTTTTGGACTTAAGTTTGACTGATGGGTCTTAATTAGATTTAGACCTAACTTAAACTCATTCTCTCTGATATAAAAGGAGGCTCTCTCTTTGGTAACCCTAGCCTAATTTCGACCAGCACTCAGCCGAACCTCTCCCCCCTTGTGCTTGAGAGGTTTTGGCCGAATTTTAGAGAGAGAGAGAGAGAGAGAGGAAATTAGTTTCCCGACAACCCTTCCTTTTCTTTGAGTTTCCCCTTCTACCGTTGTTCCCAAAAAGAGTCCACCCTCTTGCTCTCCTAAAAACTCCTAGAGAATTACCATTGATTCATCTTGTGGTTGTTTGAGTGAGATTTGATCCACAGGGCCGGCCACTTCTTAGAGCATCAGAGCAATGACGGATTTTAGGACATCCTAGACGCGCGTGGGAAAGAATTTCGGTCGTGCTTGTTGACGCATCCCCAGGGCTGATTCTCGCAGATCCATACCTACTGTAAGCTCCCTATAAACGAGTTGAATCTGAATGTAATAATCATTGTAGGATTGTTAGAAATTTTAGATCACTCGTTTACATATTTGAATGAATTTATTAATATGATTAGAAATTTATTGACATGCTAGGTTAGATTTAATGACATGGTTATTGAATATGTTTTAAAACGTTTTAGCATGTTAAATTGAATTATGAATTTCCTCCCTATATTGATATGTTTCATAATTAATTGTTGGGATTGGTGCCCACAAAGGAGATATTAGACGTTAAAATACTTTGTATTTGATTTTGCTGAGACATAATATAAAGTTAAATATTCATTCTTCATTTATGTTTGTGTTTATGTATGTATGTTACGCTTTGAAACTGTCATCAACAAAAGGAGTGCTAAGTATAGACTTGACAGATAGCCCTTTGTGATTTGTTTAAACATTTGTTCGCAATCTTAAGATCGATGGAGCAATCGAATCTGAGTATTGATTGTTTGAATGGATCATGATATCTTATCTTGTGATATAGAGAGTTGTGACTCTGTGTTTCATTCTTGATATCTTATAGAAGATATTGAACAAGACCTGTGATACTCTGAAGCTCGAGATAAAACCGTTTAAACACTCGAAACTTCAAGATCACATACGACGGGTATTTTGGTACTTACCTAAATCCTAAAGTGAATGCATAATCGATGTGACACCTTATGACATTTGATTTTTCAATGGGATATGGCTAAATTATAGTTGCATCTGACCCGGCGGTTGGTGTCATAATGTTGTCATGTTGGGTTATGTGATTCACAGATACGAAATTCATGTTGAAACAATGCCAATGCATTAGTATCACACTATGCTTTGTTATGAGAGTGTGAATAAATAAACCTGGCCAGGTATTCATCGAATAAGAACATTCTTTGATTAAAACACGTGACACGTAAACACATCTCACTTTATGTTTTTCTCATTCACAAATAACAAAGGAGTTAGTGAAATAATAACTCAGGGGTAAAAAGGTAATTTTACATTCATCTGAGTTACTGATACACATGAAGGGTAATATCGTAAAATACTCCGTGGATCGTGTGAAGAATTGTTTTGTCACATCAAACGGAAAATATACGCATATGAACGTTAGAGAGTTTCAATATTAGTCCTTTAGTGGAATCGACTAATATTAAGAATTAAAAGACGAAAAAGGTTTGTGAACTTTTGAGTCCGATCTTTATTCTAAAGCTTCGTTCATGTGGGTCCAGTAGGTCTCAATAATAGATCCTCGGACGAGATTTATTGAACAAGGACAATTTGATTCTCATGTGGGTCCATTACACTAAGAAAATATTTTTCTAAGTAATCAAATAAATAATTGGTTATTTATTATTACATTTATTTAAAGAATCATATTATGTTAATATATGGATATTAACATATTTAAATTATTCAAATAAATAAAAGATGAAAATAAATATTTACTCATTTCGTACTATCTTGAATAGTATGGAAATAATGATTTGTCATTAAATAAATGAGATATTCCAAAATAATTAAATATTATTATGGAAATAAATCAAAATTAATATTTTCGAAATATATAGGATTATACTCGGCCATAATTAATAAATTAGGCCAGAGAATTAATTTTTGAAATCAATTAAAAGAATAATGGGCTTAAGTTTGACTATTGGGTTTGATCTAAGAAAAGCCCGCTCTCTCTTTATTTAAAGGATTTTTTGAAAACCCTAACCCTACACCAAATCAGATAATTTTCGAACAACCTTTCTCCCTCCCTTCTCCTGAGTTCTTTGGTCGAAATTTTAGAGAGAGAGAGATCAAGAAAAAGTTTCTTGATTTCCCGAAAGTTCTTGAGTGATCCCGAGTGTCCCTTGTCCACGTTCCTGCAAAGTTTCACGGTCAGATTCCTTCAGAGGTAGCCACAGCGTCGCAGGCCAATTTCTGGTTGGCCGGCCAAAATCCATTCCGGCGGGTCAAAACTTCCAATCCGGCGGGTCTGATTTCAGAATTTTGACGAGGCCTTCAGGAGTTAGCTAGCAACGCAGGAGGTTGTTTACAACCGCACATGTAAGTATTCTAAACGAGTTGGATCTGTTTAAATGATTTATGAATGTGTTTATAAATTGTTAGATGGTTTGGTTCAATTTGTTGACATATTTAGAATAAATGATTTATTGACATTTTTGTGATTTTTAATGCCTAGGTTGTCAGTTTATTAAAATTAGTTTTAATACAGATCATATTATATAATTCCACCACATATAGATGTGTTATGTAATATTATTGTTTAAATTATTAAATAATTTCCAACATTAATTAGGTTAATTGTTAATTAAATTCCAACACCGCAAGCCTGCCAGCCCTGTGCGCCTGTCTGCCTCTCGCGTGCCTGCCAGCCCCTGCACCTGCCTGTCACGTGCGCCTTTCAGCCCCGCCTGCCTGCCTTTCCCGTGCACCTACCTGCTCTCCCGTGCGCCTGCCTCTCCTCCGCGCATCCGAGCGTTTTCAACTCCGGCGAGGATTTGACGAGGCATTCCGCCGTAAGCTACGAGATTGTATACAATCTCATATGTAAGTTCCCTACAACGATTTGGATTTGCAACTATGAATTGTTTAAAGGTTGTTAGTGTATGTATTCAATTTGCTAACAACATGTTTAGAATAGAATTTATCGACATGTTAGTAATTTATAATGCCTAGATTAATTGAATATAATTAAAATCTGTTTTAACATATTAGGTTTAATTGTGTGTTTTCCGCCATATTTTGATATGTCACGCAATTTAATACGTTAGTCGTTAACTAATTTCCAACAATTGAGTTATGAAGATGTCATGAACTAGCTTTATTAAGTTCTCAAAGATATAAAGTTCATGTACAAGATTGCTGAAATGCAATGTATATCACCTCATGCTTTATTACTTGGATTGTGAATAAATGAACCGTGCGGTATCCAAAAAATTAAGTAATGACTATATTTGGATGAACCAATGAGACTTTTTAGCTACTCATCAATACATTGTTTCTAACTTATTCACAAGTAACAAAAGAGTTGAGGAAAAAACAACAAGAAGGGTAAGAAGGTAATTTTATTAATCTCATCTAGTTGATGATATTCATGAAGGGTAATCATGGATAACATTCAATGTATCCGCTCAACATAATTAAGTTTAATTTGAGTAGAAAATAAATTCATTTGAACTGATTCTCAGTGTCAACTCTTTAGTGGAGTCAGTTGACATTAAGCTAATACTTGGAAAAAAATTGTGAACTTTTGAGTCAATGTATAGTAGCTCAAGCTTTGTTCATTTGATCTATAATTAGAGTAGGATTGTTAAATTAGAAACTAAGTCAATATAAGTTCAAGTGTTGAACTAGATTTTTTCCCTAAAAATGTCTGCAAAGTATTTTTGTCTACATGGAAATAAAATTATGCGAATGTCAAAATAAGATTTTGAATATTTTCATATGATGGAAGTATAAAATATTTTCTAAAGCCGAAAATTCATTTGAGTCATTATGAAATTAATTTCATTATTTGTGCAATATTAATTCTACAATGGGTATTCAAATAATTATATTAAAAGAAATGAGGAAATATCTAGATGGTTCTCCAATGCATGAAGAATTAGGCCAACATCAATGAGAGAAGGAAATGATATCGAGAAATTCTTTTGCCTTGAATTATGAAGATAATTACCAAAAAGGAAATGAATTTCTTTGAGAATGAAACAAATGTGTTAAGTGAGGAAACAAATTTCTCTCACTAATACATATAGTATGGCCGGCCATGTACTAGGGAAAGAGGAGAGAAAATCAAATATTGTGTTATGAATAAAACAAATAGGAAAGGGTAATTACCCTTTCTTGTATTTTTTTTCTCCTATAAATAGAGGCTCACATTGAGATGTGAAAATAAGTATTTTTGCTCTTGTGTCTCTAGTTTTGCCGACCACTCCTCTCTCTCTCAAATATATTTTTTTTTTGGCACCTAAGTGCTCATTAGACTTAGGCCTAAATTAGCTCTTTACCTCATAGACTTGTTCTTCAGTTATTGTGTTTAATTGTGCCCACACACAAATCCTTCAAACACTCTATACACTCTTGTAATAGAAACCTTAGTTTACTCAAGTTCACGATTAGGTGCGAAGGAGACGAGCATTTCGTGGAGACGAAGCTTAGAGCAAGACGAGAGTTCAACCTTTCCTAAGGCCTCTCAGAGATCAAGGTACAAGAAAGGTTACCAACTAAATAATTAACGTTTTTTAAATAATTAGATGTCATACACTTTGCCTAGCTTAGTAAAATAGTTTTACTTGTAAAGAAAATTTATATTCTGCCATGAACTTATTAATGATAAATTATTCTTAACCCTAAACTTATTCCAACAACGATTTCACCGGGTACTTACAAAACTAAGGATTTTCTAGTGTAAACACTAACAACCTCTCGGATTAATTATTTGTTAATCTCATTCTTTCACAAATATTTGCAAATGTCGGATTAATTATCCTCTCGGCTTTAAATCCTATAACCCATTTACAAGCAATAAAAATGAGAACTCTAACAATTTCGCAATTCCTAAATCGTCAAGCAACCTAGAAAATTGCAATGAATGATATATATCACGAATATTTATTCTCTCTCGAGTAACTAAATATTCCCGTTGAACAATTCTAAAGGTGATAAATCTCAATAACACATTAAGAACAGTTTCACACAAGAATACACATTTATGGAACAAATTCTAGCAAATAAAACCTATCTAATACCTCAAAGAACTTAGCCTGTAAAGGTGTTCATGAACATGATAATAACTGTTAAAATAATTAGAAACAGCAAGACTAAAGATATTTACAAAACGAACTCATAAATAAAATGTACTATGAATTACCAAGAAAAACAAAATTCAAAAGCATAAAAGAGTAGAAAGGGAGACGAATAAAAACTATTGTTCGGAGTTCCGGCGGACAAAGAAATGAATTCCAGCGGTCGGAATAAAGAGTTCCGGTGAAACCTTCTCTCCACAGCAAACGCTCTCAAAAACCCTAAGAAAAATAATAAAAATAGAGGTTACATGTGTTTATATAGGGCTGTAGGTCGAAATCCCCTTTGGGCGAATCTGGACGCTAAAAAACGCATCCAATGGCTGAAATTAAGTCAAAATCCGACTTTTAATGCGTCAGGAATCGTCCTCTCGCGGGGCGCACCAATCTACACGCGATGCAGCGTGTGTAACTTCAACATCCTCGCAGTGCGACAAGGGTGCGACGCCCACCGCAAGAAGCCTCGGTGATAATTTTTGCTGGTGAAAACCTACACCTCGTAGCGGGCTTGCCCTTTGTCAGTGTCCACGCCGCGCGACGTGACCACGACATGCATCGTGGGATGTCTCAAGAAGTCCTCTTTATCGCCCAACGTCGTTTTCTTCGTATTTCGCTCCAATTCCTAGAATTTAACTTCTGTTTTGTCGATACGTGACTTGATCACGCCCTTTTACCTGTGTTGACCTGAAATTCACTATAAACTCACTATAACCATTAAAAACGCTCGGGAACAAACGCAATCCAAACCAAATGAGAGCATATTCGTACGTAAATTACGCATCCATCAGTTACGTCAGAAAAAGTTCAAGTGTTGAACAAGATAATTTCGCTGCTTTAAGAAGCGTTATATTATTCTACTACCCTAAAATGATTCCAAAATTATCATGATTAAAGAGATTAATATTTTCCACCATAGAGAAGCTAGAAATATCAAGACGAAGTTACTTATCTGATCAGATCAGAGTCGCATTCAGTTTAATCATTAGTGTGAAATGTAACATAAGTTTTCTTCCTCACGATGTATGGGCACTCTTTTTTAATATAACTAAAACCATCACACTCATGAAACTAGATCCCTTGTCTGTTTCAGCTATAAGAGTTGTCTCTATCATTGTTTGGATATGGATGTTGAGAGTTTCCTCCCCTTGGAACTGTTATTTAGGATGATTGACTTTGACTCCACGTGAGGCATTTCTATTGTCATGTTACTATTTATCTTCATGATCTTGTAATATTTATTAGAGAGAATATCAATACAATCATAAATGTATTCTTCAACATCACCTACATATAAGGCTATGAACTGAATTGAAAAGAATTCACTAAAATGAGCTATCAAGAGTATAACAATGACCTTATATGAATAGTCTCAACAGCAGTGCCATCACTAACTTTATATGAATTTTTGATTAGGGACTCCCTGGAATATGAGACTTACATCTATTATATTGTTCAAACTCACCCGGTTCGACAAAGGCGGGAGAATTCTCTGTCATGTTCCCCATAAACGGAGA
Organism: Urtica urens; assembly: GCA_958296335.1. NCBI lineage: Eukaryota > Viridiplantae > Streptophyta > Magnoliopsida > Rosales > Urticaceae > Urtica > Urtica urens. The sequence goes on from OY282525.1 coordinate 4,494,723, forward strand.
TTGATCGTCCAAGCTCATCACAGTTTGATGGCCGATCGACCATCCCCCCACGGCTTAAAGGCCGATAAGCCATACTCCGCACAACTTGATGTCTAAGAGGCCACGCTCCTGGGATCTTGATTGTTGACCAGTCATACTCCCTACAACTTCATGGCCAACCGGTAATACTCCCCACATCTTCATGACCGACCGGTCAAATTCATGGCTGAACAGCCATGCTCCGCATAGCTTCATAATTGACCACCCGTGTCTAGCTCTACTCGGCCAAGTAGAATTCACATAATCCTCGAGGTCTACAACGTCTCAGCCTTCACATCAATGTGATTATATTATAACCTAAAAATCATGAGAGGCGTGTTGAAAATTGATTTACGTTTTAATTAACAATATTATATAACATATCTAAATAGCGGAATTATATAATAAGATCATAAGTATATTAAAACACATTTTAACATATTCAACAACTATGGCATTAAAAATTCCTAACATGTCAAGCAACATTTTATACTAAACATGTTAACAACAAATTGAACAAACGATCTAACAACCTATAAACAATTTATACAATTCCATCACAGATCCAATTCGTTTAGGAGACATACATGTGAGGTTACAAACAACCTCGTGCGTGGCTAGCTTTCGTCGAAATGCCTCGTCGGATTGCTTGAAGCTGCCTCGTCGGATTGAAGAATCACTCGCCGGATTGGAGGCTGGCCGGCCGGTTGGGACACGCATGTGAGCCTGTGGGTTCCTGCGACTTGCTGGAGTTGTGAAACCTGTGCGCCTAAGTCTAATGTGGACTTAGGTTTGTCCGGCGAAGGTTGTCCGGCCGGTTAAGAGGCTGAAATGAGCCTCGTCGCATCTCGCTTGTTTTCTTCGTGTTTTGGTCGGTTCTCTGCAAAGTAAAAGGTCACTCAAATACCACGAGAAGAGTCAATGATAATTCTCTCGGGTTTTTAGGAGATCAAGAGAGTGGGATCTTTAATTATGAACAACGAAAAAGGGAATTTCTCAAATAAATTAAAAATCAAGAAAACGAATTTTCTTGACTCTTTCTCTCTCAAGATAGTCAGACAAGAAGCACGAGGGAGTGAGGGGGAAGGGTATTCTGTCGAATCTCTTAGTGTGTAGGGTTAAGGTTTCATAAACCCTATTTATAAATGAGAGATCGGGCTTTTCTTAATTAAACTTACGCTCGATATTCTTTAACTGAGTTTTTAAAATTAATCATCAACCCTAATTCTCAAATATGGCCGAGTATTTTATTAATTTGATTCCCAAAATTTATTTGATTTATTTCTAAAATAATATTTAATTAATTTAGAACATCTCATTGATTTAATGATAAGAAATATTATTTTCATACTTCTCAGACAAGTACGAAACAAGAAAATCTTTATTTTCACATTTTATTTATTTGAATCATCAAATTATATTATTATCGATATAATAATATACTATGATTCATTATTAAATGTAATAATAAATAACTAATTAATTGTTTAATTACTTAGAAAATAGTTTTCTTATTGTAAATCACAATATACGTTCAATGAGAAAATCAGTCGTTCTAGTTCAATAAATCTCGTCCGAGAGTCTATCATTGAGACCTAATGGACCAACATGAATGAAGCTTTAGAATAAAGTTCGGACTCAAAAGTTCACAAAAATTTTCCGTCTTTTAATTCTTAATATTAGTCGATTCCACTACAGGACTAATATTGAAACTTACTAAGTTCATATGCATTTATTTTCCGTTTGATGTGACAAAAAAATTCTTCAGACGACTCACAAAGTATTTTACGATATTACTTTCATGTGTATCAATAACTCAGAGTAATGTAAAATTACTGTTTTACCCTTGAGTTATTATTGCACTAACTCCTTTGTTATTTGTGAATGAGAAAAACATAAAGTGAGATGTCTTTACATGTCACATGTTTTACTCAAAGAATTTTCTGTTCGATGAATACGAGGCCCGGTTTATTCATTCACACTCTCAGAACAAAGCATAGTGTGATACGAATGCATTAGTATTGTTTCAACACAAATTCTGTATCTGTGAATCACATAATCCAATGTAACAACGTTATGACACCAACCGCCGGGTCTGATGCAACTTCAATTGGTCATTGCCCATTGACAAATCAAATGGCATGGAGTGTGACATCGATTATGCATTCACTTTAGGATTTAGCAAAGTACCAAAATACCCCTCGTATGTGATCTTGAAGCTTCGAGTGATTACACGGTTTTATCTTGAGTTTCAGAGTATCATAGGTCTTGTCCAATATATTCTATAAGATATCAAGAATGAAGCACAAAGTCCCAACTCTATATCCCAATATAAGATATTTTGATTCATTCAAACAATCAATACTCAGATTCGATTGCCATATCGATTTTTAGATTGCGAACTATTATTTAAACTAGTCACAAGTGGCTATCTTGTCAAATTTGTAGTTAGCACCACTTCTTCGATGACAGTTTCAGAGCGTTGCAATCATACATAAACACAAACTTAATCAAGAATGAATATTTAATTTTATTTAATGTTTCAGCAAAAAATCAAATCAAAAGTATTTATAATGTCTAATATTTCATTTGTGGGCACCAATCGAACAAGGCGAGCCCAAAAGATTGTCAATTCTTGAATCCTCTGTCTTGCTCCATTTCAACCATTCTACCTCTAAACACCTCTAAACTCCACTTGAATGTCACTAATTTTTTCCATCGAAGATGTAAACTTCCCTTCTGTTTTCCCTTTGTAGTTCATTGTTTTCACCTTCATTAGGTCAAACAACGAACTTACCACCGTAACCTAAGCGACGACTTGGGACACCATGTCCAACAAGCACAAGCCCAAGCGATATCACTTGCGTCGACCTTTGTTCTAACTATTTGGAGTTTCTAAGTCGCTTTCCAAAAATGAGCGACAATAAACTTCAGTCACTCAATCCGATACCCAATGTTCTCCAGCCCATTAGCACGAGTTTTTATTGAATTACACCCTGATGATCAAAACTATAGTTTTTCAGTCCCTCAATTAAGCACGTCTAAGAAGTATCGAGATATAATTAAAAGCGTCAAACTTGATAACGTGGCTTTTATAGCAAACTAGAGAGCAAGAAGTTGTTCTAGTGTTTCATTACCTTAATCATGTGAAGATTAACTAGAAAATTCATCAACAATACAATTTGCCAAAATAAGATCCCTCGAACGGACGAATGATATCTGAATGAAAGTGAAGATAATAAGCGCGATATATTTCCTCTATAACTTTCACCAAAAATCAACCAACAATATGGTAACAACAAATAATATATATCTTTCAATCAAATAATATATATTTTTTTAATTTTTAAGAAAATAAAGGGACAGAAGAAGCGAGACTACAACACGGGTGATTTAGCGCACTCGGGGCAGCCAAAATAGCCTCTCCCCCGACAACTTTCACAAGCCGGATATTTCTTGGACTTAGTGGAAATGGCGGTGCTGGGGGGATTGAAACCGAAGAACAAGTCTCCTCTGATCACTCCTCCTCCTTTGCATTTGTTGCACGCTATCACCTTCAGATCGCCGCATCGCTTGCACATCCCTAGTGATCTGTGTGTTTCACAATTGGCAATGACATGGCTTTATAACTTGCCGCTTTTTCATGACATATTTGGCATACAAGTGGAAAGAAAGAAGTCTTGATAATGAATGATGTCCACACTTTCAGAATAGTCTGGAATAAAAATTCAAATGAAATATCTCTTAAACCTCAAGCAAGAGACTTAAATTGACGAATAGCGTTGATTACGTCTGATCCATCAAATAGGACCTTAGCTTGCAACCATGAGAAGAAAAGAAAGAAGCCCATAATTCATTATGATAACACTTTAAAATTAAAACCATATAAAGTTAGATATTAACCAGAATTTCTAAAGAAGATCGCTCTAATAACTCGCACAACAAACATGATTTGGATAATGGTAATATATTTACTGGCAAAACAGGAAGCTATGCCCAAATTTCTGGTCAGCTATAGACCATAGTGCACGTTTGACCACTCATTCAATAAAACATAGTGAAAGTGAAACAGGGGTCGAATTCTAGGAGTTCAAAATCCTTGGACATCACTCTCTCTCTCTCTCACTCTCTCGTATGCTAAGACATCTGCTTCTCAAATTGTACTTATTCGCAAACGATGTATAAGATTCTCGAAACCAAATAATTGTAGTATTGGGCGAGAAACACTTACTGGCGTTGAAAGGAAGAAATGAAAGCGTCGATTCTTGGAGCGGCAATCGTGGCGCATAACAGTAACGCGCCAACTCCCAGTCCTTGGATCTCGCTCGCTGTTATGTCTTGCATTTTCGCCTCTCTCTCTCTCTCTCTCTCTCTCTCTCTCTCTCTCTCTCCTTATACCCTCCCAAAACTGGTGTTCTTTCTATTCGATAATCGTTTTATTCTATCATCATCAAATATCTTATCCATTAGATAATTATGTTTAGCATACAAGTGTTACCTTCTTAAAAAAAACATTTGTTACATTTGGCCTTTTAGAGTAGCTGGTAAGGGCGTCCTGCTAGTAATACGAAGGTTACAGGTTAGCAACTGGATGGGCCGCGAGTATTTTTAATTGGACCAAATCGGTCAAACGACTAAGAACTCGAAAAGAGATAGAAAACAAAAATCTCTAATATACTCTTATGCTTAATAAATTTTCTCTTATGTTCGTCTTTTTTTAATTTAACTCGTTTCTTTCCTCTCACCTCGTAATCTCCGTCAATGCCTATACTTAGACGGCTAGACCTCGTATTCTCCGTCAATGGCTATACCCAGCCCATAAATAATATTTTCTCTCGTCATTTCTGTCAATGGCTATACCCATAAATCATATATTTCTTCTCTGTCTGGCCAATTAATCGCCGTCAATGGCATACCCAGAAACACATTTCTCACTTGCATCATACAGAACCCAGAACATAAAATCCAGAAGTTTCGGCGTTTCGAACATCATACAAACCCAGAACATATAAAACGTAGAAATATTCGGCCTTTCGAGTCTCACCCAATTCAGCAAACAAAGTTCCGGTAAGTTTTTCGTTTTCATATAACCTGAGTTTCTGTCAAACATTTACAGTAACCACAAATTTTGATTGATAGTGATATGCTTTGTAAACGAAACATAAGATTTCAAACCCTGAGACCTGATATTAAGTTTCGTGACAGTGTTATATCGAACTCTTATGTGGTCGCGTACACTATCGCGAATTTATTTGAAATGTATTGTATAAATAATGACATTTTACTATTGAATGTGCCGTTGAAAAGATCAATATTGTATGATGAGGAGGCATGAATTTATATGAATTAGTTTGTATTCACAGTAATAGCTTACAATACAGCTAGATGAAATGAAAGAAAAATATTGGAATAGTCGTAGTCAAATAATTTTTTTTAAAATTTCGTAACAACATTTTCACAGTTTCGTGACGACTTGGTCACGTGAATTTGTGATTCCATGACAAACTTTCGTCACGAAATTGTCAAAATGTTGTCACGAAATTGTCAAAATGTTGTCACGAAATTGTCAAATGTTGTCACGAATTTCTTGACTTGGTCACGAAATATTATGTTTTTCCACCAAATCGTGGGATCGACATAGATTTAGTTCATATACATTTAAGAGCCTCCTATACGACATTTTGATAAATTTCAAAATTAGAAAATAAGCAACGAACACATACGTTCCTCTACAAAAAAATAAAGACGAACATTGTACGCGATGTAGTCATAAATCATTAGTATTAATACCTATTAAAACTAAATATTACTTTTTTATTTTAATGAATTTGGTTTGGTTTGGTTTGTTAATTTGGTACTTCTTGGTAACTAACTCCCAAACAAAAAAATCACGATGACATATTACGAAACAAGTATGAATTTATGGTACATTATATATATTTTATCATCCAATTGGATGTTGAAAAGATCAATATTGGGTACGAACCCGATCTAGGTAGCTAATTATCTTAAGGAATATTTTTTAAAAATTTTGTGACGACATTTTGACAGTTTCGTAACGACTTTGTCACGGGAATTTGTGATTCCGTGAAAAGTATCGTCACGAAATTTAGAATTTCGTGACAAAATCATCACGAAACTGTTAAAATGTCGTCACGAAACTGTCAAAATGTTGTCACAAATTTCTTAACATGGTCACGAAATATTATGTTTTCCCACCAAACGTGCGGGATCGACATAAATTTAGTTTATGTATATTTAAGAGCCTCATATGCGACATTTTTTATAATTTTTAAAATTAGAAAATAAGTAACGAACTCATATGTTCCTCTATAAAAAAAAAAAAGACGACCATTATATGTGATGTAGTCATAGATCATTAGTATTAATACCTATGGAAACTAAATATTACTTTTTATTTTTTATTTTAATGAATTCCGGTTTGGTTTGGTTTGTTAATGTGGTACTTCTTGGTAACTAACTACCAAACAAAAACTCACGTGACGACATATTACGAAATAAGTATGAATTTATCGTACATTATATATATTTTATTATCCAATTAGATGTTGGAAAGATCAATACTAGGTAAGAACCCAATCTAGGTAGCTAATTGTCGTAATAATTTTTTTTAATATTTCGTGACGACATTTTGACAGTTTCGTGACGACCTGGTCAAGGGAATTTGTGATTTCGTGACAAGATGCTGTCACGAAATGTAGAATTTTGTGACGAAGTCGTCACCAAACTATTAAAATGGTATTATAAAAATATTAAAATACCTTACTTTTATAATCACCATATTGTGCAAGTTGTCGCTTGCATTAAATACATTAATATACAACAGTAACATAAATATTGCATTTATATGAGATGGTTGGATTTTACATTAATGAATCTCCCTTTAAAATAAATAAGGGTACCTAGTGTCAACTTTGTCACCCACTAAATTCTATGACAATTAATGAATGATCTATATAATTTGTGTTCTCCATATGTTGCGGATTCATTTCAAGGAGGAGAAGAAATCATCTCACCAACAAGGTATTATGTTCCTTCCAGTAAGATTTTACAACAAGATTTCGGCGAAATAACCCTAGTTTACTAACTTATTTTGGATATGTCCAACGTTTTGTAAAACTCATGTAAATGGGCCTAGTGGTTACGTATCATGTCAATTTACGTTAAAACTCAATTTACCTGTAAAATAACAATGTAAATTGACATGAAACTGCACTAGGGCTATTTACACAAGTTTTTTACGAAACGTTGCACATATCCAAAATAACAAATGTATATAGGGCCACTATATACAGTAACCCATTTTACAATATGGATGCCGATACATAGAATGTTTTGAAACAACTTGAAGAAAACTCTATCAAAGCTCATAAGTATAATAGTTGGACTTGTCCGTTCTATAAGAAAACTAAACAAGGCTTATGCCTACCGGGGGTTAATAGCTCATGCTTTGGAATTTACTTGTGGATCTTGCGAAAGGGACCCGACTCAAGTGCTCAATCACACCGCACTGCAAACCTATTTGATTAACAACTCGAAGAAGAACGTAACTACTAATCCATTCATATTATATATAACGTATTGACGTATCATAATGCCTAATACTTGAATTTTTCTATCTTAATTTGCAGGTTAGTTTTATGTCTCTCCTTAGATTGTTAACGGTTGGAGCTTTGGTTTATTAGTTAACGTATCCTTTGATTCTGTAAGTCTTGACTGTTGAATATTATTTTAATGTATTTTATGTATTCGAACTACTTATGTTTTATTATTTATATTAGATGTATCTATCTGTTTAGTTAGTAATCAAAATTTTGTGACAATAACATGTTATCCCGACGACATCGTTACGAAATCCCGACTTCTACAATATTGCTAAAATATTTAAATGGTAAAAATCAGTACGTGAATATTATAATACATCCCAAAAATCTGTATGTGAATATTATACATCCCAAAATCAGTAGCACGCACATACATAAGAGTCTAAGTAATGGTATATATATAAGTAACAAGTATAAGTTAATCATGTCATGTGACACTGCAAATGTCGCCCAAAAATCAATATTGTTTGTTCGCGATTAAATCTATTCTTCGCGGTTTGAGACCTTCATCGCACCATGCTTACGAGTTTAATCGTGAGCTTCTTCCGGTGGTTTTTCATGGACCCTGGTGTCAAACATTTCAGTGGAATACCGTGTATAAAGTACTTTGTCACCTTAATATAGAAAATAAACATGTATATTTAGTAAAACATTTAGCATAGATCAAATAAAAAACTATAGTTCTTACCATTGGTTTCTTGCGGACTATCCGCACATGACAACAAAAATGGAGAAAGCTTTATGTCGGTCATAACAAAGACGTTAAGAATATGGGGAAGAAAAGAAGCAAATGCATAAATTTCTACTTTCCGGCGCGAGAACGATGCGCTCATCGAGTCGTAAACCATGAGGTGTCGCCGACGAAAATCGATGACCAAAAGGATCCAGTGATTTTATATGTGTACGAGCATGTACACTTTCCCCACATCTGACCACGGTGTCAGCATCAAATCTTCAATACCTATCATCAAATCTTCATTACCTACTCCAAGTATATGATCCAGTAAATGAAGATGCTTTGACCATTTGCATAAGAATTTGTCATCGGCTGCATCCCGCTCATTCTTTATGAAGGAGAAGAGTACTTAGAAGTATGTGTCTGTAGTTGTGAATGACTCGGACATCTTTACCAACTTCCCCTTCTTCCTGAAGTAGTAGAATGGAACGTCATTGTGCTGCAACAATATAAATGGATGTGTCAAATCATGGTATATTAATATAAATAACGTGTCAACATTTTAGTCGCACGTGAAAACGTGTTCACTAAACTATATGTCAAACAAAACGTAACAATTATGTCACTAAACATAACGAGTTCACAAAATAAGCGGAAAAATACCATATATATTTTATTCAGTACAAGCATTATTTATTGTCAGTTACTACAACCACAGAAATAGAAAAAAGTGTAACATAGTATTTGACAATATGTCACAGTGTTCTTGTGAAAAAAGACAAATCACATAAAAATATAAAAATTCAAACAAGCACACATTAAAAGAAAGGAGGAGAAATTGCATGTGTGAAGTCGATGGCGTTAATAAACCAATTCCTGACGTACCTCTCCATCCAACCAACGATCATTTTCCCACAAATTATAAAATCAAGTCTTATTGGTAATGGTCACCACAATATAATGGAAATGTGGATTCAGTTTGTCATCCTTCTCACTATACATGGACTTGCAAAACGAAATCAATAATTTTCGACGGTTATCAAATTGTTTATGAATATCACGTGACCATGTTGTCACAAAACGGGTCTACATGACCATGTTGTCACGAAAAGGATAATCGTTACATGTTGTCAAGAAAAGGATATGCATTACCATGTTGTCACGAAACAAATGTACTTACATGTTTTCATGGACTTTAGCAGACAAGTTTTTATCCATTTCTTCAGGCTATTCGATTCCAATTGTACGGGGTCAACCGGTGGCTCGGAAAAAAGGATACTTCTCTAACTTCTTTTGTGATTTTATAAACTTTTGAATTATGGGAGGGAGTGGTGTATGCGTGTAATGGGCCGACGGCTTCCTCGACCTTAATGACTTCTTAGGTGAAGAGGACACCATTATCACCTTCTAGGGATTCTTCTTCGGGGATGACCGAGGAATTTACCTCACCAACCCCCTCGAATGGACGGTTGGGAGTTTTGGATTCCTGAGTAACTTCTTCTTCGTATTTTGCCCTGTCACTACCCTGAGGAGTCTTGTTCTGGTCGCCGTGCTCCTTTGTCAATTTATCGGCATGACTGTTTTCATCGTGATCATCACCGTCCTTCCGCTGTAAAAGGTTTTCCACTTTACAACCATCTTTCCCCTCCGCCTTCTGCTCATCAACTTTGTTGTCTGCTACCTGCAAATCTTCATCTCCCTTTGCAGACCCCTTCTGACTTTCTTTGTTTTCTTCCTCTTCTCCTTCTTTCTTCTTCTTCTACTTCTTCCTTTTCTTTCTCTTTCTCTTTTTTCTTTTTCTTTTTCTTTTTCTACTTCTTGTCACGAAATATCAGCCTGTCATGACAACTTACTGTCACAAAACGCATATCCTTCGTGACAATTTCGTCATAAAATGGGGTAAATTTTGTCACGAAACCTGAGTATTTCATAACGACTTTGACACGAAATTTACATTTTTTTCGCCTAATTCGATCGTGGTTGAATTGGAAGGAGTTTTGCATCGGTATCAAGTTTCTTCGACGATGTTTCAGAAGATTTAAAAATAAATAAAAAATTATTCCCTTAAACATATGTGACTCTATCACACTTCCAAGGTAACATATGAAGAGATGTAATCATAGTTTATTGGTAAAGGTGTTAAAATAGATACAAACTTTTGTTGGAAATTAAATAACGGCTAACCAATAGTATTATATAACAAATCAGTATATGGCGGAATTATATAATAAGATTTAAATATATTAAAACACATTTTAACATATTAAACAACCTAGGCATTAAAAATTAATAACATGTCAATAAATATTCTATTCTAAACATGTTGTCAACAAATTGATTACACTAGCAACCTATAAACAAATTTATAATTTGCGCCGCAGATCCAATTCGTTAGAGGAACTTACATGTGAGATTGTAAACAACCTCGTGCGTTGCTAGGTATCGCCGGAATGCCACACCAAGAGTTCGCCAGACTGGAAGTCGAGGGTCGCCGGATTGGAAGCTGTCCGGACGGACAAAATAGTGCTTTTGGCATTGTGACATCCTCCGGTGGAATTTAGCCACAAAACTTTGTAAGAACGTGGATGAGACCTAGAGAAAGGTCCCTGTAAAATGGCACGACCTGATTGCAAGAGAGTCACTCGTGGTGGCCTAGGCACACTTGGAGTCAAGCTGGACGGTTGCTTGTCTAACCAGAAACATGACCGTGACGCTGTGGCTTCATCCGGACAAATCTGACCGCTGAACTTTGCACGAACGTGGAAGAGACCTAGGGCTAAAAGGGCTTGAGCAGAAACCTTGCGAGTCGCCTATGGTGGCTCAGACACTCCTGGGGTCCGGCGAGTGTTGTCCGGCCGATCAAAAGGATGAAATGCGCCTCGTTGCGTTTCGCTCAACTTCTTCGCCTCTCGAGTGGATATCTGCGTGTACAAAGTCACTCAAACATCACAAAAAGAGTCAGAGATAATTCTCATGGGTTTTTGGGAGATCAAGAGGGTGGGCTCTTTGATTGAACAATGGGAGAAGGGGAACACTCAAGAATCAAAATAAAAAATGAAGACACGATTTCTTAATTTTTCTTTCTCTCTCTAAATCTTGGCCAAACACTCAAGGAGAGAGATCTTGTCAAAATTCATCTTCTCTTGGGGTTAGGGTTTCACAAAATCCCTTTTATATCTAAGAGAATGAGCTTCAATTAGATCAAAATCAAAATTTGGCCCGTTAGTCAAACTTAAGCCCAATGATCCTATAAATGAGTTTTGAAATAATTTCCTAGCTTAATTCTCTTAATTATGGCCAACAAAAATTATTTATTTTCTCCAAAAAAATATTTGATTTATTTTTAAAATAATATTTAATTAATTTAGAACATCTCATTTATTTAATGACAAGTCATTAATTCTTTTCATACTATGCAAACAAGTACGAAACGAGAAAATATTTATTTTCATCTTTTATTTATTAGAATCATCAAATTGTATTATTATCAATATAATAACATAATACGATTCATTAAATAAATGTAATAATAAATAACCAATTATTTCTTGAATTACTTACAAAATAATTTTCTTTTCGTAAATCACAATTTACATTCAATGAGAAAATCAATCTTTCTACTTCAACAAATCTCGTCCGAGAGTCTATCACTGAGACCTTATGGACCCATATGAATGAAGCTTTAGAATAAAGATCGGACTCAAAAGTTCACAAACTTTTTCCGTCTTTTAATTCTTAATATTAGTCGACTCCACTAAAGGACTAATATTGAAACTCTCTAAGTTCAAATGCGTATATTTTCCGTTTGATGTGACAAAACAATTCTTCACATGATCCACATAGTATTTTACGATATTACCCTTCATGTTTATCAGTAACGTAGAGGAATATAAAATTACCATTTTACCCCTGAGTTATTATTTCACTAACTCCTTTGACATTTGTGAATGAGAGAAACATAGAGTGAGATGTCTTTACATGTCACATGTTTTAATCAAAAAATATTAATATTCGATGAATACCAAACCAGGTTTATTCATTCACACTCTCATAACAAAGCATAGTATGATACTAATGCATCAGTATTGTTACAACATGAATTCCGTATCTTTGAATCACATGATCCAATATAACAATGTTATGACACCAACCGTCGGGTCAGATGCAACTATAACTTAGCCATTGCCATATGACAAATCAAATGTCATAAAGTGTCAATTCGATTATCCATTCACTTCATGATTTAGGTAAGTACCAAAATACCCCTCGTATGTGATCTTGAAGTTTCGAGTAATTAAACAGTTTTATCTCGAGCTTCAGAGTATCACAGGTCTTGTTCAATATCTTCTGCAAGATATCAAGAATGAAACACAAAATTACAACTCTCTATATAACAAGATAAGATATCCTGCTTCATTCAAACAATCATTACTCATAATCGATTTCCCTATCAATCTTTAGATTGTGAACTAATATTTTAAACTAGTCACAAGGGGCTATCTTGTCAAGTCTGTACTTAGCACCCCTTTGGTGGATGACAGTTTCAAAGCGTAGAAAACATACATAAACACAAACTTAATCAAGAATGAATATTTAATTTTCTTTAATGTTTCAGGAAAACAAAATACAAATGTATTTATAATGTCTAATATCTCCTTCGTGAGCACCAATCCCAACAAACTCCCACTTGACTCAAAGGAGATATGAATGATGATTCGGTCGTCTCCTCTGAGAAGGATGTCTCGTACCAGGTGATACTTGTGCTCTATGTGTTTAGAGCGCTTGTGACTTCTTGGCTCCTTACAGTTAACGACAGCCCCACAATTATCACAATAAAGTGTGATAGGCTCGCTTGCATTTGGAACTACTTCCAAGTACATAAGGAATTTCCTCTGCCATACAGCCTACTTTGCAGCTTCACAAGCTGCCACATATTCGGGTTATATGGTCGAGTCACCAACGCAACATTGCTTGATACTCCTCCAGACCGCGGATCTACCATTCAGGGTGAACACAGACCCTGATGTGGACATCGTGGAATCCTTATCCGATTGAAAATCGGAGTTGGTATATCCCTTCATATTAAAGTCACAACCTGATTATGCAAGCATATAGTTTCTCGTTCTCCAAAGTATGCTTGACAGCAACCAAGTGGTCGGGTCTAGGATTTGATTGAAACCTACTCACCATGTCCACTGCGTACAAAATATATGGCCTCGTGCAAAGCATAGCATACATGAGACTTCCTATGGCTAAAGCGTATGGAATATGTCTCTTGTCCTCAACTTCTTGAGGAGTCTTGGGAGACTGCCAGATCTTAACCTCTGATAACTTTCCTACATCATTCCCAATGAGTAGTATGTCATCTACATATAGAACTAAGAAGACAACCTTGCCATTCTTTATCATCTTATAAATGCATGGCTCATTTAATGACTGATCAAAGCCTTTCACAGTCTCGTCAAATCTAATATTCCACGATCTAGATGCTTGCTTTAGCCCATAAATGGACTTCAGCAACTCACAAACCTTGACCTGTTGGCCTTTCTCCATGAACCCGTCTGGTTGAGCCATGTAAATGTGCTCGTCAAGATTTCCATTCAGAAATGCATTCTTGACATCCATCTGTCAGATTTCATAATCTAGGGCGGCAACAATGGATAAAAGAGTACGGATGGACTTTAGCATCGCCACGGGCGAGAAGGTATCTTCATAGTCGATACCTTCCTTTTGTGTGAACCCTTTCGCCACAAGTCGTGCCTTAAATGTCTCTACATTTCCATCTGGTCCTCTTTTCTTCTTTTTGATCCATTTAAATCCAACAAGCTTAATGCCTTCGGGTAAATCTACAAGTTTCCAGACCTCCTTGACATACATCGAATGCATTTCAACATTCATGGCTTCTTTCCATAGATTTTCTTTGGAACTCTGCATTGCCTGGGAAAATAATATTGGATCATCTTCCTCCCTGTATGCGATAGCAGTGAAAGTATCTCCGACACCCATATATCGATCAGGTTGTCGTACAATCCTGTTACTGCGTTGAATCACAGGAGACTCTGGTATCGAACGTGGTTCTTCCACTGTTGGTATAGGACTCGTCCTAGGTTATGTAGTACTAGGTACTTCACCCAACACAGCTCAGTCAGCACAAGTCTGATTCTCGATACAAAATTATTTATATAGTCTGCTTCGAGAAACATAGCGTTCGTGCTAACGAACGTTTTCTCATCAGCAGGACCATAGAAGATGTACCCTTTTTGTTGCTTTAGAATATCCCACGAAAATGCATAATTCTGAACTACTAGCCAACTTGCTAGTCTTTTGTCTTAGCACATGTGCTGGAGAACTCCGTATTCGGACGTGGTGTAAAGTAGATTTTTTACCACTCCATTTCTCATAGGTAGTACCAGGAACTGTCTTCGGCGGAACATGGTTCAGAATATAAGCCGCTGTTTTCTAAGGCATATTCCTAGAACGAATCAAGAAGAGATGAGTAACTCATCATCAATCTCACCATATCTAGCAGAGTTTGTTCCTTCTCTCTGACACACCGTGCTTCTGTGGTGTGCCAGGTGCTGTAAGCTGAGAATGAATGCCTTCTTCTCTAAGAAGGTCTTCGAACTCTCTAGACAAGTACTCTCTCACTCGATCTGATTAAAAGGTTTTGATTTGTTTCACCGTTTGCTTTACAACCAAAACCGGATACTCTTTGAACATTTCAAAAGTATTGGATTTGTGTCGTATAAGGAAAACGTGACCAAATCTACATTAATCATCACAGAAGGTTAGTAAGTATTTGTAACCTCCTCTTGGCTGGATGTTAAATGGACCACATACATCACTATGTATGAGTTCCAAAACATGCGTGGCTCTTAGACTTTTCGAGAAGAAAAATCTCTTGGTTATCTTATCCTCAAGATAGGATTCACACGTAGGATTGGATCCTACGTTTAGAGACTTCAAAGGACTATCTTTTGTCAATCTCTTAATCCTATCTAGGCCAATATTTCCAAGACGTAAGTGCCATAGATATGTGTCATCAGTTTCATCACTATGAAACATCTTATGCTTCCTGAGTGAATCATGATTCATTTCGGTATCCAAGATTGTCGGTTCATTTGGATATAGATAATATATCGATTGCACATGATGAGCTTTAGCAATGAACGAATCATCAAGAAAAATTTCAATACCATATTGATTTTAAACTTGAAGAATTGTTCTTCTAAACGACCAAAAGAAACAAGGTTCTTACTAAAATCCAGAACATAATAAACATTATTCTATAATAAGTTTTGTTCACAAATTTTAAGCTTCAAGGTCATGACTGATCTTGCTCCATGATTCGTTCCATTTCCCCAGTTGAACGTGTACTCTCCTTTATCTAAGCGTCTGGTTTGCCTTAAACCATTTAAGTTACACACAATATGGTCAGGATCCCCGCAATCTAATACCCAAGGTGATTCTTTATTTGTGATGTAACACACTTGAGTAACGATACTTGTTCAGTTGGGGTTTTTAGGTCCTTTCACCACCCTGTTAGAACGGGAAGTCAAAGCCCTATGTTCAGCAACATTGAGATCACCAGACTTCTTCTTGTTCTTAGAGAGAAGTCCCTTGTTTGTCTGCAAATCCTTCCTGAGTTCAGTTACAGCATAACTGAGTTTTTCCATGGAGTAGTTCAGATAAAAGCTATCAAAATATTTTGTTAGTGTCTCCAAGATCATGTTAATCTTGGTCTCTCCGTCAATCTTTGAACCGCGAATCTCCATATCGTTCAGATGACCCATGATCAGTAGCATGTGTTCCCGAATTGAAGATCTTGGCTTCATCCTGCAGTTCATGAATTTGCGGATAGCTTGCTGCCTCGCCTGACGCCCATGACATCCAAATATGTCATGAAAATTGTAGAGCATCTCATATTCTATGGAAATGTCCGGGCGAGATTGTTGCAACTAATTTCTCATATATGCTAAGATGTAGTATCTAGCAATCTCATCGGACATCATCCACGCATCATAGGCGTCCTTGTCCTCTTTATTCGAGTCATACTCGGATTTGGAGGACATGGGTCGTGAGTACATACTTGTGCTTTTCTATCGTCAGCACGATGTCGAGGTTACGTTTCTAGTCAACGTAATTCTCACCCTCAAGTTTGTTTGAACTTAAAATCATTTGAAGTGAGTTAAAAGACATTTTATTGAAACATAAATAAAATAAATAAATTTAGTATGAGCTACAATTTCAAATTATATGCATGAACAATCCTAATATGGTAAGGAATACGTTAAATAATTCATGGTATTATGAACAACAATGGTTAATTACTTTTCCTATGGGGAAACCGTAATTAACTGCCTTTCATAGTCGTGACACATCACTATTAGTTCAAACCATCCAAGAAGTCACAACTTTTGGTTTTTACTAATTACCATAAACGTTTGGTCACTTATTTTTAAGCAGGGAATCTATGTGAAGATTACTTTAAAACATAAGTCTAAGTGTAAAACCGACATGTGGGCCTTTAATCAAATCACTTTGATAACGATTCACCTATGTGGAAACCCCGTTTCATCGTTTCTCTTTTAAAGCTTAGTTCGTAATAGTTTAATTAACAAAATGCTTCCGAAGTACTCCCATTAAAGGGAGGGCCACTATGTGTGACTCTTAGTTCATCACACATTAAGTTAATTAAACTCATGTCGGGGACCGCGGGTTGCTCCAACGATAAACAACCCTCCCACTTAGTTTTTGCAACAATCTTATTTTTGTTGAAAACAGTTTCCATTTTATAAATCTTTATAAATTATAAACTATATGAACAGTTTATTTTAATATGATGTTAGTGTTCTATCATATATGACATGTGAGGTGATTATGCTATGAGATTAAATAAAATAATCATAAAATCTTTAACTCATCGTATGGCCCATTTCTAATTAAAATCCATAAGAAAGCAATATTGAAAAATAAACAATTTATTCTTCAATTCGAATGGTCGGCCAAGTACTCCTTGTGACGCATCATCGGATGTCTCAGGTCAGCTCCCACACATTCTCCAACGTGCGACCAAGACCGAGGTGCTGTCTTCCTTGTCTTCTCGTCGTCGGATTACAATTTAAATAAATACAACATAAATTTGTCCTCGCAATTTGAGGCTCACAAATTTAAAATTTAAAATAAAACCCGGGACAATAACCGTAAAATTCTTAGGGCCATAACAATGAGGATCCATCCATAAAACACACACACACAATCATTCATAACGAAATTTCAAATCATACAAAAACGCCAACACCAAAGTAGTCAAACAATTTCGAAACTAGTCCAAAAATCCTAATTTTTAATGTCTTTACTAGCTCTAATACCATTTGTTGGAAATTAGATAACGTTTAACCAATAGTATTATATAAAATATCAGTATATGGCGCAATTATATAATAATATTTAAATATATTAAAACTTATTTTAACATAGTAAACAACCTAGGCATTAAAAATTACAAACATGTTATTAAATATTTTATTATAAACATGTTGTCAACAAATTGATCACACTAGCAACTTATAAACAAATTATAATTTGCGTCGCAGATCCAATTCGTTAGAGGGAATTACATGTGAGATTGTCACACCGAGAGTTCGCCGGACTGGAAGTCGAGGGTCGCCAGATTGGAAGTTGTCCGCCCAGCCAGAATTGTGCCTGTGACACTGTGACTTCCTCCGATGGAATTTGGCCACGAAACTTTGTAAGAACGTGGATGAGACCTAGAGGAAGGTCCCTGTAAAATGGTACGACCTGATTGCAAGTGACTCACTCGTGGTGGCCTAGGCACACCTGGAGTCAGGCTGGCTGGTTGGCTGTTTGGAAAGAAACTTGCCTGTGACGATGTCGCTTCATCCGGAGGAATCTGACCGCAAAACATTGCACTAACGTGGGAGAGACCTAGGGCTAGATCCCTGTAAAAGGGCTAGATCCCTGTAAACCTCGCGAGTCACTTGTGGTGACTCAGGCACTCCTAGGGTCCGACGAGTGCTGTCCGGCCGGTCAGAAGGCTTAAATGCGCCTCGTCGCGTTTCACTCGATTTCTTCACGTCTCGATTGGATACGTGCATGTACAAAGTCACTCAAATACCACAAGAAGAGTCAGAGATAATTCTCTCGGGTTTTAGGGAAATCAAGAGGGTGGACTCTTTGATTGAACAACGGGAGAAGGGGAACACTCAAGAATCAAAATAAAAAGTGAAGAAACGTTTTCTTGATCTTTCCTTCTCTCTCTAAATCTCAGCCAAACACACAAGGGGGGAAGTCTGGTCAAAATTCATTTTCTCTTCGGGTAAAGGTTTCAAAAAATGCCTTTAATATATGAGAGAATGAGATTCAGTTAGGTCAAAATTTAAATTTAACCCGTTAGTCAAACTTAAGCCCAAAGATCCTTTAAATGAGTTTTAAAATAATTTCCTAGCCTAATTCTCTTAATTATGGCCGACAAAAATTATTTATTTTCTCCAAAAAATATTTGATTTATTTTTAAAATAATATTTAATTAATTTAGAACATCTTATTTATTTAATGACAAGTCATTAATTCTTTTCATACTATGCAAACAAGTACGAAACGAGAAAATATTTATTTTCATCTTTTATTTATTAGAATCATCAAATTATATTATTATCAATATAATAACATAATACGATTCATTAAATAAATGTAATAATAAATAACCAATTATTTATTGCATTACTTAGAAAATAATTTTCTTAGTGTAAATCACAATTTATATTCAATGAGAAAATCAATCGTTCTAGTTCAACAAATCGCGTTCAGAGTCTATCACTGAGATATGAACGAAACTTTAGAATAAAGATCGGACTCAAAAGTTCACAAACTTTTTCCATCTTTTAATTCTTAATATTAGTCGACTCCTCTAAAGGACTAATATTGAAACTCTCTAAGTTCAAATGCGTGTATTTTCCGTTTGATGTTACAAAACAATTCTTCACATGATCCACAGAGTATTTTACGATATTACCCTTCATGTGTATCAGTAACTCAGAGGAATATAAAATTACCGTTTTACCCTGAGTTATTATTTCACTAACTCATTTGTTATTTGTGAATGAGAAAAACATAAAGTGGGATGTCTTTACATGTCACATGTTTTAATCAAAGAATATTCTAATCGATGAATAGCATGCCTTGTTTATTCATTCACACTCTCATAATAAAGCTTAGTGTGATACTAATGCATCAGCATTGTTTCAACTTGAATTTCGTATCTGTGAATCACATGATCCAATATAACAGCGTTATGACACCAACCGCCGGGTCAGATGCAACTATAACTTAGCCATTGCCCATTGACAAATCAAATGACATAAAGTGTCACATCGATTATGCATTCACTTCAGGATTTAGGTAAGTACCAAAATACCCTCGTGTGTGATATTGAAGCTTCAGGAAGTCCCAATATCTGGTTAAGCACCTCATCCTGCAACGACCAGTTGTAGTTCTTTGGATCCTCGGATTTGACTCGTACATTCCTAGCGCCCATCAGCATGTCGAAGAAGAAACAGTCGGTTTTCGTGAATGACTCATACAACTGATTCAACGTACCCTTCTTCGTGATATAGTAGTACGAACAAATAAATTTATTGGAATACTCTTACTCGTTCGCATAGGAGGTTCCAGGCCTGTGAATGAGCGATTCGCGTGCTCTGTTCAAGTCAACCCTACGGGGTGGATCCACTGGATCGGAAATGGGATACGGCATTGTTTTCTTTCGTTTTCCTAGACATCTCAGAATTAAGTACGGGATTCTTGAAAAATTAACTTTGACGCCTTGTAAACAACGTAGTATTTAGCATGATCGAAACCAGGCGGTTATAGGTAATTAGAAATTTCGTGACAAAATCACCACAAACATATATATTTCGAGACCATATTGTCAAGAACATACGTTTTAGTGACAACATGATTACGAAAAACAACAGTTCGTGACCATGTTGTCACGAGTTCATCATTTTGTGACGACGTGATCACGAATGATTTGTTTCTTATGATATTGACACGAAAGCTATAAAACATACTTATGTCAACATCGTCACGAAATGTATACATGGATTTTAGTTTCGTGATTATCTAAAACATTCATTTCATCACATACATCCATAAAATCCAAGGACAACACTAGAATGACAGTTTTCTAACCTGGTCGGAATCGGACGACTCAGAAGATAAATTTTAGGAAATGTTCAGTCTTTTTCCGCGTTCTGGAAATGACGAGATATCCTCTTCCAAGAAGGTCCGGCCGAGGCTTGTATGTCATCGCTGGTTGAACCCGGAGATGAGGTTTTCTTCATCGTTGGTTTGTGCGAGGGGATAAGGGGTTATTTCTAGTTTTTTTGGGAGCGAAGACAGGAGAAGACGGATAGAAGAAAGATAAGTGAATAAAATAAAGAGTCGGTAGATTTCAAAATTTAAACCAAGACAAATAGAAAAGATGAATAGTCGCGATGTGAGTGGTTGGCCATATGACGTGTCGAAGAAGAGACGAACGTGAAGAGTCGAAAATGGAAATGACAATCGACGCGATATTCTTTCAGGTCGGCGTGGAGAGAGAGAGAGAGAGAGAGAGAGAGAGAGAGAGAGAGAGAGAGAGAGAGAGAGAGAGAGAGAGAAAGAGAGAGATGGACGTTAATTAGAAGAGACATTAATTAAGGTTAGGGATATAAACGTTATTCCGGGTTAAAAAAGTGTGGGTAAACTCGCGATAAAAATACTCTCTCCTCCCGAGCTTTTAATTAAGTCCTTTTTTTCAAAAAAAAAATATACTTGGAAAAACACCCGATTTTACTCCTATTATTAAAAAAAATCCTAAGAATAAAATACATATTTACCTATAAATTATGGCCCTCATTAATATATATTTCTTTTATTATAAGTACTTAACATTTACCTCTAAATTATGGCCCTGATTAGTATATATTTCTTTTATTATAAGTACTTAATATTTTTATCCCATCCAAATATTTATCTATAAATATAAACCAATCTCATAGAAAATTTCACAACTCATCCGAATTTCCCTCTACAATTTCAACAATTTCTCTCTATAATCTCTCTACAAATTCTATTTTATCATATATCTTTAAAATTTCTTCAATTTTCATTATGTCTCGGAAATAATTTCACTGAAAACGTTCTCGGGATCGTTCTCGCACTCTCACACCTTCACCGAATCGGGAAAAAGTTAATCAACCGCCACCAAATCCATCTTCCCGAGTCCAATATCCACAAAATTGGTTAAACATATCGAAAGTCCCAAATTTCGATAACGCCGATATTGGGATTGGTGCGCACAAATGAGATTTAAGGAATTATAAATACTTTGTATTTGATTTTGCTGATACATTAAATAAAGTTAAATATTCATTCTTCATTTAAGTTTGTGTTTATTTATGTTTGTTACGCTCTGAAACTGTCATCAACGAAAGGGGTGCTGAGTACAGACTTGACAAGATAGCCCCTTGTGACTAGTTTAAAAATTTGTTCGCAATCTTAACATCGATGAAGCAATCGAATATGAGTAATGAATGCATCATGATATCTTATCTTGTGATATAGAGAGTTGTGACTATGTGTTTACATTCCTCTGAGTTACTAATACACATGAAGGGTAATATCGTAACGTACACAGTGGATCGTGTGAAGAATCATTTTGTCGCATCAACTAGAAAATATACGCATATGAACTTAGAGAGTTTCAATATTAGTCCTTTAGTGGAATCGACTAATATTAAAAATTAAAAGACGGAAAAGGTTTTTGAACTTTTGAGACCGATCTTTATTCTAAAACTTCGTTCATGTGGGTCCATTAGGTCTCAATGATAGACTCTCAGACGAGATTTATTGAACTACGACGATTTGATTTTCTCATTTAAGTAATTTGTGATTTACACTAAGAAATTATTTTCTAAGTAGTTGAATAAATAATTTGTTATTTATTGTTACATTTATTTAATGAATCATATTATGTTATTATATGGATAATAACAAATTTCAATGATTGAAATATATAAAAGATATAAATAAATATTTTCTCGTTTCGTACTATTTTGAAGAGTACAAACATGATTGATGATTTGTCATTAAATAAATGAGACGTTCTAAAGTAATTAAATATTATTTTAAAAATAAATCAAAATAATTTTTTCGAGTATTTAAGGATGTCACTCGACCAAAATAAAGATTTAGATCGAAAATTAATTTATAAAATTAATTTAAAGGGACAACGGCTTAAGTTTGACTAATGGGTTTGACCTAAAGAAACGCAATTTCTCTGTCTATTTAAAGGGTTTTCAAAACCCTAATTAGACTAACCCTAACTTTAAATTTTGGTCAAACTTTTGCCCTCCCTTGTGAAAGTGTTGGCCGAGAGTTTCCACGAGATAAAGAGATCAAGAAATGTTTTCTTGATCTCCCGAGTGATCTCGAGTACTTTTCGTTGTTCAATCGAAGAGCCCATCCTCTAAATCTCCCAAAAACCGGAGGAAATTATCATTGAATCCTCTATTGGTGTTTGAGTGACGTTGTGGTTGCAGGAGTTCACTCGAAACG
Source organism: Urtica urens (assembly GCA_958296335.1). Taxonomy (NCBI): domain Eukaryota; kingdom Viridiplantae; phylum Streptophyta; class Magnoliopsida; order Rosales; family Urticaceae; genus Urtica; species Urtica urens. The sequence continues at coordinate 4,517,664 of OY282525.1, forward strand.
CGAAGAAATCGAGTGAAACGAAGCGAGGCTCATTTCAGCATGCTGGCCGAATTGGGTCGCCGAATGATCGCAAGATTAGAGATTCTTGCTGGACACAGAATGTGCCTAGCTCGCCACAGGAGTTTGACAACGAATCTGGCCAACCCACTCCATAGGCACCTAGCCCTAGGTCCCCTCTACATTACTGCACAGGTACCGGAGCTCAGATCCGCCGGAGAAAGCCACAGCACCGCAGGCGCATTCCTGGCCGGCCAGCCAGAGTCTAATCCGGCGAGTCAGATCTGCCCATTCCGGCAGGTGGCATTTTTTGAGCAAATTTGCGAAGCCTTCCGGAGTTAGCTAGCAACGTCCGTTATTGTTTACAATCTCAATTGTAAATTTCTGAAAACGAATTGGATGTGAAATTGAAGTTTATAAATGTGTTTATAAGTGTTAGGTCGTTTTATTCAATTTGTTGACATGTTTAGAGTATATGGTTTATTGACATGTTAGTAATTTGTAATGCCTAGGTTATTAGTTTATTAATATGAGTTTTAATTTAATTCAGATCATATTATATAATTCCGCCACATATAGATGTGTTATATAGTATTATTGTTAGATTATTAAATAATTTCCAAAAGCCGAAAACACAATTCCACTCACGCGCCTATACCGAATTTACATCCACTAACCTACATGTACACACAACAAGAAATTACCGAGCTAGCTTAATTTTCTACGGTTAATCCTTGCGCTCCCAGTCAAACACTATTCTTCTCAACTACAATATGTTTATAAAGATCCATATCAATTTATTAACAACAACATCGATTGTCGCCGTATTATCTACGTCGACGTCGATGGGTAAATCACGACACAAAGCTCAAACTAATGCCTTGAAGAGTGCCACAAACCCGCCCGACGCGCTCTGAGGCTCCCCTGGCCGTCTAAAGGACCCCCCCCCCCCCCCCCCCGGCCGTCCAAGGGGCCTCATGGCCGTCCACAGGGCCCCGGGCCGTCCATATGCCCCCCCGGCCGTCCATATTGCCACGCAAGGCCACTGAACGTCCAGTGGACCTTCCTGGATGTCCTCCCATGGCCGGTGTGTTGGGATTGGTGCCCACAAATGAGATATTAGACGTTAAGATACTTTGTATTGAATTTTGCTGAACATTAAATAAAGTTATATATTCATTTTTCATTTAAGTTTGTGTTTTAATATGTATGTTACACTCGAAACTCAAGATTAGGGGTATTTTGGCACTTACCTAAATCCTGAAGTGAATGCATAATCGATATGACACCTTATGACATTTGATTTGTTAATGGGCAATGACTAAGTTATAGTTGCATCTGACCCGGCGGTTGGTGTCATAACACTGTCATGTTGGGTTATGTGATTCACGGATACAGAATTCATGTTGAAACAATGACAATGCATCAGTATCACACTATGCTTCGTTATGAGAGTGTGAATGAATAAACCTGGCCAGGTATTTATCGAATAAGATCATTCTTTGATTAAAACATGTGACATGTAATGACATCTCACTTTATGTTTTTCTCATTCACAAATAACAAAGGAGTTAGTGAAATAATAACTCATGGGTAAAACGATAATTTTACATTCCTTTGAGTTACTGATACACATGAAGGGTAATATCGTAAAATACTCTATGGATCGTGTGAAGAATTATTTTGTCACGTCACACGGAAAATATACGCATATGAAGTTAGAGAGTTTCAATATTAGTCCTATAGTGGAATCGACTAATATTAAGAATTAAAAAACGGAAAAGGTTTGTGAACTTTTGAGTCCAATCTTTATTCTAAAGTTTTGTTCATATGGGTCCATTAGGTCTCAATGATAGACACTCAGAGGTGATTTATTGAACAAGGAAAATTTGATTTTCTCATTTAAGACCCTGGCCAGGTATTCATCGAATAAGAACATTCTTTGATTAAAATATGTTACATGTAAAGACATCTCACTTTATGTTTTTCTCATTCACAAATAACAAAAGAGTTAGTGAAATAATAACTCCGGGGTAAAATGGTAACTCTCTCTCCCCCTTCTCCTTAGTTCTTTGGTCAAAATTTTAGAGAGAGAGAAATCAAGAAATATTTTCTTGATCTCCAGAAAGTTCTTTAGTGATCCCGAGTGTCCCTTGTTGTTCAATTGAAGAGCCCACCCTCTTATTCTCATCAAATCCCGAGGGAATTACCACTCTTCTCTTGGTGTTTGAGTGACTCTGTACATGCAGGTATCCACTCGAGACGCGAAAAAATCGAGCAAAACGGAGCAAGGCTCATTTCAGCCTGCTGGCCGGATTGGGTCGCCAGATTGGTCACCAAACTGCGAGCGTGCCTAAGCCACCATCGGCGATTCAGGTCGTTTCTGTTCCTGATATTTTACAAGGTCATTCCCCTCGATCTCTCCCACATTTCTGCAAAATTTCATGGTCAAATTCCACCAGATGAAGCCACAGCGATGCAGGCACGTTTATGTCCGGCGAGACAGATTCCAATCCGCGGGTTTTGTCTTCCAATCCGGCAGGTCAGATTTCAGAATATTGACGAGGCGCTCCAACGTTAGCTAGCAATGCACGAGGTTGTTTACAACCTCACATGTAAGTGTTCTGAACGAATTGTATCTATTTTAATGATTTATGAATGTGTTTATAAGTTGTTAGATGGTTTGGTCCAATTTGTTGACATGTTTAGAATAAATAGTTTATTGACATGTTTATAATTTTTAATGCATATGTTGTTAGTTTATTAAAATGACTTTAATACAGATAATATAATATAATTCCGCCATATATAGATGTATTGTGTAGTATTATTAGTAACAAAATTCCTACACCGTGAGCCTCCAAGACGTCCTCCCATGGCCTAGACATCCTCTGAACGTCCTGTGAACTACCCGGGTGGGCTGGACATCCAGTGAGTGGCCCAGACATCCCTTGGGATCACCTGGACGTCTAGTGGACCTTTCTGGACGTCTTACCATGGCCTAGGAGCCTCCTGCACTTCCTCTCATGGCCTTGACATCCTCTAGACGTGTTGTGAGCTGCACTGGTGGCCTGGACGTCCAGTGAGTGGCCCGGACATCCCTTGGGATGTCTTGGATGTCCAATGGACTTTCCTGGACGTCCCCCCATGACCTAGGAGCCTCCTGGATATCCTCCCATTTCCTGGACGTCCTCTAGACGTCCTGTGAGCTGTGTGGGTGCCCTGAACGTCCAGTGAGTGCCCGGATACCCCTTGGGACCTCTTGGGCGTCCAGTGGACCTTCCTGGATGTCCTCCCATGGCGTAGGAGCCTCTTAGACATCCAGTGAGTGGCCCAGACATCCCTTGGGACCTCCGGGATGTCTAATGGGTTGGCCCAGACGTCCTCCTCCTTCCACACGCCTAGGAGGTCTTTTGGCCGACCCCAAGGCCTTCCTTACAGCTATAAATAGCACCACAACCCCCAAAACATAGGTACACAATCCTTTCCTAAGGAAATTACTCTCTCTCTCTCTCTTAAGGATTCTTTCCAAAGAATTCTCTCCCTAAAGATTTATTCCCGACAGGAATTATTCTCCAAGATCTGAGACCCGAGTCCCGAAATGTCGTCGACCCAAGTGTCCCTGTTTCACTCGGTCTTATCCATCCTTTCTCGTCATCCTATAACTCCACCCATATTACACTAATGTTGAGCGTTGGAGACCTAAACAGAGGACCCCCCCCCTATGTTTTGCCTTCTGAGTTCACGTATATTCGTCTATCACCCAACGATAGCTAAGAGACAATCTGTGACACCAGATCTGACACGCTAAGGCCGAAGCGAGGGTCACTCGCCCCGAGCGGGGATCTGACCGCCGAGGTTTCTGAACATTTTCTAAATTTCAGTGATAATATTTTGGCACTAGAAGGAGGGGCCTTCTGTTGGAATAGGTCTAGGGTTATGAAAAATTTATCATTAACACATTAATAGCGGAATTTAAAAATTTCTTTTACTAGCAAAACAAAGTGCATTTACATGTTATATTTAAAAACATTATTTAAACTACTTGAATACTAACTTTTCTTGTATCTTCAAAATTGAAGCGTCTTGAGAAAGGTGGATCTTCTTCCTCGGCTCGATTCCTTCATGTTTAGTCTTGAACTTGAGAAACCTAAGGTTTCTATTACAAGAGTCTATAGAGGTTTAGAAGGATTTGTGTGTGGGCTCAATTAAACAATATAAACCAAGAACGATTCTTGGATCATAAACTAATTCTCTAGATCAAGTATGGATCTACGTGCAAAATAAAAAGAGTATTTTCTAGAGAGAGAGAGAGAGGGTCGGTCAAAAGAGGGAGAGAGCAAGAATGAAGCTTAACCTTTCACACTTCTATGTGAGGCTCTATTTATAGGAGAAGGAAAAATCTATAAACGTCAATTATTCATTCATGAAAGAATAATGTATTCATAACATAATATTTGATTTTTCTTTCCCCTTTCTCTCTTAGGATGGCTGGCCATACACTTCAAGCAAGGAGGAAATTTGTTTCCTCACTTAGCTTATTTATTTCCTTCTCAAGGAAATTCATTTCCCTTTTCCTTTTGGGTAATTATCCTTATAATTAAAGGGAAATAAAACTCTCCTCTTGATGCTATATTGGCCGAACTTCTACCTAGGGAGGAGCATTTAGATACTTCCTTATTTCTTTTAAGACAAATCTTAAAATACCCATTGTAGAATAATAATTGCACAAATAACGAAATTTATTTCATAATGCCTCAAACGACTTTTCGGCTTTAGGAAATAATTTATATTTTCATCAAATGAAAATATTTAAAATCTTATTTTGAAATTCACATCATTTTATGTCCTTGTAGACAAAAATACCCTTTAGACATTTTCCGAGAAAAAGTCTAGTTCAACATTTGAACTTATTTTGACTTAGCTTTTAGTTTAACAATCCTACTCTAGTGACCTATAATAGTGACCTTATGGATCCAAATGAACAAAACTTGAGCTTCTATACTCGGACTCAAAAGTTCACAAACCTTTTCCGAATATTAGCTTAATGTCAATTGACTCCACTAAAGAGTTGACACTGAGAATCTCTCGGTTCAAATGAATTTAAATTCTACTCAAATTCAACTTAATTATATCGAGCGGATCTATTGAATATCATCAATGTTTACCCTTCATGAATATCATCAACTAGATGGGATTTATAAAATTACCATTTTACCCTTCTAGTTGTTATTTCCTCAACTCCTTTAGTAGTTGTGAAGAAGTTAGAAACAATGTATTGACGAGGAGCTAACAAGTCACATTGTTTCGTCCAAATAAAGTCGCTACTTAATTTTGGATACTGCGCAGTTCATTTATTCACAATCCAAGTAATAAAGCATGAGGTGATATATATTGCATCTCAACAATCTTGTACATGAATTCCATATCTATGAGAACTTCACAAAGTTGGTTCATGACATCTTCATAACTTAATATCTCACCAATTGGCCTACTCTAGATCACGTAATGGACCTAGAATATGACATTCTCAAATGAGAGTATTAATGCTATGAAAATACATGTATCATTTCATGATTTATGTAAGCATGATGCAATTCATACATAGTGACCTTGAGACAGAAGAGGTTAAATGGTTTGTTCTTCCATTGTCTCTAAAGGTGAACTGGTCAATTCCGTATCTTCGAAAGATACACTGGAAGAACTATAGAGTTCCTAACTCTCTATGTCTCGTAACCAGACATCATAGATTCTTCCAACAGTCATACTGGGATCAATAGTCCGTTGATCTTTAGATTGTGAATATATCGTTTTGACCAAACAATGAAGAGTTTGTTCACGCAAATCTACATTTGTCTCTTCATATAATGTTGGGTTTGATTAAGGACTATAAGACTATTGAATATCATAAATCTTCAATCAAACTAAAAGGGAATGAATGAACGTTTCAACTTTTGTTAATTTAATCAGCAAATTACAATATGAACTTTATAAAGATTTATATATTACATCAATATGTAAATAAAAAATCTTCTTGTGGGCCTCTCTGCCAACGCCTTCAATATTGAAGCTCATCCAAACCACGTCTCTTTATTTCATCTATTTTCCTATCAACTCACATAAAATGAGTGGCGTCTCGGCAGCCTCCACGGCTGTCCGATCGAGAAATCCCATCGTTCGAGCGACTAGCGTCATTATGCAGTGAGGAGTTCTGGGAACGCCGCCTCTGCCCTTCGTGACAAGGAAAGAAACCTAAGAGATGAGACCAACCGCCGCCTAGCAGAGTTGCTGACGCAGCTGGGAGTGACAAAAGTTTGCTTGTAAACCTCCTCGGATACGAGGAAGAGGATAGTTCGACGGGACGATAATTATGTCGGAGACGACATGGTCCCGGAGACGGACACAAGCCAAACCTTCACCCGCTCGCCCATTGAAAACGCGAGCGACGTTCCGTTGGAACCATCAGTTGGTCAAGCTCAGGCAAGCTCGCAACGCGAGGGGTCAACAAACCCTCGAACGCGGGTGCATGGCAACAATTCCCGCGGCCGAAAATCTCGACGTGTGCGACGTGCGTCGTCTCGACGGGGGGACGATGACACGGACGGTCGCAAGATCTGTCGCAAGGGCACCCGTCATTGGCTAGACCCTCGCACTCCACCGGGGAAGACCTTAAGACCCATCTCAACTCGCAACGGGATCCTCGCGAGGAGGACCTAAGGAGAAAATTGGACACCCGACGGGCAGCTTCCGAGGTTGCAACCCTCGAGGACCCTCCTCCCAACGTCATGGACCAAGGGTCCAAGGTACCCACACTAGTGGGACCGGTCGCAAGGGCCGCTAACGGGCTTGAGGTGATCACCATGATCACTAGGAGAAAAAAGGCCTTTAGAAGCGACAAAAGTCGCTTCTAAAGGCCAAAAAGTCGCTTCTAATTTGGCATTAGAAGCGACTTTAGAAGCGACATTGTCGCTTCTAATGTTTCGCTTCTAAAGCCGAGTCGCTTCTAAAGTCGCTTCTAATGTTTTGAAGCGACGAAATTAGAAGCGACTAGTCGCTTCTATAGTCGCTTCTAATGTTTTAAAAACCTAAAAAAAAAAGCCTACGAAAATATGGCTATTTGGGCATTAGAAGCGACATTAGAAGCGACTAGTCGCTTCTAATGCCCAAACAGCAAAAAAAAAATATTTTCTTGATTTTTGGTATATTAATTAAAATTGTTACTTAATAAATTAAAATTATTATTAAATATTTTTATTAATTGACAAATCTAACTACAAAATGATTTCAATAGAGCTAAAATATATTAACAAACTTATTAAAAACATTATCAATACTTATTAAAACATATTAACAAAATGTATAATCAAAACTAAGAAATTGAAAAACTAAAAAATTAACTACATATAAACCAACCTCTAACAAAAAAACTAAACCAATTAAGTTAAACAAATAAACTAAACAAAAAATTACAAACTAACGTCGTCAAAATTATCAAACTAAATTCATAATTACGTCAATGAACAACAATTAAGTTAATAAATTAACAAATTAATTAAGTTAAAACTTCACATATTATCTAAAGGAATATAACATTTGATATTTCTAATTACCAATTAATTATACAAATTAACTAAGTTAGTAACTAATTTTACTAATTCAATTTACATACTTAAATAAATAAATAAATTAATTTCACAACCAAAACTTACCGATTGCAATGACGGGGAGAGGGCCGGAGGAGAAAATGGGAGCTGCGAATGAGGCTGCAAACGAGGCTACAAAAAACGTAAAAAATGATAACCACTAAGAAATTAACGTAAAAGATAGATAAAGAGAACTTACCGGAGAGACACCGGCGGAGGTTGGTTAGAGGGGCGGAGGTCGGCCGGAGGCAGAGGATGGAAGAAGATGATGGGTGGAGGGGAGGAGGGGAGGGGCAGAGGAGGGTAGGGCGGAGGAAGCGGAGGGTAGAGAAAGGGGAGGGCGGAGGAAGGAGGGGAGGGTGGAGGAGAAGGAAGGAGGGAGGGCAGAGGGAAGCGCCGGAGGAGGGGAGGGCGGAGGGAAGCGCCGGAGGGGAGGGCTGGGGCGGAGGCGGAAGGGCTCGGCCAGAGGAGGGGGTGGGGAGTCGGAGATGAGAGATTTTTTTGGAGGAAGGGTGAAATGAGGGAGAAGGGAAGAGGGACGGGTGTTTTAAAGCCCTAGGGCCATTAGAAGCGACATTAGAAGCGACTAGTCGCTTCTAATGTCCTTCAAAACAAAAACGACGACGTTTTGGTAAGTGGGGGCATTAGAAGCGACTAGTCGCTTCTAATGTCGCTTCTAATGTCTCTGTAAGTGAAATTTTGGCGGAAGGGTTTTGGAGCCAAATAATTTGGGTATTAGAAGCGACATTAGAAGCGACTAGTCGCTTCTAATGCCCAATTTTCTATACTTAGTGAAATTTTGGCGGAAGGGTTTTGGAGCCAAATAATTTGGGCATTAGAAGCGACATTAGAAGCGACTAGTCGCTTCTAATGCCCAATTTTCCATACTTAGTGAAATTTTGGCAGAAGAGTTTTGGAGCCAAATAATTTGGGCATTAGAAGCGACATTAGAAGCGACTAGTCGCTTCTAATGCCCAAAGATACTAAAATATTTGGCGCGGAGAGTGCGAGCCAATAATTTTGGTCTTTAGAAGCGACTTGTCGCTTCTAATATGTCGACTCGGACAATTAGAAGCGACTAGTCGCTTCTAAATGAAAAAAATTTCATTTTTCGGAAAAATTCGGGGTGTTTGCGTTAGAAACGACTAGTCGCTTCTAATGCCAAAATGTCGCTTCTAATTAGAAGCGACTAGTCGCTTCTAATTTCCCCTGTCGCTTCTAAAGGTATCTTTTGTAGTAGTGGATTCAGGGGCTCCAGAATCAGATCATCGAGCTTCGGGAAGCAGGCCCAAGGGGCTCTAGACATTACAACGATCTGGAGGGATCATACTTGCCTTTCATGGCGGTAGTGCTCACACAACCGCCTGGAAGGGGGTTCAAGCTCCCCACCGTCCCTTCATATGACGGGCGTTCCGACCCCAATTTCCACATCCGGCACTATGAAACTTGGATGGTGATGCAAGGGCTGTTGGAGGCAATACTTTGTTAGGCATTCAGCTTGACATTGACCAGATGTTGCTTTGAATGGTTCAAAAGCCTAAAACCCGGGAGTATCGGCTCGTTCCGAGCTCTCCGGGAGGCTTTCCTCGCCCGATTTGCCACCTTAGTGGCACAGAAGAAGTCCAAATCATACCTCTGGACAATCAAGCAAAAGTCGAGCAAGAGCCTTTGCCAATACCTGGCTCGGTTCACCGAGGAACCCCACAAGGTCGAAGATTTCAACGACCGGGATGCCATAGTTGCCATCATCGAGGGCGCCGAACCCAGCAACTTCTTTAAGTCGATTGTGGGAAAGTCCCCGAGGGACATGGCGGAGCTCATGGCGTGTGCCAAGTTACATATGAGAATCGAGGATTACCTCAATGGCAGAAGGGGCGAGGGACAGAACAACCGCCCTCGTACCGATGACCGTCCCGACACTCGAAGCAAACGGGGAAGGGATAATTATGTCACCGAAAACACCCCCTGTCAAGGCCGAAGACGCCTTTCGCCGATGAGTTCCGGGGAGAAGCCCTCACCCCGCTAAATTCATCTCAAGCCCAAATCTTGACTCTTTACCGAGATGAACTCGGGTCGCCCGCTCAGTTGAGAAAGAGTTATGCGATACGGGACAAGAGAGAGTTTTGTGAATACCACCGCAATCATGGACACATGACCTATGACTGTTCCAAGCTAAAGAAGCGAATCGAGGCGCTGGTGCAAGATGGAAGACTCATAGAATTCATCACACGCTCTCTCGAATTGAGTAACTCGGCAGGAAGCTCTCCCGCATCTACACCCGCCAGCTCGATGACATAGGCTATGTTCCATTCCTATGTATCTCAAACAAGGCCACGAACCTAAAATTTGTCTAAATCTTTGTTTTGCAATAAAAATTGTCCTTTGATATTCGTCTTGTGTCCTGTTCTCCATATTAAGGTTTCCGGTTGTCGCACGAATCCAAAAAAACTCGTTGGGCTGACACAGGTTGACGACAAAGTCGATATTTGACAATGAAAATTCCATCCAAAATAATTCAAAACAAAGATATCTAGTCCTAGATAGTCTACTTGACTAAGCGAATCGCACCTCGATGCGTCGACAGCTCACGCCAAATGCCGTGCAACAATTTCAAACACCACGCATGACCGATAGGTCAACGATGAAAATACGTCGCTCCTAAAAGACGTTCGAGCTAGCCTCTCAAGGCCACTCGATGAAAATACGTCGCTCCTAAACGATGTCCGAGATAGCCTCTCCCGGCCACTCGATTAAAATACGTCGCTCCTAAACGACGTCCGAGTTAGCTCCTAAAGACAATTCGAAGAAAATATTTCGCTCCTAACGACGTCCGAGCCAGCCCCTAACGGCAACTCGTCGAAAATACGTCGCTCCTAAACGACGTCCGAGCTAGCCTCTCACGGCCACTCGATGAAAATACGTCGCTCCTAAACGATAACCGAGCTAGCCTCTTACGACCACTTGATGAAAATACGTCGCTCCTAAACGACGTTAGAGTTAGCTCCTAACGAAAATCGAAGAAAATACGTCACTCCTAAACGGCGTCCAAGTTAGCTCCTAACGGCAACTCGACGAAAATACGTCGCTCCTAAACGTCGTCCGAGCTAGCCTCTCACGGCCACTAGATGAAAATGCGTCGGTCCTAAACGACGTTCGAGTCATCCCCTAACAGAAACTCGACGAAAATATGTCGCTCCTAAACGACGTCCGAGCTAGCCTCTCACGACCACTCGATGAAAATACGTCGCTCCTAAATGATGTCCGAGATAGCCTCTCACGGCAACTCGATGAAAATAAGTCGCTCCTAAACGACGTCCGAGCTAGCCTCTCATGGCCACTAGATGAAAATACGTCCCTCCTAAACGACGTCCGAGTTAGCCCCTAACGGCAACTCGACGAAAATACGTCGCTCCTAAACGACATCCGAGCTAGCCTCTCACGGTCACTCGATGAAAATACGTCGCTCCTAAACGACGTCCGAGCTAGCCTTTTACCGACATTCGATGAAAATTTGTCGCTCCTAAACGACGTATGAGTTAGCTCCTAACGACAACTCGATGAAAATACGTCGCTCCTAAACGACGTCCGAGCTAGTCTCTCATGGCCACTAGATGAAAATACGTCCCTCCTAAACGACGTCCGAGTTAGCCCCTAACGACAACTCGACAAAAATACGTCCCTCCTAAACGACGTCAGAGTTAGCTCCTAACGGCAACACGATGAAAATACATCGCTACTAAACGACATCCGAGTTAGCCCCTAACGGCACCTGGAAAAAAATACGTCGCTTCTAAACGACGTCCGAGTTAGCTCCTAACAACAACTCGATGAAAATACGTCGCTCCTAAACGACGTCCGAGCTAGTCTCTCATGGCCACTAGATGAAAATACGTCCCTCCTAAACGACGTCCGAGTTAGCCCCTAACGACAACTCGACAAAAATACGTCCCTCCTAAACGACGTCAGAGTTAGCTCTTAACGGCAACACGATGAAAATACATCGCTCCTAAACGACATACGAGTTAGCCCCTAACGGCACCTGGAAAAAAATACGTCGCTTCTAAACGACGTCCGAGTTAGCTCCTAACAACAACTCCATGAAAATACGTTGCTCCTAGATGACGTCCAACTTAGCCCCTACCGGCAACTTGACGAAAATACATCGCTCCTAACTGACGTCTGAGTCAGCCCCTAACGGCAACTCGACGGAAATATGACGCTCCAAACGACGTCCGAGTAAACCCCTAACGACAACTCGATGGAAACTCATTGCTCAAAAACAACGTCCTAGTGATCCTTTAATGGTGACTTGGAGAAAATGCATTGCTCAACACGATATCAATGTTGGCCTTAAACGAACACCATTAGAAAAGACATCGCCATTCGAAGCGGTAATCGAATAAACCCACGCGCTCCAGTCAACAAAAAGAATGCGCCCGGGGAGCTCGCCAGGTGGAAAAACAATCATAATGAGGCGCTGCTAACTTAGCCGGTGATGGAAAGACTTTGAGTTCATCATCGACCGCTCGATCGACGATAAACTCGGGGGTCTAATGCTGTCGCCGTATTATTTACGTCAACTTCGATGGGAAAATCACGACACAAAACTCAGACTAACACCCCGAAGAACACCACAGGCCCGCCCGACGCACTCTAAGGCTCCCTGGTCGTCCAAAGGACTCCCCGGCCGTCCACATGACCCCCCTGGCCGTCTGCAGGACCCCCCGGCCATCCACGAGGCCTCTTGGCCTTCCATAAGACCCTCTGGCCGTCCATAGGGCACCCCGGCCGTCCACATGACCCTCCGGCCGTCCACATGGCTCCCCGGCCGTCCACATGGCCACGCAAGGCCACTGGATGTCAAGTAGACCTTCCTGCATGTCCTCCCATGGCCCGAAAGCCTCCTGGACGTCCTCCCATGGCCTGGACATCCTGTGAGCTGCCCTGGTGGTGTGGACGTCCAGTGAGTGGCCCGAATCCCTTGGGACCACCTAGACGTCCAGTGGACCTTCCTGGACGTCCTCTCATGGACTAGGAGCCTCCTGGACGTCCTCTCATGGCCTGGACGTTCTCTAGACGTCTTGTGAGCTGCCCTGGTGGCCTGGACGTGCAGTGAGTGGCCCGGACATCCCTTGGGACCTCCTGGACGTGCATTGGACCTTCCTAGACGTCCACCCATGGTCTAGGAGCCTCGTGGACATCCTCCCACAACCTAGACGTCCTCTGGACGTCCTGTGAGCTGCCTGGGTGGCCTGGACGTCCAATGAGTGACCGGACATCCCTTGGGACCTCCTAGACGTCCAATGTATCTTCATGGACGTCCGCCCATGGCCTAGGAGCCTCCTGGATATCCTCCCATGGCCTGGATGTCCTCTGGACGTCCTGTGAGCTGTGTGGGTGGCCTGGACGACCAGTGCGTGCCCAGACACCCTTTGGGACCTCCTGGGCGTCCAGTGAACCTTCCTGGATGCCCTTCCATGGCCTCGGAACCTCTTGGACGTCCTCTGGACATCCTCCCATGGCATGGACGTCCTCTGAACGTTCTGTGAGCTGCCTGGGTGGCCTGGACGTCCAGTGAGTGGCCCGGACACCCCTTGGGACCTCCTGGACGTCCAGTGGACCTTCCTAGACGTCCATGGCCTAGGAGCCTTCTGAGGACATCCTCTTAAATTAATTTCCGCAATGTCGTATCGGGAAAGGATCATCTTTGCAATAAACTAGATTTTTTTTAGAGAATCTAACATCAGCTTCACATATCTCAAACCAAATCATTAAAATGATTAGACCACAATTCACTCGACGAATCATTTTCAACATAGAAATATCGTTCATTGAATTTAATTTACAATTCCAGTTTTACAAAAGTTTTATTTTACATAAACAATTCATAAATCGACCTATTTATTGTTGGTCATGAATAAATTTTAAAAGTAATTTTCGTAACCTTAGTTTAGAATTTGCATCCCCAACCTTGGAGAACTTTATCGACAAAAAAAATATGAACACTCACAACTTGTATAACACCGTATTAAGTGTGAATACGTGTTTTTCATTCTGAAACGCTATTGATTATTAGGAGAAGATTAGGCGAAAGGGAGAGGATGTATCAGGTGTAAGTGAGGCTTAAATTGTAGTGAAATTCATGAGTGTTAAAAACGAAAGTATTTGCAAATTAAAGTTTGTCGAACTTAATATTCGTGTATATTTCGCTGGTAACTAATGGATTGCTTTTAGTATGTATGTATAAGTCCGCTAAAAGCATTTTGAGGGTGAAGCGAAACAAAAACTTCATAGAGAAATAAAGGCTAATGAAGCTGCAAAATATCCTCTCTTTTTTCAAGTGAATAATATTAACGATATCTTTAGTTCAAACTTTTCTTATTTAATCTCTTCAAGGTTTAGATGTCTTCAAGGACAAAGTTGTCAATTTAAACAAAAAATGGGGTTTGCTATTGAGAAATTGATTTCTAGACACGAAAACGACTAGAATATCTAGAATAGACTTATCGTTGCACTTCTATCTAATTGGATAATTGGGTAAAAAATGGAAGAAAATAATTTATTAATAAAAACATTTAGTTATTTAAAAATATTTTATGATATTTACTAAAAAAATTTGTCACTCTCTCTCTCTCATTTTATCAATTGTCTATAAATGATTTTTTTAAAAAAATTTATTGAGTGCTATTCATATACAAATAATATGCATGATAAATCGAGTTAATTTGGTAAGATTTAATTTAATCCGCTTTTAAGACTCACAATTATGAAAAAAAAAATGAACAATTTAAAGTTTATCATACATACAATAGAGTCCAATTACGACAAAATATTAAAAAAAAAATTGTACGATATGATACCATACCGTACACCATCATACATGTTTATCTAATCGTAACATATTCATTTGTACGTACGATAAAAATTAAAGTGTTCAAATTTTTGAAAGTTTAAGTTTCATTTGGACTAAATCTAACAAAAATAACCCGATTACACTTATATTGTAATCATAATCATTATACGCAAAATATATAATAAGTTTTAAAATAAAAATCGTTCAAAATTTAACAAGAAAAAAAAAAGAGTTCAAAAATTTTGAAAAGAACAAAAGTATTTTCGCTTATTCTTTTTTCAAAAAAAATATAAAGATGCATTTATTCTTAATATTTTGATAGTTAAATTTAGAAAATGGAATTTCTCTTAATTACAGAGTTAATCTTGAAATTTGTAGGACGTAAAAATTTGTGCTGTTTCTATAGTAATAGTTTTATGTCCGATTTAGTGGCGTAACTTTTTTGCTATCGCTTTTGGTCATCTTAATTAGGCGTAAATATAGTATGATTGTTTGGGCCTATTGAACAGAGGCTTTTGTGAATTGTATTTGGGCTTATAAATGTCCATATTGCAATCATATTCTCATGAAACACGAACCGCGGAAAGGGCCCATCACTATAAAATAGTGTTTAATAATTAAGAAATCTGTTTTATTATTATTAGGAATGCATAATTATTTCTGATATTTATTAAAGAGCTCTAATGAATACGAGGGCGTACGAGAATCGATAATGAATATATCTTGCTAGACAAAAGGATATGTACCACAACCCTGTCGACCGAACAATTTAGGCAAAGTTATATTAAACACGGAAAAATATTAATCCATCCGTAAAAATACGTTTTTGTCTCCCAATGTCACTTCCATTTTATTTTCTTATTTCTCTTAAGTTTTCTTTTTCTTTTTTAAACATTATTTCTCTTAAAAATTGTTTTCTTCTTAGTTTGCTACTAATTGAAAGACAAATTACTTTTAAAGAGTTACAACACTTTCAGTCACTCTCTTTTTTCTCCCAATTGATTAATAAAAAAATTGAGTGGAGAGAGAAAATGTTTTTGAAAACGGGTATTAGAACTATTTTTTATTATTAATGTTTTTAATAAATCGAGAAAAAAAGGGCTGAAAGTTTTTAAAAATTTAATTTCAGTAGTAGATCGTCTACAATATTGTGATAAACTGGGAAAAAAAACAGTTTTTAAAATAAATGTGTAAAAAAAATAATGGATGTAACATTTTGAGCAATTTATCTTTGATATTCTTAAGAAACTAATTTCAGTACGCCCATAATAAATTGCACTGTGTGTATGAATTGTCAATTGCGTACAAATCGTCATTATTATACACCAAATTTGTTTCTTTGGCTGCGTAGGAAGGAAAGTGAGGTATCATTTACTATTTTGATTGATAAGTTTGCCCGAATTTTCAAAAACAAAAATGGAAAGGATAAAAAAGGTTGATTTCAATCCCACCCCAAAAATTTACAGATTCTTTGTCAGTCCTACTTAATTGTTCAATAATTGACCGCAATATATTAGACCGACAAAAAAGAAAAATTCCTGAAATCACATTCATTCTCTCTAGTTAGGACTTATTATTGTTCACATAAATCCTCTTTGGCACTATTCTACATTTCTATGTACATAAAAATTAGCGATCATTTGTAAGATGAGACTCTAATATGTAACCCATTTGGCGCTTCTACTCTCGGAAACTTCATAAGTTTATCACCGCCAACTTCCTCCCACCTATAATAATAATAATTAATTAACAAGCGTTAGAAAAAAGTAGAATGAACAGAAATAAAAATGATAAAAACCAACGCGAATAAATGGTCACCTGTATCTAGTTACAAAGTAGTGTAAAAAGGTTGAAATTTCTGCTATGCCAAGTTCCTTTCCAGGGCATTGCCTTGTCCCTCCACCAAAGATAAAGAAGTAATTTTGTGACTCCAATCTTTTGTCCTGTATTTATCAAGTATCAATTATTTTATTAATATTCTCTTTCATAATAAACAAATGATATTTTATAATTATTTGTATGACACAAACCTGTAACCATCTCCATGGGTTGAATTCTAATGGGTCAGGGTACAGAAATGGGTCATAGTTTATCTCCCTTGTGTACACGTAAATTTTCCATCCTTTTGGAATAACAAAGCCTGAAAAATAGAATTGAAAACACAGGTATTATTTAGCCCTTTACTTTTATTAATAAAAGAAAATGAAGGGACCGGGTATAGTTCAATAAAGATGTTGATTGCTATATATATTATTGAGAGGGGTTAGAAACATCACGGGAAGATATCATAGTCATTGAAAGTATGATGATGAAAAATACAGAAAACTGGAGTTGTATTTCTTCTCATGTTAAGAAAAAGGAGGACATTCCTTTTAGTCAAATAATTAAAATTGTATTCCTCTTTTTAACCGAATGGCCTAGCAATAGCTTAGCCTAGATGATGGATCATTGGATAAGTCCTTATTGAATGATCATTACTATAGGTCTCATGTCTACATAAACTGGTTCACGTAATAATTGTGACAAAAAAGTGACAAAAGTATCTGCTATATATATAATCAGCGCTATGGTTCCTTGAGCCCACCAAAATAAAATGAAATATGTCAAAAGCTACATATAACTTTTCTATGGGTTATAGCCCTGTAAAGTTGTCTATTTTATTCATTTTGCCAACTCACCATTTATTTCCATATCTTGGGTGGTTTTCCTCAAAACCCCATTAACAATTGTAGCCAGTCTCGATGTCTCAAAAATCACCTGTAAATCAATAATAAATTTATTTAACAAAAAAGCTAATGGAAATAGTAAAAAACGAAGAAGATGCCAAATCTCTTACCGCACGAGTGAGCCTCATTGATTTGAGGTCATTTAAGTCAAGTGGATCTTCTGGCTTTTTCTTCTCCCTAATTTCAAAATGTTCCTTCTGCAAATAAAGAAACAAGTAAAAAAGAAAGAAAAAGAAAACGTAAACATAGATGTATGTGTGTGGTTTGAAATGAACTGACTCTGAGCTGGTCAAGGACATGGGGGTGATCATGAAGATAATTGACGGCCATCATGGAAGTGGTGGAAACAGTCTCGTAACCAGAGTACAAAATGGTGATGATCTGATCAATAATCTCCTCATCGTCCAGTTTGCCTTTCATGAGAGTGGCGAGCATATCGTCGTGATGTTGTTGGAGGGAGGTCCTCCTCTGTTCCAAGAGACTCCTGAGCATCCTCACGATCTCCTTCCGGGCCTGAAAGCCGCGCCTGTAATTAGTCCCCGGAAGGTCGATGGGCAGGGAGAGAGTGCCCAAAACGAGGTTGAAGAACTCGGGCTTGAACTCGTCGGACAAGGGGCCGGATTCGATGCCGGCGATCTGCTTGAGCGAGGACAAGAGGGCCATTTCCTTGGTCTGGGCCTGGATGTTGATGACGTGGCCGGCCCAGTTGTGGAGGTGGGAGCGCATGAAGGAGTCGATCTTGGGGAGGAGGGAGTGGCGGATCACGGCGGGGCTGATGAGGGAGAGCAAGGCGGAGCGCATCAGCTTGTGAGTGGCGCCGTGCACGGCCGCTATGTTGCGCCGCCCCAGAATGTCCAGCATCGACTCCGGGTACCCGGGAACCAGCCCCCGCGACTCGTTCATCAGAATGAACCGGTTCACCTCCGGATCCATCGACACTATCGTCGGACACCCCAGCAAATGCGACTTGAACACGCTCCCGTACCTGCCATTCCCATTCCCTCTCTTTTACTTTCCCACATTCACACCAATCTAAATAACTATCGATACCACTACCTTGCTCGTTGGTTCTTCATGAACCTTGGCCCTTGCTTCAGAAACTCCGTCGTCTCTCCCACCACTGGCCACCCCATTGTTCCCGGCGGCAGGTTTTTCCGTCTGTACCGGACTTCGTTCCACCGGAGAAGCGCCGAGCACAAACAGAGGACTACCACTATGCCCACTCCCACTATCCACATACCCATTCTTCTTTTCTCTTTTCTTGTTTTTTTTATGACAGAGACAGAGCAGGAGAAATAAATAGTTGAAAAGAGAGAGAAGGGGGTGGAATTATGGGCGTGCTCTAGTATTTCATGGTAGCTGAGATTGCCCGTATTTATAGAGAGAGTAGGCGAGAGAGAGAGGGAGAGAGAGAGAGTAGACAGAAAGAGAGAGAGAGAAGGCAAACCATGCACTCTTCTACTCTGCAAAGGGACGGCCACATACTAAGTAATTTCGAAAATATTTTTCCTCATTGGTAAACAAATATTAATACCACTTCCAAAAACATGATATTTAATAATAAGTGAAATGTCTCTTGAAAAATCAATTATAATAAGTGAAATGTTTCTTAAAATAAATTAATTAATAATAAGTGAAATGTTAATTCCCACTTCTAATTGCCTCATAGCTTCTATACGATAGGATACGATGCCCTACGATAGGTGTGTGATGACTTCTAATACGATAGGATACGATGACCTATGATGAAATACGATGGAATTGAAATTTTTTACGATGTTGTACGATGGCTGATGAAGTTTTCATTATTTTGTTTTCTCGCGTAGGACCTTCTGTGCTAAAAAATGTGTGGAGCTTGTTCGAAGAAATGAAACTTATCGAGCAATTACGAGAGACGGTGTTTGAACAATTTTGCGTGGAGAGCGAGTTGAACTTCGTTCCCGTCCTTGTCCAAGCCCTTTTCAAGAGGAAGGTCGAGTCCATTAAGCCCAGAGAGATCCAATTCAGTCTTGGTAGAAAAGGGTTAGATTCGACTATCTCAAGTACGCCATAGTCTGGGGTTTAGACTACAACGATGATCCGACGAAGGTCGAGAAGGACAAACGCTCATGTCAGAGGCTCATTGACAAGTACCTAAACGGGACAAGCAACCTCAAATTAAGTGCACTGATTTGTTTGAAATGTCTGCAAGACTCCCGAGGACGTCTACAAGATCTGTTTGTGCGTCTGTGTTCTCGGGTACCCATTGGGCCAACCTGCGAACAACCTGGGATTTGTACCCACAAAGGAGATATATGACATTTAATACAATTTTTATTCTTTTTGTTGAAAGTTAAATCAAGTTAAATATTCATTCTTATTTAAGATTGTGTTTATGCATGTATGTCAACGCCCTGAAACTGTCATCAACGAAAGAAGTTCTAAATATATACTTGGCAAGATACCTTCTTATGACTAGGTTAAATAATAGTTCGCAATCTGAAGATCGATTGGGCAACCGTATTTGAGTAATGATTGCTTGAATAAATTAACTATATCTTATATTTTGATATAGAGAGTTGTGATTCTGGAATTTATTATTGATGTCTTGATGAAAACATTGAACAAGACCCGTGACACTTTAAAGTTCGAGATAAAATAATTCAATCACTCGAAACTTCAAAATCACATACGAGGGGTATTTTGGTAATTACCTAAATATTTAAGTGAATACATATTTTTTTATGACATTTGATTAGTCAATTGGCAATGTTTAAATGAGCTCTCATTGACCCGGCGATTGGTGTCATAATACTGTTTCGTTTAATTTTGTGATTCACATACATGGAATTTGTGTTGCAAGAATGCTACGACATTAGTATCACAACATGCTTTGTTATTAGAGTGTGAGCAAATAAACCGGGCATGGTATTCAACGAATAAAACATTCCTTGACTAAAACATGTGACATCTCAATTTATATTTTTCACGTTCACAAATAACAAAGGAGTTGGTAAAATAATAACTCATGGGTAAAATGGTAATTTTACATTTTTTGATTTAATGATACACACAAAGGGTAATATCGTAAAATACATCGTCGATCATGTGAGGAATAGTTTTATCACGTCAAACGGAAATATAAACACATAAGTACTTAGAGATTTTCAACATTGGTCCTTTAGTGAAATCGGCCAATATTGAGAATTAAAAGTCGAGAAAAGTTTGTGAACTTTTGTGTCTGAACTTTATTCTAAAACTTCATTCATGTGGGTCCATAAGGTCTGAGTGATAGATTCTCGGACAAGATTTTAGTGAACATGATGCACTATGATAATTATTTCTTTTGTAATTAAACAAATAATTAGTTATTTTTAATTTCATTTATTTAATGAATCAAAGTATAATTATATTGAAAATAATACAATTTCGGGATTCAAATAAATAAAATATGAAAATATATATTTTTTCGTTTCGTACTTGTTTACATAGTATGATCACAATTAATGACATGTCATTAAACCAAAGAGATGTTTTAATTTAATTCAATATTATCTTAGAAATAAATCAAATAAATTTGTAGTAAAAATATAGAATGTTGGTCGCCATATATATTAATAGATGAGCTGTAATATTGGTTAATCTCATTTAAAAAGATTAGTGTGCTTAAATTTGACTAATGGGCCATTATTGAATTTTAACCTAACTTAAGCTCATTCTTCATGATATAAAAGAAGGCTTAAACTCTCTCCTAACCCTAACCTAATTCAGCCGACCATTGACTTTCCCCCACTTGGTACAATCGGCCAAACACAGTAGAGAGACAGAGAGGGAAAGTGTTTACCTAGCAGCCTGTGTTTATTTTATGAGTGATCTCATTCTTCCCTTTGTTCACAAGAGAGCACATACTCCCAAATCTCATATAATCTCGGAGGCCTTTTCAATGACTCAACTTGTGGTTGTTTGAGTAAATTTTGATACACATAGTCAGCTACATACAAGAAACACGCGTGTGGATTCAGACAGATTTCTTCCCCCTTGGCCGCGCGTGAAGGAGAGTCGACCAAGGATTGAACGTGCATCTTGAGATCGAATCTCGCAGATCAAAGACAGAAAGGAGACTCGATAAGTTGTCAATGACAATCGTAAGTCTTTCTTTATCCATCCTTATTTTCAATTCTATAATTAGTTATAGGATTGCGTATGATTGGATTGTTTATTTACATGTCTAGAAAATTTATTGACATGTTGAATTGTTTTTATCGCCATGGTTTTAGAGTATGTTTAAAAATGCGTTTTTACAGATCACATGAAATTATGAAATTCAGCCATATCTAGATATGTTTCATGATTTAATAGGTTAATTGTTAACCAATTTCCAATACCGAGGTGGCAACCGTTCCTCTAGTACGCCAAAGATCTCCCCTTCTTCTACAACTTACCTTGGGGGAACATGAGCTGAGCTGAGGTGTTTCAATCGCTCTCGGTGGACTTGACACGTTCCCTCGAGGGCCTCGAGATGAAGCTGAAGAAGACGCCTGACGTTGTACAAAATGAGGTGAAGTACACATTGTCTGGGAATCTTCACTCCTTCGAGTATTGTTTTATTGTTAAAATTTTCAGCGTTGTTACTCGTCATAATAACATGTCTGTCAAACATAACAATTAAGATTTAAGAAATGAATATTTGATTCAAAGTAAAAGTTATTGAATATTACCTTTCCCCAGTAAATAATGGTCTTGCCCATCGATCAAACCCAATTCTTTGAGATATTTTGTCATCTCCACATCTTTTCACCTCAATTGTCTAAAGTGAGCTTCGAACTATGGCTTAGTGAAACAACAAGCAGCTTCATACAATTTACCGCAACAGTGATCCATCGTAAACTTATGTTGAATGTTAAGCTGCAAATGATGGTAAGAAGTCCCATGAGGTTTTCCCGGCAAAGCAACTTCAACAACATGAATGATATTAACATGTCGATCAGATATGAATGCCAAATAAGGTACGTCTTCACAAATGACTTCTTTTTATTGGCAGAGATGCCCACAACAAGATTATTTTTTTACATACTGATGTAATATATAAATCTTTCATATATCCTTATTGTAATTTGCATATTAAATTAATAAAAGTTTAAACGTTCATCCATTTCTTTTTCGAAAGATTGAAGATTTATGTATTAAATAGTCTTATAGTCCTTAATAAAACCTAATAATATGTGAAGAGACAAATGTAGATTTGCGTGAACAAACTCTTCATGGTTTGGTTAAAATGAAATATTCACAATCTAAAGATCTATGTGTTGGAATTTAGTTAACAATTAACCTAATTTAATTACGAAACACATCAATATGTGGCGGAATTTCATAATTCAATTTAACATATTATAAACGTTTTAAAACATGTTCGATAACCATATCATTAAATCTAACCTAACATGTCAATAAATTTACAATCACATCAATAAATTTATCTAAGCATGCAAACGAATAATCCAAATACATATAATTATTCTAAAACATCATATTATTCAGATCCAATTCGTTCGAGGGACACTTACATAAAATTTGGATCTGCGAGAGCAAGTCTCGGTGTACGTCAAGGTGGTCGGTCGATCCTCTACGCCACGCGCGTCCAAGAAATCCTCAAAACCGTCGTGCCTTCGATCCTCCAAAATTAGCCGGCCCTGGGGAGAGAAAAATCACTCAAACAACCACAAGTTGAGTCAATGATAATACTCTAGGGATTTTTAGGAGACAAAGAGGGTGGGCTCTTTCGTGGGAACAAGGGAAGAAGGGGAAACTCAAATAAAAGGAAGGGCTGCCGGGAAACAGTTTTCCTCTCTCTCTTTCTCTCTTAATTTCGGCCAAAACCTCTCAAGCACAAGGGGGGAGAGGTTTGGCTGAGTGTTGGTCGAAATTTGGCTAGGGTTACCAAAGAGAAAGCCTCCTTTTATATCAGAGAGAATGGGCTTAAGTTAGGTCAAAATCCAGTTAAGACCCATTAGTCAAACTTAAGCCCAAAACTCCTTTTAATGAGTTTAAACAATTTTTCCAGCCCATAAAACACCTATTATGGCCGACCATATTGTCCTAATTACTTCCCAAATTTATTTGATTTATTTCTAAAATAATATTTAATTAATTTAGAACATCTCATTTATTTAATGACAAGTCATTAATTATTTTCATACTAATCAATGTAGTACGAAACGAGAAAATATTTATTTTCATCTTTTATTTATTTGAATCATCAAATTATATTATTATCAATATAATAACATAATATGATTCGTGAAATAAATGTAATAATAAATAACCAGTTATTTATTTAATTACTCAGAAAATAATTTTCTTAGCGTAAATCACAATTTACGTTGAATGAGAAAATCAATCATTTCTTGTTCACCAAAATCTCGTCCGAGAGTCTATCATTGAGACCTTATGGACCCACATGAACGAAGCTTTAGAATAAGGCTCGGACACAAAAGTTAACAAACTTTTTCCGGCTTTTAATTCTTAATATTAGTCGATTCCACTAAAGGACCAATATTGAACATCTCTAAGTTCATATGCGTTTATATTTCCGTTTGATGTGACAAAACTATTCTTCACACGGTCCACGGTGTATTTTATGATATTACCCTTTGTGTGTATCATTAACTCAGAGGAATGTAAAATTACCGTTTTACCCCTGAGTTATTATTTCACCAAGTCCTCTGTTATTTGTGAACGAGAAAAACATAAAATGAAATGTCTCAACATGTCACATGTTTTATTTCAAAGAATTCTTTATTCGATGAATACCAGGCCTGGTTTATTCGCTCACACTCTCATAACAGAGCATGGTGTGATACTAATGCCTTAGCATTGTTTCAACACAAATTCCATATCTGTGAATCACATGTTTCAGCGAAACAGTATTATGACACCAACCGTCGGGTCAATGAAACTTCATTTAGCCATTGCCCATTGACAAATCAAATGTCATAAAGTGTTACAAGAATACATGTACTCACTTCAGGATTTAGGTAATTACTAAAATACCCCTCGTATGTGAGTTTGATGTTTCGAGTGATTAAACGGTTTTATCTCGAACTTCAAAACTTCACTGGTCTTGTTCAATATCTTCATTAAGATATCAAGAATGAATTACAGAGTCACAACTCTCCATATCACAAGATAAGATATCGTTTAATTCATTCTAACAATCATTACTAGGAATCGATTGCCCAATCGATCTTTAGATTGCGAACTATTATTTAAACTAGTCATAAGAAGGTATCTTGTCAAGTCTGTACTTAGCACTTCTTTCGTTGATGACAGTTTCAGAGCGTAGACATAAATGCGTAAACACAATCTTAAATTAGAATGGATATTCAATCTTTATTTAATTTCAAAGCAAAACAAATACAAAAGTATTTAATATCAAAAATCTCCTTTGTGGGCATAAATGCCAACACTATGGACTATTGATCCCAGTATGATTGTTGGAAGAATCTATGATGTCTGGTTACGAAGCATAGAGAGTTAGGAACTCTATAGTTCTTCTAGTGTATCATCCGAAGATACTGAATTGACCTGTGCACCTTTAGAGACAATGTAAGAACAAACCATTTAACTTACTCTGTCTCAAGGTCACTATGTATGAATTCCATCATGCTTACCTAAATCACGAAATGACACTCTGTATTTATCAGGTTTTTATTTTCTCAATTTTTCTTGATTCTCGGAAAAAAACCAAGTTGTACGGACATTTTAATTTTTCATGACCACTTCGTCACGAAACATAGTTTCGTGACAATATTGTCACGAAACGTCTGAAATGTGATAACTTTGTCACTAAAAATATGCAACTTTTTAAATCTGCCACAAATTATTATGAACCTTAAATGGCTAGTCAAACTTGTATGTTCAACAAGCACTTGGGTTTATGAGTTATACATTCAAGTACCATACTTATAATTTGATATTCTAGTATTTTTGGCCGAGATGCACTCAAGAAGATTATTTATTTACATATGGTTGTAATATAATTCTTTGTAAGTCATTATTGTAATTGCTGATTAAATTAATAGGAGTTGAAACGTTCATTCATTCCTTTTTCGTTTGTTTAAAGATTTATGATATTAAATAGTTTTATAGTCCTTAATCAAACACTAACAATATATGAAGAGACACATGTAAATTTGCGTGAACAAACTCTTCATGGTTTGGTTAAAATGAAACATTCGCAATATAAAGATCAGCGGAAAATTTGTCACTAAATTTATCGCTTTCGTGACTAACAAATACGAGTTTCATGACAAAGTTGTCACGAAATTTTTAATTGCGTGCCATTTTTTGGTCACGAAATTCAAATTTTTGTGACTAAGTAGGCACGATGTTGTCACAAAATCAAGAATTTCGTGACAACATTGTCACAAAAACGTTGATATATTTCTTGTCAAGGTTGTCACAAAACTTAAAATTTTGTGACTACCTGGGTTTTTTTTTCTTCCTTCGTGACAACATTGTCACAAAAACGTTGATATATTTCTTGTCAAGGTTGTCACAAAACTTAAAATCTTGTGACTACCTGGGTTTTTTTTCTTCCTAGAAGCAGAAAATATGCAGAAAACAAAGAACGGAGAGTTGCAGAGCGCGGAGATGGTCGAAAAAATCGAAAAAATGTTAGTTGGTGATAATGAGGAACATGTTTAAGATAATATTTGAGTTTAATATTTAAAATTTATAATTTGATTTTTTCTACGATCGACGAAAGTGGTTGTCGTGTCTTTTCGAAAGTGGGAAGGATGATCAGAGCTGGTCGAGATGATGAATCTGATTAATGGTATGAGCACATAAATAGATGGGGAATATTTGGGAGATAATGAGTTTAATATTTAAAATTTATAATTTAAGTGTCTCCGGTCGACGAAGGTGGTTGACCTACCTTTTCCGGTGGCGAGATGGGTGACCGCAGTTGGTGGAGATGACAAAGATGATTAAAGGTATGAGCACCAATATAAATGAGGAAGATAGTAGAGATACGATTCAAACAAATCAGAAGAGAGTAAGTTAAAAAAAAAAACAAATCAGGAGAGAAAGAGAGAGGAGGGAGAGGATATTAACTCAGATTATCTTTTAAGGGTATATTAGAGAATTTTTGTTTCTCTTTCCTGCCGAGCTCCTAGTTGAGTTCTTTTTTCAAAAAAATATAGTTGGAATTCAGCCCGAGTTTACTGTTATAGATGGCAAATTACATTTAGATTTTCTCTCTACTCTCAAACTATTGTTAAATCCTCTTTTCTTTGATGTTTTTCGTACGACCATGGGTAAGTCAACTTGATAGTTTTAAATAAGTTTTGTTCTAATAGTATAAGTAGGATAAAAAGTTGTCCGGATTTAAGTTACATAGTGAGAAAATATGAATTTTAACCTTAAATATTGTAATTCCGTTAAATTCTTAGCCAATTGTTACATACAACAATTTTAATAATGTATGTAACAGTAGGCAAGCAAGGAATAGATGAAAGTAAGGTGCACAATAAAAGTAAAAGATACACACAATTGGTAACCCAGTTAGGAGCAACTTATCATACATCTGGGGAATGTGATAAGCGGGGGGAAATGATTTCACTGTAATAATAGTTCTTATTACAAATGGGATTACATGAACAACACAAACATCAAAGCAAAATTATCTATAAAGTGAAAATCTAATTCAGTACTCCCCCTAAATTAGTGACCCTTCACAGATCCACGAAAGGCACATATCACATGTTCTTTTATCACAAGAAAATATCTTTGGCGTGACTAGTTCTTTCACGCTTAAACACAACATCAAACATGAATCAATCATATTGGGTGGTCAGATTCAACACTACTATTATTCAAGTCAATAGTTTTCCAGGCCGCCGATCTTGCACGTCTAGAAAAGCTATGGACTAAAAACAAAAGCATCAAGGAGACTAAGGGTAGCAACCATGACTTTTATAGCGTCTAAAAGAGGAAGGGTCCATGCTAGGGTTTCTCATCGAATAAGCACAATAGCATCAATAAGGAAGGACCCTTAAATGCCACATCAAGGAGATCTCTGATTTTACCAAAACAAGGTCATAACATCTTGTGAAACATCATATTCCACAAGCATCTGTTTCATCCATAGAAGTTGAGTGAAACTACTACCATCGGCTATATATTCACCCTCAGTTGTGGAAAGGGAAATGCAATTTTGCTTCTTGTTAAACCAAGAAATAAGGTTATTTCCAGAAAGAAACCTCTTCCAGACGTTTACGATCAACAACACTTCCTAATCAAAAATTCAGCCAGCCTTACGTACTAAGCACGAGGTGCTTGCTTCAAACCATAGAGAGCTTTACAAATTTTATACACGTGATCTGGAAAATGTGGAACTATGAATCCGTTGGGATGTGCAAAATACACTTCCTCATTAAGATACCCATTCAAGAACGCACTCTTGACATCCATATGAAATAACTTGAAGCCAAAATGACATGAAATACCAAGGAGCATACGTATTGCTTCTAACCTTGCACCAAGAGCGAATGTTTCATCAAAATCAATTCCCTCAACCTGTGTATATCCCTGTGCGACAAGTCTGGCTTTGTTCCAAGTAACATTTTCGTGTTTATCAGACTTATTTTTAAAGATCCAGTTTGTACCAATAATATTCACATGATCGGGTTTAAATACCAAATCCCATATAGAGTTTCTTTTACGTTGCACAAGTTTTTCTTGCATGGCATTCATCCAGAATTCATCATGAACAACGTCAATCAATTTTCTTGGCTCAATCTTAGAAACAACACAAATGGTGCCAATAATTTCACGATAGTTTACACGATTCTTTCTTCTTGTCTGCATGTTTTCATTAACATCCCCAACGACACTATCTGTAGGATGATTCTTTTGAATTATGGTAGAGGGAATCAATTCAAAACATATCATTTGAGGATTCTGTTTCAGTTGGTTCATATAATGCATCATTTTGATTAGAACTCTCAACAACAGTATTCTCCAAGGCTTCATCACTATTGAACTTATCCTGATGCACACTGTTAGAGACAGATAGTGTAACATCTTGTCTGACAGTTTTCTCATATTGATGAAATCCTCCTTTTTCATCAGGCACGTATATATCAGTGGTATCTTTGATAACAACATTCACAGACTCTTGGATCTTAAATGATAAACACGAAAAGTCGCACTGTTTCTAAAATATCCCACACACATGTCTTCATCACTTTTAGGATCAAATTTCTTATGGCTTCTCAGTCTACAAAAATGTAGCATATGGACCCAAAAATATGAAAATATTACACAATAGGTTTACGTCTTCTCCATATTTCATATTGAGTAGTAGTGGTCTCTGGTCTGATCGTGACCCTGTTATGTATATGGCATGCAATATTGGTAGCTTCAGCCCAAAACCGCGTGGGGACATTCTTAGCTAATAACATAACACGTGCCATTTCTTGTAAAGTTCTGTTCTTTCTTTCCAGAATGTTATTTTTTGTAGAGTAATGGGAGCAAAAACTTCATGTGAAATTCCTCCTTCTGATTAAAAATATAAGAAACGAGAATTCTCAAATTCTCTTCCATAATCACTTATTATTCTGACAATTTTCCCAGTAGTGTCTCCTTTATGTTGTTGAACAAGTCTTCAAACACACGAAAAGTGTCAGACTTCTCTTTGAGGAAATATACCCATGTATACCTTGAATAATCGTCCACGCAGACAAAGACATATTTCTTTCCTCCAAGGTTCTCATTTTGCATACGTCCCATCATATCCATATGCAGAAGTTCTAGCGCACGAGATGTAGTATGAGTCCGAACAGGTTTATGAGAGGTTTTTACATGTTTACATACATGACATTCACCACATATTTTACCTACTATGATTTTAATATCAGGAACTCCAGTAATAGCCTTATCAACAATATTATTCTGAAGGCTTCTATAGTTAAGATGACCAAGACATCGATGCCACAAATTAACTTCTTCAGCTTTTGAAATTAAGCATCATTCAGTCTTAGGGTTTTTATGCGGAGACCACATGTAATAATTATCATGTGATCTCTTTCCCTTTATAGGAATATCATTTTGAGATCGTGACTGTGCACTCCCAAAGTGAAATTCACAGTGTGATTTGAGTCACATAGTTGACTAATACTTATGAGATTTGCAGTAAGGCCATCAACAAGAAGAGCATCCTTCTGACAAGTAAGACCTTGGAAATACGTGGTACCTTTTTTGATAATCTTAGCCTTGACTCTGTCTCCAAACATCACATAGCAATTAGTATAAGGCTTCACATCAGTAAGAAATTCCTTAACACCTGTCATGTGCCAAATGTTGGCAAAGAATAAGATTATTTATTTACATATCGATGTAATATAAATCTTTCATAAGTCCTTATTGTAATTTGCATATTAAATTATTAAAAGTTGAAATATTCATTCATCCCTTTTTTGTTCGTTTGAAGATTTATGATATTAAATAGTCTTATAGTCCTTAATCAAACCTAACAATATGAAAAGAAAAATGTAGATTTGCGTGAACAAACTCTTCATGGTATCGTTAAAATGAAATATTCACAATCTAAAGATCAACGGACTATTGATCCTAGTATGATTGTTGGAAGAATTTATGATGTCTGGTTACGAGGCATAGAGAGTTAGGAACTCTATAGTTCTTCCAGTGTATCTTCCAAAGATACTGTATTGACCAGTGCACCTTTAGAGACAATGTAAGAACAAACTATTTAACCTCTTCTGTCTCAAGGTCGCTATGTATGAATTGCATCGTGCCTACCTTAATCCTGAAATGAGACATATCATTTCATATATATTCATTTGAGAAAGCTACACTCTAGATCCAAGTTTGTGAACTAGATGCACTCTATTGGTGATATATTGGATTGTGAAGTTGATATGAGTATACTTTGTGAAGTTCTCATAAATATGGAATTCATGTACAAGATTGCTGAAATACAATGTATATCACCTCGTGCTTTATTACTTGGATTGTGAATAAATGAACCGCGCGGAATCCAAAATAAAGTAGCGAATTTATTTGGATGAAACAATGTGATTTGTTAGCTCCTCAACAATACATTGTTTCTAACTTATTCACAAGTAACAAAGGAGTTGGGGAAATAACAACTAGAATGATAAAATGGTAATTTTATAAATCCCATCTAGTTAATGATATTCATGAAGGGTAAACACAGATAACATTCAATGGATCCACTCAATATAATTAAGTTGAATTTGAGTAGAAAATAAATTCATTTGAAACGAGAGATTTTCAGTGTCAACTTTTTAGTGGAGTCAGTTGACATTAAACTAGACATGGAAAAGTTTGTGAACTTTAAGTCCAAGAGTCCTAGTTAAAGCTTGGTTCATTTGGGTCCATGAGGTCACTATTACAAGTCATTAGAGTAGAGTATGTTAAA
Source organism: Urtica urens (assembly GCA_958296335.1). Classification (NCBI taxonomy): domain Eukaryota; kingdom Viridiplantae; phylum Streptophyta; class Magnoliopsida; order Rosales; family Urticaceae; genus Urtica; species Urtica urens. The sequence continues at coordinate 4,548,330 of OY282525.1, forward strand.
CTAGAATCTAAGTCAAAATAAGTTCAATTGTTCAAACTAGACGTATTTTTCGAAAATGGTCTAAAGGGTATTTTTGACCTTAAGGATAATTAATAAAATGTCAAAATAAGATTTTGATTTTTCTCACAAATTAATTTAAATTCACAGGGCTGAAAATTGGTTTTCATGGTTAGTGAATTAAATTTTGTGACGTGTTATTGTATGGGCAATAATGCGAGAGCTTTTCCGTAATTTGTTATGTACAAATTATGAAGTAAATATGTGTGTGTAGACACCCATATGGCCGGCTACTTTACATCAAGGGAGGGAGAGAAATATCTTCTTTTATTTTGTGCATTATTGCATATTGATAATTGCCCAAAAGAAAAGAGGAAATGAGTTTCTTTGAGAATGAAACAAATGTACTAAGTGAGGAAACAAATTTTCCTCATTTTTGACACAAGGGTGGCTGACTATATGAAAGAGAAAGGGAGGAGGAAATCAAATATTGTGTCATGAATACACAATAGGAAATAGTAATTACCCTTTCTTGTATTTCCTTCTCCTATAAATATAGCCTCACATAGAAATGTGAAAATAAACTTTTTGGTCTTGTTCTCTCTCTTATAGCCGACCACTTCTCTCCCTCTCTTTTTAAAATACTCTTTTATTTTGGCACCTAGATCATCACTTGATCTAGAGAATTAGCTTATGGTCGAAGAATTGTACTCTTGGTTCATATCGCGATAAGGCCCAGTTTTTAACCAAGAACATGACAATGATGGTATTCTGACGATAACCGTCCGCATATTATTGTCATCATGTCCTATATTTTATAAGATGTTGTGTATAAAATATAATGCCTATAGTACTAATATATTGTTATTTTTCAGGGAACGATCTATATCAAATAATTAGATATAAATCAGCTAAATGATTATGTTTTACAAAATAATATTTTCTCGATTCTTTTTAATATATTTTTTGAAATTTAGATGGTAAATCTCATCCTTCTCCTCTGATTAAACCATCTAAATAATCTTAATGACTCAACTACATGTCATAAGGAGATCTGTGATTTATTTATTCGTCTGTTTTATTTTTTAGGAAAATTTATTTTTTCGTCTGTTTTAGAAGTGCATCATAATTGTTAAGACCATTATCGAGATTTGGAAGTAAATGAAATTTTCAAGATTTGGGAAAGAATATTTTCCATTAATGAAATTTCAGCTACTTAGCTGTATTTATATTACAGAATAAATGAGTAACGAAGTCTATTAACTGTATAACGGTATTATACCAAGGACAGAGTAAAAGAAGATAAAAATGGAAGTAAATGTACAACCAGTAAAGATACAATCAACTTTCAATATTCTAATACTCCCCCTCAAGCTGGACGAAATATGTTTTTGAGATGCAGCTTGGAAAACAAAGAGGTAAGTGCCGGTGCCGAAAGCGGCTTTGTTAATACATCGGCAAGTTGGTGGTGTAAGCGAATGGGCATCAGATTGACATTTCCACATTAAACATGATCACGAAGAAAATAGAGATTGATCTCTATATGTTTCGTGCGTTCATGAAATGCAAGATTTGTGGCAATGTAAACCGCCGCTTGATTGTCGCAAAATAGCACCGTGGGACTTGAAGGCTGGATGGTGAGATCTTGGAGCAGCTGTTGCAACTAGACAAGCTCAAATGTTGCAGCTGCAAGCGCCCTGTACTCGGCCTCCGCTAAGAATCACGAAACAGTGGTCTGGTTTTTCAACTTCCATGACACCAAGGAATCGCCAATGAAGACGCAGTCAACAGTCACCGATCTTCGAGTATGCACACAACCTCCCCAATCTGCATCTGAGAAACCACGCAGCTGTGTTTGTCGATTGCCTTGGAAAAAATAATCCTTGGCCTGGACATCCTTTGATATAACGCAACAAATGGTGAACTGCCTACAAATAAATATCACGAGGAGCTTGTAAAAACTGACTCAAGGCATTTACAATAAAAGTAATATCTGGTCGGGAGATAGTTAAGTATAAAAGATGAACAATGAGACTACGATAACGTGATCATCTAATAATTTTCCATCCTCAACAGATAAATCGACTTTAGGATTCATAGGTGTTGCAACCGGTTTTGAATCTAAGAAACTGTGATCATCTAGCAATTCTAGTGCATATTGAAATTGACTAATTATAATGCCTTTTTCAGACCGAGCAATCTCAATACCTTGAAAAAATTTCAAAGGACCAAGATCTCGAAGTTTAAACTTAGAATGCAAAAAAGATTTTGTGGCTTGAATTTCAGCAACGTTTGGGCATGCTAATATAATATCATTGACATAAAGGAGAATAATATCAAGATCATTACCACGACCACACGTAAAGAGAGAATAATCACATTTAGATTGAACAAAACCAAATTTAGTAATTGCTTGAATGAATGTTGTTGGGATTGGTGCCCACAAAGGAGATTTTAGACATTGAAATACGTTTGTATTTATATTTTTCTGAAACATTGATATTAATATATATTCATTCTTTATTATGTTTGTGTTTATGTATGAATGTTACGCTCTGAAACTGTCATCACGAAAAGGGTGTTAAATACAGATTTGACATGATAACCCCCTGTGACTAGTTTAAACCATTTGTTCACAATCTTAAGACCGATAGAGCAATTGTGTCTAATTAACAATTGTTTGAATGAATCATGATTTGACATAGAGATTTGTGACTCTTTGATTCATCCTTGATATCTTATAGAAAATATTGAACAAGACCTGTGATACTTAGAAGCTCGAGATAAAACCATTTAATCACTCGAAGCTTCAAGATCACATACGAGGGGCACTTTGGTACTTACCTAAATCCTGAAGTGAATATATAATTGATATTGCACTTTATGACATTTGATCAGTCAATGGGAAATGGCTAAGTTATAGTTTCATTTGACCCGACGGTTGGTTTCATAACGATGTGATATTGGGTTATATGATTCACAGATATGGAATTCATGTTAGAACAATGCAAATGCATTAGTATCACACTATGCTTTGTTATGAGAGTGTGAATAAACTTGGCCATGTGTTCATCGAATAAGAACATTCTTTGATTAAAACATGTGACATGTAAAGACATCTCACTCTATGTTTTTCTCATTCACAAATAACAAAGGAGTTAGTGAAATAATAACTAAAAGGGTAAAACGGTAATTTTACATTCCCCTTAGTTAGTGATACACATGAAGGGTATTATTGTAAATAACTCCGTGGACCGTGTGAAGTATTTTTTTGTCACATCAAACGGAAAATATACACGTACGAACAGAGAGAATGTCTGTATTGGTCCTTTACGACCAATATTAAGAATTAAAAGACGGAAAAGGTTTGTGAACTTTTGAGTCTGATCTATATTCTAAAGCTTCGTTCATATGGGTCCATAAGGTCTCAATGATAGACACTTGGATGAGATTAAAAGAATTAGAATTGATTGATTTACTCATTGAATATAAATTATGATTTATATCGAGAAAGTTATTTTCTTTATAACTTAATAAATAATTAGTTATTTATTTTGTTTATTGAATCATAGAGTATTATGTTGATAATAATACACTTGAGTAATTCAATTTAATTAAAGAAGAAAATAAGCAATTTCTCATTTCGTACTTATTTGATAACTATGAAATCATTTTAATGAGATGTCATTAGATAAAATGAGATTCTAAATTAATTGAATTTAGAAATAAATCAAAAGTATTTGGGAATAAAATAAAAGATTATGGACGAGTATGAGAGGGAGAGTTGGCCGAAATTTTAAGTGATTAGGGTCATGGGTTTGACCCAGCTTAAGCCTATTTAAAAGCTGTTTATAAAAGGCTGCAAAAACCCTAATCACATTAACCCTAACCCAAATATTTTTGGCTAAGACTCTCTCCCTCTCTATTGTGTCTCTCGGCCGACTATCCCAAGAAGAGAAAAAGAACAAAAAAAATTCATGTTCATGATTCAATTCCTGAAATTCTTGAAAGCCCACCCTTTCAATCTCGATTAAATCTTTCGTGTATTATCGTTGATTCTCACTTGTGGCGTTTGGTGTGTGAATTAATTTTGAAAATTGTCTAGAATTATTTTAGAAAGTTTTTGTAGTTCCCTGCCGGCCGGATTCCCCTCCCGCGCGTTTCCGATTCGGGGAAGCCTTCCCATCCGGCGAGCAGGCTCCAGGCGCGTCCCTTCCGGCGAGTCCCAGGCGCGCGAAGCTCCCAGTCCGGCAAGCCTTCTAGGCGCGCAATACGGCGAGCTCTTCAGGCGCGCGATCTCCCTGTCCGGTCAGCGTGCCTCCTGTCCGGAGAGGGACTACCGCCCGGCGAGAATATCCCCGCGCGCCTCCCTGCCGGCCTGCGTATCCCGCGCGTCTTCCATTTCGGCGATGGCCCTGTGCGGCGACCCTGCGTGCCTTCCTTCCCGGCCGGCGTGTCCTAGCATGCCTAGGGTAATCCAACGTGCCTCCTTTCTTGCGTGGAATTGGCGTGGCCTTCCGATGATAGCGAGCAACGTCGCGATAATTTATTATCCAATTTGTAAGTATTTTCTCAACGATTTAAATTACTAATAAAATATAAAATGTTTATATAGGTTATTTGTATTTTAATTGTTGAGTGTGTGTTTTAATAAAGTGTTTATTAAACATGTAATTAAATTTTAATGCCTTATGTTGTTTAAATATATTAAAATGGTTTTAATATGTTAGATCTAATTATATTTTTCTGCCACATAAGATGTGTAATATAATTAAATTATTTAATTTGTTAAATAAATTCCAACAGGCGTAATGTTCCATTGTCTACTAGCCTGTTTTAATCCATAGATAGATTTGTGTAATTTACAAACTTGTTTAGGGGAACCTGGTTTCTGCTCCCCCTGTTTAGCATAACCAAGAGATAAATCTATATAAACTTCTTTGAATAATTCTCCATTTAGAAAAACGTTATTAATATATAATTGAGCAAGAGTCCAGTTTTGAGAAGCGAATAAGGCTATAAGAACTTTAACTGTTGTTAGCTTGGCAGCCGGGGAAAAAGTATCAATAAAATCCACCCCTTCACGTTGATTATAACCCGTAGCTACGAGCCTAGCTTTGCTCCTAGCTTAAGACCCATCGAAGTTAAATTTATTTGTATAGACCCATCGACACCCAAATGATTTTTTATCTGTGGGAAGATCAACAACCGACCATGTCCTATTTTCTTCCATAGCTTTTAATTCTAAACTCATGGCATCTCTCCGATTAGCATGTGTATAGGCTCGATGATAAAATTGAGGTTGATAATGTTCAGAAATAGCCAAAACATAATGCCGAAAAGATGGAGATAATTTGTCATATGTGAGAACTTTATAAATGTGGTGAATAGAGGGAACGTGTTCACCTGATTGAACTTTAGAGATGTTACAGTGATAGTCCTTCAATTGTGTGGGTGGTGCACGCGGTCGAGTAGAGCGTCGAATTAATGATGTTTCAGGTTGGTCATACTCAGTGTTGGGGGATGAATGTTGATTAGCTTGCATATCATTAGACGGAATATGTTCAGGAACCAAAGAAAGATCCAAATCAGGGCCTGATAGTCGTGCATCATTTTCCAAATTTTGGTATGCAGCATCATCGTCAATCTGTACAACAGGATCAATAGGAACATAAGTGGTATGTGAATCTTGTTTAGGAAATACATTATTTAGGAATGGATCACGAGTAGCGAAATCAGCAGTGAGATCGTGAAAGGGAAAAAATCGTTCGTGAAAGATTACGTCTCGTGAAATAAACGTTTCACGAGAGCTCAAATCCAAAAGCCGATAACCCTTAACACCTGGTGCATAGCCCAGAAAAATGCATTTGCGTGGCCTAGGTTGAAATTTGTTCCTGTGTGCCTGCAACGTAGACGCAAAAGCCAGACATCCAAAAACGCGTAAAAAATTGTAATCAAAGTCAGTGTCATAAAGAATTTCAAAAGGAAATTTGCTGGATAATAAGGGTGTAGGAGTACGATTTATCAAATAAACCGCATTCATCACACAATCAGTCCAATAATCAATAGGAATTTGTGACTGAAAGTAAAGCGACCGAGCTACGTTGAGTAGGTGCTGGTGTTTTCTTTCAACCATAGAATTTTGTTGTGGCGTTTCAACACACGAGTATTGATGCAAAATTCCTTGTTTGGAGAAAATTTAGTAAATGTCAATTCCTTCGCATTGTTTGATCAAAACTGCTTAACGGAAACAGAAAATTGAGTGTTGATCATAGAGCAAAATCTAGGAATAATGTTATGAACATCTGATTTTTTTCTTAGTAAAAATATCCAAGAAAAGCGGCTGCAATCATCTACCAAGGTTAAAAAGAAACGAAAACCATTATGAGATGTAACAGAATATGGTCCCCGGATATAACAGTGAACCATATCAAATGGTTTAAGAGAAACCTTATTGTTTGACTGAAAATGCAGTCTCCTTTGTTTAGTCAAAGGACAGATGTAACACAATTCATTTTTATTACTTGCAGAATAGGAAAGTTTGTGTTTGATGGACTCTTGGCGTTTGAAAGTTAGATGACCCAATCTGTGATGCCAGATATGGGTTGAGACATTGTTGACTTGAGAAGCTGATTGATTCCTGAGTACGTATAGGCCTCCTTGTGCCTCACCCTTGCTAATTCCTCTTCGAATTCAAATCCTTTTTATGAACAAAATTTTGTGTAAAGGAAACAGTGATAGTGGGATCTTATGTCAAGCATGCACATAAATAAGATTGAATTTAAAATCTGGTAAAAGAAGTGCAGTCTTTAAAACAAGATCATGGCTGATTTGAATATCTCCACAGTAATACACAGGAACGATAGAATGATTCGGTAAGGTTACTATAGAATTATAAAGCTTTCTCAAATTTGAAAATAAATTTCTATCAGTACAAATATGCCTTGAGGCGCCTTAGTCAACAATCCAGCAAGCATGAGGTTTCAAAAGAGACCCCGGGTTATTCTCTAATTGATATGAACCTAGATTGACCGTGGTCATGTTGATTGTGGTATCACTTTCTGTGTTCTGAGGAATCACGAGCTGGTTAGACAACATGGAGATGATCTGGTGAATTTGGTTGCTTGAGAGATTCTGAGGAGCTTCGTTCTTTAATTCCGGTTTGAATTCTTGTAAGTTTGTTGTGCCTTCTGCGAGATATGCCTGATTTCTTGGTTTTGGTTTGTAACCGGGAAGGAATCCCTGAAGCTTGTAGCATTTGTCGATGGTGTGGCCAGTCATCTTGCAGTGAGTGCATATCACCCTCTCCTTCTTGACATATTTCTTTTGATCATTGATAGCCGTTGCCATCGGATTGGAGTGGTTTGCAGTACCGTGATCAACTGAGACGAATCTTGCTTTTTCACTCTGACAGACCATGGAAAACATTTTATTTATAAGAGGCAGGGGATCCATTAAATGGATCTGTTCACGGACAGTATTGAACGAGTCGTTGAGTCCTATGAGAAACTTCATGACATATTCTCCCTGGTTTAAATTGATCAGATTCTTAGAGCCTCCACAAACACACGTGCACGGAAGTTTGTATATGCTCAGTTCCTCCCAAAGTGTGTTCAGTTTGGTGTAGTAAATTCCCACAGTCATTTGCTCATGCGTTAGACTCATAATCTCACGCCTGAGTTCAAAGATTCGAGGACCATTATTTTGTTCATATCTTTGTTGAAGATCACGCCAAACATGAGCCACCGAGTCACCATATGTGATGCTAGATGCGATTTCCTTGGTACAAAAATTAGTAATCCAACCAGAAATGATAGTATTATTACGCAGCCAAGAGTCAAGATGAGTGAGATTGCTACCGTCCAGTTTTTTGATGGTTCCATCAATTAAAGCTAAATTTTTTTATCTGCAACGTCATCCTCATGGATTGACTCCAAGAATGATAGTTTTCTCCGTTCATTAGCTCTGTAACTATCATCATGACAGGAGCGTCAGTGTGGTGAAGATTTTTTGACAATCGCTCCAGCCATGGGAGCATCTCCAGTCAAGGCCCCACCGGTCGACATTTTAATCAGAATAGGTGAGAGAAAGTTGAACCAGAAATTTAGAAGAGATGAATGGATTAGAGATCGAAAATATGAGATCGAAAGCTCGATTGGATCAATTCAAGAACAATTTCGGAAGTTTTCGCTCAGATACCATGTTAAGACCATAATCGAGATTTGTTGAGAGATTTGAGAGTAAATGAGATTTCCGAGATTTGGGACAGAATATTTCTCATTAATGAAATATCAGCTACTTAGCTGTATTTATATTACAGAATAAATGAGTAATGAAAGCTTCAACTATATAACGGTATTATACCAAGGACAGAGTAAAAAGATAAAAATGGAAGTAAATGTACAACCAGTAAAGATACAATCAGCTTTCAATGTTCTAATAAATAATAATAATACAATTGTCTCGGAAATTACGACATCCGTCTCTTTGCGTTTAGCTGTTATTATTTTATCAATTAATACTATTTCAAGTATTTAACTTACCAAACCGTTGCTTGACTAGAATAATATACAGAAAACACTTTTTCAGTAGAGAGAGAGAGAGAGATGAAACAAGACGTTGATAGTAACATCAGGAAGAAAGAAGTGAGAGATATAACCAACTAACTAATTACTACTCATGCATGTTCTCTTCTTTACTTTTCTTTTTCTTCCGACGAATGATTAAGGTATTATTATTACACTATAGATGTGGGGATCGGAAGTAGCTTAAAGCCTCAAAGGCATATGTTATTATTTACTACTGGAATTATTATATATTATTCAAAGACAAAAAATAAAATGAGTACGCACAGCTTGCACATGCGAACCACCTTATTGGACCTAATAGAATAGTGACTTAAAAACAGTCTTTCACATGTCCATCAGCAAGATCTGCTTATGGTGGAACTTCACAAAAATCACAAGAAGACACTCTCTTGGTTCATAACCATGTGAATAACAGAAGAGAGAGAACATATGTGTACAATTTTTTAGTTCATTTATTCGATTACTTGTTTGGTTCCATTCTAACAGCACGTTTAAACTTAGACTCACAATTTTAAGCTTTGGATTGTAACTTCTAGAAGACCACCATAAAAACTGCAATATTGACTTTTTGTGCTGTTTCTAATATATACTAGACACTTTTATTTTAAAAAAAGGATATATACTGGACACTTTTAAAAAAAAACCGAGGTTTATACCAAAAAAGAAAAGTTACTGGAAAAAATGTACTAGTTCCCGATGCATGCACTTTTTGAAGGCAATATGTGAGAATGAGCTTTAGCGCTATCGACTCCTCAAATAATTGATATTTAGGGTCGAACTTTATAGCTGATTTACAAATGATGATGCGTCATTAATTTTGCATGAGAATAAGATAAATACTCATCTTTCGACTAATCACATCACTGGATATATTTTTTGAGTTTGTCTTCGTTGTTATAAAAGCTCAAACGCATAAAGAGAAAAATAATAGGCATGCTTAGCTCGTTATGATTATCCTTTTGACTCTTTCCTTCAATGATTGGAGTTTTATTTCCGTAAACGTTTACATTCCACCAACCGGTTACAAGTTACAACAAATTTGCTTTATACATGTTCCAAGATTAGTGCACAATCGTCTTGTGATTTAATACCACTAGTAATTTCAATATTTTATACATATATAAATATTCCATATATCACCCTTTCAATAAATAAAAAATGCTTAGAACTGAATCGACTTTAAGAATAATATTTACTCGAAGGCGTTATTAAAAGAACAAAAATTGCTCAAATTAACAAAACAATGGTATTTGCTAAATGAACAAACGATTTTTACTTTTTAAAAATATAGCCATTATTGATGAGGTGTCTTTTTATTTTATTTTTTCTTTTACTTATATAGTCTTTTGAGGAGAGAGAAATATACATACTGTTGTTTTTCGAATTTGAAACAAATTTCACGTTTTTTCGAATTTCATGTTTTTTTTTAATTTTTCGTGTTTTTTGAATTAATATCCGTATATGTAGCGATTATAAAAAAGTTTTGTTTTAGATTTTTCAAATTAATAGCTATTAATTCCGCGATATTAGTAGTGGATTTTTTATTTTAATTTTTTTGTCGATTAGTAGAATAATTACAGTCGATTATTAGTATATATTTGGTTATTTTACAATTGTTATATTTCAAATGACTATATTACTCTTTATCCCAAGAAATTGTGACAACTAATAGTTTTCGAATTTCAAAATAAAACTTTTAAAAAAATAATGTTAAATCGAAATTAATTAATTAATTAAATCAGTCAATTAATTAACTAGTATTTTGAAATACCATATATTAGTAAAAAGACCGGCCCAATCATTATTAAAATATGTATATATGACATAATTAAAATCTTAACCGAAATATAAAAAATGAGGTCTTAGGAAATAAATTATAAAAATAAAAAATTATTTAAATTTAATATTGTTTTATTGAATTAAAAAAGTGAAAAAGCTTTCATCATAATTTTATAAGCACACGTTTTTAATATGTCCAACTCTTTTTTTTTAATCCAAATAGCTAACAAAATATATGAACATACAAAAAAATTAACAAATAAACATCTATAGACCGTTTTATTACAAATAAATATCTATTAACTTCTTTTTCAGTTTTAGATCTATTACAATCATCATTGTTTTCTTCATTGACGAAGATTTATCTATTAATTTTTCTAACACTATTTATCATTTTCATATACTTTTTCATTCATTACTATTAAAAAATATCCTCATAATATTTTAAGAGCTATTAACATGTTCCTAATTTTTTCTTGTTTAGGTATCTTTTTCGAAATCAGAAATATGTTTTCCACAATATATGCCTTTTTATGTTCTAAATTACAGAAGAAAAAAAAATATATATCGAATTCATTCATCCAAATGATCAATACTTCAAATAAATAAAAATAAAAAATATCCTCATAATATTTTAAGAGCTATTAACATGTTCCTAATTTTTTCTTGTTTAGGTATCTTTTTCGAAATCAGAAATATGTTTTCCACAATATATGCCTTTTTATGTTCTAAATTACAGAAGAAAAAAAAATATATATCGAATTCATTTATCCAAATGATCAATACTTCAAATAAATAAAAAATTAGGAAGATAATAATTTTCTTTGAAGTCAATGAATGATTGTTTTTCTATCTTTTACTTTCTTCATCTTAATGAGCTTGTCTATATTTTTTAAATGATTATTAATATTGAGAGGAGAATAAATTAGTAACTGCAAAAATAATAATAAATAAATAAATTTTATGAATCATAATTTATCTTAAACAAATGAATCGGGAGGGGAAAGAAAAAGTGAAAAACACTCTTTTTAATTAATTTCGTGAGTCTGAAAAGTTAAATAATTGCGACCTATTTTTACCTATAAAGTTAAGGGTATTGAAGCAATTACTTAGCCTACTTATTTATAAGACCGAGCCTGTTAGCGATTAGCGACTTAATTGTCCATATAAAGTAGGACTAAATTTTAGCATTTATATATTACGGACCACGTGGTGTCTTGATACCTAAATTGTTGTTACGTATCTTAACTTTCTTAGTCTCTCACTGCATGAATCGTGTATGAAACTTATCACATATCTTAACTCTCACGGTAAAAGACAATATAAATTATTTAATTTAATTTTGAAAAAACCAACACATTCTAACAAATAAAGGAGGACTTGAGAGAGATGGACCTAACTTGTAGCTGGTATACACACCTCGTAAACGAAATATTAGTTGGATCTCGAAGTAAAAACCAAAACAAAAAAAATCAGTATTCAGTTAATAGAAATATAAAAAATTAATTAATTAACGTTTGTAAATTAGTTCTAAATAACTAATATGTTTACGTATCAGTCGTTTATAAAAAATGTGATCAAATTTTATTTTCATTTTAATAAATTAATGTGTATACTTGATAGTCGTTTACATAAAATCATGAAATTATGAATTAAATGGCCTTTTTTTATTGTAATAATTTTAACATTTATTTTCAATTATATTTTATTTTTTTATTTGAATTCCAAGTGATAATTTTACAAGAAACAAAAATTCTCACTAATTTAATTTAAATAATTTTATAAAGATATTGACCAGAACTGATTAAGTTGTCCAATTAAAATACAATTAATTTATATAACCACTAAAATAAAATAAAAAAGAAGAGTCGACACCTAATAATAATATTATATTTATCAATCTAGCTCGGATAGAATTGAATTTACGATCATGATCTTATATAATATGGTTTAAAAAAATTGTTGACGAAAAAGCTAAAGTTGAATCAACAATTCCGGAGTAAAAACGTATTCGTGGCATTTTTCATGCAACATCGATTTTGTTTCATGTTTTGTCGGAATGCATACTCTATAGCCATAGTGTTAGCACAAACTAACTAGACTCTTTAAAGCTGTATAAGACTTCGATGTGGGTCAGTCATTAAGAATCTTCGGGAGATCAAGTACCCCTATTAATTAGTTTTAATGGTAGAAAAGCATTGTGCATTGATTTGCGTGCAAAGGATTGTCTTTAGCAATTGAAGCATTAGTTATTGACGATTTATAGAGTAGGGAAGTACATATCTCTCTGTAGCCTGTTGTAATTTAAAGCGAATGGTCCAAAGTGAGTGGATGTGCAAATCATAGATATACTATGGACATCAAAATAATGTCACATTTATCAATATGAAATGCATGCAAATCATCACTGCCCATGTTCACTACGACTATTCTTTTATATTTAATTTATGTTTTTAAGAAATTGTCAAAATAAGATATTGATTAATCGTGGGGACGGGACGGTACCGGGAGTCCCGTCCCGGTATGTTAAAAAACGATAATGGAGTCCCGGTCCAATGGATGGAGTGGGACCGGGACTCCCAATTTGGTATGTAATCGGGAGGTACTTTCCGGTACCTCCCGTTAATTTAAAAAAAAATCCGCGATTGGATTGAATCCGTATTGCAACGGCTATATGTATTTTTTTTCCTCTTCCAACTTTTTTTTTTTATAAAACTCCATCTTTCTTCTCTCATTTTTCCACACCTAACTCACATTCTCTCAATCTCTCCAACTCTCTCAATCTCTCAAACTAATATGGTAGAGACATAATGCAAGGAGTTTACTGGTGTTGTCTATTGTGGCTCAAGACATCCTCACCATTTCCGTTTCAACCGTGTCATCGGAGGCGGCATTCAGCAGCGCCGGACGCATCATCGATGACAAAAGATGTAGTTTGCATCCGCGGATGGTAGAAGTTTTAACTTGCGGAAATAATTGGCTTCAACATCGCCATAGAGCCCAAAAATATTTCAAAACTTTGATATTGTTGACGATTTTGATGTTAACTTTCAAACATAAACCTCAGTAGTTAGACATCTATATATTTATCGTAAAGGGATATCCCGACCCTTGTTCGAAATTTTTTTTTATACTTATAATCGATGTAAGGCGTACTTTTTTTCCTTATCGTCGCACTTTTTTAGGGGTCGGTAAGGTTTTTAAGATGCCCATTTTTATTTTACATGAGTCTAAATTAATTTTGTTCATTTGTTCCATATAAACCTTTTTTAATAAACTGCATTTAGTTTAAAACATTATAATTACTTGTTTTTTTTTTCATTCCAACACCTTCATTTTTAAAAAGTTTACCATTTTTTTTAATACCACGCCGGAACCGGGAGTCCCGGCCTCCTGGTCAATCCCGTCCCGATTTAAACCGAGACAAAAACTTCCGTCCCGCTGCCAATTAAGAGTCCCACGGAAACGGTACCGGGAGGTACCGGAACTCCTGGTTGACCACGTTTAATACTGATGTTGAATTGAAACCCTAAAATGCTTTTTATCTAGAAAAATTGATGCGGTAAAGTAAACTTAACTTTTGTAATTGAACTTTTCCAATTCTTTTATTTGATGGCAATTTCAGAAAGCTTACATTTACGATTATATTCTTTATTATTTTTACATTATTTCATTATAATAAATATATATATATATATTCAGTTATATATTATTGTAGTTATCTATTTCAAATCAATAATTAACTTTATATATAGATTGAATTCGAAATTTGAATTTATGAGATTATTGAATGAATTTCAAAATTGTGAATTTTGTAAATAAATAATTTTTTATTCAAAATTCATGTTTATTTCAGTTAGTTTCTATGTAATTTGCAAATTGGCGGATTCAAATTTGGATCATTTATAGATCGAATATATATTTTTTAGTTTGAATATATGTCAATATTTTTTGTGATCATAGTTTTTAATCACATTATTATAAAACTTTGTCTTTGTTTAAATTTATATTTTCTTAGCAAAAAAATTTTCTTCTCTAAAATCAAATCGTATTAATATTCTTAAAATTTCGTGTTTTTTCTCATCGTCATCGTAACCCAGGTACATCGGTGTTAATTTTAGTTGAATTCGTATTACGATTTTTCATTTTATTCCACCTTTCAAGTTTTTATGTTGTTTCTTTTCTTTCTTGTTATTTTTCATAAATTCTTCTTTGAATTAATTGTGTCCCAATTTACATTTCGAACACTTTGATTCTAGTATACGTTTTTTTCATCTACAATTTAATATTTTACTCAAACAAATATACTTAATATAGAGAACTTCGGTGCACGAGTGTTTGTATGGTCGCAAATATATTTTATCCGGCCTTGTTAGATATTTTTGTAGTCTGGTTTATGTCCTAAATCTTTGTCGCATCTCTCTGTTTGTCACCAGATTTATCTCTCGCGTTTTCTAGTCCTCTCCATCTCTCAACGAATCTATCTCTCGTGTCATATCCCAAGTTCTCGTGCTCTCGTTGACTCTCTCTCTCTCTCTCTCACACACATTCAATCTCAAGCTTTTCAACTCTCGCCAACTGTCTTTCTCTCGCCTACTCGGTCGCTCTCTCTTGTTGGCTCTCTATCTCGCCCTTTCGCTGTATCTTGGGGGCTCATTATTTCGTCCTCTCTGACGCTCACTCTCTCTTTTTGTCTCGCTAACACACCCACTTTCACGCTTGTAATCTCTCTCTTTGGGTAGATTTTGTTGGGATTTATGCCCACAAAGGAGACATGAAATTTAAAAATATAATTATGTTATTTTGCTGAAATTAAATAAAGATAACTAATCATTGTTATTTACGTTTGTGTTTATGTATGTATGTTTACGCCCTGAAACTATCATCAACGAAAGAATTTTAAGTACAAACTTAACAAGATATTTTTTCTTGATTAGTTTAAAATAATCAGTTCGCAATCTAAGGATCGATATGGAAATTACATTCAATTAATGATTATTTGAATAAACTAATGATATTGTATCTTCTGATGTATTAATGAAGACATTGAATAATACCTGTGACACTTTGAAGTTTGAGGTAAAATCATTTTATTACTCGAAACTTCAAAATCACATACGGAGGGTACTTTCATAAAATCATTTTTTGTAACATTTTATGACATTTCATTACTCAATGGGAAATGTCTAAATAATTTTCATGGACCCGACGATTGTTGTCATAATATCGTCTCGTTGAATTATGTGATTCACATATTTGGAATTTGTATTGTAAGAATGCGACGACATTAGTATCACACCATGCATTGTTATTTGAAGTGTGAGCGAATAAACCAGGCCTGATATTCACTGAATAATATATGTTATGAATAAAACATGTGACATGTTGTGACATCTAACTTTATGTTTTTCTCGTTCACAAGGGAGTTGGTGAAATGATAATTTAGAGGTTAAACGGTAATTTTACATCCCCCTTAGTTAATGATACACACGAAGGGTAATATCGTTAAATATACTGTGGAATGTGTGAAGAATAGTTGCAACACATCAAACGAAAATGTAAACGCATATGAACTTAGAGATATTCATTATTGATCATTTAGTGGGATCGACCAATAATAAGAATTAAAATCTTGTAAAAAACTTGCGAATTTTTGTGTCTGGACTTTATTCTAAAGCTTCGTTCATGTGGGTTCATGAGGTCTCAATGCTAGACTTTCGAACGAGATTTTGATGAAAAAATAACTATTAAAAATATGTAAAGATGATTTGTTGAAATCATGTTTAAGTTTAATTATTGAATTGAAATATTTTAAAGTATTAAGTTGGTTTGATAATTTTCTCAGTGAATGTAAATTGTGATTTACACTAAGGTAATTATTTATCTCATGATTAAATAAATAAATAAATATTTTATTTTAATCACTTTTATTTAATAAATCAAGTTGTATAATTATATTGATAATTATACAATTATCGAATTTAAATAAATTAAAGGTAGAGACAATTATTTGATTAATTCCTATCGGTTAATCTAATATGGCGAGGATTGACGACGTGTCATCATCTTCATCGTTAGATTATAAGAATTAATGAGATATTCCAATTTAATTCTTGATAATACTTATAAAGAAAATATCACGCATTATCTTTGGAATCAATCGAGCAATATTGACACAATATTGGACCATATATGTCCGGCCACTATAGAGGTATAGAGGGTTGAATATTGTTTCAATTTTTGGCAAGAAAATAGGGTAGATATTTGATATTAATTTGACCTGCACCCATTCACTCTCCTATAAATAGCTCACCCTCTTAATCTGAGTAAACCCGAAAGCTTTGGCATTATATGCATCGTGATCGTTTGATCGGACAAAGATGGACCGTTCTTGAATAATTGAAGACGGAAGGACGACTCGTGAAGTTGACGACGAAAACCGTAAGTCAATTCGGAATTTTAAATAATTTAATTCTATAAGTTGTGATATGAATTTAAACTTGTAGAATTCTATGTTTACGTAATTATAATATTTTTGCATGAATGATTATTCTTTTTAACGTCATGTTTATTTTAATATGTTGAAAAATGTGTTTATATTAACAAGAAGAAATTCAGCCCTAATGTTAATTATTTATATATTAAATTGTTAATATATCCAACAGATTTCGCCCTCTCTCTTTATATATTAAATTGTTAATATATCCAACAGATTTCGCCCTCTCTCTCGGTTTATTATGATTTTATGTGAATGAGTTGCTTAAGGTTTGGGTGTATTAGGTCTTGTCTCTTTGGTGCCCGCATAAAAAATGAAAACTACCCGAAAAGAACTCCTTGGGCCGAAGTCAAGGCATTGGTGGAGGTTCACTCCCAAAACCTTCTCTAATTTCCCAAAAAGGAAAGCAAGTTCTTCAAATCAATCTTGAAAGTTCTTATATATAATATCATAACTCGTGACTACTGTCCACATTATACTAAACATCACTAATTCATTGAATAATTAACTTGTGCTAGTTGCTATATGCTATATAAATTTGAAAATATAAAGGCATTAGTGGATATATGTTACGACGAAATCGTAAAAAACATTGTGATAACTAAACTTACGACGAAATCTAAGCTTATTTTCTTTGATAAATGTGGTAAAGAAGGCACATGGAAGACACATGTGCTTGCAATATATATATATATATATATATTTCTATATCCAATATGTGATTGAGAGAATAAAAAGTATTATATACAATAATAAATCTACACATATATCTCAATGAACACAATCCTTATACAACTACTTTCTTATGAAGTCAAGTATGTTGACTATATAAAGTCCAAAAAGATACTATAGGGAAGATGTCAAAATGAATGAGTCAAAAGCCGATGAAATATAATTTTGGCATAGGAAATTCTACTCTAATGACCAGAGATTCTAGGAACTTGGATCAACGAAGAATCTAAATGTTGAGACAAAGTGTGGTCAGTGTGGTCAACTACACTAGTCTGATTCCTATGATGATATTGTGACATGCAAGAGATTATGCTTTGTGCTTTTACTGATTCTTTGAAATATATTTATGTGAGAGTGAGTAATGCTAGATTAATCTTTAATGTAAGAATCACTTATATCGTGAAGAGAAGTGGGGAAGCCTTCCAAAGAAAAAAAGAATGAATTTTGTTTTAGAAACTCTTGCAGAAAAAACAAGTGTATGTATAAGACCGTAATAAATATAACCATGACTAATAATCATGTTCAAGAAGATATAAGGGCGAGTATCGTTTATTTATGTCCACTAAATAATTAGTAAACATGTCTTTTTCCACGAGGAATGGTTTAAGGATTTTTCTACCTATCATATACTTGTATGGAACGTAAAACCTATAGCCATGTTAAGTCATGTCGAATATTTATCATGTAATCTCAGTAAAGTTTGTTTGTGAAAACCCTATACTTTTACTTGCAAAAATTACTTCTGAGTAACTATATTTTAGAAATAAATAATTTGTAACGTCGAAAACTAATTTTAAGGATGTTATAACCGTGTAAAATAATGCTATGAGTGACACTTAAGTGACAAACATTTTGTATGGTGATTATCAGTTGAGTGAGGAGGATTAATGAGTTTTAAGGCCATTATGTACATTTTTGTTTGTGGTTCAATTTAAATAACCATTATAAGACTTGCCTAGAAAAGGTGGACTTGTTCTCTCATTGAAGCACATCTTCACATTTCATGTCTCAACTTTTTCTCCCGATTTTTTTTGTAAATGGTGATGATTTCTATCAGACTTTATTGGCAGAAGAAATTGTTGGAATAACAGGTAAAAAGAGTATTTTGACCTAGTGTGTTAATGATTTTCGGTCAAATATTTGAATAAGATCCACTCATCGGAATTGGATTCTTATTTCTCGTTGCGACGGGTATAAGTTTGAGTATTTATTTACCAAAAATCATGTTTGTAATGAATGAGAAATTGATGATTTAAGAATGCTAAAAATCACATATGATATGTGTTTATAGAAGTAAGAGATTGTCTAATAAAAAGAGTTCTACATAAGTTTGGGAATGTGTGTTGGTGAATGGTTTATAAGTTATTCCCCTCGTTAGAGTTACATATAAGTGTAAGGGGGAGAGTGTGGTGGGTTAGCTCTAACCCCTCGCGTGCGCACACACGCGCGCCGCCGCCGGGCTCGGGCTTGGATCTTGACAATTTGGCTTTTCTTGGGCCTTCGGGCTTCGAAGTTCAATCTTATCTTTTTATTAATTAAATTCCTTCAAATGCGTTTTAATTCCGCAAATAACTTGTGCGTTATCTTGGCAATAAAATCAAATCCGGGCAAACTCTTTCAAACGGCCTTGACCTTTGAATTGCCGGGGTTAGGTAGACATTAAGGGATGTTTAATGGGCGGAGGTAGGTGTCATTATCCGTGCACGTTTTTTTTCTTCTTTTATGGAGCATTAATCTTGAACGTTTTAGACGTTTTGTGCATGATTCTATCCGACCGGCCTCAACTACATTATTACTTTTTTTACTATTTGCAATTTGGTATTTCCTATTTCTTTGTATTTGTCTTCTATTTATTTAAATATTATTAATAATGCTAACAGAAGTATTATTGGTGTAATTTTTTTCTCAAACATTATGGTATATTGACGTGCTTATCATTTATCAAATACAACACCCCCATGAGAGAGCAATATAATCTTAAAAAGAAAACCAGAGAACGGCACTCACGTAACCCGATTTCTTTCTTTAGTCAGTATTCCCGATTTAAGATTTATAAAATGGTAATTATTGCGTATTCGGTGTGTAACCAATTACGCTTTAAGCCTTCGTGAGTCCCTGACAACTTCTCGGCCAGTGAAATTTCTTTATACGAAGAACCACATATAAAACTGGGTTTAAAATCAAATAAAATGTCAAAATAATCAATAATCTAGACGTCAACAGATCACGTGTGCATATAGTGTAATGTCATATTTATCTTCTTATGGTGTGACCCACAATTAGATGCATTGAAAGAATACAACAAAGTTTGGCTAGTGTATTTGCCGTACTAGGGTTTCTATTATCTATGCACGCACGCTCATACGTATTCTTATATTTTATTAACGAGGAGGTCCGTACAGTTGGTTACACAACGATATAGGTCGGTCTAATCACAATATCTAGTTTTGTTTCGTGTGTTTATGGCTTTTTGTGCAATTGTAAAAGAGACATATGATATGCTTGGAATTTATTTGGTGATTTAATTATCTCGTTTAAGTTGTAACTCTAGCTTTGTATATTTTGATTTTCCTCCGGAAAGCTGGTGGGTTTGTCTTCGAGTGACTTAAAAGTTGGGTTGGACAATGACTTAAAGGAAATAGTAATCTTGGAGGATCCAGGGAAAGGGATTTGTCACAAAAGATGCGTTTCAGAAAATTACCCATTAATAAGTAACCTCCTTCAAAAATTCCTTATATATACATATTAATTGAATCGAGCATGTATATCCATTTGTGTGGTATTCATATTGGCAGTGGTATACCATCTTTTCCGATATTATACGGTTATGACATCAATAGTTCATATCATGTGATGCGATAGCCTTCCTAAAGCTATATTAAATAATAAATTTGTGTATAAATGTATGTGTAGCGGAGTATGTATGTAAAAAGTGGTTTGTCTTTTAATGGTTCAAACTTTGAGCCTTTAAAGTTATCAAATGAAAAAGCGTGGCATTGTTTGATTTTTCTTACTGACACGAAAAGGTTAATACGTTCACGAACCATCTTTACCTAAAATTCAGGTGATATATATGTATATATATACTAATTATTGAGCGGTGTTGACCCAACGGTTAGGAACTGCATATATTAGAGCTGTTTGTGATAAAGTCTACAAAATAGTTTTAAGTCGTGAAATTTCTGTACAAAATATCGTCAGATGACGCACGACTAGAAACTACTTGTAACATATTCGACAAATTGGATATGTACAGAAAATATATGTGTATATAAATATATTGCTAATGATATATTGAAGTATATATGGATATGCTGTTATGTGAGATTTGGCAGAATAAATTAAATGAACGATATATTCAAGTATATATGGATATGGTGTTATGTGAGATTTGGCAGGACGTACACCCTTAAAATGTTAGGTTTGATTTTTAACAGATTTATTGAACTTTAATGGTAAATCTAATCGTTGATTTTTGAGAGAGGAATTTTGCCGACAGCATTTTGAAATCATTTTGACTGTAAATAATTGTCTTGACTTGAGAGAGTCTGCTGATATTTGACTTGTGCATTACGCGAGAAAGGTCTATGAACAAAAACCAAATGCAAATGAATGTACTATAACGCGTATATATAGCTAATTGACGAAACGAACTAGCTGGAAATTACAATATCGCACGTCGACTTAGGAAATGAGGTTAAAGGAACTTATTTAAGATTTATATATATATATATATATATATATATATTAAATAAGTGCGGAGAGAGAAACACATTATTATCTTTATTATTATAATTATTGATAGGCCATACTGTGGGGTCAGAAAAGCGAGAAGGAATCTACCCACACGCATGCTCACATATATACCCTTTGATTTTGCTTTAGTATAATAAAGGTTGTGATGTACATTAAATCCCCCAGTTGCACGAGGGCCTGTATTTTGTTGTTATCTGCCAGAAATGGGCATCGTTCGCAATATTAGACCTCTAAATTATTGAATCCCCATCACACCAAGATATGCACTACCTGTGGCATTCCTTTTGGCAACAAGTAAAGGATATATCAATAAATTCATGCATTTAATTCATTCGTCTTTTTCTTCTCTTTTTCCTATTATTATTACTCTGCTCCATTAAATATTTGTGATTGATTTGGTGTGCTTGCTGCCTAAAGGAAAAGAAAAAGCAATGTATGTTATCCATGAATTATTAGTGTGTCTATTCAACATCTTAAAGGTAATGTGCGACATGGCCATTTTGCACATAAAGAAAAGAACTTCACGTTTTTACATTTTCATTTTAATAGTTAAAAAACATTCAATTAATTAAACTACGTCTCCTTTTCATATTTGAAATCTTATATACATTTAAGAAATTAGCGGAACATGCAATGATTTAATTAGAATCTCGACCGGTTCCAACATGATCAAAGTCATCAATTAGCCAAAGATACGTAAGCCATACAAGAAACCTCAAGGAACAGGAATCGAAACTTAATGACTATTAGTTAAATCTATTTCAGGAAACTCATCATTCAAACATCCATCTAGTAAACCTTTTGTGAAGATTTCTATTTTATCCATAAAATCAATCGGCTGAGTGTTTTATATGCTTACATATACATTTGATGTGCATTTCATTCACTTGAGTAATAGAGACGAGTTTGTTTCATGCGGTGTCACATACCCCTACAAGTGTTTGAGAGCTGCATCTGAAGACGGATTCACTCAAGAGGCATCCTACGAATTTGATTGATAATCATAACTACTTGTTATTAATGTAAAGTAATTATTACATAAATTAATTTGTTTCTCAAAGATCTATTATGTAATTGCTGAATACAAGTCAGCACATGTGAAAATTAAGTTTAAACGTAGATAACATTTATTTTGAAATCGTTCGAAAACTATTGAAATGGACATCAATGTTTTGTTATGAAACATAATTGACCGAATATGACTTTTGATTTCAAAATTGAGCTTCAATAATCACAATTCAAACTAAAGAAAGTTATTTGGTAGATTTTATTTATATGTGAATCTCAAATAGATTTCGTATGAGAAATATATTTATAATTCATTATTATCGCTCATATTTTTACAACGATTTATGAATTTTAAGTGGTTTGATCAAAGGTCAGAGAAAGTGACTCAGTTGGGTTTGAGCATGTCAAACTCGGTATCCTTATTCGCCCCGTGGCTTGTGATGGTCTTTAAGTTTGTCGTCATATCTTAAATGGTGAGAGAAACGACGAACTACAAAAGGAAAACCTATGGAGTGCCTCTGTTTAGCTTTCTCACGCTCAATAGTAGCATAATTGAAGTAGAGTATAGAAGTTTTAGAGGGTTAATTATCGAGAGCGTGTGAAACAAGTGATTCATGTGATCGAAAGCGTTTTGGTCTCTTGTCTTAAGATTTTGGATTAATTGTTATTATTATTTTGAGGTGACGATCGATGCCTTTTATTTACATGTCTCGTGAAATGTTAGTAATGAGAGTATCGATGGCTGGCTTCTCATCGGCTGAGAATAGGTCAGTTGGCATCTTTTCGTTAGGAAACATAGCTTGCTGGCTCTTGTCGTGAGTGAATGTGGCTATTTGGCCTCCTATCACGAGGGGACATGGCTGGCTGGCTGGCCTCGTGCCATGATCGAACAGTTCATTCGGCTTCCTCTCGTGAGGGAACATGGCCGACTTGCCTTCTATTTGAGACGGTACGTGCCATGCAGAACATGGTAGTTGACTTCCTTTCATGAGCGAACGTGCTAGGCTGCCCCTTGTTGTAGGGGAATATGGCCGACCGACCACATGTGGTTGGGAGTATCGCCAAGAAGTTTTCTTCCTGGACCTTGACAGGTCGATGAGATTAGGCCATCAAGTATGTCTCAATGATGAATTGACAAACTCTATAAGCCAGATTTCATTCTCTAGCGTGGGTTTGAAGAGAGGTACCAAAGGCTGCGTCATTCATCTTTTTCTCTCTTTTTTTTGTCGTGGGTGATATGTGCATCATGAGCTCTTTTAGCCACATCGTGTTGTTGGAATTTATTTAACGATTAAATAATAAATTATATAACATATCTAACATATGAAAAAATTATATAATTAGATCTAATATATTAAAAACAATTTTTAATATATTTAAACAACCTAAACATTAAAATTTATTGTCATGTTAATCAAAAAATTTATTTAAACATGTTGAACAACAATTGAACACACTAACAAGGTATATAAACAATTTATATATTTGTAAGCATCCATAATCGTTTAGAATACTTACATTAGAGATTGTAAACAATTCCGATATTGCTAACTATCTCTGTAAGGCCACGCCGAATCAAACTGGTGAACGAGGCTCGTCGGATTGTTTGGGAACGCGCTGGCCGGACAGGGAGCAGGGGCTCGCTGGACAGGAGCCTCGCCGGACTGGAAACGTGCGCCTGGGTAGGTCCGTCGGACAGGGAGGCGCGCAGGAGGTCTCGCCGGAATGGGACGCACGCTGGAGTCTCGGCGGACTGGGATCGAGCACCTAGACCTGTTCACCGGACTGGGAGTCGGTGGACACCCTCGCCGGACTGGAGATCCCGCCGAACTAGAATCTGCCTGGACGCCTTCGCTAGACTGGGAGTCTGCCTGGACATCTTCGCCAAACTAGAGGACACGCTCGCCAGATTGGAGCTGAACGCGTGGATTTGGCCGAACAGGGATGTAATCTGCTAGTTTCAAGTGGATTTTTTTTTCCTAATTTCACTTGACAAGTGTAGACTTTTTGTAGTATTCAAAAACTCGTCGATATATCTTGTTTATGAAGTGGTGGTTGTCAGGCCGCAAACACAACATGGTGTTTGTCTTAAGTCGAGGTGGTGCACATATCTTGGTTTCAGGTCCAAGAATGACGAAACAATGACTCTCAACTATGCGAAGTATAAGAAATACGTATTCGGCATATAAAGATGCTCTACCTCAAGTCATTCCAATGACTTTATTTAACTATTGTTTCGGCCGACCAAAGAATAAAAAACTCTATCTTTATGTACAATTTTTTTATAAACAGCATTGTTTCCTTTACAAAAGTGTTAATATCGGTGTAACATTTACTTATATAGTTTTCACCTTACTTTCCTTTTCTAACTAGGTCTTGATAAAAAAGAGTTGACCTAAATTTCCGTGCTCATTATATGTCTTCTATATTTAAATCAAAATCACACTTGCTATATGCAAATGAAGTACATCTATGGCATAAATGAAATTAAATTCTCATATTTTACGGAGCTTTAACCATCATCCTTTGGTTATATCGTCGTGCCCAAGAGGTACCCAATTTATGCTTCACTTGACATAAAAAGTGATTGATTGAGATGAAATTTGAGATATAATTTGACTCTCATGATAAAAGATGGTCGGACAGGTGCGAGTAGTATTTGATATTCATTGTAAATGTGACTCTAATACCATACGAACATAAGTATTTAAGGGGATAGTTTCTCCTTAGTGAAATTGGTTGCAATAATGTTAGGCTTAGAGAAATAATTAAGTTGTCATAAACAATATTGACATACTCAATTCTAGATAGATATTATTAAGCACTTTTACCCCTGAGCTATAATGTGTGTGATCTTCTGCCCCACAAAATTCAAAAATAGGATCCATGTCCTTGTGATGATGCATTGATCAATTGTTCCCAATTTGTTGACTGCTCCTTGCCTTTATGCATTGATGATGCTGTGCCCACTTCAACACAAGGATCTTATTTTCATGAATCAAGATTTTGAAGTCGCAAATCCTTCGACATGCCTTCACACGTGTAAACGTTAGAGGGGAAAATATGTACTTAATCCAATAATTAAATATGATACACATAATTTATTCAATAATTAAATATGATACACATAATTTATTCGGTAAATAAACAAATATATATGTTGACATAATTGATGAGCAAAGGAAATTTATGTCGCTTGGACCTGCTTATAAAAATGAGAAAATTATGACTTAGAAAATTGCCTTCTTGTCACTTTATTTGTTTTTACCGGCGCATAATACATTGGACACATTTTATTTTATTTATTTATTTTGTTGGGTTTCTCTATCATCTCAAGTCATGGACCAAACAACGTTAATAATAATAATAATAAAATTCTACAAAATCAAAGCACGTGTTCTGGGAGAATCAACTCAATGGAACTCTTCCAGATTCAATTGGTAACCTAACTCGGTTGGAGATTTTCTATATTCCCGTGGTGATCTAGGCACGTTTCGAGTCCGGCGAAGTCCTCCAGTCCGACGATCAATCCGGCCAGCAGGCTGAAATGAGTCTCGCTCCGTTTCGCTCAAATTTTTCGCGTCTCGAGTGAATACCTGCGTGTATAAAGTCACTCAAACATCAATAGAAGAGTCAATGGTAGTTCCCTGAGGATTTGATGAGATTAAGAGGGTGGGCTCTTCAATTGAACAACAAGTGACACTCGGGATCACTCAAGAACTTTCGGGAGATCAAGAAAATATTTCTGATCTCTCTCTCTCTCTAAAATTTCGACCAAAGAACTCAGGAAAAGGGGGAGAGAGAGGTTGGTCGAAAATTTTGTGATTAGGGTTAGGGTTAGGGTTTTCAAAAAACCTTTTAAATAGAGAGAGAGCGGGCTTTTCTTAGGTCAAACCAATAGTCAAACTTAAGCCCATTATTCTTTTAATTAATTTTAAAAATTAATTCTCTGACCTAATTCATTAATTATGGCCGAGTATTATCCTATATACCTATATATTTCGAAAATATTAATTTTGATTTATTTCCATAATAATATTTAATTACTTTAGAATTTATTTAATGACAAATCATTATTTTCATACTATTCAAGATAGTACGAAATGAGAAAATATTTATTTTCATATTTTATTTATTTGAATCATTTAAATATGTTAATATCCATATACTAACATAATATGATTCATTAAATAAATGTAATAATAAATAACCAATTATTTATTTAAATACTTAGAAAAATATTTTCTTGGTGTAAATCACAATTTACTTAAATGAGAAAATCAAATTGTCCTTGTTCAATAAATCTCGTTCGATGGTCTATCATTGAGACCTAATGGATCCATATGAGCGAAGCTTTAGAATAAAGATCGGACTAAAAAGTTCACAAACCTTTTCCGTCTTTTAATTCTTAATATTAGTCGATTCCACTAAAGGACTAATATTGAAACTCTCTAAGTTCATATGCGTATATTTTCCGTTTGATGTGACAAAACAATTCTTCACACGATCTACAGAGTATTTACGATATTACCCTTCATGTGTATCAGTAACTCAGAGGAATGTAAAATTACCGTTTTACCCCTGAGTTATTATTTCACTTACTCCTCTGTTATTTGTGAATGAGAAACACATAAAGTGAGATGTCTTTACATGTCACATGTTTTAATCAAAGAATGATCTCATTCGATGAATACCATGCCAGGTTTATTCATTCACACTCATAACAAAGCATAGTGTGATACTAATGCATTGACATTGTTTCAACATGAATTCCGTAGGTGTGAATCACATAACCCAACATGACAACATTATGACACCAACCCCCGGGTCAGATGCAACTATAATTTAGCCATTGCCCATTGACAAATCAAATGTCATAAGGTGTCACATCGATTATGCATTCACTTCAAGATTTAGGTAAGTACCAAAATACCCCTCGTATGTGATCTTGAAGTTTCGAGTGTTTAAACGGTTTTATCTCGAGCTTCAGAGTATCATAGGTCTTGTTCAATATCTTCTATAAGATATCAAGAATGAAACACAAAGTCACAACTCTCTATATCACAAGATAAGATATCATGATCCATTCAAACAATCAATACTCAGATTCGATTGTTCCATCGATCTTAAGAATGCGAACAAATTTTTAAACTAGTCACAAGGGGCTATCTTGTCAAGTCTATACTTAGCACCCATTTCGTTGATGACAGTTTCAGAGCGTAACATACATACATAAACACAAACTTAATTGAAGAATAAATGTTTAATTTTATTTAATGTCTCAGCAAAATCAAATACAAAGTATTTATAATGTCTTAAATCTCCTTTGTGGGCGCCAATCCCAACAGTTGGGAGACTCACAGGAGGCCAAGGACGAGGAGATCTCTCCCAGGCACAAGGGTGGCCGGCTGGGAGACTCCCAGGAGGCCAAGGATGAGGAGGCCTCTCCCAGGCACAAGGGTGGCCGGCTGAGAGACTCCCAGGAGGCCAAGGACGAGGAGGCATCTCTCCGGCGCTAGGGTGGCCGGCTGGGAGACTCCCAGGAGGTCAAGGACGAGGGGGTCTCTCTCAGGAAAAAAGGGTGGCCAACTGGGAGACTCCCAGGAGGTTAAGGACAAGAAGGTCTTTCCCAGGCACAAGGCTAGCCAGCTGGGAGACTCCCAAGAGGCCAAGGACGAGGAGGCTTCTCCCAGGCGAAAGGGTGGCCGTCTGGGAGACTCCCAGGAGGCTAGGGACGAGGAGGCCTCTCTCAGGTGCAAGAGCGGCCGGCTAGGAGACTCCTAGGAGGTCAAGGACGAGGAGGCCTCTCCCAGGCACAAGGGTGACCGGCTGGGAGACTCCCAGGAGGCCAGGGACGAAGAGGCCTCTCCCAGGCGCAAGAGTGGCCGACTGGGAGACTCCCAGGAGGTAAAGGATGACCAGACCTCTCTCAGGCGCAAGGGTGGCTGGCTGGGAGACTCCTAGGAGGCCAATGGGTGAGGAGGCCTCTCCCAGGCGCAAGAGTAACCGGCTGGGAGGCTCCCAAGAGGCCAGGGACGAGGAGGCCTCTCCCAGGCGCAAGAGCGGCCGACTGGGAGACTCCTAGGAGGCCAGGGACGAGGAGGTCTCTCCCAAGCGCAAGAGTGGCCAGCTAGGCCTCTCTAGGCGTAAGAGGCCAACCCGTGTATGCTTTTGCCGGTGGGTTGAGGCTCGGGACGCGCGGGGGCGTGCCAGGACTCCCCGAAGACGCTCCGGAGGATCTCTCGTTTGCCTAATCAACGGGGGGAGTATATATTAACGTCGTCGCCGGAAATACAGAGACAACATTAGCCACCCAAGTTCAGTGTCGAGCGTGAGATCGAGAATGAACTCAGAAGTGGAGTTCTTCGATCGCCACTCTAATTCGAGGGCCGTGCAAGCTCCGGTGGGCCGGGCCGTCGAACAAGCTGCCAAGAAGCCTTCATGGAGACGGAGGAGATAGGTAATATAAACTCTTTTCCCGCGTCTATTTTTTATTATTATTTTATAACGTTGCGTCGTGGATTCCTCGCCTTTCAATGTTAACGGTGGGTCAGTTTAACGCATAGCCCCCAAGCGTGTTCTTCTGCCTTATTCAGGCGCGTGAGTTTCAAGAGCGTGTACTTTTGAGCGACTTATTTTCTTCAAGTTGTCGTTAGGGACTAAGTTGGACGTTGTTTGAAGCAACATATTTTCATCGAGCAGTCGTGAGACGCTAACTCGGACGTTGTTTTAGAGCGACATATTTTTTTCGAGTTGCCGTTAGGGGCTGACTCGAACGTCGTTTTGGAGAGACGTATTTTTATCGAGTTGCCGTTAGGGGCTGACTCGGACGTCGTTTAGGAGCGACATATTTTTGTTGAACCTTCATCGATGGCCTTTTGGCTTACGACTATGCTCTATGGTGAAGGAATGCCGAGAATTGGCTCGATCGATGACACGTCGGTTTACGATTTGCCTTGTAAGGCGTTTGGTCGATGACCTGTTGGTTTACGATTTGCCTTGTAAGGAGTTTGATCGATGACCTGTTGGTTTACAATTTGCCTTGTAAGGCGTTTGATCGATGACCTGTTGGTTTACGATTTGCATTGTAAGGCGTATTTACCGTGAGTCTTTTTCAATGGTCTTTCAGCTTACGACTATGCTCTACAGAAGGAACGCCGAGAATTTTCTCGATCAGTAACACGTCAATTTACGATTTTCCTTGTAAGGCGTTTGATTGATGACCTATTGGTTTGCGATTTACCTCGTAAGGCGTCGCGCGCATTTATCGCAAGGGCATTCGTTTTACGCCTTAGGATTGGATTTGACATTGGCCCAACTGTGCGTTAGTCGGGGTTTGTCAATTTTCCTCATATCAATGGACGTCCATGTGAATTGTTGCCGCGCCCAAGGGTTGGTAGAGCCCTCGCGTCGAGAGCCTGTCTGAGCTCGACCAACCGATGGTTGTAACAGAGCGTTGCTCGCGCTTGCCACGGGTGAGGGGGTGAAGACTTGGCTCGTGTCTTTCTCCGGGACCATGTCGTCTTCGACATAATTCTCGTCCCCGGTCGTACTATCCTCTTCCTCTATCCGAGGAAGTTGACAAGCAAGCTTTTGTTCACTCTCGCCTGCGCCAGCAACTCTACTAGGAGGCAGTTGGTCTCGTCTCTTAGACCGCTTGCGTTGTCATGAAGGGCAGTGGCGGCGTTCTCGGAGCTCCTCACCGCAGGCTGTCGTCTGGACCCTCGGTAGGGGAGTTGCTGAAACTCATATTGTGAGTTAGTCGCTTGAACAATGGAATTGCTCGATTGGAAATCCGCGAATGCTGCCGGAACGTCACTCATTTATGTGAGTGGATAAGAAAAAAGATGGAATATAGAGATGTGGATTGGATGAGCTTCATGATTGAAGACCCCTCCTTCTAGCGCCAAAATGTTGTCGCTAAAATTTGGACAATGTTCAGAGACCTAAGCGGTTAGATCCCCGCTCGGGGTGAGTGACCCTCGCTTTGGCCTTACCGTGTCGGATTTGGTGTCTCGGATCGTCTCTTAGCTGTCTTAGGGTTTTCGAGTTTTTCTAGTACCTGAAACAGATGAATAGACGTGAACTAAGAAGAGAAAACAGAAGGGGGTCCTCTGTTTACCTCTCCGACACTCAACATTAGTAGAATGTGGGCGTCGGTATAAGATGACGAGGAGGGATCGACGAGACTGGGTGAAACAGGGTTACTTGAATCGTCGGCGTTTTGGGGCTGGGGTCTCGGATCTTTTAGTGAGAATTCTTTCCGTCGGGATAGAATTCTTGTGTTTAGAGAGAGAGTAGTTTTCCCTTGGAAAAACTTGTGTACCTTGAGTTTGGGATTAGTGGGGCTATTTATAGTCCTTGGGAGAGCCTAGAATCGGCCTGAGAGAGGCCTGACTGGCCGGCCAGCCAGGGAGAGGCTCGACGGCCGAAGTGGGCCGCCGGTCGGATTGGGGTCGCCGGTCAGACAAATTTCGCCGACCGGACAGAGTTGACCTGCCGGACTATGCTCGCCGTCCGAATTGGGGCTCGGTGGTCGGAAAAAGTCGCCGGCCGGGTTGGGCTCGCTGGCCGGATTGGGAGCCTGCCTGTCGGATAGGGGCTAGGTAAGGGCCTGCCGGCCGCCAGGGGCCTGATAGGGACTTACACGCCGGTCAAGGGCTAGGCGCGTGCTCGGGCGTGTCCGGAACCTCTCGGAGGGTCCAGGACGTGCCTGAGTAAACCTGGCGTGGGTTCCGTATCTTGGTCGATCAGAAGACGACGGGGGAGGCATATATTTGAGTTGCCGCGTAAAAATATGGCGACAACAACACGTTTTAGAATGCATGAAAAATAGCAAAACTGATGATGTTTCGAGCACGTGTATCAAATAAGGAAGATGAAAACTAGCAAAACGTGAATATATTTGGATTTTAATTCCCTTGCTAATTTCAACGGCAATGACATCAATCAACATGTTTTTTACATTAAGTAATATAGCCTTTTAAGTACAAAGGTTTTCAAAGTAGCAAACGTTTGGTCAAATTTTTGTTAATGGTCATGTTAAAATTTTACCAAATTTTATAAAATTATTTTCGCCCAAAATTTCTTTGGATTTTGATTTCTTTGCTAATTTCAACGGAAATGACATTAATCGATGAGTTTTTTACACATTTAAAAAAAGGGTCATTGAGTAATATAACTCTTTAAATATAGAAATTTTCAAAGTAGCTAACGTTTGGACAAATTTTAGTTAATGGACACGTTAAATTTTAACGAAATCATTTGAACTATTTTCGCCAATTTTTTCCCCTATAATGACATGGCTATTGAATGAGCGGGAAATTTTTTAAGCGAAAATAATCTAAAAAATTTGGTTAAATTTTAACATGGCTATTAACCAAAATTTAAGAAATCGTTGGCCATTTTAAAAAACACATTCCAAACGTTAGTCACTTTCTTTGTTTAAAAAATTTATGTAACTTTCCATAGGTTAAATTTTAACATGGCTAACTGAAAAAGGAAGTCACCGTTTGATTTTGCTTATTCCCGTAATCGACATTTTCTACTTTCAGACTAACCCTTAAAAAAGAAAAATATATAAAACTAAAAATTTGACGAGTTAAAGAACAATTTATTTGTCTCAGCTCAATCAATTTCAATTGACTTTAAGCTGTTCATTACATATAACCGAATGAATTGTGTTAACTTTTGGTTTCTAGGTTATTGTCTTCACATGGAAGAAAAATAAAGAAACATATAGTTGAAAAAATGAATGTAAACAATTATAAATAATTATAAAATTTGTTGTTAATTTTATTCTAAAAAAATATATAGAGTCGGAAGCTTTTTGAGTTGTGTTATTACAGCTGAATAAAAAATGTAGTCATATTTATTTGACTATTCGGTTAAGAAAAATTAATTTTTAAGTTATCAAACAAACAATAAATTTGGTTTTGTTTTATTTTATTATTCCAGCTTAAAAAGCTAAAAACAATTTGAATATGTCTCTTCACCAATAACACTATTTTTACACTATTTTCTAATATCTTTTTTTTATCAAACGAAACTCTATTTTTTACACTTGAAATATTAATTTTATGATCAACTTTCTTTTATATATTTAATATATTTAGTTACACCATTTATTCATGATTCAAAATATAAAATAACACATACTAAATATATCGTCTCAATATTATTATTAATGTCATTTAATTTTTTTCCAAATGCTAAAGTTGCATTTGAAAGTAATTTGAAAATATAAAATATGAATAACTTACGGAATATACGTAATATGATATAATTTTATAAGAACTAACAGAATATTGTAGTTCATTAAATAATAACGTGTTATTTTGTTATAATTTTATCCAAATCATGTCCAACAAAATATAGTTATAATATTCGGTTGTACTTCACCTGTACGTTATTTTATTGGATAAGTAGTATAATAGTCATTAGAAACATATTAATTGTTATATAGCCAACGTTTGAACAAAATTGGTTAATATCAATTAACCAAAATAAATCGTATATATTAACTAGTCTACTCATATAAGTACTGAAAACCGCTACAATAATTATTTATATATATAGCGAATTAATAACAGAAAAATAAAAAATTTCTCTCCTAAGAAATGAAATATAAAAAAAGACAAAATAATAAAAAAGAATACTGAATAAGTGACATTTTAGTAAATATGACTATATATTAGATAAATGAATTTTTTTTGGGTCAAATTACAATCTCAATGTTTTTTTATTAATTAGAACCATTTTTGTTATTTTATTTTAGTGGGGGTGGGGGGTGTGGTGGTTAGTATATTTTCACGGCGACCTACAGATCATTATTACACTGGTAATAAGATGACAAGTAGAAGTGGATGGTAATGAACCGAGACAAACTAGATGATGGTGAAATTTGGAAAGATAAATGAGCGAAAAGCTAAAAAATCAAATCAATAAATTATTCCGCCAATAAAACAGATGCACGTGGACAGACCTACCACACGTGCAATTAGTAATCATTCTCTGGTGGGTTGAACACGCCAAGGACTAAACAACAAATACGGAGACATCCCAATCTTTTATCCTTCATGAACTGTACATGTTTGAATTTGAGGTCCTATTTTATTTTATATTTCGAGTCCGGGACAATATTGTCTAGTCACTTTGCAGTTCCATTGTCATTTCCCTCTATGTTATGTTGGACGACGAAAGAAATGTATTTCTATTTCTGAATTTCTAGCGTGGGAAGTGAGAATATAGGTCTCTAGAAGGGGTTTCAATTTATCAGGGCTAAGATCATTGCAGTCGAACTTCAAAATAGCTCATATAGCGCTTTTGAATTCCAATGACACTTTGAACTTGACACTATAATGACGTGCATTGATATAATTGAGCAGTTTTGACGCAACATTGTGTATCTATATACATATATATTTTAATATTTTACTCTTTATAATTCATTTAATTACTCAAATTTTATATAATTGCTTAATATTTATATTTAAACTTATATAAATTATTAATATTTAGTATTAAACAACAAAAATTAAAAACGAACAAAAATTGTACATTGCATAGAAATTAAATACCAAACACGATTTTAATAACCTAATACCAAACACGAATACAAACATTAGCAACTTGGAAGAAAATTAACAACGAACCTAAAGACATTAAAACACAGAACACAATAAAATAAATTCCAATAGATAAACTAATATTCTGGAAGATTAGTTCCGGATCTCTCGATACTGCTAAAATATTGAGAGTAAGAATCGAAAGTCGGATGTGGTGCATGGGATTGTTGCTGTTCAAGCCTCTTTTGCATAATTTTTGCTTGTCGGTTTGAACGTATGCACGGCTTGTGGATCTGTTATTGCACTTAAATCCTTTAACAATATTTTATTTTCTTCCTTAATTTCTTTCAGTTCTAAGTGGCGTTGCCTCATTGCACTTGTCTTATTTAATTGCTCAAGAAGTTCTTTGTTTCCTTCCTCAATGCCACTGATTCGAGACAGTAGTCCATCATCTAATTTATTTTTTAATTAGGCTTTCTTCACCCCAATTGGCCGCTCGGGAGGAGATGGATGTCTAGCAGATTCCTGAGTGGGATTTTCTAACTCTTGTGGGCAAGATGAACCTCGAGATGTTTGTCTTGCACTTGAGGCTCCATCTTGAAATTTTTCAAAATTCTTAAAACAAAAAACTCTAGTACTGACAATATCTTCAGTTGAAACACCGCTTGGGTGTCTATTTTCAATTTGTTGAATGCATGCCTGCATCTTCCTTGTAGCTTTTTCAACCGCTTGAATTCGGCATAGTATGGATCTCATTGAACGCGTCTCTGAATCCGAACTTTTGCCGTTGTTGTAAGCAACCGCAACACGAGCCCAAAAATGATTAGATGATTGGTATACACCGATGATTGGGTCTTAAGAAATCTCTATGTAAACCTGAAAAAAGAGTTTGTCTTCATCTCGAGAGTAATTAGAAGCTCTCGACATATTTTTTAATGAGGTGGGAGATGTGGTGAAGTTAGAACTTCTGAATGCAATATTTATAGCCAAATTCTCATGTTTATCAACTCGACTGACGCGATTTGAAAATTTACTTACAAGATTCTCACATTTATCAGTAACCTTGATGCCATTTAAAAATTCAGTTACAAGATTCCCACCTTTATCAATAACCCTGACGCGATTTGACAATTCACTTACAAGATTCTCACGTTTATCAATAACCCTTTTCCTATAAAATACCAAAATGAATTCTAAATTCCATACACATTCTCTCATTGTATCTCCCAAAATGAATACTAACTCGTTCTCATCATCTTCAAGCTCGAAAGACGACTTTGTTATTAGTTTCGATGAAGAGGATGAGGCTATAACTCGTGCTACCATCAATAAAAATATTCTGATCACTGAGCTTATACGTCAACATTCCAACCAAGTACATGTGGGAGCAGGAAGCTCAGTTCTTGGACGTGCTTTCTGTTGGGATTGGTGCCCACAAAGGAGAATATTAGACATTTTATTTATTATTTGTAATATTTTGCTGAAACATTAATACTAATAAATAAGCATTCTTTTCCTATAGTTTGTGTTTATGTATGTATGCTACGCTCTGAAACTGTCATCAACGAAAAAGGTGTTAAATACAGATTTGACATGATAACCCCTTGTGACTAGTTTAAACCATTTGTTCGCAATCTTAAGACCGATTGAGCATTCGAGTCTTAAGTAACAATTGTTTGAATGAATCATGATATCTTATCATGTGATATAGAAAGTTGTGACTCTATGATTTCATTCTTGACATCTTATAGAAGATATTGAACAAGACCTAGTGATTCTATGGAAGCTCGATATAAAACCGTTTAATCTAGAAGCTCCAAGATCACATACGAGGGGTACTTCGATAACTACCTTAATCCCGAGGTGAGTGCATAGTCGATCCTACACTTTATGTTATTTGATTTGTCAATGGGCGATGGCCGTGTAATGGCTGCATCTGACCCGACGGTTGGTGATATAATATTGTAGTGTTGGATTATGTGATTCACAGATATGAAATTCGTGTACCCATAATGAAAGTCATTGTATCACACTATGCTTTGTTACGAGATAGTGAATGAATTAATCTGGCCAGATAATCATTGAATATGAGATTCGTTGATTAAAACATGTGACACGTATTGACGTCTCACTTTATGTTTTTTCTCATTCACAAGTAACAAAGGAGTTAGTGAAATAATAACTCTAGGGGTAAAACGGTAATTTTAGATTCCACGGACTTACTGATACACACGAAGGGTATTTTGGTAAAGTACACCGTGGATCGCGCATGAACTTAGAGATTTTCAATATTGGTCCTTTAGTGGAGTCGACCATTATTAAGAATTATAAATCGGAAATAATTTGTGAATTATTGAGTCCGTGCTTTATTCTCAAGCTTTATTCATGTGGGTTCTTAAGGTCTCAATGATGCACATTTAGAAGAGATTAATTGAACGCAATAAATTGATTTACTCATTAAATACAATAAGTGACTTGTATAGAGAAATTTATTTTCCAAGCGAATTAATGAATAATGTGTTATTCATTAATTATTGATTTTGTGAATTAAAGAACTTTATTATTGTGATAATAATTTTCTTGAGAATTCATAATAACAGTATTAGAAAATAAAACGTTTCTCATTTTATGTTATTCGATAACCATGAAACAATTTAATAACAAAGTTATTAAATAGATGGGAGTTCTAAATTAAGTCGAATTTGGAAATTAAATCAAGGCAATTTAGGAAACAAAATTGAGAGACGAGTAGGACATAGGGGTCGGCCATTAACATGGTTTTGGGCTGAATATTGATTCAACAAAAGCCCACACGAGAGCCCATTAACAATGTCTAAAAATAAGGGTTTGAGGAAACTCTCTCTCTCTCTCTCTCTCTCTCTCTCTCTCTCTCTCTCTCTCTCTCCCTCTTGGCCGACCATTCCATCACCCAGGAAGATGAAATTTCGTTTTTTTTATCGTGTGCGTTCATCTTGAGCCCACACTCATCTTCTCATATTCTTCTTGTGTCATCATTGAATCAACTTCTGGTTGTTTGGTCCATTTTCATTGAAATTTATTTTTCTGAAAATCTCATCTCTGAACCAAAGATTCGATGAATATGACGAAACCGAGTCCTGAAACCCTGAACTCTTTCCGAACCCATTTAAGTCAGTTCATTGCCGACACAACGCAAAAAACGGCGTCCTGATCTGAGCTTTCAAGAGCTCTCAGCGTCGTCGCGAAATTTCGCGTGCGATCTGCCAGCGCCCATCCGCGCGCAATAGCGCCCTAACAGCATCTCCGCGCCTCGCTGCTGATACGAACCAAGCCAACAA
The DNA here is from genome assembly GCA_958296335.1 of Urtica urens. Classification (NCBI taxonomy): domain Eukaryota; kingdom Viridiplantae; phylum Streptophyta; class Magnoliopsida; order Rosales; family Urticaceae; genus Urtica; species Urtica urens. Next base: position 4,585,570 of record OY282525.1, read on the forward strand.
TGTGACTATGACCCTTCTCAATTTGTTGGATTGGATGCAGACCCTAGGATCCTTCGAGATCAGATTCGGTGAATCCGCGACCCGTAGCTTATGTGGAAGCTCGAACCTTAGAATGATGAAGATGCCACAAACGAGGATGGAAGATCGTTTGATAAGTCAGATTTGAACGCCACTAAGAATTTCCTAGATAAGTTCAGAATAGTTTCTTCAAGAAACAAAGAGAAATCTCTCACAAATTCATTCAAAAATATCAGCATTGTGTTCAATCAGACCATTACAAACCTTATAAAACGTTTTCTTTGCTAAAGTAAAGAAAAAGAAACTGAAATGAAGTAAATACACACTTAATGAGAATTTAAACTTGGCTTTAAATGAAATAAAACATGAAACTGATCACATGCTTTGTGAAATTCGGAATCTCCTTTGATGCTGCTTTAAATGGTGTCATAGATGGCCATTAAGTGCTTCATTTGATGCCATAAGCCTTCTCTAATCAGATATTGCTTGGAGAAGTAAGTACAGCTCCTTATTTGACTGAAAAGAGTGTATTTTGGCTCCTTGTTGTTGTGCGTCATGGACAAAACTCTCCATCTCGGACTTGAGTTGTTTAGCTCGTGATCTTGTCATTGGACCTGGTTGATCTCGGAACGGGACATTCTTTACTTGTTCAAGAGTTGAATCCTTCTTGACGTGTTCTTCGTGTGGATCTGTCTCTATGTCCACATCATTCCCTCCATATTGAAAAGGATTTGTCCTCAAATCATCTCCTCGAGGCAACAACTTGGATCGTCTTTGGACTGGGAATCTTTCTTTTCGCATATGTAACCAAACCCAATCCCCGGGTTCAAATATCAGTGCATGACGTCCCTTGTTGGCTTGTTTGATGTATTGCGCAGTTCTCTTCTCTATGTTACTCCGAACCTGTTCGTGGAGTTTCTTCACAAATTCCGCTTTTTTCTCGCCATCTTCGTGAAAGCGCATCAGCAACAACGTTCTCTTTACCTTGTTTGTACCTGATCACGTAAGGAAATTGTTCAAGGAACTCAGACCAGCGAGCGTGTCTTTTATTGAGATTGTGTTGTGTCTTGAAGTGTTTCAATGACTCATGATCGGTGCGAATCACAAACTCCTTGGGCAGAAGGTAATGTTGCCATGTTTGAAGGGCTCGAATCAGCGCATATAACTCCTTATCATAGGTAGGGTAATTCAGAGTGGCACCATTCAATTTCTCGCTAAAGTATGCAATTGGCCGACCATCTTGCATGAGTACCGCTCCAATACCTACACCTGAAGCATCACACTCAATTTCAAAAGCTTTCTCAAAATTAGGCAAACAAAGTAATGGTGCATGGGAAAGCTTATTCTTTAGAATTTTGAACGCCTCTTCTTGTTCCTCGCCCCACAGAAACGGTGCATTCTTTCGTATGACATTTGTGAGTGGTGCTGCGATGGTACTAAAGTCCTTGACAAATCGTCTATAAAATCCAGCAAGACCATGGAAACTCCTCACATGTCCAATATTTGTTGGGGTTGGCCATTCTTGAATCGCTCGCACCTTTTCTTGATCAACCTGTATACCTTGTGCACGTAATGTTGTTTATAGCTCGACAATCAGTGCACATTCTCCAAGTTTTATCCTTTTTAGGGACCAAAAGAACCGGTACAGCGCACGGACTCATACTTTCTCTCACGTACCCTCTATCCATCAGCTCTGCCACTTGTCGTTGCAGCTCTTTAGTCTCATCGGGATTTGTCCTATATGCTGGACGGTTTGGAATTGTTGTTCCAGGAATGAAATCAATTTGGTGCTCAATTCCACGAATTGGTGGCAAACCTTTTGGAAGTTCCTCGGGAAACACATCATCAAAAATCTGCAAAAGAGAAGTAATCTGACTAGGCAAAGCTTGATCAGATTCGTTAGTGTTTAAAAACGCCTCTCTATATGTGAGAAATATAATGGGTTGGTTGGCATATATCGCTCGCGTGATATCTCTCTTTGTGGCATATAGGCTTTGTTTTCTCTCAGATTTTCTCTCTTTGGCTAGAACTTGACCCTCTTGTTTTCTCTCTTTGGGTTGTGTTTGATTTTCTTGTTTTCTCTCATCTTTCTTTTTTTCACTCAATTTGTGTGATCTGTTTTGATCCTCAAAAACTTCATGTGGGGTCAGCGGCGTAAGAGTAATTTTGCGCTCTTTGTAGAAAAATGAGTGTTTGTTGGTGAATCCATCGTGTTGTACGCGGCGATCGAATTGCCATGGCCTTCCCAATAGTAGATGGCCAGCTTGCATTGGAACTACATCACATTTCACTTCATCTTCATACTTCCCGATTTGGAATGGTACCAAAACCTGTTTCGTGACCCTCACTTCTCCACTATCGTTCAACCATTGAAGCTTGTACGGGCGAGGATGTTTCAGCGTTTTAAGTCCAAGCTTCTCCACCATTGATGCACTAGCAACATTAGTGCAACTCCCTCCATCTACAATAACGCTGCAAACTTTATCTTTCACATGGCACCGGGTGTGAAATATGTTCTCTCGCTGTACCTTCTCTTCATCTTCCTTGGCATGAGCACTCAAAGCTCTTCTTGAGATCAAAAGGAATTCTCCATGCTCAGGACCAAACTCTTCACCTTCCACCATTGCATCCTCCAATTCTGGCATTTCCGGATCTGCTTCATCTTCACTCGCCTCCGAGTCAATATCTCCATTTTCTCGGATCACCATAACTCGCTGATTGGGGCACTGATTTGCGATATGCCCTCTTCCTTGACATTTAAAACACTTGATCTCACTAGATCGAGATGGTGTTGTTGTTGGTTTCACATGATTCAGGGCTGTTGGTGGGGCTGCTTTTTGCCCAAACCTCTCATTTGAACTTGAAGGTGAATCTTCTTTCTTTGTGAACTTAGATCTCCATGGTTGTTGGGTTGAGCTTTGTTGCGCTTGTCGATGACGCATACTACTTCGCTTCAGCTGCCTTTCCACCTTTAATGCCATATGGACCAGATCCTCCATCTCCACATAATGGTGTAATTCAACCGCGTCTCCAATCTCTCTATTTAGGCCATTTAAAAACCTAGCCATTGTGGCTTCTCGATCCTCCTCGATATTGGCCCTGATCAACGTCACTTCCATCTCCTTGTGATACTCATCCACGCTGCGGCTGCCTTGTCGTAGGCTTTGTAACTTGAGGTGTAAATCACGGCGGTAGTGACTTGGCACAAATCTTTTCCTCATCGCTCTTTTCATCTCAGCCCAACTTTCAATAGGAAGTTCGTCATCATTCCTTCGATTAGTGGTCAACTGATCCCACCAAACAATGGCATAATCAGTGAACTCAATGGCTGCCAACTTTACTTTTTTCATCTCAGAGTAATTGTGACAATCGAAAACCAATTCCATCTTTCTTTCCCACTCCAAGTACTCCTCTAGATCTGTTCTTCCACGAAACGCTGGGATATTCACTTTAATACTCCCCAGATTATTGTCAACTTCATTACGGTTTCCTCTATCACGTCTTTGCCCATTTCTTCTACGGCTTGCCACAGAATCTCTTTCAAATCTTTCCTCCACATCACTAGCTTCTGATTGTTCTTGGGGATATTGAGGTTGTTCTTGTTGACCACGTTGCTCGACACGTTCTAGACGTTCGTTGATCCGATCCATTTCCTGCCTCATTATTCTTCTTACTTCCCCCATGATAGCCTCAACTTGGAAACGGTTGTTATTGTTTTGTGGCTGGTCATCATTGTTTTCAGCCCCCGACATAATTATTTAGTTCCTGCACAAGTCAACAAATGGTGAAATAAAAAGGCCCTCACTACACTCGCTCACGTGTTTCTCTCGTATTATGAAATTCACTCTATTTGCACTCGTGTTTAGGCACTCAATATATGGCTTTTACCCTCTGATAATCTCACTTACTATTGCCTTTTTCCGCTCGAATTCTCTTTTGTTTCTTTGAAAACTAAACAAACAATAATGTAAAGAAATTCCTTACAGCGACCAAAATCACAACAAACCAAACTTAGAAGAAGGAACAACAACGGAATGAATACATAGTCAAATCTGGAAAAATTTGAATTATTTCACAGAAATGAGAATATAAAACACAAGGAAGGGAAACTAAACTCCAAACAAGAGATTTTGCTATTTTGATTCAGGAAATTTTTTTTTTTTTTTTTCTTTGAAGTATAGAGTAACCTGAACGTAATAGATTGAAGTTAGAACAATTGATGATCAGAAACGATTTTTTTTTTTTTTTGTGTGAAGATAATAAGCTGGATTTAACAAACTGAAGCTAGAACAAATGATGAACAGCAACCAGACTTTTTTTTTTTTTTTTTTTTTGGTAAAGATAATAAGCTGGATATAACAAAGTGAAGCTAGAACGAATGATGAACAGCAACAAGATTTTTTTTTTTTTTTTTTGGAACTTTGATACAAGAAAAGAAATGATAGATTGAACCTTGACGAACTCGAATTTGCTCTGATACCAACTGATGCGAACCAAGCCAACAATGTGACTATGACCCTTCTCAATTTGTTGGATTGGATGCAGACCCTAGGATCCTTCGAGATCAGATTCGGTGAATCCGCGACCCGTAGCTTATGTGGAAGCTCGAACCTTAGAATGATGAAGACGCCACAAACGAGGATGGAAGATCGTTTGATAAGTCAGATTTGAACGCCACTAAGAATTTCCTAGATAAGTTCAGAATAGTTTCTTCAAGAAACAAAGAGAAATCTCTCACAAATTCATTCAAAAATATCAGCATTGTGTTCAATCAGACCATTACAAACCTTATAAAACGTTTTCTTTGCTAAAGTAAAGAAAAAGAAACTGAAATGAAGTAAATACACACTTAATGAGAATTTAAACTTGACTTTAAATGAAATAAAACATGAAACTGATCACATGCTTTGTGAAATTCGGAATCTCCTTTGATGCTGCTTTAAATGGTGTCATAGATGGCCATTAAGTGCTTCATTTGATGCCATAAGCCTTCTCTAATTAGATATTGCTTGGAGAAGTAAGTACAGCTCCTTATTTGACTGAAAATAGTGTATTTTGGCTCCTTGTTGTTGTGCGTCATGGACAAAACTCTCCATCTCGGACTTGAGTTGTTTAGCTCGTGATCTTGTCATTGGACCTGGTTGATCTCGGAACGGGACATTCTTTACTTGTTCAAGAGTTGAATCCTTCTTGACGTGTTCTTCGTGTGGATCTGTCTCTATGTCCACATCAGCTGCCTTTCGCCGCTGAGCCCAGCCTCCCGGTGATGCCACCAACAAGCCCAGGTCCGAGCCAAGCCTCCTCCGTGACGCTGCCCAGACTCGCGCCTTTGCTGCCTCTGTTCACGCGCTCGCTGCCGCGCCCAGAATCAGCAACATCCCTTGCTGCCTCCAGCTGCCATCAAGCGCCGCCCAAGCCCGATTCTAGGAGCTGACACCGAGGAGTCCAAGCCCTGCTCTTCTTTGACGTAGTGACGTGACGGGGAGCCTTGCTTTCCGGAATTGGAGAAGCTTGAAGATTCTCGCATCGAACTCGTTTTCAAATCTTCGACCGAGTTATTTATAACTCGACGATGTAAGTTTCGATAACCTTCATACTCTTAATTAATATAATTGTTATATGATTGTTTGGAGTGTTTGATTTTATCGAAATAACATGTTTAGAATTAATCGTTAATTAACATGTTCATAGATTAGAATTAAATTGTTGATTAACATGCTTATGATTTTAATGCCAATAGGTTGTTAGATATTAAATAGTTGAATATGCTAGATCATTTATATTATTAATTCCGCACGTTATTAGTTATGTTTAATAATAATCTACTTAAATCGTTAAGTAATTTTCAACACTTTCATCAACCGTGATCGAGTGAGTGCAGACCGTCGGCTATTGAATGATTACTTTTCAGAAACCTCGATGTATGATGAAGCCATGGTTTGTCGGAGATATCAGATGTCTCCCTCATTATTCCAACGCATAAAATATGTTGTTCAAGATCATGAGAAGTACTTCGAGCAACAGGTGGATCGGGATGGAAAACTTGGTTTGTCGGCCCTTCTAAAGATAACAGCTGCATTTTGGATGTTGACATACGATGTTCCCGCAAATGCCACAGACGAGTACATCAAAATAGGAGAGTCAACGACGGTTGAAAGCATGAAGAAGTTTTTTCGGGCAATATTTGAGGTATTTTTTAGCATTATTTAAGATCACTAAACTCAAATGGTATTGCTAGACTTCTACATGTTGGTCAGCACCGTGGTTTTCCAGGAATGTTGGGAAGTTTAGATTGTATGCATTGGAAGTGAAAAATTGTCATACTGGATGGGCCGGACACTACAAAGGTCGTAGTGGAAAACCTACTATTATCTTAGAAGGAGTAATAGATTATGATCTTCGGATATGACATGCTTATTTTTGGAATGCCAGGAAGCAACAATGATATTAATGTGTTAGAGTCTTCCCACTTATTTTTCAATTTCTCCCAAAGTATCGCTCCTCCAGCTCATTTTGTCATACAAGGAAAAGAGTATAATATTGGTTATTATTTGGTTGATTATATATATATATATATATCCAAAACGGTCAATTGTTGTGCAAACTATCCGAGAGCCTGGTGGACCAAAAAACAAACATTTTGCAACGAAGCAAGAAGCCTGTAGAAAATATGTAGAACGTGCCTTTGGAGTTCTCCAATCACGATTTGCGATTATTGCAGGTCTTACAAGATTTTGGAGAAAATATGTGTTAAAAGATATAATGTCTGCATGCATAATTATGCATAACATGATAATAGAGGATGAACGTGATCTTAGTGCTCCAATGGTGGTCGAAGGTGAGACGCAATTCAAACAATTTGTAACTCGTTATAGACAAATAAGAGATATAGATGCACACGTCGCACTTCGGAATGCATTGATTGAACACTTGTAGGAAGAGTATAGTCATTCCAATGCGTAATTGTATTTGTCTTTATTTTAATTATATTGTGTTTTGTTGTAATTTTCTTTTATTTGTGTTTGTGTTGTATTTTTATTTTATTCTTGTGTGCTGTAATTTTTATTTTATTAAATGTGAGTTGTTTTTAATAATTTGATTAAGATGATCTAATTAGGAATTGGTAAATAAACATAAGGTTATGTGTGCAAATACAAAAGTAGAATAAAAATAAATTAAGAAATATAGTGAAAAATAGAGTTCAGTTGGAGATAATTTACTGTTCATTGAAAAATAGAGTAAGAAATAGAGTGGAAAATAAAGTGATTGATTGGAGATGGCCTAACCTGGTAGTAGAAGTTTAACAAACTCGACGAAAAAGACGACGCATTCCTATCTCTTTTTCATCGATTCGTCTAGTCTTTATCAATACTCCACCGTGTAATCTAAGACATGATCCTTCTTTAATACTAGAATTATATTTACTCATCGTGACGAGTGTCCATTGATATAGTCAGCTCGTCATCAACATCCTCCGGGTTTATCCCGTGTCAAGAGAAGTCAATTATTCCGTTATACTTCTCTTGATACATATCAGCCCTAAGCACTGTTGCTTCCGCATTGAAAGATTCTTTCGAACGTTAACTTACGTTAAAGGTACGTGTAATCAATCGGTTTTAGAATTAACACTTAGGTGAGTGAACATTAACCTTCCTTCAAGAAGGCTGGATTCTGTATCTGTAAATCACTTCACACTTGAATCATACTCTGTGAGAACTCACAAGACATAAGCTATGATTAACAAGCCTTTTAGCGAATGAGGCAATGAGCTCAGAAACATGATCCAGTGTCCATGATCACTTCATGATTTATCAAGTCTCACTGTCACCATCATAGTAGCCTCGGTTAGTGCGTCGTAACGGTCCTAACAACACATTTGCCCAAGGCCTGTCTCGATCGTACTTACCACAGTTGCAAAATGCTCCCACATAATGATCAAATTTCACTCCCGTGTTCCACATATATTACTTTAAATATAGATTTTTAGGTACATATCAGTCATCAACCTTGTTTTAGCACACCGCCCAAATTCAGGTGCCCATCACATGACTCAATTTAATACGGAGGCTATGGAATGACGAATGTTCAATAAATCTTAATACATGAGAAATAACTATTTCAATTCAAATACATAATAAATGTCAAACTTTATTTTATTAATAATATCAACGAGATTTTATATAAGTATCTTATCGTGGACAAGAATTCCTAACATTTGTCTCTTCTTAGAGTATTGCATCATGAACTAAGCTAGCGCCATATCCATATAAGATGCTTACATAGTGATAAGGGTCTGGTTCGAGATCAGAATCTCCAGTATGTATGCAACTTCTCCTAAATCCTTCATGTCGAGTTGCTTTGTTAGTCAAATCTTGACCTTTGATAACTTACTCACATATGAGTAACTTACCATCGAGATATAATACTAGAAACACAAGTTTGTCCTCATATACCAACTTATACACACAAGATTCTTATATTGAATACTAAAAATGAAAGTTCTTTACAGTTTCATCAAATATAATATTCCATGCCCTAAATGCTTGCTTTAATCCATAAATAGACTTAAGGAACTTACGAACTTTGTTTTGTTGATCCTCTTTCATGAAACCGTTTGGTTGAGCTATAAAAATTCACTTGTCAAGATTGGCATTCAGAAAGCGAATCTTGACATTCGTCTACGAAATCTCATAATCAAGAGCTGCAACAATGGATAAAAGTATGTGGATGAATTTAATCATCGCGACTAACGAGAAAATTTCCTTATAATCACCACCTTCCTTTTAGGTATAACCCTTAGCCACTAGTCGTGCAGTTGAACGTCTCAACATTCTCATCCAGACTCATTTTCTTCTTGTAAATCCACTTACACCTTACGAGTCTTATTCCATCCTGTGTACAAGTTTCCAGACTTTGTTTACAACAATTAGCACTAATCGTGCCTTTAAAAAATTCTTATTGTTCATTTATGACACAATAATTAATTTGATCTCCTCTTTAACTATGTATTTGGCCGGCCATACAAGTGCATTAAAGAGTGAAATTTGTTTTATAACTTAGCACATTTTTTTTTCTCAAAGAAATTCATTTCCTCTTTACCTTTATGGCAGTTATCTTCATAATTCAAGGCAAAACAATTTCTAGATATGAATTCCTCTTCTCTTTGATGATGGCCGAAAAAGAATTTTCTTGATGGCCGAAATTTGTTTTAATACAATTCTTAAAATACACATTGTACAATTAATATTGCACAAATAATAAAATTAATTTCATAATGCCTCAAACGACTTCTCGGCTTTAGAAATAATGTTTTTATATTTCTATCATATGAAAATATTCAAAATCTTATTTTGACATTCACATCATTTTATGTCCATGTGGACAAAAATACCCTTTAGACATTTTCCGAGAAAACGTGTAGTTCAACATTTGAACTTATTTTGACTTAACTTCTAGTTTAATAATCCCACTCTTATGACTTGTAATAGTGACCTTATGGATCAAAATGAACAAAACTTGACCTACTATACTCGGAGTCAAAAGTTTACGAACCTTTTCCGAGTATTAGCTTAATGTCAACTGACTCCACTAAGGAGTTGACACTGAGAATTTCTCGGTTCAAATGAATTAATTTTCTACTCAAATTCAACTTATTTATATTGAGTGGATCCATTGAATTTTATCTATCATTACCCTGCATGAATATCATCAACTATACGAGATTTATAGAATTACCATTTTACCCTTCTAGCTGTTATTTCCTCAACTATTTTTTTTACTTGCGAATAAGTTAGAAACAATGTATTGACGAGGACCTAACAAGTCACATTTTTTAATCCAAATAAATCACTACTTAAGTTTGGATACAGCGCGGTTCATTTATTCACAATCTAAGTAATAAAACATGAGGTGATATACATTGCATTTCAGCAATTTTGTACATGAATTCCATATCTATGAGAACTTCAAAAACCTAGTTCATGACATCTTCATAACTCCATATTCACCAATTTGTGTAGTCTAGATCACAGAGTGAAATTAGAATTTGACTTTCTCAAATGAGAATATGTAAGCTATGAAATAAAATGTCTCATTTTTTGATTTAGGTAAGCACGATGCGTTTCATACATATTGACCTTGCGACAGAAGAGGTTAAATGGATTGTTCTTATATTGTCTCTAAAGGGGCACTGATCAATTCTGTATGTTTCGAAGATACATAGGAAGAATTATAGAGTTCTCAACTCTCTATGCCTCGTAGCCAGACATCATAAATTATTTCAACAATCATGCTAGTATCAATAGTCTGATGATCATCATATTGTGAATATTTTGTTTTAAGCAAACCATGAAGAGTTTGTTCACGCAAATCTTTATTTGTCTCTTCATACATTGTTAGATTTTATTAAGGACTATAAGAGTATTGAATATCATAAAGCTTCAAACAAATGAAAAAGGAATGAATAAATATTCAAGCTTTATTAATTTAATCAGAAAATTACAATAAAGATTCATGAGAGATTTATATTACATCGATATACAAATAAATAATCTTCTTGTGGGCATCTTTGCCAACTACCTTTGTAAGGAAACCTCATTATCATTTGTGCCCCTCCCAGCCATCGGTCCTAGCCTCGTCTCCACTACCCACCGACGACTTCATGGGACGTTGACGCACTCATTATAATTAAGTTGAAAATAAATTCATTTGAACTAAGAGATTGGAGTCAGTTGACATTAAGCTAATACTTGGAATTTTTTTGTGAACTTTTGAGTCTGAGTATATTAGGTCAAGCTTTCATTTGGATGCATAAGGTCACTATTACAGGTCATTAGAGTATGATTGTCTAAAGCGTATTTTTTTTTTCCACATGGACATAAAATGATGTGAATTTCAAAATACGATTTTGAATATTTTCATGTGATGGAATTATAAATTAGTTTCTAAAGACGAGAAGTACATTGAGGCATTACGAAATTAATTCCATTATTTGTGCAATATTAATCCTACAATGGGTATTTTAAGAATTGTCTTAAAAGAAATAAGGAAGCATATAGAAGCTCCCCCCCTTGTAGATAGAATTCGGCCAAACATCTAAGAGGAGAATAAATTATTTCAAGATATTCGTTTGCCTTAAATTATAAAAATAATTGTCAAAAAGAATAAAAGAAAATGAATTTCTTTGAGAATGAAACAAATGTGCTAAGTGAGGACACAAATTTCCTTCACTAATCCAATTGGTTGGCCGGCCATTTACAAGTGAAAGAGGAGAGGAAATTAAATATTGGGTAATAAATACACTATAGGAAAGAGTAATTACCCTTTCTTGTATTTCCTTCTCCTATAAATAGAGTCTCACATAGAGATGTGAGAATAAACTTTTCTCTTGCTCTCTCTGTTATTTGGCCGACCACTCCTTGCTCTCTCTCTCTAAAGTATTTCTTTTATTTTGGCACCCAAATCCTCATTAGACTTAGCCTTAAATTAGTTCTTAAGCTCATAGACTTGGTCTTCAGTTATTGTGTTTAATTGTGCCCACACACAAATCCTTCAAACCCTCCTATAGACTCTTGTAATAGAAACCTTAGGTTACTCGAGTTCACGAGTAGGTGTGCAGCAAACAAGCGAGACAAGACGATCAACCTTTCCTAACGCTCCTCAAAGATATAGCTACAAGAAAGGTTAACGACAAGTAATTATATAATGTTTTTAAATAATATGATGTTCATCCATTTTTCCTAGGTTTGTAAAATTGTTTTACTTATAAAGAAATTTTTATATGCCGCCATTAGCTCGTTAATGATAAATATTTCTTAATCATAGACCTATTCCAACAAATAGTATCAGAGCAGTGTTCAAAGTATATGTACCTATTTTTCTTAACCCTTAACCCTAGAATCTACATATTATTTAAAACCATTACACGAAAATTATTTTCAAAATTTACTTGGATGATGATATTGCTAAACCAAGAGCTTAGACAATTTTAATTTTTTGGTGCGACTTCTAAAGTTAAATTGATGTTTATTTTCTATATGTTAGGGATGCTATATAAACTCTTTAAAATCAGTTCTTTAAGATTTGATGTTTAGCATATTAAAAATAGTTTTTTTGACAAGATTGAAAATTTATTACAGCGTTAAACTAATTTATTACACTTCTAGTTTAAATTTATTATTGAATGCTTTATATTATGTTATTTTTTTTATTTTGTGTAAATCACTAATATGTTAATATAATACACAATTGAAATTAAAAAAAATAAATAAAACACTTCAATAAATTTCGTTTCTTAAACATCTTGATCCGACGTACGCTTTAATTGTTTTTCAATTTCTGGACAACTTGTTATGGCTAAGTAAAATGGGTATAACTTTTTTTCAGAGGTTAAAAATTTGTGGTTCTTAAACCAAATTAAGGTAAGGATGTTAGCTATCCAATGCAGTTGGTTTCAGCTCAAACAAATACCGGATGTGTCATTTATGACCTTTTAAGTTCGAGGTATACGGTAGTCCGCGAGTCCAGGATTTTTTATCCGGATTTCTAACTCCTTGCTTCTTCCCGTCTTCTTGTTGCCATCGTGGCTTATCGATGTTCACACGATCAACCACCATGAAGATGCTTTGAAGGAAGATGACATGAACATGAAGAAATTAGTTTTAGAGAGATTTATGAATCTCAAAACTTTCAAGTGTAAAAATGAGATTTATGACTCTCACACACTTTTCTTAGGAAAATAATAATAGAAAAAAGAACCGAGTATGTTCCTTGTGCCTTAGTTCATTAACACTGCTCTCCCCTCACAAATATCAATTTTAGGGTTTTTTATCTAGTGTTTCACTCTAACTCTCTTTACTCAAGGAAACCTGTTTTCAAACGTACAAGAGAAGATATGCCAATTCTAAAACTAAGTGGGAGGGTTGTTCGTGTTGTTTGCAACCCACGATCACCAACACTAATCCTATTGGAGTTTAGTTAACAATCAACCTAATTATTATGAAACATATCTACATATGGCAGAATTTCATAATTCAATTTAACATGTTAAACCGTTTTAAAACATATTAAATAACCATGTCATTAAATCTAATCTAGCATGTCAATAAATTTCTAAACATATTAATAAACTTATTCAAACATGAAAATGAATGATATAAAAATTCTAACAATCCTACAACGATTATTATATTCAGATCCAATTCGTTTTAAGAAGACTTACAGTGGGTTCGGATCTGCAAGAATCAACCCCAGAGTGTGCGTCCAAGTGCACGCCCAAAAGTCCTTCCCACGCTCGTCTAGGATGTCACGAAATCCGTCCTCGCTCCTTTGCTCCAAAAAGTGGACGGCCGTGTTGATTAATAATCACTCAAACAACCACAAATTAAATCATTGATAATTCTCTAGGAGTTTTTATGAGATAAAGAGGGTGGGCTCTTTTATGGGAATAAGGGGAGAAGAAATAAAACAAAAGTTTAACATTTTCTCTCTCTTTTTTTCTCTTTGGGATTTTGGCTGTGTGTTTTTCTGTTGGGGAGAGAAAAATAGTCGGCCAAGAGGGATGGGGAAGAGAGAATCAGCGTGTGAAATTAGGTCAAGAGAGAGAGAAGAAAACCTTTCTTTTATTTTAGGGAGAATGAGTTTAAGTTAGGTAAAAAACAATTAATGACCCATTAATTAAACTTAAGCCCAACATTCAGTTATACAATTTTCCACCTAACTTATACCTTATAAGTTGCCGGCCATATTATCAGAATTAGCTCCCAAAAAATTGAACGAAACTTTAGAATAAAGCTCAGACACAAAATTCACAAACTTTTTCTGACTTTTAATTCTTAATATTAGTTGATCCAACTAAAGGACCAATATTGAACATCTCTAAGTTCATATGCGTTTATATTTCCGTTTGATGTGACAAATTTATTCTTCACACGCTCCACAGTGTATTTTACGATATTACCCTTTGTGTGTGTCATTAACTTAGAGGAATGTAAAATACCGTTTTACCCCTGATTTATTATTTCACCAAATCCTATGTTATTTGTGAACAAGAAAAACATAAAGTGAGATATCTCAACATGTCACATGTTTTGTTTCAAAGAATTCTTTATTCGATGAATACTAGGCCTGGTTTATTTGCTCACACTTTCATAATAGAGCATGGTATGATACTAATGCCTTAGCATTGTTTCATCACAAAATCTATATATGCGAATCATATATTTCAACGAAATAATATTATGGCTCCAACCGTCGGGTCATAGAAACTAAACTTAGTCATTGCCAATCGAAAAATCAAATGTCATAAAGTGTTACAAGAAGATATGTACTCACTTCAGGATTTAGGTAAAACTAAAATACCTCTCGTATGTGAATTTAAGCTTTCGAGTGATTAAATGGTTTAATCTCGAACTTCAAAACTTCACAGGTCTTGTTCAATATCTTCATTAAGATATCAAGAATGAATTACGGAGTCCCAACTCTCCGTATCACAAGATAAGATATTGTTTAATTCATTCTAACATTCATTACTAAGAATCGATCTTTAGATTGCGAACTATGATTTAAACTAGTCAAGTCTGTACTTAGCACTTCATTCGTTGATGACAGTTGCAGAGCGTAGACATTATGTATAAACACAATCTTAAATAAGAATGGATATTCAATTTTTTTTTTAAATTCAAAACAAAACAAATACAAAAGTATTTAATATCAAAAATCTCCTTTGTGGGCATAAACGCCAACAAACTCCCACTTGACTCAAAGGAGATGCAAATGATCTTTCAGTCCTAATCCTTGTAGGTGTCCCCCGAAGACCTTACTGGTTAAAGGCTTCGTGAAGGGATCAGCAAAGTTTTCCAACGTTAAGATTTTCATAACCGTCGCATCCCCTCTATGAACTATATCTCGTACCAGGTGATATTTCTGCTCGATATGTTTTGAGCGCTTGTGACTTCTTGGTTCTTTACAGTTAGCAACGGCCCCACTGTTATCACAATAAAGTGTAATGGGCTCATCTGCACTTGGAACTACTTCTAATTACATCAGAAATTTCCTCAGCCAGATAGCCTCCTTCGCAGCTTCGAATGTTGCCACATACTCAGCTTCCATGGTCGAGTCAGCAACGCAAGATTGCTTTATACTCCTCCAGATCACAGATCCACCATTCAGAGTGAATACAGACCATGATGTGGATTTCCTGGAATCCTTATCCGCTTGAAAGTAGGAATCGGTATACCCCGTCATATTCAGGTCATCACCAGAGTATGCAAGAATATAGTTTCTCGTTCTCCGGAGATACTTGAGAACATGCTTGATAGCAACCCAATGCTCGAGTCCAGGATTCGATTGGAATCTACTTACCACGCCCACTGCGTTACAAATATCTGGCCTAGTGAAAAGCATCGCGTACATGAGACTTCCCACGGCTGAGGCGTAGGGAATGTGTCTCATGTCCTCTATCTCTTGAGGAGTCTTGGGAGACTGCTCACTAGATAGATGAACTCCATGTCTGAAAGATAGCTGCCCTTTCTTGGAGTTCTGCATACTAAAACGATCTATGATCTTATCAATATAAGATGCTTGAGAAAGCACTAACTTCCGGTTCTTCCAATCTCTAAAGATCTGAATCCCCAAAACGTAAGCAGCTTCTCCAAGATCCTTCATCTCTAACTGCTTTGACAGCCAGATCTTAACCTCTGGTAATATTCCCACATCATTCCCAATGAGTAGTATGTCATCTACATAGAGGACCAGAAAAATCACCTTGCCATCGTTTATCATCTTATAAACACATGACTCATCTAATCACTGATCAAAGCCGTAGCTTTTCACAGTCTCGCTGAATCTAATATTCCAAGATCTAGATGCTAGCTTAAGTCCATAAATGGACTTCAGCAACGCACAAACCTTGCCTTGTTGGTCTTTTTCCATGAACTCGTCTAGATTTCCATTAAAAAATGCAGTCTTGACATCCATCTGCCAGATTTCATAATCTAGGGCGACAACAATGGATAAAAGAGTATGAATGGACTTTAGCATCGCCACGAGCGAGAAGGTATCTTCATAAACGATACCTTCCTTTTGTGTAATGAAATTAATTTCTTAATGACTCAGACGACTTTTCGGCTTTAGAAAATCAGTAATATTTTCATCATATGTAAATATTCAAAATCTTATTTTAACATTCACATCATTTTATGTCTATGTGGACAAAAATACCCTTTAGACATTTTCCGAGAAAAAGTCTAGTTCAACACTTGAACTTATTTTGACTTAGCTTCTAGTTTAACAATCCTACTCTAATGACCTGTAATAGTGACCTTATGGATCCAAATGAACAAAGCTTGAGCTTCTATACTCGGACTCAAAAGTTCTCAAACCTTTTCCGAGTATTAGCTAAATGTCAACTGACTCCACTAAAGAGTTGACACTGAGAATCTCTTGGTTCAAATAAATTTATTTTCTACTCAAATTCAACTTAATTATGTTGAGCGGATCTATTGAATGTTATCTATGTTAACCCTTCATGAATATCATCAACTAGATGAGATTTATAAAATTACCATTTTATCCTTCTAGTTGTTATTTCCTCAACTCCTTTGTTACTTGTGAATAAGTTAGAAACAATGTATTGACGATGAGCTAAAAAGTCACATTGTTTCATCCAAGTAAAGTCGCTACTTCATTTTGGATAATGCGTAGTTCATTTATTCACAATCCAGGTAATAAAGCATGAGGTGATATATATTGCATCTCAGCAATCTTGTACATGAATTCCATATTTATGAGAACTTCACAAAGTTGGTTCATGACATCTTCATAACTAAATATCTCACCAATTGGCCTAGTCTAGATCATGTAATTGATTTAGAATTTGACTTTCTCAAATGAGAGTATTAATGTTATGCAGTGACATGTCTCATTTCAGGATTTAGGTAAACATAATGCAATTCATACATAGTGATCTTGAGACAAAAGATGTTAAATGGTTTGTTCTTCCATTGTCTCTAAAGGTACACTGGTCAATTCAGTATCTTCGAAAGATACACTGGAAGAACTATAGAGTTCCTAACTCTCTATACCTTGTAACCAAATATCATAGATTTTTCCAACAATCATATTGGGATTAATAGTCCGTTGATCTTTATATTGTGAATATACCGTTTTAGTCAAATGATGAAGAGTTTGTTCACGCAAATCTACATTTGTCTCTTCATACATTGTTAGGTTTGATTAAGGACTATAAGACTATTGAATATCATAAATCTCCAATCAAACTAAAAGAGAATGAATGAAAGTTTTAACTTTTATTAATTTAATCAGTAAGTTACAATAATGACTTTATAAAGATTTATATATTACATCAATATGTAAATAAACAATAGTTTTGTAGGTATCTCAGCCAACACCTGCTTGTATGCGACTGCAACAAAGGCCTCCCCGATGTACATCAATCGCTCAGGTTGTCGTACAATCATGTTACTGAGGCCTCCCCGATGTACATCAATCGCTCAGGTTGTCGTACAATCATGTTACTGCGACAAATCGCAGGAGGCTCATATTTCGAGTGTGGTTCTTCTACTGTTGGTGTAGGACTCGTCCTAACTTGTGAAGTACCAGCTACTTCACCCAACATCTCCTTCAGCACAAGTTTGCTTCTCGGTATAGTATTCTTCATGTAATCCTCTTTAAGAAACCTAGCATTCATGCTAACAAACCATTTCTTGTCAGTACTACTAGAATGTATATCCTTTTGTTTCTTCAGGATATTCTATAAAGAAACATAATTTTGAAGGAGTAGCCAAATTGATAGTCTTTTATCTCCACACGAGTGCTAGACAACCCCTGATTCTGATGTGGTTTAGAACATATTTCTTACTGCACCATCTCTCATAGGGAGCACTAGGAACCTTTTTTTACGGAACCTAGTTCAGAATATGAGTTGTCGTTTCTAAGGCATATCCCCAGAATAAATCAGGAAGAGATGAGTAACTCATCATTGATCTCACCATATCTAGTAGAGTTCGATTCCTTCTCTCTGACACACCTTTTTGTTGTGATGTGCCAGGTGCTGTAAGCTGAGAATGGATGCCGTCTTCTTTAAGAAGATCCTCAAACTCATCAGAAAAGTACTCTCTGCCTTAATCCGATCGAAGGATTTTGATTTGTTTATCTCTTTGCTTCTCAACCAAAGCCCGATATTCTTTGAACATTTCAAAGCTATCAGATTTGTGTCGGATTAAGAAAACATGACCAAAATGTGAGTAGTTATCCGTGAATGTTAAAAAGTATTCAAAACCTCCTCTTGCCTTAATATTGATTGGACCACATATGTCATTATGCATGAGTTTCAATACTTGTGTGGCTCTTAGACCTTTTGAAGAGAAAGGTCTCTTGGTCATCTTGCCTTCAAGACAAGATTCGCACGTGGGCATAGATATAATGTTTAGAGACTTCAAAGGACCATCTGCTGTTAATCTCTTAATCCTATCTAGGCCAATATGTCCAAGATGTAAGTGCCATAGATATGTGTCATCTATTTCATCACTATGAAACGGCTTACGCTTCCTAAGTGAATCACTATTCGCCTTAGTATCCAAGATTTTTGGCTCATTTGGATATAGATAATAAATAGAATCTACACGATGAACTTTAGTAATAAAACAATCATTAAGAAAAATTTCAATACCATTATTGACTTTAAATTCAAAATGTTGTTCTTCTAAACGACCAAAAGAAATCAAGTTCTTGCAAAAATCCGGAAGATAATAAACGTTATTCAATAGTAAAGTTTTATTTCCAAAATTCAGCTCCATGCATGGTCTCGACAAATCTGGCTCTGACCTTCATTCCATTCCCCCAGTTGAACGTGAACTCCTCGCACCTAAGCGTCTGGTTTACCTGAAACATTAAGATTACACACAATATGATCAGAAGTCTCGCGTCTAAAATCTAGGGTGATTCTTTATATGTCGTGTAACATGCTTGGGTGACCAAAACCATTCCTTTCCCTTTGACAGTCTTGAGGTAGGTAGGGCAGTTCCTTTTCCAATGGTCGACTTCTCCGCAATGGTGACACTTGTGTTTAGACTTGTCCACCTTTGCGATGCTCTTGCCCTTGCATCTGCAGCCTTCTTATAACGCATTTTGGATCCCGTTCGGTTGGTGTTTTTTGGACCCTTCATCACCCTCTTAGAACCAGAAGTGAAAGCCCTATGATCAGCAACATTGAATTCACCAGTCTTCTTCTTGTTCTTAGGGAGAAGTCCCTCAGCAGTTTGCAACTCTTTCATGAGCTCGGTTACAAAATAATCGAGCTTGTTCATGGATTAGTTCAAACGGAAGCTATCGAAAAATTCGGTCAGAGTCTCCAAAATCATGTCAACCTTGGTGAGTCCATTGATCTACGATCCGAGAATCTCCATGTCGTTCAGGTGACCTATGATCACTAGCATGTTTTCCCTGACTGACGTTTCCGACTTCATCATGAAATTCATAAAATTGAGGCTTGCTTGCTGCCTCGCCTGACACCCGTGACATCCGAACATGTCATGAAGATTGTAGAGCATGTCATATGTCGTGGAAATTTCCTTGTGAGATTGTTTCAACATATTGCTCATGGAACCCAAGATATAACACTTGGCAATCTCATCGGACTTAACCCACGTGTCATAGACGTCCTTGTCCTCCTTGTTTAAGTCAGCACTCGGAGATGGAGGACACGGGGTAGTGAGAAAATACTTGTGCTTTTCCACCGTCAATACAATGTCGTGGTTACGTTTCCAATCAACGTAATTCCCACCCCCGAGTTTGTTGTAACTCAATATATATGCAAGTAGATTTATGATATATTGCTAAAATTAAATAAAATGAATACATTTAGCATGTGCTACAATTTCGAAGTATGATGCGTGTACAATCCTAAATAGGTGAGGAAAGCTATAAATAATTTATGGTATTACAAACAAAAATGATAAATTGCTTTTCCTAGGGGAAACCGCAATTGATCGCCTTTTATAGTCGTGAGACATCACTATTTAGTTCGAACTACACAAGAAGTCACAACTTCTAATTCTTGCTAATTACCATGGACTTTTGTTACTTATTTTTAACGCATAGCCTCTATGAAAAGCTACTTTAAAAATAAGTCTAACCGTGTAACCAACATGTGAGCCCTTATCCAAGTCACTTTGAAAACGGTTCTCCTATGTGATACCCCGCTTCATCGTTCCTCTTTAGAGCTTAGTTCGTAACAATTCAATCGATTATGTGCTTCCAAAGTACTCCCATTAAAGGAAGGGCCACAAGGGTGACTCTTAGTTTATTCACACAAGTTAATTAAATTCATGTTTGGGACATTTGGATATTTCAATGACAAATAACCCTCCCACTATCATATTTTTGTGGATTGTGTTCAATTTCATAAGCTGTTTTATAAATAAAACTACAATGATGCATGAGCAATTTCATATAGTGTTGATGTTATATCCTATATGACATGTGAGTGAATATGAGATAAACATAAATAAATCAAAACATAAATTTAACTTATCTAATGGTCCATTTCTAAATTTACAACCCTTTACAAAAAGAAAAATAAATAAACTAATTTTTTTCCTTCTCTTGCGTCGAGCCGTCGAATTTCCGAGTTTTAAAACTTAGAGATCAATATCTCTCACTCAAATAACTAATTTCACTTTTCTTATTTTAAAAAAAATATAAGAAAATTTAATTATTCAAGATTTTAAATTTATTCGGAAACAATTTCCGAATCTCGGACGTCGGGCCTAACCCTAAATAGCACGCGCGCGTCCGTAGACACACGGCCACGCTAGGGTTTTGGCCGATCCAAACAGCCCTCATGTGTCCAATACTTAGGTCCTTGGGTGTGTCCAAAATTGTCCGGGATAGCTCCCACGCCTTCCATAACGCGCGGTCATTCCCGGTGGCTACCTCCTCTCTTTTTGTCCACCCGGATTACAAATTTACAAAATATAAATTTACAACATACAGTAAATTTCAATAAAATAGAATAAAATCAGGACGTAACCCAAAAATAATCCTAGGGTCAATTAGAATAAGGATCCATCTATAAATTGCACATACATTCACAAATGCAATTCATACCAAAACGCCAACACTTAAAATCGATTTTAATGACAATTATGGCTTTGATAGCATTTGTTGGAATTTAGTTAATAATTAATCTAATTAATTATGAAACATATCTACATATGGCATAATTTCATTATTCAATATAACATGTTAAACCGTTTTAAAAAATATATAATAACCATGTCATTAAATCTAATCTAGCATGTCAATAAATTTCTAAACATATTAATAAAGTTATTCAAACATGCAAACGAATGATCTACAAATTTTAACAATCCTACAACGATTATTATATTCAGATCCAATTCTTTTTTAGAAGACTTACAATGGGCTCAGATCTGCAAGAATCAGCCACCAGTTGTACGTCCAAATGCACACCCAAAAGTCCTTCTCACGCTCGTTTAGGATGTCACGAAATCCGTCCTCGCTCTGTTGCTCCAAAAAGTGGCTGGCCCTGTTGATCAATAATCACTCAAACAACCACAAGTTGAATCAATGATAATTCTCTAGGAGTTTTTATGAGATAAAGAGGTTGGGCTCTTTTATGGGAACAAGGGGAGAATGAATAAAACAAAGGCTTAACAATTTCTCTCTCTCTTTTCTCTTTGGGATTTTGGCCGTGTATTTTTCTCTTGGGGAGAGAAAAATAGTCGGCCAAGACGGATGGGGAAGAGAGATTCAGCGTGTGAAATTACGTCAAGAGAGATAGAAGAAAAACTTTCTTTCTATTTCAGGGAGAATGACGTTAAGTTAGGTCAAAAACAATTAATGGTCCATTAATCAAACTTAAGCCTAATAATTAATTTAAATAATTTTCCACATCACTTATACCCTATAAGTTGTCACGACCCGCGAGCGTCACCAGCTCGACCGCAGGCCGTGACTCCCGTAAAACCGTTGACACGTGCACGAGTATATCAATATATATAAAGATCTTGTTTAAATAAAATACTTAAGACGAGTAATAAATTTATTAAACATATAATAAATGTAAACACATTATAAATAAAGTGCGGAATAAAATTAAGTTATAAGTAGTTAGCAAAAACCCGGAGGAATTTTTCACTTTTAATATACATATATGAAGTTTCACAAACTCCTTTAAATATGTACATACAAAATAACTCCTCGTCCTTAAGTAGGACGTTTAGTTCCAGGAGTGTAGGTTACAAAAGAGTTTAACATAATAATATTATACTAAAACTTCTTCTCTCCAGTTGTGAGTCTCCATTAGCCACAAGTCAAGAGATACACGTCTTGGTCTCGGTCTTCATCTATACCATTGTCTTCACGCTACTGCCTTGACGTCATTGTTTCGCTGTCTTTCCCTTATCTACATTACCAAGGGTCATAAAACTATGAGTCGATTGACTCAGTAAGTGGGAGTCTAATCTAAGAAATTAAAACATCTAATGTCGTGTGACGTGCAAATAAACAAATAGGAATGTATATCTAATTCTCGATTCAATACAAATGCGTGCATGGCCATATCTACCTATTCACTTGCCGCTCCACAAGGTTATACACCCCTTCCTGCTATAACCCTCGGAACGACAAGAAGTCAGCCTCAGGCCTCGAGCAGCGGTCCCTCGGCGACTTTGTGTTTTATTCTCTCTGGGATCCACTAATGGTACCAACTTCATCAGGGCGCCAGCGCTCGGTGCTTACGCACGAAGATCAGCGCCTTCATGACCTTCATCGGTCAACATCACGAGTCAGTAGCTCGTGGGTACCATCGATTCCTTATGTTCGAGGTTTGGGTGCTCAGACACACGCAGAGCACACACCTAATCTATTTACAGAAGAGCATCTCGGGTTAAATCCCAATAATTTAGTGTTTCCCTTTCATTTGCTCGTTTAGTGTTTTAAGATGAAAGTTGAGAGGTGACTCCCAAAAACTTTCACTCTCGACTTGAATCCGAGAGTCGACTTATGCTCTCCTGTTTCCCCCGCTCTAGCGGGTCAAACTATTGGGGTAGCTATATCACATAACATAGGCCGGGTTCTAATAGACTATGTTTGAGCCTATCGGGGATGATCCGAACTACATTTTCAGTAAAATGTGGCTGAAGCCTTATCTTTATTACTTTTCATATTCTTAGGCTTTACTTAGTCTTGTTTACTAACACATAATATGCACATAAGCAGGGTTATTCCCTTGGTAAGTAGTTGACTTATGTCTCCACACTTACCCGGAATAGATCAGCCGAAAAACAAATGACTTTCACAAAGAGGTGCGTCCTATACGCTTTGAGACACTTGGTACCCTGTCGGGCGCTGAATGAGATAAAATCCGGAGTTGAAAGTCCATCAACCATAATGTTCAGAAACATTAAAGAATATAGGATTCTACTAATAGAACTATTCTAAATCAGTTCTTATTTCTATAATTCAGTTTACAACTTTGTGGTTAGTAAAAATTAAACTTATTTAAGACTCGCCTGCTTTCGTATCGCAAACGATACGCAATAAGATTAAGCAATAAAATACGAGTCTTAAATGAATTAACCTTCCAAACAGATAACTAAGAAATTTCCGTTAGTTAAATACTAAATTCACATCTTAGACATTCTTAAATAAATAATTGATAATGGTCAATTATTTATTTAATTATGAAGTAACTACGTAAAGAAAACTTTCAATCCACACTAAGGATTCTATTAAACGCTGTAAGCGAATAATACTTACGAGTAAACTGAAATTCTGATTTCTGTTTCGATCCTCACTTCGAAGATTCTGACCCGATCGACAGTCGAATACGTTCACGTAAATCTGAAAACAGATTATAGAAATCCAAAACAGATTAACTCACATAACCAAATGAATTACACGTCCTTATATTTGGATTCCAAATCCCGAGCTAATAAACCAAGACCTGAATCCTGAATACCGAAATACGATCCAAAACCTTAATCAAATCAACGCCCCAACAATCCAATCTCGATTCCAAAATCGACCACACATCTTGAATATCATATAAATATATGAACTTGAAAATCTCCAATGATTTTACCTTCTGTCTAACGAAATTACAAGTTTCTAAATCAATGTTCAAAACCCAATTTCCATACTCAAACTCTCAGATTCAAACCAGAATCTATAAAATCTTTCTTGCATTCTCACGATACACAATACAGATTCAATAAAAATATTCTCGAGCTCAAATTTTGATTTCCACTCTACTACAATTTACACAGTGATTCTCAGATTACCAAAATTCCCAAAATTTCGAGATGAGTCCCTAAGTACCAAACCTCCGAAGCAGCTTCAACAAAATCATAGGACTTCAAATCGAAACACAAACCCAGAGTACAATTCCGACTCTAAACACAGATTTGAATACATACAAAAATACAACACACTATTTCATAGTTAATTCCCGATCTAAACCAAATTTCCAGAAGATCATTCAACCAAAATCCTAACCCTTGAAATTCCTAATCCTGACACAATCAACAATTCTTAACTTCGATATCCGATTTACAACTCAGGTACAGTTTAAACAACAATTTTCTGGATTACAATCGAAATCCCCAAATCATATTTTGATAAACCCTAATTTTCAAATCCGAAATCCAAACGCACAGATTGAAAATTTCCAAAACTCGTGGCTCACCTCGGGTTAGCAAAACCCAGACCAAACTCGTCGGTCCTTTGCCTTGCCGACTTTTGAACACGCAAGGACGCCCGATAGCCGGTGCTAGACCCTCGACCGTCGCAAACAGAGAGAGAGAGAATGGCGAGAGAGAGCTTTGCACGAGGAAACGATGGCGACGATTTCCGGCGATGGGAGCGACGGTGAGAGACGATGACCACAGACACGAGCCGAGAGAAAAGGAAAACTGGACACGAGAGTCGACGACAGCGAGAGCCACCGATGACGAGCGAGTCTGCGCGGCTGGATGTCGTCGGGAGCGAGAGGCGCGGTGACGAGGCGGGGCTGGACGGAGAGCTTCGCGATGAAGAGAGCAAGCTTCACGCGAGGAGATGGTGGCTGCGGTGGTCGGAGCAGTGGGCGGCGGGGAGAGAGAGAGAGAATCGGGTTCTTTGAGAGGGAGAGAGAGAGATAGTGAAGGAGGAGATAAGAAAAAAAAAAGAATGTGGCGGTGGAAAAGAAAGGAGGGAGGGTTAGGGAAAAAAAAACTTTGTGGGCCTGGCCTTATTCATTTGGGCTTCACATAAGTGGCCGGCCATATTAATAACAAGTTTAATTAATTTGATTTATTTGATTTATTTCTAAAATAATGTTTAATTAATTTAGAACATCTCATTTATTTAATAACAAGTCATTAATTATTTTCATACTATTCAATGTAGTACGAAACGAGAAAATATTTATTTTCATCTTTTATTTATTTGAATCATCAAATCATACTATCATCAATATAATAACATAATATGATTCATTAAAAAAATATAATAATAAATAACCAATTCTTTATTTAATTACTTAGAAAATATTTTCTTAGCGTAAATCACAATTTATGCAGAATGAGAAAATCAATCATTTCTTGTTAACACAAATCTTGCCCGAGAGTCTAACCTTTAGACCTTATGGACCCACATGAATGGACCTTTAGAATAAAACTCGGACACAAAAGTTCACAAATTTTTTCCGACTTTTAATTCTAAATATTAGTCGATTTCACTAAAGGGCCAATATTGAACATCTCTAAGTTCATATGCCTTTATATTTCCGTTTGATGTGACAAAACTATTATTCACACGGTCCACAGTGTATTTTACGATATTACTCTTCATGTGTATCATTAACTCAGAGGAACGTAAAATTACCGTTTTACCCCTGAATTATTATTTCACCAAAGTCCTCTGTTATTTGTGATCGAGAAAAACATAAAGTGAGATGTCTTTACATGTCACATATTTTAATCAAAGAATGTTTTATTCAATGAATACCTAGCCAGGTTTATTCATTCACACTCCATAACAAATCATAGTGTGATATTGATGCATTACCATTGTTTCAACACGAATTCTATATCAGTGAATCACATAACCCAAAATGACAACGTTATGTCACAAACCGTCGGGTCATATGCAACTTCAACTTAGCCATTTCCCATTGACAAATAAAATTTCATAAGGCGTCACATCGGTTATGCATTCACTTCTGGATTTAGGTAAGTACTTGGACCTTCGAGTGATTAAACGGTTTTATCTCGAGTTTCTGAGTATCACAAGTCTTGTTCAATATCTTCTGCAAGATATCAAGAATGAAACATAGAGTAACAACTCTCTATATCACAAGATAAGATATCATGATTCATTCAAACAATCATTACTCAGATTCGATTGCTCTATCGATCTTAAGATTTGCGAACAAATGTTTAAATTAGTCAAAATGGGCTATCTTGTCAAATCTGTACTTAACATCCCTTTCGTTGATGACAGTTCAGAGCGTGGGAAACATACATAAAAACAAACATAATAAAGAATGAATATTTAATTTTATTAACGTTTCAGCAAAAGCAAATACAATGTATTTACAATGTCTAATATCTCCTTTATGGGCACGAATCCTAACAAAAACCTCCTTTAGCAACGGAGATGCCCACAAGAAGATTATTTATTTTCATATCGATGTAATATAAATCTCTCATGAGTCCTAATTGTAATTTGCTGATTAAATAAATAAAGGTTGGAACGTTCATACATTCGTCTTTTGTTTGTTTAAAGATTTATGATATCCAATAGTCTTCTAGTCGTTAATCAAACCTAACAACATATGTAGAGTCAAAATCTATGATGTCTGGTTACGAGAAATAGAGAGTTGAGAATGCTATAACTCGTCATGTGTATCTTCTGAAGATACTGAATTGACCAACGCACCTTTAGAAACAATGTAAGAACAAACCATCAAAACTCTTTTGTCTCAAGGTCACGATGTATGAATTGCATCATGATTACCTAAATCTTGAAATGAGACATGTCATTTCATAGTTTACATATTTTCATTTGAGAAAGTCAAATTCCAGGCCCACTATGTGATCTAAACTAGACTGATTGGTGAGATATTGAGTTATGAAGATGTCATGAACTAGCTATGTGAAGTTCTAATAGATATGGAATTCATGTACAAGATTACTGAAATGCAATGTATATCACCTCATGCTTTATTACTTGGATTGTGAATAAATGAACCACGCGGTATCCAAAATTTAGTAGCGATTTTATTTGGATGAATCAATGTGATTTGTTAGCTCCTCGTCAATACATTATTTCTATCTTATTCACAAGTAACAACGGAGTTGATGAAATAACATTTCGAAGGGTAAAATGGTAATTTTATAAATCTCATCTAATTGATGATATTCATGAAGGGTAATCATAGATAACATTCACAGTATCCACTTAATATAATTAAGTTGAATTGGAGTAGAAAATAAATTCATTTGAATCGAGATATTCTCAGTGTCAACTCTTTAGTGGAGTCAGTTGACATTAAGCTAATACTCGGAAAACGTTTGTGAGATTTTGAATCCAAGTATAGTAGGTTAAGTTTTGTTCATTTGGATTCATAAAGTCACTATTACAAGTCATTAGAGTATGATCGTTAAACTAGAAGCTAAGTCAAAATAAGTTCAAGTGTTGAACTAGACGTTTTCTCGGAAAATGTCTAAAGGGTATTTTTGTCCACATGGACATAAAATGATGTCAATGTCAAAATAAGATTTTGAATATTTCCATATGATGGAAATATAAATTAGTTTCTAAAGCCAAGAAGTCGTTTGAGGCATTAATAAATTAATTTCATTATTTGTGCAATATTAATTGTACAATAGGTTTTTTAAGAATTGTCTTAAAAGAAATAAGGAACTATCTACAAAACCCTTCTTGTAGATAGAATTCTGCCAAACATCAAAGAGGAGAAGAAATTATTTCAAAACAGTCCTTTGCCTTGAATTATAATTGCCAAAAAGGAAAAGAGGAATGAATTTCTTTGAGAAGAACACAAATGTGCTGAGTAAGGAAACAAATATCCTTCACTAATGCAATATGTTCACCTGCCTTATACAAGGGAAAGAAGAGATGAAATCAAATATTGTAATGAATACACAATAGGATAGGATAATAACCCTTTCTTGTATTTCCTTCTCCTATAAATAGAGCCTCACATAGAGATGTAAAAATAAGCTTTTCTCTTGCTTTCTCTTGCATTTGGCTGACCACTCCCCTCTCTCTCTCTCTCTCTCTCTCTCTCAAATATATATTTTATATTGGCACCTAAGTCCTCATTATACTTAAACTTAAATTAGCTATTTAGCTCATAGACTTATACTTGAGTTATTGTGTTTAATTGTGCCCACACACAATTATTATAAATATTATTATTTAATTAAAATTATTATAAAATATAATTAAATTTAATAATATTGAAATTTACTAATTGAAATCAAATTAAACATAAACTAAATATAATCAAAAGTCAATAATAAAATAATCGACAATGTCTAAAGTTGATAATAACATAAGCGTAAACCCATAATAAGATAAACGAAAGTCGATAAGTAAATAAACGTAAACCGATATCTTAAACATGGAATAAATTACAATCAAACTCGTTGTCCTCGTCTTTGTCGTCCTCGTCCTGCGCGTCTTTCGCCGGGTCCGTGTGGAGCCTCGTCTGGTTCGGTGTCGGTGGGAGTCGAAGGTCGATCTAGTCTCTGCTGCGAATTTGAAGCGCCTGCATTGGGTCCGAACTGGGGGAATCGTGCAACTCGAAAAAAACCCGTTCACGCCAATTTCCAATTCATGACCACCGATTATTCTCAATAATCCAATATCTACTTAAGTTTGACGCTGAATGTTGAAAATTAGGACAGTGAAAATTAGGAAAATTATGACATTGTGAACAATTAGAAGACGGATAAGGATTTGATCTAAGAAAGTTTTGAGATTTAGATAACTATTAGAGATTATGATTGTTTAGTTCACTAAATTATTTTAAAATTTACAGAAATTTGGGCAGAGTTTCCCAAACAATATGAATAAATCAAAAATCTGCAATTCACAAAAACGATATATATATATATATATAAGCCAGAACTATCCTAAACAATCAATAACTTTCAAATAACATATTCAAGTTAAAAAAATTAATTACTATAAAAAATTACTAATTCAATTCCATACTTAAATTAAGAAATTCAATAAATTATTATGACATTCAAATTAATATCACTAAAAAAATTACAAATCTATAATAATTTAACGAAATTATGAATTTCTTACATTCATAACAAATTATTTATTTAATAAATTACTTATTCAGTTACATACCGATATTAACAAATTAAATACATAACAAAATTAATTATAACAAATTATCATTTTAATTGCATACTTAAATTACTATTTCAAATTATTAAACATAAAACATAAATATCCAACCTTGTAAGTGAGACGAGACGGGTAGGCACAAGACGAACAAACTAGATAACAACAAAGCAACGCAAAGAAAAAAACTCATAAAAATCTATAAAAAAAAATAAAAAAAATCATAAAAAACCATAAACCAAAATAAAACTAAAATAATTTTTAAAAACAAACATATACCTTAACAAGCAGTAAGGCGACACAATACGAGAATGGACGAGGCTGCGACAAGAACTAAGAGATGAGCTCCGAGTCGGATTAAAAACGACCTACGAGACATTAAAAAACATTGTTCAACATATACTCGAGACATATATTGACAAAATTAATTACTACAACATATTAAAAAAAACGTACGGAGAGCACGAGTACGAACGGAGGGACTAAGTCATCGAGACTGGAAATAAACGTCGCAAAATCGGAAACCACGCAACAAGATAAAAATCGATTCAAATTGAGTCAAACCAAGTTAAAAGAAAATCAACACTTACCGGCGAAGGATTGGCGGATGGCGGTGCAGGGGTGGCGTAGGGCGGCGCAGCGCCGGAGAGCGGGGCTGGAGAGTAGTGGAGAGGCAGTGGGCCGGCAGGGGAAGGGAGAGCGGTGCAGGGGCGGGGGGCCGGTGTAGGGGCGGAAGGCGGTGCAGAGCGGAGGAGGGCAAAGGGGAGGCCGAGTTAAGGGAGGCCGAGGGGCGGAGGAAGGGGGGAGGGGGAGGGGCGGAGGAGGGGAGGGAAGGGGAGGCGGAGGAGGGCGGATGAGGGCGGAGGAGAAGGGAGAAGGCAAAGGGCGGAGGGACAGAGGAGGGCGGAGGAGGGCGGAGGGGCGGATGGGGGCGAAGGAGGGCGGAGGAGGGGGATGAGGGCGGAGGATTGGAGGAAAGGGGACGCGGAGGAGGGCGGAGAGTGAGGAGGAGGGCATAGAGGAAGGAGAAGGGAGGAAGGCGGAGGGGCGGAGGGTGAGGCGGAGGAGGGCGGATGGGCGGAGGAGAGTGCTGGGAGAGGGAGGAGTGTGTTTTTCATGTAGGGGAGAGAAAATTGGATATGGGAAGGGAGGGTCGGGTGTTTTAAAATCCTAAGAATATTAGAAGCGACATTAGAAGCAACTAGTCGCTTCTAATGTCCTCCACAACAAAAACGACGACGTTATGCGAAGCGGGAACATTAGAAGTTACTAGTTGCTTATAATGTCCCTTCTAATGTTCCCGTAAGTGAAATTTTGGAGGAAGGATTTTGGAGCCAAATTATTTGCGCATTACAAGCGACATTCAGAAGCACTTAGTCGCTT
Organism: Urtica urens; assembly: GCA_958296335.1. Classification (NCBI taxonomy): domain Eukaryota; kingdom Viridiplantae; phylum Streptophyta; class Magnoliopsida; order Rosales; family Urticaceae; genus Urtica; species Urtica urens. The sequence goes on from OY282525.1 coordinate 4,616,383, forward strand.
CTAATGCCCAATTTTCAATATTTAGCGAAATTTTGGCAGAGAAATTTTGGAGCCGAATAATTTGGACATTAGAAGCAACAAGTCCCTTATAATGCCAAATATACTAAAATATTTGGCGCGGAGAGTGCGAGCCAATAATTTTGGCCTTTTTAAGCGACTAATCGCTTTTAATATGTCGACTTGGACCTAGTCGCTTCTAATTGTCAATATTTTCATTTTTTTGGGAAAAACCAGGGTGTTTACGTTAGAAGCGACTAATGCCCCATGTCGCTTCTAAAAGTATATTTTGTAGTAGTGTCTATAGACTATTGTAATAGAAACCTTAGGTTTCTCGAGTTCACAACAAGGTATTAAGAAAACGAGCAAGACGACACCATCTACTTTTCTAAGACTTCTCAAAGATCAAACTTCAAGAAAGGTTAGTAACAATTAATTAAATAATGTTTTTAAATAATATGATGTTCATGCACTTTGCCTAGGTTAGTAACAAGCGATTAAATAATGTTTTTAAAATTGCTTTTTTTCTCTTGCCTCTCTATATGGCAGACCACACATCTCTCTCTCTCTAAAATATCTTTTTTATTTTGACACCTAAGTTCTCATTGGACTTAGACCTAAATTAGCTTTTTAGCTCATAGACTTGTTCTTGAGTTATTGTGTTTAATTGTGCCCACACACAAATCCTTCAAACCCTGTATAGACTCTTGTAATATAAACTTTAGGTTACTCGAGTTCACGACTACGTGCGAAGGAGACGAGCATTCCGTGGAGACGAAGCCTGGAGCGAGACGAGACATTCAACATTTCCTTAAGTTTCTCAAAGATCAAGCTACAAGAAAGTTATTACCAAGTAAATAATAATTAGATTATGATTTTTAAATAATTAGATGTTCATGCACTCTGTCTAGGTTAGTAAAATGATTTTACTTGCAAAGAAATTTTTATATTCCTCCATTAACTAGTTAATGATTATATTTCTTAATGCTAGACCTATTCCAAAAAGGTTGGTAGATATGTCGGTTTGGTAATTTACTCCTTTAATAATTTTAGGTGGTGTTAGTTATGTTTGGTTTTTCGGTTACAAAGTGCATTTTGATGGTGTTTTGGAGGCTCATTTTGTGTTTCTTTTAATAAGTAAGTTGGCGCTCACGGTTTTTATTTTATTTTAGAAAATGATTGTTTTGGAGTGCATGTTTGAAATCATTATGGCTTGAGAGTGGTTTAGGCTTCGAGCTCATGATTTTTTATGATTTGATTTGCTTGGCTCAGATGTTGCAGAAGCCATCTTCCGAAGCAGTCCGATAGTATATTTTATGAGTTTTAATTTTATTTAACTTCCAAATAGCATATCGTCTGCTCTGTACCGATTATTCTTCTATTTCTCATTAGCAATTCAGACTTTATTTGTTTGTTCGAATTTTGTAAGGCATTGGCCAATATATTTTGTTTAATGAAAATTCCCCTAAAAAATGAAGGTAAATGACCTATATAGTTAGATTTATACGACCCAATTGATATTTAAAGGGGGATTGTCGTCGAAGAGCAAATATTATTATTAATAGAACAAGCCAATGAAAAGCATCGTACTCCTAATTCGCGCATATATATATATATATATATATATATATATATATATATATATTAGTTTTTCTTACATAGGGTTCATGCATATTTCAAATATTAATCCACATCATAAACAATACATTGTGTGATTAAGACGTAACTTATCTCTACTTATCAAGTATGACTACGGTACTGGATAAAACCAAGCCAGGCGTGAAAACTAGATTTTGTGACTTCTGGTTGGTTTTTGTCTATTTTCTGGGACCATCTAACATTGGATTTATTTTGTTCTGAAACCTCGCATAAAAGTTCATCGCCATGTGCAACGTCCCATTAACAACGCCCTCTTTCTTGACAAAACCTTAGTCTAGTACCTATTCATTTTCCTGTTTAGAAAAATGAGAATAATTTGTATATTTATTTCATCTTCTTAATTAATCTTATAACTAAATGTATTACATAAAAACAAGTACGTGGCGGTCTACTTGAATCTGATAGCCGTCATACATCACCGACTGCGCATAGCTAAACAAAAAGAAAATCGAAAAGTTTATTAAACTTTAATATGTGATAAGAGTGGCTCTAGCTAATGTATTTTAATGGAAAATCATTGATAATAGCGTTTATAAATCTGAGCCCAGCATGTGAGTTGGTGGGTTAGAAGGTATCTAACACATGCTAGCAAATAGCAATCTCTGAAAATAGGAAATAAGGCCGTATAAGTAAGAATTATCATTTACAATGTCAATGTCGTTAGGTGATATTCCCTCTAAAAGAAAGGATATCAAACCCATAAAACCATTTAAAGACGCATTTTTGTCGGGTAGCTCTATATATTATTTTGCATAGATTTAAACCCTTAATTTGATAAAATAAACTAAGAGCTGCAACTATCCAACAAATGTAAACGACATTCAGATGGAAACAAATTCTAATTAAAGTAATACATGCTGAAATTACCTAAAGTGGTTAAGAGGGTGGTTTAAAAACTAGGAAGAACTTGTTGAACTAGTATTGTTTTCGCAAATTAATCAACGTGTTAACCAACAGAAAATCACTAAATAAAACAAAACAGTTGGTAATCTTAATTTGATAAACAACCTACTCATAACGATTGATACGTCCCAATAAAACCAATCCACTATAATCCAATCAAAATGATAAAAATATTTAAGAGACTTCCAACTCCCTTATGAAACGTAACTTTTTTTATTACTCCGGTGGACGTGAATCCCAACTCCCCTCAAATTAAGAGACTCCTTCTATAAACTTTACCAATCATTTTCGGACGATTATCAAGTACATTAATGTAATCACACACTCACAAATTCTGATCGAATAAAAAAAGTCAATTGCGAGGAATCAAGAACCATGTGTCTGCGAGGATATCCAAAAGCAGAGAAACTAGTTCAAGGTATAACCGGACGTGAACTCGACCTAAGAAAACAGAGACATTAACTTAATTTCACTCATAATAAATTTTATTAGTCGGTCACAACAATCCCTTCCGAATTTTGTTTTTTCTCAAAACCAAGATATCTAAAAATTTTAAAAGTCAAAACATGATATTTCCTATTTTGTTCGCGCAAGATGACAGGAAGAAAAAATAACTCGGGTCTTGAATCTCTTTTTACATCTTCACTTGAAAACATACGTAAAATTGCAACCGATGTACAATTTTTTTTTTTTTTTTTGCAAATGAAACAATAGCACATGAGATCCAACTATCTACTTAAACATATTTAGCAAAACAAAGTTACAATAGAAATAGTGCTTCGACCAAAGACCAATATTGCAATTATTTCATATGGTCAAGCATATAAAAATATAGGTTCAGCTATTACAATCCATAAAAAAATGGGATTATTAAGTAATATATGCCCACAAACGTATGATATTTTTTTTGTTTTGACCAACGTTTAGTAAAATTTGTGTTAATGGATAGAGCTAAGTTAACGTGAAAATTCGGACGATGTTGAACCAAATGTTATTATCGCTCATTACCATGCCACACCAATAAATGAATTAAAAAAATCATATATTAATAGTGCGGTTGCTACACCACTAAACACATCAAATAAGTTCCATTCAACACTCTTCAACATTAACCCTCTCTCCAAAACTCTTTCTTGATAAATTCTTTAAAAATTTCTCAAAACACTAAAATCGACGTCGTCAACATGGAAGAAGGATATTGTTTTCGACGTCAAAAGCCTCCCAATATACAACGACTTCAAGACAATTCGAGCACAACTCGATTTGTTTTCGACGAACTGGAACCAAAGTGCCAAACTTCCACCGACCTACAAAATAAAATAATTTCGGAGAGTAAGAGAGAATAAAAATCGAGAGAGCAGTTTGCTTGTCTCGGTGTACATAGAATAATAGCTCATGCCTCTATTTATAGGTTGAGAAACTTGGTTACAACAAAAGAGGAAACGTGCAGCCTGAATGCATTTTAATAGTGTTATTAATCACACTCACCTCCGCCAAAAAATTGACCAGTTTTAATGCCACATAACCGGCCATAAACATGAACCTTAATGTCACATAAATCCTTTTATTCAAACGTTCTCGTGACCATTTGTATGCATGGCTCGAGTTTCATTTATAATTGACATAATAACGCACACGTTATTTGCGAAGTTAAAACTAATTAGAGTGAATTTTGTAATAAAAATATAAGGATTGGGCCCGGAAACCCAAACGCCGAAGTAAATTCTAAATTGCAAAAATCCAAGATCCAATCTCATGCCCAAGTCTGGTCCGGCCCGGATTGGCTCGGCACGACACCGTAGCGGCGAGCATGTATGTGTGTGTTGGAAATTAGTTCATGATTAACTTAATAAATTACGCGACATATCTAATATGGCGGAAACACGTAAAATGAACTAACATGTTAAAATACATTTTATACATATTCGATTAAGTAAGGTATTAAAAACTACTAACATGTCAATATATCTATTTTAAACATGTTAAGGCAACAAATTGATCAATCATGCTAGGAACCTATAAATAATTTATTTCTCGCAGATCCAATTCGTTTTAGAAATCTTACACGTGAGATTGTAAACAATTTTGTGCGTTGCTCGCTTTCACCGGAATGCCTTGTCGGGTTGTATAGCCAAAACCTTGCCGGAAGGGTTCACACGCGCCTATGCCTCGGGAATAGATCCTTGGACCCGCGCCTATGAGTTCGGTCACAAAATCTTACAAAATTTTTACGACTTTTAATTCTTAATATTAGTCGATTCCACTAAATGACTAATATTGAAACTCTCTAAGTTCATATGCATTTGTATTTTCGTTTGATGTGATTAAACAATTCTTCACACGATTCACAGAACATTTTACGATATTATCTTTTGTGTGTATCATTAACTCAGAGGAATATAAAATTATTGTTTTACCCCTGAGTTATTATTTCACCAATTCTTTTGTTATTTGCGAACGAGAAAAACATAAAGTGAGATGTCTATACATGTCACATGACTTATTCAATGAATATTTTATTCGTTAAATATATGCCCGGTTTATTCACTCACACTCTCATAACAAAGCATAGTGTGATACTAATGCCTTAGCATTATTACAACACAAATTATGTATCTATGAATCATATAATTCAACAAAACAGTATTATGACACCAACCTTCGGGTCAGTGAAACTTCATTCAGTCATTTCCATTGAAAAATAAAATGTAATAAAGTGATAAAAGAATATATGTATTCACTTCAGGATTCAAGTAATTACCAAAATACCCCTTGTATGTGATCTTGAAGTTTCGAGTGATAAAACGGTTTTATCTCAAGCTTCAAAGCATCACTGGTCTTGTTCAATGTCTTCATGAAGACATCAAGAATAAATCATAGAGTCACAACTCTCTATATCACAAGATAAGATATCTTTGATCTATTCAAACAATTAATACTCAGATTCGATTGCCCTATCGATTTTTAGATTGTCAACTATTATTTAGATTAGTCATGAGAGGATATCTTGTCAAGTATTTACTTACCACCTCTTCCATTGATGATTGTTTCAGAGCGTAGCAAACATACATAAGCACAAACTTCAATAAGAATGAATATTTAATTTTATTTAAAGTTTTAGCAAAATAAAATACAAAATGTATTTAAATGTTTAATATCTCATTTGTGGGCACAAATCCCAACAGTGTGCGTGCGAGGAGTTGTTGCTAACCCACCCACACTCTTCTCTATTAAACGATATCATCTTAAGGAGTCTTTTATAACACTACACCAACACACAATTCACAACCAATGTGAGAGTTTAATCACTTCATGAATACATTCATGAACTCATTGATACACATATCTATGTGTTCTTTACCAATACTTTGAGCATCAATTTTTCAGTCATCATAGAGTTGCTTTTGGAAAACAACTACTTGAACTTATACCCGTCGCAACGAGAAATAAGAATATGAAAGAATTATTCAATTTTGTTGAGTGGGCTCTCCTCAAATATTAGCCAAAGAATCAGTCTTACACAAGGTATAAAATACTTTTTTTTTATTCATTTATTCCAAAAATCCCCTCACATAAATGAAATTGTATACGACAGTTATGAAAACATGACGAGATTCGAGGTTATAGTTCAACGGTAAACACTAATATAAGATATGTCATCGAAAATAGTTTTCTGTTGTCACAAACGTACCGATCAAACTGCGCTATCAATGGGTTTGAGTTTCGGAAGCGACTTTCGGATTGTCCCCCCTTACTTTTGCGACCACTCTGATTCCCCAATGGGTGGAAGATCCTGACGACATTGAGCTCGGGAGGGTTGATAGGAAGCTTCCGAGTTCTCGTCGCCAGACCTCGATTTTTTATTTGTTAGACACAATGAAGACCAGTGGGTGGTTCGTCCCCTTTTTTTGCCTCCTCAAATGTGCACTCGATGTTGACTTATACGCTTACACGTCTTTTATAACCCCGACGTTTTTTTCAGGTGGTTCATCTCGGAGGCGCGCTCGTGACGGTGCACCTGCGCCACAACCTCCCTCAAGTCATAAGGCGGCTACCAGAGCCTGACTCACCGAGAGGCAAGCGAGGAATCACACCAAGTTTCTCGTCCGAGTGGAGGTCAATGAATGCTTGTCTCGAAAACGCCTAGCCACATCTTTCGTGTGCGATGCCCCTTCGAGTTCCCATCGCATTACCGAGCCTTCATCAACTGAGATGTATATTTAGATCCGCACTATTTACACTATTTACTTTCTCTTATATTAAATCAGACTATATTTAGATAAAATGTTACAGAAGTCTGTAAGAAGTACTTGAAAATGCGTTCTCGATATTTAATAATTTTCGTAAAATATTGTTGTACAGATTTTACAGATCAACAATGTTAATGAAAATAAAGAAATTTTTTTACAAACTAAGAACCACTTGTCATTGAAGATATCCAAAGTAAAGAGTGGTTTACAGTATCAGAGCGGTCTAAATTCAACCTAACACAAAATCATCAAGAGCCCAATTTTACTCGTAAGGAGTTATATTTATCTATTATACAAATCTCTCGTAAATATATTATTCTAAAAAATCAAATATCCAAAATATCATCCTTTAAAAATCTAATTTGAAAGATGAAATTTTCTATTTTGTTTGGTGCGGGTCTTTAACCTTTTCTTGTATCTTCGATTGTTACATGCTCACATATTATCATAAAATTTTCATTTTATAGACTAAAAAATTGAAAATATTAAAATCAGATATCTTAGTTGAAAAATATGCAACATAAATTGTTGACCCAATTTTTGACAAATATGCCCTTTCGTCAAAGTTTACCTCTGTTTTGGATAAATTTTTATAAATTACATCAAAACTCATCAATATTTCTTTTTCATCCCAAAATATAGTAGCTCCGACGATTTAAGCACAATATATATATAAAAAAAAAAACAGGTCTTTAAACATTACTCTGTAATAAAAAAAATCTGTAATAAACTTATATTAAACTAAATTATAATATAAAACTATAAGCTATAAAGTTATAAAAAACTAAAACATTACTCTTTAAACGAAATTTATCTGAAACTAATGGTAAAACTGGCTATAAGTTTTTTCTTCCTGAATTTGAATAAAAAATCAAATTTTTATTATTTTTTAACCAAAAAACTTTCATATTAATATTTGTTTAGTCTTAAACAAGGTTTAAACGGCCGCTAGCCGATAAACGGCCGATAACTCAAAATCACGGAAATGCCGCTAGCCGAACGGAAATTCGACGGAAAAAATGTGGAAAACGGAAAAGGGAATGCCGATGGGATTGCCGTAGGCCGGTCGGAAATTCGATAAAAAGTACGGAAATTCGACGGAAAAAATGTTGATGACATTTTTAGTTCAAAACATGAATTTATAACTATAGAAAATGTTCAAATCATGAAGTTCATACATGTCATACCACATTAAAATTAAAATCATTAAAAGTTCATACATAACATAAAATATCAAGTTCATACATACCATACCAAATAAAAAGTTCGAAAAGATCATACGAAATCAAACAACAGTAGTATTCAATAGTAACTGGAATGACGTGCTGGCTGATAAAATCCACCGGTTCGTGCCTGAAGGTTACAATAGTCCAACCACGTCATTTGGGTCGCGTACGATGAAGTGTAGTTAATGACGTGGTTGTTGTAGTTGGCTTGCGTTCCCCCGACGACGGTGCACAATATGGGGTACTCGGGTAGTGGTCCTTGAATCTCGGCACCTATAATGACCGGAACTGGATATGGAACGGGATACGGATAAGCATACGAACCTTGACCGTCGTATGATTGGGTAGACATTTGGTCAAATGACATTGACTCAAGTTGAGTGGAAATGGAGTCAACGTCGTAATCCGTAGAACTAGTAGACCACATTCCCGCTTGTCGACCTCCCGGGTATTGCGCAGACTCAAAGTCAAAGAAGTCATCCGACCTACGAGACATTAGGTTAGATGTTAATAAATGTAAATAAAAAATGAATGTAATATATTAGTACCTGTCCCGATCCCGCGCTCCGTGATCTTCATCTTGAGTAGCTTGGTAACCCGATTCCATGGTCCATGGATCGTTATTCCAACCTCTGCTTGTGCCACTCCCGACACCAACACTTGTGCCGCCACCATCTCCGCCTCCTTGCGTCCCGCCACCATCATCGTCACTAGACGAATCTATACCAACATCTTGAGAGACGACCCGGTTTACATCAACGCCTTCGGAACGGGCCTGTGAGGCTACTTGCGGATCAGGACGGTTGGATTCATCGTCAAGGTTGCATGGTCGAACCCACTCAAGTAGAACGTCATCGTCGGCCTCATCTCCCATGGCTTGCATAGATTGCTCTATGATTTCTAAGGGGTCTCGGAGTTCCTTGTTTTCGTACTGAGCTTTGCGATCTCGTATCTGTAATTTCATGTTATAATTACAAAACACAAGTTGCTCCAACCTTGAATACGCAAGACGGTTGCGCTGTTTTGTGTGGACTAAGGCGAACGTGCTCCAATTTCTCTCACAAGCCGAAGAGGATGCGGTTTGTGATAAAATACGCATGGCCAACCGACGTAAAGTAGGTGCTTCAGTTCCAAACATTCTCCACCATTCGGCTACAAAAGTAAATTAAAAATCAAGTAATGTTAACAGATCCCACACAATGATATCGTTACGTACCTGCGGCCATATGATCACGGTTGGAAACCGCAGTCTTCCTTCCAAATAGTCCAAGTGCATCTCGAAACGCAATGAGCTGTGTACATAATATGTCACTATACGGTGAATGAACATATTAATATGTGTAATTACGTACCTCATTTCTAAGAACCGAACAATCATCGTGCGGATGTAACACCTCAAAAACGTCTGTAACAGCAGTTAGATGTTCGGGTGTCATCGTAATCTCTGGGTTGTATTGACACATCGGGTTCAAGTAGTAACTTGCTTTGTGCAATGGGTGACAAAGTTGTCTTTCCCATCTGTCGACAACGATATCGACAACCCATCTTTTATTTGGCAGGGCCTCCAACTTTTTCTTCATTAGATCGAAAACGTGGTATAGTGCACCCAACGTCGGAACGACCTCAATGTCCACGAACCGAAGAGCTACAAATAACGGCTCGAATACCTGTCGCATTAACGTAAAATGTTAGTTCTTCAAAGTAAATTACAAACATCATACTAGATACAAAAGTACCTTACAAACTCCATCGAGGTGTAGCCAAAAATTTGCATCATTTACTTTGTCCTCCACAAATGATCCCGCTAAGGTGTTGCGAAATGTCAATCTCTCCCACCAATCGGAATTGATTATCGCCTTCAATGCTTGTTTCTTGTTACGCAAGCTTGAAAGAGCTAAATAATTGGTAGCAAACCTTGTAAGGCCGGGTCGAATGATCTCACCTTCACCTTGGTCTCTTAACTTTGCTAATAGAAGCCCGTGGTTATAAACGAGCTTCGTTATGCGCCTAGCGTCATCCACGACGCGAGCAACGGTGTCTCGCTTAGCCACGTCTTCCAACATCAGATCAAGACAGTGTGCGGCACACGGTGTCCAATAACAATTGAACTTTCTCATCAGTTTCAATCCCGCTTTTTTATAGGCCGACCCGTTGTCCGTGACAATTTGGATGACATTGTGGCGTCCGACGTCGTTAATCACATCACTCAAAAGTTTGTAGATGTATTCCCAATTCTTGATGTTGTTCGACGCGTCAACGGACTTCAAGAACACGGTTTTTCCCGCTGAGTATACCATAACATTAATGATACTCAATCGCGTTGGACCCGTCCATCCGTCAGACATGATTGTGCACCCGTACTCTTCCCAAACCTTACGTTGACTATCGACGTATGTTTGTGCCTTAGCAACCTCTTCCTTAAGGTATGTGTTGTGAATCTCGTACGGGGAAGGCAGTGGAACGTTAGGACCTGTCAACAACAACATATTACGTTATTCCGTTGAGCGTTAAAGTACGTTAAGAAATATGTTTCGCATACCGAGTTCTCCAGCTTCGTGCATCATGTTTTTGAAGTGATGAGACTTCGCTTTATGGGCTGGAACACTCTCGTGTATGAAAAATCGGCTGAAAAGTCTTCCTAATCGCTTCTTAAGAGACATACTTGTCTGTGTAGGGACTGGTGGTTGTCGTGCCGAATCTGATCGATAGAGAGAAGGCGAGATTGGTGGCCTCGATCTTATGTCTTGTTGGGATCCGGAACCTCCTCCTGGCCCGGATCTCCAAGTCGCAGCATTGGCCTCATGTCGACTTCTCCTCATTGCCTCATACAGGTCTTCATCTTCTCGATGATCAAGACGTGGATCGAGGTTTGCACGTAACTCTTGACGGATGGTTTCTTCCATCATGCTCTTATTCTTTTTCTTCATTTCTGCTTCATGTAGCAGTTGCCGCATTTCTTCTCTGACCTCGGGCGGACACTTATCACATCGTTTTACATTCTTCTTCGGATCGTTTCCGCTAAGATGCAACTTCATACGAGTGATACCTCCACCTCTTGTGGTTAACCCACAATATTTGCACGTAAAATGATTACTGGTCCCTGCAACGACGAAACAATGTTTTCGGACGCCTTCATCTGCCATCTGTTATCGTTAACAAACAAAAAAATCAATTCCGTAACTCCAAAAATTATGAAAAAAATTCACTCTTATTAAATTTCAATTCCAAACAGATCCTATTTCATACAAGTTTTTGAGAAAAAATCATAATCGACCGTTTCAACCAAAACAAACTAAAACAACAATTCCCGATATATAATTCAAATTCTCTAATCCGTGACACAAAAAAATTTAAAAAAATTCCAATCTTCTTAAATTGAAATTCTAAGCAGATTCTATTTCACACATAATTTTGAGAAAAATTCATAATCAACGACTTCTTACTAAACAAATTAAAACAACAATTTCCGACAAACAATTCAAATTTCATAATCCGGGACTCAAACAATTATGAAAAAATTACACTATTATTAAATTGAAATTCTAAACATTTTCTATTTCATACGTATGTTTCATAAAAAATCATAATCAACGACTTCAACAATAATCAACTTAACGACTAATCGAACTATTAACTACAACTATCGAAATTACTTCATATTTCTCGTTTCCGACGTGAATAAAATCTGAAACAAATCCACGCAACTTAAAATGTCGTTCCAAACAGATTTCATTTCATACATTATTTCGAGTAAAAATCGTAATCACAATGTTCAAGAACAATCTTATAGTTCTTATTTCAACATATATGATTTCATAACTACAACCTCCGAATTTACTTCATATTCCAAATTCCGGATCTAGAAATAATTCAAAAAAATTACATCATCTTCAGAATCACATTCCTAACACATTGTATTTCTACAATTATTGCTAAAAAAAATCAACTTCTACTCGAAAATCAGCTTCAACTACACAGATCTACAATTATCGGTATCTACCTCGGATTTCGGGGATTTTCGGGGATTTTCGCCGAAAAAATGTTGTTTTCTTGCTGCGGTAGTCGGCCGGCGATTCGATCTCCGGAATACCGCTGGAATTTCGTCGGCACCTTGTGGATCGGCAGAGAGAAAAATTCGGCAAATTTTTTGGGAGGGCTTCGAATTTCGGTAGGTTTTTCGTCGGTAGGATAGGGGTTTTATACTACCCACGAACGACATCTTCCGGAAAACGACATCCGATTTTCGGCGGCAAAAACGACGAAATTCGCCGGCCAAAAACGACGAAACGTTTACATAGGTCGTTTTTGGCCGGTAACCACCGAAAACCGGAATTTCGCCGGCAATGAAAACGTTGGTCTTAAAGTCTATTAAATAAAAAAAAATTATATTCAAATATGTTTATCCCTTAATTTTGTTTCATTAGGGGAGTATAACGGAGTGGCGTTATTTGTCTTACTATGATGATCGCAAAAGATGTCGTTAATAGTACAGATTTTATGATATACGATTCAACAGATTACTATTTAAGAACCATTTGTCCCCGTAATTTACAAATACGAAAATAGAGTAGGGGTGTGGACTAATACCAGTACGTACCTATAACTTTGCCTAAAATATTCCAAACGACTTTACTATATATACAATTCCTTTTTTTTAATATTATATGTACTGTATTCAAATAGTGATGCTTATTCAAAGATAAGTGATTATTAAGATAATGACGATCACATGCACTCGTACGTTATCAATAGTAATGCTAGTAGAAATGTTAAATTTATATATGCTAGTTTCAATACCTATAAATATGAATTTATCTACTTATAGATAACTAGCTAGGTCATATTCAATAGATGATCATCTAATTTTGTATAACCTCTACGAAGAGCCATATCAAAAGACGTATATCCTTCAAAACATAGGGAAATAGAAGAAATGGGAAACGACAAATGTCGTTTTCGAAATTGAAAACTCCATAACCTAATAAAACCGAAAGCTTACTGAACCAAATTAATTACCTCTGCGAAAAGTTGATATATATCTCGTCTCGAACATGAGAAAATTAAAATACAGAACTACTTTATGTTTTTTGGTCCACCACTTCACACCATAAAAGACGAGGGACCGATCGATCTATTTATAAAATTTAAACTTGGGATATTATGCGATATATACGATCATCACTACCGAACATATCAGGAAAGAAAGTAATACGAATCCGGCGATGATTTTTCCTTTTTTCATATGTTATTTTAAAAATACCAAGTGGACAAACATGATACTTCATAATGATAAAATCCACGACAACAAAAAATATATAGACTTTACAGATATCCGCAATTGTCTAATACTACATACGGAAATGCACAAACACAAAATCGTTTGGGCTAATGGTATTAGTTTAATATTTTTTTTGTTCTTTATAATATTGTTTATGAAGAGAAGGAAATTGACTATAAGCATCAATACCCTAAAAAATCCAAGGTCACACTTATTTATTTGGCTCACTAAAACCGACTTGTACCTGTCAACATTTTTCTCGTATATGGACCAAGCGAGTACGATTGTGATGCACCCACGAGGGGGTAACATGCAAAATAAAAAGATCAATAGTTTCAAAAATTTGTTTGGCTGCAGAGCAAAAAATAATATTTTTCGAATTATATGTGTAGGCCCACATAAGGGTTATTAAAGTTATTTCACCATTGATGTGGACAATCAGTAACCGGATCACATGGGTTTGTGGTAACACTACGCTACGTAATCCGGGGCTCAATGAAGGAAATAAAACCAGATATCATTCTTTTTTTTTTTCTTTTTTTTTCGATTTATATTTTTAAAACACACTCCATAATTAATAGGTAGTACAGTTTGGATCGTTATGTATTCCATCAGATTTCGTCACATTTGTACTTTTGTGATGTTGATAAGGAAACCAGCGATTGGTGGATATACTAACTATATGCACAATTTAAATTCTATTTTAGTGATTGAAAAAAATATGCATAAACTTGGGATTATAATGTATGTGAAAGAAACAACAGCAAAGACAAGCACTTGTTGCGTCGAAACAAAAGGCAAACTTGTGGGGGACCTTTCACACATGGGTGTGGCCATAAACTTGGCGAAAGTGGAGCCAACTTAGGCCAAGAATATTTTGCAAAATGTTGGTTACAAGCACACACGGAGAGAGAGAGAGAGAGAGAGAGAGAGAGAGAGAGAGAGAGAGAGAGAGAGAGAGAGAGAGAGAGAGAGAGAGAGAGAGAGAGAGAGAGAGAGAGAGAGATATTGTTTATCTGGACGATCAAGTTAATATAATCTCACACTTATAAGTTACACCACCTTCTTAATTTCGTTTTCTATCGTTTGTGTTATATTACATGCCTTTTATGCTTGAGCGCCTTTTAAGGTTATCATATTGGCTATTAAGATTTCAGCATATCGATATCAAATGTATATTGATACCATATATAAGGACTTGTTTGTAAACTCTACATAATTGAACCAAATTGTTTAATCATTATCTCATTATTTATTATTTGCTTCGTGGAGCAAATTGATTCTATAAAACTAAGTAGTTCTATAAAAAATAATGAACCTCGTGAAAATTTGTTAAGTTGTACTTCGTGAATATATGATATTTATTAAAGAAAAATAGTAGTAACTTACCAATAAGGGAGATGATTGTTTAAGTGTGTAAGTAAATATAAAATGGTATTGAATATTGAGTTCATCATTAAATATCCGTTAATGCAATAAGTATGTACCCAAATTGGTGCAATTCAAATTTTATATATAAAACCTTTTTATCCATATAACGCTGGCTGGAAAAATAAATTAATGATGATAAGTAGTGTTGTGGAAAGATAGAGAAAGAAGAGAGAATACACTTGTAAAGTCCATAGAGCAACAAACCATATTGATTGCATATTTTGATTATTGTCCGGTATCCATAGCAATACTATTATAGTGCTTCCTATTTTTTTATTCAGTTATTAGAAGACGGAAAGGGTGTCTGAGACAACTTTGATGACAAGTATCAAGATATAATACACTTGGTCTATATTAACCCCCACACGATAAATAATTCTTTGAGACTGAGAAACGTGATAAACTCAGCGATTTTTCGTTCGAAGATCTTATGAGTGATTTCTCTTTTGAATGGTTTCGTGTTTGTATTGATAATATTCGTAATAATACAACATCAAAATCATTTAGATTTGTGATCGTACTTTTTATGTTCAGCAAACTCAGATTCGGATGTTATTATCGTTGCTGTAAGTCATAAATCGAAGATTGTTGTTTAGATAATATTACGTTTGAAAATAAATATAATGATTCATAATATCTACGAAAAGATTGTAGACATGACACTGCCAACAGAGACCTATTTTATGATACGGAAGTTTAGACATGACTTGTTTCTGAGGTCTCACTTTTAATGGTTCAATGGTTAGTCGACTCTTAAACTCCTTTCTTCTAAATATGCTCTACTACAAAAATTATTTTACAGCAGCCACTCACTTTTAGAAGCAACAATAGATTTTTAAAACGACGCATCGCTTTTGGGCCAACATACTCAAATTATGAATAAAATTCAGTTTTTCACTCTTAGAAGCGATAAATCGTTTTTAAAATCACATCATATTAGAAGCGATTTGTTGCTTTTAATTTTTTTAAATAATTTGGCTCCAACTTTTCCCGCGAAAATTTCATAAACTTATCATTTTTGGGATTAGCAGCTACTTTAAAACCAAAAACTCGCCTCTAATCACAAAAAAATTGGTCAAAATTTTACAAAGTCTGTTTTCGACATTAGAAGCGACTTTAAAATGTATCAGACGCTTCTAATCCCAAAACAAATTGTCTTTAAGTAAGACAATTTTTGAAGACATTAAAAGCAACTTTAAAATGTACAAGTAACTTTTAAAATATGTTTTAATAGGCATGACGCCGTGTTAGTTCGTCCATTGGTCTTGAGATTGAGATTTTGAGATCTGAGGGAGATATTGGGACAACAGGTTGAAAGATGACGAGCCCATCCTGCAACATGCATTTCTTGCGTCGGCGTGCGTCTTGCCAACCTCGCCTTCTTCTCAACCTTCCGCAGTCCACACGGAAGTTGCCTCTGAACTCTTCCCGTCCACAAGTGGGATCTACTCTCTTTTTTCATAAAAGGTTTAAAACAATCGGTTAGCCATAGGTTCTGTTGATTTTATATTTTTGCACTGTTTTGGTATTGGTTCTTTTTGGTTTAAAACAATTTATTTGTTGATTTGATATACAATAAACAGTTTTGTTTTTCAAACCCATTGCTTACGTTTTTTTTTTCAAGTTTCGCCGCTTCTTTTGTAGACAAAGTTTTGCCTTTTGCTGTCAACGGCCCTTACTGCCTCTCCACTCCTCTCCGGAGCGTTCTGTTTTTATAGTACGTAGTCATGTTCAGTTTTTAAAGTTTTAAAGATCAAAAATTCAACGAAATGACCCTGACAAGTAAACTTGTTTTGGAATTGGCCAACGTTTCGTTAATCTTTTGTAAATGTCCACAAAATCTACGTGGCAAATTTTTTTATATTTATTGTTACAATTTTGTCCTTCGAAATATATTAACCGCTGTTTCAAAATTAATTTTTTTTTCAAATTTCGAATTTTTGTTTGAATTCAAGCCGGTTTGAATTTTTGTTCAAATCAGTTTTTAAGATCCTTAATTTTAGGCAACTATTTTGACACACGTTTATTGCTTATTAAATTCTAAATATTTGTTAATTATATAAAGTTTATATTGTTATTTATCTTTTCATTAATTATCCCGAATTTTATGAGATAGACATTTCATTCACGTTGAAATTCATTTTTATTTTAATCATTTATTAACTTCCCTACATTATTCAAATTTCGTCCAGTATTTACACTAGGATGGATTTGTTTCGACGTAAATTGTGTTGGGTTTTACGTCGTAAATTGATTTACATCGTAAATTAAGTAATTTTTACAACGTAAATTGAGTTGACACTTTTTATTTCGAATTTTAAATCAGTTTTAAATTTTTTTAAATACTTTCTGTTTTAATTCAAATCATCCCGGTTTTAATTAGTTATTAAATGTAGATCCTATAATCTAGGATAGTTGATTGACCGAATTTATTATACATAATTAAGTAAATCCCTCCTTTTTTGGATGGAAATAATTATTCAGTTATTTTGGGAAGTTTTGTTTTAAATTTCGTCATCATTTATTAACGCTTATTAGATTTTGTATTCAAATTCTGTAACTTCCCTACATTATTCAAATTTCGTCCAGTATTTACGCTCGTTAATGATATTCAATTTACACTGGAATGGATTTGTTCCGACGTAAATTGTGTTGGGTTTTACGTCGTAAATTGATTTACATCGTTAATTAGTAAGAAGAACGAAGAACGATGAAAATTTTAATTTCTCTTCGCAGGTGTTCGTCTTTGCCGCCGTCAGCGCCTCCATCGTTGGCGTCGCAGCCACCGGAGAAAATCAAATAAAAATGGTTTGACGTGGAGAATATCATTACGCTCGGTGTAAATACAAAAAAAACCCTTGTTGGGTATTAATCATCCGAAATTTTGTAAAGATTAACATAAATAACTTTGAATACCTGTAAATCGGTCGCCGGGAAGGTTTATTTCGTCGACGAAAGGATAACTTTTACGATTCTTCGTCTGGATGATTTCGAATTGGTGGGGAGAAATGAGAATTCGAAATTGTGGAAGAAATGAATTTTTTTTGGGGAAATGAGATTTTTGTATGCTTTAAATAGTCATCATTTTTCTCTCTCCAAATATTAATTAACGTGGTTAATCGGCGTAAATCTTGCTGATTTGTTTTTTTTTCTAAATTTCCAATTATATTTGGGCGGGAATTCGGATGAGGGTAAATGTGGTATGAAAATTTGGTATATTAAACTTGTGGACATTTACAAAAGATTAACTAAACGTAGGCCAAATCCAAATTTCTAAACCCCTATAGGGCTATTACCTTCTTTAACCCAAAATTTATTTTGGTCACTTTTTTTGCCAAGCCTCGCTGCCTCGTTGCCACTAATCGCCGACAGGTTCGATTTTTATGTCATATTTTGGTTATGTAAATTAGAATTAATAATTTAATAATTTTGTTAATTAATTAGTAAATTTATGGTTAAATTAATAACTTAGATAATTTAATAATTTATGTAATTGAATTAATTGTTAATTTGTAGTATTAGTTAATTTATAAATTTATATGTTCCCGAATCTGTTTAACTTAATTAAATAATTAGAATTGAATGTTTAGAACTTTGATTATTAATGAATGTGTATTTAAGTTGATTTATTAATATTTGAAATGATATATTAACGTAATCAAGACTGGTGATATATTAAGTTTGATCCAGTGGCACGCGAAAGAATGGTGATGGAAGAAGGTATGTTGGAAATGTATCTATTAACAATTAACTTATTAAATTAAAATATATATCTAATTTGGCGGAATTTAAAAATTTCAATCCTAATATGTGAAACTCGTTTCGTAACATATTTAAAAACCATGGAAATAAAAACGATCTAACATGTCGGGTCAATGAATGCTCATTTAGACATTTCCCATTGACTAATCAAATTTCTTAAAGTGTCACAAGGAAATATGATTCACTTCAGCATTTAGGTAGTTACTGAAATATCTCTCGTATGTGATTTTTAAGGTTCGAGTGATTAACCAGTTTTATCTCGACCTTCAAAGTGTCACATGCATTGTTCAATGTTTTATCAAGACATTAAGAATAAATTACAGAGTCATAAACTCTCTATATCACAAGATACGTACAATTATTACTCATATACGATTGCCTAATCGATCTTCTGATTGTAAACTAATATTTTAAACCTGTCATAAGAAGGTATGGTGTCAAGTCTGTACTTAACACTTCTTTCATTGATGATAGTTTCAGGCCGTAGACATAAATGCATAAACACAATCTTAAATAAGTATAATTACTTAACTTTATTCAACTTTCAGCAAAAAGAATACAGAATGTATTAAATGTCATATCTTTTTTGTGGACACAAATTCCAACAGGTATTCTTCGTCGTAGTGTCGACGGGAAGGCGTGGAAGAACTTAGATAAAATGTATCCGGACTTCGCTATTGAGCCAAAAAAATGTTCGATTTAGATTTGTTGCTAATGGTTTTAATCCTTGAAGGGAAATGAGCTTGTCATATAGCATATCGCAAAGACACCCCATCATTGTCCATTAAAAATCAAGTCACGTATTACATCCAATGACGATACTTTTATGGTGCTCACTGGATGAGAAAGTGGAATGGTCACTATATAAAACACACGTCGTGAAAAGAGGCCTCCAAAGAAGTTGAGTACAAGTTTGATTATTGAGCAGCTGAATAAACTTCCTGAAATGTTTTCAAGCAAGAAATCTTCAAGCTCTAGCCTAAGCGAGGCGAGAACAAACAGAATTCAACCAAGAAAAGTATCTTTTATGAGATATCGTATCGGTCTGATTTTACGTTGAAGCATAATCTGGATGTGATGCATATAGAAAAAAATTGTGAGCAAAAACTTACTCGGAACGTTGCTCAATATTGGCGGGAAACATAAGAAAACCGAAAAAGTAAGACAAAATTTAATAGACTTGAAAATCTATTCTAGTTTATAGTTGGAGAAGTGTGGAAATAGGTGGTTCAGACCAAAATCTTAATATTCAGCGAAAAACATTTTCAGAGTTAATTAACTCAGTGAAGTTTCTTGATGAACTCGCATGAAATTTGAAAAATAAATGTCACTCTCGATAAGAAGGTGACAGGGTTATTGGTTGTGGGTATCAGTCACTATGTTCTTGCACAAGTATAAGAAATCTGAGTAACTTTTGAAGCTTATTTGTTCTAGAACGTTATGAGTGGATGATCTCCAGAGATCTCAAGGCGCTATCGTTGGGATATTGTGTAAGACATAAATTATTTATCCACGTGCATTCTTTTAAGATCATGGTTCATGTTATCATTCATTTACCAGAGTAAGCTTGTCAAGGTTTTCCGTGTTGGAATCGTTCTAAGTAATAATCTGACAGTTATTGGAGCGGCATATTCGTACCTTATGTTTTCTCTTTTTTCTTTATTTCTTATATTTTTTCCCAGAATAAATTATTTCTCCCATAAATAGGATATGTGACTGACCATTCCCTTATAAAGCATGCTTCTAGATGTTTCTTTTAATTATCCGAGATACTTACAAATATATTTATTATAGAATGATCACATATAACTCTACAAAAAGAAATTCAATTCTCGAGGATTAAATCTAATTTGCGGCAGTGTGA
Source organism: Urtica urens (assembly GCA_958296335.1). NCBI lineage: Eukaryota > Viridiplantae > Streptophyta > Magnoliopsida > Rosales > Urticaceae > Urtica > Urtica urens. The sequence goes on from OY282525.1 coordinate 4,636,753, forward strand.
ATCCTTTCATGACTATCATGTGATGATGTGCAAAAGATCTAAACGTATCTTCTTTCGGTGTCTCTAGACGTGCATTGGTCAATTTAGTATCTTCATAAGATACACAAGAAAAATTATAGATTTTCACCTCGCTATATTTCATAACCATAATTCATAAGTTCTCCTAACAACCATACTGAGATCAATAGTCACATGGTCATGTGATTGCGATTATACTGTTTTAAGCAAACCATAAAGAGTATTTCATGCAAATCAATATTTTTGTGTTGACACCGAGCTCCAATCACCCAATCTAAATCCAATTACCCAATCTGAAAGAGTAGTCACCTTCACCTAAACATTTGTTTCTCCTGAATCAGTCAAGTAACAACAAATATGGTTAGTAGCAGCAGAGTTAAAAATCCACATTGATATATTATTAGTTATTGTCAGTCATTTTCGGACAATGATTACGAAACCTAAAACAGTCAAATTATTGCTCGTAACAAGTGGTCCATGAACCGCACTTTTTCCTTGACTCATTCCTGTCCACCCTTTCTCCATTCTCTCTAATATGATCTATATTCCCTATCCCCATTTTTTTAAATGAGATAATGAAAAAATAAATTTTTACCCTTTTACATTTGTTGACAAATATATGGTTTTACTTGAAAGTGTAACTCAAGCAAGAAGAGGATAGTCGAGTGATCGAAATCACTTAGTCTTTTGTATCTCACGTTCCACGCGTGTTTTTGTTATCGATAATCTAAATCAGTAATTCCTTTTTGAAGTTTCTATACCATATGAAATATGATCACTCCTCGTAAAAGAACAAATGATAATAATCAGCAAAGAGAATCACTATGCCTCTCTGGTTCTTGTAAAATTTCTCATTATTTTCCCAAGACCTTGAAGACAAGAGAATCAGCCTATTACAAAATGTTCCAATTACGAATGAAGTTGGAAAATCATTGTTAATAGAGAAAAAAGAAATTGTAAGAGGGAAGATGGTTTCTATTGGAATGTCGGAAGATGGAGCGGTGGTATTTCTGCTCCATCACCTTCACTTGAGCCATCAGAAGCTTGAAGTCCCTCACCTCCGACTTGTCCTTGCATGGCCGTATCACGGCCTCCATAAGGTCCATCATTATTGAAAAATTCTCCGAGTTCCCCGAAATGAAATTAAATATAATGAACAGATGAATTTTACTTTAAGGATCTGCAAAAAATATATATGACAACAAATTTATTTAGCGAGAATATTAACCATGAAAACAATGTTGGGATTGGTTCCCACAAAAGAGATATTAAACATTAAAATAAATTTGTACTTAATTTTGCTGAGTATGTTTGTGTATATGTAGGAATGCTATGCTCTGAAACTGTCATCAACGAAAGGGATGATAAGTATAGACTTGACAAGATAGCCCCATGTGACTAGTTTAAACATTTTTTCGCAATCTTAAGACCGATAGAGCAATCGAGTCTAAGTTATGATTGTTTGAATGATATCCTATCTTGTGATATAGAGAGTTGTGACTTTATGTTTGATTCTTGATATCTTATAGAAGATATTGAACAAGACCAATGATACTTAGAAGCTCGAGATAAAACCGTTTAAACACTCAAAACTTCAAGATCACATACGAGGGGGTACTTTGGTATTTACCTAAATCCTGAAGTGAATAGATAACTGATATTACACTTTATGACATTTGATTTTTCAAAGGGCAATGACTAAGTTATAGTTTCATCTCACCCGACAATTGGTGTCATAAATGTTGGAATAGGTCTAGGGTTAAGAAAAATTTGTCATTAACACATTAATGACGGAATATATAAAATTTGTTTTACTAATAAAACAATTTTTACTAACCTAAACAAAGTGCATATACATGTTATAAATTAAAAACATTATTTAAACTACTTGAATACTAACTTTTCTTGGACCTTTAAAATGAAGCGTCTTGAGAAAGGTGGATCTTCTTCCTGGGCTCGAATTCTTCACATCTAGTCTTAAACTTGAGAAACTTAAGGTTTCTATTACAAGAGTTTATAAAAGTTTATAAGGATTTGTGTGTGGGCACAGTTAAACAATATGAACGACTAATGTTTTCATAACACAATATTTTATTTTCTCTTCTTCTTTCTCTTCTAATATGGCCGGCCATATAAATCAAATAAGGAGGAAATTTGTTTCCTGACTTAGCTTATTTATTTCCTTCTCAAGGAAATTTATTTCCTCTTTTCCTTTTGGGTAATTATCCTTATTATTAAAGGGAAATAAAATTATCCTATTTGATGCATGTTGGATGAATTCTATAGATAGGGAAGGGGCATCTAGATGCTTCCTTATTCCTTTAAAGACAATTCTTAAAATACCCATTGTAGAATTATTATTGCACAAATAAAGTCGCTACTTAATTTTGGATAGTGAACCGTTCATTCATTCACAATCCAAGTAATAAAGCATGAGGTGATATATATTGCATCTCAGTAATCTTGTTCATGAATTCCATATCTATGAGAACTTCACAAAGTTGGTTCATGACATCTTCATAACTTAATATCTCACCAATTGGCCTAGTCTTGATCATGTAATGGACCGAATTTGACTTTCTCAAATTAGAATATAAATGATATGAAATGACATTTCTCATTTCAGGATTTAGGTAAGCATGATGCGATTCATACATAGTGACCTTGAGATAGAAGATGTTAAATGGTTTGTTCTTCTATTGTCTCTAAAGGTGCATTGGTCAATTCAGTATCTTCGAAAGATACACTGGAAGAACTATAGAGTTCCTAACTCTCTATGCCTCGTAGCCAGACATCCTAGATTCTTCCAACAATCATACTGGGATCAATAGTCCGTTGATCTTTAAATTGCGAATATATCGTTTTAGTCAAACCATGAAGAGTTTGTTCACGCAAATGTAAATTTGTCTCTTCATTCATTGTTAGGTTTGATTTAGGACTATAAGACTATTAAATATCATAAATCTTCAATCAAACTAAAAGGGAATGAATGAATGTTTTAACTTTTATTAATTTAATCAGCAACTTACAATAAGGACTTTATAAAGATTTATATATTACATCAATATGTAAATAAACAATATTTTTGTGGGCATCTCTGCCAACAATAAAGGTGTCACATTGGGTTATATGATTCACAGATATGGAATTCATGTTGAAACAATGCAAATGCATTAGTATCACATTGTGCATTGTTATGAGAGTGTGAATGAGTAAACTTGGCCAGATATTTATCGAATAAGAACATTCTTTGATTAAAACATGTGACATGTAAAGATATCTCACTCTATGTTTTTGTCATTCACAAATAACAAATGAGTTAGTGAAATAATAACTCAAGGGGTAAAACGGTAATTTTACATTCCTCTTAGTTAATGATACACATGAAGGATACTATCGTAAAGTACTTCGTGGATCATGTGAAGAATTGTTTTATCACATCAAACGGAAAATATACGCATATAAGCTTAGAGAGTCTCAGTATTTGTCCTTTAGCAGAATCGACTAATATTAAGAATTAAAAGTCCGAAAAAGTTTGTGAACTTTTGAGTCCGATTTTTATTCTGAAGCTTCGTTCATCTGGGTCCATAAGGTCTAAATGATAGAAACTTAGAAGAGAATAAATGAATTAGAATATTTGATTTCCTCATTGAATATAAATTGTGATTTATAACGAGAAAGTTATTTTATGAGTAATTGGATAAATAATTAGTTATTTATCGTTACATTTATTTAATAAATCATAGTGTTATTATATTGATAATAATGCATTTAGATGATTCAAATAAATAAAAGAAGAAAAAAATAATTTCTCATTTCGTACTTATTTGAGAAGTATGAAATTATTTAATGAAATGTCATTAATAAATAAGAGTTCTAAATGAATTGAATTTAGAAATAAATCAAAAGAATTTGGGAATAAAATAAATCAATGCGGCAAAGTAAATGGAGAAAGATTGGCCGAGAATTACAAGTGACTAGATCATGGGTTTGACCCAACTCAAGCCCATTAACTTGCTTATATAAAGGTTTAAGTAAACCCTAGTCACTTAAACCTAAGCCTAATTAAAAACACTCGACCAACACTCTCTCCCTTCCCTTTGTGTGTTTCGGCCGACTCCCTTGAGTGAGAGCAAGGAGGAAAATTTGTTTTCCTCCTTCTCTAAGAGTTTCCTTATTCCTGAGTGTTCATAGAAGAGCCCACTATCTCCTTCTCATTGAATTCTTTGTGAATATCATTGTTTCTATTTTATGGTGTTTGGTGGTTTGTGTTCTGTAAATTTTTAATTTTAGAATTAATTTTTTTGAAGTCTTGAGGGTTTTTGCCATTCCTGTCCAGGGAAGATCTCAGTCAGGCGTCCAGTCCGGCGAGGCTCCCTGTCCGGCCAGACACCCAGTTCGGTGACTCTTGTCCCAACACGGGTTCAGTCCGGCAAAGGCTTTCTGCGTGCTCCTATCCGGCGGAAGCGTCCAGGTCCCAGTCCGGCGAAGGTCTCCCAATCCCGCGAAGGTTCCTAGTCCGGCGAAGGTCTCCCAGTCCAACGAAGATTCCTAGTCCGTCGACTTTCTGCCCTGTCCAGCCAGCGCGTGTCTAGGACAATTCGGCGAGCCTTCGTCGTCGTTTTGACTCGGTATGAGATTCTGGATATAGGCAGCAACGTCGAGATTGTTTACAATCTCTATTGTTAGTATTTCTCAACGAATTGGAAGCCTATAAATATATAAATTTTTTATATAGGTTGATAGTGTGTTCAATTATTGCTTAACATGTTTTAATAAATTTGTATATTAACATGTCAATAAATTTTAATGCCTAGGTTGTTTATATATATTAAAAGTAGTTTTTAATATATTAGATCTTATTATATATTTATGCCACATAAAATGTGTTATATAATTAAATTCTTAAATAAATTCTGACAAACAAAGATAAAGATAAGAACTTTCGACTTCGGACATGTTTAAGAACCTGTGCAATCCAATCTCCAACCGAATACACAACACCGACAATCACCATTTTGGCCAGAACTGGACTGGATTTAAGAGCCTCCTCCTAAGCAGTCAACATGTATTGAGGTGCATATCTTATGATTACCAAAAGGGTCCAACCCTGCAACCAAAATGAAGACCAAATCAATATATAGTTAACGCAAAAACACAAGGATTGCTAAATCGATTTCCAGTCTCTCTCATGTTACCAAAGACTCAAAACTTACTCCAATCAACTCATTTTACGAAATAAATAAGCTAGTACACATAGTAGAGTTTTGGCTCCTTTATTTGAAGTACTAAAGCCAATATTAATAAAATGAACTTGTTTTATACTACCAAGAACCATAACTCATTTCCTTGGCAACAAAGTAAGCCAAAATTATTACGAACCAATACCAAGATCACTCATATTTAACTTCTTAAAGTTTATTCACATTGAATAAAAGTGGGTTATGATATATAATAGTCTAATATACATTTGTTATTTTAGATATGGCTAATATTTTATAAGACTCGTGTAATTGTCTACTAATTAGTTTTACAATTTTCACTTTGCAATTTTGGCCAAAAAAACTAGTTCCCGCCATTCTTAAATTTAATGAAATAAAAAATAATTATCATTTTTCACATAATTCATGTCCTAAAAAACCACAATCCATTAACCCAAATAATTAAACCGTTTTGAAAAGGAGGAATCTTGTGATCGGCTGAGATGTTACAACAGATGTTCCTGTCACACAAGATTACAACACAAATACCAAACTGTAAAGGACACAAGCACGTTGTTAACCCAGTTCGGCAACTGCCTACATCTGGGGGGATAGCTTATCGCGGTGACTTAGATTACTTTATAATGAAAGAGCAAAGTTACAAAGGTTACACAAAGACATCACGGATTCTTTGACCTAACACTTCGTATCTTTCAAAGTGAATCTACCTAAGGCTCCCCCTTAGGGTGAGAACTTCTAACTTAGTCACACTTGTTAGGAACACGTCCTAGATAATGTTTACAACAAGGAAGGTAAATAAAAGATGCACTTACAGAAAAGCTTTTCCTTCTTAAAGCTATTCCAAGAATACGAAGAACGCAAGAAGAAAAGCAAAGGTTGAGCTTGCTTAGGCGGCGTCTTAGAAAATATGCATAAACCCTAGATGTTGCGTGAGAGGGTTTATATACTCCAGCGTCATGTCAGAAGTCCGAGGTAACCAAGGAACCAGCGGATAATAGACTGGCGCCAAAAAGCAACTGGGAAGAAGGTACAAGATGACAGGGACAACGTCGTCTGAGAAGCAAGGGACAACTGGAGGGACATCAGGGTTTTGACGAAGCAACAATGCCACTCTGTACTAACAAACTCCCCCTTTGGCTTTGCTGAGGAAAAACCTGAAAAGACAAGCTTCGCCAAAAACAAGCTAAACAAAAACTCATGTCACAGAAAACCTGACAAAGGAGTAAACAACCTACTTTAGAGTATCAGAGTGTCACAGAGTTTTAAACAAACAATAACCACAAGAACTCCCCCTTTTTACCTAAGCAAAGGCAAGGGAGAGAGAAAAACGAAGTAGAAACATTGTTCAAACAGGGAAACAGCCCATAAAGGAAACAAGAAACACGACACAGAAAAATTTATGCTGGTGAAGATGGACAAGTCGACGTCGAGGCAGGAGAAGGAACAACAGCACGTAGAAGAGACTCCAATTCTTGACGGCGAAGAGTGGCAGCAGCAATGACCCCATCCAGGTACCTCAGCTCATCAGAGACCGACACAGTAACAAGAGACCTGATCTCGGCAGAGAGTGGAGGAATTACAGGAGCAGTACCATCGGAGAAGGCTGAATGCAGAAAGCTGGAAGGAGGTGGTGGAGCCAAGTCCGGTACATGGTGTGCTTGAAAAAGTTTTTAATTGAAGACAATCTTTCCCGGAGAGGTGCTGCACTCGGGTATTTAGCCGGAGACAGAAGATCTGGATCTTGAGATAGTAGAATTCCACAGATGAGAGAGGGAAATCCAATGGGAAGCTTGATGGCCGATGAGCCTGCATAATAAAGAATCTGCTCGTAGAAGAAAGCAGCAGCATCAACAGGAGAACGAGTCCCGACAAGATAGAGAAAACCAGCAAGGGCTAAGGATACGCCAGTATGATGGGTTGTGGGACACCAGTTCTTGATCCCAATCTTGTGCAAGATTGAGTATTTGGTGCTGAGTTTGGAGGCAGGGTACGGGCCACGATCAGGCCATCCCTTCAAGTCACGACCACCCGATAATTCTTTGACGAGGTCTACTTTGGAGGGGAGGTTCGGCTGAGAAACATGCTGCGGAAGCTCAAGAGACAGGGCGATATCCTTTGGAGAGAAGGAGAAACACTTTCCACGAACATGCACGTTGTGGAAGTGCGGAGACCTTGGAGTGTTGATGTCAGCCGACAAGTTAACAACAAATTCTCGGACAAGGCGAGGATGGTAGGGACCAATAGACGTGATAGATTTCAGCAAGCTTGCATGTTTCACAATGTTGATAAGGTCCAGGCATTGAAGGGCCTCAGAGGAGAGAACACACTCACGAGAAATGCTGCGGCGCAGAACATACTTCCAGTTTAGTGCATTTGAAATGGAGTGAAAAGAAACACCGTCTATGGGGACGTCCGGAATAACATTTCGAGGGGCTCTGGTCTTCTTCCTCTTAGGAGGAGGAGCCTCAGTGTCAACATCCTCAGCTAGTTCAGCCTCATTTGCTATGAACTCAGAGTCCTCTAGAGAGTGAGAGGAGATCGGAGGAGAAACATCCTCAGGGTCTGGGACAGCAGAAGTCGATGCATGCTGAGTTCTTTTGGTAGTAGATTTCTTGTGAGGAGGCTGTTGAGGAGGAGCCTTCCTCTTTCGCAGAGAGGCAATTGGAGCATCGGAGTCAGACACGGGGTTGTCTGAGTGACCCAACGAGATCTGAGGAGAGGATTCAACAGGAGCAGTCGGTGCATGAACATGAGGGGTTTGAGAAACATGACCATCGTCCATAGGTGGGTTGAGAGCAGAGTCTGAGGGAATAACACTTTCATCCATGATTCGATGAAACTCTTCTTCGGAGATAAACTTTGCTGGAGACGAAGGAGGAGACTGATGCTCAACACGTAACTCCTTTGTCAAGGCGTCCAGGGAAGGATTATCAAAAACCCCCTTTTTCTGAGAAGTAGACTCACCTACTTTGTCTGACCTCATGTCAGAGACATCAACAAGACCCAAGATGGTATCTGCCGCTGAACGAGAAAGTTTAACAGAAGGCAAAGGATCATTGGAGGAAGTAGAAGCAAATTTACCTTGACGAGTGTCGTCAGAGGGCGAAGACAGAGGATGCTCCATCGAAGGGAGAACGTTAGGGTTTGGAGACAAACCCCGAACCCGAACCCCATATATTTTCTTCTGTGACTCCTTGACCACTCTTTTAAGAATCTTCTTCTTCTTTTCATTTCCTATCGGCGCAGATGAAGAACGACCAGTGCGAGTCGAAACCATTTTTACAGTGTGTTTATCAAGCACGGTTTTGAGGGTACGGTTAAGAGTGATAACTGTCGGAGAGTAGTTTGAAAAACACAATTGACACAAGAACCTTTGAGTAAGGTTATTATCCAAGAAAGTGAAACGACGCATTAGCCCGCTTCTTTGAATCAAAACACAGAGTTTCACTTGAATGCAGGCAGAGAGAGTAAGTGGGCCCGACATCTGTAAACAATGGCCCAACTGTGATTGCTATATGTCCAGCTAGCAAACACCAAGTCCAACCCTCAGTTTCTCGAATTGAATAACATCAAGTGGTTTGGTAAAGATGTCAGCAAGCTGATTCTCGGATACAACATGTTCGAGTGAAAGAATCTTGTACTCAACAAGATCGCGAATGAAATGATGACGGATTTCTATGTGTTTGGTTTTACTGTGCAAGACAGGATTTTTTGCAATGTTGATAGCACTAGTGTTGTCACAGAACAGAGTAATGACATCTTGAGAGATACCATATTCTTCAAGCATACACTTAAGGTAAACCAATTCAGTACAGGAAGCACCGGCTGCAATGTATTCTGCTTCTGCAGTTGAAAGAGAGACACATTTCTGCTTCTTACTGAACCACGAGATGAGGTTGTTGCCAAGAAAGAAACACCCTCCTGACGTACTCTTTTGATCATCAATGTTACCAGCCCAGTCAGCATCAGAAAATCCCGCAAGATGATGATTTGTATCATTAGAATAGAAGATCCCATAATCAAGAGTACCATGAACATATTTAATGATTCTCTTAACATAACTCAGATGGTTTTCGGTGGGACAAGATTGGTACCTGGCGCTTACTCCTACGGAGAAGGCAATGTCAGGTCTGCTAGCTGTTAGATAGAGAAGACTCCCAATCATGCTCCTGTAAGTCTTGGTATCCACTTGGTTAGATGAATCATCTTTGGATAATTTCACTGAAGAAGATGCAGGAGTTCTCTTGGGTTTCCAAATTCGAGACCAAATTTCTTAACCAATTCCCGAGCGTATTTGCTTTGCGAGAGGAATATTCCATCATTGCGTTGGTTAATTTGGAATTCCAAGAAAAAGGACAATTCTCCTACCATACTCATCTCGAATTCAGATTGCATTTTTTCAATGAAGTCGTCAACAAGAGAAGTGGACATCCCTCCAAACACAATGTCATCCACATACACCTGAGCAAACATCATGCTTGATCCTGAATTTTTGCTGAATAGAGTCTGATCCTTGACACCCCGTGAGTACCCCTGAGATGTCAGATAAACAGCCAAGCGTTCATACCAAGCCCTGGGTGCTTGTTTCAGACCATATAGAGCTTTGTTAAGTCTGAACACATGGTTTGGAAAAAGGGGATCCACAAAACCCTTCGGTTGTTCCACAAAAACTTCTTCATTTATGACACCATTAAGAAAGGCACTTTTTACGTCCATTTGAAACAATTTAAACTTCTTCAGGCAGGCAATGCCTAAGAGGAGACAAATTGCCTCCAGACGAGCAACTGGGGCAAAAGTTTCATCAAAATCAACCCCTTCAATTTGAGAATAACCTTGAGCCACAAGACGAGCTTTATTTCTGGTTACATTGCCTAGAGCATCTGATTTATTTTTGAAAATCCATTTTGTTCCTATGACATTCGCAGATGGGCGTGGGACCAGTACCCACACATCGTTCCTTTCAAATTGAGAGAGTTCCTCTTGCATCGCAGCTACCCAGAACTCATCAAGAATGGCTTCAGAAACATTTTTTGGCTCAATCCGAGAAGTAAAACACACATTTCCAATTAGCTCCAAGTAATTGACAGAGTTTTTTCTGCGGGTAATGACACCTTGATGAAGATCACCAATAATGGCATCCTTGGGATGATTTAAAGTAACTCTGGACGAAGGAGTTTTCAAGACAGGAGAAGAAGGATTCACATGATTTTGAGAAGACACAGGCTCGCTGTCAGTAACATCAGGAGAGATAATCGATATTCTAGGATCAGGAGAAACCAGAAGAACTTCATCAGACAAGGGAGTCGAGTGTGGTGGGGCATCATCACTGAACTTCACATTCATAGATTCCATGACAACTTGAGTTCTGTTGTTAAAAACTCTGTACGCACGACTTGTAGAGGAATATCCCAGAAAGAAACCTTCATCACTACGAGGATCAAGTTTCTTCTTTGGCTCTCTGTCAGCCAAGATGAAACACACAGACCCGAACACATGAAAATACTTGACATTCGGTTTTCTCCCCCTCCAGATCTCATAATTCGTGACCGAAGTTCCAGGTCAAAGAGAGACACGATTATGAATATGGCATGCGGTGTTGACAGCCTCAGCCCAAAACCGGTAGGAGACATCGTTAGCATGAAGCATAACACGAGCCATCTCCTGGATGGTACGATTTTTCCACTCCACTATTCCATTAGATTGCGGGATGATGGGAGAAGAGAATTCATGGGTTATGCCCTCAGAAGAACAAAATTCAGAGAAATCAGCATTTTCAAATTCACGACCATGATCAGTTCGAATTCGAGTAATTTTCTCAGATCGAGACCGTTGCAACCGAAGAGCAAGAGCATGGAAGATATGAAAATCCTCTGACTTTTCGCGGAGAAATTCAACCCATGTGTATCTTGAAAAATCATCCACAATCACCAAAATATACCTCTTTCCTCCAATGCTTTCAACTTGCATTGGACCCATGAAATCCATGTGAAGAAGTTCAAGAACCAACGAGGTCGTGATGAAATCAACCTTTTTGTGGGGAACTCGAGTCTGTTTCCCAATTTGGCACTCACCACATAGGCCAAGATCTGAAGAGAAGGTAGACGAGAGGCCAATGACCGCATCCTGAGAGATGAGTTTACTGATGCTACGCACATTTAAGTGACCAAGACAACGATGCCATAGAGAAGAAGAGTCATTGATACTCAGGAGACACTTTGAGGAGGAAGACCACATGTAGAAATTATCAGAGGACCGAGTACCCTGCATGATTTCCAGGTTTGCAGGATTAAGTGCAGAGCAACCCGTCTTGGTGAAAGTAACTGTAAGATCGTTATCACAGAGTTGGCTGATGCTGATTAGATTTGCTTTTAAACCATCAACCAGAAGAATGTTGTCAAGAGGAGGACACCCTGACACGTCCAGAGTTCCACGACCAATCACAGAACCTGTAGAACCACCACCAAAGGTGACACTTCCTTTGGTGCAGGGCTGCACATTTGCAAGGAAGTCAGAGACACAAGTCATGTGGTGAGAGCAACCACTATCAAAATACCAATCATCCCGAGAAGAGGCCTTCAGGGAGGTGTAGGCTACAGCAGCGGTATGAGAGTCCTTTACACACCAGCGTTGATGAGAAGTATAGTTAATTTTCTGATGAGACACAAAATGTCTTAATCCTTTTTGAGGGAAGCGTTTCCCAGTGAGATAAGGAGTGCGACCAAACAATCTAAAACAAAAAGGGCGAATATGACCTTTCCTTCCACAGAAATGGAAAATCCATTTATGGTGCACAGATGTAGTTCTATGCGCTTGAGTAGAGGTTGCTTTGTTAACAAGGACGATTGAAACACCTGGTGAGCTGAGAGATGTAGGTGAATTAATCTTGTTTGAATTAGAGCAAGATGGCACAAACCGAGGTTGAGAGCAAGAAGTTGAGTCTCATTTGAAACCAAAACCAGACTTATCAACGGAGGACTTTCCACTCCTCAGAAGATCATTGAGGATACCAGTACCAGGATGAGCATCAACAGACTGAGTAAGTCGTGTAACATCTTGAGAGAGACGACCAACATCAAGTTTCAGAACACGGATCATTTCCAGTAAATGAGTTTTCTCCTCCAGAAGAGTTGTGATCCTTTCCTTGACAGAAACAGGAGAGTCAGCTTGAAATTCTTGAAGTTGAGAGAGAAGATCCGCACAAGACTGTTCAAGTTCAACAATTTTATCAGCCTGAGCACCAACTGCATTAGATTCATCAGACCACTTTACAAACAAGGTTTTTTAGGCTTCAATGAGGACGGTGTCACTAATCTCGTCGTTATCACGAAAGACAGATATAGAGTCTGAGTTCTTGTGAGAAGAGAGAACATCAAATATGTGAGCAAGGAAGTCATCGGAGATGTTTTCGTCAGGAAGACCAGTTGGGCTATTAAAATCTGATCCAGCAAGACCAGAAAGAGCTAAGGAGAGCTCTATATTTTCTTCAGAGGAGGAAGTACATTGACTCACAAAAGCAAGAAAATTGTTTGATCCACCATCAGTCTCATCATCATCACCAGACTTGATGCTCTGGTCATCATCTGATAAAGTAGAATTATAGCTCTTTTGTTGACGCCTGATGAAGTTAGGACATTCAGATTGGATATGCCCAAAACCTTCACATTCATGACATTGAATGCTTTTTCCTTTTGCTGCTTGACCAGATACACGATCTTGATTGAAACGCCGAGGTTGAGAGGTTGGCCTGAAATTTTGAGATGACTTAGTTTTGTAGTTGCCGGTCATAGGTTTTTTGTCAAACCTTTTCATAAATCTACCAAAATTCTTAGCCAAGAGAGCCAGAGAGTCTCAATATGATTCTGTAATTTCATCACGTCTGGAAGAGGCAAAATCTGGGCCGGTCGAATTCAACGCCAGGTTACGAGATTTTGAGACAGAGTTACTCGTCAGAGACATTTCATAGGTGAGAAGAGATCCAATGAGCTCATCAACTCTCATGGAGGAGGTGTCATGAACTTCATCAATAGTGGTGACCTTGATTCTGAATCTTTCAGGCAGAGACCTGAGAATCTTCTTAACAATTTTTGCGTCACCCATAGGTTCACCCAGAGAATGAGACTCATTAGAGAGTTCTCGAACACGAACATAAAAATCATTGATTGATTCATCTTCTGCCATTTTCAGACTTTCAAACTTGGCAGTGAGAAGTTGTAAGCGAGAGTTCTTTACTTTATCTGTTCCTTCATAGGTGGTTTCAAGAATGTCCCAAGCCTCCTTTGCACTTTTGCAGGTGTTGATTAACCGAAAAACATTTTTGTCAACTCCATTGTAAATAGCATAAAGAGCCTTGGAGTTTGAGAGAGAGGCTTCATCGTCAATAGCAGACCATTCAAGAGCCGGGACATCTTCAACAGTAATTCCATCAGCGAGAAGTCTCTTGGGAGTACTCCAACCCACAACAACTGATTTCCACGTTTTTTGATCAATAGACTTTATGAAAGCACCCATACGAGCTTTCCAGTAGGGATAGTTTTGCCCGTCAAGTAACGGAGCACGACTAACAGAGCCACCTTCTCTGAATGTATCCATCAGAGAACAAGAGACAGCCAACACGACAGGATCGAAAAACCCAGTAGCTTAGGGCTCCTGCTCTGATACCAAATGAAAAGGAGGAATCTTGTGATCGGCTGAGATGTTACAACAGATGTTCCTGTCACACAAGATTACAACACAAATACCAAACTGTAAAAGACACAAGCACGTTGTTAACCCAGTTCGGCAACTGCCTACATCTGGGGGGATAGCTTATCGCGGTGACTTAGATTACTTTATAATGAAAGAGCAAAGTTACAAAGGTTACACAAAGACATCACGGATTCTTTGACCTAACACTTCGTATCTTTCAAAGTGAATCTACCTAAGGCTCTCCCTTAGGGTGAGAACTTCTCACTTAGTCACACTTGTTAGGAACACGTCCTAGATAATGTTTACAACAAGGAAGGTAAATAAAAGATGCACTTACAGAAAAGCTTTTCCTTCTTAAAGCTATTCCAAGAACACGAAGAACGCAAGAAGAAAAGCAAAGGTTGAGCTTGCTTAGGCGGCGTCTTAAAAAATATGCATAAACCCTAGATGTTGCGTGAGAGGGTTTATATACTCCAGCGTCATGTCAGAAGTCCGAGGTAACCAAGGAACCAGCGGATAATAGACTGGCGCCAAAAAGCAACTGGGAAGAAGGTACAAGATGACAGGGACAACGTCGTCTGAGAAGCAAGGGACAACTGGAGGGACATCAGGGTTTTGACGAAGCAACAATGCCAATCTGTACTAACACGTTTGAATTGTAGGAGAGAGAAACATCAGAACCGTCGCTTGCAAATATTTTGCAAAATTATCCCAAAAACAAAAATCAGAAAATCCACAAAATACAAAATCGCCATTTTTGTTCACAGCAAGCTTCGACGAGGACTTTTAGTAGTGTTCCATCAACATAAAACGCATAATATTAAACAGGTATCTTTCATCTCTAGTTTTTTTTATCTGATTCAATTAGAAAATTTAATTGAATGTAATTTTAGTTTTAACAATCTGTGGTTTTATTTCATCTTTTATTAACGTATGGAAATCTTCTGGTAATAAATTTGGAATCAGTGTTTTTTTTTAATTCTAAGTTTTTGGTTTAAAAGGTTGTGGTTTGTTTAATCTTTTATTAACGCATGGACATGTTCTAGTAATAGATATAGGTTTGAGTTATTTGATTTATGGGTTTCTGGTTTTAAAAGTTCCCGTTTTCATCTTTTATCAACGCAAGGAAATCTTCAGGTTATAATGTTGGATTTGATAGTTTTTAATTTACGAGATTTGTGTAAATGGTAGTGAAATGTGGTTTTCATTAATACCAACTATTAGTGTAGGAAAAATTAATTTCTTGCATCATTTATATTAAATCAAGATCGAGTTTTGTTAGTAAATAGGCGATTAATGAGGATTAGTTGATTTGATATTGTTAGTAAATATACTGGTTTAGTGTTTGGATTAATTCCAGTTTATTAAACAATATTTATTCAGATAGTAATTTTGATTTTCGTCATTTGTTTGATTTTTGAAAATAGTTATTTTGTAGATTTAATATTAATTTACCAGATCTAGAATATGTTGTCTAGGTTTAGTGATAATGTAGCTAAGTTATACATAATTTTTTGTAAATTGATTTTTAATGAAAAGAAGTTCATTAAATTAAAGTTCGATTTTCCGGTTTGTATATGTATGTACTTATCTAATAGATCCTAGTAAATTAGATTTGTCACATAGAATTATAGTTCACACCAACTTTGCCGATATGAATCAAATTTTAGCCTCTTTGGATTTGAAGTTTGAAATGTTTAACAAATTTCCGTTCTAGCACTTCCAATATGTCAAAAGCGAAATTTTCCCGAAAATATTCGTACACGTATTGGTACTCTATCAATTTGAATATGAAAAATCTGATGAGCTACATTTTCAAACTAGGCGGGCATGTTCACTGATTCACAATTAAAGAGTTAGATATGATGTTAGGTAGATATATCATCTCTTATTATTTATGTGTAACTTAATTAACTATTGGCTATTTCAATTTAATGGTTTTTTATTTAGTGGTTTAATTTTTGATGAAATACTCGAAATCACTTGGTCGTTAGAAACTCATTAAAAGAAGGATTTTTCAATGTCCCTGAAAATAAAAAAGCTCGCATGCTCTCGATCTTTTACGTGATAAGTTTGGCAGTATTGATGAAGAGAGGATGGTGTTATTCAACGTCGCTATCAAAAAGCTCACATGCTCCTCTAATGATATTTTGAAGATGCCGACAAATGCAGATAAATTTATGTATATTTCGACAAAAAGCTTATTATAGTTTTTGAAGGTGAATTTTATAAACACTGAAAAAGACTTAACCTTTTTTCATGAGAATATATTCGATTGATAACTAACTCGAGACTCGAGATTTACACGGAGATAAAATCTAAGCTAACTAACTCCTTACACGTAAATAGTAACAGAAGGAAATAGAGTCGTACTGTATTTATATATATATATATATGTATGTATGTATATATATTCAGTGGTGCAAACGTTTGTTATATAAACTCCTTAAACGCAGAACATCGTGGCTATGATTGCGGCGCCAAATAATCAACGAATTAAATACTTCGGATCAATTGCCTTTTCACATTGAAATAAAATTCTAATCAGCAATCACGTTGCAATCAATTGACTTTTTCTCGCCGTGCGGCGACTTTTTATCCCAATCCGGCGACTTTTTCTCCCCGTGCGGCGACTTTTTCTCGCAATCCGATGACTTTTTCTCGCCGTGCGGCAACTTTTTCTCGCAATCCGGCGATTTTTTCTCCCAATCCGGCGACTTTTTCTCCCCATGCGGAAACTTTTTCTCTCCGTGCGATGACTTTTTCTCGCAATCCGGTGGCTTTTTCTCGCCGTGCGGCAACTTTTTTCTCGCAATCCGGCGACTTTTCCTCGCCATGCGGCGACTTTTTCTCGCCGTGCAACAACTTTTTCTCGCAATCCTGCGACTTTTTCTCGCCATGCGGCGACTTTTTCTCGCAATCCGGCGACTCTTTCTCGCCTTGTGTCAGCGATACACACGGAAGAATCATGGCGGAAACTCCGGCGGTACCGGGGAAGAATCATGGCGGCAACTCCGGCGAGGCTTCCGAAGAGCTTTCCGGCGTCGGAGGCGAATGCGAGGTTGTTTAGCTGGAGTTGGGAGAGAGAGAGAGGCTTTGATATGTGAAGAGTAAGCAGGGAAGTTGGTGTTCGTGCCGTTTATGGACTGAAGCCATATTATTCCGACCAAGCTCAGCCATTGGAGAGTCGGCTTTCGTAAAGCAAACATGTCACGACAAAGTAAAAAAAAAAAGAAAAAAATCGATGTTTGCGTGTTCTTTTATTGAGAGCTTATTATAGTTTTTGAAGGTGAATTTTATAAACACTGACAAAGACTTAACCTTTTTTCATGAGAATATATTCGAATGATAACTAACTCGAGACTCGAGATTTACACGGAGATAAAATATAAGCTAACTAACTACTTACACGTAAATAGTAACAGAAGGAAATAGAGTCGTAATGTATTTATATATATGTATGTATGTATATATATATATATTCAGTGGTGCAAACGTTTGTTATATAAACTCCTTAAACGCAGAACCTCGTGGCTATGATTGCGGCGCCAAATAATCGACGAATTAAATACTTCGGATCAATTGCCTTTTCACATTGAAATAAAATTCTAATCAGCAATCACGTGCAATCAATTAACTTTTTCTCGCCATGCGGCGACTTTGTATCCCAATCCGGCGACTTTTTCTCCCCGTGCGGCGACTTTTTCTCGCAATCCGATGACATTTTCTCGCCGTGCGGCAACTTTTTCTCGCCGTGCGATGACCTTTTCTCGCAATTCGGTGGATTTTTCTCGCCGTGCGGCAACTTTTTTCTCGCAATCCGGCGATTTTTCCTCGCCATGTAGCAACTTTTTCTCGCAATCCTGCGACTTTTTCTCGCCGTGCGGCGACTTTTTCTCGCAATCCGGCGACTCTTTCTCGCCTTGTGTCAGCGGTACACGCGGAAGAATCATGGCGGCAACTCCGGCAGTACCGCGGAAGAATCATGGTGGCAACTCCGCCGAGGCTTCCGAAGAGCTCTCCGGCATCGGAGGCGAAGGCGAGGTTGTTTAGCTGGAGTTG
Source organism: Urtica urens (assembly GCA_958296335.1). Lineage (NCBI taxonomy): Eukaryota > Viridiplantae > Streptophyta > Magnoliopsida > Rosales > Urticaceae > Urtica > Urtica urens. The sequence continues at coordinate 4,654,740 of OY282525.1, forward strand.
GGAGAGAGAGAGAGAGGCTTTGAGATGTGAAGAGTAAGCAGGGAAGTTGGTGTTCGTGCCGTTTATGGACTGAAGCCATATTATTCCGACCAAGCTCAGCCATTGGAGAGTCCGCTTTCGTAAAGCAAACATGTCACGACAAAGTAAAAAAAAAAGAAAAAAAATGATGTTTGCGTGTTCTTTTATTGGGAGCTTATTATACTTTTTGAAGGTGAATTTTATAAACACTGAAAAAGAATTATCCCTTTTTCATGAGAATATATTCGAATGATAACTAACTTGAGACTCGAGATCTACACGGAGATAAAATCTAAGCTAACTAACTCCTTACACATAAATAGTAACAGAAGGAAATAGAGTCGTATTGTATTTATATATATATATGTATGTATGTATATATATTTAGTGGTGCAAACGTTTGTTATATAAACTCCTTAAACGCAGAACCTCGTGGCTATGAATGCGGCGCCAAATAATCAACGAATTAAATACTTCGGATCAATTGCCTTTTCACATTGAAATAAAATTCTAATCAGCCATCACGTTGCTATCAAATGACTTTTTCTCGCCGTGCGGTGACTTTTTATCCCAATCCGGCGACTTTTTCTCCCTGTGCGGCGACTTTTTCTTGCAATCCGATGACTTTTTCTCGCCGTGCAACAACTTTTTCTCGCAATCCGGCGATTTTTTCTCCCAATCCGGCGACTTTTTCTTCTCGTGCGGCGACTTTTTCTCGCAATCCGATGACTTTTTTTCGTCGTGTGGCAACTTTTTCTCCCAATCCGACGACTTTTTCTCGCCGTGCGGCAAATTTTTCTCGCCGTGCGGCAACTTTTTTCTCGTAATCCGGCGACTTCTCATCGCCGTGCGGCGACTTTTTCTCGCCGTGCAACAACTTTTTCTCGCCGTGCCGCGACTTTTTCTCGCAATCCGGCGACTTTTTCTCGCTTGTGTCAGCGGTACACGCGGAAGAATCATGGCGGCAACTCCGGCGATACCGCAGAAGAATCATGGCGGCAACTCCGGCGAGGCTTCCGAAGAGCTTTCCGGCGTCGGAGGCGAATGCGAGGTTGTTTAGCTGGAGTTTGGAGAGAGAGAGAGATGCTTTGAGATGTGAAGAGTAAGCAGGGAAGTTGGTGTTCGTGTCGTTTATGGACTGAAGCCATATTATTCCGACCAAGCTCAGCCATTGGAGAGTCCGCTTTCGTAAAGCAAACATGTCACGACAAAGTAAAAAAAAAACGATGTTTGCGTGTTTTCGACAAAAAGCTCACTTATCCAAGGGGAAGGGTGAGGTTTCTAAAGTTATGGGTGAAAAATTGGGTAAAACATTGACGAATTTTTCACTAATTTATCGCATGGGTGTACTAATGATCCCGAAATTTGAAGAGAAGATGTTTGCAAAATTAAACAATACATACTCAATTTCTAGATTGTTGAAGTGGTCTTACGACTACAGTATTGAATACAATGACCTATGTCATATATTCGATGATGACCAGGTAACATAATTATGTCAATTTCAAAGTAAAAAAACATAAATGTATCGTGGGTGTAGTAAATCACCCTTTAAATCCTTGGACCGAGTTGGACCGATGTCCATCTTCAAATTATAAAAAAAAATTATCACATCCCAACACGACATGAAGGTCCACTACAAGCTAACGGTCAGCCCATCATTTCTTCGATTCAGCACAAGAGAACAGGTCAAACCTTGCAGCTCAGCTCGGAAGACTCGGTCAAATGGTGATCAACCATCCAGCAAAGCATGGAAGAATAGCTCCAATATCCACCTACTCTTCTGCAGCTCCTCACGTCGTTACAAGGGTGGCACCACGAAACATTCCAAGCTTGCAATTTACTACTTAAATCAACCGACGAGATATACATATACCACTATACCAAAAGTAAACACCGATGGAAATGACAGGGGATACTTGAAAAGTCAGCAACAATGTTAACCAGCCCACAAAAATTGACCGGAAAGGGAAATAAAAATCAATTGGCCCTTCAAAAGTAAAAATGAGCTACTAGACAATCTCCAAGACCTAAGCTGCAAATCAATGAACCATTTATTAATCAAGTAAGAATTCTAAATATATTTTACAAAAGAATAAAAATCTGAGTAAATTGATAATGTTTTTGAAAAACAGGTTCGAGGCTCTAAATTACAAGATCAATTGGAGAAGGATAAAAACATATTGGGGGAAGACCAACTCACTTTACCAAAATGGTAAGTATTATATGTTTTGGTGTACATTGTTTGATGTTATTACCACTGGAAACACAATCATTCCGCTTCCAGCGGTAATACACTATTTTTTTTTAAACTGGTTGTATGATTTGTTAATACTTTGTAAACAAGTAGAAAAACCTCAACAAAACAGCTTGGACTACATGCAAGGTCCAAACGGACATGTCGAAAGTTTGTTAACTACCAGGCACCTCTAACTATAGAGAAGAAAACAAAAAAAACTAAAGCACAAGAAGCAAGCGAGATAACACAAACAGATATTGAAGAGTCAGCGACAACTACCAACGAGGACGATGACCCAAGAACGATGACCCAAGCGAGCGAGATAACACAAACTTATATCGAAGAGTTAACCACCATTCTCTTTAAGATTAGATTTATAAACGATTAACCAAGTACTTGTGCCAGTTAATAATAAGAGACAAATGTTATGGTAAGTAACCTCCCATGTTTTGGAACATATTTAAAACTTGTGTTTTGTTTATCATATGGTTACTTGTATTTTGAGAAATATGACATACTGATAATTTTGGTACATATGCAATCTTTTTTATTGCTAAATTATCTAGTCATAGAACTGCAGCAACATCTATGACAACATACAATGGAAAAAGTGTTGGCAGAGATGCCCACAAAAAAATTATTTATTTGCATATTGATGTAATATTTAAATATTTGTAAAGTCCTTATTAAAAAATTGTTTATTTACATATTGATGTAATATATAAATCTTTGTAATTTCCTGATTAAATTAATAAAAGTTAAAACGTTCATTCATTCCTTTTTAGTTGGATTGAAGATTTATGATATTCAATAGTCTTATAGTCCTTAATCAAACCTAACAATGTATGAAGAGACAAATGTAGATTTGCGTGAACAAATTCTTCATGGTTTGACTAAAACAGTATATTTGCAATCTAAAGATCAATGGACTATTGATCCCAGTATGATTGTTGGAAGAATCTAGGATGTCTGGTTACGAGGCATAGAGAGTTAGGAACTCTGTAGTTCTTCCAGTGTATCTTTCGAAGATACTAAATTGACAAGTGCACCTTTAGAGACAATAGAAGAACAAACCATTTAACATCTTCTATCTCAAGGTCACTACGTATGAATCGCATCATGCTTACCTAAATCCTGAAATGAGACATGTCATTTCATAGCATTAATACTCTCATTTGAGAAAGTCAAATTCTAGGTCCAATGTGTGATCTAGACAAGGCCTATTGGTGAGATATTAAGTTATGAAGATGTCATGAACTAACTTTGTGAAGTTCTCATAGATATGGAATTCATGTACAAGATTGCTGAGATGCAATGTCTATCACCTCATGCTTTATTACTTGGATTGTGAATAAATGAACTGCGCAATGTCGAAATTTAAGTAGCGACTTTATTTGGATGAAACAATGTGACTTGTTAGCTCCTCGTCAATACATTGTTTCTAACTTATTCACAAGTACTAAAGGAGTTGAGGAAATAACAACTAGAAGGGTAAAATAGTAATTTTATAAATCCCAACTAGTTGATGATATTCATGAAGGGTAAACAGATAACATTCAATGGATCCACTCAATATAATTAAGTTGAACTTGAGTAGAAAATAAATTCATTTGAACCGAGAGATTCTCATTGTCGACTCTTTAGTGGAGTCAGTCGACATTAAGCTAATACTTGGAAAAGGTTTGAGAAATTTTGAGTCCGAGTATAGAAGCTCAAGCTTTGTTCATTTGGATCCATAAGGTCAATATTACAGGTCATTAGAGTAGGATTCTTAAACTAGAAGCTAAGTCAAAATAATTTCAAGTGTTGAACTAGACTTTTTCTCGGAAAATGTCTAAAGGGTAATTTTGTACACAAGGACATAAAATGATGTGAATGTCAAAATAAGGCATTATGAAATTAATTTCGTTATTTGTGTAATTATAATTCTACAATGGGTATTTTAATAATTGTTTTAAAAGAAATGAGGAAGCATCTAGATGCTTCCCCCTAGGTAGAGTTCGGCCAAGATAGTGCATCAAGAGGAGAGTTTTATTTCCTGTTTCTTATAAGGATAATTACCCAAAAGAAAAAGGGAAACGAATTTCCTTAAGAAGGAAACAAATGTGCTAAGTGAGGAAACAAATTTCCTCACTAATGCAAGGTGCATGGCTGGCCAAACAAAGAGGAAAAGGGGAAGGGAAAATCAAATATTGTGTCATGAATACATTATTCATTCATGAATGAATAATTGACCTTTATAGATTTTTCCTTCTCCTATAAATAGAGCCTCACATAGAGATGTGAAGGTTAAGCTTTTTTCTTGCTCTCTCCCTATTGTGGCCGACCCTCTCTCTCTCTCTCTTGAAAATACTCTTCTTATTTTGCACCTAGATTCACATTTAATCTAGAGAATTAGCTTATGATCCAAGAATTGTTCTTGGTTCATATTGTTTAATTGTGCCCACACACAAATCCTTCCAAAACCTCTATAGACTCTTGTAATAGAAATCTTACGTGAGTTCGATGGCTTTTTTAAAGAAGAAGGTATCGCTTCTCAGCTTACAGCACCTGGCACACCTTAACAAAATGGAGTGTCATAGAGAAGTAATCGAACTTTGATGGATATGGTTAGATCAATGATGAGTTACTCATCACTCCCTAATTCCTTTTGGGGATATGCCCTCAAAACTGCCGCATACATTCTGAACCAAGTTCCGTCTAAGACGGTCCCTGGTACTCCTTATGAACGATGAACTAGGCGTAAAGCTAGTTTAAGCCACATCAGAATTTGGGGTTGCCCTGCATATGTGCTAAGGCAAAAGAATAGCAAGTTGGCTAGTAGGTCAGAATTATGTGTATTCGTTGGATATCCAAAGGAAACCAAAGGTTTCACATTCTATAGTCCCGAGGATGACAAACCGTTTGTAAGCACTAATGCTCGTTTCCTTGAGCAGGACTATATGAAAAATATGAAACCTAGAATCAAAATTGTGCTTGAAGAAAAGTTGGGTGAGAAAGCTTCTACGTCATCTGTAAGAACTGTTCTTACCCCAACTGAAACGCAACCTTTCAATTCAGAATCTCGTCAAGTAGTACTTTGTCTGAAAAACCCGAAAGGTACATGTCTTATGGCGATACTCTCGTAGCCGTCGCTGACATGGATGACCCTGTTTCTTACAGCCAACCTATGGCTGGTTCTGAATCATACCTTTGGCTTGATGCCATGAAAGTTGAGATGCATTCGATGTATGTCAACAAAGTCTGGAAACTTGTAGACCTACCTGAAGGGGTTAAACCTGTGGGGTGTAAATTGATCATTGTAAAATCTTAATTAGCATTGATGTGTAATAAGTTAATAAATTTTTATCCTGATAACACCATTATGCTGCAATAAATACGTAAACATAAACAAACAATAACGAAAATTATGTTTGAATTACATAACAAACCAAATTAAATCAAAAGAAAGGTTCTAAAATCAATACACCAAAATAAACCATAACAAAAGGTTTTGAATCAAAGATATCATGGAATTAAAATATTTAGCTATTAAGACCACATTTATTATGACTAGTTTGACCGTATTTATCATAACACTGCACATAAGAGTCAAACTTTTCGGCCTTGAAATGATATCTCTTCTCTTTTGGCCTCTCAATTTGACGCTTTTGAGTAGGAGGTTTGATCACCAAAGTTTCATGTGGCAAACCCCAATCACTTGTATGTGCAGTCAGGAAAACCTCTTGCATTTTTCATACCAAAATATTATTTCTTGTAGCAAAGAGAAACATAATCAATGGGACATAAATTCCTACGATACAAGACATCACACGCATGAAAAATCTTCAAGCTGCCAAAAATGACAAGTACATGAATTCTCTTCAACATTAACCACTCTTTGAATAGTCCTATCCACGACTTCAGATTGATTCATTAATAGCATTAACTTGATAATATTGTGAAAAATAAAGACAATTTAACGTGTAAATCATCGGTCAATTAATAGAGAATAACAAAATGATAAATAATAACTTAATTAAACTTTAATTCATGCAACGAGCCGCTTCTTGGGCATCTTTAAAAATATGAAATTCAATGTCAGTTAGCTCAGACATTATCTTCAGAATAAGTTCATCTTCTTGACTATCCAATTTTTAATAAGGTGTTGATAACTCAAAACAAGACATGCCACTGGCAACCTCTCGCTTCACACAAAACGGCATTTAAGCATTATGAAATGTTGGTAGTCATGAAATTAAACCTTTTACCCCGGAAATGACTGCGAGATTATACCTTTGGATTGACTTTTAGCTAGTACTCCTTAATTTTACCACCCCCATTAGACAAAATATTTAGCCAAAATTCAAACTCTCTAGGTGTGTAAACATTTGTACACTTATAGAAAGGAGGCTGAATATGACTATTACCAAATTGAGCTTTGACATTACCACACAAATGTTGCATGCAAGAGCCTATTTGACTTCCAGAAACACCATGTTAACTGATTTTTGAATGAATTTGTGTTTTTCTGAAACGATCATCATGTCTTGCTGGACACCATAAAGAATTCTTAGCTACATCATGAACCATGACCAATAATTATTATTTTCAAAATCCACAATATTAAATGCCAAAAAAGTCCCATGTGACTTATCCTTCAAAAAGTACCATCCACTAAAATCACGGGTCGACAAAACATAAAACCTAAACACAAAATCTCCAAATGTAAGGGAGAATGTTTAAATGTGCCATCATTTTCAACAACCGTTTTAGTATATAAACATGTATACAAGTTACTGAGTTAAACAATAATAACAGTGTAAAACAGGTCTACGGTAAACACCTGTAAATTGTAGCATAATTAACATAATGATTTGAAACATCTTACCCTAATTCTTTTGCAAAGTCATATCACCAATAATTGGTAAATGACTATGTGACGTATCATAATTACCGCGAAAGTCAGTTAACAAATTTGTACGACCCTTGCACGCCAAATAATAAGACACTTCAACTTTCCAACGAATGCACATAATTTAATCTAAACCCACGGGCCTAATCTCCTTTGTTAAAAAAAACCCCCAAAAATCATCCTTTACTCATTTACTAATAACCTTTGAAGATAGATGCTTATTCTTATGGATAATAACTAATGTTATTTCAAAAACTTCCTTATCTCCAACATTACGGACTTAGACCAAACATTAGCAAATATCTTCAATAAACAATGTAAATCTTTACAAAGATACCAGATTAGCTATGTACAAACATGTATTTGATGTAATTAGTTACATTTTGTGATTTTGAATGTATATAACCTAAAATGAATTTGGAATGTATTTGATCTTCAATGCATTTTTGATGTATATTTATATATATATATATATATATATATGATATTGAAATTTTTTAAATTTTTTGTGCATGTTTAAATTCATTCTGCAGGTATTATATGCTTATGCATGAATGTTTTGGGTCTATTTCATTTATATTGAGATTTGCCACACTTTGGACAACGGCGCCACGACTCCAAAAAACTATAGCCGCGGCGACGGTTTAAAAAAATTGACATGTTATAGTGCCGCGTCGACATTGACTAGGTGTTGCGGCCCTATGTCCGACAATGGATCTCTACATCCGTTCTGGGAGGCAAGGCACCTAGTCAATGTTTCGGGACTAGGAACTACCATGACGCCGCAGCCATGTTGAAGCCGCACCGCGGGCGCTAGTTCCTACAACGAATCACTATACCCTTTGTGGGACATGAGGCCGTGGCGCCGTTTCCGTCAAAGCGGCGCGCGTGGGGTTGTCAATCATCAGGCCGCATCTGCGTTGTTTCGGCGCCGCTGCGCGATTATAACGTGGCCGCAGCGACACATCTTCCGCCAAAAATTGAACTTTACGATAATCGGTTATTAAATATTCCACAACCCATAGACATCCGGTGTTGGAAGTATGAACATTTCACACCGGATATCTAAGGGTTGTGGAATATTCCACAGCCCCGGATTTCACAGTCTTTATTAAAGATTGTGGAATTCTTCCACAACCCAAGAAAGAGGTTGTCGGATATAAAGTACATTAACGGATAAATGAAAAATAAAAATATTCAAAAACTAACTTGAATCTCGTAACGATGAACACTCACCAACAAAAAATTCTATAGTCCATGTTAAATTAAAAATTTATTTCCTGATGATAGGAATATATGGTTTCCCAGAAAATATGGTTAAAAAATAAATTGATGGTTTTTATTGAAAAAGTCGATTACGAAGAAGAATGAGATAAATAATTATGTTGATACAATTTACATAATAGAAATAAAAACACATGTGACCGTTGAAGTTAAAATAAATTTCAAAATAGGAAAAGGGATATAAAAGTGATCGGTAGGATTAAAATGATTTACAAAGAACAAGAAAGAAGGTGATCCATGAACTGAAATGAATTCTAAAACAAATAGAAATGGAAATGAAGCTCGATTCTATGAATAATTGATTGACCTCCTGAAATTAAGATTGTTAATTGACTTTCTATTTTTGTAGGTATTCAATTAATTATAGGAACTTGCCCAAAATTTGAATAAATTATGAAGTTATTTAAAAAAATTCGCTCGGATAATAACAAAACAACTTCAAAATATTGACCGAAAAAACAAAACAACTTCAAAATATTGACCGAAAAAATTAAAAGAGTATTTGGGTAAAATAACAACGTAAAATTGATATAACACGTAAACAATAGAGTTATTTACACGAGTTTCACAAAACGTTTACCATTTTCAAAATGAGTTAGTAAACTAATGTTATTTCTTCACAATTTTGTAAATAAAAAAAAAGCGTTTCAAATATACTTTCTTAGTTATTAGCCAACCCATCCACTTAGTCATAAAGAGACTTTTAACTTCATTAGATTTCAAACCCACCAACTCTCACACCTACATTCACTAGTACAAAATTGTCATCTAATACGGTTCACTTTCAGATGCGACTAGCCGCAGCCAAAATAATATCTGGAAAATATTGTTTTGGACTTGTAAACAGATTTGGATGCGACATGTGGCATCCGAATGTCTCGTGTCGCACATCGGATGCGACATGTCGCATCTAAATGTAATAAAAAAATTGAGCAAGCAAAATTTTCCCCCGTTTTCATCGTTCATAAGACGTGGATTTTTTTTTGTCGCATCTAAATTTTCCCAAAAAATTATGCAGGCCAAAATTTCCCCCTTTCGCGCCTCTTAATTGACATGGCACTGAATATTTTTTAACTTCATATGCGACTTGTCGCATCCATAGATTCTATCTAATGCAAAAAGTTGCATCCACACGAACTATTGGATGCGACATTGTCGCTTCTAAAACTTAGAGTTTTAATTTTAAATAGGTCGTCTCTTTCCATTTTTCATATCTTATTTCTTAGAGACACAGACCCACGAAGCCCCTGCGATCTTTAGGATCTTCACGACCGGTCCCCTCCTTCGTCCTCCACCGCGACCACTTCTCCGACCCACGAAGCATTGTGCCACGAGTCTCCTTCAACTTCAACCGCGAGAGGATCGACGCCGTCAGCTCCGGAGGAAGCGCCGCCTAGTTCTGGAATCACGACGGACTTCACTCGCGAGTAGTCGATGTCGTTCCTCTACCTCGGAACGTAGCAGCATCACGATAGTCGGAGCATATGAAATAGTATTTCATACTCAAAATATTAGATCTGATAGTACAATTTGTTACCACTTTTTTCTTTTGGAGACTACGATGCGACAATATTATGTTTGAAAGTTTCCTCACCAACTTTTCAAATGTGACATTTTTACCTCAGTGAGTTTTATAAATTAATTTATTATTATTTTTTTAATATTTCATACGAAATATATTAGAAATTTATAATATTAATTCGAATTACAAAAATGAAATTACAAAAAACGTGATGTAAATTATTTTAGTAAACATTTAAAACGCCAAATTTTTTGTTCTCACTTCTAATATTTAAAAACGAATTTAGAACTACCTGAATTGCAGAAGTACGGTATTGAATATAATTTTGGTCTTTTGAAGCTAGTTTTCAGACATTCCGCAAAGAAAAATTAGATGAAAATGCCCGTGCGTTAAAATTCTATGCAGAAACCCTTACACATTATTTTAAATTTACACTTCTCAACATGACTCCCGATAAAATTCTCATTATAGCCCGCAGCCTCTTCAAGGATCTACATCCTATGAAGAAGGATATACAACTAGACACACCAAGAACAAGTATTATGAGTTCCCCTGAGACTATGTGTATCTTGTTTCATAGTGCTAACACTTGAAGAGAAAATCTCAAGGGCTCTGTACTCAAGATGATGGGCACTCAACTACTAAACTATTACAAGACGTAGAAAGATATGACACGTGTGTAAAATTTTCTGATACGAACTATCCCATGTCACGACGTTGCATTTATTGTCTCATCTGATAATACTTATGGTTGTGACAATTTTACTTTTAAGTGTTGTAGCTACCATTTTCTTTTCCTTAATGGATGTGTTTGATAGAGTTCGTTCTTTAACTTATAAAAAGATTGTCTTGTCTTTTAAACTTAAATAGTGTTACAACCTATTGGACTCGAACTAGTGTTGAATTATTCTAGTAGCTTCTCCGTATCATCAAATTATATGTATTTCATTGACTACTTCGTTAAGTTCATAATTGTTTCTATAATACACAAATAGAAGAGAATTGGTGTTATGCATATTGTTTCATCAGTATCTATATATATATATATATATATATATATATGTTTTTTAGGAAATCAGTATCTATATATTAAAAGCTAAAATAAAAACGATTGACTTGCAATAAAATTCTATGAGTATACGGACCTAAAAAGTAAAATTACGTATTTTAATAAGGTTACGACAGAGAGAAATACAATATGAAAGAGTATATAATATCCTAAAATTATAAGTAATATGAATCAATTTCTTTTGTAATGACCGATAAAATTGGTTCAAAGGTCCCTCTCCTCACCATGCAAACTCACCACTATGGCCCCACTTTTGTTTGCTTCAAACTCATTCGTCCTTTATCTTTTTTCTCTAAGTAAGATACGTGGTGTGAGCCAAAAAATAGGGGAGAGGTTTATATAGGCTATGTTATTATATGTTGTTCTGCATTTTCCCAAGCGAAGAAAATTAAAATATTTAAACAAGTAGATTTTGTTGGCCATATATAATGCCCAGTTTAGGCTTGCCAAATTATATTAGTAGATGACTCCATATGCAGAATTCGAATAATAAAAAAGCGGCAGAAGTGTAAGTAACTTTTATTAGTTTGCCAAATTTTATTACCTGTCATCTTTGGCTCTCCAACCAGTAGGTTGGGATGCACTTTTCACCTTTCTCTTGTACAAAAATTTCCAGCCTAAAGGTCTTACTTAACTATTGCTTGAAGACACGGGAAGTAGTAACACAGAGTGAGAGAATGGTAACAGAAAATGGTACTCTATAACCACCTTTAGGTAAGCCATTTCTATGATATCCACCAAACAATTTCTAATCATATATCTCTCTCTCGCTCTCCCACTCTCTCTCTCTCTCTCTCATTCTTGAAAATTTTGGATCACATTGAATAAAACCATTAAACTGCAGATCCCAAGTCACACAAAAGTTGCACCCTGACATAACTCAAAGATGAGATTTTTCTTCTCAGCTTTGGTCGCTCTTGTTATATTATCTTGTGCAGGTACGTTAAATAAGAAGGCGTCAATGTTATATACAATATAAGCACGAAATATCATTTATCATTCCGTATATTTTTCTCACCATTTTGTTGAATATAGATGCATATGATCCACTGGATCCGAACGGAAACATTACAATAAAATGGGATATCATGTCTTGGACAGCAGACGGCTACGTGGTAAATTTAGTTCTCCCGGCTCACTACTCCTTTATATTTGCCGATTCTATAAACGTTGGACGATTTGCAGGCGGTAGTGACGATGAACAACTTCCAGATGTACCGGCACGTGATGTCGCCGGGGTGGACAATGGGGTGGACGTGGGCGAAGAAGGAGGTGATATGGTCAATCGTGGGGTCGCAGACGACGGAGCAAGGGGACTGCTCCAAGTTCAAGGGAAACGTCCCTCACTGCTGCAAGAGGGACCCCACGGTGGTGGACCTCCTCCCGGGAGTGCCCTACAACCAGCAGTTCTCCAACTGCTGTAAGGGCGGTGTCCTCTCCTCGTGGGGACAGGACCCCTCCGCCTCCGTTTCCTCCTTCCAGCTCAGCGTCGGCCTTGCCGGCTCCACCAACAAGACTGTCAAGCTCCCCCGCAACTTCACCCTCCTCGGCCCCGGCCCCGGATACACTTGTGCCCGTGCCAGAATTGTCCCTCCCACCACTTTCTTGACCTCCGACAAGCGAAGAAAGACTCAAGCTTTAAGTATGTCTTTCGCCTGCTTTTACCTTCTTATACATTTCACTCATCCCTTGTTTGTTTACGCGTTCTAGTGACGTGGAACGTCACCTGTACTTACTCGCAAATCCTGGCTCGTAAAAGCCCCACTTGCTGCGTCTCACTCTCCTCCTTTTACAACGACACGATCACTCCTTGTCCGACATGCGCATGCGGCTGCCAAAACAAGGGCAACTGCGTCAAGTGAGCCCCCCATGTTCATGATATAGCGAGTCAGAGCGGGGTCAACCATTATCTCCTAACTTCGCTTGTTTTTCCTTTTCAGGGCGGACTCCAAAATCCTAAAGCCCTTGCAAGTGGACACACCGAGGAAGAACAATGCGGCGCTGCTTCAGTGCACGCACCACATGTGCCCGATCCGTGTCCACTGGCACGTCAAGCTCAACTACAAGGACTATTGGCGAGTCAAGCTCACCGTCACCAACTTTAACTACAGGATGAACTACACACACTGGACTCTGGCCGTCCAACACCCTAATCTCAACAACGTCACACAAGTCTTCAGTTTCGACTACAAGCCTCTCGTTCCCTATGGAAGCATAAGTGCGTACTATTTACTTTGTCCGTCTTCAAATTAGGGTCTAAACTGCCATTGCCTAATGGTTTCATAATACAGAACGAAAATTATCCATTTTATTTTAATATTGACGTTGTATTTTACACAGACGATACGGGGATGTTCTACGGGATGAAATTCTACAATGATTTGCTGATGGAGGCGGGGCCGTCCGGGAATATCCAGTCGGAAGTTCTTCTTCAAAAGGACAAAAACACTTTCACATTCAAGAATGGATGGGCGTTCCCTCGTAAAGTCTACTTCAACGGCGAAGAATGCATGATGCCGCCGTCGGATTCTTACCCATTTCTCCCAAATAACGCACCTACGACCCTGGTTTCCCTCTCTGTCATGATCGTTTCTTTTATGGTTTCTATAGCTCTCCGATGATTGATTAGTAACCTCGTATTCTTTTCTTGCGTTTTGTTTTTCCTTCGTGAAAAGTTTTGGAGAATACTTAAGTTTAGTGCATGTACTTGAGAGAGAGAGAGAGAGAGAGAGAGACTTGTTTTTAAATGCTACCAGTTAATTATAATATACGTATAAAGATGTTGAGAAAAAAAGGAACACCGAGTTTAAATGGCCGCGTTTTATAAATTATTACATAATTTATTGCATGCACACGCACAAAGTTAGGTATTGGCTTATATGTCACAAATGATCATAGCGACATGGTGAAGACACGCTCAGGCGTCGCTGTACCTTCGACTTATAACTGATTGGGGCATAAGATGGAATGAGGATGTAATTAAAACTGAAGATGTGGGTGGGTTGTCGTGGCCTGAACGGGATAAATGTGTTGGGATCCCGCACGAGCCCGTACTATTATATAATAACTAAATAAAAAATTGCATCAAATAGCTTTATGAAACTTTGCTAACACACCCATCAACAAATGGAGACTAAGTGGTGGGCTTGACCAAATGGACATTTAGGCAAGAGTTGGAAGCCCCGTGTACCTTCCTGGACGTCCACAAGACCATTGGACGTCCAGTGGACCTTCTTAGACGTCCTCCCTTGATCCAGAAGCCCCGTGTACCTTCCTGGATGTCCACAAGACCATTGGACTTCCAGTGGACCTTCCTGCACGTCCTCACTTGATTCAGACGCCCCCTGGGACTTCCTAGACGTACAATGAATTTGCCTGGACGTCCTCCCTTATCTCAGGCGCCCCCTAGACGTCTTGTGCCTCACTGGACGGCCGCCGGGTCTCCCTGTCGTCCAGTGAGTGGCATGGACGTCCCCTGGGACTTCCTGGACATCCAGTGATTTGACTCAGACGTCCTCCTCCATTCCATTCGCCCAAGGGGTGTTTTGGCCGGCCTCAAGGCCCCTTTAGTGCTATAAATAACACCACAACCCCCGCAAGAAAGGTACAAAAGAATTTTCAAAGGGAATCACTCTATCCCTCTCTACTGACATGGATTTCTCTCTAAGAAACTCTTCTTCTCTTTCCAAAACTCTTAAGGCACGAGAATTCTCTCCCGATAGGAAGAATTATCCCCAAATATACAAGACGTGAGTCCCGAAACGCCGGCGACCCAAGTATCTCCGTTTCACTCGATCTCGTCGATCCCTCCTAGTCATCCTATAACTCCACCCATATTCTACTAATGTTGAGCGTCAGAGAGGTAAACAGAGGACCCCCCCCCCCCCCCCCCCCCCCCCTTTCTATTTTTCCTTCTTAGTTCACATTTATTTATCTTTTTGAAGTACTAGTAGAACTAGAAGATCCAACGACAACTAAGAGACGATCTGGGACACCGGATCCGACACGATAAGGTCGAAACGAGGGTCACTCGTCCCGAGTGGGGATCTGATCGCCGAGGTCTCTGACCGTTGTCCAAATTTCAGCGGCAACATATTTTGTAGCACTATATGCTGTGATATTTTGTATTAACATTGTATGATCTTCTATGAGATATTCTAGGGCAGTTTCTTGAATATCGAGATATGATTATAAAAGATTTTTTTCAAAGAGGTTTCTGCGCAGTAAAAGCTACCAAACCTTAAAGAAGACTTTCTTGTTTTGGATGCTATAAAAAGTCGAGCTTTTTCCCTTAGCCTCCTTGATGCTTTTAAAAAAGATCACTGAATCCTAGACTTACACGATCGACAGATTAGAAATTTGAGACGTATGCGAAAAGCAGTTTAAGAGTCAATTTATTCACTGTGATTGAATTGATTGGATATGTGTTGAGTGTGAAAGAACTTGTAACTCAAGAAGCTGTTCTTGTGATTACAGGTACATTATGAAGAGTGTTCTTCAAGTAGAACTGAGTGAAGGCTCTAACTTAGAGGAGGGTTTGAATTAGGATTTAACTTCATATCTAAGTAATTTTGGCTTGTTGTAAAAGTTATACATATAAGTCCTACATTGTAAAGTAAACTATTTGTTAGTGAAATATTTTCCAACGGGTTGTTATTGCTGGGATTGGTGCCAACAAAGGAGAAATTAGACAATGAAATACATTTGTATTTAATTTTTGCTGAAACATTAATATTAATAAATATTCATTCTTATTTAAGTTTGTGTTTATGTATGAATGCTACGCTCTGAAACTGTCATCAACGAAGAGGGTGTTAAATAAAGATTTGACATGAAAACCCCTTATGACTAGTTTAAACCATTTGTTCGCAATCTGAAGACCGAAAGAGCAATTGTGTCTTATTAAGGATTGTTTGAATGAATCATGATATCTCATCATGTGATATAGAGAGTTGCGACTCTGTGATTCATCCTTGATATCTTATAGAAGATATTGAACAAGACCAGTGATACTTTGAAACTCGAGATAAAACCGTTTAATCACTCGAATCTTCAAGATCACATACAAGGGGTATTAGGATACTTACCTTAATCCTGAAGTGAATGTATAATTGACATTACACTTTATCACATTTGATTTGTCAATGGGAAATGACTAAATCTTAGTTTCATCTGATCCGACGATTGGTGTCATAATGGTGTGATGTTGGGTTATATGATTCACAAATATGGAATTCATGTTGAAAGAATGCAAATGCATTAGTATCACACTATGCTTTGTTATGAGAGTGTGAATGAATCAACCTGGCCAGGTATTCATCGAATAAGAAATTCTTTGATTAAAACATGTGACATGTATAGACATATCGCTCTATGTTTTTTCTCATTCACAAATAACAAAAGAGTTAGTGAAATAATAACTCAAGGGGTAAAACGGTAATTTTACATTCCCCTTAGTTAATGATACACATGAAGGGTAGTATCGTAAAATAATTCGTCGATCGTGTGAAGAATTTTTTTATCACATCAAACGCAAAATATACGCGTATGAACAGAGAGGGTTTTAGTATTGGTCCTTTAGTGGAATCGACAAATATTAGGAATCAAAAGACGGAGAAAGTTTGTGAACTTTTGAGTCCAATCTTTATTCCAAAGCTTCGTTCATATGTGTCCATAAGGTCTCAATGATAGACACTTGGAAGAGATTAAATGAACTAGTATTATTGATTTGCTCATCAAATATAAATTATGATTTATATCGGGAAAGTTATGTTTCTATGTAACTTAATAAATAATTTATTATTTATTGTTACATTTATTTATAGAGTCATAGAGTATCATTATGTTGATAATAATACTCTTGTGTGATTCAAAATAAATAAAAGAAGAAAATGAATAATTTCTCGTTTCGTACTTATTTGGAGAGTATGAAATTGTTTTTAATGAAATGTCATTAAATAAAATGAGATTCTAAATTAATTGAATTTAGAAATAAATCAAAATAATTTGGGAATAGATTGGAAGTACACAGGTGAGTATGAGAGGGAGAATGGCCAAGAATTACAAGTGATAGGGCCTTGGGTTTGACTCAAACTTAAGCTCATCTTAAACTGTTTATAAAAGGACTTAACCAAACCCTAATCACTAACCTAACCCTAAGTATATCGGCCACGATCTCTCTCTCTCTTCCCTTGGGTCACTCGGCCGAAATTCCTAAACACAAAGCAAAGAGAAATTGTTTTTCATTGTTTTTGTTTCAATTCCCAATAGTTCATGAGAGCCCACCCTCTAGATCTTATCACAATTCCCTGTGTAATATCATTGATTCAAGACTTGTGGTGTTTGATGTTTTATTTAATTCAAAATTATTTTTAGAATTGTTTTTAAAAGTTTTTTTTAAGCTTCCTGCCGGCCGGAGTCGTTCCCAGCATCCAATCCGGCCAAGAGATTCCAATCCGGCGAAAATCTCCATTCCGGCGTCCCTCCCAGAGTCCAGCAAAGCCGTCCAGGTCCCAGTTCGGCGAGGGTCACCTGTCAGGCGTCTGTTTCCAGTCCGGCGAAGGTGTCCAGTCCGGCGAGTCCATTCCGGCGAAGGTCTCCTGTCAGACGAGCTCCCAGTCCGGCGAACCCCATCCGACGAGCCCATTCTGGCAAGCCCAATCCGGTGAGTCTCCTGAAAACTTCCAATCTGGAGAGCTCCCATTCCGGCAACCCTCATCCTCCCAGTCCGGCGAAGCTATTCCCAGGGCATTCCGACCAGGTTGAATTCCGACGTCGTTCCGGTGTGGCCTTCCGACGATAGAGAGCAACGTCAGGATAATTTATTATCCTTAATTGTAAGTATTTTCAATATTTTAAATTGCTAATTTTATATAAAATTGTTTATATAGTTTTTAGTAATTTATTTTTTGAGTGTTTGTTTTAATAAATTGTTTATTGAACATGTAGCTTAATTTTAATGCCTTTGGTTATTTATATATATTAAAATTAGTTTTAATATATTAGATCAATTATATTTTCCGCCACATAGGATGTGTAATATAATTAAAATTGTTTAAATTATTAAATTAATTCCAACAGTTATACCGCCCATATGTAGGTGACGTTACACGCTATTACAAAAATGACCTTTAGAAGCGACGGGGGGCATTAGAAGCGACTAGTCGCTTCTAAAGTAAACACCCTTATTTTTCCCGAAAAATGAAAATTTTGACAATTAGAAGCGACTTGTCGCTTCTAATGGTCAAAATTACTGGCTCGCATCCTCCGCGCCAAATATTTCAGTATGTTTGGGCATTAGAAGCGTGTCGCTTCTAATGCCCAAATTATTTGGCTCCAAATTCCACCGCCAGAATTTCGCTAAGTGTTGGGAATTAGGCATTAGAAGCGACAAGTCGCTTCTAATTGTCGTTTCTAATGCCCAAGATCTTTGACTCCAAAATCTGTCCTCCAAAATTTCACCTACGGGGACATTAGAAGCGACAATAGAAGCAACTAGTCGCTTCTAATGTCCCCACTTACTAAAACGTCGTCTTTTGGGTTTCGAGGGACATTAGAAGCGACTTGTCGCTTCTAATGCTCTTAGGGCTTTAAAACACCCGAGTTTCCCATCTCCCCTCCGACCTCTTCCCATTTTCTTCAAGATTCTTCTCCCCTCTCCCCTCCGACCTCCGACCTGCGGCTCTGACCTCCTCCCCTCCGCCGCCCCTCCTTCTCCTTCGTCGCCGCCCCTCCTTTCTGCCCCCCTCCTTCCAGCCCCTCTTCCCTTCCGGCCTCCGCCCTCCCTCTTCCCCGCCGCCCCTCATTCCCGTCTCCCTCCCCTCCCTATTCCTCGCCGCCCCTCATTCCCGCCGCCTCTCCCCCTCCGCCCTCCCTTTTCCCCGCCGCCCTCCCCTCTCCTCCTCCGGCCTCCCCTCTCCTCCCCTTTCCCTCCCCTTCCTCTTCCTCCCCTCCTCCGATCTCCCCTTCCTCCGGCCGAGCTTCCCCTTCCTCCGCTCCCTACTTTGGCCTCCCCTTCCTCCGACCTCCGCCAAATCCCGCCGCTTTCGACCTCCGCCGGCGTCTATTCGGTAGGTTCTCTTTTGCGTTAATTATATCATTTAATTAATAATATGTTTGTTTGTATGTAAGTAATAATATGTTAATTATAATTGAATTGATAATGCAAATTGTAGTTGAATATGTTAAGTTGAATATGTTTGTTTGTTTGTATGTAAGTAATAACATGTTAATTATAATTGAATTGATAATGGAATTTGTAGTTGAATATGTTAAGTTGTTTTATGTAGATTTTTAATTTATTGATCAACATGATAGTTCTGGTCGATATATATATATATGTTTAGTACAAATTTCAGGTTTTTGGTTTGTCTAAATTTTAAGGAAAACTCTGCCCAAATTTCTGTAAATTTTTAAGTAATACCAATCGATCAAACAAATCATTATATGCCCAATATCTAAATTCAACAACTTTCCTAATTTCAATATATAGTTCTCAGTCTCACAATAGTTCTCAACATATCTCACAATAGTTCTCAATAGTCCTATATACTATGTATATTTTCCAATAGTTCTTAATCTCACAACTTTTCCTAATTTCAACAAACAGTGTCATGTCAAATCCAAGTTGAGATTGGATAACTGAAAATAACCGATGTAGTCTTGAATTCAAAATGGGCGTGAACAAATTTATTCGAGTTGCGCGATTCCAAATGAACAACGAGCACAAAATTAAATGTCCTTGTCGTCGTTGCAATAATTCGCTAACTCAACAAATCCCAGTGGTTCGAGCACATCTCATGTTCAAAGGATTTACTCCGTATTACACTCGGTGATATCATCATGAGGAGTCACGTGAAGAGGTCATTCCTGCTCTACATGATTCAAACAACCAAGACGATGTTGGTGGAGTCCATGATGCAATCGAAGATATCAGGAATGATATTGATATTGATCATGACGATTTTAATGATCCAACTGCAGAAGATGTGGCTGAAGAAGAGCAGATCGTGGATCTACTTGCCGAGTTGAACGCAGAGTTGTATCCCAGTTGTAAGGAGTTCTCCTCATTATCTTTCTTGCTCCAATTAATGCACATCAAAGTGACGAACCATTGGACGAACAAGTCATTTACAGAACTTCTGCAACTCTTGAAAAAATATCATTCTGTTGGTAATAGAATTCCAGAACAAAACTGTGAGGCAAAATCAATGTTGAAGCGATTTGGCATGGGATACGAGATGATTGATGTCTGCCCGAATGATTACGTCTTATTCTGGAAGGATTTGAAAGGTGCATATGTTTTTCCAGTGTGCAATAAAAGCATATGGGTTGTTAGGAAAAAGGTACCACGTAAAGTTTTACGATACTTTCCTGTGAAAGATTGTCTCACGCGGTTGTACGCTTCCCAACACACAGTTGTTGAAATGTAGTGGCACAAGAAAGAACAAGTGGTTGAAGAAGGTGCTCTACGTCATCCCGCTGACGGGAAATCGTGGAAGAAGTTAGACGAAACATACCCTGACTTTGCCAACGAGCCAAGAAATGTACGACTCGGACTTGTTGCAAATGGTTTTAATCCCTTCGGAGAAATTAGCTAATCGTACAGTATGTGGCTAGTGGTATTGAAGGCGTATAATTTGCCACTGTGGTTGTGCATGAAATCTGAGTACTTGATGTTGACGCTCTTGATTCCTGGTCCGAAATCGCCTGGGAAAGACATTGATGTGTTTTCACAACCGCTCGTCGAAGAATTGAAGAACTGTGGGAGTTAGGTGTTCGAGTGGGAGATGGGTCTAACCATAATCATGTATTCCTATTGCGGGCAGCACTTCTATGGACGATAAATGGTCAAGGTTACCTTGCTTGGCCGAAGTGCACCAAAGATACTCCATCATTGTCCGTTAGAAACTGAGTCGTGTATTACGATCATTGACGATACTTGCCCGATTCTCACCGAATGAGAACATGCAGTGGTCATTACACAACGCGCGTCGAGAAACAAAGCCTACGAAGAGGCTGACTGAATGAAAGATTATTGACCAGCTGAACAGTCTTCCTGAATTGATTCCAGGCAAGCATTCTACGAGTTCGAAACAAAAGAGAGGTGAGAGCGAACTGAATTGGACCAAAAAAAGTATCTCTTACGAGTTGAGGCACAACCTTGATGTGATGCACATCGAAAAAAATGTGTGCGAGAACTTGCTCCGTACGTTACTTAGTATTGAAGGGAAAGATAAGGACACCGAAAAGGCGAGGCAAGACTTAAAGGCTTGAAGATTAAGTCTAGCTGACAGTTGGAGAAGCGTGGAAAGAGGTGGTTCAAACCACAAGCTTCTTATGTTCTCACACCCACGCAACGGAAAATGTTTGTTGAGTTTCTCAAGTCCATTAAGTTTCCCGACGGTCTCGCAGGGAATTTGAACAAAAATGTCACTCTCGATGGAAAAGTAACCGGGTTGAAGGCGCATGACTTGGACGTGATAATGAAAAGATTGGTAGCAGTGGGTATCGGTCCTCATGTTTCGAAACAAATCCAAGAGACGATTGCAGAACTTGGGAAAAATTTTAAGCTCATTTGTTCCAAGACATTACGAGTGGAGGATCTCGAGAAATTCCAAGACTCCATCATTGAAATATTATGTAAGATGGAAATCATTTTTTCGCCTGCTTTCTTTACAATCATGGTTCATGTTATTAGTCAATAATGTATATCGAGCATTGGAATCTCATGAATCTGAACTTAGCTGTGATGTTGACGAAGCGCATCATAAAGAATTCAGAGTCTGGTTTACTAAAAAGGTTTACGACCAGAAAGCCAGTGGAGTCAATGTGTCTGACAAGTTATACGTATTGTCGGTAGGACCCTTTTAAAATGTTCACATTTATCCAAGTTGTGTGCTGAACGACGTGAAATTTATTACATCTCGTCGCGATGAGATGCGTACTACTCAGAATAGCGGCGTTAGCGTACGTGTGGAAGACTACACCTTCTACGGAAGGATAGATGATGTTGTCGTCCTAAACTATCGACATGATTGCCAAGTCGTACTATTCCAATGTCATTGGTTTGGTGACAAGCACGATGCACGTAGACGCTTTCGCAAGTATGACGTATGTGGAACGATGAGTGCTTATGTTGTGAAAGAATGGTTCCCAGAAGAACCATTTATACTCGCTACTCAAGCCAAACAAGTATTTTACTTGCCCGGTCCTCAAAATGCTAAAAAATGATAATGGAATGTCATCGAATATTGTAATCACTGATTCGTGTGGGATTTGCCTGACAGTGACGTTTCATCATCGGCTGACGTTCCATTGTTTTTAAAACATAATGACTTTGATCTGATGTCTCATCTTCATGATAATTGTGAACCAACTCTGGTGAATGATGATATCAAATATGAGCTTATCAATGATTTCATAGACGATGGTCATGACGACAAAGTTGATCATTTTCTCGGAGATACCGTTGACGATGATCTCAAAATAGATCAAATTGACTTCATAACTGATAATGATGAAGACTGAGTAATTTTTTTAAAACTTAATTTAATATGTTTAAACTATATTTAATGTATTTCATAAACTAAAATTCTAAATTAAATTTTATGTTTTGCAGTATGTCGACTAGCGGCGATGACTCTCGGACGCCTTCGTCCGGACGAGGTTTGACTACGGGTCAAACTTCGCAAAAGGCTAGACGAGGAAAGAAAGTGGTCATTGTCTTCGACCCCGTTCGCCTCCAGTTTTATCCTCCTTTGAGTAGGGGTGAAGGAGAGAGTTTCAAAAAAGGCGAGCGCGTTGGGACGTTCGCCAACAGCCTTGGAGTTTTGGTGTGAGAGCACATTCCTCAGACGACGCCCAACTGGAATAGCGTCTCGCCGCAACAACAAGCGGCAGTTTTGTCTGGAATTGACGCAGAGTACGACTTTGTGTACGAGAGTCAGTCACGAAAACTCATTCTGGGGGCATGCCACTCTAGGCTCATCGAAAAGACCATTATC
Organism: Urtica urens; assembly: GCA_958296335.1. Classification (NCBI taxonomy): domain Eukaryota; kingdom Viridiplantae; phylum Streptophyta; class Magnoliopsida; order Rosales; family Urticaceae; genus Urtica; species Urtica urens. Next base: position 4,677,771 of record OY282525.1, read on the forward strand.
CGCGACGCGAAGAAGCGTCTACGTGACGGGAAGGCAAAGTACAGTCGGATTTACCGGATCGATTGCGGCGGAGATCGAGAGGAGGTGCTCGAGTGGACGCCCAAAGACATGTCGAACCAAATGTGATCTGAGCTGATAGATAAGATGGAAACAGAGGAGTTTCAAGTATCAATTAGATCGATTAAACCTTTAATCAATAATTTTTATTTTAAAAACAAGTTTTCTTACCCTAATCAATGTTTATTTACAGAAAACGTCCAAAACAAATAAACAGAGTCAGAGCAAAAAGACCACGAAGAGCCCACAAGGCACGATCTCATTTCTCGAGTATCGTCACACTCACGTACGTATATTTTCATTCAATTTTAAATTAACTATAAATATTTTACATAAGTTATATATTATAGTCATAATGTGTTAAATGCAGAGGGTCGGAGAAGGGAGAGAAGCACTAGGGCCACTCGCCGCATGAGAGATGATGCATACGACATTGTCGCTTCTAATGTCGCTTCTAAATTCCACCCGCCAAATTTTCCCGCCCTTTTTTCCCACGTTTATGGGACCCTTAGAAGCGATTTTAAGGGCGACTTGTTGCTTCTAAATTCGATGCCTAAAATACCTTTAGAAGCGAATTTTTGGCCTTTAGAAGCGATTTTTGTCGCTTCTAAAGGCCTTTTTTGTCCTACTGGCACCGAATTGGCATTATGACAAAAGAGGCATGTAAAAGCGAAAAAATTCGCTTCTAAAGGTCAAAAAGTCGCTTCTAAATGACCTTTAGAAGCAACATTGGGAGCGACATTGCCGCTGCTAATGCCTAGATTCTAAATGACCTTCAGAAGCGACATTGTCGCTGCTAATACCATGCTTCAAAATATATGTCGCTGCTAATGCCGTGCTTCAAAATATCTGTCGCTTCTAAAGTCACTTCTAATGTTTTGAAGCAACCAAATTAGAAGAGACTAGTCGCCCCTAGAGACACTTCTAAGGGTCCGAAAAAAGGGGCCAAGAAGCGCAGGAAAACATGGCGAGTAAACATTATAAGAGACTAGGTGCTTCTAAAATTTACCCGTCATATTAATAAAACCGGCATTAGAAGCGATTAGTCGCTTCTGAAGAGTCTCAAAATATTATTGACGAGGCATTAGAAGCGATATTGTCACTTCTAAATATAAACCGCCAAAATTTAGAACCGGTGTTAAAAGCGACAATGTCACTTCTAAATGGTAAAAAAGATTCTTAAAATTTCAATTATGATTAGTTTATTACCCGAATTACTAAATTAGTTTAAATTATTATTGATTAATTAACTTATTATGAAATATAATTAAATTTAATCATAATTAATATACACTAATTAAATTTGAATATAACATAAACGAAATAGAAAGTCGATAAACATGTACAAAATCCATACACATGTCAATAATATAAAGTCGAAAAACATAAGCATAACCATAAACTAATAAAATTTAGGGTAATTTTGATGTATAGCCTTGTAAACTACGTGTAATTTGGATATACCCAAGGTTTCGTTAATAGATTGAAAATAGCCAGACAAATTCGTTTACACATCGTTAGTAAACGAATTAAGGGTATTTTGGACTATTTACTATGTGTAAACGAATTTGTCAGGCTATTTTTAATCTATTAACAAAACCTTGGGTATATCCAAAATGGAAACGCTTTATAAGGCTATAGAGCCAATTTTTTCTAAAATTTAATACTCTAAACGGAGAAAGAACTAAAAATGTCTTCCATGTCCTCGTCCTTGTTCACTCCGTCTTCCAGCGGGTCCGTGAGGAGGCTCATCTAACTCGGTGCCAGTAGGAGGTGTTGAGGCAAAGGTTAGTTTGGGTGTCGACGTGGCTGATCAGGTGTGTGATGCCAACCCGAAGCGCTCGAGGGTCCGAACTGAGATATGAAGTGGCGACATTAATGCTTGGGTTCCAGCTCAATCAAGTAGACATTTCGAACACAGCTCCTTGTGTTGGTAGAGATGCCCACAAGAAGATTATTTATTTACATATTGATGTAATTAAATCTTTCATAAGTCCTTATTATAATTTTCTTAAAAAAAGTTAAAAAGTTCATTCATTCTTTTTTCGTTTGTTTGAAAATTTATGATATTCAATAGTCTTATAGTCCTTAATCAAACCTAACAATCTATGAAGAGACAAATGTAGATTTGCGTGAAAAAACTCGTCATGTTTGGTTAAAACGAAATATTCATAATCTAAATATCAACGGACTATTGATCCTAGTATGATTGTTGGAAGAATCTATGATGTCTGAGTACGAGGCATAGAGAGGTAGGAACTCTATAGTTTTTCCAGTGTATTTTCTTAAGATACTGAACCATTAGAGACAATGTAAGAACAAACCATTTAACCTCTTATGTCTTAAGGTCACTATGTATGAATTGCATCGTCCTTACCTTGATCTTGAAAGAAGACATGTCATTTCATAACTTCAATATATTCATTTGAGAAAGTTACACTCTAGATCCAAGTTTTTGAACTACATGCGCTCTATTGGTGATGTATTGGGTTGTGAATTGACATGAGTATACTTTGTGAAGTTCTCATAGATATGGAACTCATGTACAAGATTGCTCAAATGCAGTGTATATCACTTCATGCTTAATTACTTTGATTGTAAATAAATGAACCGCACGGTATCCAAAATTAAGTAACGATTTTATTTGGATGAAACAATGTGACTTGTTAGCTCCTCGTCAATACATTGATTCTAACTTATTCACAAGTAACAAAGAAGTTGAGGAAATAACAACTAGAAGGGTAAAATGGTAATTTTATAAATCTCATCTAGTTGATGATATTCATGAAGGGTAAACATAGATAACATTCAATGGATCGGCTCAATATAATTAAGTTGAATTTGAGTAGAAAATAAATTCATCTGAACCGAGAGATTCTCAGTGTCAACTCTTTAGTGGAGTCAGTTGACATTAAGTTAATAATCGGAAAAGGTTTGTGAACTTTTGAGTCCGAGTATAGAAGCTCAAGCTTTGATCATTTGGATCCATAAGGTCACTATTACAGGTCATTAGAGTTGGTTGGATTGTTAAACTAGAAGCTAAGTCAAAATAAGTTCAAATGTTAAACTAGACTTTTTCTCGGAAAATGTCTAAAGGGTATTTTTGTCCACATGGACATAAAACGATGTGAATTTCGAAATAAGATTTTGAATATTTTCATATGATGAAAATATAAATTATTTTCTAAAGCCGAAAAGTCATTTGAGGCATTATGAAATTAATTTCGTTATTTGTGCATTTATAATTCTACAATGGTAGAATTTCCCCTCGAGGTAGAATTTCGCCCAAAACATGTATCAGGAAGAGAGTTTTATTTCCCTTTAATTATAAGGATAATTACCCAAAAGGAAAAGGGAAATGAATTTCCTCGAGAAGGAAACAAATAAGCTAAGTGAGGAAACAAATTTTCCTCTTTGCTTGAGGTGTATGGCCGGCCATCCTAAGAGAGAAAGGGGAAGGGAAAATCAAATATTGTGTCATGAATACATTATTCTTTCATGAATGAATAATTGACCTTTATAGATTTTCCCTTCTCCTATAAATAGAGTCTCACATAGAGATGTGAAAGTTTAAACTTTTGCCTTGTTCTCTCTTGCTCTTGGCCGGCCTCTCCCCCTCTCTCTCTCTAGAAAATACTTCTTTTATTTTGGCACCTAAGTCCTCATTAGATTTAGGCTAAATTAGCTCTTTAGATCATAGACTTTGAGTTATTTTGTTTAATTGTGCCCACACACAAATCCTTCTAAACCTCTATAAACGCTTGTAATAGAAACCTTAGACTTCTTAAGTTCAAGACTAGACGTGAAGGAATCGAGCCAATGAAGAAGATCCACCTTTCCCAAGACGCTTCAAGTTTGAAGACACAAGAAAGGTTAGTATTCAAGTATATTAAATAATGAATTTAATCTATAACTTGTATATGCACTTTATCTAGATTAGTAGAAATTGTTTTACTAGTAAAAGAAATTTTTATATTTCGCCATTAATATGATTAATGATAAATTTTTCTTAACCCTATATCTATTCCAACATTCTCGCACCAAAAATCCAAGGCTATTAGGGAACGTGCCAATCCACTCGCCTTTTTTCACCTTTTCTTGTTCACCTCCACTCAAAGGTGGATAAAATTGGAGGAGGACGGGGTCGAATACAATCGTCACTTTCTTCCCTCTTTGAGCGTTTTGCGAGCTTTGACCCATGATCAAACCTCATCTAGACGAAGGAGTTTGAGACTCATCGCCGCTATTCGACATACTACAGAGCATAAAAGATAATTTTATAATTTAGTTTATAAAATACATTAAATTTAGTTTATATTATACATTAAGTTTAATTTAAAAAAATTACTCAATCTTCATCATCGTCAGTTATGAAGTTAATTTGATCTATTTCAAGATCATCGTCAACATTATCTCCGAGAAAACGATCAACGTCATCATCACGATCATCGTCGTCTATGAAGTCATTGATAGGCTCATCTTTGATAGCATCATCCACAAGAGTTGGTTCACAATTCTCGTGAATATGAGACACATGTTCAAAGTCACTATGTTGTACGGACAATGGAACGATGAAACGTCAATGTCAGCAAATCTCATACGAATCAGTGATTACAATCTTCTACGACATTCCATTCCCCTTTTTCGAGATTTCAAGGATCAGGCAAGTAAAAAACTTGTTTGACTTGAGTAGCGAGTATAAATGGTTTGTATGGGAACCATTCTTTCACCACGTAAGCACTCTTTGTTCCACATATGTTATCCTTGCGAAAGTGTCTACGTGCATCGTGCTTGTCACCATACCAACGACACTAGAATAGTGCGACTCGGCAACCATGTCCATAGTTC